>OX123184.2:13723187-15032332 GCA_944739405.2 Euclidia mi | reverse complement strand
TAAAACTCGTATACGGCTTTTTGAATAGTATTGGAATGGAGGAACACTGCGGCACCGCCTGAATATCGTGCGATACGATAGAAGAGTATATCTAGCTGAACACTACCTTAAAACACCTTACCGACGACACCATGTTTTCCATATAAGTAACTTTTCAGCAAACGCAAATACACCAACAATGACACACCCTAAATACGTGATTTTTATTTCATTCACATCGAACTAACTAAAAGTTTTATCGCGCGCAGTAAATACCGAGTCTATTAAGTTTTACAGCGGCAGTACGTGAAAGCTCGAGACGATGCCGCGACGACATCGCTTCGACATGGTAAAGACATCGAAACGACCTTCCAACGATCTGTTTACGTGCCAGTTAACGAACACGTGGCGTATGTGATCGTAAAGCGTACCTTGTTTAGGTTTGCTCGAGTTCGTTTGTTCGCTCGAGTAGTTTGCGGTTAGGACATACGAAAGACTTATCTTTTACTAGCTGTTTCCCGCGTTTTCACCTGCGTCCTGAGGGAACTACTTCGCGTACCCGTAAAGTAAGTCCCGTCAAAATCGGTCCAGGCGTTCCAGAGATTAGCGAGAACTAACAGACAGATAGACGGACAAAAATTGTAAAAAATGAAATTTCGGTATATTTACCATGTATACATCCATATGCATTTAGTAAAAAGCGGTTATTTTAATATTACAAACTGACAATTTTATTTATGTGTATATATTTGCTTTGTCTGTTCCGATTAAGAACCTACGGGCATAATATTGAGTTTACCAGTATTCCTAAGCAAAAGTTACTGTATACTAAGTACCAGTATTGTCAAGTAAGTTTTACTTCGGAATACTGATATTTAGTATGTATATCTTAGCCCCGCAGTGCGTTATAGTATGTACTCTTTCGTCGGTTTTTAGCGGTTTGTGACATAATTTTATTTTCTTATCAGTTTAGTCTTAAATTGAGTTCGTCTGACGAAGAACTGACAGCTCGCAGAATGCGAAACATAATATTGGACGTCACCCAACAGATCAAGTGGTCCGAAGACAAGAAGGAAAATAGCTGGCATTAACAACTTGGTGTTGCAAGGTAAATGGCCTACCATACCAAAAAGCCATACCTGAAATAATGGTCTATTTATTTAATTTTTTCAACATATTTTATTTGATACGTTGTTTAATAGTGCACAACTTTATGGAGTCCTAGCGTCAATGAAGGAGTTGATAAAATGCCTACCTGGTACGAATTTCTCCTCAGCAACATGATGTATAGATTAGTTTCTTTTTTAAAAAAGAGAACCGCCTTCAAAAAATCGACCCACTGAAAAGTACGAAATAATTTTTACATACGCTAATACATAGTATATAACTTATACAAAATACTTAGTTTTTGAAGTCGGTGCCAAACCAAATCCCTCTAAAAGCCTATTGTTTGGCCTCATCCTTTCCAAACCAGCGCATTAAATCTACATAGTACTTACAGCCCAAAATGAAGTATAATTATTTTATAATTAAGCATTTATTTCATACTTTTTATATATTTTATATATAAGTTGCTTTTTAGAGTATATAGGAAGATTATTTTAAATTTTATTAATTCAGATATTTTTGAGGCTTTATTGATTTGATATATTCGTCATATTATTTTCTCTGTCTCCCAGTATTTTTTTTTGTTTTTGATGGTTTGGCACCGACTTCAAAAACTAAGTATTTTGAATAAGTTATATACTACGTATTAGCGTATGTAAAAATTATTTCGTACTTTTCAGTGGGTCGATTTTTTGAAGGCGGTTCCCTTTTTTTAAAAAAGAAACTAAATACCTAGTAAACATTTTTGGTGCGATTTTTAAGTTTTCCTTTTCGTTTTGTTTTTTTTTTTCTTATTATTTTTATTTCATACTTTTTAGTGTTAGGTACTTCGTTCGTTTACTTGGTTTAGTGTTAACTACTCTTTTATTTATTTCATACTTTTTAGTGATAAGTACTCCATTTACTTTAAGTTTTGGGCTAATTAATAGTTTGTTTATAGTTAGATTCAATTATTTTAGTGATAAGTTTTCTGGGGTACTTCGTCGTTTGACACCACGAGTAGAATACTCCACGGTGTCAATCGCACAACAACGTTTTTTGAATTGGCTGTTTGGGCCCATGGTCTCAATCGACGAATGTCTTATTTGCCTTCGTCGATATACACCATGCTGTAAAACAGTGAAGGACTCTTTATGGCATCGTTGGTTCGGTAATTTTACTGACATTTTATTATTACTTAACAGTCATGCACAAAAGTGCTTACACAAATTTTACTTTTAGACTGTGCTTGGGAGGAAACACTGTCAATACTTACAATAATTTTAGGAAAAGAATATATTTAGATGAAGTTCCACTTCTGCCGCAGCTTGTGGCGTAAAGCCAAGCAACGTGGGGTATCAAAATCTTAACTGGGCAGGATTAATGTAAAATTATGCACAGCTTTGTCACATTTGCCGTAAAACTTATTAGATGACAGCTGGCTGTATGTGATGGGAGAAAGCCCAGATACCGCTGCAGTGAGTGCAAAATTTAATGATTATTTTGTCCAAACGTGGCTCCAACACCCTGTTCTCTCTAAAATTTGGAACACTTTTAATGAAAGCAGGCAGGGACATGATTTACATCATTTGATTTAAATCAGTGATTTAAATCGCGATTAAAATCAAGTGATTATTTTATAAAAATCAATTATTTAAATCAATACTTTTTTACTGCGACCATTAACCCTACTACCACTTCTGATTTTTGGGTAGCAATATATCATATGAAAACATGTAAAACTGAAGAAGAATTGGATGTAATCAAGCAACTGCTATGTACAGTTGCTTCTTCCACCAGGGTCGATATAATATTTTCGGTATTCAATTTAGTGCACAGCAAAATAAGAAATAGATTAGGCACCAAGAAGGCACCCAAATTAGTCTTCCTTTGGAAAAACTGAACTCCTAATAAACTACTCTATTTTCCTTCCTTGTGCATTAAAATTACTGTTTTTTAAAAAGTGTTTTGTATTTTATGTGTTGTACTTAATTAAAAAAGAAATATATATGTTATATAAATTATATTGTTATTTAATTAATAACTGATTTCCACATAAAAAAAGAACAGAATGTAAAAAATCAAAAATCCGATTTCAATCAAATTAATCCGATTTAAATCAAATAAATCCGATTTATTTGTTTTTTTTTTAAGAATCAAATAAATCCGATTTACCTGATTTTTTTAAAAGAATCATGATATTTATCAACCCCGAATGAAAGTCATAGAACTAAGAACATGGTCGAGTCATGGAATGGAAGTATAAAAAAAAGAATGCCATGAAAACCAAATATTGACCAGTTTCTTAATGGAATAGAAAAAGACGCCAAATTTTATTACAATAAAATTTAAATTGTGAAAGGAAAACAAGAGAGCATACAAATCAATTATAGAATTAATAATATCGTACAGGAATTATTGACTGACCAAATCGGCTGTCCCAAATCAAAACACAGTAAGGGGCATTTTTGTCAAAATCAAGATTTTTACACCATGCTTTTAACACAGTAAATGCCCACAATATGCAAAAACCCTTTTTCAATAAAGGCATTTTTCAATAATTCCCAATATAGCGATACCAAATTCTCGTTAATGTGTTTTACTGCAATATTTATTTACTCATTTTCTTTATCATAACTTTTATCATAACTAAAAGTTTTCAAAAAAAAAAAAACAAACCATAATAATGTCTTATTACTTACTGTGTTTTGGTTTAGATTCCATGGGCAATGGTTAGTGTTGGATCCCATTCCAAACTTAATAAGTGTTAGACAACGTGCAACGAATAATATTTTTAAAGTTTTAGTATGCAAAAATGTAGACAGTAATCTTATCTACCATCCCCAAGAATCATATTCATAGTTTGGTAAGGCATAATAAAATCAGCTTTTTTGCCCTCCTGTAAAATTTGTTCGAAGTCCCTTACTGTTTTTTGATTTGGGACAGCCGAAATAAGTATTGGCCATTTCTTGGCAAAATTAAGATGAAAATGAAAATGTTACTATTTCCAATTCTCATCTTAATTTTTCCAAGTAAGAAATTACCAAATATATACATGTATACAAAAATATACAAAAAATATTTACAAATCAGCCTGTGATGACTTTTTCATATGTTTATGAAAACGTAAGGAGATGGTAACAATCATGCATGGTGCGTTAGAGAGGAAAGGAATGAAAGTAAATGTAAGTAAAACGAAAGTTATGGTTTTTGAAAAGGAGGAATGCGTTACGGCTTGTAATGTTATGATCGATGGACAGCGAGTGGAGCAAGTGAATGAGTTTGTATTAGGTTCGCTGTTTACAAGAGATGGTAAGAATGTAGAAGATATTGAAAGAAGAGTTAATGCAGGTAATAGAGTGAATGGAGCTCTGAAGGCGTTTATATTCATAAACGCCTTCAGAGCTACAAAAAGGCACGTTTGGCTGTCCATAGAGGGGTGTTAGTACCTACTCTTATGTATGGTAGTGATAGTTGTGTATGGCAGAAGAGTCATGAAAGTAGAATAAATGCTGTAGAAATGAGAGCACTGCGAAGTATGTGTGGTGTTTCTTTGACTGACAGAGTAAAGAATTGTGTGATAAGAGAGTGTTGTGGGGTAAAAGAAGATGTAGTGACAAGCATCGAGAAAGGTATGCTAAGATGGTTTGGACACGTGGAGAGGATGGATGACAAAAGACTGACCAAGCAGATATATAAGGCAAGTGTGGAAGGGACAGGACGAAGGGGAAGACTGATGAATGATGCAAGAGAGATATGTCAAGATCGTTGCAAATGGCGCTCCGTAGTCTCTGCCTACCCCCTCGGGAAACAGGCGTGAGTCTATGTATGTATGTATTATGAAAACGTTAGTTTACAGCGCTATGCCTAATGACTTGTGATCTTTAATTTTTTGTTATAAGGAGAAGGATATTTACCCTAAAACTATGATTATTTAATTTAATTTTTTTTTGTTAATTCTAAAGTAAGATGATTTATATACATGATTTTTACAACATAATGAGGTATAAGTAAAACTTGAGTGAGATTGAGTGATTTTCATTGTTCATTCAACCTTTTTATATTTACGTTACGATGATAAGTATAGATGCTTTTTTTTAGTTTGTAATTAGTAAAAAGGTAATCTACCCTCAGTCTGTTTATTTATTGTTTTTTTTATACTTAGTATATCGAAATTAAGATGACTAATACATGTACATGATTTTAGTACATCATTGTTTATTAGTAACAGGGTAATCTACCACCAATCTTTGATTTCTTTCATTATAATGCCTTTTTATACTGATATGTAAACACTCGTACTTGTGATTTTCGTAATTATCTTGTTATTGTTTGTAATTTCCTTTATTTACACTATATTATATTATTTGAAATTATTAATGTAATCTATAGTTACCAAGATTCCATTAAACATTGTTGATTGATTGTAATTGTTTGTTTCAATAACCGTTTTCTACCCGTCAGTACACAAATCGCACTAGACTTTCAAATTTTTAATAGTGGTCCGAATCAACGAAGTCAAAAAGAGTCTTCGCTGTTATGCACCACGGTGTCAAACGACGAAATCAAAAAAGACATTCGGCGTTATACACCACGATACATAATTAATATGAAAATGGTCTCAAACAGCCAATTCAAAAAACGTCTTTGTCCAATTGACACCGTGGTGTATTTTACTCGTGGTGTCTAACGACGAAATACCCGTTTTCTGCTAGTATCAGTTTGTTATCATGACTTTGACATAGGTACCTACTTTTATTCTGTGTGCCTATGGGCTTAGGCTTCATGCTGGAAGAGAGAGATGAGTCTAGGGAATCTGCCACATTCAGAAGTACGATCCAAACAAATGCGGTGGACTTGTACATACTATTATATTGGCTGTGAGCTCTGGTATTATGCTCCGGAGAAATATGCCAATAACGGATGGCTTAGCGAACGGGGCAATGGGTGTTCCTAAAGGATTTAAATGGCCGGCACTAAGAAGAGATCAACTTGAGCCAGGTGAACTGCCTGATGACATTTTGATATTATTTGATGATCTATCAATAGCATTGCGTCTTAAAGATGATGATGGATACATTTCCATAGCTCCAGTGCCAGCGACCTATCAAGGCAATCGCGGTTATGGTGATATCGAGAGGCGGATGTTGCCAGTCGGCAGTCATATTGAGTTGGGCTGTGACGGTACACAAGTTGCAAGGATGTACACTTAGTTACGCGGACTTAGGGCCTAAAATCTTTGCTATAGGCCAATGCTATGTTGCCTTGAGGCGGGTCAAATCCCTAAAAGGCATGGCTTTAAGTGATATTGACACGAACAAATTACTCAACCATCCCCACGACAACAGAGCCTTATCTGAAATGACAAGAATGAGAAATATGCTCTCGCATTAGATTCTTTCACCGACTTTCTTTGTTTTTTGTTAATCGCAGAGACATAGACACGTACACATGTACAAACACACACACATAATACATACAAACATACTAAGGACCAATATATACATACATACATACATACATATCGTCACGCCTTTTATCCCCGAAGGGGTAGGCAGAGGTGTATTTCTACACCCACTTTTCGCCAGATATACTTTAGTCCCACGTATTAAGGGGCGAGCCTATTGCCGTACCGGGCACATTTCCAGACTCCGTGCTGCTACTGAGAATTTCGTGACAAAAAACCCAATAACACTGCCCGACCCAGGAATCGAACCCGGAACCTTCCGATCCCACGCGCACATTTATGCCGCGAGACCAACGAGGCAGTCGTATAGGTTTTGATGTCGAGTTTTCCGTCTCTACGCAAAGATGGTATTTGCATCGTGTTATCCTTTAGTCGCCTCTTACGACACCTTCCCGTGGAAGATAGGGGGTGGTGACACTTGTATTCTATGCCGTCAACCAATATATGTATACGGGTCAAACTGAGAACCTTATTTTTTTGAAGTCGGTTAAAATACTAAAACTTTCTCCTAAGTGTAACAAGTACTTTTTTTCTGAAAACCGCATAAAAATCGGTTCAGCCAAACTCGAGTTAATCGTGGGCAAACTCACATATATACGGGTCAAACTCAGAACCTTCTTTTTTTGAAGTAGGTTAAGGGCCTAAAACCTTCTCCTAAGTGTAACAAATGCTTTTCTGAAAACCGCATCAAAATCGGTTCAGCCAAACGCGAGATAATCGCGGACAAACATACATACATACATACATACAGGTCAAACTGAGAACCTCCTTTTTTTTTGAAGTCGGTTAAAAAAGCACATGTACCTTTAATTCCCATGGAAGCACATTTAGTGATGTCCAAATTGTCATTTCAGGAATGAGGTTTTTACGCATCTACCGATTGAACGTCTGTAGTCACGCCGAATACAGTATTTATACTAAATGCGAGAATTGCCTTTTATGGCATACAAACAAACAAGCTCACGACTGTTTCCCGAAGTGGTAGGTAGAGACTACGAACCCCCATTTGCAATGATTCCGACACATCGCTCTTGCTTCATTTATAGAAGAAAGCAAAGTTTATTTTCTATACAAACAGGCTAGGACCAGTGTCCTAGCTTTTGTCTCAGCATGAGTGGCTACGCAAAGACTCAGACGCAAGGCAAATTTGGCCACAGTGGTGTAACCTACCGTTTGCTTTTTCACATACAGCATCCAACAGCCAGTAACTCCGGTACCAAACCACCTCATTGCTCGGGATTGCAATTCAGTGAACATTTACGTCCTTGTTAACGATGCGATACCATCTGATCACTGTGTCAGCTTCCTCCGGTGCACTATCTGAACGATGAGATTACCATATGCTTAAGAAATTATAAGTGCAGTTCACGTAAAGTAGTAAATGCTAAGAGTCTGTACTACTTAATATACTTATTCATGTGGTAATACATGTTTAGCAAATGATAACTATTACTACTTATGCAAGGCACAACGTCCTAACTGTGTTCATAGGTGCTTTTATATGGACTTGAAAAAAAATGGAGATAGGAAACGTATGTTTTATTTAGGTTTACACAAATGCAATGTTGTCTATTTTAAAATTGTCTATTTTAAATACTAACTAGTCTTATTTCTGTTATAATCATGACATTCATATTTAACGAAGATTGTAGATGAAAAATACAGTACACACAAGACAAGAAATAAATAATTATAGTTATCAATTTAAAAATAATTAGTTATTTTCCTTTCAAAATCAAACTCGATCACTCAAAGAATTGTTCGCTTTGAGTTTCCATTATCATCATCATTTCCAGTGCAGAGCGAGAAAAGTTGAATATAGCTGAATATTTAATATATAAATGTTCATAATGACTTGTATATTATATAACTATGTATGTATAATTATCCTCTTAGCAAGGCTTATATTGAAACAAAAAAGCTTAAATATTTTAACACTTTTAAGCAAATGTTTTAGGATAAAAGTAAGCTTAAATTTATAATTTTAATAGCAAATAATTTTTGATTTAGTATATGAAAGTCATGATATTCCCAACGTTTCTGTTCCTTTATAAAGGTAGGTAATGGTCGCATTGGTTATACATGAGCTATGTATAGTTGCGTGCCATTGGAGGAGCCTATATCCGGCAGTGTGCTACGGCAGGCTGATGAAGATATATAGTTTGTTTGTTTTTCGTGTGAGTGTGTGGCCAACTCTAGTGTCGAAGTTTTCAGGTCGCCCGAAGGCCTTCGACGTGGCCTAACGACTCTTATCCTAAGACAAGAAGATATATAGTGATAAAATCTTATAAGGATAGAATGACTCTCCTCTCGCCAAACTCCTTGAACATTAGTTTAATTTAAATAACCTGCAACATAAATCACACAATATCAATTTATATGTAATGTGTATTCCTTGTTGGAGAACTAATCTTAATATATAAAATCCTTGCGTTACTGACTGACTGACAGACACGCTACAGCCAAAACTATTGTGCACAGGAGGCTGAAATTTGGTATGCATGTTCCTTGGGGTCCGTAGGGGTGCACTAAGAAAGGATTTCCCGAAATTCCCACGGGATCGGTCAAAACGGATAAATTAAAAATGTGCAGGCGTAGCTGCTGGCGTCCTCTAGTTAATAAATAAATGTCAAATATGACTACATCTTTACATCAGTTATACTCAAAAGTGACATATAAAATAACTATGAAGCACCAATATCACATCAAAGCAGCAAACTAACCCTTCACACGGGCCAAAACTGTAGCAATACAGATCAACACCTTAATGCCTTATAACTTTGTATCAGATACAAAGTAAAGTTGGTCAGAACCAATAAGGGTTAACTGTGGCCTGTTAAACTACAGTTAAGCTGTGTTAACCGCACTGCTGATGTAACTGTGGGTTACTGTCGTTAAGAGTTTACGAGCTCTGTTTAATCAAGGTGACATTTTAGTGTCGGCGGCTGTTTCATTGTTTATTTATGGCGTTCGTGTGTACTGATAACTACTACTACGATGGAGGCTGTGTGTGTAAAGTTTGATTAGAAATTTACGTTATTGCTTGGCTTTTTATATAGTCCACTGAAATGTTAAATTTTTTTGGCCTTTGCGTGCATTTGTCAGAGGACGCAATTTTATTTTATAGATGTCAACATACATACATACATAGACTCACGCCTGTTTCCCGGAAGGGGTAGGCAGAGGCATATTAAACGCCCACTTTTCGCCAGTGTTTTGATCCCACGTAATAGGTGGCGAGCCTATTGCCGCTTATCGGGATATTTTGTTTGCCAGAGCCTCGTCCGTTGATCGGCAGGTGCACCACTTGCAGGTGAGGTTGGCTTGGGAGTTGGGACACTAAGTTCTTGTTGGGAACCCTATGCACCCTTTAAGAGTTAGTATAAAGTTAAATCGAAGTTTGTGGGGTCGCAGCCCTGCGGGCACCGTCGTAAAAAGGGTGGTACAAATGGGTTTTCTAGTTTATCTGGTAAAATATTGCCGCACGAAGAATATGTTAAAGAGGATGTTCCGTCACTATACATATATACTAGAAATGGCGCTTTTTGTTAAACGTAACAAACATTTGTTTACTACAGTGTCTGATGTACGAAATAGGCCTGTGAGAAACCAGTACATAAATAAATTATATATTAAAAAATATAACACAGCATTATTAAAAAAATAATGTCTTTGGAATGGCCACAACTATTTGTAATAAAATCCCTGATTATTTGAAAAACGAGACGATTCGTACATTTAAAATTAAGCTGGTTAAATTACTTATTGAAAAGTGTTTCTATCAAATTGTAGATTTTTTAGAGGAAAAATTGTAATTATGAATTATTTTTTATTTTATTCATTTATATCTATTATTGAATTAATTCTGACACTTCATTGACATTAATTATTGCAATTTTCCATTACATTGACATTATATTGACTTATCACTCATTCCAATTGACGTTACAACTTTTTGACATTTTGATTTATAAAACGTGATCATTTAATTTTAAATTCAATTTTTATTTCATTTTGTCATTTTATTATGTAATTCTCATTGCCTATCTAAATTTTTGATAACTGTGCGTTAATGTTTATACAATTGTCTGATTTTGCCTTAATTTGTTATATTCTATCAGTATTTTAATTACTATTTTGTTTTTGCATGCCTATTATGGTAGAATGTAGTTGATTTTTTTTTATCTGTAACACCTATTGTATGTACCTACATTCAGAGCAAATAAAGAATCAAATAAGGATTTTGTTGCAAATTAAATTCTCTACAACTTTGGTCCCTTACAATTTAGTCGTAAAATGAATAATATCAAAGTTAGAAAGGAAAATCGAAAGAAATTTGCAAGAAATTTTATTTTTAACCTGTTATAGTTTTTTTTTATCGCTAGTAATAAAGAAAACACTTAATTTGTCTTTCCTTCTTCCAAAACAAGCCCAAGTGTTCCAACTTGAGACTTTGCAGAACCATACTGCCGTGCTTGTGATAAACGCAGTAAGTGCCTTGACGACAGTTTAGAGAAAAACGCGCTTAAAGTTTTTTTCCTTATTTTTAGCATTTCTGCCTTAATGTAGATAAAATCTAAGTTCTTACAAATGTATAACGTAAATATAGGCATGTTTTATAGGTGTTCTATTTTATTTTTTAATTACATGTAATAAATGTGTTGTAAATCTTAAAAATATATTTATGTTAAGTAATGAAGAAAATAAATAAAAACATTTTCTTATTATTACTACAGTAAGTGTGTGACTATCTTTAGTTGTAGGTACATACTGTAACAATGATTATGAAATAAGATAAATGTTTAAATATAACAACAAATATGATATTTTTTGCTTACAGTAACTTAGGCACTTACTAGCTAGAAGCAATATGTAAAATTACAGCATAATTCATAAAGCACCGACACCAACTTTAATTACATTTTTCTTAATTATTTGTAAGAAAATGAAACATAACTGATGTTATGAAATCATAGTTTAATAAAACAAATACAAATAACTTTGTGAAACTAGAAAATTTTAAAATCAGTTCTGTTATTTAATTATTTATAGCATTAAAAATGGTTTAACATAACCAAAGGTAAGCATTCGTATTAGTATAAAACTTCTTCGTGCATGAAATAATATTAAACAAACTAAGCACTATCTCTAAAACATAACACGTTTATAGTTTTTCCATAAAACTCCTATTAAACTATTAGTTGTACTTCTTTGTACACAACAAAAAACATAAAAAGACAAAGGCACTTTAATTTAATAAGGCTTATTTACCTTTCAGAACGAGAAAGAAAAATTAAAATCTTCATATAAATTATGAGATCATAGTTACACTAACTAAAACAAATTCGTCTTACAAATTATTCTTCATCAGTCCTATCATTCATTTAATTAGTCTTATAACCTATTTGTAGAAGTTTAAAAATAGCTTAAAAGTCTTTTAAGTGACTAGTAAAATGTAGACTTACAAATATATTTTTCAAAGTAACAATAAGAAAGTTTAAGGGTTGACTATTGTTTACCCGAAGATTATAAACCATAATCTAATATTCCCGAATTTCATTTAGGTACCCAAATTTCATTTGCCCGAATGTTTTGTTTGCCCTAAAAGATATGACATACTTTTAATTGCCCGAAACTTAGATACCATAAGATACGAGTGCCATACGTATTGTTTTTCATGTTTTTAATTGTCATAATAATAATTAGACATAATATTTAAACGCCATAATGATAATTAGACATAATATTTAAACGCCATAATGATAACTAGACATAATATTTAAATAAGTACATATCAAAATCCCGAATTTTAAAAGACCGAATTTTAAAATACCGATGGATGAAATCCCGATAATTGAAACGCCGAATGGTTGTTTGATCGAAAGTTTAAAATCCCGAAGTTTTAAATCCCGAAAAATAAATTAAATATTATTATCAACAGCTAGTGCCTGGGGTTAGGTGCGACGAACTCATCATCATCAGCCTTTAATAGTCCACTGCTGGACTAGGCCTCTCCTTTGAAAGGAGGAATTGGCCTACTATACCACGCTGGCCAAGCGTGTTGGTATAGGGTTTGTATCAAGTTTTCCTTCTCTTACAGTGCTGTTCCCTGCATGATATACTCCCTCTGTCGGCTCTTACGACACCCATGGGATGATATGGGGTGGTGACAATTCGTATTCCTAATCCGTCACCACACGGACAACGACGCGACGAACTAAACGCCTTAAAAATCTTAAAATATATACAGTAAGTATTGCACTTACCTCATTTGTTCTAGGCAAGTCTACACATAATATGAGGTATTCCTAAACATAATCACAGTAAGTTCCACTTGCTGTTGTTATGCTAAGGTAATTCAATAGTATGTTTTATTCCAATTACTTAATATAGTAACGACAAGTGCCACTTACTGTTAATATTTTTAAGTCATACTTAGTGTAATAAAATCGTAACGTTATAATATTTATAGTAAGTTTGCTTACTGTAGTAAAACCTAGGTAAATAGATTTAACTTTATGCAAAAATCAACCGTATGTGCCCATACTGCATTCATAAAAAGTGCACCTTGGCGCCTATCGTGTCTTACTGTAATTATGCTTAATCTTATTTCTTGAAGTAAGTCACATTTTCAAATTCTGAATATACAGCATTGTAGATCTCGATCTCTACTTTCTGAATATGTACTTAACTCAATATCGACAAAAATGTGACTTACTGTGATTATCGTATGGGCGGCAGCATAGGCTCCAATTTTTACTCATTACAACGATCCTTAAAATTAGGGTTGAGAAAAAAAAAAGATAAACTCTATCCCTGAGCATCTGGAGTTGATAGCCTGCCAAGCTAGAGGATACTGCAATTTGTTCTGCAGTGCTTAAATGTTCTAGGCACATCTACAGGAAAATTATTGGCTATCATCATCATCATCATCATCCTCTTAGCGTTATCCCAGTTTCAATCTGGGGTCCGCTTACTAGTCTAACCGAATTTGGCTGAATATTAGCTATTCCACGGAGCGACTGCCTGTCTGCCCTCCGCAACCCGAAGGGATAGCGATATTCCATGGTTTAGACTAGTGTCAGTTTATTTAGAAGGTACTGACGCCCTATAACGACTGTCAAAGATCATCATGACAACCGGGACCGACGGCTTAACGTGCTCTCCGAGGCACGGGACAAGCGATAATTAACAATTCAATACGCACATAACTCCGAAAAGTCATTGGTGCACGCCGTGGATTCGAACCTGATACCCTCTGCATGGCAGTTTGTTGGTATCTCCACTAGGATATCGCTGCCTTATCACAATAAATCTCGTGGCTATATCACAATAAATTGAGAAAAATTATGAATTACCGACAAAAATACGACTTTACTCCAAAGTTGTTCATCAAAACTTCAATACCGTCCCCTGATCAGACCCTGTACCAAGGCCTGGCTCATCTCAAAGACTGGAAACACAGATATAATGGAAAAACGATAAATTAAATTAAAATTGCAAAAATACAGGTATAATTAGGTCATAACTTTTCGTTTTTGGTTTTAAGACTATTTACAACCAAAGTTGTACAAAATTTAATTTGCAATAAAGTCCTCATTCACATATTCTTTGTGCGGCCAATAGTTGAACAGATAATTAAGAAAAACCATTTGCACCCGCACTCTTTCCAAGATGGCGGCCGAAGGACAAGAGGTACGACCCCACAAATTTGGATCCATCTTTATATTAGTCCTCCCTACACATCTGTAAAATAAAATTGCGTCCTCTGATAAATGCAACCCCAAATGTAACTTTTCAATGGACTAATATGGCTACCTAAAAATTCCACGACGTTGTCAGGGTTTGTACATATGTGTATGTGAGTTTGTTTAGCACACCATAACATCTTAAGACTTCTTCATACTTCGTTGTTTTCCTATTTTATTACAATTAATAAAAAGACTTCTAAATGCTTGAGCAAATCTAGATGTATGAATTATTGTTGCAATTTATATAAGCTAATTACGTCAAATAACCAGCATTTTTTGCAAACCTTTAACCAGGTTAACTTTAAGTACGGTTACGCAGGTAGGCGACGAGCAATAAACAGTTCAATATGTGATCCATAAATTGTTGTTTCGAGTCTGAATGTTGAATGTTTGTTGTAAAGTTTCCCCGATACATTATTCATTTCTAGAGAGGAATAGCCAAGGAAGAAGGAAGGAATTCTCAATATTGATGTGAAGCAACTTCAAAATTAATCTGGTAACTTTATTTATAACTAGGTCAATAGGGATACAATTTAAACCTTAATATTGTATACGTACCTACTTTACAGATTATTGGCGTGCTCCATAAAATTTTATTTGATTGTTCACCGATATTAAACTGTTCAAAACTTTGTCCATACAGCTTATCAAGATAGGCAATACTATGCAACTAACATATACACGCGTATCTCCTCGTTTTGGAAATTATGCATTACAAACTTGTAGCATTAGTTGGGTCACAGCTTGCAAGAAAAAAATGCAGTTTATTTTGCTTTTGTTTCATTTTCGGAATCACTAAATAAGCTTGACACCGAACGCTAAGTAGCTAAACATTGTAAAGCATATGCGATTTGTTCACCTGTTAAAAAATAAGTAGCGGGTATAAAAAGGGTAATTTAACAAAAAGAAAGATTAAATAATGAGTAACACTAAACATAGTTAAGTAATGACACCTTGGGGGCTAGTATAATACATAATTAGAATATTTCAGCATGGGCTATAGCTCTATGTTTCTTTTGAAGAAGTTACTTTTATAGTACTAATACTAATACTACCTATTGCTTTGCGAACGTGGCAGTAAATGTAAATGTAGAAGCATACAGTAGTAATGTTTTAATTTGAGTATAAGTAATTATTTTATAAATTTATTATTTTAACGTTCATAAGCGTCACATTGTGACCCAAATGAATAAAGGATTTTGAATTTGAATTTGAATGGGACACGATATTTTTACATATACCAAATAGAATATATAGAAAATGATACAAATGGACAAACAAATAACACAATTTATATATTTACAAGGATGCGATATTAAAGTCCAGCGCATGCAATAACAGCATGGTTTTATACGAATTTATGTGCTATGTTTAAGTTTTATCAAGTTATGGGATATTTTAGAGGTCCACGTTTTCGATATATATTAACATAACCCTTGGTTTTATGGTTCTTGTCTATTGTTTGTTTGAATTGGATACTATTGTACGTACTTCTTGACAGTTTAAATGTTGCTGGCAACGCTATGGTACGCTTACTAATTGTTAAACCGATATATTTTTACTTTGATAACTACTATCGTTTCGAAGGAAATTTAAGAATGATAAAGGAGTAAAAGAAATTATACATTAAAATTGTTTTGTATGTTATTAAATGTTGGCCTATAATTGAGGTAACACTATACTATGGTAATTTTAATTTCGGTCATCGATCGATGTAGTGGGGTATGCTGTCCAGAAATCTGTACATATAAAATTCGTGCGTTACTGACTGAATGACAGACAAAACTATTAGGCACAAGAAGCTGAAACTTGGCATGTATGTTGCTTGTTGACCATAGGAGTGCACTAGGAAGGGATTGCCCGTAACACCCACGGGTTCAGAAAGAAAAGGTTAAACTAAATAAAATATACGATGTAGCAGCGGGCATCCTCTAGTAAAGTTATAAAAATAAAGAGCTTTTAACTCTTAAAAAAGATTTGCACAACACTGACTCGAAAATTTGCAAGCTGTATCTGTTTCTAGTAATATGTATAAAAAAACATCTATACGGACGGAATTTTGTTCTACTTGCCACAAAACAATATCATCACCTACATTTGTACCAAATCTTCGGAAGCTACAATAAACGGCATTAACAAAATCGTTTGGTTGTAACTCTGCTTACGACGAGGCTAGTTTCAATAAGACACATAAATTATATTAAAACACACGTCCTTTTGTTTTCAAGCGTTTTCCAAATCCGGAACGGAGCGTATATCGCTAAATTCAATTAAGTCGCCAAGTTTGGTGCAATTCACAAGCGATTTGCGTTGTATACACAAGAAATATTACAATAAAAGTTATATACTAAATTATGTGTGAAGTAAATTTGCTACTACCTCTCATTGCTAAGCTATATATCTAAGTACAATTGCTCTTTTACTTTGCTGTACAAGTAAACTTGGTGCAGATCTCTAGTTCTAAAAAGAAGATATTATTGTAGTACAGAAGATTTAAGCTTAGACTGAATTGTTTGCCAATCCAAACTAAAAACAATTCTTCTAAACTCGGTGCACGTCAAAATGGACCAACGGTAATTTTCGAGAAAAGGACTTTTGAACGCCAAGTTAATTATATAGAATACAGGTTTTATAACAAATATTTTTACAATATTGTTCCTTATATTATAAAAAAATTTATAATATATTAGAGGATGCCCGCCGCTAAAATTGGGGACGTCTTGAAAAACGGAAAAGTCCGAAGCACCCGTAACCAGCGAGCATGTATGAAAAGAATAATGGATGTAGCGGAAGCGCGTGAGGTTTGCAAGGATAGAAGCAAGTGGCGTTCTGTTGTCTCTGCCTACCCCGACGAGAAAAAGGCGTGAGCATATGTATGTTTGTATGTCCGCAGCTACGCCCGCACGTTCTGTTTTATTTAACCGATTCTGCCCGATCCCGTGGGAATTTCAGGAAATCTCTTCTTGCACTCTTGCGGTCCCCAAAGAACATACCTACATGACAATATGTCAAATTTCAGCTTTCTGCGCCTAATAGATTTAGCTGTAGCTTGTCTGTCAGTCAGTCAGTAACGCAAGGATTTTGAATATACGGGGGACGAGGATTATGACTATGATTATGATAAATCGTAACTTGTTCCAGTTGTTATGAAAACTCCGCCATTTTGTGACTTGCGCGGTGTTGTAGAGGCGCTGCTCGCGTGCACTCCAAACATAAATCGAAGCCAGTTAAATCAGGCCTGGCCAATTCTCACGGGGATTCCGATCCTCTTTAAAATTTACTTAACGAACAATAAGACGTTTTATATAATTTCTAATTAATTATACCGCTCCACGTAGCTTTTAAAACGTCTTTTGTCTGTTAATGAAGCCTTTTATTTTGATATCATCAAACAGACTTAAAATTACGATTCTTGTTTTAATTTTAAGTTCAAAGTTTGTAGATATAAGGGAATTTGGATCATTGCCAGATGGGACAAGCCATTTCTAGATATTTTATTAATAATACATACATGTAGTAAGAAATGGTTTTCAGTATAACTAAGAAGAAAGTCAAAATGAGTGGACCGGCTCTACCTTTGTCTATCTCTCTATTAAAGAACGATATGGTTTTCGGTATCAATACGTAGAATCAGTATATATAGACCAGCTTACCATTTCCTTGTTTGGTTCGTTACTCTTTCTTATTTTCCTTTTTACGCGTTTCACGTTTTTACAACTCACAACGGCAAAATAAATAAATTCTGTAACATCGGTGACTTTACATGCGTTTAATCAAAGTAAAACGCCGTCGCCATCCGTGTAGCCCAACGGAAGAAGTGACAACACATACATACATACATACATACATAGACTCACGCCTGTTTTCCCGAAGGGGTAGGCAGAGGCATATTAAACGCCCACTTTTCGCCAGTGTTTTGATCCCGCGTAATAAGTGGCGAGCCTATTGCCGCTTATCGGGATATTTTGTTTGCCAGAGCCTCGTCCGTTGATCGGCAGGTGCACCACTTGCAGGTGAGGTTGGCTTGGGACCCTAAGAACTTTGTTGGGGTTCCAACATACGATAATGGGTGCATAGGGTTCCCATAGGGTTATGCACCTGTGGGAACCCTATGCACCCATTTCGTGTAAAAAATAAAAAAGTAGCCATGTATTATCAATTTGTTGATACGGTTGATATTATATACCGCGTAGCACCATCACCATGACTACTAGATTTAGTAAAATTCACGTTCAATTGATTCATCAAAAAGCGATCGATTTGCGTTTTGTTTTTTGTTGGGCAATTATTTCCTATGTACCACTTTCGACAAAAAAAACAAAAAAGCTCATCCGAGGCATTGATGATGACACTTAGTCAAACTTACATGAAGGTAGTAGAAGCCTTGCTGATTTCAGCATGAGTGAGCCAGCTTAACCTAGGTATAATAAGAAACCCTCTCTTAAAAATATCTATACTCTTGCGTTTCGTTCGGTTAGTAAGAGCTCCGGTGGCACCATCCCCTTTTCCTTCTTCCTAATCCCGCTTGTCCACATATGCCTTTCCCATCAAGTTCAGCACCGCATTAGTGACTCCTCTGACATTGTGGGTGTCCAAAGGCGGTGGTAATCGCTTATCATCGAGTAATCCGGGTGCGCTTTTGCCTTTGCTCATATAAAAAATCCACATACAGGCATCGATGAAAAATGGTATTCGTAACTTAGGCTTTAGGCTAAAGCGATGTGCCATAAGTACATAGCTAAATCACGTTCAGACTAATTATTACAAATTGCACATCACCCTAATTAGTCTATCATAGCGTTATAATTTATAAGTTATGCGTAACCTGATGACACAAAACAGTGAAAATTTAACATTTTATCACTGAAAAACAGACAGCCACCCACGCTTTTTGTATGCTATTATGTTCTTATCACTGTCTCTTTTTATTGGAAACTACAGGACGCCAGCAGCTACGTCTGCAATTTTTTTTAAATTTACCCGTTTTGGCCGATCCCGGAGGAATTTTGGGATATCCCTTCTTAGTGCACCCCTACGGTCCTCAAGGAACATACATGCCAAATTTCAGCTTCCTGCGCCCAATAGTTTCGGCTGTAACGTGTCTGTCAGTCAGTAAGTAACGCAAAGATTTTATATATCAAGATTTCATACAACATATTCGATCTTTGAAAAGAAATATACTGACAATTAATATAGTCAATCAGGCCTCCAAGAGGAAAGTGTCTGATCGCGAACGGGTCAATGCCGTAGGTCTTTTAGATGTATGGTCATCATACAACCTTTCAAAGTCCATTGCTTGACATACCCTTCTCTTAAAATGCGTCACAGTAGCATTGTGAGTCAAAAAAAGGATTTGGCCAACACCAACTGTTTTTATACAACACTGTCCAAGTATGGAGCTCGATGTCGAGTTTTACGTCTCTTCTCAAGGATACTATTGTTGCTTAGTGCACCAATCGAAAGAAATGGGGTAGTTGCACTTTATTTTCTTAATCCATCACCACACAAAAGAGAGAGATTTTACATCAGTCTACATTTTACACGGATAAGTCCAGATATACCTACATTTACTGTTTTCCATAAAGCCCAACATACACAGTACACTTGTAGAGTAAAACACAAATACTACAACATCTTACTAAGAACAAGTTAAGCTGAAATCTATCGCGCTTAAGGCGTCATCAAACTCGACTTTTAACTTTGTAACGTGTAGGGTGCTGTATAAAATACAAGCACTCAACAACGTTAACGCTCGAAAGAACTTTGGTACTCACTCACTTTGCCATAGCTCAAGCAATAGGCAAGATTCGAATTTTCTTTCAAATATCTCTCTTGTTTCCAGATCAAACATCAAATTAAGCTATTCACTTAGGCTACGGAGAATATTTTTTTGTTTTACATTAAGTGCTATGAGAAGTTCTTGGAAGAAACTCACGGTACTCGTTTAAAGAGAAATGTAGTAATTATTCTGGCTTTACATTACATGTTTCACTATAGTGGCTTCTATAAGCAATCTATTATGTATTAAATAAAATAATATAAAACCGCCACATACAAATCACATCATAAAACAATAAAAACCTATATAAATGAAAAGATAAATAGAAAAATAAAGACCCCAGCACACAGGACGGACGATAAACACGTAGATTTAGCACTAACACGAAATAATGTTGTTATAATAGGTACAAACCGCGCAAACAATGATTTATGCGGACGGCGAGTAAAAACGCACCTCGTAATAAATTTCTCCTAAATGCTTTATTTACCTGCGAGTACACGTTGGAGCGATAATTGGCTGGTATAATGCATATTATCTGTTTCAGAGAAGTTTTAACAAAACAACAATATTTATTTTGAAATATGAATCTGTTTAGAATGAGAAGGTCTACATCTATAAAATAATGCGAAACTTAGTCCTAAAATTAGACCAAATTGACTGTTTAACTGGAAGTAGAACGTTATGTATTTCAGTTCGACTTTCAATATGAAAATAAATCGACCGAACTAGGAGTAATTCATTTATTACAGGATGTTCTCTGTAATGACTGTAATACATGAAATGATTTAGCAAGAGTGACGACTTGACTAAGATTAACGTTGTAGATAATGTTTTATGTACAACGTATTATTCTTAGTACCTATAGTGCAAACCCCTAAGATAATGATTATACTTATTATTATTAACAAATTTTAGGACATCGCGTGCTCGAAAATTGATGTTCATATCTGATGATCTGCTATTCCATACTAATATAAACTTTGATCTTGACAAGGGTCCTGATATATGATTGAGCAGTTTACCGATGATTAAAACCCGTCAAATTAAACTTAAATTAATGTCCAAATAGCAAAGTTTAAAATCGGCTAAAGGTTTAGAATCTATCAAAATATTGAATACATTCGCTTCTTAAATAAGCTCCTAAGACAGAATCCCCACCCTCGTTACCTGCATAAAATATCGCGCCACCCTTCCACAATGTCTAACACAGGCAATACGAAGTTATCTACTAACATCTTTTACTACAAATTCCATTTGTCCCGTAAAAGTGACGGACAATTAGCATGAGGCTGACCACGCTCAACCTCATTGCGTATGCTTGCTTCACTTAAGTTATAACACTTATAATATATGTAGCTTACGTTTCAGGGACCGTGTATATAATCATGTAAGAAAGACGAATATTTAAAGAGCACAAAGAGCTACAGTAGTTTAGACACTACGATTAAATATTGGTCGCGACAAGCAATCTAATACAATTATTTAAAATTAAACCAAACCGCCAAAATAATTGGGCGCAAGAAGCTGAAATTTGGCATGTATGTTTCTTGGGGACCGTAGGAGTGCACTTAGAAGGGATTTCCCGAAATTCCCTTGGGATCGGCCAAAACGGGTAAATTAAACAAAAATGCAGGCGTAACTGCTGGCGTCCTCTAATATTTTTATAAAACTTCACGTAGTGACGTATGCTAGAGCTGATTTCGTATTTCTAAAGACATTTTCCGTCACACCAGAGTATTCGTAGTACGTGCTCAGTTTGCGTACGAAGTAAGGACCACTATACATACTTAGTTTACCTTCAGTTTTGCCTGACCTCACGCCAACTAGACAACCCCATTTCGTACAGGTATTATTTGAGTTTAGTGGCGACTGTGAAGTTATTTAGTACCTGCTTATCAGCTGGTTTTATGAAGCCTGGGTTTCATTTAAATTTATACTTTAGCTGTGGCCTGTCGCCACTCTTACGTGGTTCGTAGCGTGATGTTATATAACCTAACTAGCATTGTATAGTGTGTGTACACTCTAAGTACAGTTTAGCGATTCCGAGGTCTTCATGAGTTTTAAAACTCAGCGTCTACTATGTTGTACCCAAAAAAGCAGCGATTGCCGAGTAGTGAGACCAACAGATTGCTACGCAGAGGGTCTCGGGTTCGAATCCACTTCCGGCACCAATGACTTTTCGAAGTTAAGTCCGTATTAAATTTTTCATTATCGCTTGCTTATCGGTGAACGAAAACATCGTGAGGTAACCTGCATGTCTGAGAATTCTCCATTATGTTCTCGAAAGACATGTGCCAACCCGCACTTGGCCAGCGTGGTGAACTATGGCCTTACCCTTCTCATAGAGAGAAGAGGCCCGTGCCCAGCAGTAGGACAGTATATATACAGGGCTGATGATGATGTCTACTATGGTCACTGCTGATGAACTTCGATACACAGATGAACTGAGGCAGGGAATAAAACTTAAACAAAACAGACATAAAAGCAAAGATAATATAAAAAAGTAAGACACCTACATTGGTAACACGGGTTTAAACGTCAAGATGGCGAGATTTGATAATTAATCGAAGAGAATTTCGTTATTAATTGTCTTTCGGCAATTTCCCAGAGCGACTCGTTGATGTAATTAATTTTGACTGCGCACTCGTCATTCATCAAAATGATATCTGTCTAATTATTTAAATATTTCAAACGACAGGCAATTTAGATATACTTGAGTAAAAAAATAATTTATTTTATAGGTTTTGCCCGATGGTGAAGTGTGCAAATAAAAATACCTAGTTTATAAACTCTAACAAGTGCTGGGCTTGGGCGTTTTTTTTAGTAGGATATGGTCTGAGTTCACTACACTGGTCATATACTGCTTGGAAGACTTTACATATCTTTCAAGAAAATTATAAAAAACTCTCAGACACATAGGTGGCCTCAGGATGTATATTAAACACAAAATTCGTAAATGATCAATTCAATCATCATCAGCCTTTAACAGTCCACTGCTGGACTAGGCCTCTCCTTTGAAAGGAGGAATTGGCCTACTATACCACGCTGGCCAAACGGGTTGGTAAAGGGTTTGTATCAAGTTTTCCTTCTCTTACAGTGCTGTTCTCTGCATAATATGGTCCCTCTGTCGGCTCTTACGACACCCATGGGATTGTATGGAGTGGTGACAAAACGTATTCTTAATCCGTCACCACACGGACATTCAATATCAATGTATTTATAAAAGTCAATGGTGCTCAGCGTAAGCTTAACCTGAGACTCTATGGGTAGTATTCTGTTGTTCTTCCCACTAAGCTTTCGCTGATATTAGTTACACACAGAACTCCACACTTTCTGACTTAAGTAGGAATCAAAAGATACACAGGCAGTAACGGGCTGGCCACTTAATCTGCTGTGCCATCGAGAAGTAATTGTCATGTGTACAAATCTAACTTGTACATATACTAGACTTTGCTCACGGTTTTGGCCGCATGGATGCCAGTTTTCGCGTCAAAAATATCCTTAATGCTGTTCTGCAGGCCAATTCTCGTATTTTATATGACATTGAAATTATATTTTGAATTGGTGTGGTTGCATTGGTGAGTGCACTGGGTTCCCACCAACAACTTAGGGTCCCAAGCCAACCTCACCTGCAAGTGGTGCACCTGCCGATCAACGGACGAGGCTCTGGCAAACAAAATATCCCGATAAGCGGCAATAAGCTCGCCACCTATTACGTGGGATCAAAACACTGGCGAAAAGTGGGCGTTTAATATGCCTCTGCCTACCCCTTCGGGGAAACAGGCGTGAGGCTAGTTGACAAAAAAAATTTTATAAGTCCGTCCTTTAGATTATTCAAAAATAAGCGACACGTATTTTTTATTTGTAAATTAAACCAAAAATGACAAAGATATAGCTCATTGAAGTTATGTATAACGTCACTTCGTGCTGCATTTTTTCGCACTAGATGACGTCACACGTAACTTTAATGGGCTATATCTTATAGACCCTGGAAACTACCCTAAAGGATAGTTTCCAGGGTCAAAATAATTACATTTTATTTAGTCCGTATTTTAGATAATAAAAAATATTGGACACGTAAATATTTTTTCTTTTTTCGATTAAATAAAAAATAACAAAGATATAGCCCATTGACGACCGGTTGGCGCAGCGGGAGTGTAAGCGACTGCCACGCCGAAGGTCGCGGGTTCGATTCCCGCTCAAGTCAAACATTTGTGTGCGTGAACATGGATGTTTGTCTTGGTCTGGGTGTTTCTATGTATAATATGTATGTATTTACAAAAAAAAAGTATATATGTATGTTTATCCATTATCTAGTACCCATAGTACAAGCTCTGCTTAGTTTGGGACTAGATGGTGTTGTGTGAATGTGGTAGAATATTATTATTATTATTATTATTCTCTCCATTTATTATCTTACTCATAGTTTCTTTTATATTAATAAAGTATATTTCATTTGAAATAAAAAAAATCCTTTAGAAATATAAAAGGGACCACGGAGACCCACCAGTGTCGGGTACAGGGACCAAGCCACCGGTGGTTAGGGCCTCAGAGACAAGAACTTCCTCACGATGCGCGCCGTGTCGAGAAGGACTGCCTTCTGAATCAAAGACTTGATCCAGCTGCCTAGTGTGAGCCTCTTTAGGTGTTGGTCGAGGCTCTTGGCGATTAAACCATTCACCGACACGACTATCGGTACAATGATCGCCGAATCTACATCCCACATGTCAACAATCTCGTGAGCTAGGTCCAAATATTTAATCTCTTTTTCTTTTTCTGCTTTCACGAGATTGCCGTCATGCGGTATGGTGATATCGATTATCATTGCGAGTCGCTCTGCTCGGTCTATCACTACAATATCAGGCTTATTGGCTACAATAGTCCTGTCTGTAATGATAGACCGGTCCCAGTACAACAATGCACGACCATTTTCGAGAACTGGGTCGGGCACATATCTGTAGTACGGTACCTCAGAACCAATGAGATCATATTTAAGGGCTAGTTGCTGATGGATTATCCTGGCCACTTGGTTGTGTCTGTGCAAATACTGACCATTGGCAAGACTCGAACAACCGGATACTATATGCCTGAGAGATTCACCGGGCCGGTGACACGCCCGACATATGTCAACCGTACCATCCCTCAGTATATACTTTCGGTAGTTGTTTGTCATGACAACTTCGTCCATAATTGCAAAGACAAAACCTTCGGTTTCTCCGAAGAGATCACCGAAACGTAACCAGGCTATGGAAGCTTTAAAATTGACGTCTGGGTCATGTAAAGCTCCATAGAACCGTCCATGCAGCTCCTTGCCCTTCCATATTTCTCTTCGGTCATCAGTACTGAGTACTGCAGGTTTGTGCCAGTTCTCTTTTGCCAGAGCGAGCGGGGTAAGTCCGGTATCAACAGCGACTACATCACGATGCACATCCACACTCATCTGCAGAAAATATTCTCTGAGGTTGCACACCTCGCGGTTGTGGAGGGTCTTAGCACATAGAAAGCCTCGACCCCCACATTTCCGCGGGATGTACAGCCTCATTACTGATGAGCGTGGATGATGCATGCGAGATGCAGTCAGCATTGACCGGACTTTTCTATCCAGGGCATCTAGTTCAGTCTGGGTCCACCTGAGTATGCCGAAGGAATACATTAGGACTGGCATGGCCCACCCGTTGCAGGCCCGCACCTTGTTGCCACCTGATAAAAGACTGTTAAGTACCTTTTTCAGGCGGCCAAAGAAACGAGCCTGCAACGTCTGTTTCATGTCAGTCTCAGCAATATTCAAAGACTGCGACATACCCAGGTATTTGTAGGTCTCGGTTAAGGAGAGAGGTCTAAGTTGTATGGAATCTGAGAGTTGTATCCCTGCAGATTCCATAATCCTGCCTCTCTTCACATGCATGACCGCACATTTATCCACACCAAATTCCATCCTGATAGAATTACTAAAGGCTTCGGTTACCTTAAGTAATGCTGTCAGTTGGAAATTGTTGGGGGCAAATAATTTCAGGTCATCCATGAAAAGGAGGTGAGATGTAACATGACCTCCTCTCCTTAACCGATAGCCTAGCCCTGAAGCCTCTAACAAGGTACTTAGGGGGTTCAGGGCCAGACAAAACCACAATGGACTCAAACTATCGCCCTGGAATATACCTCGCTCGATCCTTATTGGAGCACCGCAACCCAAACTCGATCGACACCCTGGATAGCACAGTACGGTCCTCCATTGCCCCATACATGATCTTAAAAAGGTGCATAGAGTTGCATCTACTTTATACAACTCCAGCACCCTCAAAAGCCATGTATGTGGCACGGAGTCGTAGGCCTTCTTGTAATCTATCCAGCATGTCGATAGATTCTTTCGGTTACGGCGCACCTGTTGGCTAATGGCCATGTCTATCAGCAGGAGTTCTTTAGTGCCACGGGCCCCACTCTTACATCCATTTTGAGAGACAGATAAAATTGAATTATCAGTTACATGTTTCGACAATTTCGTTCTCAAAATGGATGTAAGGAGTTTATACATCGTTGGCAAACAGGTTATCGGCCTGTAATTCTTGGGGTCCGTGGCACTACCAGACTTATGGAGTAGGTGAGTGACGCCGGATGTTAGAAAATCTGGTAGCGATCCCGATTCCAGTGATGACTGGAATTGAGATGCTAAGCAAGTATGCGAACTACGGAGCCATTTGAGCCAAAAATTGTGCAGCCCGTCCGGTCCCGCTGATTTCCAGTTTGGTAACGAACGGACTGCACTGGCTATATCATCACCTGTTATTGATATTGGCTCCATTGTTGGTATTTGTTCGCATACTCGCTCAACAGTCCCAATCCAATCACTCTCAGTGTGGCTGACAGGCGTCGACCAGATGCTGCGCCAAAATGTATTAGTAGCATCATCATCCGGTCGACCCCCATCAACGTCACCGGCCGTGGACTCGGGTCGCTCCCATCTTCTGTACACCCACCTCTCGTCTCTCTGGAATGTGCGATTCAGGCAATACCGATCCACTCTTTTTTTGTATCGCCTTATACGGTTTGCCCATGCATAAAGTTTTTGCTTTAGGGTGTCGATGCGCTCTGTAACCCGAGATAAATAATCTTGGGAACTGATATTAGTTCCCGCAAAGGCTCGAGTTACAAAGCGCATCACTCTCGGTCGGGTATTGCCCATCCTAAAACAAGTGAGCTTGCCAATGAGTGC
This sequence comes from Euclidia mi, assembly GCA_944739405.2. Taxonomy (NCBI): domain Eukaryota; kingdom Metazoa; phylum Arthropoda; class Insecta; order Lepidoptera; family Erebidae; genus Euclidia; species Euclidia mi. The sequence continues at coordinate 15,005,060 of OX123184.2, read as the reverse complement.
CCTAGTCTCAGCGATACGACGCTCAATCCTGCGTTGCCAACCTGGCACAGCAGCGGTCTGTCGAATAGCGGTGTTATTTACATGAAATTTAACCCCCGCTACTCGACACGCCGCAACCGCCGCACAATACAGGATTGAATGTGTGTCGCTGAGATTTTCACTATCCTCAAAATAAATTGATAGTAATGCATCTAGGGCACTCACCAGCGCTATGTTTTTCTTATGCATGGGCAAACGAGGCAAACGAGGCCGAACATTTGGATCCATGGATCGGTATTCCGCAATAGCACATTCCAAAGCACTCCTTAACTGATCGTTGTACTGGGTACTTACATGAGAAGTCTCGTCATCTACCTCTTCAGCAGCCGGATTTAACAGTTGTTGCTGCGCAACCACTGGGTCAGTCTGCGCCGAAAAAGTGATGGGGAGACTTCTCTGCACGTCAGAGCGAAGTCTCTCAAGCACACCGTTGGATGGCCCGTTGTTATTATTATTATTATTATTATTAAAGTTACGTGTGACGTCATCTAGTGCGAAAAAATGCAGCACGAAGTGACGTTATACGTAAATTTAATGAGCTATATCTTTGTCATTTTTGGTTTAATTTACAATTAAAAAATACGTATCGCTTATTTTTGAATAATCTAAAGGACGGACTTATAATTTTTTTTTCGTCAACTAACATGTTATAATCGTATAATGTGAAATAAACAGTTCGTCGTTGACACATATTATGACAATTTACGATCTCGTTACAACTTCATTCAGATATCAGATAATTGAGAAGAATACGATTTTTGTGACGTCAGATGACACTGACATTATATCGAAACTGTATTTTGAAGTTCAAAATACAGTTTCGATATAATGTTAGTGTCAGCTGACGTCACAAAAATCGTATTCTTCTCATTCAAAATTTGAACAAATTTATTAAGGAGCATTGGGCCCAGATGTAAAAGCTATATTATTGCAAGGTTTCATCAAAATCCTTTCTGTGGCATTTTCGTAAAAATTGGCAAACATCCATACATATATACATGAATCCTTACAAACTGTTGCATTCATTACGGCTCTTTCAATTCAGAAGTTTCGTGTCGGACGGCTGCCGCATGTTTACCATGCCGCTGGTTATAACCCGCTGCCGTGCCGCTGCAGTACGGTAGCCGACCGACACCAAACGCATAAATTGAAAGCGTATCTGACGGCCGTTCGTTTGTATGCTAGTGATGATTTATATTTATTTGACAGCAGTTAAGCCATGGATTCTGACGAAGAAACATTACCTACTGTTAGTGCTCTTGTTGAAAAATATCAAATAGAAACAGAAACAAAAACGACGCCCCCGTAAAAGAGCATCACCAATGTTTTCATCAACATGTAATTTTAGTAATTTCAATAATCCTTACCCTAGGCTAAAACAAGATCCAAGCATTTTTTTAATTACTTAAAAATGTCTAGAGAATGTTTCTACGAATTACTTGAATTAGTTGGAAGTAATATTCAGCGGTAAGAAACTACTTGCAGACATACTATATCAGCCGAAGAAAGACTACTGATAACATTGAGTTACGTAAATTAAACAACTTATATCATAATATAGCAGGACGTAATTCAATTTCATTTATAAATTCTTCCACGTTTATGTCATCTATTTTAAGCAAATAATCAACATGTAAATTCGATGAAATTAGCTCTCACGTCTAGTCACCGCACTAACAACAAGTAAACACGTGGAGCTTGCGACGTTGCTGTACTGTTGTCGTGCGTTTTCGGTACCGACACATCACTGTCGCCGCACCGCACGCTTTGCATGAAAACAAATGACAGTCCGTGCACCATACGACAAACGCACCGCTTCGGCACTGCAGCGGTCCGACACGAAACGTCTAAATTGAAAGAGCCCTAATAGTAGTAACATGTCCAGTAGCATAACATTAACATTAATTAATTATCTCATTATATTAATTTAATCAGCAATACTTAATTAAATTTGCTAGTGATTATATACATTGTAGATATAATCTCATAGTCACAGAATTTAATTCCGTCGAGCAATGAAAATATCTACCGCCAGATACCATCGTGGCATCAGTTAAAACAAATATTCTGCACTTGAAATGTCACTCCTATAAAAATGAGCTATAACGCGCAGTAATTCAATTGCTTTTTGCTGCACTCATAACGGATGGCCCTTAGCAATAGACCCGTTAAAACAAGAGTGAAGATGTTATTTCGAGTCGTCGGTCAGACTATTATACTCGGATCCCGTCCACTTGTAGGTACTTGACTACCGTTAAACTGAAAAATTAGAAGTCAGTTTTGTCCACTTTGCCGTTTGACCGCTGCAACTCAATAAGGTAGCGCTATTCCAGGACTTAAATCAATTACAATAACCTTGAATAATACACCGTAGTCGTTATAGAGATTCGTATCCTTATACGACTGCCAATCATCATGAAAGCCTGCACTGATAGCTGAATGAACTCTCGATAGGCACGGGCTAGCTATTTTTTTTTTTTTAGACTCACTCCTGTATCCCTGAAGGGGTAGGCAGAGCCGTATTAGGTATTACACCCACATTTCGCCATTATTTTTTTTAGGTACCACGTAATAGGGGTCGAGCCTATTGCCGTTACCGGGCACATCACCAGACTCCGTGCTGCTACTGAGAATTTGGAAAAAGCCAGTAACACTTTTGCCCGACCCGGGGATCGAACCTGGGACCGCCGATCAGCAGTCGCATAGGCTATCCACTGGACCACGGAGGCTGTCTAGCTATTTAATACACACATAAGTTCGAAAAGTCAGTGGTTTACGTTGTGTGCATCCCCTCTACATGGCAGTCTGTTGTTATCCCCACGACGCTATCGCTGTTTGTATGTATGTCCTATTTAAACACCTTAACCAAAACAATCTACCTTTATACATAATTATAATTATATTGTCCTTGTGTAGTAAGTATATGTCAGTTGTTTCTATAGTATACGGAAAACTTTGGTACCTAAAATACAGACTTTTGGCCTAGTTTAGACTTGACAGCCTTTCGCAGACCACTGGTGGACGTAGGCCACTCCTTATCAGCGTTATAATAGCATTATGAGGCACTATTCATAGTAATAAGAATTTTTGTGTTTTTAACGGTCATTACACGTTAGTAGAAATAAACATGTTTATGGAGTTTATAATTGTTATTGTAGTTTAATTACCAATTTCCTTACGCTGCACTTGACACAGCAGGCAATACAATAGCCGATCGATTCGCCGTATTGAAACTAGTTAACATAAGACCAGCACAAGTCAATCGGAATATATAATATGGTAATTACATAGCTACGTGGCCCCTAATTGCGTTAGCTGTTGTCAACGTGGAAGCTCACTATACGATATAGCTGCGTAGTTACGCAGATAATGAAGTCTTGCTGTGATAAATGACTTCTGAGAAACGGGCTTGTTTATTGCAGGACAGTTATATAGAGACGGTTATAAGAAGACATGTAGCGTTGTAGGCGTATTGTGAGGGATAAGATTCTTTTCGATTACAGCAGAAATAGGTCATCTCAACTAGACAGATAACCTCAGAGTATTTACGTAAAGTATAGATATAATAATAATCGCATTTAAAGTTTTAAAGATTTTAAAGTAGACATCCACGTAGTTGAAAATTAATCGCCTATCTTCATAACCCAGATTTATTGTGCGATTTGGCGATTTTGCTAAAAAATCTGGACCTAGAAAGAGTTGAAAGATTTAACAATACTGTTCACAGTATTTATTTATGTATTCAAGATTTGAACTTTTCATCTGGCACAAATATTACAAACTAATGCCACAAAAGCAGCGAGGTAGTAAACATATTTAAAATATGATAATCTGGGTACAAGCGCTAAGAACCTGAGGAGTAAAAGTACGGTCTCATCGCATGTGGAATGAATGGAAACTGCACAAGTGACGGAAAATCTAACATGCTATTATAAAAATCACCGGTGTACCATAGATAATCTCATCCTTATTTATTTATTAAATGAACTTTTATCTACAAATAAGACATTAGGTACAGTTCAAATCATCATTGCCACTTAACCGAAAAGTCATTGGTGCGCGTCGTGGGTGCGAACCCGATATCCTCTACATGTCAGTCTGTTGGTACCTGCACTAGGCTAGCGGTATACAGAATATCTCCAGTCAAAGTAAAAGCCCACTTCTAAACACAAACGTTTACTTGTAACCAATCAACCCTTCGTCGGTTCAAATAAAATTTTTATCGCACGCGAAAACAATAGCGAAAATTCGGAGGAAAGGGGCGAAAAATGAAAACGGACACATCGCCTGGGGCACCGTTAATCCTTCGACATTACATTCTCTGGGGTAAGGGCTCAAATTCGCTAATATACTTCAGATAATTAAGACAACCATTTCATTTCGAATTTTACGGGCCGGCACTTAAATTAAAAGGTCAATCGATTGATTCCATGTCCTTTTTTGTTGACGGGTATTTTAGTGGCTTAATCAGCAGACCCGTATGCTATCCACTGGATCACGGAGGCCGTAATCAGCAGACCCGTATGCTATCCACTGGATCACGGAGGCAGTCGTGCTTAATGTATATTGCAGACGAAAGTATAATCCAGAAAAAAGCAGACGTAGGCGGGCTGTCCCTGGGGTAGATGTACTGTGTATTAGGTAGTGGTCAATTTTTGGACACACCTTTTCTCTTCCAAAATATACTATGGTTGTCTAGACTTTCAGATCCACTAAAACCTACTACAGCCTAGTTGAAGATTTTAGGACTACTGCCCAGTGTTTATGAGTATGGCATATAATATTATGATATCCTATGCATGTTTAAACTTTCACTCGTTTTATCCTGTTGGCAAACATAATAATACCTTTATCTCTAGTTACATAAATATGTTCTGACATATCTTGGCATAAGTGTTAGTGTCTAAACACACTATGTCAAACTTACGCGACCGAAGTTCCACGGCTGAATTTACGTTCCGACGTACTCGACTGATATGACACACCATAAGTGCCGAACTTACGCGGCCGAAATTCCGTTGTGCAACTTTGTGTAGTATCTTCGTCGTCAATCGAACCAAAATTCAGTCGCGTATAATGTGTGCTCTACTATACTAGAAAAGTTGCCGCCGAACTTACGCAGTTACGCCCGACCGAAGTTACGTTATAACGCAACGTAATTTCGGTATAGGTTGTCGTCAGTAATTCAAATAGCAATGAAGGCGTAAGTTCGGCATAGTGAGTTTACACACTTACACTTAAGTTGAAAAATAAGGTCCTTGTTCATAGACTAATCTTGAAACAAAGCTACTAGACTCCTTTTTTTAACTCCACTCGTCCACACACCGAATAAAAATTTACTTAAAAGTGTCCAAAATGTTAAAATAAATTCTTACTCTAGTTATAAATAACCAGAATAGAACGAACGTAGTTCACATAAATTACAACAAACTTATCTTTCACATTTTTCTTTAGATATGAGGCTTTAAAACGAACTGAGTTGAGAAAATGTGAGGTAGCTGTGAATTTTTTAAACATCGATCGTATGCACTTGATATCGTTTGACATTAAAATAATCTGAAATATTTTAGATGAATTTGAATGTGACAGTTTGGATTTAAGCTGTGACTCCTTAGTTCAGTGGATAGTGAATGCGTCTGCTGAGCGAGGTCCTGGGTTGAATTCTGGGTAGGACTAAAGTGTTACTGAGATTGCCCAGATTCTCAGTAGCGGCACGGAGTCTGGTAAAGGACAAACTTAATCGATCTTGATCGTTCTAATCGAGCAATCGGTTACACCACGACTTCACAAATTGTCTTTACCAGGATAAATGATTACACACAGACAGAACAAATAATGGTGCTTATCACTCAATGATTTATCCTGGGTCGGAATCGAACCTACGACCCCTGGTTTAGCAATCTGAGCCGCCAACCACTAAACCAACAGACCAGTCAATAGTCTTAAATTTGTATTTAAATATCCGTTTGTCTCCCTTTGGGTAATTTTTACTACAAAATTAATATAATAAATTAAAAACAGCCCATCTTCAGTAAGCATTTTAAGAGCCTCTCACCAGCCAGACGGTTTAAGTTTTAAATTCTCAGCCACCCTTTCGTTTCTAGACTTAAATTAAAATTATTAATTTAGAATTCTGGACGTTTTAAATAAATTTTACTCAAAATATAGTTTTCATTAATTACAAGATATTTTTATCGGATTAGTCATATTTATTTGTATAAAATTTCGGCAAAGAAAACCTTTAACTCATTCAGTATCATTTTTATGTAATAAGTGGCAAACGAGCTGACGGATCGCCTGATGGTAAGCAATTACCGCCGCCCATGGACACAAGCAACACCACAGGAGTCACGAGAGCGTCAACATCACCGCCCTTTGGGTTGGGAAAAGGAAAAGAAATAGGGGATGGGGCCCTTCTCGTTCACTGTCATTATCTTGCTCTTCCCTTCTCTCTCTCGAGAGAGCTGTAGGAACAGAGTAAGAAAGATAACTCTCTCTCATCCTATTCGGTTTCGAGAATGCTTCTAAACACATTTTGGCATGTCAAACTAAGAATTTGCACACATCACAAATAATAATTCAGCAGACTTTTTGTTTTATGTGACTGTTTTATGCACATAAATATGATTTGATATGATTTGATTTGATTCTCTTCGCATTGTTTGCATAAAACGAAGCATCCCTCGGTGAGCGTATTGTTATACAGCTCACTATACGGATGGCGTAGCCGTTAAACGGATGCTTCACCTATTGTGCGCTCAAGTGATGTAGGTTTAATCAAGGAGATCTATGGGTCACCTATCGTGGCCAACAAATTGTTCGGATCTGTGCTCTTTGCTTCCGTTGTTTGAAACTTTGTTAATTGCCTCGCGTTACAGGATTTAAAATATGCTACACAACCTCTGGACAGCGTTGACTAAAGTTATTATAGACATTCGATTAAAAAACAAAAAACATTATTCCTCAAGAATCGGACAGATTCTTTTGGAATAGAGTAAAAAGCATTATTTTATTCCATAGTCAATAAGATATTCTCAACAATCTACAGCATACTTCTTAGGTTCTTGTCAGTAATATGTACTATGATGATCCTCGGCATATTTCACTAAATAAGACAGACAAACATAATATGCAAAACATTCTTAAACATTTGATTCCAGCACAACCATCAATCCTTCTCTGTCTCTCCAACAATATATGAGCGAGACAGCACACACGTTTGGTACAAGAAGAGTGAATTTGCAAGTGTTTATGTTCGAAGCAGCTCGGGGCGTTGCTGTTAAAGCCTCGGACCGGATATTACAAGGCTCTTCACCGCCCACTTAATTTTGTTTGCAATATTGTGCTTCAATTTTGAAATCTTTTATAAAGCTATTCTGATTTCGTTGTATTTAGAAAACAATAATGACACTTGAAATAAATTTTGTACAGTTATTTAGATATTGATAAATCATGGGTTGGAAAATAGAGTAGTATTTTAATAATAGACTTAAAAATTAAAAAGGTTGTCAATTCTGTTGTTCACTTTTTTATTTGAGTCCTCACCATCTTATGCGAATTTAAAAAATATTTTGTATGGATAGGCTTTTAGAATGGTTCTAAAAAACTCGAATTACAATAGGTTTATGACTTTGATTTCTAAATTCTGGAGTAATTTAAAGAACTATGCCAATAAAAGGAATAAACGAAAACGTACAAGTTTGTGTCAACAACTCTGAATGTTTATAATTTCATTTGGATGTTTTATGTAGAAGTCTTATCTTCAATGCACAGAGAAACTAAAATCTTAGAATTTGCTGGAAACTCTCGAGATTTACCATACATCGGAGTTTTTCAGTACACTAAAGCAATAATAAAAATAATGTCTAGGGTAAAACGACACACAAACACAATTCTATCCGTCCCAAAAAACCAACCAACTTCTAACAAAAGCTATCCATTACAAACATATCACATGTCCCGTCCAAATAATCACTCTAATTCCCAGACAACGAAACAACAAGCCCAAATCAAATAACTAAGCAAACAAGCAGCGCAAGCAATCATATTTCCATTACCACAGTAGTGAAAACAAACGTTGACATCTAATATCTCTGCCTGTTCCCGGGTGAGGCAAAATGGCGAAACGTGCAACCCGTCTAGCCGATTCACATTTCTTTCCTTCAAAAACTGAGTGACACATAGACAAAAACCTTTTACTGTCGGCACCACTAATATACGAAATATGGTATAGTTTTCCCGCAAGTCTCAAAGGACTGCTAGTCGAAAAAGTGACGTGGGCTAACCAAAATGGCCGCCGTTTATCTTAAGAAGGAGATGACTGTCATTTGACGTCACTCGGTCAAATTCCGTAGTGGTTTACCTCGTTTTGTGCGTTTGTCTCCTTACTCTTAAACATTCAGGTTTCATCACGATGTTTTCCTTCATCGATTAGCAAGCGATAACTAATAATTTAATACGTAGGTACATAGCTTATAAAAGTTATTGGTGCACGCTGTGGACCCGAGACCCTCTGCGTAGCAGTCTGTCGGACTCTCCACTAGGCTATCGCCACTGTTCGCTCCTCATATCATCCCACCCTTGTTATTTTCAGTATCTCGACAAAAGAAAGACCTACCAATTGCTATATGTAGCCCTTCAAAGTCCTCCATATTCTAGTGCAAGTCCTGTTAAAATCGGTTCAGCCATTCCAGAGGATGCCCCAAGCAAACATAAAAAAATGCAAAATATTTTAAATTCTTATTCTTAGAACAACTAGCAGTTACAAAACAAAATTGACTAAAAATAAAACAGAGAGCTATTAATCTTATTTCACAAACATGTTCAGTCTTCAAAGCCATAATTGCGTTACACTGTCATTATAACAACCTTAATTTACGCTTAACAATAAATTTACACCACGACTGCAAAAGCACTTTGTATAAAATTTGACGCTTAATTCGTACACATACTAAGCTCAAATAATTTACGCGTGACGGTCTCTTATTCCACTCCTCATAATATTTTACAAGAGTAAACATCTTTACTCGGTCCTAAATGATACAAATAAACTAAACATAGCTATTACTTTATAGAAGATAATTGCTTATTTAATTTTACTCCGCCTATATCTTCTGATAGCTCCTTCTCGTTTCAACTTAACTGTTTGTAAAAAGAGACGCTACGTTTTCTACCCCTATGTTGCCTCTAAAGCTGCATATACACTGACGATACGATTTCAGTGACTTACAACAGTCACTTTCAACATTGAAAACGGCATACTGTAAGTTGCACGGCGCAGATAACACAAATTCTCTTTTTGTAGACATAAATTGTATTCTCCTTGCAGTGAGTTTTAGTCGGGTAATGTATTACCAATTTTAAATGAAATTCAACAAACAGAAAATGAAATATAACTTGTAAACATTAGGCTATAAATATTTATCGGTTTAAATGGCATTTGTTTTAGGGCTACAAATACCTCGTATTGATCATTTGTTTCGACTGTTGCAGTCAATGAATATCGTTTACATGGCAAAAAATGCTTTTCCTTTTCTTTGTATCTGGTATAAGAGTTTGCAAGCAGCCTGAAGTGCTCCAATCTGGCCTAACAATTCATGTGTGTGAGAAAAGCACGCAAGCGTTGAATAACATTACCTAGCTATTACGAACATCACAAGTTTGTGTTTTTCCGGTACTGCCTGACAGACAGCCAACGCACAACCAAAATTATTGGGCGCAAGAAACTGAGGCATGTACATATTCGTTGAGGACTATAGGAGTGCACTAAGAAAGGATTATCTGAAATCAGCACGGGAGCGAGACGACACGGTTAAATAAAAAAGAATATGTTCGGGCGTAGCTGCGGGTATCCTCTAGTCATAATATAAAGGTGTTGTAAGTTACCACGTCGCAAAACTTGCCGGTTCAACATAACTAATGTGTACACACCATTAGTATAAGCCCGTCGTAACAAAGATATTATAAGTATGTCCGTAGGGTTCAGTAATTAAAGTTAACGAAGTTCGTATGCAAATGAGAGCTCTTTATCGTTTTTGGGTTAAAACATCTATTACTCGACTTTATAAGGAGTCTCCCGCGGTGGAAGGCCGCGGCTTATGTACGGAGCTACTTAATTTTGCAGATTAACCATGAGCGTAATGTACAATCAATAACAACGATGTATTTGTGTAGATTTCTTAAGGATAGCAAAGGACATCAGGATTGGCAGACTTCACATGACTTTCGAGAACGTTATGAAATAGTTTCGTCACGATGTCTTCCTTCATCATTTTAGAATACACACCTTACTTCAATATTGGTACCCACCGTGGGTTTGAATCCGAGAATCTCTGGGTAGCAGTCTCTTAGTCTCTTCCACTTATCGCTATTCTTATATTCAGATGCATAACGTGTAATAGGAAATTACTATATAACACGCATGATTCTTATTTTACAATTATAACAAGTTCCAATAGAAACCTGCACCTTGTACAATGAATTTCAAAATCGCCTATCGAGTCTGAGTAAGTGTACCTCTCGCGTCGTGTAACTGAAACAATCTAATGAGAGCTTTTTTGCGTGAGAGCGCTAGCGAGCGTCATAGTTTAGTTTTCAAACTATGTTTTGTAGTTCGTCTGCCATATTGGAATCTGAAAGTTTTAACCAGCCAGATTACTCAACTTTAGACTTTAACTGATTTGCTGGCGAAAATGCGACAGCCCTTTGTTTTAGGAACGTTTGTCTGAGTTTTCGGACATAGTTTAACATTGTAACTAGGACGTGCAATTGTTACGAAAGGACGCTTTATATTCTAATATTCTAATTAGAAATATAATTATTTATTTCATATCTGGTAAATTAACAACAAGCTGAAAACTTCTGCCTGTAGGAATCCCACACGACGGCGACGATCTTGATGGGATCGCGGGAAGCGGCTCAAGAGTGCTTGTTATGGAGAGTCTTTTGAATGGCCTATATTCAGAAGTCGATAAGTATAGGCTGATATTCATGATGATGACGAAAACCACCGTAGACTACGTAAAATCTCAAATTTTATTTACGTATGATTGTACAGGGTGACAGGTTATTCGACCTATTCCTTGAAGGAGGTATTATGTTTGCGGTCATTTGCAAACAAATAGGCTTGTGTCCTAAAATGTTATTAGCGATTGGATTGATTCGTTCCTTTATTAGATGTTAAACTGAAATACCTGATTTTTTCTTCAAAAATCGATCAGCAACATTACTAATTACGGCTTTTTAAAAACCTTTTTGAATTTAACAAGAAAACGCTGTAAACCATCATGGCGGTTGAGTGATATCACAAAGTCCAAAACAAAACTAACCGTGAATGAAGTCTGTTTTGATGTACCCACTTTTATTTTGTTAAATTCTATTTGACAGGTAGAAAGTTTCACGTTTTAGTTGTATTTACTACTAAAAAGTCAACAACATGAATGGTGGATGTACTGTCTGACGTAATGCTCTCTGATTGCTGTTCACTGTCACAAGAATAAATATATAATTTTTAGTTTTAGAATCCTAAAAATAACATTAATCTTACCTTTTTATAATAAATAATAAACTTTATTGCCTTCTTAAAATCCTAATGAATCTATACTACTATATGATACTACAATCAAACCGATTTATTCTTAGTGGACACAAGCCTATTGTCCGCCGTCAACTGGACCTATTACTAGACCCATTACATAAATTACTAAGTGATAGTCGCGAAACTTTAAAGTATTTAATCCTATACATTTAATGTTACCACAAGCATCCACAAATGTATATTTGGTCGTTAAATAAAATTAAATTAACCAATGAAATATGTTTTATTGGTGTTCGATCATTTATTACAGGCGTTTCAGTAGATTTAACACATAAAGGGTATCGCGGACATGTTTCCACGTTGCGAGTTAATTCGGTGTAAAAATGTAACACTGTGTTGAGGGGAGCAAATATGTCATTGATGTTGACAATGGACGCCAGTATAATGGGTATTGTTGGAAGTTTGGGTAAGCTTAACTTGTAATACCGAAACATTTGCTCACATACACACATGTTTGTTTCTACTGTACCGTGTGAAAGATATTTTTATTGCTATTTTTTATTTACTGTTAGTTATTACAGTAAATAAAAAATATAAAGTACTTCACTTTCAATTTAACGCAATACAACAAATTTACGTGCAAGCCGATAGCGGCCCACCTCGTAGGAAATTTGTGACGTTCTGTAAAACGGACAGATCCGAGGCACCCGGCACCGGCGAGCATGTATGAAAAGAGTAATGAATGTAGAGGAAGCGCGTGAAGTTTGTAAGGATAGAAGCATATGACATTCCGTGTAACGTAAAAAGGACCTTTAGGGTGTGTGCTGTTACGATATCCCTACTAGGGTGTGTCTAAATGAGAAGCGTGGTTAAATGTTACAATAAAAATTGATTTAATTGCCAATAAATTTTAGACATCATTTAGCAAGCGTTACTTTAATGAAAAAAATTACTATTTATGTGATATTAAGAAAAATTTACACAGGGTCGCGTAGTTCGGCGAGGAGTGGGTTGATGTGGAGAATCCTGCTGCCGGTTCGTCCAGGAGAGGTGGTCAACTTATCTCGGAGCTGTAGCCGCCGCAAAAGGGCCGAATGCAGCCAGCGCTTCAGTATTTATAGGAGCTCGCGGTGCGGTGGGGGCGTAGGTGCAAGCGGCCGAGAGGTGGTGTCCTCTCGACGTCACAGCGACGTCACACACTCCCCCCATTAGGCCAGAATTTTCCCAGAGGGAAAATTCTGTGGCTGGTAGGCGGCAACTGCATTCGGAGACCCTGAAACAGATGAGTGGTAGTGGTGTCAGTAGGTTAAATACAAGGCAACTATTAACCCTGAAAGAGGAAAAAAACAAGTATAACCCTCGGCCATTCATACGTCACCAAGCATTGAACGTTCCTATAACCTGACATTCATCACATTAAAAAAAAAGCCTACACACAATCATACGCATGTACAAGCCAACATTCATTCAAGATGCGAGTCGCATTCATTATAATACACGACGCGCGAAGAGGTATTATACGTGAGTTTTATAGCAAATAGTCACCCAGTCTATGTTGGTAGGCACCACCTGACCACCCATAATCGATAAGTGAAGTTAATTGAAAGAGTATAAGTCGTAAACCAATATTACGATCTTACTATATTACGATACTAACAATCATACGATTAGTTGGCAGTATCACAAACAAATTGCTCATTAACGTGCTCGATGCGAATTGTAAAAGCATAAAAAAGTGTTCATTAATAATTAAGTATAAAGTATGATACAATGTTTTGAGCCGAGTGATCGGCTGACGTAAACAAGTGAGTCATCACTGCGCGCTTGGCGCCGGCCGCATTCCATTCTCGCGGACAAATAACTGGTTTCTGATTATGATACAAAATCGACAACGGCAAATACACAATTCGGAATAGGTTGCAATGTATAGTACAACACCGCAGGAGACAATCGATGACATAGTGTACACAACCATAGCCAAAAACATAAAAAAATATTCACGGCAAGATGTAATGTATAGTACATCGTCGAAGGAGACTGTCGACGACATAGTACACACTACCATAGTTAAAAACACAAAAAAAATCGCTGCAAGATGTAATGTATAGTACATCGTCGAAGGAGACTGTCGACGACATAGTATACACTACCATAGTTAAAAAACACAAAAAAAATAAACACAATCGAGAATCGAACCACAGACCGATCCGACAACAACCTTTCAGCCACTGAGCCATAAGGGAAAAAAATATTTTATTATATTTCGATCAGTCATTACCAAAGCTATAAGTAACAAGATATATGGGTACATGATTTAGCTGTAATTAGGAGTTAAAGATTTTTATATTATATGTAACGAAGTGTTAAATTATTTTAGTGATTAAATCATTAGTGATGAGCATTAATCATTACATTCTTAAACTTTGTAGTGAGTTAATCCAAGATCCTTTATATGGAAATCACCAAGAGAAACATATCTGATATTTATATAGTTATGTGAAAGTTGGATAGTTATCAGATAGTTGGATAATTAGTTAGATAAATAACAGATTCTTTCAAAAATATTAAGTTTGGAAAACCTCTTCGACAATTTATAACAGTAATAACTATTCATGTTTTATGTTAGCATATTTATTCATGTTTTATGTTAGCATATTTATTCATGTTTTATGTTAGCATATTTACTCATGTTTTATGTTAGCATGTTTATATAATTCGTTAACACAACACAATGCATTATCTTCGACTCGGAAACAAAAGAACCATTGTTGGCCTTCACAAATAATTATGTAGGTAATTATAACTCTGCATACATATGCGTCTTACATTGTTATTAATGACACTGTACCCAATCGTTTATAAACTTGTTTATGCTGTAATAGAATAAGATTCAGTTATTTTATTCAGCTTTTAGGTTTAAAATAGTTGATTGTAAAATACGAAAGGGTATTCTTAAACTTGTACATCAATTAATTCGCTTTAGTTATTAAAGTATATAAATTATTGATTCATGTATAAGTACCCACATTAGTTATTTAAGTATTGAAATTATTTATTAATTTGTGTGTAAACAGCCACTTTAGTTATTTAATGAGGTATAAATATTATTTATTTGATTCATATGTAAATAGGCACGTATTTATTCAAGGAAAGAAGTTATTGATTCAATTTATGTGCAAATACCCACTTTAGTTAAAGTTAGTTTCAATTCAATTAAGTTTGATAAATTCAGTTAGATATAATAACATTTGCGTAAGTACAGGAACACATTATAACCAGTACTATTTAAGATGGTTAGTAAAACCAGATGCATAGCATTTTGTAAAAAGGAAACAAGTTACATATTGATAATTAAGTATTTTTCCGGCCGTCAGCGGCTTAATTTTACCATTTATTTATCATTATATGTTTTATATATTTCAATAGAAACCAGACATTGAAATAAAAAATCCTAGCGACACAAAACATTACAAAAAGAACATAATTCAATAATTGCGACGCAGGAATTTTATGTTTGAGTTCACAATGAACAGTAGATGCATAAATAGATGCATTTGCAAATGACATACCGATAGGCAGTAACAAGGAGATAAAATCGAAGACCAAAAACAACGATTGTAGCATAATAAACATTTGACAAAACGAACAACTAATATTTCTACGATGATATTCGTATTTCTATACCAAACAGACAAAGATTAAACTTTTTCATTATTGTTAGTGAGCAACCTGCATGTGACACGTGTACATTTTATTAATAAATGAACGCGGAATTCTAGCTAGATACCTAGTATATAATACGCTAGCATCTTTAGGTACGTTCATTCTCAGCCAGTCCAACTATGTTAGGTACACGTGGTATAATAAAGATGCAACTTTCTTAGTAAGAAAGAAAAGTAATAGTTAATTTTAAAAGATAATCGCCGTAGTAGGCGGTAAAAGTATTTAATAATACCGACCATAAGCATATATAATTATGTCGCCGTACAAAATCACTAGCAGAAGGTTATAGTAGAAAAAAGAAAGAAATGAAAAAGAGAAGGGTGTGAACTCGTTCCATAAGTCAGCCAAAGCAGATTATTAGCAATAATTACCAGTAGCACTTAATTACCTTAGTAGGCACGTCGTTAGTGGACGTGAGGTCATAAATCGCAAAATACAAAGAATGCGATCGACGAATGTGACCTTAGCGCGTCTTTAGAGGACACGTGGCCGCAGTCGAACGATTATAACTCGTTACTTATGCGGTTGATACACAGTAATTATCACACGCGGTAACAGAAAAAGTTATAATATAGAAATGCTTACCAAGCGTAGTAAGACAAAATTTGTCTGTTGTGACCGGCTCAACACAATACCGACCTTCCGAGCACAACAGAACAAAAAGAGAAAATGTCTATTTAATAATTTATTTTGAACCAGCCACTGTAACGTAAAAAGGACCTTTCGAGTGTGTGCTGTTACGTTATCCCTATAGGTGTCTAAATGAGAAGCGTGGTTAAATGTTACAATAAAAATTGATTTAATTGCCAAATAAATTTTATACATCAATTAGCAAGCGTTACTTAAATGAAAAAGATTACGATTTACGTGATATTTAGAAAAATTTACACAGGGTCGCGTAGTTCGGCGAGGGGTGAGGTTTGTGTGGAGAATCCAGCTGCCGATGGTCCAGGATAGATGGTCCACTTAACTCCGAGCTGTAGTCGCCGCAGAAAAAAAAACACATTATATAACTTAGATCTGTTCGCAACGAAATATAGGTAGAGAATTCCGCCGGTGTTACCGAGGCACTGGTCTTTTATACTGACACGACGCCTAATGGCTCTTTGTCTTTGGAAGTTCCAAGAACATACTCCGTCTTCTTGGTCCAAGGGTTAACAAGAATTGGTCTTGAATACTCCATTGTCTGCTTGTTTTGATTAACCATGGTGGGCTCTTCCCCGAAGAGTGTGTTAATATTTTTAATAGGTCCACTGTTTAGGGGTGGTTTACAAACGTATAAGGAAGAGCACTTTTAAGCCCCGTTATATATGTAAGTGTACGTATAAGACAGACAGCCTAATGGCAGTTTAGTGAAGAGAGGCAGCGATAGCCTAGTGTAGCCATTCTCAAAGTATGCTCCGCGGAGCCCTAGGGCTCTATGAAGCATCTCTAAGGGCTCTACGACAGTGTTGCTAAAATTCAAAATAAAATTACTAAATTAGAACTAAGTCACAGGGTAGCAGACTTTGTTTTAATTTAGGGCTCCGTCAAATACCTGGTTATCCAAAAGGGTTCCATCTCTTAAAAAAGTTTGAGAACCACTGGCCTAGTAGATAGAGACAGCGATAGCATAGTGTATAGACAAACAAACTGCTACGCAAGGTGTCACGGGTTCAAACCTGTGTGGCGCGAACTATATACTTTTTCAAGATAAGTGCGTAATAAATTATTATAATTACCTATCTGTTGCCGCGTGCCTCCAAAGTGTTCTATGTTAAGTCGTCGGTACCTGCTGTCAAACTGATCTTTGAAAGTTTTCATGGGATGTCTGTACCCTAGAAATAAAACGATGCTGGTCTAAATAATGAAATATTGCTATCCCTATATGTTGCGGTTTGCGGATGACAGATGGCAGTCGGTCCATGAAAAAGTTAATTTTCTGTCAAATCTGGTTAGACCAGTAAGTCGGGCTTCTATAAGAAACATTCTTGGATAAAACTGGGTGGCACTAGGACGATGATGATTATTTATTTTCAGCCTGTAGCTTACCGCTGTAACGCAAAAGTTTCCCTCTCCTCTTTCTAGGCCAGTCCTTTCCCTTTTATACGCGTCCAGTTCGTCCCGCCATCGTCGTCTCTGCCTGCCATTTTATTGCCGAACACCTCCCGGGACCTCATTAGTGGCAATTTTGGGCCAAAGTTTTCTAGGCATGCGTCAAACGTCCCCTGCCCAGTCCCATTTAATTTTTCTGGCTTCGTGGGTGATCTCTGTTTCGGAACGTAGTATTGTATTTCTTACGCGGTCTGTTTACTGGACTCCTTCGATACTATTCTCCATTGATCGCTGACAAAGCTCGAGTGCGAACCTCCCTCTGTTGTCCTGTCAAAGACCATGTTTGTGCACCATACGATGATGATAATCGTAATTAAAATTCCTAATCTAAATAAATATTCATGAGCTAAATGACTAAAGTGATGTAACGGAATCCTATGGACCCCAGGCTGATTAAAATTTTAGTTTTCTTAATAACTGGGTTTAGATGCCAGCCAAGCAATTTGTTGCCAGGGTTCCCGCGCCCCTACGCCCGCGCAGGAACTATGGAATTCGTCCCTTCCTCTATATTCCTCTACTGACAGCATTTACCAAACGTAAACGCTTATAATTGAATGAGAGTGGTCATCAAAATACTAAAGACAGCGATACATTAGTATTGGTTTGTCATCACAAAATCACTCTCCATATATTCATGCTTCACATATTGGTACTTGAGTACAAGGCAGCGTATCTCAGAGACGGCAGCTCCAGGGAGACGGAGAACATGATCCAGGTATATTAGTCATATAGTATTATCGGCGCCGAGTATTTCAGCGATATCCAGTGTATAGTATTGAACGTACAGTAACAGTCTCAGAACTGATGTCACAAAACGCCTCCTTGCCGCAAGTCACAACATTGAAGCCCATACAAACATAGTCAATTAAAACGTATTAAGCCATCGCGCATAGTTTGCGGGGAAGCTCTCGTTACAATCGCCGCTAGGTTAGCCGCATTAGGTCTTACTGCTACCGCGTGACCGACAGGTGGCTCTTCTTTCGCTCTTTAAAACCTTGTCAGCTGCTATGTACTGGCCTGTACGCAGGTTTAGACAGCGATTGTGAAAGTCCTGCATTCTACCACCTGATCGCAAATACGGAGACTCCCATCATACATCGCTCGTCTTTACATCCATCATCAACAAGGTACGAACCACTACTAATGGTACACGCGGTTATTGATAATATAACTAGGTACAATATCTCAAAGAGAACCTTATATTTTAGTCAGCCTGGTATATATATATATGGTGTGATATAGACATAGATACACAACAGAGTTATTAATGTTATACAGTTCATGCAATAAATTACAGTAAAGTGAATAACAGACACTCACCGGACTATTAGCTGCGTCACTGCCAAACTTACCCCTTGCCCTGTGCTGATCACCTTCTCTTCAAGCCGCTCGCCTTGTTCTTTGATATCACTAAGCACTAATTATCGACCAACACCGAACCTCTTTCGCGCTAGGCCAGGTCCGATCTCTCTCGCGCCATAAGACCAACTGTCTGAAACACCACGCTAGAGCGTTCCCGTGAACTGCCCTCTTCCGCGTCCTAAGACTCACTGTCCCCGATCCGCCCGGTTCCGCGTCCCAACATTGACTCTCTCATCCAACACCCCCACTACCACGTCACGCTGTCCTGGGACCCGACTGGCCCTGCCTCCTAAGATCGACTGTCCAGTCAAACACCCCCAAGGCAACGCCCCTGACCTCTTACTACCTGACAAGGGTTCGTTTTTTATCGTTGATCCCCTTTTTTATGATCTTCAACTATACAGCATGTGAACACTACAGTGCCAATATTTTCTCATATTTCATGGCTATTTCTTTACTTATATGCCTGTCACATAACTCTTATAAATTTGTCAAACTCTTGGGATTTATGAGTTTCCTAATTGCATAACGTTGGCGCCAGCGTAGCGATAAGACAAACACATGTGGAAACAAGTATGCGACCTAAGGACTATATATTATTATTTAATTTGGTGTAGCGAGCAACACCATTACAGTGAAGTGTAAATTAATCAAGGTGCTTGTACACTATAAGCTAAATCATAATATTGACGTGACATGTTGTTTGATACACGACAGTAATTATAGTCTCGCTCATTAGTACATTACTAAAGTGCGATGTTATCTATGCGTTGTGTATGTGTTCAATATGAATTAATATTTAATGTGAAAATGGGAGCGAGTTTAATTTGTATTACAGGTATGTTAATATTTGCAGGGATTTACTGTAATTTATATAGTTGGTTGGTTTTATTTGTGAAAATATTGCGGGTAAGATTTTTTACACACCACTATTTTTTTATCAGTACAAAAACTTTAAGGACAGATTAGCGAAGATATTATTATCATATATGTGATGTAAGAATTTCATAATATCAATAAAGAGCAAAGTTATTATCATTTGTTTATTGTAGAAAATCTCACTTAAATCATAGTCATATTTTGCAATCCATTCACTAATTCATTGATAATATTCCATCCTGCTCATTCGCATTCTCTCTGTCGCACTTATGATGTAGGTAGCCATAGAAAATAAAATGAAGGAAAATAATAAATGTGGGTAGTCATTATTTAATTTTGTTTATTCTACCCTCTCCTTCATACTTCATTCGGGCTTAGGACCGGTAAAATTTATCGTTTAACAAGTAATTAAATACGGCGGTATGTAATTAGAAAGTAAACAAATATCAGAATAAAAGAAGGTGTTCTGGACTAAAAGAAAAGAGTAATTTTGGCGTATTTATGAAATTAGAATCATCTGCTATTTACAAATTATTTTATCATCATCATGTCAGCCTAGAGACGTCCACTGTTGGACATAGGCCTTCCTCAAGGTGTGTGGAGAACACAGACCGATTTTGAGCCGCCCGCATCAAATTATTATTTACTTAAGTACGTATTATTTACTAAACTTACAAGTATTTCCATTGTCTTTCGAAATGTCCACCACCGTTGTCAAAAGCATCCAATATGCACTGTTTTAATTGTTTGACACTGACCCGGTCACTTTTGTACACTCACAATACGATGTCCATGGGTACACAGCTGCATTCGCGATTTTTCCACTCAAAAAGTATGCACAAAGCATAGCTACATACTCCCGTGATATGAACTGATATGATAGGCCATCGCGTCGGGCAAACGTAGACAAACAATTAACTTTTGCAACAAAATTAGATACGCTCACTTTAGCTAACAATTTAGTACTGTTTGTCGCATCGTCGGTGCGTGGCGCAGGCGCAGAGGGGCGGGGGGGGGGGGGGGGTTAATTTATCAATGGTTAATTTTACTATGATAGTACACGGGTCGGTCATAGTATTAGTATTGCATTTACCAATTATCACGTATTTTTGTGGACAGTTTTGAGACAGTTTTGGGACTTAGTGTTTTTATTTTTCAACTACATAAATATGATCAGTTAAAGATACTTAGTGCCCTGTTAAATTTTTTGTACTAATTAAAAAATAGTGGTGTATATAGAATTCTAGAATGCGTATGTGCACAATCTACTCCTCCTAAATGATATAGGTATATATAATTGGTTGACGGCATAGAATACAAGTGTCACCACCCCCTATCTTCCCGTGGGTGTCGTAAGAGGTGACTAAGGGATAATAGAGACGGAAAACTCGACATCAAACCCTATACGACTGCCTCTTTGGTCTCGCGGCATAAATGTGCGCGTGGGATTGGGAGGTCCCGGGTTCGATTCCTGGGTCGGGCAGTGTTATTGGGTTTTTCTGTCACGAAATTCTCAGTAGCAGCACGGAGTCTGGAAATGTGCCCGGTACGGCAATAGGCTCGTCCCTTATTACGTGGGACTAAAGTATATCTGGCGAAAAGTGGGTGTAGAAATACACCTCTGCCTACCCCTTCGGGGATAAAAGGCGTGACGATATGTATGTATGTATGTATATATAATTATATTATGTAGGCGTTGTTCTATTAAAATAGTTTTTAATTTAAGGAAAGTTGTTTGACACTCGTGTGTCAAATAACTTTTCTTTTGTTTCTTTTTTTTGCGTCGTATCACAATACATAATTTGAACTTCATAAAAAGGCACATAGCCTTACACATTTAATAAAATAGATTAATTCGCCAATTCACTCGCATTGTCTGCCACATTTAGCTTGAAAGCCTCGAGCGACACACGCACCACTCGCGTGACTCCCACAAAATTGTTTTTGATTTAAATAATTACACAAAATACTAACACACCGATGTACTCGGTACTAATTTACTGCCGAAACATGAATATTTGATTTTCCACGTTATTTACTACCGATTAACCTTTGTTGCTTATAATAATTAGGAATTTTGGGACAATGGATTTTGGTATTGATTCTGCGAAGGGCATTGGAATTTTAAGTAAATTTGCTTTAGGATACGAATTGTGTTCAATGTAGATTAGCCGCCAATTATTTACAAGGATAGTGACCTTGAAGACTCATGGATATTACGTTGCTTTAAATAATTATACTGAACTAATCCGTCGGTAATCACTATTCTTGTAGGTTGCGAAATTATGAAGACAGGTGCTCTGAGGAAGAGCTAATATTCTGTGTAATTTGGTAAGACTAGAAAGCGGCATCCGTGCACTAAGACGAGTCTGGGTTGCAACTGGAATAACTCTAAGATGACGATTATAACTGACTTTTTAGTAGTATTAATTTGGTCTTTTAACTTTATTTTATACTTTTTTAATAATATGAACCACAAGTAATGAACCACGGTACCACAATTACCAAAAATTAGTTAGTTTTATCTGATTTCAAGTGATTTAGATAATTTAGTGGTTAATTCTGATTTTGATCTTACATTATTATTTTATAATCAAATCCACAAAAACAAAGAGAATTCTTTAACTCTACACTTTAATACTAAATTTCACCCGTGATTACGATTTAGCTAATTTTTATATACTCAATGTTTTATTTTATTCATTTTGCATTGAGTTTTACTCGAGCAAGACCGCGTGATCCAATACTACTTATATAATATAGTGTATTTAACAGCTTTAAATAGATTAACAGGAAGATCATAGACGCTTTATCGTGTGTCGTGTGTAGACAATAATAAGATTATATTGAAGGCATATTAGCACATCAGTTCACGTATTATATTAATGTAAGCTTTTGGTGTCACAATGTGAACAGATTGTACTGTTGTATAATTATGGTATATAGTATGTGATACTGTTTGAACATTCACTGTGTGGAATAATTTTGTATTTGACTAGTCGAAGCCAGCGGCTTCGCACGCACATATTTTCGAATTTCCCGTTTTGCCCGATCCCGTGGGAATTTCGGGAAATCCCGTCTTAGTGCGCCCCTACGGTCCCCAAGGAACATACATGCTAAATTTCAGCTACTTGCGCCGAGTAGTTTCGGCTGTAGCTTGTCTGTCAGTCAGTCAGTGACGCAAGGATTTTATATATAGAATAGATTATGAAGGATTTTATCTGTACTGTTAGACAACGTATAGCCAAAGCTATTTGCATAGTAAGCTGAAATTTGGCGCGTTCGTAGAAGTTCTCACGATAAATCTAAAAAAATGTGTGGGCGTTGCTGCGGAAATTTTTTATTGATTTAAATAATTACTCAAAACACTAACAGTACTAGATGGACGAATAACATTTTGCATAGAAAATTACAGATTTGTATCGGCTCTTTTGTCCGACTACATATTTATCTTAATTTTAATAGTTAAGAACTATATGTCAATTTGTTACTCTACATCAAAGCCTATACTGACCTGTCTGACCAGCTATAGTAGAGCAAACTCTCTCATTGACTCACACTGCTACTGTGAAGCAAATTAGAAGAGGCTTTGGTCCAGTAGTGGACTGCGAATGATTAAATGGAAGAAACCATCAAGAAGGCTATGAGATTACTTTTTACTTTCGTCTTATAAATCAACTGACTGATATTCATGGGCCATGCGTTATCTAAAAAAGTACAAACCATATTTGTTTCAAAACTTTAAAATGCCTATTACCATTTCAGTCGTGTAGGTTTGGAGTAGTTACTTCTTTAATCAGCCTAAATGAATCGCTATTCAAAGAAAAACATAAAATCAGAATAACTTTTTGTAGTTATCTATTATTCTTTTGAGTATAGATGGATCCACACTTTTATCAACTTCTACACAATTATATGTTGCCCTCCAACTATATCATTAAATTTATTCTTTTCAACTCAAAATTATTACTTTCTTCGAAAAATAGAAAACGTAAAGCGTAAATTCCAATCATAGTAATTTTTCTGAGTCCACAAAACAACGATTTATTTTCTTAAACGTAAAATCTTATTATAAGCTTGAAGGCTTTAAAAACCTATTAACTTTGATCCATTGTTGTATAAAAACCCTATATAAATTTTAATAGGACTGAAGAAAAACAGACAATGAAATAGTCTACTTAAAAATATATCAAAAAAATATTAGAAATATTAGTATTATTACTTTGTTAAAATAATATTGCAACATCTCGTAGCATGCGTAGCACTGTCTACGAGTGCTACGTAATTGTAGCAATCGCGCTACGTCTCTAGTACATTCGATTTTCTATTGAACTAATTTAATCTGGTTTATATATTTAACGCAGTTTTATTTAGTTGTTTGTTCTTTTTAATTCGATTTATGCAGATAATATATTATATGGTGAAGCTATTTAATTAGCTATCTGTCTAATTTGAATTATTTGGCAGAGTTAACAAAAAACAAAATTACATTGTGTCTAATAATTATTGGCAAATGCTTACTATTGCTTAAAATTACAATCCCCATTGTTTCATAAGAGCCTTACGATATCACCCTCTATTCATTAAATATTATCACATTCTTTACATATGCCAGTCTTTATGGCTTTATTGGATATTTCTACTAAAATATTACAACACAAGCAAAGGTCGTTGAACTGAATTCTTTACTCATAACCATCTTAAATTACCACCAGTTTCCCACCTTTAAGCTACCTTACGCCTACCATAAGGTAAGTAATAAAGGCGTTAATAATTTTATTGCTAAATGACTAAAAACAGCCAAACGTGATAGTTGTTTTGAGTAAATGCGTTATCATATTAGTACTCTGACACAAATATACCTGATACCTTTAATATATGCTTCTAGTAGTTATAAATCTCTACGCAGCCCCTAGAAGAATAAATGTACTACATGCGATAATAAAAACAAATGTATACAAAGAAAATGCACAAATGTCTAAGAAACTGGACACTGACAAAGTCTATACAAGATTCCAGACGCGACAATTTGTTTTAGCAGTTGACTACTAAGGGTTGAAGCAGACGGGCTTTAAGAAGCGAAGGGACGATAAAAATTTAGTGAGCAAAAATTGAGAATAAGAAAATAATTATTACTGCACGGAGTGATGAAAATGTCCGCCTCGCCGTTGAGCACAGTTCTGAGTGTTATGAATTCGATTCCTACAGGACACACGCTTTGCGTGATCCACAAATTGTTTTTGAGAGTCTGAGCTATCGGTTTATGAAATAAGGTGACTTTGCGCTGGTGTTTAAAATGTAGTAGAAAATAACTCATGCTTTGATATTTCACAATTCCTGTAGCGACGCTGAAACATCAGTATCTTACACTCACTAAAATTAATATTGAGACTAATAGCTTTATTAAGAAACTATAAAAAATTAACTCGTGTGTTGTGGTACTTACATTAAATTTATTACACAAGCTCAAAACAAGGTGGCTGATGTCAGCTATCTCCTTTGCCATATATTATTTACGAAGAAAAAAGAATGAAATATTTCTCTTGATTTGTCGCGAGTTCAATTTTTTATTTCGTTGTGTGAGCTTTTGTGTAATAGAATTCCAATGTTACTTGTTCAACGTCAAATAAATCATCGTCAAGCAACTTGTATGTCTGAGAATTCTCCATACTGTTCTCGGAACACATCTGAAATTTGCCAATCCACACTTGGCCAACATGGTGCTATGGCCTTACTTCTCACAATGAGAAGAGGCTTGCGCCCAGACAGATCAAACAAGGCCGTTTTTTATTCCAAATTAAATAAGTAAGTAGTTCCTTATAACGTGTACCTACCCACGAAAAAAAAACTGATGATGATGATCAAGTTTCTTAAATGGAATTCGAATCCACAACTCTTGACACGGCGTTACCACGTCACCCATTGCGGCTTCCATTTATGCCATCTAAAAGAACTTATTTCACTTACACTGCTGGTATAAAAACTCGCAAAAGCAAATTAATTACATTTACATTTCAAATTCAATTATAATTTTTCACCGCACTCGGGAGGAAACCTTTTTGAAGATATGTTGTTTTTAAGTGAATAATATATGTAAAGTAACATGTTTATTTATTCTACGCAAACGGCAACAGTAATACGGGTGGCTTAAAGATAATTTGTTTTCTCTACTCGAAATGAGCAGCGATAATCTAGTAGAGAGACCGAGAGACTGCTACGCCGAGTGTTTTAGGTTTAAGCCACGGCAGACTACGGCTGAGCACAGGCCTCGTCTTTTTATGAGAAGGGTTAAGTTATAGTTCACCACGCTGGTCCACTAAGGGTTGCCAAACTTTACATGTCTTTTGAAAACATTATGGACAACTTTCACTCGTGCTGATTTCCTTACGATGGTTTTCTTCATTTTGTAGCAAGCGATAAATAATAGTTTTTTTTGTATGTTATTCCGGCAATCTGTCTTGTTGACATTTAGCAATTGTTTCATATTTATTTTCAATCTTGTACGGCACACGTCCACTGACATGCCCGTTTCTTCAATATAAATCTATTTGAGTAGATCTTGTGGAATTAGTCGTTTTAGTCTCCGGGGCAACGTTGTCTCTCTCATTAGGCCTCTAGCAAGCGTGTTTGGATAATTTTGTTGTCTGTCTTTATAATCGTTTAATTTTTCTGTGATTTCCTGTCGGACTGTCTTTATAGTTTAGTTTAGTTAGTTCCCGATGCAGCCGGTCATTTGTCATATACCATGGTGCGTCACATATCATTCGGAGCATTTTTTATTGGAATCTTTGCAAGATTTCGATGTTAGAACTCGCCGCTGTTCCCTTACAGTTGTAGTCCATAGGTCCAAACTGGTTTAATTATGCACTTGTATAGTAATAATTTGTTTTCTAGGGATAGTTGGGACTGCCTTCTGATCATCCAGTACATTTTACGCACTTGCTGCCCCATTGCGAGTTGCTTGGTTTATATATGTTTTCTCCATTTAAGTCTTCTATCTAGATATATGCCCAGATACTTTACTACATTAGCTTGGGGAATAGGTACATCATTTATTGTTACCGGTGGACATGTATTTCGGCGAGTTCTAAATGTTACTTGGACGGATTTAGACTCATTTGCCTTTATGCGCCAGTCTTTAAGCCAGTTGTAAACTATTTTGTAGTTTTTGAGATGCTATATCTGGCGATTCGTTCGAAGACAGTACAGCAGGATCATCAGCGAATGTTCCGGTTATTATTACTTCTGTGGAAGGTAGACCCCCGGTGTAGAGTAGGTATAAAATAGAGCCCATGTCACTAACCTGTGGCGCACCTGCAGTGATCTCATGCAGTGTCGTTACTTCAAATAATAGTTAATGATAATTAACAGTGACCCTTTGGAATTCTGGATAGCTTAGTTTATTATGCTCTACATAGAAATCCATATCCAATCAAGAGGAAAAAAATCCACACCGTTCACAGACAAAGTGTCCATTTACCACTGCGAAACTCTTTCAGTCACTGCAACTTTGTCACCAAACATTTAGCCAACACAACATAACATGTCACGCAGTGATCACGTAAATCAGTGCAGTTAGCAGACGGTTTTTAGCATAATCACCGTTCAACGAACGATTTGTTGTTGCAGTATTTTTTAACTACACAAAAATACCTTTCTATTTTCCCGACGTTTTGGCATGGGTTACACCAGCCGTGGTCACGGGATGACTGATGTTCGTCAGCGCTGCCTGCGCTGCGGGTTTTGGAAACTACCCTCACTTTGTCTGCACAATTATTAACATTTATATGTTCGGAAGACTGCCTAGACGGGAATTATTTTCTATATCGTGGGCAATATTACCTCCAGATCGACGGAGTGGCCATGGGTAGCCGTGTCGCACCGGTAATGGCCAACATCTGGATGGAACATTTTGAAGAAAGGATTCAACTACAAGCGTTCCACGTAAAGATATGGAAAAGATACGTCGATGACGTGTCCTGTATTATAAAGGGTAACAGACATGTTGTAGAACAATTAGCAGATCACTTGAACTCCATACACCCTAATATAAGGTTCACTTATGAAATGGAGACAGAAAGATCGTTGGCCTTCCTCGATGTGAAGATCAAGGTGAGAGAAAATGGAAACCTGTCACACACTGTTTACAGGAAGCCCACACACACGGACAGGTACTTACACACAAATTCACATCATCACCCGCGACATTTGCAATCCGTTATTGCTTCCTTGACAAACAGAGCATATGATCTTTGCGACCCCGTACACTTAGATAGTGAGCTCACACATGTTCGGGAGGTACTCAAGCAAAACGGTTACAAACACAATTTGCGAAGGTTAAGGAAAAGTTTGAGACTGACTGAAGTGAACACAGCGCCAGCGTTCATGCCCTACATAAAAGGAGTAACGGATAAAGTTGGAACAGTACTACAAAAATACTCCATCAAGACTGTATATAGTCCGTACTCCAAATTAGCAAATCACCTGCGTACTCCAAAGGATGTCATCCCTTTTCAAACACCAGGCGTGTACAAGGTGGATTGCAGCTATGGTAGTTCCTACATCGGGCAAACAAAAAGGACCATCGCCGAACGAGTTAAGGAACACATCACGGCCGTCAAAAACCGACAAACCACCAAGTCGGCCATAGCTGAGCATTTGTTGGAGTCAGGATCCAATCACTGGATTGAGCTACATCAGCCCCAGGTTCACTCCACAGACCGTCACTATTTTTCAAGAATAGCACGGGAAGCGGTTGAAATCAAAAAGCACGCAAATTTCAACCGGGAGGATGGTTACCGTTTATCTACATCTTGGAATCCTGTCATCAGCAAATGTAGACACCGACGAGGTGACATTACGTGCCAGTGTGTTGATACCATTTGTTGTGTGTCGAAGTACCGACAGTTCCGAACATATAAATGTTAATAATTGTGAAGACCAAGTGAGGGTAGTTTCCAAAACCCGCACTTCTCGGAGGCAGCGCTGACGAACATCAGTCATCCCGTGACCACGGCTGGTGTAACCCATGCCTAAACGTCGGGCAAATAGAAAGGTATTTCATCTTTCTTTTCATTCATTAACACGATTCAGACCCGTTACATAATCTTTAGTATGTGTGCAAATCGTGGTAGTTTAAAAGTAGTTACTCTTAACCTCAACTTAGACGTTTTGAATGACATAAGTTTTAATACACGAATGCTAAACAGATGAAGTATAAACTTTTTTATTTCGTAAAAATGTATTAAGTTTAATCTTTAATAATATCAGGCATACAGTACTGTAGTATTTAGGTGTATCTTAGCATGGCCGGTTCGAGGCGCGGATATAGACAGATGAAAAGAATTAAGGATATTTATTATGTTTATATCACAGTAAACAAGTTCAGAAATAATTGTGAAACTCCGTGTAGAGTTATTATGCATAGTCATAATACGCTCTAAAAATCTCAGCCTACTGCACTGCCTAGTGGAGAAAATAAGATTAAAGACCTATAAGAAATTCTTAAACAAACAAATAAAATAAATCAATTAATCTTCCACATGCGGTGCCACGAATCACTCCCGCCGTAGAGTTTAGCTTACGAAAAGCTATCGGAGGCGGCGTATTGGAATAGATATTGTTTGTTATTGCCTCAGAGACTCCTGGAATTTATCGACAGAAATTGGACTTGTTTGCAGTTTTAATACTTGATTTACTTATATTTATACACACAGGTGTGAAATGAAACGTGCCGGGAAGCCATGTGAACAGCCGGATAAGGAATGAACGATGGCCCAAACAAAAGTACTAAGTTTAGGTTTTATGTTAGGGTATGCTGTGCTTTTTATGGTTTATCTGATAAAGTTTTATTATAACGCCATATAGAATGTGGGATTGAGCAAGAATTTTTTCGGCCGATAACACAACAGTAGGAAAATTCTATTATATATTGTACTAAAGGATGCCCGCTGTTACGCCCGCACATTTTATTCGGATTATACCATTTCTTCCTGATCCCGTGGAAATTTTGGGAAATCTCCACGAGGAATGTATGCAATGCATGCCAAATTTAATTTCCTTGTGTTCCATAGTTTTGGCTGTGCCTCGTCTGTCAATTAGACAGTAACGCAAGAATTTACCTATTATATACCTACATTTTTCAGTAACTACAAGTTACGTTGCCTCAATTTTTTTGTGATAAAATTTTCTGTCAATTCAAGAAAGGAAATATGTTATTATGAAAACAGTTCTATGATTGTATGTACCTAAAGCACGTATACCAAACGATAAGTCACGAGTTCAATTCATCGACTGTTATTATATCCTATTCGCATAACGATCGACATATGACGATCGGTTGGCGCCGCGGGAATGTAAGCGACTGCTACGCCGAAGGTCGCGGGTTCGATTCCCGCTCAAGTCAAACATTTGTGTGCATGAACATGGATGTTTGTCTTGGTCTGGGTGTTTCTATGTATAATATGTATATATTTACCAAAAATCAGAATATATGTATGTCTATCCATTGTCTAGTACCCATAGTACAAGCTTCTGCTTAGTTTGGGACTAGATGGTGTTGTCTGAATGTTGTAGAATATTATTATTATTTATTATAACAAATTCGTACAATTGCTTTCCATATAAAGAAATGCCTATAAAAGCCTATCTGCGGTCGCGTGTTTCTAGAAAATATTGACAGGTTTTCATTTGATTAAGCGATCCAAACGATTCGTGGTATTTTTATCAGAGCAAGCAAATAAATTACATCACATTCTGTGATAGCATCTACAAGAGCGCCGCGAGTCACTCGACTTGTTCGTGTATTAATTCTGAGTGAGTTTAACGTGCTTTGTTGCATGCGCCTTTGGTAAAGGAAAGCTTAGAGTCAGATAGATAAGATGTATTTAATCTTTATCTATAAATATTATAAAAGGAAGTCCCTGTGGCGTCCCATCTGTCTGCATGAACGCGATAAACTTAAAAGTAATCGAACGGATCTTTTACGGTTTTCAGCAAAAGGTAGTGTGATTCTTACGGAAAGTTCCAGTGTATAATTTACACGAACGGAGCCGCAGTCTTTAGTAGCTTTGCTTATGAACCTCGTCTCTTGTCTTGTGTATGCTATTCGCTATGAGACATAATCAAATATTATGACTACGGAAAGTTGGCCACTACATTCAGCGTTCTGGTCTTTTAGTCGGTCTTTGACCCGCAGGACTTGATTATTAATAAAAATCAGAAATACAATTTATAATACCCCACGCTAACCATTGCTTATTATATTAAAAAATAAATAAAATTCATAGATCGTCTGATTTCAAGTTACACCCTCGTTTTAAAACGAATCAATAGAATCTTATAGCCTTAAAGGGCAAAAGTCGTAAAAGTGAATCTTCAACTCTTCGTTACTTCCTGACTTATAATTTTCAATGGGCTGATAAATTTTCATAATTATATATTTTAAGGCCTGGTTTATCATTTAGTGCAATGTAAAAGGTTTTCGAAATCAAGACTAAGGTATGGTAAGGCTTTCTTCGGACACAATGGATTTAGTCTGCCTGTCAGCTTTGCCTTCGTGTACTTGAATGAAACCAGGATATATTATATCCAGTACTGCTTCGTGTTTTCACATATTATATAGTCCATTTTAACTGTATGGATGGTGTGGCACTCGCCACAGTATGAAATGGCTGCCTCGCCATTTAGCACTGCGTTAAGTGTTGTGGGTTCAATTCCCACTTGGGACGATACTTTATAGGATTGACTAATTGTTTTTTCTGAGCTGTGTTCTTTGTTGATAAAAGTCCGCCGCGATATTTGAATTAATTTTAGTGCGAAAGTTTTGAAAAACATTCAATTACCGTAGTTGTTGGTATGTTAAGTGTTCAGTGCTACCTACTAAGGCGTTTAAAATAAGATGAAGTAGTGTAATGAACCTTAAATATCCGAAAAACTAAATCCGTAAAGAAACCACTTGACTATAACAACATAGGCTTTTAATCTCGTTCTGATGTATATTTTTAATATAACTTTTATTTTTTTTTGCTTTTCGCTGATATCCACCTACCCAGTGCTATTAAATTCAAAATTGATGGCTGTAGTGTGTTTAAGCACTAATAAACATATAAATACTTCTTGTTTTACTTTAAAAAAAAGACAGCTCAAGCTTGAGTACAATGCTTGTATCACGGGGAAATTTACAAACATTCAGTCAGTGGACAGTACAAAGACTCCAGACTCAAAACATGATTTTATTGCTAGTCCATAACACATTATTTTTTATTGCACAGATTTGTGCAGTGAAATTGCCCCTACAATAAAATGGTTAGAGTATATAAAAACTATATACTATCGATAAATAGTTTATAGCACAATGTCGACATGTTGAGAGACATAAGCCCCTAAGTGTATGGTACTACCAAATATTTATTAGTAGAAATAATAAAAGTGAACAAGAAAAACTTACTCCTTAAGAAACAACAAACTTTATACCTTAATCTAAAGGGCTAAGAGCTATATTACTTTGGACGTTCGTGTCAAGATCTTATCAAATATGATCGATTGTGCGATGAAAGAAATGTTAACGTATACGTAAAAGACTTTCAACCTTATACTTGAGGTGCTAGAGTTGATAGTGCAGTGTATGATTTTTACGATATTGTGTTGTGAAAATTATGGTATTGTATACAGTTTTGTTGTAGATATTTATGAAAAATTGTTTTGTTCGAAATCAGGGGCAAGTTGAACTGGATGATGTATTTTATTGAGTGTGTTTTTCTTTAATGATTTGAAGTACTTCCTTTCAAATCAGTTGGAATAGAAACGTATTGTAATAAAATCGTATTGTAGTGACGATAATATTGTTATTTGTCGCTTGGTGAAGTCACGTCAGATAAATAAGCAGAATGAGGATATTTGCGTGTCGAGCAATATTCTTCTTTTCTTTGATATTTACATTATTCCTCTATTCTTATTACTCCTAAGTTACTTTAATCCACCCTGGCTTAGTACAGCTATTGGCGATGCAAATATTATCCGTGCGCCTCTAAAGGCGAAATTAGAACTTGTCTAAGAGCGACACTTTTGACAGCTTCAAATGCAACTTTGCTTCGAGGATATGGTGGTAACCATGGTAACTGTATTGAGAGCTTCCAAAAGTGTCACAAGTAGTAGTGATCTGTGTAAATGACGATCTAAGACAACTCCTAAATTTCGTCGCTTGAGTCGCTAGTTAGAATCTTAGCATCACCAATATGTAAATCACATAATATTCCCTAAAACTATATAATAATAATATTCTACCACATTCACACATCACCATCTAGTCCCAAACTAAGCATAGCTTGTACTATGGTTACTAGACAATGGATAAACTTACATATATTTTTCTTTTTGCGTTATAATGTGTACAAAACAATATTTTTATCCTTCCTTGACTTTACAACGAGGCTACCGCTGAGAAAAACCGTGCAGAACTCTTTATGTGAACTAGAACATAGTTCGTAACAGTACACTAAACCAGTATATATAAATCCTGGTGGTCTCGAAAGTATTTGATTTAACCAAAGATTACCGAAGTCGGTAATTACTAAAATTCAAAGTCCACGGTACAAAGAGCATAATTATTATCAAGCGATTTACGGCTTAATCGCTTGATAATTATGCTTTTGTAAAAGTTTTTAAAGTAGACCATATGGTGTATTATGGTTGGAGTATTTAAATGCTTTGTTTTATTTGACGGATGATTACGAGGTCGAAATATTATGGTATAAAGATTTGGGCAGAAAACTCTCCACCGCAATAAAGAAATCAATAATCAATAAAAAAATATTTTTCGGCAAAAAATGTTATGCCAGTTATAATGATAACATATAGCTTCTGAAATAATGGTGTGTGCACCTTTATGTTTACTAATATAATTTCAACTACACACTACACACTATACTACCGAATTGTCGAACTATAAACTAACCGTAAAAACAGACATGAAAGAAATAAATCAAATAAATTATCGTCAATACAAACGCCCATATTTAGTTCATATCAATACTAGATATTTTTACAATATTTTTATCAAACAATTATAGTATAAAAAGAACTGATGCCTATAAAGATTCTGACATATTATCTGAACTTCCAACGCAGACTATATCGACTCAACGTTAGTTACAGACAACTTTTAATAATGAAGAAGGTATTTTAGTTGCTGTAATTGGAACTTTAGTGTGTGTAATGCGTTTTCGAGTGGTTCTAAGGCCCCGTAAAATAAGTATTCGTAAACGTATAAGGAAGAGCACTTTTAAGCCCCAATATATATGTAAGTGTACGTATAAGACAGACAGCCTTATGGCAGTTTAGTGGAGACAGGCAGCGATAGCCTAGTACAGCCATTCTCAAAGTGTGCTCCGCGGAGCCCCAGGGCTATATGAAGCATCTCTAAGGGATCCACGACAGTGTTGCTCAAATTCAAATAAAATTACTAAATTAGAACTAAATCACTGGATAGCAGACTTTGTTTCAATTTGGGGCTCCGCCAAATACTTGGTTATCCAAAAGGGTTCCATCTCTAAAAATATTTGAGAACCACTGGCCTAGTAGATAGAGACAGCGATAGCATAGTGGATAGACAAACAAACTGCTACGGAAGGTGTCACGGGTTTAAACCTGTGGCGCGAACTATTGACTTTTTGAGATAAGTGCGTATTAAATTATTATTATTACCTATCTGTTGCCCCGTGTCTCTAATGTGTTCTATATTAAGCCGTCAGTACCTGCTGTCAAACTGATATTTGAACGTTTTCATGGGATGTCTGTACCCTAGAATATACTGATGCTGGTCTAAATAATGAATTATTGCTATCCACATAGGTTGCGGTTTGCGGATGACAGATGGCAGTCGGTCCATGAAAAAGTTAATATACTGTCAAATCTAATTAGACTAGTAAGTCGGGCTTTTATATGAAACATTCTTGGATAAAACTGGGTGGCACTAGGACGATAATAATTATTTATATTTTCAGCCTGTAGCTTCCCGCTGTAAAGCAAAAGTTTTCCTCTCCTCTTTCTAGGCTAGTCCTTTCCCTTTTATACGCGTCCAGTTCGTCCCGCCATCGTCGTCTCTGCCTGACACTTTGTTGCCGAATACCTCCCGGGACCTCATTAGTGGCAATTTTGGGCCAAAGTTCTCTAGGTATGCGTCAAACGTGTCCTGCCCAGTCCCATTTCATTTTTCTAGCTTCGTGGGTGACCTCTGTTTCGGAACGTAGTATTGTATTTCTTACGCGGACTGTTTACCGGACTCCTTCGATACTATTCTCCATTGCTCGCTGACAAATCTCGAGTGCGAACCTCCCTCTGTTGTCCAGTCAAAGACCATGATTGTGCACCATACCATACTTGATACTTGATGGCACGGGCTGTTTCTGCAACTCCACGTCTTGGCGTGTATTTTGCATGCGGGTGGGAATGGTGTCGTCATTCCAGCCACCCCAGCTCTTCGAGGAAGGCCAGCAGACTCTTGATGTGGCCCACTGCTTCCCTCAGGGTGCTGTGTCTTGTCAGGTACTGCTGCCTGTACTGTGCGACCTCAGGGCAGTCGAGGAGCAGGTGGGATGCCGTCTCGTCTGCTGCCAT
Organism: Euclidia mi; assembly: GCA_944739405.2. NCBI lineage: Eukaryota > Metazoa > Arthropoda > Insecta > Lepidoptera > Erebidae > Euclidia > Euclidia mi. The sequence continues at coordinate 14,969,812 of OX123184.2, read as the reverse complement.
ACAGGCCCTGCACAGCGGGCTGTCGGTGATACCTATAGTAAATAGGTGTTTATTAAGGAATCCGTGTCCTGTGTAGGCGGCCGTGACTGTCCGCAGTTGTTGTTTGGACAGCCGGATGATTTGTTTAGCTATCTTACCGTCTACTGCGGGAAGAGCCTCCTTGGCCTGCCTACATGTTTCAATACCAATCCAAGACTGGTTGTGTTGGGTCCTGGTCCTATTTCTTACCAGGTTGCGATAAAATCCAGAAGGGAGGGGAATAATCGGCTCGGGTCCCACCACCTCTAAAGTGGCCCCTCTTCTGGCAAGTACGTCGGCTGCGTCATTCCCTCTAGAGCCACTGTGGCCCTTGATCCATTGCAGTGTTAATTTGTTTTGTTTACCTACCTCTGTTAGTTTCTGGTGGCATTCAAGCGTGAGCGCCGAGGTGATAGTATGGCTTTTGAGGGCTGAGAGGACTGCCTTACTATCTGAGAGGATCCTAATGGATCGTTCCCTTACCTCACGTGCCATGATTGCTGTGGCAGCTAGGATTATGTCAAAACATTCGGCCTGGTAGACCGTGTTGTAGGCTCCCAGCGGTGCTGCGATGTTGATATTTAGGTCCTCGGAGAATACTCCTGAACGCGTACCTGTATCCATCTTAGACCCATCTGTGAAGATCGTGAGCTCGTTGTGATTAATCGCTCCTTCGTGTAGATCCTCGTACAGTTGGATTTTGTATTTCTTGTCGAACACAAATTGTTTCAGTATGTGGTCGCCAATGGTTTGTGTGAGAGGAACTTCTTTAAAGAGTGTATTTAAGTTGCTAGTGTGCGGTGTGTTGGTGTCTTTCCAGAGCTTCAGAGCTCTTAGCCGCACCGCCGACATCGTTGCTTCTTGTTGTATAAACAGGTGCAATGGGGGCAGGTCCAGCAACACTTCGAGTCCCGCTGTAGGTGTAGTTTTCATGCAGCCCGTGGCCGCTAGGCATGCAAGTCTTTGTAGCTTTTGAAGCTTGTTGGCGGCCGCTATTAGGTTGGTCCGAGGCCACCACACTACAGCGCCGTAGCTTATCGTCGGACGTATTATTGTCTTATAGAGCCATAAGACAATTTTGGGGGATAGGCCCCAGCGTTTGCCTATCATCTTCTTGCACTGCCAGAAGACAATGCTTGCTTTGTTGAGCTTATTTTCCATGTGGCTGTTCCATGTCAATTTGCTGTCGAGAATGACACCCAGGTACTTGACCTCGGTAGACAGCTTAAGCTCTGTGTTAAATAACCTGGGCAGTCGGTAAGTGCCCAGCGCGCGTTTGTGTGTGAACATAACTAGTTCGGTCTTGGTCGGGTTTACAGATAATTCGTACTCATTACACGACCACTCTACTATGCGTAGCGCTTGTTTGGTTAGGTCGTACACTGTACTGGTTACCTTACCTGAGGTGAGTATGGTTAGATCATCTGCATAACCTATTGTGTAGAAGTCTCTCGCGTTGAGTTTGTCTATGAGTTCATTGATGACTAAGTTCCACAATAGCGGGGAGAGTACACCTCCCTGCGGGCACCCTTTAGTTATCAAGGCTGTCTGAGTGTCGCCGTGTAGGCGCACTACCCTTTTGCTGAGCATGTTTTGGATCCACTGTATGAGCATCTGATCCACACCATGTCTGGCTAGGGCGTTGCATATGCTGGAGAAGTTTGTCTTGTCGAAGGCTCCTTCTATGTCGATGAAGGTGCCCAGGCAGATGCTTTTTTGTTGTATAGCAACTTCTATCTGGTTCACGACCTGATGTAAGGCCGATTCCGTTGATTTCCCTGAGCAGTATGCATGTTGGTTGGCATGTAGGGGTAAGTGCTTAAGAGCCCCACTTCTTAGTTCCCTCTCGCAAAGCCTTTCCAAGGCTATAAGCATGAAGGAGGTCAGGCTTATTGGTCTGAAGGACTTCGCATTGGTATAGTCTGTTTTGCCTGGTTTTGGTATGAAGATTAGTTTGACTTCCCTCCATTTCTTCGGTACATATCTGAGGGCCAGGCTAGCCCTCATGATTGCCAGGAGTCTTTTAAGGACAGGTTCACCTCCCCATTGTAGTAACCCTGGGAAGATGCCGTCCAGTCCGGCTGCTTTGAAGGGATGGAAGCTATCGATGGCCCATCGGAGTTTTTCTTCTGTGACCACGTTGTTTGCGTGTCTCCATTCGTGTTCGGTCGCCACTGTTGGTGTATCGTGCCACGTTATTACCGGGGTGAGGACGCAGCCTGGGAAATGTGTTTCGAGTAGGACGCGTCTTGTCTCCTCCTCCGATGTGGTGTATGTGTCATCCGGTTTACGGAGAGAACCTGGTGCAACTGTTGGTTGCTGAGCCAGTAGTTTCCTTACCCGGTTTGCTTTTTGACAGGATTCACCATATTGCACCATACCATACCATACCAGATGATGATGATCGTAATTAAAATTCCTAATCTAAATAAATATTCATGAGCTAAATGACTAAAGTGAAGTGTAGATTAATCAAGGTGCTTGTAAAATATAAGCTAAATCATAATATTGACGTGATATGTTGTTTGATACACGACACTAATTATAATCTCGCTCATTAGTATATTACTAAAGTGCGATGTTATCTATGCGTTGTGTATGTGTTTAATATGAATCAATATTTAATGTGAAAATTGGAGTGAGTTTAGTTTGTTTTACAGGTATGTTAATATTTGCTGGGATTTAATATAATTTATATGGTTGGTTGCTTTTATCTGTGAAAATATCGCGGGTAACATTTTTTTTATATTTAGAATTCTAGAATGCGTTTGTGCTCAATCTACTCCTCCTAAATGATATAGGTATATATAATTATATATTGGCGTTGTTCTATTAAAATAGTTTTTAATTTAAGGAAAGTTATTTGACACACGTGTGTTAAATAACTTTCCTTTGTTTATTTTTTTTTTGCGTCACGCGTCATATCAAAATACATAATTTGAACTTCATAAAAAGGCACATAGCCTTACACATTTAATAAAATAGATTAATTCGCCAATTCGCTCGCATTATCTGCCACATTTAGCTTGAAAGCCTCGAGCAACGCACGCACCGCTCGCGTGACTCCCACAATTGCTATTGATTTAAATAATTACACAAAATACTAACAAACCGTTGTACCCGGTACTGGTTTACTGCCAAAACTCGAATATTTGATTTTCCACGTTACTTACTAGCGATTAACATTTGATGCTTAAAATAATTAGGAATTTTAGGACAATGGATTTTTGGTATTGATTTTCCGAAGGGAATTGGTATTTTAAGTAAATTTGCATAAGGGTAGGACAAATTGTGTTCAATGTAGATTAGCCGCGAATAGTTTTCGAGGATAGTGACCTTCTAGACTCATAGATATTACGTTGCTTTAAATAATTAAGCCGTCGTAAATCACTATTCTTTTAGGTTGCCAAGTTATGAAGACAGGTGATCTGAGGAAAAGCTAATATTCTGTTTAATTAGGTACTACTAGAAAGCGGCACCTTCGAAGGTGCAAAGTGTCGCATCTAGGCAGATGAAAGTATTGCATGCAACCGAGGCAGTGGTAGGAGGAGGATGGAATGGAGGAGGAACTTTATTTAACTCTTATCTAAAATCTGAAACAAGATATTAGCAAAATTACACTATTGCACAATTGTATATTTTATTTGCTTTCGTGTGATTTTAATTAATAACATTGCGGTTAACTGATCGTTAATTGTAATTTATTCTTGTAATTAGGCATCCACAAAAAAAATAGAAACCTTGTCGGTCTCAAGTTGGTTATAGATATAATATAAAATCACTTCTCTTGACTAACATATCAAGTCAGTGTAAAAAAACTTCTAAAGCTGAGAAACATGGCCTCTTTTATAACTTAAGCATCCACTAAGGAGGGATTTTGTAGTACGTAGTATAACACTAAAGGTGATCAAAAAAAGTAAAAGTTGACTATATGAACCCGCGGTTACACCTGCGTAATTTAGACCTATTGCTAGACTCCCGTGTTTCATAGCGCTATATTATGTAGCCATATAGCCTTTCTCAATAAATGCGCTATCCAACACAGCGTAATTATTCAAATTGTACCAATAGTGCCTGAGATTAGCGCATTCAACCAAACAAGCAGACCCTCTTAATGAATTGTATTTGGGTAACAGCGAGTTTTCATATCCACACCTCAACACCGAGTTCTATTCGGGCCAGATCGCGTGTTCTAATACTACTAATATAATATTGAAAAAGAAAAGAAAAGAAAACGTTTATTTTGTCCTCACATGACACTTTTGTACACTAAATTCTCATAGAGAGAAAAAAAAAAGTAACAAAAATAATATAGGAAAATCATTAGTGAGGCCAAAATTGGATCCTGCCTCAGCGAATGCTGCGACAAACTTTGCCGCAGCGCTGGTATTCTGGCAAGTCCAGTAAGTGGCGTCACGGATTCACAACAACAAAAATAAGAGCATACAAAATAAAACCTATAAACATCAAACACAAAACATAATTATATAAACATTTTTAACCTTATATCCATACTTATATCTAATATTGTAACAACAACACTTCTCTCCAGTTTCTGGACGAAGCATTCTGCATTAACTTTGACCATAGAGGTTTATGACACTGACAAGTGACACTTGACTTGACACTTAATCTTTATGGCATTGCGCATCAAAAATGGCGTAATTGTTATTTATAATAAATAATAATCTTAGTTTACATTACAATAAAAAGAAATATACTTATATTATAATTTACTTGTGAGTCTTGTGACATAATTATGTGTGTTCTATATTTGTGTAGTGTATTTTTTGTGTATTATAAATGTGTTTAAGTATATGGTGTAATGACTGCAAGATTTCATAGCGAGACTATTTTTCAACCTGCTATGCTATTACAAGTAAGTACTAATTAAAGCTGTTGTTATGCTGCAATCGTTCATGTATATGTAAGTGTAAGTCCTACCTCCCGAGCTTCTGCTCGTCTAATAAAAGCTTCTTAAGCCTAATGCGGAAAGTGTAAGACGTTTTAAGAGTACGAAGAGGAGGCGGCAGATCGTTCCAGCATCTTGTGGCAGCATACCTAAAACTACCACGAAAAGCAGTTGTTCTGTGTTTCGATACAACTAAGAGGTGTCTAGATGCTCTTGTGTGATGGCAATTGATGTCCCTGGACCAAGAAAGCTTCTTCAACAGATAATCTGGGTGCCCAGACCGCACAATGTCAAATAGTAATGAAGCTAGGTGAAAACGCCTGCGTCCAGACATTTTCAATAGGTTGCCATCATTCAAATAAGTAGTGACATGGGTATGGGGTGGAGCGTAGTAAACAGCTTTAAATAGATCAAAAGAAGCATCATAAGACGCTTTATCATATGTTGCGTGTTGACAATTATGAGATTATATTGAAGGCATATTAGCACATCGGTTCACGTATTATATTAACGTTAGCTTTGGTGGGACGATTTGAACATATTGTACTAATAATTATGTAATACTGTTTGATACTGTTTGAATATTCACTGTGTGGGATGTTGTTGTATTTGATAATGGAACAGCCCTTTTGTCATGACATGGATTATCTGTTTTTTTCAGTTTTCATGTAAGAAGTGGACGAATAACATGTTGCACAGAAAATTACAGATTTGTATCTGCTCTTTTGTCTGACAACATATTTATCTTCATTTTAATAGTTAAGTACTATATGTCAATTTGGTTCTCGACGTCAGACTCTATAGAGTCTGACGTCGAGAACCAAATTGACATATAGTTAGTAGGTTTAGTAGGTTAGTATACTAACCCGGCTAGCCAGCTATAGTAAACCGAACTCTCATACTGACTCACAGTGCTACTGTGATGCAAATTAGAAGAGGCTTCAGTCCAGAAGTGGACTCCAAATGGCTGTAAAGGAAGAAACTATCAAGCAGGCAATGAGATCCCTTGATCCTTTCTTCTTATAAATCAGCTGACTGATATAGACCATCATTTGTTTTCTCCAAAAATGGATTAGACATACTTATTCTACAATTTATAATGCCTTATCACCATTTTAATCTTGTATGTTATGACTAATTATTGCTGTAATTGGCTTAAATCAAACTCTGTTAATAGAAAAATATATAATCAGTAATAAATTTTGTAGTAGTCCACTTTGGAGTCCCCACAGTTTTACCAAATTCTACACAATTATTTATTACCAACCAACTATAACATTAAATTAATTATTTTCGACTTAAAATCATTACTGTCTACGAAAAACAGAAAACATTAAAGCGTAAATTCCAATCCCTTTTCATTGCTGAGTCCACAAAACAACGATTTATTTTCTTAAACTTAAACTCTTATTCTAAGCTTGAAGGCTTTAAAAACCTATTTACTTTGATCCATTCTTGAATAAAAACCCTATATACATTTTAATAGGGCTGTAGAAAAAGAGACAATGAAATAGTCTACTTTGTTAAAAAATATTGCAGCATCTCGTAGCTTGCGTAGCACTGCCTACGAGTGCTACGTAATTGTAGCAATCGCGCTACGACTCTAGTACATTCGACTTTGTATTGAACTAATTTAATCTGGTTTAGATATTTAACTTAGTTTTATTTTGTTATTTGTTCTTTTTAATTAGACTTATGCTCATACGATATGGTGGAGCTATTTAATAAGCTATCTGCATAATTGAAATTATTTGACAGAGTTTACCAAATACAAAATTACATTGCTTTTTCATATTATTTTTAAATAAAAAAACAATGTAATTTTATATTTGGTAAACTCTGTCTTGTTAATGTGCTGCTAACTCTGTATTGCTTAAAATTACAAACCCCACTTTTTCATAAGAGCCTTACCATAATATATCATCCTATTTTCATTAAATTTTATCACATTCTTACCGTAGGCCAATCCTTATAGCTTCATTGGCTATTTCTCAGAAAAGATTACAACGCAAGCAAAGGTCGTTGACCTGAGTTCTAATATTAAGATACCTTGATTCATGGATGACGTAGTGGTCTAATCCGGTGTGTTACTGTTGATACTTCTTTCTTCTTCTACCCGAGTTGATGGTGTAGAGATCTAACGGCACCAGCCGAATATGAGGCCACAGCAACAGCACTGCTGCTACTTTGAATGTTGAGAATTTGAGTCCTAAACGAGACACTAGTTACTACTTAGTATGATCCACGAGCGGTTGTTTCATGCTACTTGTGGGTTCTGGTTGTTCTGTTTTTCCTTTATACCAATATTTGTTAAGATCCCAGCGACCACAGATTTGTGCGTAATGCAAAGAAGGAAAGAAAATTGTGATTGCGTGTTCGAGCTTAAGTAGATACAACTTAGTAAGATAGATCAGGTAGTATTTTCATCATAACGTAAAATAACCGCTTTACTCATAACCATCTCAAATCACCACCAGTTTCCCACCTTTAAGCTATCTTACCCTAACCAAGAAGTAAGAAAAGCGTTAATAATTTTATTGTTAAACGACTAATAATATCCAAACGTAATAGTGGTTTTTGAGTAATGCGTTATCATGTAAGAGTTCTCTGACACAAATATACCTGGTACATTATATGCTCCTCGTAGTTATAAATCTCTACACAGCCCCTAAAAGAATAAATGTACTACATGCAATAATAAAAACAAATGTATACAAAGAAAATACACAAATGTCTAAGAAACTGGACACTGACAAAGTCTATACAAGATTCCAGACGCGATAATTTGTTTTAGCAGTTGACTACTAAGGATGGAAGTAGACGGACTTTAAGAGGCGAAGGGCGATAAAAATTTAGTGAGCAAAAATCGAGGGTAAGAACATAATTATTATTGCACGGATGGTGGAGTGATGAAAATGTCCGCCTCGCCGTTGAGCACAGTTCTGAGTGTTATGAATTCGATTCCTACAGGACAGACGCTTTGCCTGATTCACAATTTTTTTTTGAGAATCTGAGCTATCATACTACATGAAATAAGGTGACTTAAAATGTTGTAGAAAAATAACTCATGCTTTGATATTTCACAATTTCTGTAGCGACCCTGTAACATCAGTATCTTACACACACTACCTATATAATTAATATTGAGACTAGAGCTTTATTAAGAAACTATAAAATATAAGCACGTGTGTTGAGGTCCTTACATAAAATATATTACACAAGCTTAAAACAAGGTGGCTGATGTCAGCTATCTCCTTTGGCATATAAAAAGCTGAAGATGAAGATCAAGTTTCTCAAATGGAACAAAATCGTACCCACAACTCTTGATACGGCGGGCGTTACCACGTCACCCATTTTGGCTTCCAATTAAAATACGTACAATATGCCATTTTTAATAGAACTTATTTCACTTATACCTACTGCTATAAAAACTCACGAAAGCAAGTTAATTACATTTACATTTCAAATTCAATTATAATTTTTCACCGCACTCGGGAGGTAACTTTTTTGAAGATGTGTTTTTAAGTGAATAATATAATTATGGTAAGTAACATGTTTGTTTATTCTTCGCAGACGGCAACAGTAATACGGGTGGCTTAAAGATAATTTGTTTCCTCTATTTAGAATGAGCAGTGATAATCTAGTGGAGAGACCAAGGGACTGCTACGCCGAGTGTTTTAGGTTTAAGCCACGGCAGACTACTGCTGAGCACAGGCCTTGTCTTTTTATGAGAAGGGTTAAGTTATAGTCCACCACGCTGGTCCACTAAGGGTTGCCAAACTTCACATGTCTTTTGAAAACATTATGGACAACTGTTACAGTGACAAGAGCGGCGATAGTCCAGTGGTGTACGTAACGGACTGCCGAGACGATGGTCTTGGGTTCGATCCCCAGTTACCTCGGGCACACACCTCTGACTTTTCGAAGTTATGTGTATATTAAAATGTTAATTATCGCTCGCTTAATAATGTGCCCGGTAGATGGCAATAGGCCCGCCCCCTATTACATTGGAACCTAAACATAACTGGCGAAACGTGGGTGTGTAATACACCTCTGCCTACCCCTTCGGGGATAAAAAGCGTGAAGTTATGTTATGATATAATAATTAACAGTGACCATTTGGATAGCTCAGTTTATTATGCTCTACATAGAAATCAATATCCAATCAAGAGGAAAATAATCCATACCGTACACAGACAAAGTGTCCATTTACCACTGCGAAACTCTTTCTATCACTGCAACTTTGTCACCAAACATTTAGCCAACACAACATAACATGTCACGCAGTGATCACGTAAATCAGTTCAGTTAGCAGACGGTTTTAGCGTTATCACCGTTCGACAAACTATTTGTTATTGCAGTCTGTTTCAACTACAAAATTTAACGTTGTAAATGTATTTCGATAGTTTCAAATCGTAAAAAAAGTTTATGGAATAATGATTTCATTTTACGAGATTTGAATAATCTATTATTTTTTTATTGTAATTAAACATTTCAGCTGTGTATTTCAGTTTTGCTGAATATTTGAGAGCAGCGGTAATAGTGAGAAAAGGTGACTACAACGCAGAAAGTATTAGTTTCAAAAAAGTGGAGCCACGCACTACTAACTTTTTGAAGTTATATAATTTTTAATAGCTTGCTAAAAAGCGAAGGAAATCATTGTGAATCGTCGAAGGAAGAAGATCTGTTTGTCTGTCAAAATTCTCCATAATATTCTCGAAGGACATGTGAAGTCTGTCAAACTTCGCTAGTGTTATATTTCTTGTTTTGCGCAAAGAAAACCATCCTCCGAATAGGTAACCCGAGAGGAAACAAATGGTAAATTAAAAACAGAAGAAAGTGAACACAGTACTATACATAAAAACTCTTTGAGCTTATTCTTAGTAAATACAAACACCACAGTTTAATACATTAAATAACGTTCACGTTTTCTCTCACCGCCATTCAATAAAATATTCTACGACAGAGAAAAATCGACGTTCGTTTAACAGTAATATTCTATATAGTATAGATAGTTATATATCTGCTCTTAGAAGCAAGAGTCTACTCGATCTGTCATCTGCCCGAACAATAGCGAATGCACCATTACAAATATGAAATATTATTCGCAGAGTGGAACGTTTAACGTTAATTTATAAGTTTCAAACACAATAGCGTGTTATTTATTGCTATGTGCGGTGTTTTGATGATCTTTGTATAGAAATATTATAAGATCGTAGGACAAATTCACATATCGTCATCTGATCCTTACGACAAATAACAAAAAAACGTTAATTATATAAAAGATGGCACAAATGATTGGGTTCAACAAATATTATAATATTTAACGAATTAAGTCACGATATACAGCGGGGATCAATAACTGTTAGTCTAGCATCATAATAATATATATTCCAAAAAGTAAATATATATAGGGTGCATAGGGTTCCCACCAGGGTGCATAGGGTTCCCACCAAGAACTTAGGGTCCCAAGCTAACCTCACCTGCAAGTGGTGCACCTGCCGATCAACGGACGAGGCTCTGGCAAACGAAATATCCCGCTAAGCGGCAAAAGGCTCGCCACCTATTACGTGGGATCAAAACACTGGCGAAAAGTGGGCGTTTAATATGCCTCTGACTACCCCTTCGGGGAAACAGGCGTGAGTCTATGTATGTATGTAAATATATTTTTGACTATCTTTGTTGCGCACTTTTGCTTGCAGATAATCGAAGTCTTAATCTCATACTAGACTACGTACGTTGTCCGTGTGGTGACGGATAAAGAATACGTGTCACCACTGTCACCACCCCATATCCCAAAGGGGGATATTCTAACCCACGGCGGGCACCACTGGGTTTTCAAGTTATGTGCGTAGTAAATTGATAATTGTCGCTTGTCCCGTACCTCGGAGAGCACGCTAAACTGTCGGTCTCGGTAGTTATGAAGATCTTTCTTAGAGGCGTTATGGGAAGTTTTACTCTTGAATATATTGACTACGGTCTGCTCCGTGTTGTGATGAATTAAGAATACAAAATGTCACTAAGTATTTTATGTTTTGTTGGTGTGTAAGAGGCGACTAAAGAAAATAGATGAAGCAAATAATATCTTTGCGAAGAGATGGGAAACTCGACTTCAAACGCTATACCTACAGCGCAGCAATCCTCCTATTGACCACAGTACTACTGAAATAACTTAGCAGAGTAGTGACTTAGAGAGTGTGATGACGGATTAAGAATACGGAATGTCACTACCCCATATCATCCCATGAGTGTCGTAAGAGCCGACAGAGGGAGCATATTATGCAGAGAACAGCACTGTAAGAGAAGGAAAACTTGATACAAACCCTATACCAACCCGTTTGGCCAGCGTGGTATAGTAGGCCAATTCCTCCTTTCAAAGGAAAGGCCTAGTCTAGCAGTGGAATGTTAAAGGCTGATGATGATATGACTAGACTACGATGTACCAAAGCAATCTAAAATATCGATAAAACTGTCCTGAAATATATTCTACAAACAATACTAAACATTTCATTTACCGCAACGTGGTAGATAAAAAAGATCCATCCATGTGTTAACACCGAAAGCGCTCGTCGCAGCGGTTATCATGTTCAACTCAGTGCATAAAGGACTTATCTCTTAGTCCTCGATGACAGAAAAGCGTAGTAATAATGTTTATATGGTTGTATAGAATATTGTATTTCTATAAATGAAAATACGTTTGATATATATATATATATATATATCCCCAGTTATCCTGGGCACACACCTATGACTTTTGGAAGTTATGTGTGTATTAAAAATATTAATTATCGCCCGCTTAACAATGTGCCCGGTAGATGGCAATGGGCTCGCCCCCTATTATATTGGAACCGAAACATATCTGGCGAAGTATGCATGTGTAATACATCTTTGCCTACTCCTTCGGGGACAAAAGGCGTGCAGATATGAGACATGAAATAAATAAAATATCATCAATACAAAAGCCCATAACCACGTACATATCAACAAGTTTTTGTATATATCTGACATACAGATTGATATGTCTTATCAACCAATTATAATAAAAAAGAACTGATGCTGATAAAGATTCTAACACATTTTCTAACAAACAACGCAGACCATATTGCAATCAACTCAACGTCAGATTACAGACAACTTTTAATAATCAATCAATAAAGTTAGTGTCACAGATAGAGCCGCAAGTCATACAGTTATTTGTTACTAAGACGATGCGTAAATAATTTATATGTTAAGAGTTAATTAACTACAAAATGATTTTCAGGTAATGACAGTTCCAATTTATTTATTTATTATATTCTTTATTGCACACCAATATATAAATGAACAGTACATTAAATTAAAGTATCTTAAACTACGATTATGTACAATCGGCGGCCTTATCGCTAAGTGCGATCTCTTACAGGCAACCTTTGGATGGACAGGAATGATGTTAGCAATTAATTGTAGCAGTGGTGTAGCACTGGCTGAATTGGATAGCAAGATGATTTAAGAATAAATACATACGTACTATTACAATATAATTATCATATAGGTATATACATAGACAATACATATATAAATAAATAAATGTGATAGATAATATTACTATACTCAGAACAAACAGAAACAGGGAGAAGGGAAAAGAAAAATCAAATAACCGTTAAATCATCATAATATGTTAGTGAAGTAGTGCTTTTTAACAAGGTTTTTAAACGTTATTAGAGAATTAGCCCTACGAATCTCTAATGGCAAACCATTCCACAGGCGGATAGCCTGAACACTAAAGGATTTGGAGAAGTAATTTGTTAAATGTTTCGGCACCTCCAGCGTCAGATCCTCAGACGACCTCAAAGACCTTACATGTGTGTCATCAAGGAACTTAAAACGTTCTTTGAGATAAGAGGGAGTACAAGGATTGAATAGAACATTATATAACAATGTGAGAATGTGTGTATTCCTGCGAAGACGAATCGGCAGCCACTTGAGCTTATTACGAAAATCTGAAACGTGATCATATTTGCGCAGTCCAAATATAAATCGTATGCAAAAGTTCTGGAGACGCTCAAGTTTATCTAACTGCTCCTCGGTGGGGTCAAGATAGCTGACACCAGCATAATCGAGTTCGGGCAGAAGCAAGGATTAAGCAAGCGCAATTTTGGTGGCTGTAGGATGACAGTTGCGTAGTCTACGCAATGAACCTGCTGATGCAAATAGTTTGCGACTCATTTCTTGAATTTGCGGTCTCCAAGATAAAGTTTCATCCAAGTAGATCCCCAGATTTTTCACGATTTTGCTGTAAGTGAGATATTTGCCATCAAAACTAATTTTTGGTAACTCGGGCCACCTAATTTTCGAGACCAGTTTGGGGCTGCCAATAATAATGAGATGAGTTTTCTCAGGATTTACCTGAAGACCATTTTTATTGCTCCACTCACAGATACGCGCCAGGTCCGCGTTAACGATGGAACAGGCTTCTGGTAACTTGTTTAAAGGGGCTTGCGTATAAATTTGCAAATCATCTGCGTAAAGGTGGTGGTATGAAACTAATTGATTTGAGAATTTGACATTTTGACAGCTGAACGGAGCGGAAGGAAAATTTTTATATTCCGTTAAAATATTATTATTTTTTTCATTTTGCTACAATTATTAATAGCCAACAGAGTGGTGACGATATCTGGTTGAATAAACATAAAGTGGTTTCACCCGCTCCAACGTTTGATCACTAAGAAAAGTGAATAGAGCCAAATACGTCGAAACCGTTGCATCGGGAAAAAATATTTCTTGCTGGCTGGTGTGAGGAGCGCCGTTTCGGGCTCACCAAAGCGCACCGAAACGTGCCACCATGCCGGCCTCCACTAGCGCACTGGCCGATGACAAAGGACCGCCGCCACGGACAATAAAAATATTAAAGTGCTTGACAAACGTCAGTGTCTATTTTGTTGATTGTTTTGATTGTTTTTGATATTATATTTTAGCAATAAGTTTATTTTTAGTGAATTGTATAATTCATGTCGTATAACGGTGGCAAAAGCGGTGAGGAGGTAAGTGCCAGTCAACTTTATACACCGACTACCCTGGTGCGCTGCCCCATCTGTCCACAAGCACGTTTGTTCAAAGGTGAGCGGGGCCTCAAAGTACATTTAGGAAAAATTCACAAAAACCAAAATGTACTTTCCGGCCTCACTACTTCCACCAGTACTACACAGAACAATCCCACAGACGCCCCTAAAATTCCCTTTTGGCAGAATTTAAGTCAGCTAAAAAATTCCATTCCGATCCTGAAGAGAATTCCCCGTGGTGCGAGGCCTTCGGTGGCTCAAAACCTAGCACATTGCATAGGCCTTGTCGTCCGGGAGAATTCTATTACGGCTTGGGAACAGCTACTCACTTTCCCTTATAGAATTCTACATGCTCAAGGAGACCGGCTTACAAAAAAAACTTTAACAACAAAAATTAAAGAAAACTGCAATATTTCAGCATCAAAATTAGAATAACATCCTCCCAAAACTCACCGCAACAGCACCATCTTCCATCATGTAGAGTCGAAACTAAGGGAAGGTGACATCAGGGGAGCGTCCAGGCTCTTATTCAGTAGCAATGTGGTGGCGCCTTGCTCTGCCGACACACTCGCAAGTCTGCAGAGCAAGCATCCAGCGCCAGGGGATGACCTCTCCTTTCCTGAGCCACCTAGCGCTGACTCGGGCTTTCTCAGCATTACAGCCAAGGACGTGGTTGGTGCCGTTGGCTCCTTCCGGAACGGGTCTGCTGGTGGTCTCGACGGCTTGACACCACAACATCTGAAGGATCTTGTGTGTTCAAGCGCCGGGGCGGCCGGCGACTCGCTTTTGAGTGGGCTAACGGCATTAACTAATCTCATGCTCTCCGGCAATGTGAACGATGCCATCGTCGACGTTTTGTATGGCGCTAATCTGTTCGCCTTACGAAAGCGGGATAGTGGCATTCGTCCCATTGCCGTGGGGTGCACGTACAGGCGTATGGCAGCTAAAATATGCTGTCGCCATTTTAACACCAGCTTTTCTTGTAAATTTCAGCCACAACAGCTGGGATTTGGTTCTAAAGGAAGCTGCGTGGCTGCTGTACATGCTTTGTCAACGTACCTTGACTGTAATGGAGGTGAGGTTGTCTTGAAGGTTGACGTAAAGAATGCCTTTAACTCAGTCAATAGAGACACCTTGTTGACACAAGTTAAATTGGAAACACCCCAAATCTACAATTTTCTTTGGCAATGTTACAGACACCCTTCTAAATTAATATACAAGGAATATCTTTTAGAATCTGCCGTCGGTTGTCAACAAGGTGACCCTCTTGGACCACTAATTTTTAGTTTGGCCATCCATCCAGTTATAAACCAACTAAATTCAAAATTAAACATCTGGTACCTCGATGATGGAACCCTGGGAGGTGACGTAAACACTGTATATCAAGATCTGGCATTCCTGAAATCGAAATTTTTATCCATAGGCTTAGAGTTGAATACAAGCAAATGCGAAATTTTTATTAATGTCAATTTAGATAAATCCTCTATTCTTTCAAAATTCCAATATCTGGCACCCAATATCACCCAAGTTGAAAAAAGTTCTCTTCGCCTCCTGGGGTCCCCAAGTTTAGACGACGGTTTTGATTCCTTTATACAGGAAAAAATTCAAAATTTTAATGATGTTTCAGACAGGCTACTCAAAATTAATATACATTCGGCTTTTACTAGTATTCGATATTGTCTTTTTGTCCCTAAATTTACACACGCGTTACGGTCTTCACCTTTTTGGAAAAATCCGACTCCACTCATTCAAATTGACAAAATTATACAGAATACCCTAAGTAAAATTTTGAATGTGGCTCTGAACGACCGAGTGTGGCAACAGGCGTCCTTACCTGTGCGCTTAGGCGGCCTCGGCGTTCGCAAATTTTCTGACGTAAGCCTGCCAGCGTGCTTGTCATCGGTCCACAGCACTGC
The DNA here is from genome assembly GCA_944739405.2 of Euclidia mi. Classification (NCBI taxonomy): domain Eukaryota; kingdom Metazoa; phylum Arthropoda; class Insecta; order Lepidoptera; family Erebidae; genus Euclidia; species Euclidia mi. The sequence goes on along the minus strand of OX123184.2, from coordinate 14,953,928 downwards.
AGAATTGACCAGGAAAATCTTAGCACCTACACTGGTTGATATTGAGGTGCCGTGTAAGGCCGATGCCATGAACGCTTGACAGACTTAGCGCGGATTTGCGAGTGGAGTAAACAGTATGGACTCATAGTAAATCCAGACAAAACACAACTAATTATTGTCGGCAGTCCCCGCATGGTGTCTAAAATTTGCTGGTCCGATTTACCACAAATCAAGTTTGATGGCAAAAATATCCCGTTCAGTAATACTGTAAAAAATCTTGGGATCTACTTTGACGAAACCATATCTTGGAGTTTTCAACTGCCAGAAACAAGTCGCAGACTATTTGCTTCGGCGGGCTCATTGCGTAGGTTACGCAATTTCCTACCAACTGCCACTAAAATTGCACTTGCACAATCTTTGCTTCTGCCCGTAATTGACTACGCTGATGTCAGCTATCTTGACCTCTCTGAGGAGCAGTTAGACAAACTTGAGCGTCTTCAAAACTTTTGCATACGTTTCATATTTGGACTGCGCAAATATGATCATGTTTCAGAATTTCGCAACAGACTCAAGTGGCTCCCGATTCGTCTTCGCCGGAATACTCACATTCTTACATTATTGTATAATATCTTGTTTAATCCTAGTACTCCTTTTTATCTCAAAGAACGTTTTAAGTTCCTTAATGACGCACATGTGACGTCCTTGAGGTCGTCTGAAAATTTGACGCTGGAGGTACCAACGCATTCCACAAATTTCTTTAGCAAATCATTTACTGTACAGGCCGCGCGACTGTGGAATGCATTACCACTAGAGATTCGGAAAGCAAAATCCTTAAACATTTTTAAAAGCATGTTAAAAAAGCACTACCTGTCCATTTAACATCATGCACTGTTCTCCTAGAAAGCAGGTCTTACTTTTTATCTGTATTTTAGCATAGTTGTACGTCTTTGTATCTGTATTTTAGCATAGTTATTAGTATAATGATATTATGAAATATATGACATTCTATCTCGTATAGTTTATAGGTATATAAGTATTTATATATAATAATGTATGTACATATGTGTATGGTCTTTATGTAGAATATGTATGATATATAATATTTATACCTTTATGTATATTCAGTATGTATATTAGTTGATATTATTTTATATATTAACTACACCATCGCCGCACTTGATTGCTTACACACCATTTCTGTCCATCCAAAGGTTGCCTGGAAGAGATCGCTTTTAGCGATAAGGCCGCCATTTGTACATGCTGTAGTATAAGCCAATTAAAAAAATGTGTACTTTTCAATATTATTTGGTGTACAATAAAGAGTATATCTATCTATCTATCTATCTAACGCTTGGAGAAATTCTTGTCCAGGAACTGAGTTACCCCGAAACTTGTTCTCCCAGAGGCAATGGGATTGGCCGCTTTGCAGCGTGGTACGAGAAAAACTCCTCAATACATCGGCCAACGCTGTGGAGCGTGTTCGCCTGTTGGCTGTGGGAGAATGGAAATCGGGCCTCTGGCTTCAGGCACTGCCATCGTCCAATATAGGTACCATGTTGGACGATACAACCTTCCGCTTCGCTACTTGCCTCCGGTAAGGCGCGTCATGTGTCTCTCCGCATCGCTGTCACTGCGGAGAGGCTGTCGATAGCCTTGGTCACCATGGTCTGTCATGCAGCAGGAGCGCGGGTCGTATTTCACGACACGCCAACCTCAACGACATTCTGCGCCGTGCTCTTGTCACCGCTGGCGTTCCAGCCCAACTTGAACCTCAGGCTTGGCACGCGACGATGGCAAGAGACCGGATGGGATGTCTTTACTGCCGTGGAAGCTGGGTAGGCCTTTGGTATGTGATGCGACATGTGTCGATACCCTTGCGCCATCCCATCTTACCAGCACAGCAGGTTGTGCAGGCGCTGCTGCTGCTTCAGCAGAGACCCTCAAACGGCGCAAATACGTAAATCTTGTAGGAGATTATGTATTTGAGCCGTTTGGGGTCGAAACCTTGGGGCCATGGGGTCCAAGTGCGAGATCCCTTTTTAGGGATCTCGCAAAGAGACTGATCGACGCCTCGGGTGACCAGAGGGCTGGCACGTATTTAGCACAAAAGATAAGCATTGCTATACAACGAGGCAATGCCGCCAGTCTTCTGGGCACGCTTCCGATTGACTGCGATGCGGATGACTTCCATGACGCCTTCTAAATTTAATTTTAATTTATTTTATTTTTCGTATTGTATATACTAAATAGGCTTTTTTAATTTTAGGACATAATTAAGCTTACAAAATTGGATTCGACAAATTTTATATTTCATTATCTTGTTGTTTATTTAGTGTTCTAATTTTGCTTTGTACTTGTACTTATATGTTTGTAACAATTTCAATCGCATTGGGTGAAACCTGTTATGATTGTGTTGTCTTGAATAAATAAATAAATACTTGTTTACCATTGATTTGAGATAGAATTTATAAATATCGTGAAGAGTAAAAGAGATAGCACGCCACTCTGTGGCACACCGGCATTAGTATCACACCAAGTAGAATAAGAATCTTCTATGCGTATACGTTGCCGGCGACCAAACAGGTAACTATGAAACCAGCCAATCGCCGATGGAGATACGTTAAGAGAGCGTAAGCTGCCGAGTATGATGTGAAAATCTACAGTGTTAAAAGCATTGCTGAAATCGAGTAACGAAAGAACTGTAAGATTGCCACTATCCATACCTAGACGAATGTCGTCAGTTACGCGAACCAATGCAGTGGCAGTACTGTGGCAAGGACAGAAACCGGATTGATAAGGATTTAGGAGGGCATTTTTATGTAGGAAGGAACTCAGTTGTGAGTGAACTAGACGTTCGAGGACTTTCGACAGGAAAGGTAGTATTGATATGGGTCGATTGTCTGAGAAGGAACACGGCTTAGGTTTCTTGGGCAAAGGAATTATCAGTGCATCCTTTCAATCAGATGGAAATATGCCACTGGCAACGGAATGATTAAGGATGTGACAAAGGACTGGAAGAATTTCTTCTAGGATGGGGAAGATCATTTTGCGGCTGATACAGTCACTGCCGACTGCATAAAACGCAACTGCCAGTAAACTCTTCTTATCATCACAAGCGGTAAATGGAGTGAAGTTAGAGGGAGAGTAATCTGGGGTTGGCAAGGATGAAATATATTCTAAAGTAGTTTTTTTCATATTTCCATTAAATTTGGACGAAGTAGTGAAATGTCTATTGAGAGAATCGAGGTTAACTTTGCTTGGGATGGATTGATGCCGTGTATTGCCAACTCCCAAAGTTTTAAGAAATTTCCAGACTTTTGCTGGATCACCATCTTCAATGGATGTATGAATGTATTGGCGTTGCGCTTTCCTATACACCTTATTGCAGAGATTCCTTATGGCCACGTGTTTTTCTTGATTGAAAGGAGTAGGTCTGTGCTTCAGTTTGGCCTTGGCAGCAGATTTTTTGGACATAATCTTTTTGAGGTCCTCAGTTAGCCAAGGAGCTGGTAAATGTTTTAGTTTAATGGCGCGAACTGGCGCATGAACGTCGTATAATTCAATGAGCTTACTTGTGAAAATATGGACTTTGGTATTGACACACTCTGAGGAAAACAGTGGCTCCCAGTCTATATCGATGGAATCCAAACGCAACCTGTCCAGATCCATGCCACCAAAATTGCGCCGCAATACTATCTTCGGCTTCGATTTAGGTGGGCGTAGTTTGTATGATACATAGATGAGGTCGTGGTAGGAAAAAGCGTCTGCTGTACACTGACCATGTTTAGAGACGAAATTAGGAGAAGATACAAAGATTAGGTCAAGCAGAGAAGATGTACAGTTTGGGGAGTAATGAGTAGCGTTAAGGTCTAAAATTGACAAGTTACAAGGCTCTATAGCATGTATAAGAAAGGCAGCACGAGAATCCTGTTTAATAAGGCAGGTGTTAAAGTCACCCATAATGATAGTGTGACTATATAGGGGAGTTAAATTTTCTAAGACTTGCTCGAATGATGAAAAAAAGCTGATACGATTTGAAGGAGAATAGTATACGCCTAGTAGTACTTTAAGGTGCTGAAGTTCTACTTCCAAGAAGAGATGCTCGCCTGTATTCGGCAGTGGCGGCTGCGGAGACATAGACACTATGTTATAAGAGATTTGATGTCATAGGTATATGGCTACTCCACCTCCACTGCCGGATACGCGATCATTTCTTATTAGGTTGAAACCTGGAAGAGAATAAGATGCTGAAGGGAGACATGGCTTTAGCCATGACTCTGAGATAAGGACAGCATGTAAATTTTTGCAGTCTAAGTTAGCCAGCATATCAGGGAAGTGGGCTGAAATACTTTATGCGTTTATATGGACTACATTAAAGTTTTGCGGCACGTCTGAGAATTGTGACTGGAGAATGTCACCTAGTGAAGGAACACTTTTAAAACTATCATTGAAACTCGTCGCAGAGAGGAAAGTATCTTCATCGTTACTTAAGTCTGTATCTGACATTCTAAAACTTTATAAATATCCAAATGTATAAAATAAATATAATATATAAATAGATGTATATTGTAAAAATAAATATAATAATGACTATGTTAAAAATAATCCAGTGAAGCTTCACATTGTGTCCACCCGCCGGTAGCGCATTAACAGAGATAACATAAAAAAAAGAAAAAAAATCTATTACGGATATACTAACAAATTTGTCATAAAATAACAAAAAGCAGAAATATGCATACATATTATCAACAAAAACAAGTGGAAGGAGATAAAAAAAACAAGTATTCAAACTTTACACATCTAGTGTGAAACGGAACGTTGCACTGAACGAAACTGTCAAGAGTGTCAAGTAATGACAATAATGACATTGACATTAGTGATAGCTAAAGCTTTTTGTAAACACAAACACGGTACACGGAAAATAAACAATAAGAAATAAGTAAGAAGAGTGAAGGTGCATAAAGTTTGAAGGTGAACACAGTAAAATACATACTATTACGGAAACCATGGAAAAACCTATTTCTTCGAAGCTGCAGCTCTCTTGGATTTTATGGCAGTTGGTTTGGCGACCACTTTCTCAGCTTGAGAGACTCTGTATTCTGCAATCTAATATTAGAAGTAACAGCCGTAATCCGTAAAGCCCTGATCACACAGAATAGAATTTTCATCAACTGGACCTCCTGTCCGGTAAGGGACTTCACACTTGTGACTAGGTGCTATAAATGTTAGCAGTACGGCCATGCGGCTAAGACTTGCAAGAATACGACCTTTACGTGCGGGCATTGTGGCGAAAAAGGACATAGGATCCAGGACTGCAATAAATAACATGCAATAAAAACGCAAGCGCCTAAATGTGCGACGTGCCTGCGCTTCAACAAACCGAGCAATAACTCTATGGGTGACGTCGACTGCCCGGCTAGAAAAGCTGCCGAAATCAGGTATATTAATACAATAGTCTATGAAGGTGCCTAGGAGCGCCGCAACATAGCTTTATAACCTTACTATCTTTTTCCCGCGGCTTCGCTCACGTTAAATTCGGAGTAACACAAAACTCCTTCATCGTTCCATAATAATTTTTGTTTTGATTCTGTTCATAGGGACAAATAAGAAATATAACGACAAGAAGTACTTAGGTATTTAAAACATTTCTGTAAACAGTATTTTTAGAGTTCCGTAGTCAAAAATGGGTAAACACGTATGCGTATGGCACAGCCACTTTATGCCGAAACTATTCAGTTTACACATTTGAAAATTGGTAGGTAGATGTATTCTGTGAACCGCTTTACGACGTTATAGGTACTTAGAAAATAAAAAATATTGAATATTAGGGAATATTATTGAAAATTACTCTTCACACATGGAATTGATGTGGAAAACGGGTCGTTAAAAGTTACTTTGAGGTTCCATTTTCCAAACCATTTTTTCTCAAAGTCAATCGTTTGAAAAATATACGGTTGCAAAGTGAAATGGTAAAATGGGTGTGTGTGTCCCTCTAACTTTTAAATTAAGAGAGTGACAAATCTAAAAAAAATATAGGTATGCTGTAGATCGTTAAAAAAACTTCCAACGAAAATTGGTTTGAACGATATGTAATTAGCAGTTTTTGAAATAAAGCACATCTTAAAAACCGGAAATAATGCTTTGTCGTTTATACAAATACTATTAATAGGTAGTTAGTCGGACTACGGAACCCTTCATGAGCGAGTCTGACTCGCATTAGCGAATAGTTTTTATTCGTTCTAGGTTTATAGTTTTGTTTCGTTCTAGGTTTTACTTGTAGCCGTTTGCCATTACAAAGCTTTGGTGCATTAAGATTCCGCATTAACAGGACTGGAACACCAATGTTCAGTCTCAAGTTGCGTGAAGGTACATAATTATCATTATAATTATCGTTCAGAAACTCTAAAGGGTACGAAGTACCTTAGTCTACCGAAAGGTGCTCAACAACATCAATTTGCATACAGTCAAATGTCGAAACTATGGTCCGATATATCTCTATACACACTTTCGCATTTATGAGTAGAGAATATTGGTTCAGCCGGTTTAGCGTGAAATCAGTACATACATACACATATTATGCATTAATACCTAATATTAGTAGGGATTAGCCAAGGCTGTTACAATAATTATTAGTTTATATAAGTAAGCAAACGAAGTAAGGACAGTGCACCATATGACAATGTATAATGTGACAGTACTGACAGATATACGATAGCACATGCGAAGCACTCAATTAGGTATTACAGCGCATGCGTTCTTACTGTCAATAGGTAGTGGGTTTGTCCCTACAAAATTCGACCCCTCTCTAATATCCCTCCTAGATAATTTTTCGCAACTAATTGTATTCTAAATGTATTTTTTCTGTTTCTGAGCTACCACCCCTCCAATTTTTAGCCAAATCGGTTCATCCGTTCTTGAGTTATAAATAGTGTAACTAACACGACTTTCCTTTACATACATAGATAATGTGAGCAAAGCCGCGGGCGAATGCTAATTTTTAATATAAATTCCCCCATAAGGTGAGAAATTTCAAAAATCCCCATTTAGTGCGCCCCACACTATCCAAGGGGATGTCATATCCCCGAAACTGTTTACCACTGCGCTGGAGGATGTTTTCAAGCTTCTGGACTGGAATGGACTCGGCATCAACATCAACGGCGAGTACATCACTCACCTTCGATTCGCAGACGATATCGTAGTCATGGCTGAGACCATGGAAGACCTAAGCACAATGCTCGATGGCCTCTGTAGAGTCTCCCAACAAGTAGGTCTTAAGATGAACATGGACAAGACGAAAATCATGTCGAACGTCCATGTTGTACCTGCTCCTATTCAGGTTGGGAACTCTACGCTCGAAGTTGTCGACAAGTATATCTACCTGGGACAAGTAGTCCAATTAGGTAGGTCCAACTTCGAGAAGGAGGTCAATCGTCGAATCCAACTCGGTTGGGCAGCGTTCGGGAAGCTACGACATATCTTCTCGTCCGATATCCCGCAATGTCTCAAGACGAAAGTCTTTGACCAGTGTGTGTTGCCAGTGATGACTTACGGATCAGAGACGTGGTCGCTCACTATGGGCCTTATCAGAAGGCTCAAGGTCACTCAGAGGGCGATGGAGAGAGCTATGCTTGGAGTTTCCCTGCAAGATCGAATCAGAAATAAGGAGATCCGCAGTAGAACCAAGTCGCCGACATAGCTCTCCGGATAGCCAAGCTGAAGTGGCAGTGGGCAGGGCACATAGCTCGAAGAACCGATGGCCTTTGGGGCAGAAAGGTTCTGGAGTGGCGGCCACGTACCATTATGTTAATATGCATTTAAAGTTACTTTTCATTTTTTTTATTTGTATGACTTTCTGACGTGTCCAAAAAATTTTAACATTTTTATGGAAATAAACATATTTGAGTTTGAGTTTGAGTTTGTACCGGACGACGCAGCAGAAGTAGGCCCCTCGCAAGGTGGACCGACGATCTTGTGAAGATCGCGGGAGGAGGTTGGATGCGGGCGGCTCAAGACCGGTCTGTGTGGAGAACCTTGGGGGAGGCCTATGTCCAGCAGTGGACTTCGTTTGGCTGATGACACTATCCAAGGAAAAGACATGAGAAACAGGTTCTTGCCGCCAGTAGTTTCGGCTGTATGTTTTCTGTCAGTCAGTCAGTAACGCCAGGATATTATATATACAGATAAAACTGTTTTCCTGAGTCAGACTAAGATATACCCTCTATATTCGAACATACGTAAGTGAATATGGCAAGGACCTCCTAGGCGAGGGTCTACATTCGTTAATGCATGTCTAAATTTAAGGCAAAATCTGTTTATCAATGTAAATTGAATAAAGTAACAAACAGTCAAAATCAAACATTACATTTATATCAATACAGCCTATAAGCGTTCTTCGAACAACTTTCTCACAACTCCACGGGAGCCAAACAATTTCCTCTCAATCAATCCGCACTCAATTTCCCAAGCCGCGGCCGAATTAATACACGAACGGCTTATATTATTCATTCCCAATAACCCGGCGATACCACGGGAGTATTACCGCAGCGGTATTAAGAAAACAATCGTTCATTCGCCACAGTAATCACATACGTGTTATTCCCAGCACGCAACAAACAATTCTAACAGAAAATACATTTCAATTCTTTATTGTATCTGGCCCGAGGTCCCATAACTTGTCTCTCTGAGGGTCGGTATTAAGTTCGCCTATATACTTTGTGTATATGAAAAATAAATAAATAAATAATAAATACTTTGTCGTTTAAGTAGTTAATAACATTTTATCTCAGCTCGGTCATCATTCAGTAACAATGTCAACCAGTTGCGAGAAATGTTCTTCAGTAATTTACCCCAATCAAATCGATGTATCATACAAATCAATAAGAGAACATTCAATAAACCGCAAAGTTCAGTTTGCGTGCTGTAACATTACTGGAAAGTTGAACAAGATGACTGTTTAGTGTTAAAATCTCATTTACCTTCATTGGCAATTTTGTCCAAAACGATTTCTTCCTCAATCTATTTCCGTAAATAAAATATAAGATTTCACTAGACTCAAAAGATTTTCGAAATCCTTTGTGGCTTTTCCTTGTTGTTATTTTGACTGAAACGTAAAATAAAATTTAATTTTGTAATTGATAGCCAGACATTAATTAAATACCAGAATATAAAACGTCATTTCGTAACAATTCAGAACATCGTAGTTACGATGCAAAACTATGTCCGAAAACTCTATTGCATTCCATCCTTGGTTCGACGCGCTATTTTATTTTTCAGTGTCTGCTAAAAGGCAGTTTTGTGTAAACTGGCGGTATAACTAGTTGGATTTTTAATTCACTGTATAACTGTAATAGATTTCATTACGTATAATATTCATGCACCGGAGACAGTGAATATTAATGAAAGCGACGTACACTATACACAAGGGTGAGAGAATTGGTATATTTTCACTTGAAAATATACCAATTCTCTCACCCTTGAAACAGATAAACAGGTGAAATTTTGTCAAATACACAATAAAGTATAAATATTATGATTTATAGACAAAACTAATTTTACTCTTTAAAAAATATAAATATTAGAAGCGCAAACTCATAGATTATGATTGTTTATTCTGACCAGTCCAACGTACGGTTCTCAAGCCTGGTCACCTACCTACCCAGCTTCACAGGTCACGCCTAGAGGTCAGCCAAAGAGCCATAGAGCGCAGCATCCTGGATCTTAAACTTAAATACAGGATACGGAACACCGAGCTGCGTTCTAGAACAGGAATCAAAGACGTGGAAAGAAAGGCTGCCAGTCAAATGGAACTGGGCGAGCAGCGTCAGCCGTATGTACGAGGCTCGTTGGGCAAGAGTATCAATAGAGAATACATGAATATTTTGATCGTATAGGGATCGAGCCCAAAACAGTGTATACATATTGGAAAGCCTATAACAATATTTGCTAATAAAGATATATCTAAAATATACTTTTATAATATGTTAATATATTTTTTATTAACATGACAACTCTTATTATATATTTTTTGCAGAAATACGAATTTTATCGAAATTAAATTAAGAAACAGTCAAATAATCCATAGATAACTGTGAAAATATATTCTATCTTTCTGTTTTTGCTTTTGGAAACAATTTTTACAATGTTTAAAAACGCATGACGGCATTTTATGAATTTAAAAATTGAGTTGATCGGGGCGTGTGAACTGTACGATGCTTCGTTTCGCACTGAGCCGGATTTGTATTCGCTTTTCAATTTGTATTTACTTTAGTGGCCTCACGCAACAGTTCCGCGCGCTCCACCTGATTCTTGTTCTATAATCTGAGAGCGTCTGTATTGCTACACACGCTCGTGTGCATCGCGTCTGTATCGCTACACACGCGCGTTTGAATTTATCTGTATAAATTCGCATAAGCAGCCTGTAGACCTTTGCACACACCTGTGTGTGCAAAGATCTACAGGCTGCGTCTGAATTGCGTGCGTATCGCATCCGTATCGCTACAAACGCGCGTCGACGGCGCGTTTAAAAAACGTGGTTTGCATTTGCATTAAGACGAGTGAAGGTTAATGTTATAAAACCATTTTTAAACTTTCGCGATTTGTATACATCATACAAAATAAATAAGCGGGTCTTAATCGCGTACAGTTAACTTATTTAAGGTATAAATACCTATTTGGTTCCGACGACGTTCCGCTCGTCTTGCACCGAGCGTGGTCGCGGAGAGACTGATGAGAGCTCAGCGCCGTCTTGTGGAAGTGCGGGTTTCGGCACCTACCCTCACTTGGTCTTTATTTATGTTCGCAATGTCGGTACTCTGACACACTACACTAATGACATCTACACACTGTTGAGATTTATCACTGCGGCGCGGCGTTGTCTACACTTGCTGATGACTGGATTCCAAGTAACCGATAATCTATATCCATCCTCCCGGTTGAAATTGTTATTTTTCTTGATTTCTACCGGTTCACGTACTATCCTGGAGTAATAATGACGATCGGTGAATAAGACTTGTGGTTGATGCAGTGGTTTGGTCTAGACTCCAACAAATGCTCAGCTATCGCCAACTTATTAATATGTCGGTTTTTTACAGCTGCGATATGTTCCTTTACTCTTTCAGCGATTTTACGCTTAGTCTGCCCGATATTTGAACTACCACAGCTGCAATCGACTTTGTAGACGCCAGGTGTTTGGAGAGGAATGACATCCTTTGGGGTACGCAGATTGTGTGCAATCTTAGAGAGCGGACTGTTTACAGTCTTGATGGAGTATTTCTTGAGTTCTGTTCCAACCTTGTCCGTCACTCCTTTTAGATATGGCATGTACACCGACACTCTACTTATTTCAGGTCTACGATCTTTCCTCTTCAGACGGAGTATCTTCTTCTTGTATCCATTGCGCCTCAGTACCTCCTAAATATGTGACAGCTAACTATTTAACTGTTCAGGGTCACACAGGTCATACGCTCTGTTCACTAACGAGGACACAACGGAATCCAAATGCCGCGGATGATGGTGCGAGTTCGCGTTAAGATACCTGTCGGTGTGTGTCGGTTTCCTATATACAGTGTGTCCAAAGGTCCCATTATCTCTCACTGTCACTTTAACGTCGAGAAAGGGTAACGATCCGTCTACCTCCATTTAGTATGTGAATCTGATGTTTGGATGTATGGAGTTCAATTTGTCTGCGAATTGTTCCACGTCTTGCTGGTTCCCCTTCATGATGCAGAAGATATCGTCGACATACCTTCTCAGCCGCCACAGCTTCACATTTGATACCTGTATGTCTATGGATTCTTCGAAGTGCTCCATCCAGATGTTGGCCATTATCGGTGCTATAAGGCTACCCATAGCCACTCCATCGATCTGGAGGTAGTGTTGTCCACGATATAAGAAGTAGTTACCATCCAAGCAATTCCTAAGTAGAACTGTGAATGTATATGCGATTAACTACAAATACGTTCAATTTTGAACCAAATATATGTATAGATTGATAACCTATGTCCGAAATCATCAATCGATTAATCAACATCATTTAAAACTGCAAAATGGCAACACTTTTTTAATTGTTAGTAAATGTCAATAATGTCATATTCAATTTATTTTGTTTGTTATCTGCTCGTGCGCATTGCAAATGCTTTTTTATGTTTTTGGATCTCTTTTACGACTTTTGGCTTTCCCTTTCGTATTTCTACCCTTACCAAACGATTACCTCATTCCTTTCTACTCAAAACAACGGAATACTTTACTATCCTAAAAAAAGTATGTACCTACCTAATGTGTTTTGAGCATATAATAGTACTTCTTGTAATATAATAATGAGTGTAGCGGGACTCTAATCAATCTCAGAATTCTAGTTTAACACTGTTTTCTCTAATTCAATAACAAATACAATACAATTCTTGACTGTCCACATCTCTAAGAAAAATGGGCATTGTTCTTTAAGTTTTCACTAGACTCATAAGTTTTCGAAATCTTTAGTGGCTTTCCTTTGTTGTGTATTTGACTTATACATAAAATAAAATTAAATTTTGTAATTGATAGCCAGACATGAATTAAATACCAGAATATAAATCGTCCTTTCGTAACAATTTAGAACTTCGTAGTTACGATGCAAAACTATGTCCGAAAACTCTATTGCATTCCATCCTTGGTTCAGCGCACGATTTTATTTTTAAGTGTCTGCTAAAAGGCAGCTTTGTGCAAACTGGCGGTACAAGTAGTTGGATTGTTAATATTCTGTGCTCGGACCGACACGGCCCGGCAACGTGCCGTGACTTCGAGCCGAGCCACTTGCCGATGCAATGTCTTTAATACGAAACATCAATTGAATATGTACATTAGCATGCGGCCACATGAAAATACCCTGTTCATGTTTTTGGAATGTGTGCTGGTTTGTATGAACTTTGCGGTTTATTGAATGTTCTCTTTTCAATTTGCATGATAATAGTAGGGTTAAATTTGATTAGGGATAAATCTCGTAATTATATTTGATACTGTAGGTTCTGTAACTGAATGCTGAGTTGTGATTATAATGTTATGACTTTTATAACAGATATTCTATTTGATGTCTATTTGCAGTTTCTTTCCCGTCAAGTTTGTGTTGTTTGACGTTTTAGAAAGTTTATATTGCCAGTTCGGAAATCAGAATATCTTTGCCCTTTGTTCAACTTTTCCAGCAGTAGATCACTTTCAGCTGAGATGATGATGAGTGGCATGGTCTACTTTTTACTGCACTGCGTGTGAAGTTTAGTTTTTTAATATCTTTATACTGGGCGTAAGGGACGGTGCACCGAAAACTGATACCAGTGACTCAGTATATTCTACTCAGACCCTTGGCAGTCGAATTTTCCGGAAAAATCTAAGAACTCGACAATTTTCCAAAACATTGCAATGTAAATAGGAACACGCAAACTCGCACTATCAGCTGTTACGGCCTTACAGCGGCGGGTGGTAGTGATTACGATGTACTGGTGCGCTTAATTTGCCACGGCCGATGTCACAAAAGAGTAAACGTGCCATGTACATGTTTAATTCTTAGAATTTTACAAAAATGTTAATGCGGGTCGACTATTGTTACTATTTCATTACATTATATGTCAAAAAAATCAAAAGAAAAGTCATGAAAATTTTCCGGAAAATTCAATCGCCAATGGCCTCAGTATCATGTACTGGATCACTGGTATCGATTTTCGGTACACCGTCCCTTACACCTTGTAAATTATACTCTGAGGTCCCCCTTCCTTCCTGTCTGTCTGTTTGAACGCAATTAACTCAAGAAGTACCGAGCGGACTTTTGTATGGTTTTCACCAAAAGATAGGGTGATTCCTGATTAAGGTTTAGGTGTAGGTATAATTCACGCGAGTGAAGCCGCGGGTGACGTATATTATCTAGTATTTCATAAAAACTCTTCTTCGCCTATGTATTACATCGACTCACATTATCCAATCTAGCAGTCAATCCGAGAACCTCGAGATAATCCATAAAAAGCATAATTCACACCCCAAGACATTGAAAACGGAAAAGAGGATCTTTCATGAGCCACCTTTGGATTGGGTCGTAATGGGTGTGAAACGTACAGAGAAGCATTCCTAAAACAAGGGACTGTCGCATTTTCGCTGTAAATCAATTAAAGTTGAGTAATCTGACTGGTTAAACCTTTCGGATTCCAATATGGCAAACGAGCTACAAAAAATAGTTTGTGAACTAAACGGTGCCGCTCGCTGGTGCTCTCACGCAAAAATAACTCATTAGATTGTTTCAGTTACACGAGGCGAGAGGTACACTTACTGTGACTAGATAAGCGCTTGTGAAATTCATTGTACAATTAGCTATTTGGAATTGAGCTAACATGTCCTTTTTTAATTATTGTGTTTTAGATCGATCTGTTTCTAGATCATACGGCTTAAATATTTAAAAAAGCATAGCGCTAAAATCCGTATACCGTAGTTTGATTTCAATGTGTAACATTCGCGTAAACCCAACAACATATCATGTCCTTTTTTGGGTTTTAGATTACACAGTTGAGTAACAACGTAAAAGAAAAGAGAGACAACTAATTAGTTACTTTCGTGTTAAATTGTCAATATACCTAGGATTTAGCTGATGATCGCTGAGTGTTGTTTCTAAGAAGCTTAACGAAATTTCCGATGATTAGAATAAAGGAATCTTGTGTTGAGCTCTAATAAATAAAGGCTTCTTAGAACTCTTTTCTAACTACTTTTATGATTTATTTAAGCATAAGGCATCGCCCGCGGCTGCGCTCGCGACAATTCTACTCTTAAACCTTCCCAAGCACTCACACTATATACGAGTATTGGTGTAAGCGTGAGCGTTGGTAGTTTTGTGTTTCTCACATTCATACAGACAGGCAGGATGGCCGAGGGACTTCAGTTTATAATATATATAGATAATTTTACATTAATAAATAACATAAACATTATCAACTATTTAAATTAAAATAAGCACGAAGACTGGCAGCATTGCCACGTATGGTGTATGGCTATGCTTAGATTTAGTGGCAAATACAGCATAGAAATATAAGAAACAGCTCCCAACCCATTGTGGTCACGCGAGGCGTCGACCAGTCTCCTTGCGTGATCTTTGAAAAGGGATCTTGCATTTATTCATACTGGTATTATTAACGTTGTATTCAGAACGAAAAGATGTTACAGTATAAGTTTTGTGTGGGGCTCAAGATCGGTTCATGTAGAGGGAGGCCTATTTCAAACAGTGGAGATCTTTCAGCTGAGATGATGATGAGTGTCATAGGCTAAGTACGTTTTACTGCAATAAACGACTCGCACGTGGACGAAGCCGAGGGTGAAGTCATGTTATTCAATACCTTTTTTTAAATTTACCACTTTAGAAAGACTTTGATTTGTGACGAAAAATCGCCTATACTTATAATACCCAATCTAGCAGTCGATCCGAGAACCTCGAAATAATCCATACAAAGCATAATTCACACCCCAAGACCATCAAAACAGCAACTGTGCATATTATTTCCAGCCAATAAAGCGTCAAATATACGACCATATTGTGTAGTATCGGTTCGATATCTCGGAGGGACATTATACTAACGATTGCTTGTTGAGAACGTTTTTGGTGTCATTATCATAAATATGCTTTAATCTGTAACGCGTCGTAGGGAATACCCGTACGTATGTAGCTATTAAGTCATTATTGAAGTTTTAGAACTACTATTTGGAGTTGTTCCACCTTCATTCCGAGTACTACATCATCTGTTTAAATTTTCAGCAGCAATAACTGTAGAATACAATGTGTTTGGACACTCATAAAGTCTATGGAAAAGTAAAACTGTCTAGAAACTAAGAAAGAACTTAATCAGAACTATGTTGAAAGAGTTGATAAATAATTGTGTGACTTCGCTTGTTAACAAAGCGAGAAACACGTGGAGGAAAATATATTATGGTGAGAAGAGATAAGCACAATGGTTTAGAACATAAAGTAGGGCCTAAATTGTGAACCTGAGCTTGTTTCCAGAAATACGTAAAGCAGTAATGCCTACACTCACGATCATCAATAAAATTGGATATATTATTATTATAGACACATATTGTGGATAAGTTTCACGCAAACATATACGTGTTCAAACAAAGATTTGCCTCAGGCGGTAATCAAACCTATGGCCACCAGCTTTGTAGTCAGTGTCACTAATCACAAACAGCTATTATAAAATATCTAACAGGCAATTGACGAGATTGAACTTGAAACCTTACCGAACCCCAAATTCGATCATGAAATATCTACACAGCTTGCCTCACCTACAGCTTAATTATTATCTAAACAAATACAAGAATGTGATAGAGTCGCGTGTAAAGAGCACGTAAATAAAACAGTGAAGTGTCCAGTGCGAGTTACTGGCCTCCCGACTCGACTCGCCACTCTTTATGATAGGAAGCCACCCCGCTGGGCATGATAAAGCCTGTAGTATATGAAGCATCAATATTTATGTATGTTTATCGAGTTATAGCGGCTGGGGATTCGGATGTTTATGCACAAATGTGTCACAGGTCTGGAAGGATCTAAAATATATTTGTGTGAAGAATCTTATGAATATAACGATCGTAATTTGCCAATAAATCTTTTGAAATAATGTATTTCAAAATAGAAATATATCTCTTTTATTGTATGTACTAACTGGGGTCCACGATTCCACCTGCTAATTCATATTGCATTTTTCATGCTCCCGAGGATCCTTTTATGAGGTTACATAGAGAAAAAATGCATTTTTCAAATCCAATAAATAATGCTTAGATTTACTTTAAAAATAAAGTTTCCAAGATTAATGCGTTCAAACAGACACTAGAGTAGACTAAACTTTTATTTGTCTTGTCAAGTATTTATAAGGTTTTTATGTTTGCAACAGAACTAAATGCCTACATATACTTGAATGTTTAATTTCATCGCATAACATTTACTCAAACAAAAGAAAACAACACTGTAAAAAAAATTAAATATCACAAAATTTATCTCACGAAAATTAATTAAAATTATTTTAAAGAATGCTGCCATTACCGTAATGAATTCTTTAGCATGACTTGAAAATACGGTTGCCTCTGTGGTAGAACATTATGCCACAAACTACACATTTGAAGCAATTGCACTTTGAAAGCATTTAAAATTAATTAACTGATGCATGACCTCTTTGTTCGCTTGGTGAGGCAAATAATCGACAAAACATTAACTATGTTTATGTAGTTTGAAGTTTGGTCCTGGATTTATATGTGAAAAATGGAATATTAGTAGCAATCAAGAATTCGCTTATTGGTCTAATGGTTAGACTAATAAGCTGACCTTAGGTAAGGTAAGGTAGGCTAGATTTTATTATATAATATCTTATGTTATTGTTCCGATTAGACTCTAACCCGATTTGAGCAAATATTAGCTTTTCCACATAGCGACTGCCTGTCTGACCTCCGCAACCCAAAGAGATAGCGATATTCCATGGTTTGGACTAGTGTCAGTTTATTCAGAGGTACTGACTCCATATTACGGCTGTCAAAGATCTTCATGGCAGCCGGGGCAACGGCTTAACGTACTCTCAGAGGCACGGGTCAAGCGATAATTAACACGAACGTGGTGCGCGCCATGAATTCGAACCCGATACCCTCTGCAGTCCAGTCTGTTGGTATCTAAATACATATTTCTATTAGACTCATTCCCAGATATTGAGTTACAAAAATCCAAAACCAAAGACTAAGTCTGGTATTATATTTATGCCATGTTTTGTAGACTTGTCTTGTGTGAAGTGCATTAATGCTGAAGCACGTTTAGATAGGACGTAGTTGACGCTTTTATCTGAAGCAATACAGTATTGAGTTGCGCCATAGAGCTATAAATATTTATTGCTCGTAGGGCGTTCATGATATTACGAAAGTTTCGCTACTAAAGCTAAATACGCTAAAGCTTTCGACTATAAAGATATGTACCTAAGTATGATACGATTACCCTGTTTCGCCACCTCTAAGTAAGCGTTTCTTTCCAGGTAAATTCAAAATTAGAATGAAATTTGTACGAATTTATTTGCCAGGTAGTTTAACCAGAACTTATTGGGCAATGGTGAAACAGGCCCTTAATGTTAGCTGTGGCAGGCCTCCTTCACTCGGCCGTACCTACAGTGATAACTGCCTACACTTTCGCGCGGCTTCCAAGCCCGCGTCTTTAGTCGGCTGTCATGGTTGTCACCGCTATCGCGCAGAGCGATTTTTACTATTAAATTTGCTAATAACGTGAATTTTAATAGTGAACAACAAAAATGTCTCATCACAAGTCTGGTGCAAAGTATTGCTCATTTCACGGATGTGTGTCGAAAAAGGGAGATAAAAGTGTGTCATTTACATTACCTACAGATGCGGAAAGGTAAGCTAAACTAATTAATACCAAATTACGTACTTAGTAGGTGTTGATTATTTCTGATTTAATGATGTTGACAATCGTACAGAATCCTAGTTTTATGGTTTGATGTTCGAAAAGATAGTTTTTAAAAGAATTGTTACGCGGTATATACTTCATAGTTACATATAAGTATTAGATAATTACGAGAGCAACTTGAAAATTTGTTTTTTTGTTTGTTGAGATATCCCAACCATTATGGTGTCAAATTAAAGATCTAGTTCAAAAACCATTTTATCGGTTTGAATCATGTTAATTGGTCCAGCGTTTTTTTTAAATATTTATTTATTATAACATAATAACAATACACAATTCACTTATACTTGTGATGCAAACACAAACTGATTCGAGTTTTACCGTGCATCCTAATAATATGATCGACGGCGGCATAGCCATGTGTGACCATGCTTTTATCACAATAAACAAGAAATCCACACTAATCATACGATTTACATAACGATGATAGTTACATTATTAAATTTTTTCTGTATCGCACATAATGTCATAAATGTAAGGTAGTTGCAAACTGTTCTCGACGAGCGTTGAGCTCACGTCACCGCACTGGGTGTCCCTTGCATGAAGTGTTCCGTATTGAGTGTAATCCATTTAATTCGAATATAGAATTGTATTGAATAAATAAAAAAGATGCTAAAAATGTATAATATATCTTTTTGCCTTGTATGGTGAAAGCTATACTGGGTCTGTACAATATTATACTCTATTATGAATATGAATTTTGTATTGATTGGGCAATGATGATTTCTTGTAAAGTTACACTAATTATTATATCAAAGGGATATAATATGACGTAACCAAAAATAGGAATATAAGGAAATAACTAAGAATTAGTATGGTGAAAATGTAAACGACGAGAATTTTTGTGGTTTTTGTTCTAGCGAAAAGACGAAAAATACTTCCTAAGAATTCGTCAAGCCAACTTGAAGTACCTAAGTCATTAAAAATATCACTAACAATTAAACTAGGATATATCTAGGTTTGTTTTAATTTAGTAAAATTTACCGTGTAACCATACGCATTAAACATAGGATAAGTATTTATTATAAGTAGGTCAAGTAGGTAGATAGACAGCATATATATAGTAGCAGCGACAAGTCGACAACCCTAGCGCGACAGCTATTGCGTCACTCCGCGCTAGACAGCGACCGCGTTATGTGTTAGAAAAGAGCGGGAACGGTTAGGTGAATATCGCGGTAGGCACTGAGTGCTTATGCGAGCTGAATTGCACTTTGTTTCTTAGTAGCAAGAGTCGCAATTTCTTTAAATTGGTTTGCGAAGTGATGCTTCTGTATGTAAGTACTATCTTTTCTGTGGCTGTGGTTTGGATCGCCCTAGATTTTAAACCCTATGTTATTACCCTATTTAATTATTATAAAAGTGTTTTTTTAGGATTCCCACGTCAAAAAAGTAGCCGACTATCCAATGATGATTCAAGCTGCAGTAGCTTACGCTCTTTGATAACTTATTAGTCAGGACAAGCCATTCTACGTACCTACATATTATTACATTGAAAATAAGAAGATATTGATACATTTTCACCACAGCCAAGGACGTGTTAGCAGTGGTTGGCTCCTTCCGGAGTGGCTCGGCAGGGGGCCTCGATGCACTGACGCCCCAGCACCTGAAAGACCTTGTGTGTGCCAGTGCTGGGGTGGCTGGCGATACACTTCTGAGGGAGTTGACTGCGCTAATAAATATTATGCTCTCCGGTAATGTGGACGACGCCATCGTTGACATCTTGTATGGGGCAAACTTGTGCGCCCTTAACAAGAGGGATGGTGGCATACGTCCCATTGCCGTGGGTTGCACATATCGGCGTATAGCAGCCAAGATATGCTGTAAATTTTACAGCAGGGAGCTTTCGGAAAAATTCCATCCCCTCCAACTAGGTTTTGGTTCCAAGGGGGGTTGCGAGGCTGCTATACATGCCCTTTCTACGTACCTTGGAAGTGGTGATGGAGAGGTCATTTTGAAGGTTGACTTGAAAAACGCCTTCAATTCAGTGAATAGGGACACTTTGTTGGCACAAGCAAAATTAGAAACCCCTAAAATTTTTAAATTTCTTTGGCAATGTTACAGGTACCCCACAAAATTATTATATCAGGATAAGCTTTTGGAATCAGCAGTTGGGTGTCAACAAGGTGACCCTCTTGGACCAGTCATTTTTAGTTTAGCAATACACCCCATTATTCGGCAAGTAAATTCTAAATTTAATGTATGGTTTTTAGATGACGGCACCCTAGGAGGGGATCCAGATATTGTATTACAAGATTTAGCTCTTCTTAAAAATAAATTCGCATCTATTGGCTTGGAACTAAATTCTAGTAAATGTGAGCTGTTTATAAATACAACAGACTCTACAAAAAGACTTTCGATACTATCTAAATTTAATAATTTGGCATCAAACATCAAAATTATTGATAAGACATCTCTTCGCCTCCTAGGTTCTCCAGTATTCGAAGAATCTTTCGATTCTTTCTTAAAGGAAAAGATACAAAATTTCTGTGAAGTTTCAGATCGCCTATTCAAAATTAATATTCACTCGGCTTATACTATTATTCGATATTGTCTTTTCGTCCCAAAATTCACACATGCCTTAAGATCTTCCCAACTTTGGAAAAAATATGCACTTTTAGAACAAGTCGACAAAATTATCCAAAGTACTTTAAAGAGAATATTAAATGTGGACTTGGACGACCGAGCCTGGCTACAAGCGTCATTGCCTATACGTCTGGGTGGGCTCGGTGTACGCAAAATTTCTAGTGTCAGCTTACCGGCGTTTCTGTCTTCGGTTCATAGCACGGAAGAGTTAACTAGGAACATTTTATCACCTACACTAGTTAACTCAGAAGTGCTGTGCAAAACCGAAGCTGTAAACGCCTGGAAAATGGCTTGTCCGAGCGCTGATTTGCCTACCAACCTGATTAGGTTGGTAGGCAAATCAATCAATCGTCCAACACTGGAACCATGTTGGACGATGAGACGTTCCGTATCGCCACTTGTCTTCGCTTAGGTGCTCCGTGTGTTTCTCCGCATCGATGTCATTGTGGAGAAGACGTCAATAGCCTCGGACACCATGGGCTATCTTGCAGCAGAAGCGCTGGTAGAATTCCCCGTCACGCCCATCTGAATGACATAATTCGTCGTGCTCTTGTCGCGTCTGGCGTACCGGCTGTACTTGAATCAACTGGTTTGGTACGCGACGACGGTAAGAGACCTGATGGTATGTCATTGTTGCCTTGGAAAATGGGTAGGCCTTTGGTGTGGGACGCAACCTGCGTAGACACCCTCGCGCCATCACATATTCCAAGCACGGGAACGCCATGCTGGCGCTGCTGCTGCAACTGCGGAAACCCTCAAATGGCGCAAATACAGTAATTTAATGAGTAATTACGTGTTTGAGCCGTTTGGGGTGGAAACGCTAGGCTCATGGGGTCCGAGTGCTCGGTTACTGTTCCGGGAAATTTCGAAACGTTTAATCGACGTCTCACGTGACCAGAAGGCTGGTTTATTCTTTGCTCAGAGAATCAGCATTGCCATCCAGCGTGGCAATGCTGGCAGCCTTCTGGGCACGTTACCCGATTACATTGATGCGGAGGCATTTTACGACTCCTAAACCGTGTAAATATTTTCAATTTTTAATCTCTTTTTACGTTTTTTTGTACATATACTACTTAGACATTAAGATTAGATTAAGCTTCATGTAGATTATAAAATTATGTTTATTTAATGTATAATTCATAATTTATATCAATAAAGTATCCAAACTTAAATTCCTAAAAAAAAAAAAAGAAGATATTAAGCAACCCATAGAAAGAGAAAATAAAAATATAACTTTATGATGGCATTCAAATTCTCCTCACGTAATAAAAAAGTTACTTTACCACAAAAATTGCGTCAATTATTTAGCAGCAGTAATAAATTAAAAATTAAATCTTCATTTTCAACTTCCTGTAAAATTACTTAGCTACAGACGCAAAAAACAATGCTGTTGCCAATATAAAAATTCCTCAAGAATATTACAATGCGGTAATAAAATAAACTAATTAAAGTGCGGGCAGGCGGGCAACCCTGAAGAATTGGATTACTTCTCGGTATGAGAGTGGCAACTCATCACTCATTGTGTATTGCCATCAGTATGCGTTGTATACATGTTAACAAACAGACGCAATTACACTACATTAATTGTTACTGATATATATCAAATTGAATATTATAATTAACGACGATTGCTTTTGTGTAAAATAAATGTATATTTGTATGTTGTATTTTATAAAAAATTTTTAAATTAATTCATATGAATATGAATTAATAAGAATGTTTGTCTATATCGGCATAGCCAGACGCCTCAACACTTAACTTTGCGGCGAGTGTCGTGGTCGGGCCCCCCATCGGATTTTGTGCGATCGACAAATCGTTGTTCTGATTCTGCTTGAATATTTGTAAAGATACCGCGATACCCGCGTTACAGGATTAGAATACAACATGTATTGCGCGAACATCGTCTTCATAATAATAATATGTGCACTACGTTTGACGACGTTTTGACCTACTGTATCTTTACTACATTTTACTAAGGCAGGTCTCACTTTCACAGTATCGATAGAACATCACTCTGCGCTTAAATGAGCCAGAATTCAAAGAGGAAGAAAACACGTACTTCTACAAAATGCCACCAAACCTTATTTATCTGCTACACGTAGTAAAACAAACATCACAAAAATCAACAACATTCAACCCAATATAGCACACACACAACATTCTTCAAGAACATTCCGTGGAACCACAATTACATATAAGCCGCTATGATAAATGCTCTCACATTAAGTCCAGTGTGACTATGTACCGTCTTAGGGTCCGAGTGTTGTGGGTTTGATCCCCACACGAAACAGCACTTTGTGAGATCCATAAATTGTTGTTTCGAGTCTGGGTGTTCATTGTGTTCGTAAGTTGTATGTTTCTAAGTAAGTCCCCTGCGACACAGGATTTATTCCTAGTGCGGGAGTAGTCATTATAAAAAAAAATGTGACCATGAACATGAAGCTGGTTAAACGTTTTACTGCAATTTATGCCTTATTTTATCTATGGAAAGCCTTTTATAACAAAAATATTATTAGTCTTTGCGTTTAAACCCGGCTACGAGATGTGTAACCATCTTCAAATCTATTTATGTATGTGAAGACGGGTACCCCTTCCAAACGTCCACTTAGCCCAGCTTGAGGTCTGAATCTAAGATTTGGATCAAACCAACAGCAAAAGACAAAATTAATATGAATATAAAATTTTAAGTTACTTATATAAAAATTAAACAAACAAATTAAACGTTCCTTGTACATAATTATTATGTAAATGATAAAAATTATGGAAAAAAGCGTAGCATTCCTT
Organism: Euclidia mi; assembly: GCA_944739405.2. NCBI lineage: Eukaryota > Metazoa > Arthropoda > Insecta > Lepidoptera > Erebidae > Euclidia > Euclidia mi. The sequence continues at coordinate 14,930,131 of OX123184.2, read as the reverse complement.
ACAGGAAAACGGACACCAATGCTTATAATTTGATCGGTCATAAAACTATTCGCCGAAATAACATTCTTACAAAAAATATGTGATGAGTTAAAACCACCTTTTTCGAAAATATTTATCAGTTTACTTTAAACCTCACTATTGAAGTGGGATTTAAAGTCAGATATCGGTTGTTCTCGATAATTCCGGAGATGAGAGCGACGGTTTATCGGCTTTACCTTATTGCCTCACCTCTTACAATATATAGGTGCATATGTCTGACCGCCGCAACTTAAAGGGCTAGCTATACTCCATGGTAAATACTAGTGTCAGTTTGTTTATAGGTACTGACTCCCTATAACGACTGTCTATAAGATCTTCATGACAGCCGGGACCGACGGCTTTACGTGCTCTCCGAGGCACGGGGCAAGCGATAATTTACAATTGAATACGCACTAAACTCCGAAAAGTCATTGGTGCGCGCCCTGGATTCAAACCCGATACCCTCTGCAAGGCCGTTCGTTGGTATCTCCACTAGGCTTTCGCTGTCTGCCTCTTTACTTTAATGTTTAACGAAAATTAAACTGTTTTTCCGGGTGACACTAGCGAGGGCCTTATATCACAACTGGGAAAACGCTAAGATGATGTTGATGATGTTTTGAACATACCTACGTTAATTCATGTCCCAAATCATGCCAAAATCTGTTTACGTAAGTTCAATAAAGTAACAAACACACAAAAATCAAACTTTACACTTATATCAGTACCTATAGCCTATTAAGTTCTTCGAAGGACTTTCGCACAAGCCCATGGGAGCCAAACAATTCCCCCTCAATCAATCTGCACTCAATTTCCCAAGCCGCGGTCGAATTAATACACGATCGGTTTATATTATTAATTCCGATTAACCCGGCGATATCACGGGAGTTATACCGCAGCGGTATTAAGAAAACAATCGTTCATTCGCCACAGTAATCACATACGTGTTATTCCCAGCACGCAACAAACAATACTAACAGAAAATACATTTCAATTCTTTATTGTATCTGGCCCGAGGTCCCATAACTTGTCTCTCTGAGGCTCGGCCTTCGTATCGATTGTATGCCGATGCTGCAAAGCCAACGAGTTTTGTGACGCCTTTTAAAATTGTTCAGGTCAAGTGGTAAAGATTTGATGAACCGTTGCATTTAAAAATAAATTAGGTACTTGCAATTGCTAATTAATCTTAATCACTCCTAATATTCCGTCTACATAGTGCGGTGTATGTTAAAACTTGTTTTTACCTTACACCTTTTACATATTACAAATCTTTTACAAAAAAAATGTAATAGGGATTAAGTACTTTTATGAATTTATTTGTAAATAAAATAAATTACCAATCTAAAAGAGAAGCCAATTTTCTGCAATTTCTTTTTACTCATTATATATGAATACGGAACATTCATGAGACCTATGACGGTGATCAGTTCTGTGTTTGGGTGTAATTTACCTACGAATAATAATTATAGTAAGTATGGTTACCATAGTACTAGTACCTCTGCTTAATTTGGGCTACCAATATTCGAATACATGATATTAAATTTGAAATATCTTTGTGGTCGCACTTCTATCAAATGGCTCAACCAATATGAATGATATGTTTGTGTAATCATTGGTCGTAAAGTACATTTCATACCGCTATGAAAATCAATAATTTATATACCAAAACAATAATTACCGGATCAGCTAGTACTCGTTGATAGAAGCTTAAACCACGTCACTAACGGCCGGTTTCAATTTTCGATCTTTCATGGATTTCAGGATTTGAGATAAGTGTTTGACATATTTTGTATGGAGCTTATGTCAAATATGTATCTCAAATGTCCAAAACCATGGATAGATCGGATATGGAATTCAGCGATAAGATGGATACTAAAATTCGCAGCAATACATTTAAAAAGGTAAGTTGATTCTCTGTGGTATTTCCAGTATCGGGCGTTTTCCACGAGTGTCGAATTGCAGACGATTTTAGCGTCCCCGTTGGCATAATCCTCTTTTCACGAAAAATCGCTCCAGAATTTCTAATTCTCGTTTTTTCGCAAAGCAAACTCACAAAAACCGCTGCAGTTAGACATTTTCGTTTGTTTCCAACGTTTCATTTATCGATATCATATAACTGTTATCTATAAGTTTGTTTGGACTGGTAGAGCGGTGCAATTATATGATTAGTAGTTATAAATTCGTGTTATTCGAGACCACGATTCAACAAACTTAGTGTAGGGAGTCCTGTAGCCAGATATTCATAGGGCAGCGAGCAGGGACTGGAAGAGGAAAGCTGAAGACCAAGCTTACTGGCGTGCCATAGGAGAGGCCTACGTGCTGGACTTATACCGGCTGATGATAATGTTGGTGATGTAATTCGTGCAGAATTTGTGTCATATCTTACTACTAGCTTTGTCCAATTCCACAGATTGGTCAATCTTGTAAAGGAGTGTTTCAGTCCATGTCTTATTCATGTTCGTCACAATCGCAATACGACATTGTGGAGGATAAAGGTGTGGTGTTCCTCCAACTAGAGGGAGGAGCCTCTAACCAAGCTGGGTGGTCGTGCTTGGTGGCCTGCAGGCCGACGAACATACTTTGGAACTTGTATATATGCCGCTTGACTCGCGAAAGTTGATATCGCGGTTCAGGATTGTTTGAATTTTTCCCGCGTTGTTAGGTGTTGCAGTGGTAGTTGTGTCGTAGTAGTTCCGTCGTTACTGGATAGATGGCGCTGTGCGGGTGTTATGTAGCCGGCCGCTACATCACTCCCCCCCAAGACCGGAGGTCGTTCTTGAAGCTGATGGGGACAGTTGTCGAGTGCCAGTGGAGTCTGTAGTCGCTTGCCGCAGTGTGCTTCGCAAGTCCCACAGTGAGTCGGGGAGAGGTTGCGAAGGTGATGTGCAGTCGGTGATGAGCAGTAGGCGATGAGCAGTGAGCGTTGAGCAGTGAGTGTCCCACAGTGAGTCGGGGAGTTGCTGCGTAGTGGCTGCGTCGTGGCTGCGTAGTGGCTGCGTAGTTGCTGCGGAGCGGTTGTGTAGTGGCACTGCTGCGTGGACGGGAGCGATGTGCGCTGCTTACGAGGACCGTGTGTGCAGTGAGGTGTGCCGTGGCGCTGGAGAGGCTGCAGGGAAGACCAGGCATGCAAGTCTGCATGGCCTACGGTAGGACCCAGGCCGAAGATGCTGGCTGGCGGCGACTTGATTGCTGACCATCAGGTGAAGTGCGGAGTGGGGCGAGGTGGAGATGACGACGATGGAGCGGCTGCTGATCTGACCGGTGAAGGGCTTCTTCAGATCACGTCGGGAGGCTGCTGGTAATCTGACCGGTGAAGGTTGCTTCAGATCACGTCGGGGTCACCAATGTGGAGGATAAAGGTGTGGTGTTCCTCCAACTAGAGGGAGGAGCCTCTAACCAAGCTGGGTGGTCGTGCTTGGTGGCCTGCAGGCCGACGAACATACTTTGGAACTTGTATATATGCCGCTTGACTCGCGAAAGTTGATATCGCGGTTCAGGATTGTTTGAATTTTTCCCGCGTTGTTAGGTGTTGCAGTGGTAGTTGTGTCGTAGTAGTTCCGTCGTTACTGGATAGATGGCGCTGTGCGGGTGTTATGTAGCCGGCCGCTACATCGGTCTCGGGGCACGTAGAATGGCGTAGTCGTCGTATGCCAACTACTTGCCAGTGTACTGCAACGTTTCGATGCAGATCCCTCGCCCGTATGTTACTCCGACTCTACGTAAACAGGCTTTCAACCCACTGCACAGCTCTTCTCATGTGTTCCTGCGGCGAGACCATGTCAGGAGCTCACTGGAACCGCCCTACGCTGGGCCCTACATGGTGATACAGAGGCATCCAAAGTACTTCACTATCGATGTACAAGGTAGACCAAACAACGTCTCCATCGATCGTCTCAAACCGGCCTACGTGATGCGTGAAGACACTAGAGACGCTGGGCCAGCGACCACTACCACTACTACCAACTCGAGCACTCCGGCTGCCGGCGACGCGGAGAAGACGACAAGAAGTGGACGTCGAGTGCGATTCCCGGACTTCTATCGACCGTAGTCACGGTCTGGCCGGGGGGAATATGTGGCGGTCCAGATCACTCGGACCCCACCTCAAAGCCAATGTGATAGGATAAAGGTGTGGTGTTCCTCCAACTAGAGGGAGGAGCCTCTAACCAAGCTGGGTGGTCGTGCTTGGTGGCCTGCAGGCCGACGAACATACTTTGGAACTTGTATATATGCCGCTTGACTCGCGAAAGTTGATATCGCGGTTCAGGATTGTTTGAATTTTTCCCGCGTTGTTAGGTGTTGCAGTGGTAGTTGTGTCGTAGTAGTTCCGTCGTTACTGGATAGATGGCGCTGTGCGGGTGTTATGTAGCCGGCCGCTACATCACTCCCCCCCAAGACCGGAGGTCGTTCTTGAAGCTGATGGGGACAGTTGTCGAGTGGCAGTTGAGTCTGTAGTCGCTTGCCGCAGTGTGCTTCGCAAGTCCCACAGTGAGTCGGGGAGAGGTTGCGAAGGTGATGTGCAGTCGGTGATGAGCAGTAGGCGATGAGCAGTGAGCGTTGAGCAGTGAGTGTCCCACAGTGAGTCGGGGAGTTGCTGCGTAGTGGCTGCGTCGTGGCTGCGTAGTGGCTGCGTAGTTGCTGCGGAGCGGTTGTGTAGTGGCACTGCTGCGTGGACGGGAGCGATGTGCGCTGCTTACGAGGACCGTGTGTGCAGTGAGGTGTGCCGTGGCGCTGGAGAGGCTGCAGGGAAGACCAGTCATGCAAGTCTGCATGGCCTACGGTAGGACCCAGGCCGAAGATGCTGGCTGGCGGCGACTTGATTGCTGACCATCAGGTGAAGTGCGGAGTGGGGCGAGGTGGAGATGACGACGATGGAGCGGCTGCTGATCTGACCGGTGAAGGGCTTCTTCAGATCACGTCGGGAGGCTGCTGGTAATCTGACCGGTGAAGGTTGCTTCAGATCACGTCGGGGTCACCAATGTGGAGGATAAAGGTGTGGTGTTCCTCCAACTAGAGGGAGGAGCCTCTAACCAAGCTGGGTGGTCGTGCTTGGTGGCCTGCAGGCCGACGAACATACTTTGGAACTTGTATATATGCCGCTTGACTCGCGAAAGTTGATATCGCGGTTCAGGATTGTTTGAATTTTTCCCGCGTTGTTAGGTGTTGCAGTGGTAGTTGTGTCGTAGTAGTTCCGTCGTTACTGGATAGATGGCGCTGTGCGGGTGTTATGTAGCCGGCCGCTACATCATAATTATCATTTCTTGTGGTGTCTTTTCGTTTGTTGTGACCTATTATTGTTGTCGCGTCGCGTCGCATCGCGTCAAGTCGCCGGCTTGAACCGTGCCGAGCCCAATTCGTTCAATCAGCAAACACCAGTTTTCACTGATTGCCGGTACCGTCTGCAAAAAAAACAAGATGATAACATAACATAACACATAACATATCTTCACGCCTTTTATCCCCGAAGGGGTAGGCAGAGGTGTATTACACACCCACACTTCGCCAGATATGTTTCGGTCCCAATGTAATAGGGGGCGAGCCTATTGCCATCTAACGGGCACATTATTAAGCGAGCGATAATTAACATTTTTAATACACACATAACTTCGAAAAGTCAGAGGTGTGTGCGCGAGGTACCTGGGGATCGAACCCGAGACCAACGTCTCGGCAGTCCGTTACGTACACCACTGGGCTACCGCCGCTTTTTAAGATGATAATTATTAAAAAATATTTTTAGATCTAGTAGTAATATCACAAATCATTTATTTACTAACAAACAAATTTCAACTTAGTCTTAAAATACTATACTTAAAATTACATATTGAACATACAAAGAATTTTATATAGAACAGACAAGAAAATAACTTAGAGGGCGTCATGAAAGTCCTCCAAATCGCCGTCGACTAGAAGCACGCTCCCAGAACGTAGAACGTAGGAGTAATTATATGATTATATGTCAGAACTTTTTTGAGCTATTGAAACCTAGGCGGTATACAAATATTTATAAACTTGAAAGTTCCGTTATCTGAGTCTTGATATTAATATATCGATGAGATTGCAAGGACGCGGACGTCATTGCTGCTGTGGTGATAAAAAGTTTATATGAGTTTAATCTTTAAAAGTAGAAAAGACAAAGCGAACGCCAGAATTTAAAACAGGTAAAATAGGCAAACCAAAACTAAATTCAAAAATAAAATTTCGAATATATCTAATCAATTAAATAGCTTTTTTTGTGGAGAAGAGAGAGAATATGCCCAACAATGGAGCAGATTATGAACGACACTATGCAATTATCACATTTTGTATACACAAGTAGATGCAAAAATCTATTTAAATGAAAATTTAATAATGATTGCCTAGGTCTAAGTATTTTTAAAAAGATTTAAAAAATATACTTACTTACTTTTATACACAGCAGCGTTTAAAGGGAAGGTTACGTTTTTAGAATTTATGCATGTATGAGATTTTTTGGCACGCACAAGAGCTTCAATGGTTTAATGGATTTCGACATTTGAGTCGAAGAGTGTCTTGGTGATGGAAGAGACATATAAAGTAATTAATTTTTTGCAAAGATTGCGGTTACAAAAAAAATAACAGAAAATGAATAAGTCAATGGTTTAACCATCGCAAATTGCTATCACTACGTAGCAACACACAGAGCAATTATTAAGAATATGAAGCACTACCCTACAGTATTCAGTTATTTACAGATAAAGCTGTTTCCAATTACGCACAAGTCATTCAGGGAGGTACCTATGTTATGTTAACCTCAAAAATTAAAGGTCGACTGCGTTACTACCGCAGCTTTAGATACTTAATAATAGCGTAAAACAAGATTTTTTCTGGCAAAATATAAAAAATACATTTATTTGCTCGCAAATGTTTGGCAACTGACGCTAATATACATACCTGAACAACCCGCTCGACGCACCATGAGAAGGGTTTAAGGTAAAGCAAATATACTTAGTCTGGCCATAAATACTGTTACAATGAAAAATAAAATATATAACATTTGAATTTGGAATCTGTCATTTCTATACGATTGATATTGTGTTTTCTCGTTTTGGCGCCAATACATTGTACAATGTTTTGCGACATTAAAATGGAGTGGGGTGATAAAGAGAACCGAATTGCTGTGATTGCATTACACAAAGTAAGTATGGAGCCAAAAGGAATTTTTAACACTCTCCATACACTTGGTATTAGTAAAATGTTTGTATACCGTGCTATTAATGGACCTCTTCTGTTTGTGAGAGAAAAGACCTGGTCGTCCACGTAGTGTTCGTACGAAAAAGGTGGTCAAAGCAGTAAAGGAAAGAATTCGAAGAAATCCTGTCCGAAAGCAAAAGATTTTATCTCGGGAGATGAAGATATCACCTAGAACCATGTCGCATATTTTAAAAGATGACTTAGGACTTGCAGCCTAGGGAGGGAAGTCACAGAAAAATTTGTTTAGGGATGAAAAAAAATTACGATTGAGCAACATTTTAACAAACAAAATGACCATATTTATGCTCAAAGCTCTAAGGAAGCTTCCCAATTAGTCAACAGAGTGCAACGTGTGCATTATCCGACTTCAGTGATGGTTTGGTGGGGTGTTAGCTATGAAGGCGTGGCTGAGGCATATTTTTGTGAAAAAGGTATCAAAACATCGGCACAAGTGTATCAAAATACCATTCTTGAGAAGGTAGTTAAGCCACTTAACAACACCATGTTCAATAACAGAGTATGGTCCTTCCAGTAAGACTCAGCACCGGGTCATAAAGCTCGGTCCACGCAGTCTTGGTTGGAAGCGAACGTTTCGGACTTCATCAGAGCTGAAGACTGGCCGTCGCCTAGTCCCGATCTTAATCCGCTGGATTACGATTTATGGTAAGTTTTAGAGAGTACAGCTTGCTCTAAACGCCATGATAATTTGGAGTCCCTAAAACAATCCATCTGGCTTCAAGGTTTAAAGAACTTTATTGCAGCCAATGGAGACCACTTTGAATAAGCTCTTTATATTTTAAATTGTTTTATATTTATGTATTAAACTAACACACTGTAAAAGTAATAAATGTTTAAGAATATATATATATAACATAACATAACATATCTTCACGCCTTTTATCCCCGAAGGGGTAGGCAGAGGTGTATTACACACCCACACTTCGCCAGATATGTTTCGGTCCCAATGTAATAGGGGGCGAGCCTATTGCCATCTACTGGGCCCATTATTAAGCGAACGATAATTAACATTTTTAATACACACATAACTTCGAAAAGTCAGAGGTGTGTGCCCGAAGTACCTGGGGATCGAACCCGAGACCATCGTCTCGGCAGTCCGTTACGTAAACCACTGGGCTACCGCCGCTTATATATATATATATATATATACACCGCTATTTTTTAATTAGTACAAAAAATTTAACACAGCACTAAGTATCTTTAACTGATCATATTTATGTAGTTAAAAAATAAAAACACTAAGTCCCAAAACTGTCTCAAAACTATCCACAAAAATACGTGATAATTGGTAAATGCAATACTAATACTATGACCGACCCGAGTACTATTACGAGTATCATAGTAAAATGAACCATTGATAAACTCCCCTCCCCCTCCCGCCCCTCTGCGCCTGCGCCACGCCCCGACGATGCGAAAAACAGTACTAAATTGTTAGCTAAAGTGAGCGTATCGAACTTCGTTGCAAAAGTTAATTGTTTGTCCACGTTTGCCCGACGTGATGGCCTATCATATCAGTTCATATCACGGGAGTATGTATGCTTCGTGCGTACTTTTTGAGTGGAAAAATCGCGAGTGCAGCTGTGTACCCATGGACATCTTATTGTGAGTGTACAAAAGTGATCCGGTCAGTGTCAAACAATTTTATTAAAACAGTGCATATTGGATGCTTTTGACAACGGTGGTGGACATTTCGAAGGACAATGGAAATACTTGTAAGTTTAGTAAATAATACGTACTTAAGTAAATAATAATTTGATGCGGGCGGCTCAAAATCGGTCTGTGTTCTCCACACACCTTAAGGAAGGCCTATGTCCAGCAGTGGACGTCTCTAGGCTGACATGATGATGATAAAATAATATTTGTAAATAGCAGATGATTCTAACTTCATAAATACGCCAAAATTACTCTTTTCTTTTAGTCCAGAACACCTTCTTTTATTTTGATATTTGTTTGCTTTCTAATTACATACCTCCGTATTTAATTACTTGTTAAACGATAAATTTTACCGGTCCTAAGCCCGAATGAAGTATGAAGGAGAGGGTAGAATTAACAAAATTAAAAAATAACTACCTACATTTATTATTTTTCTTCATTTTATTTTCTATGGCTACCTACATCATAAGTGCGACAGAGAGAATGCGAATGAGCAGGATGGAATATTATCAATGAATTAGTGAATGGATTGTAAAATATGACTATGATTTAAGTGAGATTTTCTACAATAAACAAATTATAATAACTTTGCTCTTTATTGATATTATGAAATTCTTACGTCACATATATGATAATAATATCTTCGCTAATCTGTCCTTAAAGTTTTTGTACTAATTAAAAAATAACGGTGTATATATATATATATATATATATATATATATATATATATATATACGGGAATTAACGCGAACATGCATTAGGTATTTACATACCTTATTTTGCTGAGACGTGGTCGCAAGCTGACATCCCGTATATATATATTCTTAAACATGCAACGCGAGTGTTTAAAAGTAATAAATGTTATTTGCAAAAGTCCCACACCACCCGGTGCACAGTGTTTGAGAGCTGAATCTTCGCGCCCGGTGCATAGCCGTCCTTGGTCGTCGGATGTGTGTGCAATATCTGCAACAGCGCACCCCGTGGGCAGCTGACTTGGCATAATTACTATCTTATACTTAAAATAATATTTAATTTGACTGACTTTATATGTCACATTTCTTTCTAATTTTATCAAGTAGACCAAGAGGGTAATATACTTACTTGAGTTCACAACAGAATCATCGAAAGGTATTGTCACAAAACTGTATCCAATTGTAGCGCCATGTACGACGACACGTTAGTAAAATCAATAATTTTAAACGCATATAGTTCACAGTAATGGCTATACTTAACAGTAAATATCATGCACACTGATCCGGATGGCATTTTAAATGATTAACACCAGTGCTACGGTGCGCTTTCATTCGTGTTAATGATGGTTTAAAATATTCATTGAGACGATAAAACTAAACAGAAAACACGAATGTCCTTTAAACTGTACTATAAAATTAAAATGTATAAATATTTTGTTTACATTACTTTTTACCTACATAGGTATATGCTCTTCCAGATACGTTGAAATATAATCTGTATATAGACTTATTTCCTTCTGTAAGACAGTTAGTTTGGCTGGTTTGGCTTGGCTGATAGCCAGCCAGGAGAGTCAAGGTCCTCTCCTCAACCGCAGTAGGGAGCAGCCTGATTGGGGAATTTTCAAGAGTACCAGTGGTTGTTCGAGGGACTGCAGGAAGAAAGCTGATGACCGAGCTCATCGTCGTGCCAAAGGAGAGGCCCACGTCCAGCCGTGGACTGATACAGGCTGATGATGATGATAACCACTGAATCTGGCTAGTGGTAAACAATCGGCTTTTCGAGAGAATTTGAACATAACTAGTGAGGTGTATTCAAATATTCTCAATACTCTACACCGTAATAATGAAGAATGTTACTAGGTATACCAAATCGCTTGAAATTTTGTCTCAGTAAAGCCCGTATGTGTAAAAATACACTACTTTTTGTTGTATTCAAAAATACTTAGTACTTTTGATTTTATAGGCATTCAAAGTTTACAAAAATGTCGAGTCCCGCTAACAGCCAAGTGACCGCTTGTGACGTCATGTCACAACGCGCCGCGCGGGTCGCGCTCCGCTTAGTATGAACTTATGAAGTCGCCACCGGTTATAGTAGGTATAATATCTTGCGCAGTATTTTATTGTGTTTTCGTTCGCGTATTACGTTATTAGTCTAAAAATAGTAAATATTATTCGATTAATAAAATGAATGAAGGATTCGAAAAAGGGCAATCGGATAATCTACCTAAAATAGAATTAATGGTTGCGCATTATTTATCAACAAATAGTGATTTCGTTGCCGCTGAAATGCGAGGAATGAAAATGCAAAGGTAAATAAATTTTCCTTGCTACTAGGTACTTATGCTTAATAGTTTATCTGTTCTAAAATGTTTTATCAAAACAAAATACCCAACTAGGTAATGTCGTAACTCGTAATAGAAGAATTTAAATGAATACATAGGTACATTGATTTATTGCAAACTAGCTTCCGCCAGCAACTTCGCCCGCGTTTCCCCAGGAATTAAAAGTAGCCTAGATATGTGTTATTCCAGACTTCGTCCAGATCCGTTTAGTATTTTTTGCGTGAAAGATAACAAACACACACTCACAACCTTTCACAATGATATTAATAAAAAGTAGGATAGGTACTTACCTAGGATATAGATGTAGTGGGTTGAACGTTACAGATGTAGGTACCTACTAAACCTTTTTTATTTGTCTTTTTTTACTAACAAAATACGTAAGCCATTTTATTTTATTTTATTTTATTTTATTTCTATTGCAAATGTAGATGTTTGAACAGATGTACTAAACCTTTTTTTATTTACTAACAAAATACTTAAGGCCATTTATTTTTATTTGAAACTTATTTCAGATCGGCAAGAGACAGCTATGGCGATGAGCTATTGGTTATGTTCAAGTAAAAAGAGTAGGTGATGTTATGTACGGTTAAATGTAGACTCACGCCAGAACACCGCGTACGTACCACACCTTATCATTGCAGTTTAGAATGCAATGAAAATGATCAAGAAACTTTAAATGTAACCTGCGAAGATTGTGCCGCCAGCAGAGGTGGCTGTACACATACTATAGCATTTTTAATGTGGGTACATCGTCGAAGCAAGGAGCCTTCAACGACTGCTACCAAGTGTTATTAGAAAAAATCAAAATTGTTTCTTTGACAAACTAGCATTAAAACTTTGAGAGCTTTAAATACAGTGTTCTCTTTCACATTTTATATGTGAAAAATAAGGAAGTTGAAAAGATGTATACTTATTCATTATTTAATTAATCGTTTATCTCCAAATGGAGATAATGGATCTAACCTCTTCGTAGCTTTATCATTTTTTTCGCATTTTAATGTCCTTTGTAACTATAAAAAACAACTTTTCCGGCGAATTGGTAGTTGTATTTTTACATTTAGGCACAACACGTCATGATTTCTTAGTACCTGGATTGGACATTTTAGAAGTATTTAGGTATTATTTCCACGGCACGGGCGCGCGACCGCGAGCGGACTGAGTGAGCCAGACTCAGCATGTTGTACGATGACGTCACACCGACACGGCAGCCCGCGTCGTGCGGTTACAACTTGTTTTACTTCTAAATCGGAAACTAATTAACGTATCGAAGTAATTCTTTCACTAGTATTTTTTATTTTTGACAGAGAATATGGAGAGCTAACAATCAAAATTAGGTAACATTCTTCATTATATGTATGTATAAATGAGTAACATTACATTTTAACAATAATCTATTCCAATAGATACACTTATTACTCAGTAATTAGTATCAGTATTTCAGATTCAAATAAAAACAAAGCCGACACTATTAAACGCTATAGTAATCATCACCAAAACGCGCGCAAATGGCTTCACAAACCCACTGAAAAGAAACTAGGGCTTTCATCGTACCCATCGTTTAGATATTATCGAAATAACGTAGACTTTGCGCTATCGTTTCTTAGAATTGTTCTGAATTCTACAGTAATACACGTTTAATAAAGCTGAACTGTTTACGAACTCAACTCAGGAATTGGTAATCGAACTTGGAAATATTACATTTGCAGTAAGTGTGACTTCATGTATTGTGAACGTTAGAGAACGATATTATTAAATTTTATCCTGCGCTTAAAATTTCTATTAACCATTATAATAACATTCTGCCGTTGCTGGCTGACAAACAGCGCACAGCCGAAGCTACAGGGCGCAAGAAACTCAAAGGCATGTATGTCACAGGACAAGGGGAAAGGGAAACGTATTTTGGCTAAACCTTTCTCAGTGCCTAACCTCGCACTAAGAAGTGATTGTCCGATATTCCCAGAGATCGGTATCAATCGGGTAGATAGCTGCGGTTATCGTCTAGTTTGTACAAAAACCAACAATTATTATATTAAATATCATCCATATTCAGTATTACAAACAAAAATCGTGACACATTTCCACTCTCTTTTCTCTCGAATTCGAAGGACAACAAATGAAAAATTTAAAAGACTGCGATGTGGCGGCATTATTTGAACTTCACAAACAGTTCACATTGACAGTTGGCGCAGATACGCCAGTAAAGGCTCGGCCATCATCAAGTGTGAGCCTTGTCAGTCGCGAGCCGCACAAAACGAACATAAAACCAGGTTTCACCAAACGTTTTATCTGGATTTAACAAATTATCGATTTTACAAACATAGTCCACAGACGTCGGAATTACTGGATGTGATTTAAATTAATGCATTATTATTTTAAAACTAAATACTTTTATTTTTTATTAGTTTCTAGAATTACTTCTAGTTAAGACCCATCCAAGTTTGAGGAGTGATGTACGTAAATATTAATCTAAACTCTAGAGCTTTTTTATTTTTATTGTCTGTATTTATCTTAGTTTCGGCATAAGATCGTAAGTCTTTTAGAAATTGTAACAGGCACTCAAACTAACGACATGCAAAATAAAAACTCGTCAAGTGACTCTTTCCTCGAAAAAAATCCCATAGCTTTTCATCTTAAACCACTTAAACACCAAAACAGCCTCGAAAAATATATTTTTCACAAGATTTGAAACATCTCAAGCGCGATAAAATAGCAACACGACAATATGAGCCATTCATTCGGCAACAATTCAATTAGACGGCAATTGGGCTCTAGAGCCCAAAGGCTTCCAAAGATCCTTAAGCTGACACAATATAACGGGTAATGAGGACGAATTACTCCGCAAAAACAAGTGAAGGGGATGTTATACTTACGGGGAGTGTGGACAATGTGTATACTTACGGGGGGGTGTGGCAAGTGGTTATGGCAAACGTATGTTGGTATCTAGACATACACTAGACGTGAATAAGAGAGTTGATAAAACTGCCGTAGCAGTGTTATATCTTTTGGAGACAAATTGTTGCCAACAAAAGCAAAAGGGCAGTGGGAGGATAGGCGAGTTATCACTTCTCTACTTGAGTTTAAAAAGTTTATTACGAACAAGGAGATTAATAGGTTATGCTAGGTACTTTATAATTATCTAAGTATGTAAAATGCCTAACATCAACAAAAGTAAATAGATCCCTACTTAAAAAGATAAAAATGCAACACAAAACTAATTCATTACGTCAATCTGTTGATAAGTGCAATTAATAAACACAATGAAGGGATTCAGCATTTTATAAGCCTTACTACATAATAGCTTATAATTTGTCAAATAAATTATAGAAAAACAGTACGCATTATAAGTCTTCATTTCTTAGAATTGTTCTGAATTCTATAGTAATACACGTTTAATAAAACTGAACCGTTCACGAACTCAACTCAGGAATTGGTAATCGAACTTGGAAATATTACAATTGCAGTAAGTGTGACTTCTTGTGAACGTTATTATTAATTTTATCCTGCGCTTAAAATTTCTATTAACATTCTTTCGTTGCTGGCTGACAAACAACGCACAGCCGGCGCAAGAAACTCAAGTGCTTTCAGTATAAACACATCCCACATTTGTGCTTTGACAACACATTTTAGTAAAAGCCCACTAGTTTTCGGATGCCTATAAAAACACCATTCTTCTACGAATTTGGTGCATTAGCAGAACCTTGTTTTCTAGGAATAACTTTACACCAAATATCTGTATTGTAAACAGGTATCTATTTGTTCCTTTGATACTTTGAAACATAGGTTTTCTAGGAAGCTCTTCAAAAAATGCTCTTTGCAGAATTAGTATGGTAGCTAGTAGTTGTGAACTAATTAACATGAAAGTAAATTAATATGGTAGAATTACTAAAATGATGTAGCAAATACAGTATTATTTTTGTTAGTAAAACATATTTAAAAACACAACTTTTTCACTCAACTATTTGACGGCGCATTACCAGCGCCTCATTATTATTTTACGTCGGAACGGGCATTACAGATTTCATGAAACGTCATCACGTCATTAGTATAGTCTCTAAACGAATCGAGAGTGCTACCGGCTGGTTGTAACGTATTGCGGTGCAATGGCGTGGCGCTGACAGTGTTCGTGTGGACTTGTCTGGCTGGCGAGGAGGCATTCAGTCGGATCACCTGGTTGACAGTACATCATGAATCTCTCCTCGGTTCATTAATAGACTTGCAAGTGAAAGTGTTAGATTATAATTGTTAAGATAGTGCCTTTAGTGTTTTAAAGTAGTCCGTGTATTTTAGTAAGTGTGTATTCAATGCACAAGAACTCAGATTATATCGGCCAACAATCTAGCTACCCGCCTACATATTGAATCGAGCAAGAACTAACAATCATCAAAATGTACGTAATCTTATACCCGATACCCACAAAATATTAGAATTAAATGCAATGTAAAAAGACCTTTTCGAATGTCGATGTCTAGTTTAGGTTTACACGACACATCATACATAGTCTCACGCCTATAACCCCGAAGAGGTAGGCAGAGGTGTATTTCTACACCCACTTTTCGCCAGATATACTTAAGTCCCACGTAATAAGGGGCGAGCCTATTGCCGTACCGGGCACATTTCCAGACTCCGTGCTGCTACTGAGAATTTCGTGACAGAAAAACCCAATAACACTGCCCGACCCAGGAATCGAACCCGGGACCTCCCGATCCCACGCGCACATTTATGCCGCGAGACCAACGAGGCAGTCGTATAGGCTTTGATGTCGAGTTTTCCGTCTCTACGCAACGATGGTATTTGCATCGTGTTATCCCTTTGCGACACATCAATTATTGATATTAAAAATTTAGAACGGATTTCATTAGACTACCCGCAAAAATTTACATACTTTACCCTGAAGCCTTTTAAAATAAGATGTCTAGTGAAAAAAACGTATCATGTTATAAACGCCCTGACATTACAGCGTGAAATTGGTCGGTTTCGCGAACTCCCTAGAGGAGGCGCCGCTCAAGCCACGTCTTTTTCGACGCCATGTGCTATCCAACTACCTTTTATTCATTTTCCGTCCCCCTCTTGAGGTTTAGACGTTTCTACTTGTGATTCTTTTTGGAATTTCTTGTGTGTTGTTCTTGGGGATTGGGATGCAGCTGCAGATGTGCAGTTTACGCCGCGCGACGCTGGTTAAGTAGTTTTCTTCAGGTTGTTGCATTAGGTAAAGAGATGTCGTTGTTTGCGTGAAATAAGATCTACGAGACAAATGTAAACATCACATTGATAATATGGCTTATACTAAGTTATATCACGAAAATAAATCATTATCATAATCAAAAATATTGGTACGAAGATTACATAATAGAACATATATCTTAAAATTTTGAACGGTATTTTCTGAATTACCCACCGTAAATAAGTTACATACTTATCCAAAATGAATAACAAAGGATTTTTGCCGTAGATTGTTTGTATATTTTCCACCTGACGTATAAAAGCATGGATGCACAACACACGATCACGCCTCAGCGTTGTGCCGATATTTGCGCACAATCATGGTGATTGAATAGCTGAGGATTAATTGAATTTTCATCTGAACGTGTTGTTACTACCGCAAGCATAGTAGCCGGTATGTGCCTTTCACGTGTAGTATGAAAGAATATAACAGAGGTAATAGTTATAAAATCATTAGAGACTATGAAAACCAAGGTTGTATCTATTAAACCTGGCTAATTTAATAAAAATAAGTAGGTACTTACACTAATCACTGAATGTAACTGCCTATCTCCATTATGTATTTCACTCTTATTTTACGATCTTTATTATAACGATGGGCTAGTAGTCAGTGACATTGACTGTTAGGCTGAAGATTGTGGGTTCAATTACATACGTCACGATGCCGACGCTTCAATTAAACGTTGCTCGTGGATCGCTCCACGTTGAGCGCCAGTCTCGCACTTGACAAGAAATAAAAATAATCTAGATAGGTGCTTTTCCTCAACGAAAATAAGGTCACTTACCTTTCTATTCAAGTGCGACAGGTGACAGAATAGGTATGTTTAATTATAAAGATATCTTTGTCCAAGGCAGGCTAAGTGTTATATTCTGCTCTAATAAAAATGTACCTTACAAGTTACCTATTCCCACCGCCAAAAGGCAAGTATATACCAAAAGCTTAAAAAAAAATATGGCGCCTACGCTCATACGCAGCCGTGGTCTACAACATTTCCGAACACAAAGCAGACACCGACAATAATGATACTTGATAGCTTAGTTTCAAACAGTGGCCGTTCCGAAATTTGTAGGCACTTTGACTTCTCCAGTGGCTGAAAGGACTTTGGAATTTGCTAAATATTTGCAACAGCGTCCAGCGTTTGTGCAAACTTAGAGTATGTGCAATAGATTCTGCAGCTTTATTTATTTGATAATATTGAGTACTTGAAACTGAGTAGAGTTAATATAACGATGGCAACAGGCAGCACGTGTTTTAAGAGGTTCTTTACTTAATATAAAACTTAATTAATATTTGTTTGTTACATGAACCACCTAGGTGTGTGTGCAATGCACGGAATATTGTTACTTTTTTGAGTTGAGGAAGCCAGACGGCAGTCACTCTGTGGAAAAGCTGATATCGAGTCAAATCTGCTTACATTAAAGCGTACCTCGGTATGCAACGCGAAATTATTGGGGATGCATCCAAGGATAACGATCAATGATGATCTACCTAGATGTTTGGAGATTACCACAATAAAAGAAACAAGAAATCAGACAGGTTCACGATTTTTCCTTCACCGTTTACAAGCAATAATTAACTGTTTAATGCGCTAATTACTGCAACTGCGCCGTGGGTTAGAATAGAACCCGAGACCATCTACAAAGCAGTCTGTTAGTTCCTCCAAAAGTCTGTCGCAGCCGCTCTGAAGCTACGAATTTGCTTAGATTTTTTTTTAATCCAAACATAAATAGGTACTTTATAATTATCTAAGTATGTAAAATGGCTAACATCAACAAAAGTAAATAGATCACTACTTAAAAAGATATAAATGCAACTATTCATTACGTCAATCTGTTGACAAGTGCAATTTATAAGCACAATGAAGGGATTCAGCATTTTATAAGCCTTACTACATAATAGCTTATAATTTGTCAAATAAATTATACAAAAACAGTACGCATTATAATTCTTCATAATCTAATAAACATTGTTAATCAACGCCATTAAAAAACACACGACATTATTCTTATCCCTTAAAGCGTCATACCTTTATCAAGAATCAAGCAAAGGCACGGCTAAATTTTAAACGAGCCGCTCCATCAGCCAAATTAATTTTCACAAAAACAATTTAGGTGTCCGCAATAAATTATTTCACTTCCGTCAGTAATAATGTAATGTGAGCCCGCTTTATAAATAACGGATCTCTTCCCCGCAAGTGTTTATTTGGTTTGGAAAATTCTACGAGACAGTTGCGAGCGATACAAAATACATGATTATTCTGAATCCGCGGGACAGCACCTACTCAGTCCAGCCGTACCATAACGCCCACTGCAACGCAAATTGCTAGAATTATATCTAAATTGAAATATTTTACTTCCAACAGCAAACTACAATCAACTTTAAAACAAAGATGTTAAGGTATACATTACAAAGTTGTAATACAAATGAAAACATTACCGTCATATTATTTGATGAGTACGGAACGAGTGTCCTGAATAAATATGCAAGTGGCTTACACGATATAGAAATATATGCTTTTAATGGCACTTCCTTGTTTTAAATTAGCAACAGTGGACACAAATCTGTAATGGAGACTCACGAACGAATATTATGCTTTGAAGTGATGTGGGTACGTTTTGTTTAGTACAGACCTGCTGGCGGCTTTATTTTATGCATAAAATGCAAATGTTATAATTGAAAAGGTAAAACTTTTTGATCAGCACTTAGTATCACACTTAAATATTCTGCGTTGTAGATAGATAGATATATTAACACTTTATTGTACACCAGCCTTACAATTGCAAACAGAATTACAATGGTAAAATTAACTTAAAACTAGTTGCACAATAGGGCGGTCTTATCCCAAAATGCGATCTCTTCCAGACAACTTAGTTTGGAAAAGGTATTTTATAAAAGTGTAATTGTGTGGGTAACGGTGTACCTAGTGGAACAGTGTCTTAATGGGTAGATAAAAAGAATCGGACATATTATATTAATACAATTATGTATATGAGTATTAAACATATAATACGTATTTTACATACAATACAAAATAATTAGTTATGAGTTATGACAAACCAATACTTTAAAAAAATAAATAAAAAACTTTACATTATATATATATATATATGTGTGTGTGAATAAACTATAATATATACCTATATATACATATAATATATATACAGTCTTGATAATTGTGACAAATAATGATTTGTGACTAGATTTTTAAATGTTTGAAGAGATTGAGCCCGTCTGATAGTTTCGGGCAACGCATTCCACAATCGTACAGCTTGAACTGTGAAGGACTTTTGAAAGAAAACTGTAGAATGCGGGACTTTCAATTTAAGATTTTCTGATGATCTCAAGCACCTTGAATGTGTGTCATGAAGATATTCGAACCGTCGTTAAAGATAAAAGGGAAATGATGGATTGAATAATATATTATAAAGAAGGCAAAGGATGTGAGTATTCCGTCGAAGGCGGATAGGCAGCCATTTGAGCTTGTTACGAAATTCAGAAATGTGGTCATATTTACGTAAGTCATATATGAACCTTATGCAGAAGTTTTGGAGGAGCTCAAGTTTATCTAGCTGGTCCTCATTAAGATCTAGATAACTGGCATCGGCATAGTCAAGAATGGAAAGAAGAATAGATTGCACAAGTGCAATTTTAGTAGGTATGGGAAGGAAATTACGTAATCTTCTCAGTGATGCAGCGGCAGCAAAAAGACGTACATTGATATTTTGTAGCTGCACAGACTAGGATAACGTTTTGTCAAAGGTAATCCCCAGATTCCTCACTTCTTTAGTCACAGGAATAGAAAAGCCAACAAAAGATATCTGGAGAAGCAAAGACCAAGGAACCTTTGACATGAGTCTAGAACTGCCGATAATAACAATTATCGGCAGTTCTGGGTTTTCTTTGGATTTATCGTAAGTCCGTACCTATTGGTCCAATCTGATATTTTAGGCAGATCACTATTAATCGTGGAGATAGCTGGCGACAAATTTTCATATTTTGCTAGAGTGTAAATTTGCATATCATCAGCATAAAGGTGGTAGGAACAAGAAATATGATTGGATATAGAATTAATAAAAATTGAGAAGAGTAGAGGAGATAAGATGCCGCCCTGTGGGACACCAGCAGAATTTTCGCACCAGGAAGAATAAGTTTCATCCAGATGGACACGCTGCCGGCGGCCAAACAGGTAAATATGAAACCAGTCGATTACTGATGGAGATATGTTAAGAGAGCTTAAAATGGCGAGAAGAACATCAAAGTCGACAGTATTGAACGCATTGCTAAAGTCTAGCAAACAGAAAATTGTGAGCTTGCCATTCTCCATACCTGACCTGATATCATCCGTTATGTTGATAAGCGCAGTAGTGGTACTACGACCTGTACGGAAACCTGATTGGGAGGGATTGAGGATGTCATTTCGAGAAAGGAAAGAGTTAAGCTGATTATAGACAAGACGTTCAAGGACTTTGGAAAGAAAGGGTAAAATAGATATAGGACGATATTTGTCTAGCGTTCGGGCTATGAATGGGTAAGTTTTATACAGAGATCAGTGGAAGCGATTAATTCATCCAGTCTTAGCCCAAGGCAAAGGATCTAAACACATGGACCAAGTTTCTTGGCGCTAAGAATTTAACAATGTACAATTACCTGTATCTTCACTGATGTCAGGCCTGGAACTAAGTTAGGAAAAAAAAAACAAAACTAAGGTGGCCACGATAGATTGAATGAATTATCCACTTAGCTGTTCCTTCCAACTTGATGTCCTCTCCGTTGGCACGAGGGCACGATGCACGTTCACAGGATTCACAATTCAGTTTTGCAAATGTCAATGTTTCACAAATTATCACAAACTTTGCCGGAAGTCAAAAGCGGCAATTACGTATTAAGTTAATTACAAGTTGATTCAATTCGCGTTAATTCAAAAGGCGATATTTTACGTACGAGACGACAACGTGGAAATTTTTCAAGGCGGGAACTCAAGTGACAGTTCAGTGTGACCATTGTCAGAAATTTTCAATAGACTAAACAAAATGTTACTCAATCGATCTAATCGATTTGACTTATTATAAAAACAAATTCTATTTCAAACATCCACCCGCCCCGGACCGGCCTACCGGTCCACTAATCGGTTGGTAGACGTGACAATGTTGCAACCGCTCTCCTCAGAATCGAACCGTCCACCAAGACCTCAGCAAATCGGGGAACTCCATCAGCCCCAGTTACCAAATGAAGGATGCGCCCCCTGCGCCATCTGAGTGGTGGAAGGTTCCTTGATCAAAACGAGGTCTCCAATCTTGGGTGGATCGGTCTTGTCGGTCCACTTAACGCGTTGCTGGAGTATGTGCAAATATTCCAAATTCCAGCGTTTCCAAAAGCTCTGAGTAATCTGGCGTACCAATTCAAAACGCGAGAGAGGTCTCGTATCAATATAGGGGTACTCAGGCAAGGCGACAAGTGGGCGACCAATCAAAAAATGGCCCAGCGTAAGGGCCTCCAAATCATTCGGATCTGAGGAGATCGGGCACAATGGCCGAGAGTTCAAAACGGCCTCAATCTTACAAAACACAGTTGCGAGTTCCTCAAATGTAAGGACAGATTCACCGATTGTCATTCGCAAGTGTGTTTTGGCCAATTTTACGGCGGCCTCAAATATACCACCCCAGTGTGGACAATTGGGTGGGGAAAACAACCAATTTATCCCACGTCGGGCAAGCCTATCACCTATATCAGCTTTGTTGGTTTTAAGGAAATTAACAACATCATTTAAATAATTATAGGTGCCCTTGAAGTTAGTGCCGCAGTCAGAACGGATCAAGGAAGGCAGCCCTCTGCGGGATACAAATCTGTCAAATGTGGCTACAAACGCCTCGGTCGTAAGCGAGGAGACCAGTTCCAAATGAACGGCCTTTGTGGAGAGGCAAACAAAAACACACAAGTAGGCCTTAACAGTCTTGCTGTTTCGAAGTGTCGACGTTTTCACCAAGAAGGGACCAGCGAAGTCCGTGCCAACACCGTCAAATGTCCTGCTCTCCGTTACGCGATCTGCCGGTAAGTCTCCCATCAACGGCTGCATGGTAGAAGCCTTGAGCTTATAGCAAGGGATGCAGCGAAAGAATACACTCCGAATAATTCTTCGGGCAGACAAGATCCAAAATTTGCGTTGCAAAATGGCCAACAAAGCATTACAACCAGCATGCGAATTTTTAAGGTGACGGTCAGTTACCAACAAGCGTACCAAATGACCGTCCTTAGGTAACAAAAGGGGGTGACGTGCCCCGTAAGGGAGGTTGGCGTTCTTGAGACGCCCTCCAACGCGCAAGAGACCCGTATCGTCCAAAAAGGGGTTCAATTTAGAGACAGCTCCCGACAATTTCGATCTCCCTGATTTAAGGATAGCAATCTCCCTTTCAAAATGCGCCAATTGCACAGAACGAACCCAAAAGGTGAGGGACTCCTGTCGTTCCTGTGGTGAGATAAACGGTGTCAGTCGTTTCTGTTGTGGGTGCTTAAAATTAAAAACAAAACGCTTTATCCAAGCAGTGACACATAACAACTTGTCGAGGGAGCTGTAACGATTCAACAAAAAATCGGGGTCGAAGGCGCATTCTAGCTTCTCAAGAGCGAGTGTTCGTAAACCCGGCAAATTAGAAGTATTCAAAACTGGCGTTCGTGGCCAATCAATTTCTGGTCGACTCAACCATGCCGGACCCCACCACAGCGAATGACCTATCAAATTAGGCGTCAAGCATCCGCGCGAGGCACAATCAGCTGGGTTGAGCTCACCTGGCACGTGTCTCCAAACAAGTTTGACTTCGGATTTCTGGATTTGGGAAACGCGATTAGCGACAAATACCTCCAAGGTATGGACAGAAGCCTTCAACCAACAAAGAACAATTTGGCTGTCTGTCCAGGCGTAGGTCCCATTAATGCAAATGCTTTTACCCAAGGTACTGAACACGTGATTCAACAAGCGTACAAGTAGGGCTGCTCCCGAGAGCTCCAATTTCGGAATGGTCAGAGATGTCCGAAGGGGTGCAACCTTGTTCTTCGCCATGATCAGGGAAACTCTCACCTGACCTGAGGCACTGACTGTGCGCAAGTACACCACGGCCGCGTGACCACGTTCCGAGGCATCACAAAACCCGTGAAGGGTGACCTTGTACTTCCCGGGAGGAAGAATGGGACGAGGCAAGGAGATCTCGTTGACGGCAGGAAGTGAGGATACAAAGGAGGTTTCTCAACAAGAGTGCCGTGCAGAGGTTCGTCCTAGGTCAATCCTGCTGTCCAAAGCTTCTGCAAGAAGCATTTTGCCCAAAATATAATTGGACAGATCCAACCATTCGGATCAAAAGTTCTGGCGACAGTAGACAATACGAGACGTTTAGTCCAAGAACACGGCAATTTCAAGTCTACGTTATATGTAAAGATGTCTTGGACTGGTCTGTACTGAACGCCGAGAACAGCCATCATGGCGGGGT
The DNA here is from genome assembly GCA_944739405.2 of Euclidia mi. NCBI lineage: Eukaryota > Metazoa > Arthropoda > Insecta > Lepidoptera > Erebidae > Euclidia > Euclidia mi. The sequence goes on along the minus strand of OX123184.2, from coordinate 14,906,226 downwards.
TGTCAACAATCTCAAACAAATGTGGATCCTGCTGATGATCCTCTGGCAAGCCTTCCAAAAGCGCTGGTGAGTTGGAAATCCATTTGCGCAACTCATAACCAGCGGAGGCCAAAATACCTATCAATTCGTCCCGCAGGAGGATCGCCTCGTCCGCTGTGGAGGCGCCCGAGCAAATGTCATCGACGTAAATATCGTCTTTCAAGATGGCGGAGGCTCGTGGGAAACGTAAGCCTTCTCGGTCTGCGAGCTCCCAAAGAGAACGTATTGCCAAGTAGTGGCTCGACCTTAACCCGTACGTATTAGTATTGAGCTCGTAGACGACCATGGGATCACGAGGAGACTCTCTCCAAAGGATCAACTGGAAGCGACGGTCATCAGGGTGGATAATCGTCTGCCTAAACATCATTTTTATGTCGGCTACAAAGACAACCTGATGTCGTCGGAAGCTGGTGATGACGTCACAAAGGTCCTTGACCAACTTGGGACCAGAATGCAAGCACTGGTTCAAGGATACGCCTGTTGAAGTCTGCGCAGAACCATCAAACACTGTGCGCAGCTTGCCAGTTGATGGCTTCAATACCGCGTGATGCGGGAGAAAGTAATGCTCCACCGAACGCCAATCCAAATTTGACCCAGATATGTGTCCCAATTGTTCATATTCCCTCATGAACTCAATGTACTTCTGTCTGAGCTCCGGATCACGACCCATGCGGCGCTCCATGACCAACAACCTCTTTTCGGCTAAAGGTCGTGACTCACCAAGCGGAGGCCAAACAGACAGGAAGGGTAGCCTCGTAATGATCCGACCAGAACGGAGTCGACCAGTGTTGTTCTGGAAGAACAGCTCGCACTCCTCATGTTCTGGATTCAAACGGGCAGCTTGAGGGGGCTCCTCTACCTCCCATAACCTCTGAACCGCATCAGAGAGAGCGGAGCCTACAGCCAACAAATTATCAAGTTCAGGTGGAGGGGGGTCCCTAGGTACAGGGCCCATCAAAGCAAAGCCAAATATGGCCGGGATGGCAGTCAAACCATTTGGCACCAAGACCCGTTTCCCACCAATCAAAATTCCTCCGAGGACATCAGAGCCAATCAACAAGTCGATTTGTCCCGGTGTGTCAAATTTGGGGTCTGCCAGTTCCAATCCCGATGTCAAATTCACCACAGCAGCAGATAGCTGCTTCTGTGGGTGCATGCCCAAAATATTCTTCAGTACAAATAGCCGAGGTTTTAATCCTCGGGTGTGAGGATTCAACAGGGCCAAACAAAACCTTAACTTGCCCTTCAACATTAGAGGCTATGTCACCTATGCCCCGTATACAATTTGGAAAAGAGCCCATATTTAATTTAACCTGCCCTACCAAATAAGTGGAAACTATGCAACCTTGTGAACCTGTGTCCAATATAGCACGGACAACAACAGAGGTCCCCGTGGGTCCCCAGACCCTAACAGCAACCGTTAGTAGGATAACGGTCTCAATGGGGGAGGTTGGCGTTATAGGGCAGGGGTCAATGACCTATTATTGCCTGGGCGGCGAGCGTTGGCCAGGACCAGGCAAGTCAAAACGAGGGTGCGGCTTGAAGTCCTCAAAGGCGCGATGACTTGATCCACGCGCCATCTGTGGGGGGTCATAATGACGCACCCGCCCAAAACGAGGTGGGCGCGAGTCAAGGCGGGGACGCTCCACCAAAGGAGGGGAATACCTGGGGCAGCAGTCATGGTGCTGGTGACGCTGAACAGCACATTCAGGTGCGCGAGAGAGAGGAGGCGTGCGCACGCTACGGTTCCCCAAGCGGGGCCAGCGGCGATCAATTGAGCGAGGCAACTCTCGGCTACGCGCCGGTGAGCCTCGGCTGCCACCTTCAAAACACCCGCCCGTGCGCGGCGTCGGCTGGTTGGACAAGCGGCCAACCTCTCTGGCATTCATACAGAGAATGTCCAAATGCTGTCCTCCACAGTGAGGACAGGGGCGAGAGTTTGGGCAGTCTCGCTGGTAGTGGGACCCCAAACAAGAGAAGCAATGGCGGCGGGCATTCGCGATGCGCCTACGAGAGGCGACATGTAGGTCCAAGAATGCCCTACAACTGGCCGTTCTGTGCCCCGTGACCTTGCAGTAGGAGCACTCTGCTGGGCTCTGCGTGACCGCAAAGCGAGGAGGGCGCCGGTCAACATTGGCTCGGGTGTGAACGCGAGCCTGCTCCTTGACCTTGGGCGGCTGCGACTTAGTCGGCGTGTCACCACCGGAGTTGTCCAAGACTCGGCACTCATCCTCGAGGAACCTCTCCAGGTCAGCAAAGGGGTGCAGATGGGTCGCGCTATCCCCACCAAAGTGTGGTTCAAAACGCGACCTCAGGTCGGCAGGCAGCTTCTTTAACACAATGTGCACCAATAGATAGGACCATTGGTCCACGGGCAGGTCAAGGCACTTAAGTGCGTTGATGGCCACCAAAAGCGGGTTCAAAGTTGGGTGCGCAACCCAGAGACCCGGGTGAGCGTCGGCAATCCCAAAATCTGCTCGATGTGCGTGTCGGCGAGGCCACGCTTATTATGGTACCTACGGGTGATTAGGTCCCGAGCCGTCTGGTACGCCTCGTCAGACACGGGCAGATGCTGGATGAGGCCCTTAGCCTCCCCATCCAGAACCGACATTAAATATGCCAATTTTTGTGCTGGCTGAAGGTCAGCCCTGTCATTGACCAGGCTGTCGAACAAATTAATGAAGCCCAGGTAGCTTCCTAGGCAGCCATCAAAATGGGGGAGGTCCAAAGTAGGGAGCCTACTCACCAGCCCCGGTGCTGACCTAGGAAGCTTCTGCTTCAGGCCGGGTTGCCCTTCCCTATCGGCAACTAGTTGTCTCGCAGTATTGGAGACAGCATCATACAGGTCTAAGACCTGGGCATAGTCTTCGCTGACCTTATTTCGCTGGTCAGCAGTGAAATCAGTGACTGACACTTCGAGACAGCAAGCGCTGAAAGTGCGGATCTGCTGTTCCACACTTGCCAGGCGATCATCGATCCGCTCGTACCTTTGAAGTAAGGTCTACTGGCGATCAGGCCGGTTAACTAAAGCACTGGCCGAGGCAAACCAGCGCAAATCTGATGCAATAGCACCAGCAGCCGCACGCAAGTCCTTGATAGCTGACATAATCAAAATTCAAAAGAGCCCGGACAAGCGTTAAATAATATTAACAATCAAAACTTAATTTTTCTCAATTCTTTGAAACCAACAAAGTATTAGCCTGTTTACTGCAAGTGCAGGCAAGTGACAGGTATCTACTGTCCAACAAAATTAATAGTTTCAATATATTGAAACAAACACAAAAGTTATCAAAAGTTGTAACTTATAACAAATTAAAGTTGAACTTCAAATTAATTAATGAATTATTTGCAACAGACAGACTGACCGTGTTATTTGAGATATACAATAGTAAGTAAGCACAGAATATGTGCTACCTAGCAATATTATCTATATTATAACAAAACAAAGTTTATTAATGTGACCCACCCAAGTGGCAAGGTCAAGTTGGTTGTTATAATGTTTATGAATATATGCAATAAACTAAATTTACTAAATTTATTGATACATACAGCTGTTATGTATCCAAACAAACTGACTTATTAATGCAACAACAAAGGACAATGGCAGAATTCGGTCTGGGTTTGTTGTGGCGACCTTAAACTTCATATGAACAAAACAAATAGTTTTTTTTTCTACGATTTTTAATATTTTCACTTTGTCTCGTTAAAGCTGGAGTATTTTATGATGATAAAAAGCATTCCAATTGATTACGAACTAGGTACCTACTTTATTATTTGATTGTTGCCATAGACAATAGTGTGACTGGAATAGACGTGAGTGCTATTGATCCGTATCGATTATTAAAATATAATTATTAATATGCAGTTATTTAATCTTTAATTAACATTATGTCAATAAGCTAATAATTTTTGAAGCAAAACAATTTTTAAATCAAATAAAAACGTCACAACATCGTTTCAATGTTGTATCGATTTCACATAAAATCGATTTAAAATGTGCAGCTCTGCTTTTGTCTTTGGCTGTGACAGTTAGATGCTACAGAATATTTCTTTGCGTTTTGATGTCAATCTGACATAATTTCATTTGATAATTCAAACGTACCTACATTGTTCATTGTTAACTTAAAACTAAAACACCGATATCTTGTTTTTCCGGGTTTCCCGAGTGAAAATAGAATCATTTATAGACTCTGTTACTCACGCCGAATTTTTTGAAATATTTTTTTTACTGTGCGCTTCAATTTAATTTCAGACATTTCGATGTATGGAGATCTGCCATTGTCCTTTAAGTTAGATTTTTCAACAATACCAATCAACAATTACTGATTGAGGTTATGTGTGACAATGTGTTTCAAATTATCTAGGTCAACTTATACAATTAAATATTATGTATTTTAGACAATACTGACCTGAGAACACTACAACACTGTTAACCTGTTAAGAAATGAGATGCTTAGCTCAGATACAAGTTTACAATATAGGCACAGTTAACCACGCTCTTGCTATCAAAATTATGTCTAGCGTTCGGGCTATGAATGGGTAAGTTTTATACAGAGATCAGTGGAAGCGATTAATTCATCCAGTCTTAGCCCAAGGCAAAGGATCTAAATACATGGACCAACTTTCTTGGCGCTAAGAATTTAACAATGTACAATTACCTGTATCTTCACTGATGTCAGGCCTGGAACTAAGTTAGGGAAAAACAAACAAAACTAAGGTGGCCACGATAGATTGAATGAATTATCCACTTAGATGTTCCTTCCAACTTGATGTCCTCTCCGTTGGCACGAGGGCACGATGCACGTTCACAGGATTCACAATTCAGTTTTGCAAATGTCAATGTTTCACAAATTATCACAAACTTTGCCGGAAGTCAAAAGCGGCAATTACGTATTAAGTTAATTACAAGTTGATTCAATTCGCGTTAATTCAAAAGGCGATATTTTACGTACGAGACGACAACGTGGAAATTTTTCAAGGCGGGAACTCAAGTGACAGTTCAGTGTGACCATTGTCAGAAATTTTCAATAGACTAAACAAAATGTTACTTAATCGATCTAATCGATTTGACTTATAGTGAAAACTATTTCTATTTCAAACAATATTCATTGAAGGATTCAGGATAAGATTTCTTAGGTAGAGGAACTACGTGGGCATCTTTCCAAGATGTAGAAAAATGCCATTCGGAATTGAATAATTAAGTAGGTGGGAAATAATAGGAAGGATTTCATCAAGGATGGGGAGCAACATATTGCGGGTGATACCATCGCTGCCAACTGCGTTGGATGTTATGGATAAAATGCTGTTTTTAACATCACATGCAGTAAACTGACTAAAGACAAAAGGCGGGTGATCAGGGGTTAAAAGCGACGAAAGGTGATTTAATGTATTAATTTTTGTTGTCCTATCAAAATTGGACGAAGCAGAGAAGTGCTGGTTAAGCAAATTGATATCAATATTGAGGGATTTTGTATTCTGACTTTGCTTTCCAACCCCCAATGATCTCAGGAATTTCCAGACTTTAGCTGGATCTCCGTTTTGAACAGAATTATGGATATGCCGGCGTTGTGCATCCCTTTTTTTTTTTTTTTGTTTTACGAGGTGGATAATCCCTTCGGATCTCCGACTCTTGGGGGAAATAAGAGCCAGAGTATGTGGTGTTTCCATTAAAAACCACCTCAACTTCCGCCATGTACCCGTGTGTCAGAGGGTGGGGCATCACCAAAGCACTCGTCGCCACCCTCCGTCGGGTATTGGCCCGCCAGATGGTCAGGCGGGCCCCAAACAAAACCCCCTTGGCGACGGATTAAGGTGTTGGACTCCGCCGCCAAAACGCCCAGCGGCCGCAGAGGATAGGGAGGACGGCAACGCAACACCGCATCTCCTCTTCCTCTGCGGCCCCACCGCGACGCATCGAATGGTGCGCCCCCATTTGGTCGCGGGAGATAGGGCGCGCGGCAACGCAACATCGACACGCCTCTCCTCCCGCGACCGCACCCGACTGCGAGGGACAGACAGAACTGTCCCCCGCACCCGCACCGTTGGACGCATCCTGCGCAGGCCCCTCCTAGCCCACGCGGAGCGTCCCCTCCTGGATCCCTCTTAGCTTCACCGCGGGTGACCAATCCACGGTTACTGAGCCCCCCCACCACGACAAGGTGGAGATCCCACGAGGGGGGCGTTGTGCATCCCTACACACCCTATTGCAATGGATTCTAACCTTGATATAATTTTCTTTATTAATCTCAGTGGGCTTTGATTTGGCAGCTGTTTTTTTCTGTATAAGTAAACTTATATCTTTAGTAAGCCAAGGTGCAGGTGCATGTTTTAGTTTTATGGCTCGGAAAGGTGCATGAACGTCATACAAGTCAATAAGATTCCTCTCGAACAATTGAATTTTGGAATCCATAGATTCTGCGTCAAGCAGCGGTTGCCAGTTGATGGTTTTGGCATCATCACGTAAAAGATCACTATCCATACTACTTAAATTGCGAAGCAAGAGAATTCTAGACTTAGCCTTGGGAGGACGGATGCTGAAAGAGAGAAAAATAAGATCATGATAAGAAAATTCATCTGCACCAAGTTGGCCGTGCTTAGCAACATGACCAAGCGATGAGACGAAGATGAGGTCTAGAAGTGAGGGAGTAGAATTAGGAAAATGATGGATGGCATTCAGGGGAAGAATATGAAGTTTACTCGAAACTGAAATGGAATGTAGAGATAAGGAACGAGAGTCGTTCTTAAGAAGAAAAGTGTTAAAGTCACCCATGATAATAGTTTGACTGTAAGAAGGGGATAGATTAAGCAAAAGAGTTTCAAAGGAGGAAAAGAAATCTATACGCAAAGAAGGACAGTAATAAACACCAAGAAGGATTTTGGTGTGGTGCAGCTTAATCTCCAGGCAGAGATGCTCACTAGCATTGGGTGGAGGCGGCTGTGAAGACATAATAACCACTGAATAGTCAATGTATGAGCGGAGATAAATGGCAACACCACCGCCACCACTACCAATTCGGTCATTCCTAATCAGTTCGAAGCCAGGTGAAGAATAAGAGGCAGAAGAAAGGCATGGCTTAAGCCAGGATTCGGATACAAGAATAGCATGAATGTTCGTACAGTCAAAGGTTGCTAGCATATCTGGGAAATGGGCCGGAATACTCTGTGCATTGATATGGACAACGTTCAAGTTCCTGGGAACATCAGAAAATAAAGATTGCAGATTATCTGCCAGGGAAGGGATACTAACGTATCTGTCATTGTCGGTACTCACTGAAAAAAAGTCATCATTATCACTATCTAAATCCATAAACGACATATAAAGTTTATATTATAAAATAAATAATATCAATCAATCAGCCTATCGCAGTCCACTACTGGACATAGGCCTCTCCCAACACGCGCCACAGTACACGGTCCTCAGCCTTCCGCATCCAGTCAGTCCCAGCCACCTTCTTCAGGTCATCGGTCCACCTAGCCGGGGGCCGCCCTACCTTACGCTTGCCGAGACGTGGTCGCCACTCTAGGATACGCTTGCTCCATCGGCCATCAGTCCTTCTACAGATATGGCCAGCCCACTGCCACTTGAGCCTACTGATTCTGTGAGCTATGTCGGTAACTTTGGTTCTTTGTCGGATAACTTCGTTTCGAATTTTATCCTTCAAAGAGACGCCAAGCATAGCCCGTTCCATAGCTCGCTGCGTGACTTTTAGTTTGTGGACTAGTCCCACTGTGAGTGTCCACGTCTCGGCACCGTACGTCATAACAGGTAGGACGCATTGGTTGAAGACTTTGGTCTTCAGGCATTGCGGGAGGGGCGAAGAGAAAACTCGACGTAGCTTGCCAAACGCTGCCCAACCCAACTGGATCCTGCGGTCGATTTCTTTCTCGAAGTTGTTTCTACCAAGCTGGACTACTTGCCCAAGGTAGACATACTCTTAAACAACTTCGAGCATCGATCCGTTGACATAAACCGGTCCCGGCACAATGTGTTCGTTGAACATAATCTTGGTTTTATCCAAGTTCATGCCGAGACCGACCCGTCGAGAGGCTCCATTTAGGCTGTGCAGCATCTCGCTCAGCTCTGCCAGGCTCTCTGCCACGATGACGATATCGTCGGCAAACCGAAGGTGGGATATGTACTCGCCATTAATAATGATGCCCCGTCCAGTCCAGTCCAGCTTCTTAAAGACGTCTTCGAGTGCGTTGGTGAAGAGCTTAGGGGATATTACATCCCCCTGCCTCACCCCTCTACGCAACTTAATGGAGCTGGTTTTATTGTCCTGGAGCTGGACGGTCATAGTGGCCGTGTCGTACAAACATCTCAACACCTCGATGTAGCGCCAATCGATGCGACACCGCTGCAGAGCATCCAGAACCGCCCAGGTTTCGATGGAGTCGAAGGCTTTCTCGTAGTCCACGAAAGCCATAAACAGCGGCTGATTGTATTCGTGGGTCTTCTGTACAATCTGCCGTATAGTATGGATGTGGTCTACGGTGCTGTAGCCTTTTCGAAACCCGGCTTGTTCCGGTGGCTGGAAATCGTCGAGTTTTCTGGCGAGGCGATTTGTTAGGACTCTCGAGAACAACTTGTAGACGTGACTCAGGAGTGAGATGGGTCTGTAGTTTTTCAGCAGGGTTTTGTCACCTTTTTTGAAAAACAGAACCACCGCACTCCCACTCCACGCCACAGGTGTTAGGCCTTGGTGGATAACGGAATTAAACAGGCTCGCCAGCTCTTTCAGAACTGCTGTCCCACCTGCTTTTAAGAGCTCTGTGGTGATTCCGTCATCCTCTGGAGACTTGTTGTTCTTGAGCTGCTCAAGAGCCACTCTTACCTCGCCTTGATTGACATCAGGGATGTCCTGCCAACCGCTGCGCCTTCACAACATGTGGACGTAAAGCGACGCTTATGGCTTACTCATCAGCAGATTGGGATGGCCTGCGCAGTTATTACGCGTCCATTCCGTGGTCTCAGCGTTGCTTTGGTGGGAGGGATCCTTCGGAGAGTGCGTCTGCTGTTGCTGGGGAAATTCTGTTAGGTATGGAATATTATATTCCATCCACTTTTGTCACCAGCAACAGCAGACTCCGGCTCTGGTTCGATCGCGAGTGCGCCGATGCTGTTAAACAAAAACAGTCGGCATACCATGCTTGGATCAGGGCTCGGTCTCGTCGCGATCCGAGTGTCCATCTCATCAAAGCGGCCTAAAACAGAGCCACTAAGGTCTGCAAGAGGGCATACGTCAGAGCGGATGCACAGCGCGTTGCACGGTTTGGCCAAGAACTTCTGTCGCACCCTACGGGAAGCCGTGGATATTGGCTGCTGGCCAAAACCGTGCAATCCAATTTCTGCCAGTCTTTACTGCCACCGTTGCGATGCTCTGATGGATCACTGGCTTATGGGCCGCAAGAGAAAGCTGACTTGCTTGTCAATCTCTTTGCGGCCAACTCCCGAATCGATGACCGTAGTTCGCAGCCGCCATCCATAAACCACTGCGGCCAATCCATGCCTGATGTTCGCATCAGACAATGCGATCTTCGCGCGATACTGCGGTCTCTCAATGTCCGGAAAGCCAGTGGTCCCGACAATATCCCAACGGTTGTTCTTAAGAAATGTGCAGCCGAGTTGTCTTCAATGCTTACACGCCTGTATCGCCTGTCTTACTCCTCTGGCGTCGTGCCGCAGGCTTGGAAGGAGGCGAACGTACAACCGATTCCCAAAAAGGAGGATCGTTCTGATCCAGCTAACTATCGCCCCATAGCCATCACCCCTATTCTCTGCAAGGTATTCGACCGGATTATCAACACCCAACTCGTTCGCTACCTAGAAGATCGCTCTCTTATCAATGATCGACAACATGGCTTCAGCCCGAAACGATCAACGGGCGACCTTCTAGCGTATGTCACTCACCTTTGGGGTGAGGCTATGGACAGGCACGGGGAGTTGTTGGCTATCAGCCTCGACATCTCCAAAGCCTTCGATAGAGTCTGGCATCGTGCGCTTCTTTCCAAGCTTCCGGCTTACGGCTTGCCACCTCGATTGTGCATCTGGGTTGCTAGCTTCCTGCATGAACGACGTGTTCGAGTTAATTGCAAAGGTCTAAATTCAAAGTTTATGCAGTTAAATGCTGGCGTGCCCCAGGGATCCGTCTTAACGCCCACACTTTTTCTTCTGCATATCAATGATATGCTCACTTTTGGGAGCATACATTGCTATGCAGATGACAGTACCGTGCATGGGCGGTATCTCGGCCATCCTGCGGCTAAGCAGGCCGACATTGAGGAAAATAGGCGAAAACTTGTCACTGAGCTTGACCAGGTTTTGAAAAGTATCTCGAATCATCATCATCATCATCATATCAGCCAAACGACGTCCACTGCTAGACATAGGCCTCCCCCAAGGTTCTCCACACAGACCGGTCTTGAGCCGCCCGCATCCAACCGCCTCCCGCGATCTTGACGAGTTCGTTGGTCCACCTTGCGGGGGGCCTACCTCTGCTGCGTCGTCCGGTACGTGGCGGCCACTCCAGAACCTTTCTGCCCCAACGGCCATCGGTTCTTCGAGCTATGTGCCCTGCCCACTGCCACTTCAGCTTGGCTATCCGGAGAGCTATGTCGGCGACTTTGGTTCTACTGCGGATCTCCTCATTTCTGATTCGATCTCGCAGGGAAACTCCAAGCATAGCTTTCTCCATCGCCCTCTGAGTGACCTTGAGCCTTCTGATAAGGCCCATAGTGGGCGACCACGTCTCTGATCCGTAAGTCATCACTGGCAACACACACTGATCAAAGACTTTCGTCTTGAGACATTGCGGGATATCAGACGAGAAGATATTTCGTAGCTTCCCGAACGCTGCCCAACCGAGTTGGATTCGACGATTGACCTCCTTCTCGAAGTTGGACCTACCTAATTGGACTACTTGTCCCAAGTAGATATACTTGTCGACAACTTCGAGCGTAGAGTTCCCAACCTGAATAGGAGTAGGTACAACATGGACGTTCGACATGATTTTCGTCTAGTCCATGTTCATCTTAAGACCTACTTAATGGGAGACTCTACAGAGGCCATCGAGCATTGTGCCTAGGTCTTCCATGGTCTCAACCATGACTACGATATCGTCTGCGAATCGAAGGTGAGTGATGTACTCGCCGTTGATGTTGATGCCGAGTCCATTCCAGTCCAGAAGCTTGAAGACATTCTCCAGCGCAGTGGTAAACAGTTTCGGGGATATGACATCCCCCTGTCTCACTCCTCGCTGGAGTTGAATAGGTTTCGAACTCTAGTCCTGGAAGCGGACTGACATAGTGGCGTTTTCATACAAACACTTCAGCACTTCGATATATCGGTAGTCAATCCGGCACCGTTGGAGAGACTGTAGCACCACCCAGGTTTCGATCGAATCGAAGGCTTTTTCATAGTCCACAAACGCCAAGCATAGGGGCTGGCGCATATACTCCTCGGACTTCAGTATAACCTGCCGCAGCGTATGTATGTGGTCTATGGTACTATATAGCCTTTACGAAAACCGGCTTGTTCGGGAGGCTGGAAGTCGTCTAGCTTGCTCTCGAGACGATTCGTGATGACCCTCGAAAACAGTTTGTAGACGTGGCTCAGAAGTGTGATGGGTCTGTAGTTTTTTAAGAGGGTTTTATCCCCTTTCTTATAGAAAAGCACCACCACACCTCTGTGCCACGCCCGTGGCGTTTTACCCTCGAGAATGACGGAATTAAATAGCTTCCGAAGGGCTTCTCTAGCGGGTGCACCGCCAGCCTTCAGAAGCTCGCTCGTAATTCCGTCATCACCCGGCGCCTTGTTGTTTTTGAGCTGTTTGAGAGCCACACTAATCTCGTGCATGACGTCCGGGATATCTTCGGTATAGTGTCGGGTCAATCCAGCTCTAGGGTCTGACGCTGGAGTACTTGCGGGTTGTTGCGTTGTCGTGTATAGCTGTCCATAGAACCTTTCGATCTCCTCCAAGAGCTCAGGCTTGGACGAAACGATTCTGCCATCCTCCGTCTTCAGCTTTGTCAGCTGACTCTGCCCAACAGACAGATCCCTCTGGAACACTTTGGATCCCTTATTCTGCTCGATCGCCTCACGAACACATTTTGTGTTGTATTGGCGGAGATCGCGAGTCAGAGACTTAGAGATCTGTCTGTTGAGGTGCCGATATTTCGGCATGTCGTCGGAGGATAGCAGAACCATCTTGCGCCTTTCCTCTAACAGCTCGAGGGTCGGACCCGAGATCTTGCTGGTTCTCTTGCTTTTCTGGGGCATGAAGAATTTAGCCCCTGTTGTATGGACAGCATCCACGAACCCGTTACTGTACTCATCCACATCTACGCATTCGCCCAAGCATTCGAAACGGTTCTTGAGTTTGAGCTGAAAGCTCTCGGGGTTTTGGATATGAACCGGTGCCGGTCGGAGCGTGGACTTTATCAACCTCGACCGTTCGAGGCTTGTACAGATATTCAATGTGCCTTTTACCATTCGGTGATCGCTCCCCACTTTAAGTAAATTGATCACGGATACATCATTGAATATCTGCCTCTTCGTCGACATGATAAAGTCGATCTCATTTTTGGTGGCACCGTCTGGACTTACCCAGGTCCACTTGCGGCATTCTCGCTTCTTGAAGAAGGAATTCATCATATAGAGGCCTTCCTTCTCCATACAGCTAGCCAGCAAGTGACCCCGGGAATTCCGATGCCCATAACCAAATTGCCCCACTCTCAGCTCATCACCATCACGTTTGCCCAGCTTCGCGTTAAAATCTCCCATGACCACGGTGTAATTGGTTTTGAAGCCATGTATAGCCCGAGATATGTCCTCGTACATGGCTTTCACCTCCTCATCGGGGTGCGTCGAGGTCGGAGCATATACCTGTATGACCTTCAGCGAATACCGCTTGGATATTCTGAGTATAAGGTACGCTACCCTGCTCGACACACTCCCGATATTTACCACGTTGGTCACGACAGATTTGTGGACGATGAACCCGACACCACCTTGGGACTGTTGTTCGCCCTCCCGGTAGAAGAGCAAGTTGCCGGAATTGAGAACTATCGAGTCCTCCCCCTGTCTTCGGACTTCAGATAGGCCTATGATATCCCATCCCATCGCAACTTGCTCAATTCTTCTTCCAGCTCGACAATCTTCTCGTCGGTCCGCAGTGTGCGCGTGTTCAGTGTTGCCAGGTCCAATTGTCGTTGGTGATGGTAGCCCGATCTCTTCCGGAGATTCTTCACACCCCTTGCCCCGCCGTTACCATGGCCGCTACCATAACCAGGACTAGCGGGGCCGCCGGGGACTAGGGGCCGGTTTTTATTGGTGTGGTTCATGTATGGGGGGATTTGCCATAATCGCCACGCTTGGCAGGCGTATTGGCGATCGCAGTGGCGGAAGTTTTTAGTGCTGGACGCTGCTGCCCATCTAGCAACTTGGGATTTACTTCCGCCAGGTTCGGATGGTTTGACCGCCATCTTTCGGTTGACTGCTTGCACTGGAGGAGATACTATGACGAGTATCTACTCGTCAGAGTAACTCCTTCAGTGGGCGGTGGGGTCGTCACGTCCCGATGCCCGTGCCAGTGACATCTCGAATTGGGGTGCTGAAAACATGGTCAAGTTCAACGCCAAGAAGACATAGGTGTGCGCATTTTCAGCAAAGTTATCTCCATTCCTTCCCCAACCTTCTCTTCTGGACACTCCACTACCGATACAGGACAGTCTAAATATACTTGGTATGGACATACGCCGCAATCTCAACCTGAGAAACTACATTGAGGGTGTCATTAAATCGGCATCTCGAAAACTCGGAGTCCCGAACAGAGTGAGGAGGTTTTTAACGTCGGAGCAGCTGTGTCTATTATACAAGACTCAGGTTCACCCCTGCGTGGAATACTGCTCTCATCTCTGGAACGGCTCCGCTCAGTACCTGCTAGATGCCCTTGATAGGTTGCAGCGGCGTGCTGTCCGTATCATAGGTGACCTTGAGGCTACTAAGACCCTTGAATCTCTGCAATTACGCAGGGACGTAGCCTCAATGGCTGTCTTTTACCGATTGCCTGACGCTGAGTGTTCAGAAGAACTCTTTCAACTCATCCCACCCTCTCCTTTCCTATCCCGAACAACACGTGCCGGGTTAAGGTGCCACCCTTATACGGTAGATCAGATACATTCACGTACGAAAAGGTTCGGTACATCTTATCTTTGCCGTACCTTAAAGATGTGGAACTCACTGCCAGCTCACGTGTTTCCTTCCTCCCTTGATCCTGGGTCCTTTAAGCGGGGCGTGAAAAAGCATCTCTCAAGGCCGTCAAATTGAGGGCCGTCATGTCACATTGCTTAACCAGCAATTGGGGATGGTGGCCTTCCCAATAGGACTTCACTGTCAGCTTATCATCAGGCAGCGTGAAGTCAATTTGACAGGCTTTTTTTAATAAAAAAAAATTATATGAATTAAATTATAATTAATTAAAAAAGCGAGGACTAAAATTTTTTACTGCTATGGCTACAACTACCCACACAAAAAAAAACAAAATTGCTTACTAAGTAAAGGATACAAACACGCAGAGTGGTTTTATACTCTTACATCGAATCGAATAAATAGAAACGCCTAATACTGCGCTTTTCAGACGCACGCCTGAAACTACAAAATTTGAACAGTTAAACAGAGTATCTGCAATACTCAAAATTCACAAACCGACACCAAGTGGTCATTTACAAGGTCCTGGCTTACTTAAACGACATATTCTAATTAATTTTATTTAAAGTCAGTTATCAACTTACTAATCTAGTATAATGCTCGAAATACCGGATTGTTTCCTAGCTAAAAATTACAGACATTTTATTCTAATCTTCATAATAGAAACTTCAAGTGGAATTGGTGATATTCTATGATCATTAAACCACAATTAAAACGATTTGTACAAAATTTAGATTTGACAAAATTAGTAAGATATTCATCTGTACATACTTTGGCCTATTCTGTTTCTATTTGGACTGAATGTTTTATAATGAATTTTGTAACCTGGATCAGGTATATGGCTAAAGCCTTGTTTTTTTTTATTCATACCCCATAAAGTATTATGTAATCTTATTTCATTTGCGCTACATTTTACATCAGTCACAGTAACAACTGATAGAGCAAGTGATATATCAATAAGACAAAATTTCAACACTGCAAACAAATGTCCGAAGCACAAAGAAAAAGGGTAAACAAAGCACTCAGAGTTAGGCAGGAGGCATTCCGATCATTTGTTTATCGAGCCACAGTCACGTCGAACTAAAACTTCATGCCCTGCAACCATTTCGCAAATAAACAGTCCCCACGAGTTCAACCGAAAAGGCTTTCGCATATAAATCTTTGCGACGAAAGCGACAATACAATGTTCGTTTTATGGCGAGCGGAAAATTTACAACATCTCGTAATTACTGTAATCTTTGCAGGAGAGTGTGAGCCCTTTGTGTCACGCAGTGTTCATCCATTTACGGTGTCGAGGCTTATGACGTATTGCCATAATGCCTAACAATGTTGACAAATCCCAAGTTCTCTTGCAGTGTCCTGCGGGTTGACGGGTAGTATGTGAATATGACTGAAGATGACTGCGTCTATAATGACCGTATAATAGTATGCACGACTAGCAGACTGCTAGTCTAAGTTTCGTGCACATTGTTATTATGCTCTACACTCTACAGCTACCTATATTTCTATTAAGAAGTTCATTTTAATTTTATTAATATATAAATAAAACGTACTAAAACATTTTTAGTGAATTGTAGACTTCCGTCCTTCGTCGCAGAACGGACTACATTTGAAGTACACATCTTCTGAAGTGGAAACCGCGTCGTAGCAAACGAAGCTAGGGAGATAGATATAGTAAAACTATACACTTAATGCTGGTAGTGGCTGGACACTAAGAGCTGACAATTCAGCTTAGTGTCGTACCATTAGAGAGGTCTATATCCAGCACTGAACTGTAACAGGCTGCTGATGAATTATTTAAGTATTTTGTCGCTCTAAAACCTTGCTGATTAGTAAAATACCGTTCCAAACTATGTTAAAACGACAGCAATGCGTCGCAGTAGTGACTTGCAACCACGTCCAGTTCGTTAGAGCAAGCCGCGGCACAAAAATTGGCTTAACTGACTATAGATCCGATTAAAAGACATTCACAATTCAATCAAAGTTTGGATCTATGCACCAGTAATGCTATGGCTGAAAATAAAGTTGGATGTATTCTGTTATTCATCTATAGCTCTAAATTAAGCCTACGTCATGAGGCTTTTGATGAAGATACGTTTTTTACGGTTCATTTTACAAATATTTTTATGACATTCACATTTAAGCCTAAATCCCCATCCAATAAAGTGCATTTTTACCAAATTTGTCAATACATATCGAATGTAGCCGGGAGCACTAACATCTATACTCAGGTCTGTTGTTTGCATAATAAATCAGTTTTAAAAATATTTCATTTCGGTGTTGCCATGTAATCGCTCTCTCAACTTCATCCGATTATTGGAATAAGGATCATATTGCTACGGTGTTGCTGTATTAGGTATTCTGGTTTGCATTCGATATAAATTGACACAATGTGTGAAATTCCGGGAAACTGTGCACCCGATTCGTTCACTGTAAGTTCCGCACAAACTATTGGGTAAAATTGTCTCCTCTACATCTATATGCTACATTTTTTTTTTTAAACTGGGTGAATACTCACATTTTAAGCATAATTATGTATGTGATATGCGGCTTTTTCAGTTTTATTGTGTAGTACCTAAGTCCTTGTCATATTTCATAATTCTAATGCAATCGCAAGTAGGTGCCCTTTAACTTATGTTTGTTTTTCGTGTGAGTGTGTGGCCAACTCTAGTGATTATCCAGGTTTTCAGACCGCCTGAAGGCCTCCGACTTGGCCTAACGATTTTTATACTGAGGCAAGAACCGGGACCGACCGCTTTATGTGCCCTCCGAAGCACGGTAGCGCTCAGGTGTAAATGCCACACGAGGTCACCCATCCAAGTGGCGACCTGTGCAAGCGTTGCTTAACTTTGCCGATCTGTTACGAACGGCCAAGTCTCGCTATAAACGCTACAAGATTATAATGTTGATATGTAAATTTACTAGTGGAGGTACGAGGTTACGTTTTATTTTAATTGCCCGATCCTGTTTGTATATCGGGTAATCTCTTGTACCCCTTCGGTCTCCAAGGAACATAATTATATGCCAAATTTAATCTTGTTGCGCCCAATAGTTTCGAATGTGCGTTGTCTATCAGTCAGTAACTCAAGAGTTTTATATATATTATTTATAGACTCACGCCTTTATTCGTGAAGGGGTATACAGAAGTGTAGTATTACACCCACATTTCGCCATGAATTTTTCGATCCCACGTAATAGGGGGTGAGCCTATAGCCGTTACCGGGCACATCACTAGACTCCGGGCTGCTACTGAGAATTCACAAAAACCCAGTAACACTTTTGCCCGACCCGGGAATCGAATCCGGGACCTCCACTCAGCAGTTATATATGCTATCCACTGGACCACGGAGATAAACAGATTTTTTAAAATATTAGAAAACCTATAATTATTAAATCCAATTATCCAGGAGAAAGTATGTCTTCATTAGTTAATAAGTTAAAACAAGCAGAATTAAATAAACATTCTACAGTTATTATTATGTATGGTGATAGCTTACTAGTTACTAGGAAAGATATACTAGCTTTATCGGATATTATGACTGATAGAAGTTCTAAAGTGGGGTGCAATTTTATAGTCTGTGGATTTCCTTATTCAAAGACCTTATCTGATAAAGAAAACAACCAAATAAGTAAATTAAATCTATTATTATATAATAGTACATATCGTCATAATGACAAAATGTTATTCTTTGACACAAATATTTTTCTTAAAAGTAATTTATATTTTAACAATGTATACTATGTATCTTTCTCGCTCTTTTAAACGACAAATTGCTAAATTATTAGCATTTAATTTATACAGTGACCCAAGTACTGTAAGAGTACATTTTATTGAACCTGATATAATATATGACTTGCACAGGTCACCACTTGGATGGGTGACCGTGTGTGGCATTTACATCTGAGCGCTGCCGTGCTTCGGAGGGCACGTAAAGCTGTCGGTCCCGGTTCTTGTTTAAAGATAAGGATCGTTAGGCCATGTCGGAGGCCTTCGGGCGGTCTGGAAACTCCGTAACCAGAGTTGGTCACACACTCACACGAAAAACAAACAAACATAACAATATATGACAATACCATTATTGACATTAATAATAATAATAATTTAAATTAAATTCTGAGACAATGGAGAACACCTCTAGCTATAATAAGATTACTCGTAACTCATTGACTGACACACTTAAACATGATAACAAAAATCTGATTAAATTAGTACATCAGAATATTAGAAGTATGATTAATAAAGATTTAGAAATGGAATTGTTTATGAACTGTAATGCTTTTGATATATTTTGCATAACTGAACATTGGCTAAAAAGCAACCAGTTCATGTTCAATTTCAGTAATCATATAGTAGGAAGCTCGTTTAGCCGGCAGCAAGCAGTACATGGTGGCTTGATGATTTTAATTAATAAGCAACTTAAATTTAAGGAGCGTCATGATATTGTAAGTCTGTCTGTTGAGCGAACTATTGAGGTAGCCTGTGTGGAACTGAGGAGATTGTCGCACGAGTGATTGATTTTCACGGGATAGCCGGGATCGATCACTCGCCGAGCAATTAAAAAGAGATGATTAGGTTGTCTTACGGGAAATAAAGAAAAAATATCACCAGGAAAGATTAAACTCGCGTTATATTCCAGATTCACAATGGTTTTGATTACATAAAAGAACTGACACTTGAGGTTAACCGACTAGACAAGTATCCAGGGCGTAGGTCGTAGGTTGACAATCCACAGGTCCACGGATGAATACTCAGCTTTGACGTGTCTCCCAGCAGAAGAAAAAGGGCCCAACCACGTGTGTCGCTGGTATATATATGGTCGGCAAGCGGGTGAGGCTCCCCACTGCAGTGCGTCATCGTAGTGTGGCTCGCAAGCGCCGAGGCACGACGTCACACCCCCCCCCCCCCCGTTAGGCCGGGATTTTCCCTAAGGAAAATTCCCTAGCCCAACGGGCGTAGCAGCCCTGAAGATACTCTCTGGAATTAGAGAAAGCATGGGCATGAGTACCTTGAACAAGTGACAACCCTATACGCTAATTAGTATACCTAAATAATAATGACCCACGCTTGCATTCTTCACGCGTACAACGGCAGTCTGAACTTGAACATAAACATTTATCATTCATAATTCATCACACATACCTACATGTAAATGCCAAGGCCAGTGTAATGGCCCAATAGCAAAGATAACAATCTATGGAGAAGCGCTTAGGGTAATTATTAGGTAATAATGATTTTTAGATATAAGAACTTGATCTAGCCCTACGACTTAAAAGTCTTGGGTTCGGCCTTTGCCACTAGATAAGTAAACTTTTTGAATATAGTTAGGTGTAACAACAGATTTTTCGTAACGATGAACAAAAATAATATAAGCCGCAGACACGACCGGACCGCTCAATGTCAAAGGAAAGAATTTAATAAATATTTTGCTCTAATTAATAACTACAACACGACCAGTAAACACCTTTTGAATGTAAACAATGGTGAATCATTAGTTAGGCATTTATTTATCGGCGCGTCGCTGAGTGAACGCGCGTGCGTCATAACGACAACTAGGTAGGTACGATCTAAATGGTAGGTACTATTCGACTGTTCCGAGCTCGCGACGCACGGTTAATTACTCTGAATATTTATAAAGTACCTATAATAACAATTTGATTATGGAATTTATACAGAATTAAGAATAACAACAGAACTTCAGAACAAGGCACGGCGAAAAACAACACGCCAATCAATATGCATTTATAGAAAATACGCATGCGAGAATCGAACATCAGACCGATCCGACAACGACTTTTTAACCACTGAGCCATAACTGATAGTTAGATAAACAACAGATTCTTTGTAACAATATTACATGTAATAAACTTTATTACCATTTATAACTGAAACATTTATTCATTTTATGTTAGCATGTTTACATAAATCATTAACACAACACAATACATTATCTTGTGGGCTTCGACTCGAAAACATAAGAACCATTGTTGGCCTTCGCAAATGATTATGTAGGTAATTATAACTTAGTATAGATATGCGTCTTACATTGTTGTTTTTATGCTTTTATTATTCTTTGTAATTAATCAACTTTAAATCTTTGATGTGCCATTCTCCTAAAGGTTTACCGGCCATGTCGTTAAGTTTGTATACTAGGGGTGACTTTTTTGAGGCAATCTTACATTTAATAAATTTAGGCGCCAATTTCTTGCTAAAGTATTTATCCTTGTCACTAAGTAGAAACGTTCTGCGCCAAACTATATCACCGACATTGAATTCTGCCGGTTTACGGCGAAGATTATAAGATGAACAATTTCGTTGGTGGGCCGACAACAGAGCTGAATGTACCTTCTCGAAAATAGAGGATAAGCAGCCTAAAGTTTCGGCATAGCCGTCCCGTGGTTCAAGCACCATATTGGAATTAAATTCCTTGTCAATATACTGAGAACCACATGTTATGACCTCCCTACCAAAAACAAGGAAATTAGGAGAATAACCAGTAACCTCACTAACTGCGCAGTTAAGGGCGAACTGAACCTTAGTGATTAAAGTGTCCCAGATTCGATGATCAGATTCTATGAAAGTTGAAATAGCTGTAATAATGGTTTTGTTGTAGCGTTCAACTGAGTTAACGTGGGGAGTATACAACGGTGTAAAATGCAAATTTGGAATTTTATATTTTGACAACATACTTTTAAAGGTTGCGCTAATAAATTGTTTACCGTTATCCAAAACAATAGTAGATGGAATTCCATGCACCAAAAATACACTTTCCTCGAGAATTTTTGTTATCACTTCTGCAGTTGCCCGTTTAATGGGGAAAAGCAAACAATATTTAGAGAAACAACAACTGACCACAAATATAAAAGTGTTTTGTTTTCTGTTGGGGGGCAATGGACCAATCAAATCAATACTAATCGTCTGAAAGGGCTTTTGACATGATTTGGGTTTTCCCATTAGACCTAAATTTGGGTGGTTTTGGTGTTTATGGGTGATACAAGGTTCACATGAACTGACGAACTTGACAACATCGGAGTACATACCAGGCCAAAAGTAATTAAGTGCAAGACGTTTGTATGTCTTAAAGATACCCAGATGTCCAGCAGTGGGCGAAGAATGATTCTCCCTTAGAATGTCAATTCTTTGGTCAGACGGAATAACCTCTTTCCATTGAAATTCTCTAGTGAGAGGGTTTAATGTTTTTTTAAAACAATACAATTTATTGTTTATTACTTGATAGTTAACAAAGGAAGTCGGAGAACTTAAACAGCCTTTATAGATATTTAAATACCAAGGATCATTAGTAGAAACTGGTAAATTCTGATTAGAATTAATATCTATATTTATATCATTAGCAATAGCAGAAACGGGTAAAGAGCGAGACAGTAAATCGGGTAAAACGTTATCGGAACCCCGACGATGACGTATTTCGAAATTATAGGAAGATAAGCGAACTCCCCATCTGGCTAACCGGCCAGTAGGGTTATTTAAGGTCAAGAACCATTTCAAAGCAGCGTGATCAGTGTAAACAATAAACTTTTTACCATTTTCAACATAACAACGCCAGTGTTCTATAGCAGATAGAACAGCCAGGGCCTCGCGCTCTGTGGCACTGTAATTTTTTTCTTGCTTACTGAGTGATTTGCTATAGTACGCTATGACTCTTTCCTCACCATTTAACCTTTGACAGAGGATCGCGCCAAGACCAAAATCGCTAGCATCTGAGTGTATTTCAAACGGTTGCGAGTAGTCAGGACAAGCCAACACCGAGGAGGAAATCAAACAATTCTTTAGGTTATTAAACGCCTCATTAGCCTCTGTCGTCCAGAAGAATGGAGGTGCGTTTTTACTTTGAGATGTTAACTTATTTAAGGGTGCAGCAATAGAGCTAAAATTCGGTATAAAACGCCTGTACCACGAGGCTGCGCCTAAAAATCGACGTACTTCTATTCTATTAGAAGGAGTGGGATAATTTTTCATTGAATTTACTTTATCCGGATCGGGATGCAATCCACTAGAGTCGACAACATAGCCTAAATATTTCAGTTTATCTCTAAAAAATTGATATTTTTCGAGATTAATTGTTAAATTAGCGCTTTTTAGTTTATCAAGAATGTGTAATAAAAGAGTAATATGCTCGCTGAAGCTGGACGTGATACAGATTATGTCATCGATAAAACAGAAAACCTTATTTTCAAATTCTGGGCCATAAAATAAAATATCAACTAATCGTTGTTGAGTAGCTGGCGCATTCGTAAGACCGAAAGGCATTCTTTTGAATTGAAATGTGCCACGCGTGGGAATATAAAAGGCTGTTTTGCAACGGTCCTCTTCTTTAATTAATGTTTGCCAAAAAGATTTAGACAGGTCTAATCTAGACAAGTATTTAGCATCTCTCAGATTATCCAAAATTTCCGAAATATAAGGCAAGCTATAAGCATCTTTTTTTGTAACGGAATTTAATTTTCGACTGTCCAAACAGAAACGCAGTTCACCATTCTTCTTTGGTGTCAAAATGACCGGATTTGACCACGGGCTTTCGGATCGTTCAACAACATCCTCTGAGAGCATGTCGTCAAGATGCTTTATTAATATTCTTTGTTTATCGGGAGACATGCGATAAAATCTTTGCCGAATAGGGGGACAATCACCTGTATCAATTGAATGAGAAATAATATTTGTGCAACCGAGACCCCGCTTCTCGTATGAAATATCGGTAAATTTAGAAATAATGTTGTCAGCGGTAGCTCTCTGGTCGACTGTAAGATGATCATAAGAAACAAGATGTGTAGGGGGAACTGCCTGCAACTCCATTACTTGAGCGTCAGACTTGTTCACAATCAAAACAGACTCCAATTTGTTAGGAAATAGGCCAAAGCTTCGCCAAAAATCCATGCCAAGGATAAGGGAATTTTGAATCCCAGGTACAACATGAACTTCTAAGTTAATCAATTTCTCCTGAAACTCGAAGGGTAGAAACACCGATCCCAAGGACTCAAATCGTTCGCCGCCTGCTGTTATTAACCTTAAAGGTTTCGATTTATCCAAAACATTGTCTTTCAAAAATAAGTTATGCAAATTATTACCTAAAATTGTAACGCAAGATCCAGAATCTAAAAGACCTGTGGTAGGTATTCCGTTTAATTTTAGAGTAACGTAAGGTAAATATTCTACTTTAGAATTACGGATTGAGGAAATATGATAGCTATTAAAGATTTTTTTTAAAATGTCCAACCAATTATTCCACTCTGTTTTATTACAATTAGTTGTATAATTTGATTTTCCACAATCCTTATTAACTAGTTTTTTGAAACTGTAGGGGTCGACTTAGATTTACAATTGGGGCAGTCTGACACCTTGAAACCCTTTGTGCCGCACTTAAAACAGATTAGGTAGTGTGGCTGACGGCAATTACGTAATGAGTGCGAATTGCATCTACAACGCACGCAAAAAGTTTTATTTATATTAGAAGTACTCGATACGGCGTTGACTTGTGGTACAGACTTGTATCTCGATGTATCGGCGACAGAGTTATATTTATTGAAGTTATTATGATTGTAAACATTTTTGTTTGAAGAAAAATTAGAAAACGGATAATTATACGCTAGATCGGGTGCTACAGTATTCTTTGAAACTTTAGGGGGTTCAGAAAATTGCTTACTGCGACTTTGGTAATTTTCGAAAAGACGACAAACTTCGACCAGACTATCAACATCAACAACCTTTGCAGTGAGCAGACAATTAGTGTAACAAGGTCTAATATTATTTAGTAAAATTTCTAGCTTCTCCGAATCAGCGATAGGAGAACTAAGTCGCGAAAACAGACCGTGCATTTTTGCCACGTAAATAGTTATTGATTCGTTCTCGCCTTGTGAGCGCTGACGAATCTCCGTCATAAGTCGATAATCGTAGTTATGCGGACTAAAATCTCGTTTTAAAAGTTCGCAAAGTTCTAACCAAGTCTTTACATTATTTTTAACAGAACGATACCAAACTAATGCGTCACCCGAAAATATTTCAAAAGCGAAAGACAACATCTTGTCGTGTGGAATAGATCTACAGGACATAAATTCATCAATTTTTTCAATAAAAGATCTTACACATGATTTACCGTTAAATTTGAATTTACCTAATTCCGAGAAGAGCTTACGGTCGTAATTATAGGAAGTGTTTCCCTCTGCCACTGAGCAATCCGACCGCGAACTACGGCCCGTGATTAATTGTAATTTCGCATATAAGTCATTAAATTTATTCCACACAGACTCAATTTTTTTAATATCAAGACTGCCGGTATCCACCCTATTCAGTCGATGAAAACAATGGTGAAGCACGGTTTCGACCTTCTGTTGAAGCTCGGAGGTATAGTTTGCTTCCAACATAGATAAGTGTTTATTTGATCTGAATAACGACTTTTCCACTTCAGCCACATCCTCCTCTGGTGGGAAGGGTGAAGATAATATATCCTCCGAGGGAATTTTAACTGAAAGTTTAGCGATTTGTTTGCGGGGATCGTCAGGCTTTGAAACGCCGCGTATTGTGGTCTCATATTCTAATTCCGCTTTAGTTAATAATGAGAAATTTATAATGTAAGCCATTATTACAAAACAATAATAGAAAATCTAAGTATTTACGCCGGTACTAGAAAAAAATTAAATATCGCCAGAAAATCGAATACCGTGCTAAAAAAGCTGAAATACACTAAATTATACAATGGTGTGATGATTGGTAAAGGATTAAGAAAAATTTCTTAAAGGTCACTCAAAGGTTGAATCACAATATTTTTTCGCGAACACGAGGCACGTTAGTTCAACGGCAAAGCGGTTAGAACCGGTTGGCGGCTCGACACGCTGCCCGCAGTGGAACGTGATTTTAGACCGACGTTAATTAAATCACCGTTCTGTTATTTACACAGTTAAATTGCTTATATATTACCAAAATAGATAGAAACTGTACCTGTACGCGATTCACCACACCAGAATATATGCACACACAGGAGAAAAATATACAAGAGAAAAAGAAATTATTTCACTCACCTGTAAAGTGCCAACCTACGTTTTTAAAAATATATTTAAAAGTTCTATTGGGCGCCAATGTCGCACGAGTGATTGATTTTCACGGGATAGCCGGGATCGATCACTCGCCGAGCAATTAAAAAGAGATGATTAGGTTGTCTTACGGGAAATAAATAAAAAATATCACCAGGAAAGATTAAACTCGCGTTATATTCCAGATTCACAATGGTTTTGATTACATAAAAGAACTGACACTTGAGGTTAACCGACTAGACAAGTATCCAGTGCGTAGGTCGTAGGTTGACACTCCACAGGTCCACGGATGAATACTCAGCTTTGACGTGTCTCCCAGCAGAAGAAAAAGGGCCCAACCACGTGTGTCGCTGGTATATATATGGTCGGCAAGCGGGTGAGGCTCCCCACTGCAGTGCGTCATCGTAGTGGGGCTCGCAAGCGCCGAGGCACGACGTCACAAGATTTATTGTAATAAGTGTATACAGACCTCCTTCAGCATTGCATGATAGCGTCGAGCGTATTATGGATGAGATATTAAACAAAGTAGCAAAAATAAATAAAAATGTTGTTGTGTGCGGTGACTTTAATGTAAATTTATTGGAGAATAGTAGTCTTAGTACAAAATTAAAAGCGCAATTTCTATCATATAATCTGAAGAACATATTCTTAGAGCCCACAAGAGTTACTTCCTCTACATCTACTTGCCTAGATTATATATATTTACAGATATCATAGTAAGAGACAAGCAAATTATTAGACAGACTCAGACCATTGTGGACATCAGATCTCCTTTAATGATAACAGTAAGAATGTTTCTAGGCAAAATATAGTTGTAATGCCTAAAACTGCAACTCGTTTTGCTAGATTTCAAAGTAAACTAATGACAAGCAGGTCACTGTTAGATGATGAAGGTGACCCTAATTTGTTATATAATAGCTTTTTCAAAGCGTTTTGTACAGAATTTAATTCGGTTTTTACACCTAGAACGATAACAGTTGGAGGTAATGCAACCTTCTGTGAATGGGCAACAACTGGGCTTCACAAAAGTAGAAAGAGATTGTATGAGCTATATGACGAGAGAAACTTTAATTTAAGTGAACAATTTCAGGATTATGTATGAAATTATGCTAGGATATTTTGGAAACTTTGCAAGAAAGCTAAGTTTCTTTACATGAGTTTAAGGATTAGGAGTAGTGACGATAAAAGACAAATGACATGGAATATAATAAACAGCGAGACTGTGAAAGTTAAAAGTAAAAGTTCAAAATTTAGTTTGAACGTTGATAACAACACTATTACATCAGACTCAAAAGTTGCATCGGCGTTTGAAAGTTTTTTTACTGATATCCCCGTTATTACTACTAGATCTTTGGACTCATCAACCAATGCAGCGGAATCTCTTTTAAAAGAAAACATGAGTACAACCTATAGTAACTTCTCATTTCAGTATATAATAATAATAATAATATTCTACCACATTCACACAACACCATCTAGTCCCAAACTAAGCAGAGCTTGTACTATGGCTATATGGGTACTAGATAATGGATAAACATACATATATACTTTTTTTTTTGTAAATACATACATATTATACATAGAAACACCCAGACCAAGACAAACATCCATGTTCATGCACACAAATGTTTGACTTGAGCGGGAATCGAACCCGCGACCTTCGGCGTAGCAGTCGCTTACACTCCGGCTACACCAACCGGTCGTCAAATATGTATGTATGTAATAAATTCAAATTATGTTATAAAAGCTTTTAATTCTATAAATATAAAGAATACTGCAGACATGTGGGGAAATTCCGTTACTATTACCAAGTCCATTATTGCTTTAGCTGCTAACAGATTAACTTTAACCCCAACGTGATTATAGCACGCTCTAATTCAAGTGGTCCCATGTGTTTGCGGCACGCATGTTCGTGCTCTAAAAAAGTCGTCCTATTGGTCGCGGATTTTTTACGTTTTGTTTTACTTAAACCAAGAAACGAAAGTAGTAACTATTAGAATAGTTCATATTCTATGCAACTAAATCGTTTTAGAAGGGTGAGGGAAACGAAACGCGCCAAAAAATATTGAAATATAATTATCTGTGTCTCAGTTGCGAAAGCGACCGCCATTGTTGTGTTTTGTTCCGCGATCTTTATAATAAAAGTTGTCTTGTGGAAGAAACCGGTGAATATTTTATAAAGATGCTTATATAGATTTACTCAGAAATAAATAAATATTAATTGTGAAGTGACATTATTAGTGACAAAGACACGAAATACAGTGATAAAAGGCAAAAACTTTTTAGAAGAGCTATTTCTACTCTTGAAACTTGCTATTTTCGTAATAGCTTTATGATAAATACTCTTTTAATAGATATGACAGACATAAAAGTACCCAGATTATTTATATGAAAACATATTTCAGCAATTAAATACTAGTTTTGTTGTACAGTTTCACTGTTATCGTGTTTCAAATGGTAAATAATTCACAGCCACAGTGTTCGTTACAGTAACATGGCGGCCTGGCACGGCGAACTTTTTGTTACGCGTTCGGATTATATTTTTTTTGTGGCGTTAGATTCATTTGTTACAAATACATAATGTATTGTGTGAAAACCTAAAGGTATATGTGATAATGTTTTTGTGTTTATGAACCAAACAAGTAATGAAATTCATTAATATGCGATGAAACGTTTGTGCGAACGAGTGAAAAAAAACAAACTTCTAAGTTTGTAAGCCTGTTTTGCCGGAAAGGTGAGTATTTAGTAGTAACTCATGTTATTATTATGATAGCTGATTTTATACCCAACACAATGATAGGCAATTTATGTTATATGCTTTAGGTGTCTTCTGTGATTTGTCCTAGGCCTTTGATTGTGTAGAACATGATACATTGATCAGGAAATTACATCACTATGGTTTAAGTAGTTCTGCTCTGCATCTTCTTTCTTCATATTTGAGTAATAGGATTCAGAGAGTTGATGTCAACGGGACGCGTTCGCATGGGTCTGTAGTCAAAATGGGCATCCCACAGGGTTCCATCCTCGGTCCTTTTTTATTTTTAGTTTATATTAATGACTTACCACACCTCGTTAATGACAAGCACGGGATAGTACTGTTTGCTGATGATATCTCACTTTTATTTAAATTAAAACGACAGCAAATTGATATGGACGATATAAACATTGCTATCTCAAAGATGGTTCGCTGGTTTGAGGATAACAACCTGCTTTTAAATAAACTTAAAACTAAATGTATTCGATTTTTGATGCCTAACGTCAAACAAGTGAACACCTCAGTAAAGGTTAAGGATGATGTGTTAGATCTTGTGGATAACACCAAATTTTTAGGCATTACACTAGATTCTAAGCTGCAATGGGGACCACATATTAGTAAATTGTCGAATAGACTCAGCTCTGCAGCATACGCAGTCAGTAAAATTCGTCAGTTAACTGACATTGACTCTGCCAGGCTTGCATATCATAGCTATTTTCATAGTATAATGTCATAAGGTATTCTCCTGTGGGGAAATGCTGCCGACGATTCAGACCATCTTTGTTCTGCAGAAAAGAACTATTCGAGCAATTTGTAATTTGGATTACGGGGCTTCGTTAAGGAATAAATTCAAGGAAATAAACATTTTAACAGTTGCAAGCCAGTACATTTATTCCAACCAAATATATTTATTCCAAAACAAGGCCTCATACTCAAAGAAAAGTGATATCCACAATTTGAATACTAGAAATAAGAGTAAGCTAGTAGTGCCGGCTACCCGGCTAGAGAAAATAAAAAAATCTTTTCAAGGCCAATGTGTGCGCTTTTACAAATAAAGTGCCAAGCAATATTTAAAATTTAATTTTTAATAAATTCAAAAAGGTTATAAAACGTAAACTTTGTCAAAAAGGGTACTATTCAGTGCTAGATTATATTGAAGACAAAAATGCTTGGGATTAATTTGCTCGGTCCCACAGGCTACTTATGTTTGATTAGTGTTAAGTTTCATGTGAGTGTGAGTTATTGTGTCTATATTATGCTAGCTTAGTACTTTTATATTACCTATTATTAAAGAAACCTTTTTAATTGACAACAACATTATAGACACACCAGTTCATATACCTATGAAAAATTCAATATAGTTACTAAGTTTTTAAATTGTATAGAATCAAGACGAAGAAAAGAGTGGCCCGGAGTTTCTTGCCTGATTCTTCTCACGAGGCTCTACTTTCTGAACAGGCAGTTTTTTTTCAATGCTCAACGATGTTAATATGCATTTAAAGTTACTTTTTTATTTTTTTATTTTTTTGACCTTCTGACGTGTCCAAAAAATTTTAACATTTTTATGGAAATAAACATATTTGAGTTTGAGTTTGAGTTTAAAACTCACTATAAACCATTGTATGAATTTACGTAGTAATGGTATATAATTCCCTTTAATATAGTTTCTAGCAATTTACACTACTATACCAGACATATTTCCACCACATATTTAAAAGAAACATCAATCTCCATTCTAAAACTGAGTTATTATCCCTATAAAGATAATTTTCGTTTTAAAACAAGTGGTAATGAGCGGGCGGCATGCAACGCGGGTTTAAATTGGCAGCGAAACAAGATAGCTTAGCTTATTTGTTACTGATAAGCTTATACATACATAGAGTTGTAAAACCGTAGTGATAGATATGTCTATTACGATACAAACATACAGCACTGAAACTTATCTATTATTATTTTTATCTAGTAAAATATGTCAAAATAATAGTAGTTTCATTCATCAATTAATGTTATACATTTATTTAACATTTTTGATCGTCAATTTATTGATGATAAGTATTCTACTTGACAGGAAAACACTATGACGTCACTACGTCATATTTCATACAAAACCCTTGGCAAAGGTCGTTTTTGACATTTCATTTAAAGTGCTTGATTTGACTAGTTGGAAACAACCCTGCTCCAAGGCAATAGTCTTGAGTGCACTCGGGATAACGCTAAGGCTATGATGGTGGTGATGGTTAATTTTTTTTATGCACTGAAACAACAATGACGTCTGGCCTGTTATTACAAACAATTAATAAATATAGCCCCAGACTATGTTCTAGGTTTAAACAATCATTCTATTATTAAAGTAGTTTATATTCTACGCAACATTTGTTGCAAATGAACGTGGACATATGTAGATGCTTCGCAATCTATTATTAGTCTAGGTAGGAATAATAACTTTACCGTGGGAAGCGTGGATTTGCGATAAAGTATGCTACCAGCGATTCACGTGACCACGTGGCTAGGGGATGTCGAGGACACCGCAGTGGTTTTAGTAAGTAGGCTCCGAACATCTTTAGGGGAACGGCTCAGACATCTAAAGTTTCGCACGCCCCTACTTTACCCTTTAAGCTGGCATAGCTGAATATAATATATTTTAGTGACGCAGATAGGTCCAGGACTAAACTTTGAACTCTATGTAGTCCATGTTCCATATCAGGTGGAAGATATCAAATTTGCGAATCCAGCATGATAACGTGGCGATCAATTAAATCGTCACGCTATCCTAACCGTAATCACCATAATGTCACACATCTCCGTATAGAGACGTTAAGCTGCGCTGGTTATTGAAGTAAGATAGTATCTGATGTCAGACTGAACGTGGCTGCCAGTGGTCTGCCGCGCACAATGTGTTGTGTTCCCAATATCCTGTGTGTCCGCGTGACAGGCGTGTGGCAACACTAGGAATATAGAGTAGAAGTGTTGCTAGCCGCAAAGTTCATAAAAGGTTAATTTTCTGTTTAACAAATTTTTCTAAACAATTTTAGATTACTATTGTCAACTAAAAAACAAATCGTCAATTTAGTATATCGAAATTCTTTGTCTTACTAATTAGAAGCAGTTTTGATTTTCTTTTTCTTTTAAACAAGTACAATGTAACATACAAAACACATCGGTACCTTTAAGGCGCGAAGCGTTTTTATGCATGCATGCGTGCACTACTTTTTGCATTAAGCTTACACAAAGTGTAAACTTATACTTTGTGTAGGTAAGCTTAATGCAATAGTGGTGCATGTTGTCCTCAAACAGTCATGAGCTGCAATATGGATTTTAAACACTGAATGGATGTTCTTGCCATTTCTTGGTTATGAGAACCCAATAATATCCATGTGTCAGGCAATTTCCAACCGATCAATCACTGAGACTTTTATCACCGATGTTTATAACTAGCTGAGCCCACGATTACACTCGCGTTATTTAGGGCTACTGTTACGCATCCGTGGCTTATAGCGCGATGTTATTATAGCCTATAGTCTTCCTTGATAAATGGGCTATCGATCCAGTCGTTCTTAAGATTAGCACGTTCAACCAAAAAAACATACAAAAACACAAACTCTTCACCTTTACAATCTTAATATATAAAATCCTTGCGTTATAATATATAAAATCCTTTCGTTACTGACTGACTGACTGACAGACACGCTACAGCCGAAGCTATTGGGCGCAGGAAGCTGAAATTTGGCATGTATGTTCCTTGGGGACCGTAGGGGTGCACTAAGAAGGGATTTCCCGAAATTCCCTCGGGATCGGCCAAAACGGGTAAATTAAAAAAAAATGCAGGCGTAGCTGCTGGCGTCCTCTAGTATTAGTATAAATAGGAAAACTTACCAAATAAGGTTGCAGCTGGTAACCCAACGCAACTAGTGTGAGCACGTCGCCGTGTGGCGCTACGCCTCGCCACTGCTTGACGCCACGACACCTGCGCTTTGATATACTCTGTGTCACGGATAGTTTGACCTCGGTCGAAGTTTGAAGTTATTATTTCTAGCAAACAAAGAGCAAGTAGGTGCTGCTTCTATTCCATTTCAGTCAAACAAAGAGTGTCTGTCGATTGTCATACCGACGGGTCCTACGTATACAAGTGCAAACACACAACTGTACAGGAGAGCGGATTAAACGTTCTATAGCTTGTAATTTTGACAAATATCAATAGAAATAATTGAAAATTTGTAATATTGTATTTGAATATCCTATGAAAAAGACTGCATAATTTGATTTTCTTATTTTTTTATACTTTAGAAAATAGCATGACTTGCATTGATGTAGCTTATTTTCTTTACCATGATAGAACCGGTAAACTGGTACAAGTGACCACTTATACCAGTATAAAGTGTACTTGTTTGTACACATAATTAAGGAAAATTAAAGGTAGGTGTTCAATTTAACTAGGTAATTACCTTGTTTAATTGAACTATTTTATCTATTGAGCTAATATAAGCATATACTATTAACAAAAACATATTTTTTATAGACTTTTTAACACTTGCAATAGTTTACTTAGTACTAGAAAACTACTTGCAACTGTTTTTATATTGTTCTTTTATTATTATCTTAAAATATTTGAATGGGTATAGGAGTAAAGGAAAACAAATAATTAAAAAATCTAAATAGTTGTTTATTTCAAATAGTAACCTGAAAAAACTTATTCTTATTAAGTCCTATTATTCTCACAAGGGAAATATAAATCAATTTCCGTGGCCTCGTAAATTAACAATATAAAAAAGATATATTATTATAAGTAGAAACTGTCATTACTTATTTATTTAAATTTATCATAGCTACTTACTATGATAAATTTAAATAACTAAATATTACTATGCCGTGTGGTTGACGGCATAGAATACAAGTGTCACCACCCCCTATCTTCCCGTGGGTGTTATTGGGTTTTTCTGGCACGAAATTCTCAGTAGCAGCACGGAGTCTGGAAATGTGCCCGGTACGGCAATAGGCTCGCCCCTTATTACGTGGGACTAAAGTATATCTGGCGAAAAGTGGGTGTAGAAATACACCTCTGCCTACCTCTTCGGGGTTATAGGCGTGAGACTATGTGTGTATGTACATACTATGACTAATCAGTCTTTCAGACATAATCAAAATAGTTATCTATCGTAACAACAATCACAGTCAGTAATGGTTAAAATACATAATAGAAATAGAAACAACATCTTAGAAAATAAAAACTAGGCATTTTTTAAATATAATCTAGTCAGAGACATCTTCAGTGTTATCGGTCCGTATCTTCAAATTATTGTAAAATGTGTGGTACCGCTTAGGAATCACATTGGATTTGCATGGATCTTTAAATTTTTTCTTGTCAATCGGTAATAATCTTTTCTAAGCTATAGTCTGACATCGTGTTTGATCAAGTTCGGATTAAATATTTACATTTTAAGGTAAGATGATTTATTGTTTTAGCTAGCGTTTTGGATTAGTATTATTGCATTTATTTTAAAGTTGGATATACAAAATATTTCTTATAATATTACTGCAACCGATTCATATATCAAAAACTTATAAGTAGGTAAACATCTAATCTCTTAAAATTTTTTGAAACATTTTGTATACTGGCACGTGTCGTACTTTTTAGACATTGTATGGTTTTGTAAGCACTTTCTTCAAACGCATATTTATAATTAAGCATAAATAAATCTTTGGCTTTAATATTTACTTCACAAACCTTACTCCACATTACAAGTTCCCCAGTGGAATTCTTCTTCCAGTTATCAAAAAAGGCAAGGCAAGACTTAAAATCGAAGACAAATGATTGAATAACTTCTTTAACAATGTATGGTTTCGCGTTAGCTGTCGCCATTTTGAAGGCCAATATCCTCTGTTCTGGAGTATACATGGAAATATTTCTGGTTTTTCTTTCAATTACGGAATAGAAGAAAGTTTCTAGCAAATAAAGAAATAAATAATAATATTCTATTTACGGAATGAATGCTGTCACCCTCATTTTGAGTATGACCAACAACAAGAAGTCTATGTGACATGTTCATGTCTGTAAAGCCAAAGGTTTATAAACGCAATACATGTACATAAGAAAAATGATTCTATTTCGGTTCTGGTCTCCACAATTGTCCGACCAGAATATAAAAGTTTTGACACCTTGTTTCACCTTAAATTTTCCACTGTGGGAGTTTCCTCGAATATGTCTTCTGGATCGCTTAAACTAACAACCTTATTAAAAACGGCATTTCTTCAGCTAGAATTGCCGCATCTTTTTTTATTGATTGTATTAATTAATTAATTGTAGCGTTAAAATAACCTAACTTATATCAGTTTACAATATAAATCAAAAAAAATAACACCAAGTCAGACCCAGTATACTGATGCAAGTGCAAAGTTTATTGAAAAGAATTCATAAATAATAAAATCAGATTAATTTTTTCTATCATTGTCTCTTACCTGCCTTTTGGATTACATTTTCGTTAAAAAAATATTTTTTACATATAAATCGGTCGACTCCCTGGTTCCTTGTCATATTTTTAAATTTAGGTGCAATTCTTCACATATTTCGCGTGGTGGTACTGCATGCGGATCTAAAATAAATCAAAATTAGTGTGTTAATTCATTTTTTAAATATAGTTACTAATAACCGTTAAAATTTCCTTAAACCACTATACAAAGTACGCGAATAAACAATATGAACCTTGTATGCTGGTGCAAGTGAAAAATAAATAATCAACACATAATTAAATTTTACGACTTTGTTACATCTGATCAGAGAAGAAAAAGTTTATCTTTATAATATACTCAAAGTGTAAAATTGATAATTACCTTCGTAATTTTCTGGAATGTTTATTGTCTTGTGCTTATTTTCTAATAAAACCAGCATTAATTGACGCCGTGAACGCTTCATTGTTGTGACTTCTTACTACTGTTACTACATGCAAACAAATTCAGTTTTTTTTTTAACATTGAATACGTAAACTATGACTTATCGCAGTTATACCAGTGTTTGACGTGCTCTGTGTAACGATGTCGCGCGCATACTGGAGTGGAGGTCAATTGCGCTCACGCATCGCGTCGTACGCGCCGGCCTACACTGATGCAAGTGACTTACACCAGTGTAGGCAGTCGCAAGGCTTGAAATGATGTCATTTACATCAGTATACAAGTTTGTATCTTTGAAATTATTTGATATTTTATTACAATTTTTACAGGATACAATTATAAGGCTTTTAATGCAAAAAACGATTTTCGTTTTTTTGCGGGTTGCACCAGTATACGTAGGACCCGTCGATTACAGTGATTTAAGAATGTTATCAAAACATCGGCACCTAAATATAAATCAAAATATGCTATAGAATTCAAAACAATTTGTACGGCATTTGTATGTGAACGTACCTACCTACCTATGTAATATTTCATACAATTGACAGACTGACCGACTGACTGGGGACTGTTGTCAGCTCAGCACATACATACTACACTTATGACGTCTACACACTGATGAGCTGTGCTACCGCGGCGGTGTTTGTACTTTGATTACAGCATGTCTTAAAATAAGTATCGCAAGAAAGACCCACTAAATCAAATTATATGATGTATACAAACTGAAAAAGATTAAAATCGATTTTGTAATATATATTTCTAATCTGTTTGATGTTCCACGGCTGAGATGGTAGTTACACCGATTTGAGAGACGAATTAAAATGTAGGGTATGTTTTTTCTTGGATTTAAATCTTAGTCCCATTGGCCATTTAGCAGGTACATGATTTTCTTTTGTTCTTCGCCAAAAAGGGCTGTGCTGTACCTAAGTTTATACTAGCATCTTCCCAACTAACTTCTGTTCTGCTGATAAATAATCAATTACCTAGAAGATGTCTCTCATTTACTTCTTCTCAGAGGGATTCCCTGGCATTGCAAGTCCATAGCCTAATCATTGAACACCAAAATTAAATACGCTATTGCAACCTGTAAAAAAAACGTAACATTCAGCATGTTAGGTACTCCACATATATCTAACACCAATACTTATTAAAGCGTAGCTATCTATAGAATGACCTAGTACAGTAATAACAATAGTACAGCGCAATTGAGTTAATATTAATAGCCAGGTTACCTGTAAGGCCCTTCGTATACGAGGCTACGTAAAACTGTTGCCTAGAGGTTGGTAAACAGCGCCGCCGACAACTGTACTGCGCTACCTCTCAGCCTAGATCCCTATCTTACCAGGGACGAATGCAGCGGCTACGGGACTTGATCTCCTGTTTCTTTCTCACCAAAAGCATGTAATCTCCCACGAAAAAATACTTTAATATTTCTCTTGATACCCTTTAAAACCTTCCCTCACCTGGTGAGTGTGCTTGAGTGTCACCACATTCAAGCCCTCTCCCCAACTAAAATATGTAACGCAAGTATACAATGTACCTAAGTAGCGGAGATTTACTTACCCTTGTGAACGAAAGGCATTACGATTCAATGCGGTGTGATCGTTCGGCACATGACATACTTGTGACGTTAGTATCGCAGCTTTACGTAGCGTGTGTACGAAGGGACTGTAGATGTCGGCTGCACGCATCCATATTGGATGCGATGCCACGCCGCCTGTTACTGAACCATATAAAATTCTGATTGGCTTCCCGATTATATTACTGAAACCGCCGTAATAAATATACGAATACGTGGAATATTAATACATCTGTTCGTTTTATGACAACTCGAGAATAAATTGCAATTAAAATTGGAATTAACATGTAACATTCGCCGGATTATTTATTTGTTTTTTTTTATTGCGGTAGTAAATAACCACGGTGGGTACTATTTATAATATATACAACCATATAATAAAAATAGTATATACTTTTGATGAAAAGAAGTTACTGAACACGGCAACTATTTTTAGCTGACTAAAGTGATTCTGAATAATCAGAATCACTTTATAGGTACGAAAACCTTGCATGAGAAACTAGAGTAAATAATGTCATTATCTCTACCCTGATAAAAACTTTGGAATCAAGAGAAGACTACACTAAGATCTATATTCTTGCTGCTTTTAGGACATTTACAAAAAATTAGTTAAAATATGCCTCAATACGAAATAAATACTTACTTAATAACCACTAGATTTAGTCGGAGATTTAGGCTACTGAGATCATCTACCAAATAAGGTCCTTCAAAATAGCTAAACATTAGTCTACGTCCCTATTCTAACTTAAACACAGAACAATTCACCTACAAAAAATCGGAGCACAGCAAACCCAAACAGAGGGAAAGCCTAAACTCAATTCTTAAGTCTAGTTAAACATAGGGTATATATGTATAATATATATATATATATATATTTTATCGACATGAAGCTTATTATAACCATCCCTATGGATGGTAATAATAAGCTTCATGTCGATAAAATATTTCATTCGCTTTTACGTGAAATAATGTACAAGTAAATCATAATCGCACGCTTCTCCACATAAATGCCAACTTATCTAACCAAACTCTTAAACTCCATTCATTCCTAACTCTAAGCTTTTTCCCGTCATTTCTTTTTTCCCAAAGAAACTGCTAATTGCCCTTGGAGATGGAGTTTACGGGACAAATGGCTAAAGGGGACCGGAAGGGAAAATTTGATGCAAAAAGTGAAGGAGCATAATGGGGAAGGGCGAAATGGCGGCAAAGGAAATTTATTTGTACGGATCTAAGAATTAAAATAAAACAAAACGTGTCAGCTTGTTATAACAGCAGGAAATTGTTATTTATGCAATTTACTTTACCCGCTCTAATCCTGATCGTTTTAAAAAATATGTATTTCTTGGAAATTCAGCGTTTATTACATTCGGCTACGTGTTTTGCTTTTTTGTAGGTATGTATTTCTAAAATTTGCTAATTTGGTTCAGTTATCCTGGTCTTTGGGAGATCCAATTTTTTCACGCTACGGAAATGCTAGAGACTGCTCCTAACAGTATATAATTTAACAAGAAGATCATCTTGTTACAAAGCAGTATATAGTAAACGTAGCTCTAATCATCATTATTTAAATCACTAGCAAATTAAATTAGACAAATCAACGATGTCATAAAAACGATTGCTACCAGACACTGTCGATTTAAAAACGGCTTCTTTCACGTAACTATCTATAAAATACTAAAATGTTGACTAAAAAGATACTCCCAGATCTTAAAATATCATCATAACTAACTTTGTGTTCTGATGGAAGTTTTGCGGAACTAACTACTTTTCTAAAGTTTTACCAACTTAGATATTATTCTTCAGTGAAATAAATAGGTTCAAGAAAACTTTCTCAAAAATATTTAGATTTGAAATTGTGGAGTTTAGAAATTATACAATAACAGATAAGAATAAAATAGGTAAGACTTGATTTTTTTCTTGAAGTTGGATACGATGAGGGTTTACAACTTTGTAAGGGCTTATCGTGGCCAGTTATTTACGTATGTAATGAGGTAAATAAAATTAGGCAAATAAAAGCCTTTTGGCTAAATGCAAACAACCAAAATACAATTTTGAATATTCTTTTTGCTTTTTGGTGGGCGAATCTACTTAGTAATAAATAATAAGTTGGTGCCATATATATGTCAATGTTTGGTGCATATTTCGAGGCGGTGTTACCAGTACATAAACATTATTTTTGCTGCATTGTTACTGTTATATCTTCAATACGATAAGGCATGGCGCTAAAAGCGCAATAGCACCAACTATGGGCTCTGTCGTGATCAGTATAAACTAGTGTTATAATTATTGTTGTAAGAAACGAACGTGTTATAAGATTTTTACTGGCTGAAAATGCAGGTTGCTTATCTTTGTGCGATACGGAGCAGATTTCGAGCAGAAAATGGAAATTAGCAACTGCATAACTGAGTGATTAGTATGGTCACGCTTATTAAATAACTTTGCCGAACACAACATTATTTTTTCTTAAAATCTCTTACATTGTCGCGCAGGTAAACTAAGAAAAACCATTCTTTAAAGGAACATTTTAATAAGTTATTGCTCCTAACGACAAGGCACGTAAAAGAAGATCATTAAGTAAACTAAGAAAAACAATCCTTTAAAGGAACATTTTAATACTTATTGCTCCTGATGACAAGGCACGTAAAAGAAGATCATTACGTAACCAAATCCTCTACAGTAGTGACACGATTGTGGCCTAATCAAGCCCCAATCGTGTCACCTATAAAGAAAGAGGATGGTGGCTGCAGAGAAGATGCTAATTGTGCTTTCGGTCGTCCTACCCAACTAGCGAAACACAATAACGCTGACAATGCTGGTTTACATACATATTCTGAAAGAGGGTAGTACCTTATTATGATTCATACGCGCCAAAACTAGTAGTCTTTCTAGTTAACTTAAAATACAAAAAACTAAGTGTTTTACATATAAATTGATTTCACGTCAAATCCGTGACAGACTTTCATTCCTGGCACAAGCTGAGCTGGAAACCACCTAGCTGCAATAGTAAGACACGTTAGAAGGAGCTGTCATACTTATTAAATATAAAGGCCCCTTGATAAAAATTGAAATGAAGCTGTCATGAAGATCTTTGACAGTCGTTATAGGGCGTCAGTACCTCTGAATAAACTGACACTAGTCTATACCATGAAATTTCGCTATCCTTTTGAGTTGCGGCGGCCAGAGGCAGTCGCTCTGTTGAAAAGCTAATATTCAGCCAAATCCGGTGAGATTGGTAAGCGGACCCCAGGCTCTAAAGCGAGAAGCCTTGGATGCAACTAGGTTAACGCTGGGACGGTGATGACTTGCTTTTTATTTTATTTAAATATATTGTGTCTTGTTGTGTCAATAAAGCTAGGTAATTTTATTTCTTTCTTGCATATTTATTATGTGCTTGTAGATTCATGTAAATGGCGTTCCTAAGATATGTCATTCCCAAGAAATCCATTAGATCTTTATCTTTATACTTCACTATAATGCGTACATATTTATATATATCTATTGTTGTCAGAAAAAACGTATATAAGAAGCTACAACGACCGCTTATCTGCGTTAAGACGGCGAGCCGACGGTGATTAATGTTTTAGCCTCATCCCACTCCACTGACGCGTTTGATGGAGCACTACTCACTTGGAGAATGGACTTACTTACTTTTCGACAGTTATCAGTTTCGTATTCAGTCAATAAGTTAAGGCCTAAAAGTTTTGAAAGTGCAGCTTAGTGCAGGCTCATTTTTGCAGTAAGTACATTAACATCATAATAAAGTATAACAAGATTGGAGCAACGACCATGTCTCTCAAAGCCTAGTTAAAGTCTAAATCTGAACCCTTTAGCATAAAATTTACACAAAGTTCTTAGCCTAGAATTAACTAGTCCTAGATTTTTACTATTTTAGTCATTTTAATTACTGCTGGATTCGAAGCAACCAGGCTTTTCCTCACATTTTTGTCCACTTATTACAATTTTAATATCCATCGTTCTTAATTTAGCTTTGAACGGCAACATAAATAATCCATTTTAAATCCGAAATATTTAAATCACGGTAGTATATCATAAAACAATATCCCGTAAAGGCATTTAAAAAATGAAAAATCTCGCTATTGTCATAACAATATAATATATTACAATTAGAAACCAATAACCCATATTTCAAACCCAACCATAACATACATAACGAAGTCAGTGATCGCACAAAAATGGGGTGTAAAGTGAAAAAGAAGAACGGATATTATTTGATCGTACGATATATCACGAGACTGGGACTGGAAGGGGGAGGCAGGGGAGGGAAAACAAACTCACAGCCAATATCCAATGAAAAATCAATCCATCAAATCCAATAAAAAATCAAGAGCAAGTTATTATTACGTTATAGATAGCTGTCGGGGGACGATTTGTGGTTTGCGATAGTTCCATCGACAAAACGCGTAAACTTTTATTTGATATTTCTCTCTTTCATGCTATAACGTTTTATGTGTTTAGTTTATTTGGCCGGAGTTATGTTAGTAAACAAATAGCAATGAGATTTTATTGCCATCGTAATTAAGTGTTCGCACTTGATCAAACAATTAACTTCTTCAAGAAGAGTTTTTTTGTCAAAATATTTGAGGAAAATTATATTGTTATTATTTTCATCATCTTATGCGTTATTCCAATAACAACCCGGGGTCCGCTTACGCGTCTAACCTGATTTGATTGAACATTAGCTTTTAAACAGAGCGACTACCTGTCTGACCTCCGCAACCCAAAGTGATAGCGTTATTTCGTGGTTTAAAAGAGTATCAGTTTATTTGAGTGTGCTGACCACCCTATAACGTTTGTCAAACATCTTAATGACAGTCAGAACCGACGGCTTAATGTGCTCTCTGAGGCTTCTCTTGAAAAAGCCTTACTCAGTGTGCCTCAAGGCAGGATCCTTGCTCCGCTTCTATTCTTAGTGTACATAAATTAACTGGTGATATTGTAACACAATTTATATAAGCACGGTCGTTAACGACAACCTCTTTTTTTAATCCGAACTGTTTTCTTTGGTTTCTGGTTGGATTAATTAATTCTAGTTAATATTATAAGAGAAATTGTATACTTATTGATGAGGTATAGTAAAAAACTCCGTGTGGTGACGGATCCTTGTGGTGACGGATTAAAAATACGGACTGTCACCACCCCATATCATCCCATGGGTGTCGTAAGAGCCGACAGAGTGAGCATATTAGGCACAGAACAGCACTGTAAGAGAAGGAAAGCTTGATACAAACCCTATACCAACCCGTTTGGCCAGCGTGGTATAGTAGGTCAATTCCTCCTTTCAAAGAAGAGGCCTAGTCCAGCAGTGGACTGTTAAAGGCTGATGATGTGATGATGAATAAATGATTATTTTTATAATTAAAAAATATGTTTCTAGAACTAAGGGCGCTCTTAAAATTTACTACCTTCATTCTGGAGCTATTCCTGTTTGTGAAAAATATATACATACTAAATCATCTTGCGTTACGTTAGAACCCGGGGTCCGCATTCTCGTCAACCCGGATTTGACTGAATATCAGCTTGTCCACAAAGCGACTGCCTGCCTGTCCTCCGCAACCCAAAGCGATAGCCATATTCCATGGTTAAGACTAGTGTCAGTTTTATTCACAGGTACTGACCGCCCTGTAATGTTTGTCAAAGATCTTCATGATAGCTAAGACCGATGGCTTAACGTGCTCTCTGAGGCACGGGGCAAGCGATCATTTACAATTCAATTCGCACATCACTCCGAAAAGTCATTGATGCGTAATGACTTTTCGGCGTGGAGCCCGATACCCTCTGCATGCCAGTCTGTTGGAATTTCCATAAGGCTATCGCTGCTTTTATACGTAGTATATAATTATAAGAAGGGGGAAGTCCCGTAATCCAGGACGGCTCCTAAAGCCGGACAGAATTTGAATCTGTCGAAGAAAGCGCGCCATTTATTATCTCGTGTCGCGGTTACAAAGCTACATCCAAGTGGAGAGCGGGAGGAGTCGCGCGCCAGCCAGTGCGGACTTGTTCGTCGTGGAGCGCGATGTTATTTTTGAGGTTAGTGATAATTTTGTTCGATGTAATATTTTAGGGTTCCTAGACAATATTTAAAGTATATAATGGAATTAATAACGTCAGTTAATATTGTTGTGTTGCTGAATTGACGTAATTCACTAGTTTTTTTAAGATTAATAACTCACGATGTGAGTGAGATTTTTTTTGGAGGGACCTGAGGGTCCCTAAGATCGGACACTCTCAAAGACCCCTATCTTCGGACAATTTAAAAAGAATAAATTATTTATTGTAATTACATAAATTATTTATGTTTTCTTTTTAGAATTACCATGGGCAAACCCGACCCAAAACGTAAGAAAATGATGTCAAAAAGTTTTCTCTGAGAAAGTCATCGGAAATCTACAATGTGCCGAAAATTACTCTGTTCGACTATATTAAAAAAATAAAACGGGGAGAACAAAAATAAAACCAGCACTCAAAAAGGGCAGATTTGACCCAATCGTTACTGAAGAATACAAAAAAGCTTTGATGGCGCACGTCGTGGATATGTCCAATAGGTGCATGGCTTTGACTAGACAAGAATTCTTGAAATTGGCCTTCGATCTCGCAGAACCATTAAAACTGAACCACGGATTCAACAAGGTCAAGAAAAGTGCTGATAAGCATTTCTACTATGATTTTATTAACGGCCATCCTGAACTAAGCTTGCGAAGGCCAGAGTCGACGAGTCTGATGAGAGCTGTTGGGATTAACAGGCCACAATTTGACCGCTTCTTTCACAATTTAACCCTTTATAGGACGGCCCATACAAAGTGGCCAGTAAACAGGACAGTCACTTTAAGGTCGATAATTTAAAGATTTTTAAAGCAATGTTCAATCTTATGATCATATACGATTCCCAATGTAGCACACCGGCTTTGTAACTAACCAGCGTTTTGAACGGCGCGTGCGGTAAACATTTCGCGCCAATTTTTACGGTGGCCTGATAACTGGCCACTGTGCATACCCGCGCTAGCAATTGCTGCCATTGCAAGCAAACGTCACATATTTATAAGTGCAGTGCAAAGAAGAAACACGTCGTCGTACCAAAAGTGAGTAAAACGATTGTATTATGGTATATACTTTATTATTGTGTGCAAATATAACCGAATATAGTAATATAAAACACTTATTTTAGCAATCAAAAACAGACCGGTGTGTTGTAAAAACCTCACCGAGAAATGACACATATGAGTTGGAGGTTGTCTCATAACTATATATTTTGATTAATACATATAATTTATATCATTTTACACGAAGTATATAGTCTATTTCTCAGATGTCTTATCATAATTAGTATAAATATACGGGTTCGGTAGTTATAACCGAATATCGTAATTGTTTAGGTATTTTCATACACACAAAAGTTTTGCTTGAGGTTTGTTTAGAGTGGAGCCTTATAGACCCATCAGCTTGACCTCC
This sequence comes from Euclidia mi, assembly GCA_944739405.2. Classification (NCBI taxonomy): domain Eukaryota; kingdom Metazoa; phylum Arthropoda; class Insecta; order Lepidoptera; family Erebidae; genus Euclidia; species Euclidia mi. The sequence goes on along the minus strand of OX123184.2, from coordinate 14,862,258 downwards.
TTCTTATTGAAAACGCTGGAGAGACTTACGGACCGATACCTCCGTGAGGGCACATTACTGCGCAATACACTACACCCACATCAACACGCCTACAAAAGTGGCAGGTCAACTGAATCGGCGCTGCATTCCGTTGTGGGAACCATTGAAAAAGTGCTTACCAACAAGTTAATGACACTGGGGGCCTTCATTGACATAGAAGTTGCCTTCGACAAAACTAAGTTCAACAGTATCGGCCGAGCCCTCGAAAAGTTCGGAGTTGAGCAAACCCTTAGTGGCTGGATTGATCAACTGCTGAAACAGAGGGCAATACAATTCACGGTAAACTCCACCACAAGGGGCATAGTTGCAAAAGGCTGCCCTCAGGGAGGTGTACTCTCACCCCTGTTGTGGAACATTGTGGTGGACGATCTGTTATGGAACTTAAACGACAGACGATTCTTCACGGTCGGCTACGCAGACGACATCCTGATCAAAGGTGACTCAGAAGACACGATCCGAAATCGGATGCAAGCAGCCATCAGGATCATGGAGGAATGGTGCAACCAACATGAACTGACGGTTAACCCCAACAAAACGGAGCTAGTACTTTTCACCAACAAAAGGAAAAACCATATGTGCAAAACACCAAAACTCTTTGGAACGGAGCTTACCCTATCGAATGAAGTCAAGTACTTGGGCGTAATACTTGACCATAAGCTAAACTGGGGCAAGCACATCAGCACAAAAACAACAAAAGCATGCACAATCTTCTGGCAATGTCGGAGAATCATAGGCAAAAAATGGGGTCTCAAACCATCAATTACCCTGTGGATCTACACTGCCATTATACGTCCCATGCTTACATATGGTGCAGTAGTGTGGTGGCCACGCACGCAACTAAGCACAATCACAAAAAAGCTACAGAGCCTTCAACTCCTAGCCTGCTTGGCCACAACAGGCTGCATGAAGAGCACCCCAACAGCCGCCTTGGAGATACTACTGGACCTAAGACCGCTGCACCTAATGATCAAGGATGATCGAATTACTCACGCACGCCTAAAAGGGACCTTAACCAAAGAGATCCCGATGCTAGAGGCCGCTTGCGATCTCATCCCTAAAACTTTTGTCTTTGACAAAAAATATCGCATCCAATTGCAGGAGGAACACAAAGACAGCTCTGGTATACACGAAGTCAGAGTATACACAGACGGCTCAAAAACTAAGTATGGGACATGTGCGGGCGTATTCTCCCATGACTTAAATATCAACATCTCAACATCCCTTGGCACCCATAACACCATATTCCAAGCCGAGTGTGTTGGGATAACAAGAGCCGCAACAGCAATCGCGTTTTGGAACGTAAGTGACCTGGCTATACGCATTATCACGGACAGTGCCTCTGTACTACAAGCTCTCGGCAGCAACTGCTTTAACAGCGGCCTCATCATGGAATGCCACCTAGAGCTGCAAAAGATTGCAGAGAAGAATCGGGTAACGCTGCAATGGATTAAAGGCCACAGCAACTCCGCAGGCAATGACGCCGCAGACCAACTGGTACGGCAAGGATTGGACACAATGATAATGGGACCCGAGCCGATTGTACCGATACCAGCAAGCCAACTCAAAACGTGGCTACGGGAGAGAACCACACATGAACACGAAAAACAGTGGGCAAACATAAAAGAATGCAGACAAACAAAAGATGCTATCCCCTGCTTGAACAAGCGTTTCTCACACAAGCTGCTGCATTCTAATAGAAAAACACTTAAGCATCTGACGGGCATAATAACCGGCCACTGTCCACTCAACAAGCACCTATTCAACATAGGCGTTACGGACAGCCCACTGTGCAGGGGCTGCATGGAAACCGAAGAAACACCCGCTCACGTCATTCTGCACTGTGCAAGTGTGAGCGATCAACGGACAAAGCTGCTGAACAACCCCAGAACCATGAGTAAAGCTTTAAACGACACTAGCCAACTAATGGCTTTCTGGAAAGAACTAAGGTGGTATGAGTAGTCGGCGTCAATCAAGTCTCCACATACGCACAATGGCCCAAATAAGTGGCGAAGTGCGGAAAACCCACGACCAACTATAACTATAACTAGAGTGGAGCCTTTGTGTGACAAATACCATGTTTGATCACAAAAGGATGCACATGTATATGCGTGAGGCTAAGAATGTTAGAAGAAGTGTGATTGATTTTGTAATTGTAGATGAACGTTTGAGAAAGAATGTGTTAGATACAAGGGTGTATCGAGGGATCGGCATCCACATAGACCACTTCTTGGTAATGAGCCGGATAAGTGGACTCTTTAAAGGATGGCGACACCGAGAACATAATGAAAATAGGGTCTTATAAATAATAAAAGTAGAAAATCTGCAAGAAAAAGATGTGAAAGATGAGTATAAGCGAAGATTGATAGCAAGATTTGAGAGGTTCGATGGCATAAATGATATGGAAGAATTTTGGCAATCTTTTAAAGAAGAGATAGTATGAGTAGCGTCTGAAGTATGTAGTGTGATTAAGAGAAGGAAAATACGAAAGGTTAAGAATACATGGTGGGACAAGGATGTACAATCAGCAGTGTCAGAGAAGAAGAAAACTTGGTTAGATTGGTTGCCAGAGCAAATGAAAGAATGGTAAAGGCAACGAGTCAACGAGCCAATCAACAAAGAGACAGCAAAGATGAAGCAAGAAAGGAGTTTGTTAGGTGAAAAAGAATTGTGAAAGAAATTGTTAAAAGGAAGAAAGAGGAAAAGAAAGATGAGTTTGATAGCAGACTATCTGAAGATTTCCGGAGATACATAAAGTTTTTCTGGAAATCCGTTTGTGCAGTTAGAGGAAGAACTCAATCCTCAGAATACACGTCAATCAGAGACAAGAATGGAAAGATACTGCATGGTGAATCATGCGTGCTGAAGAGATGGAAGGAGTATTTTAAATGTCTATTTGAAAGAACGGCGATAGAGACATCGGTCGACGAAATGAATGGTAATAATAGCAATGATGAAAGCGATATTAGTATGGATGAGATTGTGAAGGCGTTGGGAAGTATGAAATCAGGTAAGGCTGCAGGATATGATAGGATTACAGTTGAAATGCTGAAGGCTGGACAGGGCATCATAGTTGGTCAGCTTATTTAACTTGCGCTGGAGCACCGGCCGAGTACCTGATGACTGGGCCACAGCGCGGTGGTTGTGCCTCTTTATAAGGGAAAAGGCTCGCCACAAGACTGCAAGAACTATAGAGGCATTAGCCTTCTCAGCATTGTTGGCAAATTGTATGCGAAAGTACTGATTGAAAGAGTTATGGAAGTAACCGACAAGAAAATATGGGATGTACAAGCAGGATTCCGAAAGGGTATAGGGTGCACGGATCAAGCCTTTTCCTTGCGGTGCGTAGCCGAAAAATTCTTGGCCAAAGGTCAAAAGTTCTATTGCGCATTCATGGATTTGGAAAAGGCTTACGATAAAGTGGTGAGGAATGAAATGTGGTCGGTACTGTCGATGTATGGGGTGAACAGCAGCCTCATACGAGCTCTGAAATCCCTTTATGAAGATTCTAGAGCTTGTGTGAGGATAAATGGGTCCTACACGGATTGGTTTACCATCGAGACAGGTGTTAGACAGGGATGTGTAGCGTCGCCGTGGCTGTTCAACCTCTTCATGGACAGTTGTTTGCAAGATTTGAAAAATAGTGACTGAGGATTAAGGATGAATGAGTTACTTGTCAAATGCCTCCTTTATGCTGATAATCAGGTTATACTTGCGTCTTCAGCGGAGGAGTTGCAGGAGATGGTAACAATGTCGTAAGGTCACGTGGCTGCAAATTTTCATTGGCATAGGTTACCGGAAAAAATTAATTCATCATCAGCCTTTGATAGTCCACTGCTGGACTAGGCCTCTCCTTTGAAAGGAGGAATTGGCCTACTATACCACGCTGGCCAAGCGGGTTGGTATAGGGTTTGTATCAAGTTTTCCTTCTCTTACAGTGCTGTTCTCTGCATCCTATGCTCCCTCTGTCGGCTCTTACAACACCCATGGGATGATATGGGGTGGTGACAATTCGTATTCTTAATCCGTCACCACACGGACAAAATTAATTGACACCTTAATATAATTATACTAGAGGACGCCAGCAGCTATGCCTGCATTTCTTTTTAATTTACCCGTTTTGGCCGATCCCGTGGGAATTTCGGGAGATCCCCTCTTAGTGCACCCCTACGGTCCCCAAGGAACATACATGCCAAATTTCAGCTTCCTGCGCCCAATAGTTTCGACTGCAGCGTGTCTGTCAGTCAGTCAGTAACGCAAGGATTTTATATATTAAGATTACATAATTTGCATATCATTGTATTGGTTTTAAAATGACATATCGTATAAATAAGATGATTAAGTACTAAATACTCAGCTTTTCGGCAAAACAAGCTTACAAACTTAGAGGTATGTTTTTTTTCACTCGTTAACACAAACACTTCAACTTCAATCACATATTAATTAATTGCATTACTTATTTGGTTCATAAACACAAAAACATATCACATACACTTTTAGGTTTTCACAAAATACATTATTTATTTGTAACAAACGATTCTAACGCCACTAAAAAAATTATAATCCGAACGCGTAACAAAAAGTTCGCTGTGCCAGGCAGCCATGTTACTGTAACGAACACTGTGGCTGTGAATTATTTACCATTTGAAACACGATAACAGTGAAAATGTACAACAATGCTAGTATTTAGTTGCTAAAATATGTTTTCAGATAAATAATCTGGGTACTTTTATGTCTTTCATTACTATTAAAAGAATATTTATCATAAAACTATTACGAAAATAGCGAGTTTCAAGAGTAGAAATAGCCCTTCCAAAAAGTTTTTAATAATAATAATAATATCTTTATTGCTTTGATTGAGTAAATACAAATGTTATAAAATAGGTACAGCACATCAATCAGCCCATTTGGGCATACAATAATTTAGGTCTATTCAGGTGTAGGTACAAACAAAGTTAACCAAATACTACAAAGAAACAACTATATTATAATCAATTGGAATACTTAATTATAGGTAACATTGATCTATATTCTGTTTGTTATGTAATTTGTTATCGAGGAAATCTTTAATTGAATAGTAGCATTTTTGTGCTAACCATTGTTTTAATTTTAGTTTGAACAGTCTAAGTGGAAGTTCCCTTATTGTTTGAGGTATTTTATTGTAAATTTTGACACACATAAACATACAATATTTGTGGTACAAACTAGTTCTACATGTTGGAAAGTCAATTTTGGTGGGATCTCTTATACTGAACAGACTATTTTCAGAAGTTTTCTCAAACAACTGTGGGTGTTTTCTTACGAATATACCAATTTTGCCTATGTAGAGGGAAAAAAATTGTAAGAATATTAGTTTTCTTAAATAGGGGTTCAGCAACAGCATCACATATTGCTCTTAAACAACGTTTTTGTGCCAGAAAAACATCGTTGATTAAAGTTGAGTTACCCCTTAACAATAAACCATATCGTAAAACTGATCCTATGTGACCATGGTAAGCAGCAATTGCTGTGGATTCTGTAGCAGTTCTGGTAAGTTGTCTCAATGCGAAAACAAATTTATTTATTTTTGCACACACGTAATTGATATGTGGCTTCCAGTTACAATAATTGTCAACAGTTATACCCAAAAATTTTATGTCTGAAGTAGGATTTATTATTGTATTGCTATATTGCAATGTAATATTTAGTTTTATTTAAGTTCGCCTGTAAGTCATTGTATGTTAACCATTGTATTATATGTCCATGGTTTTTATTAAGCTCTTCTTCATGGTTTGTGTTTAAACGGTCGGTGTTAGGGATAATAATACATATGTCATCTGCGAATAAAATACATTGGTGATGTGTTATATTGGGAAGGTCGTTAATATATAACAAGAATAAAAGGGGTCCTATGACACTACCTTGTGGAACTCCTGATCTGTTATGTCTGTAAGTGGATCTGCAGGGTTCGAATACTAGATTAGTGTTAAGGTGGTTAATTTCCACACATTGGGTTCTGTCTGAAAGATAACTTTGTATCCAATCTAGGGCAGGTCCCCTTATGCCATAGCGTTGGCATTTGTTTAAGGGTTGTATTTAACTGTTAGTCAAAAATACTAATTTTCCATCAAAAATACTAATTGCACCGCTAAGCTAAGTTGACGGAGCCCTGCTTCGCAGGGCTCCTATTTTGAGAGAAGGGTCACAAGAGAACCTAACATAACCTATTAAGTTTTCTGAGTGGATAAGTTTTCCGAGCGGACGAAACTTTTCATATCAAATGATATTTTGTAAAAAGATCATCATATTTGGTGTACAAATAGTATTTTTGATGTGCAAGTCAGTATTTTAGTGAAATAATAAAGTTTTTTGCGTAACTCACTTTAGTGTGTTACATAATATTTTTGATACGCTGTTAAAAATATCCCTTTGTTTAATAGTATTGAATGGTTAACATAATCAAATGCCTTCGACATATCTAGAAATATTACTGTGACCGGAATTTTGTTTTCAATATTTTCGGTTATTGTCTTCATTAGACAAAATCCGGCAAGTATGTTAACTTATTTTTTCGGAAACCATTTTGTTCTTCCTTGATGACATTGAATTTATTTAAAAAATTGGTTATACGGTTATGCATAAGCTCTTCAGAAATCTTGGAGAAGACAGGTATTATGGTTATTGGTCTTTAATTAGTTAGTTCAAGGATGTCATCTTTTGTGTAGAGAGGTTTAACAATTGAAATTTTTAATTCGGTTGGAAATATTCCTTGTACACAGGATAGATTTATAACATATGCAAGAGGTAGTGCTATGATTTCTGCGCATATTTTTAAAAATTTTGTACAGACATGATCATATCCAACTGATTTGGTATCGTTCAGACTTTTTATGACTTTCACTACTTCTGTCGGTGTACAGGGTTTCAAAAATATTGATGAGTTTATGTTTTCTACGCTATTATAATTGCATTGGTTACTGCATCCTATATTTTTAATTGTAGTATAGTACTCAATAAAGATGTCTGCTATAGTATTTGGATCACTTACGATCTTATTTTTATGTTTAATATTTTTTATACTCTGAAAGCATTTCATGTTATCATGTTTTTTAATAATGTCCCAGGCCGCTTTACACTTATTTGTAGATTTACTTACATATATATTATTTATTCGTTTTTTAGACATAGTTATCCATTTTTTTTGTATTTTATCAAACTTTTTGTATATTTTTTTATTTATATCTTTTTTGTCGTGTAACTTTCATACCTTAATTTTCGTTTTGTTATGCAGGACTTTCTGATGCCCTTTGTTATCCAATTTGGATCTATAGCTTTGGCATTTATTTTTGTTTTTAAAGTTGGGAAACAAAGATTATAGAACATACAAAAGGTATCATAAAAAGTATTGAATGCATTATTGCTATTGTCCTCACTATATACATCAGACCATCTGAGACTAGACAGACAGTCATTAAATTTCCTAACATTATAGTCGTCATAACATTTTTTTAGTACATACCAATATTAAAGTCTATTTGTTTCTGTTGAAGTTGAGAATTTCAGTATTTGGCACGTGTTATGATCTGATAAATGATGATTATGTGTTTGACTTGAAGCGTTTTTAATACTGCTATAAATGTGATCAATACATGACTTCTGTCTAGTTGGGGAAACGATGTGGGATATAAAATTATAATTAGAAAGTATGTATTTTAATTCTACTGTATTTTTAGACGGTTTAAGAATATCAATGTTTGTGTCGCCTGCTATAATAATTCTTCTATTTTTATTTCTGTAGGTTAACTTGTGTAGAAGCAGGTTTAAGTTTTCAAAGAATATAGTTGCCTTTTAACACTGTATTTCTTGTCTTTGTCACGAATAATGTCACTTCACAATTAATATTTATTTATTTCTGAGTAAATCTTTATAAGTATCTTAATAAAATATTCACTGGTTTCTTCCACAAGACAACTTTTATTATAAAGATCGCGGAACAGAACACAACAATGGCGGACGCTTTTGCAACTGAGACACAGATAATTATATTTCAATATTTTTGGCGCGTTTCGTTTCCCTCACCCTTATAAAACGATTTAAATGCATAGAATATGAACTATTCTAAAGCTGCTTTCGTTTCTTGGTTTAAGTAAAACAAAAAGTAAAAAAAACCGCGATCAATAGAACGATTTTTATGAGCACGACCGTGCGTGCCGCAAACACTTCGAACCACCAAAATTAGAGCACGACCGTGCCGTAGCGCGTGGGGGGGATCGGGTAAAAAATTGCCTAAAAATTATGTTTCTTGTATGAGAGCCCCCTTTAATATTTACTTTATTTTGTAATTTATTTTGAAATATAAATTACAAATATATATTATGTATGTAATTTCAGCTTTCTAGCTATCACGGTTTATGAGATACAGCCTGTTGACAGACAGACGGACAGATAGACAGCGGAGGCTTAGTAATAGGGTCCCGTTTTTACCTTTTACGTACGGAACCCTAAAAATTGGTAATTGAAAATGATTTTTATACGTAAAATTAATTTTTAGTATGCAGTAATGCATATTTTACATAAAAATGTAGTGTTAGGCCTGAATCTGCGTTAAACAGGCACACCGGAGCGCGGGCGTGAGGCACGGCTCTCCCCGACAGGTGGCCGTGCGGGTCTCCGCAACGTAGCACTTTTGCATGGGACCGCGCGGTCGAACGCTTTACGCAGTTTCAGGCCATACCCTATTTTTCTTAAATTGTGTTTTACATGTTGCATGTCTGATATGGATAAACTGTTGTGTCAATTGCTTTAATAATAATATCCTTAGTTATGTAATAAATGAATCTTTATCGTATCTTTAAACGCTTATTCATCACATCAGCCTTAATAGTCCACTGCTGGACCAGACCTCTCCTTTGAAAGGAGGAATTGGCCTACTATACCACGCTGGCCAAACGGGTTGGTATAGGGTTTGTATCAAGTTTTCCTTCTCTTGCAGTGTTGTTCTCTGCATAATATGCTCCCTCTGTCGGCTCTTACGACACCCATGGGATGATATGGGGTGGTGACATTTCGTATTCTTAATCCGTCACCAAACGGACAATAATAGCCTCCGCAACCCGCACTTGGCCAGCTTGATGGACTAAGGCCCTAATCTTCTCATAGTAGAGTAGAGAAGAGGCCCGTTCACAGCAGTTTAAATAGGGCTAATGATCTCAGTGGGTTCACTGACGAAGATGAGTGCCGCAGGCAATAGCTAGTATTCATATCAACCTATGCTTTCAAAAGATTTCCTTTGTTGTCCTTAAAAAATCCAATACATAAATACATCGTTGTTATTGAAGGTCATTACGCTCATGGTTAATCTGCAAAATTAAGTAGCTCCGTACATAAGCTGCGGCCTTCCATCGCGGGGGACTCCTTATAAAGTCGCGTAATAGATGTTTTAACCCAAAAACGATAAAGAGCTCTCATTTGCATACGAACTTCGTTAACTTTAATTACTGAACCCTACGGACATACTTATAATATCTTTGTTACTACAGGCTTACACTAATGGTGTGTACATACTAGTTATGTTGAACCGGCAAGTTTTGCGACGTGGTAACTTACAACACCTTTATATTATGACTAGAGGATACCCGCAGCTACGCCCGAACATATTTTTTTTATTTAACCGTGTCGTCTCGCTTTCGTGCTGATTACAGAGAATCCTTTCTTAGTGCACCCTTATAGTCCTCGAGGAATATGAAAATGCCTCAGTTTCTTGCACCCAATAATTTTGGCTGTGCGTTGGCTGTCTGTCAGGCAGTACCGGAAAAAATAATATATGCATATAGATAAACATACTTAACTTGTGTTGTTCGTAATAGCCTGGCAATGTTATTCAATGCTTGCATCCTTTTCTCACACGCATGAATTGTTTGGCCATGTTGGAGCACTTCAGGCTGCTTGCAAACTCTTATACCAGATAAAAAGAAAAGGAATAGCATTTTTTGCTATGTAAACGATATTCACTGACTTGCAACAGTCGAAACAAATGGTCAATACGAGGTATTTATAGCCCTAAAACAAATGCTATTTAAACCGATAAAAGCATAATGTTTACAAGTCATGTTTCTTTTTTGTTTGTTGAATTTCAATTAAAATTGGTAATACATTATCCGACTTAAACTCACTGCAAGGAGAATACAAATTTTGTCTACAAAAAGAGAATTTGAGTTATCTGCGCCGTGCAACTTACAGTATGCCGTTTTCAATGTTGAAAGTTACTGTTGTAAGTCACTGAAATCGTATTGTCAGTGTATATGCAGCTTTAGAGGCAACATAGGGGTAGAAAACGCAGCGTCTCTTTTTACAAACAGTTAAGTTGAAACGAGAGGGAGCTATCAGAAGATTTAGGCGGAGTAAAATTAAATAAGCAATTATCTTCTATAAAGTAATAGCTATGTTTAATTTATTTGTATCGTTTAGGACCGAGTAAAGATGTTTACTCTTGTAAAATATTATAAGGAGTGGAATAAGAGACCGTCACGCGAAAATTATGTGTACAATTATTTGAGCTTTGTATGTGTACGAATTAAGTATAAAATTTTATACAAAGTTAGTACTTTTGCAGTCGTGGTGTAAATTTATTGTTAAGCGTAAATTAAGGTTGTTATAATGACAGCGTAACGCAATTATGGCTTTGAAGACTGAACATGTTTGTGAAATAAGAGTAATAGCTCTCTGTTTTATTATAAGTCAATGTTGTTTTGTAACTGCTAGTTGTTCTAGGAATATGAATTTAAAATATTTTGCATTTTTTATGTTTGCTTGGGGTATCCTCTGGAATGGTTGAACCGATTTTAACAGGACTTGCACTAGAATATGGAGGACTTTGAAGGGCTACATATAGCAATTGGTAGGTCTTGCTTTTGTCGAGATACTGAAAACAACGAGGGTGGGATGATATGAGGAGGGGAACAGTGGCGATAGCCTAGTGGAGAGTTCGACAGACTGCTACGCAGAGGGTCTCGGGTCCACAGCGCGAACCAGTAACTTTTATAAGCTATGTACAGGGAGCGATAGCCGAGTGGATACACCAACAGACTGCCATGCAGAGGGCATCAGGTTCGAATCCACGGCGCGCACCAATGACTTTTCGGAGTTATCTGCGTATTGAATTGTTAATTATCGCTTGTCCCGTGCCTCGGAGAGCACGTTAAGCCGTCGGTCCCAGTTGTCATGAAGATCTTTGGCAGTCGTTACAGGCCGTCAGTACCTACCTTCTAAATAAACTGACACTAGTCTAAACCCTGGAATATCGCTATCCCTTCGGGTTGCGGAGGTCAGACAGGCAGTCGCTCCGTGGAAAAGCTAATATTCAGCCAAATCCGGTTAGACTAGAAAGCGGACCCTAGACTGAAACTGGGATAACGCTAAGAGAAAGAAGTACGTATTAAATTATTAGTTATTGCTTGCTAAACGGTGAAGGAAAACATCGTGATGAAACCTGAATGTTTAAAAGTACAGAGACAAACGCACAAAACGAGGTAAACCTCTACGGAATTTGACCGAGTGACGTCAAATGACAGTCATCTCGTTCTTAAGATAAATGGCGGCCATTTTTTAAGCCCACGTCACTTTTTCGACTAGCAGTCCTTTAAGACTTGCGGGAAAACTATACCATGTTTCTTATATTAGTGGTGCCGACAGTAAAAGGTTTTTGTCTATGTGTCACTCAGTTTTTGAAAGAAAGAAATGTGAATCGGCTAGACGGGTTGCACGTTTCGCCATTTTGCCTCACCCGGGAACAGGCAGAGATATTACATGTCAACGTTTGTTTTCACTACTGTGGTAATGGAAATATGATTGCTTGCGCTGCTTGTTTGCTTAGTTATTTGATTTGGGATTGTTTTTGGTTGTCTGTGAATTAGAGTGATTATTTGGACAGGACATGTGATATATTTGTAATGGATAGATTTTGTTAGAAGTTGGTTGGTTTTTGGGACGGATAGAATTGTGTTTGTGTGTCGTTTTACTCTAGACATTTATTTTTTCATTGCTTGTGGTGTACTGAAAAACGCCGATGCATGGTAAATCTCGAGAGTTTACAGTAAATCCTAAGATTTTAGTTTCTCTGTGCATTGAGGATAAGAATTCCACATAAAAATTCCAAATGAAATTATAAACATTCAGAGTTGGCGACACAAACTTGGATGGGTGACCATCTACACCAGATCGCTACCGTGCTTCGGAGGGCACATAAACTTGTCGGCTCTGGTACTTGTTTCAAAAGAAGAATCGTAAAGCCATGACGGAGGCCTATGGACTGTCTAAAAATAAACATTCAGAGTTTGGATTTTACTGACGTCGATTGATGGCTTAGAATACTAGGAATCATTTGTGTGGCATATTGAGTCTAGAAAAGGAGTCAATATTCAAGCAAATTTTTTTGCTCATTAATATAATTACCTGCTTTTGAGAATGTTCTATCCTACCTAAATATTCAATATAGCATCGACGTCGGCGGGCACCAATATTGATATCGAATCTAACCTTAGATTACATATATTCCTTGGACTGGTGCCCAAAAAACCTGCACATATATTATTCGATCAAAGTAGCAGACACGAAAATTTACAGTGATATACCTACTAGAAAAGTTATAAAACAACTTAAATAATATAGAGGACCCATGCTGCTCCACAGCATATTTTAATATTATAAAAAAGCTCTTATATAAGTATGATGAGTACATTGTAGCCTTATCTAATAAGTAAAAAGATGATATTCTTACCAAAAATATAATATATCACAAAACTTCTTTTCTCACAACATTGGCTTTGCGTTGCACCTTAGGTATCGTGAAATTTCCACCTTGGCATTACTGAAGGGTTTGCCGCGCAATAGGGATATATATAATATGTATAACTGAACATTGACGAAAGAAAATTATTCAATATGACTGTGCTGCCTTACAATTCTTTCCGTTAGGACACTGTAATGTCCTTCGTCCAGGTGCCCAGAAAATAGCAAGTTATGAACAATTTCGCCAGTACCATAGTCAGTAATCGTATTTTTGTTTTCCAGGTGAACTCTGAATTGACACTCGGGATATAGCTCACTTACACTCTGAAGTTCAGCATTCCCTGCGTAGGTACTGTCCATTGGCACCCATCACACGTTTGTAATCTGTTGCATTTGTAATGGTCTGGCCATATGCTTCGTCCCCAACAGTGAAGTTACATCCCAATTAATATACATCCCAATTATTGACAATGTTATCAGCAGTGGCCAAACGAATTTCTTAATGTTTATTCTCACTTCCATATAAACAAAAAGAAATTGCGCGTAATAAGCAATTACCGTCACCAAGAATGGCAATCACTTGGAAATTGTTGATGGTAAAATTAATCAAATCTGAACCCGTTTCCACCCGTATTATTTTAGCAGTAGGAGGACCATCCGGTACCAAATCTCCAACAGGGCCTTCATTGACCAAGATTCTTTGTTCAAACTTTCTCTGAGCATTTTTCGATTTCCTTCCAAGAACCATCATTATAATTGAAAACACAACTACTCATTAAAATACGTTATTAAATCAGAAACTTAAGTAACTAACTTACGCTAACTTCACTTTTTCTTTATCTGTCAATATTTTATAGATAAATAACTTTTTTTATAAGTAAGAAAATATCTTTTATTTCTGTTATCCAGCTAAATATTTCTGTGAGAAGCACGATTTATTTTGTTTTGTGTATGGGTGTGATTAATCCATCATAATTTAGAAATGTAATAATGACGTTTATAGTTTTGGTCAAAATTGTACTTTTGGTAGGAATGGTAGCTTTGGTAGCAATTGCAAGTAACATTGCTACCAAAACTACAATATATGCCAAAATACCATTTCTACCAAAACTACTATTCCTACCGAAAATACTATTCCTATCAAAACTACTATTTGTACCAAAACTACTAATCTTACTAACCCTATCATATCTACCATTTTTTTAAACTACCATTTCTACCAAACCGCCGGTGCTGTCAAAAGTACCTACATACCATTTCTCTCAAAACCACTTTTCTTACCAAAGCTACAATTTCTACCATAACTACCACTTGTAATAATATAATTATATGACATGACAATAGTACTATGAACCCCTATAATTATAATTATAATCGGGCAAGTGCGAATCGGACTCGCGCACGAAGGGTTCCATACCATCATCTATAAAAGAAAATCACGTTAGTTATATGTATAGTTAAATACTTTCTAAGTTTCTACCTGTTTATGAAGATCGAGTAACAAATTGCTTAAAAATTACGTTTGTTGTATGGGAGCCCCCCTTTATTATTTACTTTTTTTAATTTAATTATTTATTTTTAAAGGTAATATACAACTACATATTCTGTGAAAATTTAAAGCATCTACCTGCTACAGTTAGTAATTTTGAGCAAAAAATACGAAAAGGACACGTTTTTTGTATGGGACCCCTCCTTAATATTTTTATTTTTTTATTTTTAGTATTTGTTGTTATAGCGGCAACCGAAATACATAGTTTGTACAAATTTCATCTTTCTAGCTATCACGGTTTATGAGATACAGCCTGGTGACAGACAGACAGACAGCGGAGGCTTAGTAATAAGGTCCCGTTTTTTACCTTTTAGGTACGGAACCCTAAAAATTCAGATGCCCGAAGAAAGTCCGTAATTTAAAAACACAAAAATTTTCCTAACATAAAACGTAAGGAAAATTCCTCAACATCAGAGATCAGTTCACCCAACTTTAAGGGTTAACTGGTAACATTCGGGGAATATTACCTGCCATCAGCGATAATTCACTGTAGTGATAATTTGACCAACATCGGGTATAATTTTACACACCACAACACTCACACCCGTATGAAAGTAAGCCAAGGAGGCATAACGTTTTTTCCTGGCAGTTACCGCAAGGAACTTATTAGATGCCATAAAAATATTTTTGAATTAAGAACCGTCCATGTAGAGAGAGAGCAATGGACTCTTAAGAAATTTATAGGAAAATATTGAAAAATAAGTTCAATGTCCACACCTATCTTCCTTCAAACTTACCCAATTTAAATGAGCATACCATCAAATAAAAGAGCTCTTTTCAGCGCGTGTTTTAGGCCTATAACGAAACACCTACCTCAATGAGAACCAGATTTAAAGAAGCAGAAAGTCATTGACTACGGATACGAAAACGTAAAAAATGTATGGGAGAAAACTGTTTTTGCATATAACTTGATGAATGTGCAAGTTAGGTAATTTCTAATGCTTGATGACAAATCTATGCAGCGAGAGCTTTCATTTAAAAAAGAAATCATGCGAATCGGTTGCGTAGAACGGGCTGGCCGACTCGTATTATAAAACACAAATTCTTTTAATATATAGATACGCACGAAAAATTACTTGAAAGTTGATATTATTTTTAAGAAAATATATATTATCTAATAATTGTCATTTTAAATATAATCCAATAAAACCACGAAAAGTCACAAGTAAGTAAAATATTTTAACGTTTTCGTTTATTCCGACATTCCATTTATTGACATACTTCTTTAAATTACTCCAGAATTCAGAAATAAAATCATAAACC
The DNA here is from genome assembly GCA_944739405.2 of Euclidia mi. Classification (NCBI taxonomy): domain Eukaryota; kingdom Metazoa; phylum Arthropoda; class Insecta; order Lepidoptera; family Erebidae; genus Euclidia; species Euclidia mi. The sequence goes on along the minus strand of OX123184.2, from coordinate 14,846,645 downwards.
TATTGTAATTCCAGTTCTTTAGAAACATTCTAAAAGCCTATCCATACAAAATATTTTCTCAATTCGTATAAGATGATGAGTCCTCACACTAAAAAAAAAAAGTGAACAACAGAATTGACAACCTTCTTAATTTTTAAGTCTATTATTAAAATTTCACCTATTTCCCAACCCATGAAGCACAGATTTATCAATATCTAAATAACTGTACACAATTTATTTCAAATGTCATTATTGTTTCTTAAATACAACGAAATTGGAATGGCCTTATAAAAGATTTCAAAATTGAAGCACAATAGTGGAAACCAAATTATTGGGAGGTGAAGAGCCTTGTAATATCCGGTCCAAGGCTTTAACATAACGCCCCGAGCTTCGAACATAAACACTTGCAAATTCACTCTTCTTGTACTGTACGTGTGTGCTATCTCTCTCATATATTGGTGGAGAGACAGAGACGGATTGATGGTTGTGCTGGATTCAAATGTTTAAGAATGTTTTGCATGTTTGTCTGTCTTATTTAGTGAAATATTTCGAGGATCATCATAGTACCTTTGTCAATTATATTACTGACAAGAACCTAAAAAGTATGCTGTAGATTGTTGAGAATATCTTATTGACTGTTTGAAATAAAATAATGCTTTTTACTCTATTCCAAACGAATCTTTCCGATTCTTAAGGAATAATGTTTTGCGTTTTTTAATCGAATGTCTATAATAACTTTAGTCAACGCTGTCCAGAGGTTGTATAGCATATTTTAAATCCTGTAACGCGCGGCAATTAACAAAGTTTCAAACAACGGAAACAAAGAGCACGGACCGGAACAATTCGTTGGCCACGATAGGTGACCAATAGATCTCCCTGATCAAACCTACATCACTTGAGCGCACAATAGGTGAAGCATCCGTTTAACCACTACGCCATCGGTATAGTGGCTGATTATAATACGCGCACCGAGGGATGCTTCATTTTATGCTGATAATGCGAAGAGAATCAAATAAAATCATATTTATTTGCATAAAACAGGTACATAATAATATAATATCAGTTGTAACAAAAAACAAAAAGTTCGCTGAATTATTACCTCTTAGAGGTGTGCAAATTCTTAGTTTGACATGCCAAAATGTGTTTAGAAGCATTCTCGAAACCGAATAGGATGAGAAAGAGTTATCTTTCTTACCCTATTCCTTCTGCTCTCTCTCGAGAGAGAAAGGAAGAGCAAGATAATGACAGTGAACGAGAAGGGCCCAATCCCCTATTTTTTTTTCTTTTTCCCAACCCAAAGGGCGGTGACACTGACGCTCTTGTGACTCCTGTGATGTTGCTTGTGTCCATGGGCGGCAGTAATCGCTTAGGGTGGTTTCAGATTAGCGTTTTATACGCGCTTATAAGCTCGTTTTTGGAAGCGCATGTAGGCGGGTATAGGTGCGCCTTTTGGCACAAGCGCAACTCGTGCGAGCGTTGACGCACTGAGCCGTCAGAGTCCATGTTGACACTGACAAGATGTCACCACAGTTTGGAGCGAATACGCCGAAGTATGCCCGTTTACGCGAGTCCAGTTTTGTGAAGCGCGTAATGTAGCGCGCGCGTAAGTGCATATGCTTAAAAGATCGTATACGCGCAGGAAAATACACTAATCTGAAACCGCCCTTACCATTACGCAATCCGTCTGCTCGATTGCCGCCTATTACTATAAAAAAGATACTGAATGAGTTTAAGGTTTTCTTTGTCGAAATTTTATACAAATAGAAATGACTAGTCCGATAAAAATATCTTGTAATTAATGAAAACGATATTTTGAGTGAAATTTATTTAAAACGTCCAGAATTCTAAATTAATAATTTTAATTTAAGTCTAGAAACGAAAGGGTGGCTGAGGATTTAAAACTTAAATAACCAGCCAGACGGGCTGGTGAAAGGCTCTTAAATGCTTACTGAAGATAGGCTGATTTAAATTTATTTTATTAATGTTTCTAGTAAAAATGACCCAAAGGGAGACCAACGGATATTTAAATACAAATTTAAGACTATTGACTTGTCTGTTTTTTTAGTGGTTGGCGGCTCAGATTGCTAAACCAGGGGTCGTGGGTTCGATTCCGACCCAGGATAAATCATTAAGTGATAAGCACCATTATTTGTTCTGTCTGTGTGTAATCATTTATCTAGGTAAAGACTATTTGTGAAGTCGTGGTGTAACCAATTGCTCGATTAGAACGATCAAGATCGATTAAGTTTGTCCATTACCAGACTCTGTGCCGCTACTGAGAATCTGGGCAAACTCAGTAACACTTTTGTCCGATTCGGAATTCAACCCAGGATCTCGCTCAGCAGAAGCATTTGCTAGCCACTGAACTAGGGAGTCACAGCTTAAATCCAAACTGTCAGATTCAAATTCATCTAAAATATTTCAGATTATTTTAATGTCAAACTATATCACGTGAATACGATAGATGTTTAAAAAAGTCACAGCCACCTCACATTTTTTCAATTCAGTCCGTTTTAAAGCCTCATATCTAAAGAAAAATGTGAAAGATAAATTTGTTGTAATTTATGTGAACTACGTTCGTTCTATTCTGGCTATTTTAACTGGAGTAAGAATTTATTTAAACATTTTTGACACTTTTAAGTAAATTTTTATTCGGTGTGTGGACGAGTGGAGTTAAAAAAAGGAGTTTAGTAGCTTTGTTTCTAGATTATTCTATGAGCAAGGACCTTATTTTTTCAACTTTAGTCTAAGTGTCTAAACACACTATGTCGAAGTTACGCGACCGAAGTTCGGCATGATTACGCTTTCAATGCTATTTCAATTACTGACGACACACTATACCAAAATTGCGTTGCGTTATAGCGTACAGCGTAACTCGGTTAGGCGTAACGGCGTAAGTTCGGCGGCAACTTTTCTGGTATAGTAGAGCACACATTATACGCGACCGAAGTTCGGTTCGATTGACGACGAAGATACTACACAAAGTTGCACAACTGAATTTCGGCTGCGTAAGTTCGGCACTTATGGTGTGTTATATCAGTCGAATACGTCGGAACGTAAATTCAGCCGTGGAACTTCAGTCGCGTAAGTTCCGCATAGTGTGTTTAGACACTAACACTTATGCCAAGATATGTCAGAACATAATTATGTAACTAGAGATAAAGGTATTATTATCTTTGCCAACAGGATAAAATGAGTGAAAGTTTAAACATGGATATCATTATATTATATGCCATACTCATAAACACTGGGCAGTAGTCCTCAATCTTCAACTAGGCTGTTGTAGGTTTTACTGGATCTGAAAGTCTAGCCAACCATAGTATATTTTTGAAGAGACAATGGGTGTCCAAAAATTTACCACTACCTAATATACAGTAGGGACATCTACCCCAGGGACAACCCTACCTCTGCTTTTTTCTGGACTGCCTCCGTGGCCCAGTGGATAGCATACGGGTCTGCTGATCCCGGCCCCGGGTTCGATTCCCGGGTCGGGCAAAAGTATTACTGAGTTTTCCCAATTCTCAGTAGCAGCACGGTGTCTGGCAACGTGCCCGCTTACGGTAATTGGCTCACCCCGTGGGAATCATATTACAGCTCTGCCTATCCCTTCGGGGATACACGCGTGACGATGTAAAAAAAGTAAACATTAAGCCACTAGAATACCCGTCAACAAAAACGGACATGGAAGCAAGCGATTGATCTTTTAATTTATGTACCGGCCCGTAAAATTCGAAATTAAATGGTTGTGTCTTAATTATCTGAAGTATATTAGCGAATTTGAGCCCTTACTACAGAGAATGGAATGTCGAAGGATTAACGGTGCCCCCGGCGATGTGTCCGTTTTTATTTTTCTCCCCTTTTCTCCGAATTGTCGCTTTTGTTTTCTCGTGCGGTAAAAATGTTATTTGAACCGACGAAGGGTTGATTGGTTACAAGTAAACGTTTGTGTTTAGAAGTGGACTTTTATTTATTTATTTTATTTATTTCTTCATGCACAATATACGTAGTACATAAGGTGGACTTAATGCCGTAAGGCATTATCTACCAGGCGGACCTTTTGGTGGTGCAGAGACAAGCAAGGTAGGTGCATTATATATAGAGATAATTATAACAAACTTTTACTTTGACTGGCGATATTCTGTATACCGCTAGCCTAGTGCAGGTACCAACAGACTGACATGTAGAGGATATACATAAGTTATTTATATATAAGTAATTGTATATATATAAGTTTATGCAGCATTATAAAACTCATTTAGTCCTATGCACCATGGGTTTCTCAAGGGGCGTTCAACCGTTACCAATCTTGCACTTTTAAATGATTATATTACGAAGAAAATGGAGGGTGGAGCGCAGGTTGATGTCGTTTATACTGATTATAGTAAAGTTTTTGATCGTATTGATCATACGATCCTAAAAAGCAAGCTTTCTAATATCGGTATCAGGGGTGATTTATTGAGATGGTTTTCCTCGTATCTGGAAAATAGGCCACAAGCTGTTGTCGTTAGCAACTATTATTATATATCTATTTGGGTTCTGATTCCAAGCGGTGTACCACAAGGATCGTTAATGGGCCCGTTGCTTTTTATAGTCTACTAGCTTTTGCCCGCCGCTTCGCGCGCATTAAATTCGGGGTAACACAAATCTACTTTCAGTCTCAAGATGTGTGAAGACACTCCTGATTATTCTTAAGACTTCAGAAATTCTATGGGGTACAAAGTAACTCGGTCAGTATCCATGACATTATCTACCATTATCTGCTGAAAGGTACATAATAACATCACAATATATCTCTATAAACATTTTCGCATTTTTAATATTAGTAGGGACAATCGTTTCAGCCTTTTAAGCTTATTATATAATTATTAGTTTATATAAGCGAACAATTTTATGTAATAGGTCGGGACAAAAGTATTTTATTATTTCGAATGTATTATTAGTAATCAAACCTCTTTGGCCGTACTGAATGTAACTGGCTGGTTTTTCAACGTGCACAATATGACATTATGTATGACGTGACAGTACTGACAGATATGTTAGCACATACGCAACACTCAATTATTAGCGCATGCGTTCTTACTTCCAAGAGGTAAAGGAGATGTACCATTTGGCCATACATTATGGGCCTGGCACGGCCAAACACGACACCATTTGTGTTTTGAAGATAAATTACTACTCTATTAACCTGTATAATTTCTTTTTAAATAACTTTTGGTGGAAATAAGATACGAGATATTTGAAATGGAAATTATTCCACAACTAAATATACCTCAAAATTGAATTTTAACATAAATATAATACCTAGATGTAAATAAAGGTATGTCTTTGCGTCATAAAGAACAAAAACTACATAAAAAGAGGCCAATAATAATGAATAATCACCTGTGTACTAGGGAACCTCGTACTATGTATACTCGTCCAAAAAAACTAACCACAATCACAAACACTGCTCCATATTCTTAGCATGGGTAGAAGGTACTGATCATTATTATTGAATTTATATTCAATTACATTACATTAAAGCCGTACGAAAACATCAATAAATCAGAGCAAAATATGCACGATGCGCAGTAGCAACACGAATGACATAACAGATAAAAAATGTGTTGCAAATGGTTTGAAAAAATATTTCTACTATCGATTAAAAAATAAAACGATTTTTACCGATTAATAATCATGGAATATATAATAAATTATATATTTCTTGATTCTTTTTACAAATATACTTATAAAGTAAATGAAATATATTGTTTTCTAATATAATAATAAAAATATTATTTCCTTAAAACAATTTCTGCCTACCATACTTCATTTTATTTTTAATGCTGGCAACATAAGACATTCATCCTCTATTACCATAGCCTATTCAAAATAATTATCTTTAAAAACTAAATTCTTTCACCGAAGCTCTATCAAGAAACGAAAACGATGTATAAATTTAAAAAAATATATGTTTAATTTCAACGATTCACAACTTTCTGGCCGCTACAGGCCGTATTTGGTATTTCTCCTTTGTGCCGTACAAACTTCTACCCTCCCTACAATCCCTCCCAGTTTAATTTTTGCAACTTATGGTAGCCTATGTCCGTCTCCATGGTCCAATATATCTCTATATTAAATATCAACAAAATCGGTTCAGCCGTTTTAGCGTGAAAACGGAACATACATACATACACACTTTCAAATTTATAATATTAGTAGAGATGTAAACGACATCGACTTGTGCTTTCGTTTCTCCAAACTTCTTTGTTTTGCCGATGACATGAAGATATATTCATCCATATCGTCGACAATGGATATGGAAGCACTTCAGTCTGACTTAACACGTCTGGACGAGTATTGCCGACTCAACAGATTGGACCTCAATCCGCTTAAATGCTCTGTGGTATCGTATAGTCGAAAGAAATCTTTATTTACTACATCTTATACACTTAGAGGTCAATCAGTCACAAGATGTAACGTAATTCGTGACCTAGGTATTCATCATGACTCTAAGCTTCTTTTTGATGTGCACATTGATGAAATTATGTCCAAGGCCTCAAAAGCCCTTGGTTTTGTTATGAGAATAGCTAGGTGTTTCGTTAAACGAAAAACTTTTAAAATTTTATATTGTACCTATGTCAGAAGCCATCTTGAATATGCATCGCAAATCTGGAATCCCCAGTAGGAGAGTATTGGGGGGTCTGGATTGCCATCCAGACCCCCCAACACTCTCTATTCAAAACGATGATTACATTTCAGATTATCTATTAAGAAATGATGAATGTATTCTACTTTCTTATGCTTTTCCAAGTCTATTACCTCTATTCTATTCGAGTTGACACTTAAATTCGGAATGTTTCTATTCGAATTTAAGGGGCTAGATCGCAACCCAATACTCTCTATTTAAAGTGATTAATATATTTCAGATTATCTATTAAACATGATGAATGTATTCTACTTCCTTAGTATAGATAATATCAATTTGATTATTTTCGCATGGCAATTACAAAATCTCTTCCTTTCACAGCGTTCAAATAAAAACATTGAGGATAATGTACAGCATGCTGCATCCAAGGATCGTCATAGATCTCCCAATCTTCTATAACCCCTCCACAAGAGAAACATGCCGCCTTATCATTTATCCTGTTGCCAAAATAAAAGAATCCAGCGTCAGCCATTTGCGTCACTAATCTTTTCTTTGAATTAATCGCCCCCCAGTAATAATTAAAGGACAATTCACGCATTTTATACGTGTCATACATGCCATATCGAGGTTCGTAATCATTTTGAAACATGTTTTATGCACTTCCTTCCTTCCTTGTTCTTGATGCAGACAAATATGAACGTATAATGACATTACCATTGTGTTGTCAACAACTTATAATGATTGGAAAGGGTTACTGTATTGGGTGGGGGGATAGAAATCTCGTAAAAGGTACGTTTAAACTAATTATAGAAATTAAACAAGAATATATTTATTTAAAAATTTTATTGTCATCGCACCATTTTTTTAAACACAATACATTCTTTAAAGCACATACAGAGTCATGATAACTACAATTATACAAATGTTCAGAATATTTATATTGTTCGTACAAACTTATCAAACTAGAACAACCTTTATCTTCTAAATTAAAAATATTATTATTACTATTTTGTAAAATATGCTTCAACCACAAAACCTTTTCTGAGCCTTTGACATAGACACATTTATTCCTTAAAATATCCGTAATCAAACTCTGATAACTGCAATAAGACACAAATCCTTCACGCCAATGTATCTTTCTGTTACGTTCAATCCAACTAACTTGCTTTTTTTCTGGTTGCGTTAAATTGTTAAATGGAAATGGCGGTTTAATTAAAAATACTTGTAATTTTTTATTGTACAATATGGCGATTTCTTTTAATATAAATTCATTTCCTTCTATTTTAAAGCCTTGAATATCTACAATAGCAATCATGTTAACCTGCGCACAATGTTGCTGAGAGGTTTGTACTCCACAAGTCGGTCGTTTATTATTAAACAATATGCAGTCGTGTTATCTGGTATTGTAGTAGAACATTCAATTTCCAATCGCACGTCCACTGGTTCTGTTTTTAGACTATCGTTTTGCCTTGAACAGTCTAATATAAAGAGGGGAGCTTTTTCCTTGAAGTTCTTTAGGTTGAGCAACGGGTCTACTGGGCAGTTGTAAAACGACTGACGAAATTTTGCATACATTTCGTATAATATACTGTATTTGTTCTCGGAAAACTTTATACCTAAAGGTTCATATGGATAATATTGCGAATTTAGAAAGAGCGTTACGTTTGTAACTTCACAATGATCAAATAGTGAACTATCTTTAGCTTTATTATTTCTTCTATTCGTTTGTAAGCAAAAAATTACATATCTGGGTTTTTCTAATTGTGAAGCAGTCTTAACTGACCAAGAATGCTTTGTAGTTTTTGGTAATAAAGGATACTCATATAAATCCCAATTTCTAAAAGCCATCTGAATAGGTTTATCTCTTTCTAGATGTTTTAAAAGTGTCAGTCGCTCTTGATCTGATACTTTTACGTGTGGTACTCTCCACTGAACTCGTTGTATATCTATTTCAAAATGAGCGATATCATCTGTAAGGATAACACTGTTTAAGTTAGAATTACTTCTGGTCAATATGAGTTCATGTTTGCAATTTATAATAATTTTATTGTAATCCTCTGCAAAGCCTAATACTTTATTTAATGGTATCACAGCACTAAAATTTCCATCACTGTCAAAACCCTCTAAGTTCCAACCCCATAAGGCAGCAACTTTATTTTCCGCTTCATTTAATGAGATGTATGATTTAATTGTTGACGTTATTCCCGAATTTTTTATACGGTCTATTTCAATACCATTCATTTCGTATCTGATGTCTTGAAACATATACATAACAGGGTTATTAGTGAACTTAACAGTTTTCTTGATCGGGTTCCCATCTTTGCTGAAGAGCTTTGCTCGGCCTTCGACATAGACTCAACTGGCTGATGGTACTACGTATATGTCTTGCTGGTGTATGGGAATTCTGATTTCATCGTTTTGTCTAAAGCTGTTATTGTAGGGATTGTATGAATGGACTTCATAACTTTCGATCGAAGTGTCGAAATGCGGCAATTCAGTAATCTGTAGTATATTCATACTTTAAACCCTAGGGCTTTAAGAAAACCTTTATTTGCTTCAGTTAATTTCTTAACTTTTTTCTTACGTCTTTGCACCTTGGTAATTGTAGAAGAACTAAGACGATTTGTTTTCACTGGAGTATTTTTATAGTATACTATCATTGTGCTTTTTTCAAATGAAGACGTAGTTGAATATGTTCTTTTCCAAAGTTAATACAGTGACCAAACTGATCAACAATCTTAACAGATATAGATGAAATTATGTTTTTGTTTACTGGAAAGTAAATAACGTTTTGCGGTTTTTCCAAGCACCGATGACCTAGAGCAGTATCAGATACAAATTCATGAATATAATGGGTCGGTAATCCGTTGCAGTACGAACCGTGAATTAGATCACATTCGATTCTGATTACGGACAAACTGTTGTTGATAATGGGGATATTTTGTCTAAAATTTAATACTGAGAAGTATAGCAAACCGCACTCGTATTGATCAGATAAATGTAGTGGTGGTTGAAAATATGTAACCAATTCTGAATTATTTCCAGAGATGGTAATCGTAGTAGACATGCTTGTATACTGAACGCTTTTGTAAGATTCTGTTTATTTTATTCCTGTACTATACCAAAAATTCTTCAAAAAGTTTAAACAAAGATGTCCGCAATTAAAAGGGTGATCACGCTGCATATTTTCATAATTATAGTAAACTTTGGAACCAACGTATTTTATAAATTCTTTTGGAGGTTTTAAATTGCCATAACTGTCAAAATACTCAATATAGTCATTGTATTTTGCATAGGCTACCCAATGAGAACCAGGATTCTTAGCGCTATCTAAATTAATAACTCCACATTCTCTTTTAAATGGGTGTTTAGGGAGCTCATCTCTCATAAAGACACCTCTAAAATAGGGAATATTGTGTCCATACTTCAAAATGTCTAAATTACTCAAAGCTCGATTGGGTAGCCGATATCTTAGTTTTTTTCTTTCGATACAAAAATTCCAAGCCCATCTTTATGAGGTTTAACATGAAGTCCTTTGCCGATGCAGAGAGCCTCCATTTTTTTCGTTGTGTCTCTTCGATCCAGCATACAACTTTTTTGCCATCTTAAATTCATTTATGGTTTTAGCAATACCAGCTGCACCGCCTGCTAAGGCTCCCGCTGCAGATAATCTCGCGAAAATTGGAATCAAAGGTAATACTCCACCAGATTTTGGTATAGGAATAACACGTGGAAGTTTAATAGACGAATCATTAGCTAACTCTCTGGTAGCAGCCATTGCTAATTCTATTGCCGCTTTTTTGCACTTTGGTTTTAATTTTTTATATGTCTTTTCGTTTTATTGATGACATTACGAAACTTATTGTTTAACCCTTTTCCAGATACGGTTTTTTGCAAACACTTTCTGTTACTTTTTTTAAGACCAGAACCAGTTTTAAGTTTTGTTGACATAGCGCTGCTTACTAAACGTGCTGCCAGTTTTTCTCCCACACTTGCATCCGGAGCAACTGATCGCTTTTTCGCCATATTTAACAAAACCAAATCGGCCTTATGGCGGTCCTTTAAGTTTGAAGACTTGTAATAGGCAATGTCGTGTTCTTTGCAATATTCGTCTAATTTATTAACGCCTTTATCTCCACGTGTAAGCCTTTTAACTAATTTGGTGCCAGGTCCGCAATAATTATATCCTGGTAAATGTAATTCAAATGGTAAATTATTAAGTAGACAATTTAGAAGACTACTCTCTCCAATACCCATCATAAGACTAATGCACCATGGGGTAAACATTTAATAAATATTCGATTTATCAATCCAACTGTTTTCAGAAGAGGGCAAACCTAACCACTTTACTAAAACTCTATTTCCTTTACTTCTGAGAACTTTCTCGACTAGATACAAATTGGGATGTTCTGTCTTTTGAAGCTCTTGAACATAAAATGCACCTAAAATTGGTTGGCCTCTGATTGAATCTTAATTAAAATAGGGGTAGTATTCTGTATTTTTCTAATCTTAAATATTTCTGTCGACCAGTTAGGAGTATATTCTTTTTCAAATGTTCCTTTGTACTTACTGATACGTACATAATCACCTACTTTGAACTTGCTTTTTATACTACCGGTTTTTACCATTGTGAAATATCTCTCCAATATGTGATTTTTATTAAAATTATCCACGTTTGCTGGCATTTCTTTCATCGTTCGATGATAGGTGTGATTGTATTTATAAATAACATTATCAAGAGTATTATCTATCCAGTTATAGTTACCTTTAAAACTAAATTCCTTATAAAGTTTAGATTTCAATGTTCTGATAAATCGCTCGACTATTGATGCCTTTTTTGTCGAGAAGGTTGAATAATGGTTTATAACATAAGATTTCATAAGTTTTTGGAACTTATTATTATAAAATTCTGTGCCATTGTCTGTTTGAAGATTTCGGGGAACGCGCCCTTTATCCAACAAATTCTTGAAAGAGTTACATACGACATCTTTGGTTTTACTTTTCAAAGGAAGGGTCCAAGCGTATTTCGAAAATGTATCAATGATAGCGAGAATAAATCGGTAATTCTTATTTTCGTTAGAAATTGATTGCATATCAATTAAGTCTGCCTGCCAAAGGTCGTCTATATCTTTCATAATAACATGTCTTCGTGGAAAGTTTACCCTCGCATTTTTATGAATTTCATTTACCACATCAGCTTTACTCATATTGAAAATTCTGCATTTAAACACTTGTCTTGAATCCAATGATGATCTTCTTTCTCTTAGCGTTATCCCAGTTTCAATCTGGGGTCCGCTTTCTAGTCTAACCGGATTTGACTGAATATTAGCTTTTCCACGGAGCGACTGCCTGTCTGACCTCCGCAACCCGAAGGGATAGCGATATTCCATGGTTTAGACTAGTGTCAGTTTTGTTTAGAAGGTACTGACGCCCTGTAACGATTGTCAAAGATCTTCATGACAACCGGGACCGACGGCTTAACGTGCTCTCCGAGGCACGGGACAAGCGATAATTAACAATTCAATACGCACATAACTCCGAAAAGTCATTGGTGCGCGCCGTGGATTCGAACCCGATACCCTCTGCATGGCAGTCTGTTGGTATATCCACTCGGCTATCGCCGCCTTTTTTTTTTTTTTTTTTTTTTTTTTAATCCAATGATGATACTAAATAAAAATAATGTTATAGCTACTATTTATTGTTTAATTATGTCAGCTTCTTTTAACTCTTCTATTATAGATAAAATTTCATTATCATAGTTCGTATTGCCAGCATCTCTTGAAGCAACTAATAGTTTCAGTCTCTCAACTAATTCGTTGGGGTCATCCCAATATACTAGATCAATATTGTTTTTGTATTTTTTTATCTTTGGCAAGTTTCCTCCAAGTTTAGCGCGACTTTTATCGTTTGACGTTTCGGTAAACATTGGTTTGATTATTTTACGATATTTTATTCCTTTATCACCCTTTATTTGACCTTTAGGATTGAAGTCTCTCTTGTGCGCATTTGTGTTATGCAACATATCCTTGTAGACAAGTTTATCTTTGCCTGATATTAATTTTAAATCAGGTTTTTTTTCGAAGTAAAAGTTCTTTGAGGCCAGGAGTTAAAATGTAGGATTTATCGTCAATTTTAATAAAAATGACACTGTCGTTATCCAGACTATCAATTTTAGAAAATGACACTACGGAGTTTCCCATCAATAAAGTCTTATTTTCACTTCTTATTCTGAACGGTATATTTACTCCATCATAAATATTACACATATCATCACCATCTAATGAAATTTCTAAATCCTCTGGTAATTCTATTTTATGAGATTTTTTAACCGATTGTGCAGAATTTAGTTTTGGTTCGTAAAAGTCCTCAAACTTTGTAGATGAGCTAGTATTAATGTCTTCCAATTCAATATTCCCAGAATTAGTGAGTGTTGTATTTTCTAAATCTTTTTTTTTTTCATAGTTTTATTTGAATCAACTAGAGTTTTAAGGGGATCTGTAACAGGTTTTAGTAATTTGTCGAGCGACAAGTTCATTGAATGTTCCTGGTTCTTTATTTGTTTTATTTTATTCTTTATGGAATCTACGGACTTCAATAATTCTATTTTAATATTTTTCTCCATCTTATAACAACTGTGATCAGTTAAAGATCAAATTATACTGAATTTGATTTTGGATATTAATGACTTATATACGTATATAAAATCAATCAAATTTAAAAAACATATCAAAGTTCTGTCCGTACCTTCCATTATTTAATGGTGATTCTTTATTAATAAGTAGAAAATTATAAGGTTTACTCCAAACAGTTTGACAATTTTTTTTGAACTCTTTCCATTGTAAATCAGAACTAACATGCTCTTCATAAACATGTTTTAAATTCACATCATCTTGTTTGAATATAATAAGAAAATTAACATTGTCACGTAACAATTGCTTAGGAATTTTAGAATAGGTTTGAGATAAATAGAAACAATCGATTTGTTTATGCCTTCCCATACAAAAATAATTGCGGATACTAACTTGATTTTCACACGCAACGTCATCAAAAATAAATACAGAATTTGTTAAAGCTTCATTTGGAGAAATTACATCTTTATCATCACTGAACTCATAGAAGTTAATCTGCGGCACTCTTTTTAGGACTTGAGTTCATATAATCATATGGATATACCCCCTTCTTTTTTAGTATATTAATGTTTTCGTGATTAAATTCCATTGATAAGTAAACAAAATCTTTTTTTTCAGACTTTTACTTAATGTATCTAAACTTGAACTTGGAAACTGAAACGAATCAATGAATTTCATTTGAATGGAGTGGTTACGTATCTCGCTAGAAATGTATTTGGTATTGGTTAAATACCTTTCTTTAGTCTTAGGTATGATTTTAATGTGACCTTTATACTTAACTAATTCTTCTATAAACAAATGGGAGTCATAATTCGATAAATTATGAAAAACTATAGGTATAAATTGACAGACTCTGTACATTAAATTACAGTGAGAATGTGCAGCTCCTCTATATTTTCCAGTTACATGATCATGGTCATATACTTTGTCATCGAATAATAAGTGATCACAAATATGACAAGTACTTGCAGAGCTATGTCTTATTTTTTCTATTCTTGTTAACGGTAACATAGGTGTTTTAAAAGATAATATTTTATCTATTTTTTTCACATCTTCTACTAGATTTTTTACAAATACTTGAACACAATCAGACCCTCTGTAGGAAACATATTTATTCTGAGTCTGATCGTGCGAGCAACAAATATAATACCCAAAGCACGAAGGTTCATGTTTTTTGAAATTGTGCGTTTTTTCCGTAATTTTTTCTGAGCAACTTAGCAAAAGACTTTCAAAATCAGCGTAAATAACATAATTTATTCTTTGTTTTCTCTCATAATTCTTAAAACCAATCTTGCGACTAGTTTCAGGCAAAATAGTTAAAACTTTTGAACACACATGGGATTGATACTTGATTTCGCTATTATAAAATTGCAAACATGATTCACAAAGAAAAAGTTTACCCTTATGATTTGTAACTTGACGCCGTACCAGTCTCAGTAGATTTTTAATCAGACAGTAATGACCTTTACCATTTTTTTCGAAATATAATAAATTCACATGATTCGTTTTTCTATTATTTGTTAAATATAAAGGACCTGTCACATTTTCACTATTTTCATCTATTCCATAAATATTTATACTAACATCATTGTTTGTTTCAAATAATTTTATGTCTTGATATGTTACTGGGAAAAACATTCCTTTAATATTGAAAATGGAACTGTAGTGCGGGTATGATGCAGTCCTACAAACATTCTGCTTAGCGGGATATAAGGCTGCTAGAATACTCCATAAAAAACAGTGATTATCATTATTTTGTACATTCACACAACTTTTTTTATTGGTAATTCTTTTTGGTAAATCTAAATAAGTGCCACCACTTAATGGACAATATTTATTGATATTAATTTCTAAATGGCTCGATGAATGATAATACCATCCAGATTCTTTGTGTTCGTATTCTGATAGCTTACATTTTAAAATTTCAATTATTTGTAAGTACCAATCATGTATATCTGTGTTCTTGTAAATAATTTTATATTTAGTATTGAATGATTTCAATTGTTGCTCATTTGTTTTTTCTAAGACAAAGTAAGCAAACAATTCGAAATTCAATTTGATACAATTATTTTTCTTTAATGACATATCAATTAATTTTAATATATCGTTTTTATTCTTATGCAAGAAATTCTCAGGCGTGAGGGTTTTAATATCATGTGAATAATTCAAACGATATGTTACGATTCTATTTTTGAAAGCACTGGCAATTATGTAAATATTTTCAAATTGAGTTCGTAAGAGACTATTAGATTTATGGATGTTGGTTCTTACATGATATTTCATTCGGTTCAGTGGTATTTCAATTTTACATTTTTCACATTCAATAAATTCAGGGTTATCATTAATGTATTGCCTTCGATGAGTAGACAGGAATTGTACTGTAAAATAGAAACAAAAAATGAGCTTTAACTACATAGGATGAATATTTTATTACGTGCCATACTTATACATTAACCAATAAAATATAATGGAGAATAAAATATAATATAAAAGAACTATGATTACTTACTAATTATAAACTGAGTACTTAATTAGGTATGTAGGTATGGATGTAGGTAGGTAAGGATCTTAGAGATAAAAACTTCTTCGGCGTGTCTGATCCTTTTTTGTGCCACTGCATAGACTCTTGCTTGCTCTCAGAGTCATAGTGATGAACCCACGTTTCATCACCAGTAACAATCCGATCGAAAATACTTTGCAGATTTTCACCACAGAGGTCCAAAAGCTCCTTACAACAGTCAACTCGCACTTGTTTCTGTAGCGCGGTGAGCATTCGCGGCACCCATCTTGCACTGACCTTTGACAAATTCAGGCGCTCATGAAGGATTGTGTGAATGGTACCCACGGATAGCTTAGTCATTTCTGCTAATGGTTTCACTCTTACACGGGCATCTTCAAGTACAAGTTTTTCGACTAATTTGACGTTTTCTTCAGTAGCGGCACAAATTGGCCCACCAGCGCGGGGGTCGTCTTCAATGCTCTCTCTACCCCGTTTGAATTCAGTTGACCACTTCTGAATTGTAGTTAATGAAGGCGCAGAATCTTGGTAAACAGCCACCATTTCTTCATGGATATTTTTTTGAGTTTTTCCTTGTTTTGTGAGGAATTTTATCACTGCACGATGCTCGATTTTTTTCATCATTGTCGAATCAGTCATCATAGTTGTTTTTTAGTTGTCATTTCTAATGATATCTTGAATACTAATGGTGGCAATTAAATAAAATTTTGTATTTATACCCTCAAAGAGTGTCATTAACTAATGAGATAATTAAATTACCCTTATCATTAGTATATCACCTCGATACCGAGAATACATTGAACTCCCCTCGTATATCATCTACAACTGAAATCAATTAAATATAAGCATTCTGAAGTTGCGCTCGACCTATAGATATCATCGAAGTATTTTTGGTAAGCAATGTCTAAATTCTTCGGTCTACATAAATATTATAAAGAGAAAAAGTTTATAATGTACCTATTTGATAAACTCTGGAAGTAATGAATCGGTTTTACAAATTCTTTTATTATTAGAAAACTACAATATCTAAAAGTAACATAGACTTTATTTCAATTTAATTTTTATACAATTTAGAAAGATGTGCAGGATTTATTTAAAATATTTTTTACCATTTCGAATAGAGAATATGAAATGTATTCATTATTTCGAATGTATAATTCAAAGTGAATCGAGATTATTACCTCTGCTCCAACTGTATTCAGTTGGATGAGACTAAGGAAGTAGAATACATTCATCATTTTTAATAGATAATCTGAAATGTAATCATCGTTTTGAATAGAGAGTATTATATTTTAAACTTTAACAGATTGGATTTAAAATATTTTACCATTTCGAATAGAGAATATGGAATGTATTCATTATTTCAAATACATGATTCAATGTGAATCGAGATTTCAGTTGGAAGAGACTAAGGAAGTAGAATACATTCATCATTTTTAATAGATAATCTGAAATGTAATCATCGTTTTGAATAGAGAGTATTGGGGGGTCTGGATGGCAATCCAGACCCCCCAATACTCTCCTACTATCCCTGTTATGATAAGTACATAGACCGTATAGAAAATGTTCAGAAGCGGTTTATCAGATATCTCTGTTATCGACTACATATACATTACAGCTCCGATAGATATTTAGAACTATGTAAAAAATTCCACATACAACCTTTTATAAATCGTCGACGTCAAGCTGATATAACATTCCTCTTAAAATTAATTAATAATGAAATTGACTGTCCTGACTTACTCAGTAGGTTGAACTTTAGCGTTCCCCATAAGTTAATTAGATTTAATCCACCTATATCTATTCCACACTGTGCCGCAAATTATAGACGTAACTCTATTATAGTGCGAGCAAGTTGTGAGTTTAAGGACGCGTTTACGCTTGTATCAAAAAGCCACATATTTCCGGTACATTTTACGACAATTTTAGATAATAACTAATAAAACTAATGATTACGATAAATTGATTACTTTTTTATCTATAAATCAATTTGAAAATAAATAAAAAATATTTAATTAATATTAATGTAAAATCGCTTCGAAACGGCCTCTTAAATCAAAAATAGGCATATACTGCTATTTTTGGGTACAATTTTCTCTCTAATTTTACATTTATTTAGATTTTCAAAGATAGAATAGGGTAGTAAATATAGTCAACTCAAAAACAATTAGAATTTTTTTTCAAAATATTGTAAATTGACTCAAAAAAAGCAAAAAATCATCTTACATTTTTCTTCTATTTTGCTCGCATACGTGTGTCTTAATGTGTGGCAATAAGGTTCGTTTTATTTAGCCACTTTCTTGATTTATATATCCAAATTCTGCAATGAGATCTCAGTCTGCGCTTGAGCGCCGTCGGGAGTGGAGTCTATGTCGCTTTTCGCTGCAGCCCGAAGACGAAATTTTGATACTTCTCGTATTCTGTGCGAATTACGTACAAGTAAATTTCTTTTGTATAAATGGACATTATTACTTTATTTTCTCCGTTATGTTGAGTCAGGATATATTTTGGTATTTAGATATTATTTTGTTTCTTGCGTTGAAATCTGGTAAGATTATCTGGCCTGATGGTATACCATCCCGTTCAAGTGTTGCGACTGGAACTCATAAAAGAGTAGACCTAGTTATGCCAGGTTGGGGCTCATTTTATTTGTTTTGGTGAGACCCTACCACTGATACTAGTGAAGTAACCTTCCAAGGTTATTCGATGAGTCGTGCTGGTACTCATATGTGAGTAGAGCTAGGCATGCCGAGTTTGGGCTTATTTTGTTTGTACATAAGAGACCCTACCACTGGAACTTATGAAGTAACCTTCCAGGGTTATTCAATGACTCTTGCTGGTACTCATGTGTGAGTAGAGCTAGGCATGCCGAGTTTGGGCTCATTTTGTTTGTACATAAGAGACCCTACCACTGCATTTTATGAAGTAACCTTCCAGGGTTATTCAATGACTCTTACTGGTACTCATATGTCAGTACAGCTAGGCATGCCGAGTTTGGGTTCATTTTGTTTGTACATAAGTGACCCTACCACTGGAACTTATGAAGTAACCTTCCAGGGTTATTCGATGACTCTTGCTGGTACTCATATGTGAGTAGAGCTAGGCATGCCGAGTTTGGGCTCATTTTGTTTGTACATAAGAGACCCTACCACTGCATTTTATGAAGTAACCTTCCAGGGCTATTCAATGAATCTTACTGGTACTCATATATCAGTAGAGCTAGGCATGCCGAGTTTGGGTTCATTTTGTTTTTACGTAAGTGACCCTACCACTGGAACTTATGAAGTAACCTTCCAGGGTTATTCGATGACTCTTGCTGGTACTCATATGTGAGTAGAGCTAGGCATGCCGAGTTTGGGCTCATTTTGTTTGTACTTACATAAGAGACCCTACCACTGGAACTTATGAAGTAACCTTCCAGGGTTATTCAATGACTCTTGCTGGTACTCATGTGTGAGTAGAGCTAGGCATGCCGAGTTTGAGCTCATTTTGTTTGTACATAAGAGACCCTACCACTGGAACTTATGAGGTAACCTTCCAGGGTTATTCAATGACTCTTGCTGGTACTCATGTGTGAGTAGAGCTAGGCATGCCGAGTTTGGGCTCATTTTGTTTGTACATAAGAGACCCTACCACTGGAACTTATGAAGTAACCTTGCATGGTTATTCAATGACTCTTGCTGGTACTCATGTGTGAGTAGAGCTAGGCATATCGAGTTTGGGCTCATTTTGTTTGTACATAAGAGACCCTACCACTGCATTTTATGAAGTAACCTTTCAGGGTTATTCAATGAATCTTACTGGTACTCATATGTCAGTAGAGCTAGGCATGCCGAGTTTGGGTTCATTTTGTTTGTACATAAGTGACCCTACCACTGGAACTTATGAAGTAACCTTCCAGGGTTATTCGACGACTCTTGCTGGTACTCATATGTGAGTAGAGCTAGACATGCCGAGTTTGGGCTCATTTAGTTTGTACATAAGAGACCCAACCACTGCAACTTATGAAGTAACCTTCCAGGGTTATTCGATGACTATTGCTGGTTCTTATATGTGAGTAGAGCTAAGCATGCCGAGTTTGGGCTCATTTTGTTTGTACATAAGAAACCCAACCACTGCAACTTATGAAGTAACCTTTCAGGGTTATTAAATGACTCTTGCTAGTTCTCATATGTGAGTAGAGCTAGGCATGCCGAGTTTGGGCTCATTTTGTTTGTACATAAGTGACCCTACCACTGGAACTTATGAAGTAACCTTCCAGGGTTATTCGATGACTCTTGGTGGTACTCATATGGAAGTAAAGCTAGGCATGCCGAGTTTGGGCTCATTTTGTTTGTACATAAGAGACCCTACCACTGGAACTTATGAAGTAACCTTTCAGGTTTTTCAGGTTTATTCGAAGACTCTTAGTGGTACTCATATGTGAGTAGAGCTAGGTATGTTCCAGTGGTGGGGTCTCTGATGTTCATACAAAATGAGCCCAAACTCGGTATGCCTAGCTCTACTCACATATGAGTACCAGCAAGAGTGATCGAATAACCCTGGAAGGTTACTTCATAAGTTCCAGTGGTAGGGTCTCTTACGTACAAACAAAATGAGCCCAAACTCGGCATGCCTAGCTTTACTTCCATATGAGTACCAGCAAGAGTCATCGAATAACCCTGGAAGGTTACTTCATAAGTTCCAGTGGTAGGGCCACTT
The DNA here is from genome assembly GCA_944739405.2 of Euclidia mi. Lineage (NCBI taxonomy): Eukaryota > Metazoa > Arthropoda > Insecta > Lepidoptera > Erebidae > Euclidia > Euclidia mi. The sequence goes on along the minus strand of OX123184.2, from coordinate 14,826,190 downwards.
ATGTACAAACAAAATGAGCCCAAACTCGGCATGCCTAGCTCTACTCACATATGAGAACCAGCAAGAGTCATTGAATAACCCTGAAAGGTTACTTCATAAGTTGCAGTGGTTGGGTCTCTTATGTACAAACAAAATGAGCCCAAACTCGGCATGCCTAGCTCTACTCACACATGAGTACCAGCAAGAGTCATTGAATAACCCTGGAAGGTTACCTCATAAGTTCCAGTGGTAGGGTCTCTTATGTACAAACAAAATGAGCTCAAACTCGGCATGCCTAGCTCTACTCACACATGAGTACCAGCAAGAGTCATTGAATAACCCTGGAAGGTTACTTCATAAGTTCCAGTGGTAGGGTCTCTTATGTAAGTACAAACAAAATGAGCCCAAACTCGGCGTGCCTAGCTCTACTCACATATGAGTACCAGCAAGAGTCATTGAATAACCCTGGAAGGTTACTTCATAAGTTGCAGTGGTTGGGTCTTTTATGTACAAACAAAATGAGCCCAAGCTCGGCATGCCTAGCTCTACTCACATAAGAGTACCAGTAAGACTCATCGAATAACCCTGGAAGGTTACTTCACTAGTACCAGTGGTAGGGTATTTTATGTACAAACAAAATGAGCCCAAGCTCGGCATGCCTAGCTCTACTCACATAAGAGTACCAGTAAGACTCATCGAATAACCTTGGAAGGTTACTTCACTAGTACCAGTGGTAGGGTCTCACTAAAACAAATAAAATGAGCCCCAACCTGGCATAACTAGGTCTACTCTTTTATGAGTTCCAGTCGCAACACTTGAATGGGATGGTATACCATCAGTCCACATAATCTTACCAGATTTCAACGCAAGAAACAAAATAATATCTAAATACCGAAATATATCCTGAATCAACATAATGGAAAAAATAAAGTAATAATGTCCATTTAGGTATATAAAAATAAGAAACTTATTTGTACGTAATTTGCACAGCCAGGCCTATAACTAAACATCGTTATCGAGCGGGTCAAGGTCGTGGCGTTGCATTCGACGCTAGGGTTGCCGCGCGTACCCATATGGCATGTACATATTTTTTAATAATAGTTTAATATTATTACTTGATATCTTTATGTTATTAAGAATCTATATTTCAATTTATCCTTGTGTATCTTATTAAAATATCAAAATTAAATTATATTTTAATAATTACTCGTAACTAAGTCAATACAAAATAATTCATGTAGGTTTTGTGTTAGAAATAATTTTGAAATAAAACACATAAATATTTTACAATTACTTTTTATTGAATATTTTTGTTAAAATATTCCTTGAAGATCTTTAGGTCTACTTGGAATAAATAACCAACAACTTATTTATACTGTTTTCTGTTATTTTACGACGTCTGCTGGAAAAAGACCATTTTAAGTAAGAAAATGACCTTTCGACTTCATTTAACATAACAAAGACGTATTTATTTTAAACTTGTGAAATAATTTGAAAACTTTATATTGTTAAAGTGTGTTAGTGTTGCCAATTTTAAAAATATGTTAACACTTTTTAACATTACAACAAAAATATGAAAACAAAGAATAGATTAAAACATATTTTTAACATAGATGCTTGTAAAAATTTGATCCAATATATGACGACCGCGAAATAATTATTTAATATTTTTGAAAATAATTTCGCCTTAACTTTCAAATTACATTGAAGTAGTTAAGAGTAATTAGTGAAAAAGTTATTATAATACGAAAAAAAAATACAATACTATAAAGCTATACTTAAAAAAATTTTAAACTGTAATATATTTTAATTAAATAAAGGTATTGTACGATATAACATAATCGAAAAAGCTTATTAAATGTATGCACCTACGTGATGCATACGTATGACAACCCTATTGTCGTGCGCCACCATTTTTACCCGCTCGATAACGATGTTTACCTATAACACATAGATACATATCACAAAAAATTCTAAGTCTCAAAGTTATTTAGTTGAACTACATTTCCGCAAGTTACCGTACGTAGTACGTACTGTTGCCGCCGTGTCGCTGTAGTGACGCGATTTTGTACCTACTAATTTTGTAAACGCGTCCTTAATAAATTGTGTAAAGAATTCTTCTTTGATCCATTTAACACGAACAGCAATTCGGCAAGAAGGCAGCTGAACCTTAAGTTCTTTTCGTAATTTACAAACTATTTCCCTTTTTTAAATTTGCATTACTGGTATTTTAAATTCGTGTACTTTTGTTATCGAGAAACATCTGTTATGTATTTTCGTTAACTATACGTGAAGACCTGTAATTGACTTTATATTAACTTATATTAGTTACATATTCATTTATTGTTAGCTGTTGGTTTTCCATAATAAAATAAATAAATAAATCAAAATCGGGTTCGCACCCACGACGCGCACCAATGACTTTTCGGTTAGGTGGCAATGATGATTAGAACTGTACCTAATGTCTTATTTGTAGATAAAAGTTCACTTAGTAAATAAATAAGGATGAGATTATCCATGATACACCGGTGATTTTTATAATAGCATGTTAGATTTTCCGTCACTTGTGCAGTTTCCATTCATTCCACATGCGTTGGCACCGTGCTTTTACTCCACAGGTTATTAGCGCTTGTACCCAGATTATCATATTTTAAATATGTTTACTACGTCGCTGCTTGTGTTGCATAAGTTTGTAATATTTGTGGCAGATGAAAAGTTCAAATATTGAAAACATAAAAAAATACTGTGAACAGTATTGTTAAATCTTTCGACTCTTTCTAGGTCCAGATAGTTTTAGCAAAATCGTAATATATAAAATCCTTGCGTTACTGACTGACTGACAGACACGCTACAGCCGAAACTATTGGGTGCAGGAAGCTGAAATTTGGCATGTATATTCCTTGGGGACCGTAGGGGTGCACTAAGAAGGGATTTCCCGAAATTCCCACGGGATCGGCCAAAACGGGAAAATTAAAAAAAAAATGCAGGCGTAGCTGCTGGCGTCCTCTAGTCACACAATAAATCTGGGTTATGAAGGTAGGCGATAAATTTTCAACTAGGTACGTGGATGTCTACTTAAATATCTTTAAAACTTTAAATGCGAATATTATTATATCTATACTTTATGTAAATACTCTGAGGTTATCTGTCTAGTTGAGTTGACCTATTTCTGCTGTAATCGAAAAGAATCTTATCCCTCACATTACGCCTACAACGCTACATGTCTTCTTATAACCGTCTCTATATAACTGTCCTGCAATAAACAAGCTCGTTTCTCAGAAGACATTTATCTCAGCAAGACTTCATTATCTGCGTAACTACACAGCTATATCGTACCTATAGTGAGCGTCCATGTTGACAATAGCTCATGTTATCAGGGGCCGCGTAGTTATGTAATTACCATGTTATATATTCCGATTGACTTGCGCTGGTCTTATATTAACTTGTTTCAATACGGCGAATCGATCGGCTATTGTATTTCCTGCTGTGTCAAGTACAGCGTAAGGAAATTGGTAATTAAACTACAATACCAATTATAAACTCCATAAACATGTTTATTTCTACTAAAGTATAGTGATGGTTAAAACACAAAGATTCTTATTACTATGCATAGTGCCTCATAATGCTATTGTAACGCTGATAAGGAGTGGCCTACGTCCACTAGTGGTTTGCGAAAGGCTGTCTAGTCTAAACTAGGTCAAAAGTCTGTATTTTAGGGAACCGAAGTTTACCGTATACTATAGAAACAACTGACATATACTTACTACACAAGGACAATATAATTATATGTATAAAGGTAGATTGTTTTGGTTAAAGTATTTAAATAATTCGGGACATATTTACAAACAGCGATAGCGTCGTGGAGATACCAACAGACTGCCATGTTGAGGGGAGGCACACAACGTGCACCACTGACTTTTCGAAGTTATGTGTGTATTAAATAGCTAGACTGCCTCCGTGGTCCAGTGGATAGCGTATGCGACTGCTGATCGGAGGTCCCAGGTTCGATTCCCGGGTCGGGCAAAAGTGTTACTGGTTTTTTTCAAATTCTCAGTAGCAGCACGGAGTCTGGTGATGTGCCCGGTAACGGCAATAGGATCGCCCCCTATTACGTGGGACCTAAAAAAAATCTTGGCGAAATGTGGGTGTAATACCTATTACGCCTCTGCCTACCCTTTCGGGTTACAGGTCTCACACCTGTAACCCGAAAGGGTTACAGGTCAATAATAAAAATATAATTAAAAATATATATTTTTCGAAGAAAGTTTTTAAAGGCAAAATACGACGTAGTGTTTTGTACTAGATTTTGACAAGGCAGCCCATACCATAGATTATGATGAAAGTATAATACGGTGGGTATTATACTATATAGGAGTGAGTCTATAAAAAATAAAACTTAGCGGTACTTTCACTCACATATTGAATCGCAACAGTATACATCTGATAATGTTACTATACGTCGATATTCTGTGAAAGGGTTAGTACTTTCGACATACCCAGTATATAACCAAGTAAAAACTTCTATTTTGGCATCCTAAAACTGTTCTCAAAATTCACAAATAATTGGACGGTCGCAAGTTTTAAAAGGTCACAAAAATCGATATTTTTTTATTTTTTTGCAAATATCTCGTTTTCTATGGGCTATTTGTATTTATTATCAATATTGTAGAGAATTAAATTCTATACAACTTATTTATTTAATATTTTTTTATACCTTAGTAAAGGCCCTATAATGACTGGACTATAAACGTTACTAACGAGTAAACATGGTTAGGTGTGAGATAATCTATCATCTAAGATTATATCTATAATGTATATAATAATCACTAGCAAATTAAATTAAGTATTGCTAATTGAATTAATATAATTAGGTAAGGTAAGGTTGCCGTGTGGTTGACGGCATAGAATACAAGTGTCACCACCCCCTATCTTCCCGTGGGTGTCGTAAGAGGCGACTAAGGGATAACACGATGCAAATACCATATTTGCGTAGAGACGGAAAACTCGACATCAAACCCTATACGACTGCCTCGTTGGTCTCGTGCCATAAATGTGCGCGTGGGATCGGGAGGTCCCGGGTTCGATTCCTGGGTCGGGCAGTGTTATTGGGTTTTTCTGTCACGAAATTCTCAGTAGCAGCACGAAGTCTGGAAATGTGCCCGGTACGGCAATAGGCTCGCCCCCTATTACGTGGGACTAAAGTATATCTGGCGAAAAGTGGGTGTAGAAATACACCTCTGCCTACCCCTCGGGGATAAAAGGCGTGACGATATGTATGTATGTATGTGTATGTGTATAATTAGGTAATTAATTAATGTTAATGTTATGATACTGGACATCTTACTACTATCTCATATGCAGAAGTTTGTAAGGATTCATGTATGTATGTATGGATGTTTGTCACTTTTTACGAAAATACTACAGAACTGATTTTGATGAAACCTTGCAATAATATAGCTTTTACATCAGAACAGCATAGGATATTTTTTGACGCGAAAAATGGAATCCACGCGGGCAAAACCGTGAGCAAAGTCTATACACCACTATTTTTTTATTAGTACAAAAACTTTAAGGAAAGATTAGCGAAGACATTATTATCATATATGTGACGTAAGAATTTCATAATATCTATAAAGAGCAAAGTTATTATCATTTGTTTATTGTAGAAAATCTCACTTATATCATAGTCATATTTTACAATCCATTCACTAATTCATTGATAATATTTCATCCTGCTCATTCGCATTCTCTCTGTCGCACTTATGATGTAGGTAGCCTTAGACAATAAAATGAAGCAAAATAATAATTGTAGGTAGTTACTTTTTAATTTTCTTAAATCTACCCTCTCCTTCATACTTCATCCGGGCTTAGGACCGGCAAAATTTACCGTTTTTCAAGTAATTAAATACGGAGGTATATAATTAGAAAGCAAACAAATATCAAAATTAAAGAAAGTAGGTATTCTGGACGAAAATAAAATAGTAGTTTTGGCGTATTTATGAAGTTAGAATCAGCTGCTATTTACAAATTTCATCATCATCATGCCAGCCTAGAGACGTCCACTGCTGGACATAGGGCTCCCCCAAGGTTCTCCACACAGACCGACTTCACTCCACCCGCATCAAATTATTATTTACGTAGGTAGGTAATTTTTACTTACAAATATTTCAATTGTCCTTCGAAATGTCCACCACTATTGTCAAACACAGACGGGCAAGTTTAATAAATTGTGTTTTAACGAGAGAAGTACACTTGTGTCTTTTCACTTCGTCATAAGCGTCCAATATGCGCTGTTTTAATTGTTCGACACTAACCGGCTCACTTTTGTACACCCACAAAAAGAAGTCCATGGCCATGAGGTCAGGTGAGCATGGAGGCCAAGCTACGGGGCCGCCTCGACCGTTCCACTGGCTTTCAAACTCTTCTCTGTACAAACGCACAGCTGCACTCGCGTTTTATTCACTCAAAAGGTACGCACGAAGCATAGCTACATACTCTCGTGATGTGTAGCCAATTTAGCACTGTTTGCATCAGGCGGGGCGCAGCGCGGGCGCAGAGGCAGAATAATCCTTTAATCAGGCAATTTATTGAAATTTAAAAAAAAAGGATTTCCTTTATAGTTGGGGTATGAACCCAAAAGCTTATCTTAGCTTATTTTTTTTTTTATAGAACTTTTTTTAGAAACGGTTTAGATGTATATGTATATATATATGTATATATATATATATATATATATATATATATATATATATATATATATATATATATATAATATATATTTCTATTTTTATCAATGGAATAGTTTACTACTACTACTAATTTACTACTCATAGTTGTAGATATGCATTTACCAATTATTACGTATTTTTGTGGAACTATATTTATTTATTTTCCAAACAAAATCAACTATATATCCGTACCAGGCGTGAATAACTTAACAAGTCGAAAATGCATATTTTTCAGGGCAGCGATTTTAAAGTTTAAGTTTAATCTGTAAATTCTGATTTTATGTTATTGAAAACTTTTTTATCGGAAAGTAATTCATTTGCTTTCAGTTTTCAGCTAACATAAGATTATTTAATGAATTTAATGTATTTATAATAAAAAAAGACATATCAAGTTGTTCACCAATGAGTTATCAAGTTATTCACCTAAGTACCTTTAAGGGCAGTAATTGTGTAAAAAAATCATAAGTATAGTATCTGTCTACCTCTTATGGTCTTATGGAAATAGCGATATTATGTATGTAGGTACCTATACAGGGTGTAAAAAGACCCTTAACGAAAACTGAAACCCCATATAGTACCCATTATTACGATCATTTTTTACTTCGGCACCATACCTGGGAAATTACTGGGTCAGGAGATATTGAGGCTCAAAGTCACGATTTTTTTTTCGAACTATTCCAAAATCGTGTTTAGAATGATAAATGTACACTTTCTGCCAAATAAACATAAACAAAATTTTCAATATTTCCCTAAAATAAACGGCTTTAAAGATCCCGACGCGTAGTGTATGCCTACCAGCAATCAGCTGCGAGGTCGTTCCCCTCGGCCGCGCGACCACGTGATCATAAACTGCCGCCACCGCGGCGTACGGTGCAGGTAGATACGGCCGGCGTAGGTACGATGTCTGCAAGCGCGCGCTATACATTGCCGGTAATAAAAGTTGTAAATTTTTTTAAGCTTAAAAAAAAATTTCGTTTCCCAGGTATTATTTTCGCGTAGTATGACTTGCTTGATGTGCAAAACGAGTAGACTTCGGCTTGGTGATGAGTCTTGTAACACCCTGTATATAGGTAATAAAAAAACAAACAATTGCAAAATAATTGTATATAATTTCCGAAAAAAGTTACAATATTTTAGAATTAGTAGAATTCTGCTCCGTTTTCTCCTGCATCAGGGTCTTCGGAGTCAAAATCAGGATCGATGATGGATACGTCACCATCAGTTTTAATGGCTTTTTAAAATTCGTGATTAAATGGGATCTATCAGTGGCAATAAATCCATTTCCATTTCTTCTTTTTTCTTTACTTATTGGTAAAGTCTCTTTTGAAACAACTTCTAATTCTATAGTGTCTAAATTGAATTTACCTCCTTTCCTGTAATCTATGACTCTAAAACGTCTTTCGTTGTCAAGATTTGCCCTAAAACGTACTTATCATCGGAGAAATAAGAAGCCTATCAAGGCTCCTTATATTGCAGCCATTTCACGGGTGGCCATCAACTTTTTTCACCACTAGCATCCTTTTTTTAAATTGTTAATGGACCTTTCTTCGAACTCAATTCTGCAAAATTGGTAAAATTGTCGAAAAATTGTCCAGTTTCATGGGTGCAATGGCAAATCCGAATCTTACGATTCATAACTTGAGAGATGATAAAGCTACATATTTGTTACATTTGAAACGAAACCATCGGTGCTCGTGGAGTAAATCAAATTGCTTCGTGTTTGTGACATTTTTCTACAAAATTTGCCACCTGAAGTTACAGAGGTCTCATTTTATTCTGACATGTGTGGCGGCCAGAATAAAAATAACGCAGTTGCAATGATGTTCATGTATTTATTGCATGTGAATCCAAACCTAGAGACAATTAATCATAAGTTTTGATTAGCGGACATGGGCACATGGAATGTGACTCGGATCATGCCCTAATTGAAAGTACTAAAAAGAAAACGAAGCTTAAAATAAATCATCTTAAGGATTGGATGCAATTAATAAGATCTTGTAATATTGATAACGCATTTGCCATTGTACCCATGACATTGGATAATTTTCTCAATTTTGCAGAATTGTGTTCGAATTCCAAGAAAGGTCTATTTACAATTAAAAATAAGGATGCTAGTGGTGAAATTTTGTTATGGCAACCCGTGAAATGGCTGCAATACAAGAAGCCTATAGGAGAAATACGTTTTATGACAAATCTTGACAATGAAAGCTGTTTTAGAGTCATAAATTACAGGAAAATAGATAAATTCAATGTAGACACTAGCTATAGAATTAGAAGTTGCTTCAAAAGAAACTTTACCAATAACTAAAAAAATAAGGATTTGATGGATGTATTGCCACTGAGACACAAAAAACGACGTGATATAAGGATAAACCGCCAAAACTGCAGCTATCTCAATTTAACATATCACTTTGTGTCATCACACGAGTAACGGATAGAAAATGTTGAGAAAATGTAATAAATGATAGAATTATTTGTCACAAAATAAAACGCAATTTCGATGCGGTAATAACTGGACAACTTGATTTATGCTATTGAAAGCATTATGGAGGTTGTTTGAATAAATGAACATCTCATGTTGTTCAATATTTTCTTCTTTTATAGTTGGTAGTATTATAATGACATGTTGAGTTGTGTAAATAATTATAATTTGTATGTTTTAATATCTCAAGACGTCACATTGTACCCTTTAGTAAGAGAGTTGTTTAAAAATTCACATGTTTGTTATGTGCGGTAAAACAGACCAATCGACTTAGTCATTTATTCACCCTATGAATTAAGCAATCCTAATGCCTAATATGCATTAAAAAATATACAAGCAAGTCGACTTATCAACTTATTCACGCCTGGTACGGATATATAACATATGAAGCAACTTAATTATGTCCTAAAATTAAAATAAGCCTATTTAATATATACAATACGAAAAATAAATTAAAATTAAATTTAGAAGGCGTCATGGAAGTCATCCGCATCGCAGTCAATCGGAAGCGTGCCCAGAAGACTGGCGGCATTGCCTCGTTGTATAGCAATGCTTATCTTTTGTGCTAAATACGTGCCAGCCCTCTGGTCACCCGAGGCGTCGATCATTCTCTTTGCGAGATCCCTAAAAAGGGATCTCGCACTTGGACCCCATGGCCCCAAGGTTTCGACCCCAAACGGCTCAAACACATAATCTCCTACAAGATTTACGTATTTGCGCCGTTTGAGGGTCTCTGCTGAAGCAACAGCAGCGCCCGCACAACCTGCTGTGCTGGAAAGATGGGATGGCGCAAGGGTATCGACACATGTCGCGTCCCATACCAAAGGCCTACCCAGCTTCCACGGCAGTAAAGACATCCCGTCCGGTCTCTTGCCATCGTCGCGTGCCAAGCCCTGAGGTTCAAGTTAGGCTGGAACGCCAGTGGTGACAAGAGCACGGCGCAGAATGTCGTTGAGGTTGGCGTGTCGTGAAATACGACCCGCGCTCCTGCTGCATGACAGACCATGGTGACCAAGGCTATCGACAGCCTCTCCGCAGTGACAGCGATGCGGAGAGACACATGACGCGCCTAAACGGAGGCAAGTAGCGAAGCGGAAGGTTGTATCGTCCAACATGGTACCTATATTGGACGATGGCAGTGCCTGAAGCCAGAGGCCCGATTCCCATTCTCCCACAGCCAACAGGCGAGCACGCTCCGCAGCGTTGGCCGATGTATTGAGGAGTTTTTCTCGTACCACGCTGCAAAGCGGCCCATCCCATTGCCTCTGGGAGAACAAGTTTCGGGGTAACTCAGTTCCTGGACAAGAATTTCTCCAAGCGTTCATGGCATCGGCCTTACACGGCACCTCAGAATCAACCAGTGTAGGTGCTAAGATTTTCCTGGTCAATTCTGCAGTGCTGTGGACCGATGACAAGAACGCTGGCAGGCTTACGTCAGAAATTTTGCGAACGCCGAGGCCGCCTAAGCGCACGGGTAAGGACGCTTGTTAACACACTCGGTCGTTCAGAGCCACATTCAAAATTTTACTTAGGGTATTCTGTATAATTTTGTCAATTTGAATGAGTGGAGTCGGATTTTTCCAAAAAGGTGAAGACCGTAACGCGTGTGTAAATTTAGGGACAAAAAGACAATATTGAATAATAGTAAAAGCCGAATGTATATTAATTTTGAGTAGCCTGTCTGAAACATCATTAAAATTTTGAATTTTTTCCTGTATAAAGGAATCAAAACCGTCGTCTAAAATTGGGGACCCCAGGAGGCGAAGAGAACTTTTTTCAACTTGGGTGATATTGGGTGCCAGATATTGGAATTTTGAAAGAATAGAGGATTTATCTAAATTGTCATTAATAAAAATTTCGCATTTGCTTGTATTCAACTCTAAGCCTATGGATAAAAATTTCGATTTCAGGAATGCCAGATCTTGATATACAGTGTTTACGTCACCTCCCAGGGTTCCATCATCGAGGTACCAGATGTTTAATTTTGAATTTAGTTGGTTTATAACTGGATGGATGGCCAAACTAAAAATTAGTGGTCCAAGAGGGTCACCTTGTTGACAACCGACGGCAGATTCTAAAAGATGTTCCTTGTATATTAATTTAGAAGGGTGTCTGTAACATTGCCAAAGAAAATTGTAGATTTGGGGTGTTTCCAATTTAACTTGTGTCAACAAGGTGTCTCTATTGACTGAGTTAAAGGCATTCTTTAGGTCAACCTTCAATACAACCTCACCTCCATTACAGTCAAGGTACGTTGACAAGGCATGTACAGCAGCCTCGCAGCCTCCTTTAGAACCAAATCCCAGCTGTTGTGGCTGAAATTTATAAGAAAAGCTGGTGTTAAAATGGCGACGGCATATTTTAGCTGCCATACGCCTGTACGTGCACCCCACGGCAATGGGACGAATGCCACCATCCCGCTTTCGTAAGGCGCACAGATTAGCGCCATACAAAACGTCGACGATGGCATCGTTCACATTGCCGGAGAGCATGAGATTAGTTAATGCCGTTAGCCCACTCAAAAGCGAGTCGCTGGCCGCCCCGGCGCTTGAACACACAAGATCCTTAAGATGTTGTGGTGTCAAGCCGTCGAGACCACCAGCAGACCCGCTCTGGAAGGAGCCAACGGCACCAACCACGTCCTTGGCTGTAATGCTGAGAAAGCCCGAGTCAGCGCTAGGTGGCTCGGGAAAGGAGAGGTTATCCCCTGGCGCTGGATGCTTGCCTTGCAGACTTGCGAGTGTGTCGGCAGAGCAAGGCGCCACCACATCGCTACTGAATAAGAGCCTGGACGCTCCCCTGATGTCACCTTCCCTTAGTTTCGACTCTACATGATGGAAGATGGTGCTGTTGCGGTGAGTTTTGGGAGGATGGTATTCTAATTTTGATGCCGAAATATTACAGTTTTCTTTAATTTTTGTTGTTAAAGTTTTTTTTGTAAGCCGGTCTCCTTGAGCTTGTAGAATTCTATAAGGGAAAGTGAGTAGCTGTTCCCAAACCGTAATAGAATTCTCCCGGATGACAAGGCCTATGCAATGTGCTAGGTTTTGAGCCACTGAAGGCCTCGCACCACGGGGAATTCTCTTCAGGATCGGAATGGAATTTTTTAGCTGACTTAAATACTGCCAAAAGGGAATTTTAGGGGCGCCTGTGGGATTGTTCTGTGTAGTACTAGTGGAAGTAGTGGGGCCGGAAAGTACATTTTGGTTTTTGTGAGTTTTTCCTAAATGTACTTTGAGGCCCCGCTCACCTTTGAACAAACGTGCTTGGGGACAGATGGGGCAGCGCACCAGGGTAGTCGGTGTGTAAAGTTGACTGGCACTTACCTCCTCATCGCTTTTGCCACCGTTATACGACATAAATTACACAATTCACTAAAAATAAACTTATAGCTAAAATATAATATCAAAAACAATCAAAACAATCAACACAATAGACACTGACGTTTGTCAAGCACTTTAATATTTTTATTGTCCGTGGCGGCGGTCCTTTGCCATCGGCCAGTGCGCTAGCGGAGGCCGGCATGGTGGCACATTAGTGCTGTACGTTTCGGTGCGCTTCGGTGAGCCCGAAACGGCGCTCCTCACACCAGCCAGCAAGAAATATTTTTTCCCGATGCAACGGTTTCGACGTAATTGGCTCTATTCACTTTTCTTAGTGATCAAACGTTGGAGCGAGTGAAACCACTTTATGTTTATTCAACCAGATATCGTCACCACTCTGTTGGCTATTAATAATTGTAGCAAAATGAAAAAAAAAAATATTTTAACGGAATATAAAAATTTTCCTGCCGCTCCGTTCAGCTGTCAATGTCACCAGTCAGTTTTTGTGGACAGTTTTGAGATAGTTTTGGAACTTAGTGTTTTTAATTTTCACCTACACAAATATGATCAGTTAAAGGTACTTAGAGCCCTACTAAATTTTTTGTACTAATTAAAAAATAGTGATGTATGTACAAGTAAGATTTGTACACATGACCATTACTTCTAGATGGCACAGTGGATTAAGTGGCCAACCCGTTGCTGCCTCTGTATCTTTTGATTCCTACTTGAGTTAGAAAGTTTGGAGTTCTGTGTGTAACTAATATCAGCGAAAGCTTAGTGGGAAGAACTACAGAATACTACCCAGACAGTCTCAGGTTCAGCTTACGCTGAGCACCATTGACATAGAAATACAGTTGATATTGAATTGATCATTTACAAATTTTGTGTTTAATATACATCCTGGGGCCACCCATGTGTCTGAGAGTTTTCTATAATTTTCTTCAAAGATATGTAAAGTCTTCCAAGCAGCATTTGACCACTGTTGTGAGCTCAGGCCTTATCGTACTAAAAAAAGACGCCCAAGCCCAGCACTTGTTACAGTTTATAAACTAGGTTTTGTTATTTGAACACTTCACCATCGGGCAAAACCTATAAAATAAATTATCTTTCTACTCAAGTATATCTAAATTGCCTGTCGTTTGAAATATTTAATAAATTAGACAGATATCATTTTGATGAATGACGAGTGCGCAGTCAAAATTAATTACATCAACGAGTCGCCCTGGGAAATTGCCGAAAGGCAATTAATAACTGAAATACTCTTCGATTAATAATTAATCATATCTCGTCATCTCGGCGTTTAAGTAAGTGTGGGTTTCTTAAATTTTATGTTATGTTGAATTCTGGTTGGTCTGTTTTTTGGGTCTGTTGCAATCCTCATTTCATGTGTGTATCGAAGTTCATCAATAATTGTTTTGCTACTCTTGAAGAAAGGGGGAACGCAAATTGTACTTACTTACACACAATAGGAAGGCTAGTTAGGCTATATAATATTACGCTACCAGCCACGTAACAGCGGAGAGCGGTTACAGCTAGTGTAAGTATAAATGTAAATAAAACGAAACTCGCATAAAACCGTACCTGATAAGCAGGCACTAAATAACTTTACAATCGCCAGTAAAAGCAAATAATACCTGTACAAAATGAGCTTGTCTAGTTGGCGTGGGGTCAGGCAAAACTGAAGGTAAACTAAGTATGTATAGTGGTCCGTACTTCGTACGCAAACTGAGCACGTACTGCGAATTCTCTGGTGTGACGGAAAATGTCTTAAGAAATACGAAAGCAGCTCTAGCTTACGTCTCAACGTGGAAGCTTTTAGAGGATATTATATTTTATACATTTTTTTTTTTAAGAAATTTTAGACTTTATTGAAGTAACAAATAACATATATACAACAGAATAAAACTACTTATGCAACTAAACTATCCTAAACTAAACCAATAAAACTAAATAAATAAAAATAACAAAATAGAAACTACGCGGCGTCAAAAAATTCCTCCGCAACGCTGTCGGCTGGTAGCGTGCCCAGAAGGCTGGCAGCATTGCCACGTTGTATGGCAATGCTTATTCTCTCTGCAAAATATAAACCAGCCCTCTGGTCACGGGAAGCGTCGATCAGCCTTTTAGCGATTTCTTTGTACAGAGCGCGTGCACTAGGCCCCCATGGCCCCAGCGTTTCGACCCCAAACGGCTCAAAAACGTAATTACCAGATAGGTTTCCGTATTTGCGCCGTTTGAGGGTCTCCGCTGATGCAGCAGCAGCGCCAGCCGATCCAGCTGTGCTTGGAAGATGTGATGGCGCAAGGGTATCGACGCATGTCGCGTCCCATACCAGAGGCCTGCCCATCTTCCAAGGTAATAAGGACATACCGTCTGGTCTCTTCCCATCGTCGCGCACCAACCCATTCGGTTCAAGATGAGCTGGTACTCCGGCGGTGACAAGAGCTCGACGGATTATGTCGTTAATGTGGGCATGTCTGGAAAAACGCCCAGCACTCTTGCTGCACGATAGTCCATGGTGGCCAAGACTGTCGACGGCTTCACCGCAGTGACAGCGATGCGGAGAATTGCAAACAGCTCCCAAGCGAAGGCAAGAAGCGATGCGGAAAGTTGTATCGTCCAACATAGTACCTATGTTGGACGATGGAAGTGCTTGAAGCCATAGCCCCGATTCACACTCTCCCACAGCCAATAAACGGGCGCGCTCTGCAACACTGGATGCAGTACTTAAAAGATATTCTCTCATCTTGCTGCAGAGCGGCCCGTCCCATTGCCTCTGAGAGGATAGATATTGGGGTAGGTCAGAGCTCGGGCAAGCCATTTTCCAAGCGTTAATGGCATCAGTCTTGCACGGCACCTCAGAATTAACCAGTGTGGGTTCTAGAATTTTCCTGGTCAATTCCTCAGTGCCGTGGACCGAGGCCAAAAACGCTGGGAGGTTTACATCGGTAATTTTGCGTACGCCGAGGCCGCCCAAACGAACAGGTAAAGTCGCTTGAAGCCACACTCGGTCGTTCATGTCAAGATTTAGAATTTTGCTCAAGGTGTGCCGAATAATATTATCAATGTTATGACATATTTTATACAAATATTTTATGAAACGATATTCATGTTACGGTTCAATTCCGAAAAGTCTTATAGTGCACCGATGGAGTCGTTCTGAATCTGCGCCGTGTGTTGTGAGTTCTGCAAAATGATTGAGCACAGGAGACAACATTGTGTGATCCACAAGTTGTTATGCCGTGCCTGGGAGTACTTTGCGTATGCTGTTTTAATTCTTGTTTACTTTTCATATATATTTTTTTTTATTTGGGTAAACAAACAGTGACAGCAATACATATTGACAACAAAGAGTAATGTTTATAAGGTGTTGACTACTACTAATACTTCATTTATCTCACTTGCGGTAGTAGTAAGAATTTAAACAATATTTTACTCACACGCGTTCATTTGATTCCAACCGGCGCTGGCCACTGACGCTGAATGATGGACTTATAATAGCTTAAGCCTCCTCAGAGTAAGAAGTTGGTCAGTTCATCATCGTTATCACTTACCTATATTTGTTTTTTTTTATATAGTAATAGTCGGCAAACGAGCAGACGCATCGCCTGATGGTAAGCAATCACCGCCGCCCGCGTCCATGGACACAAGCAAAACGACAGGAGTCACAAGTGCGTTGCCGCACCTTGGGGTTGGGAAAAGGGATAGGATAAGGAGTGGATTGAGGGAGAAGGAAAAGAGGATAGGGCCTCCAGCACTCTCACTCACCGAACGAAACGCAACAGTTTAGGTACTGTACTGTTACTTTACGTCGATTTTCTGTAAGAGGGTAGTACTTCCCCGGTCAAGCCTCAGCATTCATGCTGAAATCAGCAAGGCTCTACTACTACCGTATGAAATAATTATATATTTATATTTATATGAAACGTAAGTTAACCATTGCAGAGTACAAATTATTGAAGCTTGGAGCTTGGACCTTAAACAACGGGCTTAAATCAAGTAGGCAACGCTTTACAAATATTGTATTTAAAAGATGTGTGCTTTAAATATTTCGGTTTTCTTACATGGATCCCTGTGACGTAAGTTAGATATATTTTCACTTAAGTGTAGCAAGCATACGCAATGAGGTTGAGCGTGGTCGGCCTCATGCTAAATTGTCTGTCACTTCACGGGACAAATGGAATTTGTAGTAAAAGATGTTAGTAGACAACTTCGTATTGCCTGTGTTTGACATTGTGAAAGGGTGGCGGGAGAGTTTTATGCAGGTAGCAAGAGTGGAGATTCACTCTTAGGTGTTTTTATACGAAGGAAATGCATTCAAGATTTAGATCGTTATTCGAAGCTTGCGATTTGTACACATCGTACAAGTTAAGATTAATTAAGGTATAAATACCTCTGTTTACTCCGTCGTTCCGCTATTACCATTCGATTAAGACCAAATAAACAAACTTTTATGTTCTTGATCACAGAAATTAATATAGTTGCAGTATTCTAGAATAAAAAAATAAATACTACATTATTTGCACTAGTGGTGCAAAGGCGATCAAAGGATACGATGCGAAGATAACTGCCATTTCCATTTCCAAATAATTAACTTGATTTATAACATTGCAAAAATCATTGAAAATGCATTGTTTCCTAAATTTTTATCGAAATGAAAATAAAATTATTTATTTTTCTTTTAGTCTAAGTTTTATTAATAGACAATGTTGTCGTGCTTCTATGGCACTTGCAAACACAGTTGTACAAATATCATCAAAATAATATAAAACACATCAGTCAGATGCTTAGAATTTGCTTATCATTGACCTACAACTTTTTTCGTGTCTGGGTGTTATTTTATTTTGATTATGCGTTCATAAAGTTTTCCCTGAAATATAGAAATTACTCCTAGCATGGGCGATTTTCAAACTAAAGTACATTACTTTCTACTTTCAGCTCAACAGTCAATTTGATTTAAGTGTAGGACGAAGTCTATCGTCTATATTATATTGTATATGTAGACCTTTTCATTTAAAAGGGATTTTTATACAAGATTATTTTTGTAAAATAAATATTGTTGTTTTGCAAAAATTACTCCGAAACAGACAAAATGCATTATACTAGCCAAATTATCTTTTCAACTTGCACTCGCAGGTCAATAAAGCATTTAGGAGCAATTTATTACGAGGCTCGTTTTTACTCGCCGTCCACATAAATCATTGTTTCCGCGGTTTGTACCTATTATAATAACATTATTTCGTGTTAGTGCTAAATCTATGTGTTTATCATACATCCTGCGTGCTAACGCCTTTACTTTTCTATTTACTTTTTAATTTATATGGGGTTTTATTGTTTTATGGTGTGATTTCTTTGCGATGTTTTTTTATATTATAGCAGACTTCGTCTGCGGCTCTGCACGCGTGAAGTATACGCCTAAGCCTTCCTCAGAAATCACACTATCTATCAGTAAAAACTGTACAAAAAACCCGTCCCGTTGGTTTTGAGCTTATCGAGTTCATACATACAGACAGGACGGGGCTTTCATCTATACATCTATACATGTAAACAAAATTGGAGTGTTTGTTTGTAATATTTAAATAACCGCTTTTTACTAAAAGTATCCATATGTTTTTAGTAAAAAGCGGTTATTTTAATATACATACATATACCGAAATTACATTTTTTCCAATTTTCGTCTGACTGTCTGTCTGTCTGTTTGTTCTCGCTAATCTCTGGAACAGCTGGTCCGATTTTAACGGGTCTTTCACTGGCGGATAGCTGATGTACCAAGGAGTAACATAGGCTATAAATTAACCGGGTACGCGAAGTAGTTCTCTCAGGACGCGGGTGAAACCACGTGAAACAGCTTGTTTTATAATATATCATCTGGGCTCCGCAACCCAAAGGGTTAATAATAATATTATGTATTGTGATATTACATTATGAAGGCCAGTGTCAGTATATCCAAAGGTACTGACTCCACATTACGATTGTCAAAGATCTTCATGACAGCTGAAACCGACGTGCTCTTCTAGGCATGGGGCAACCGATAACGAACAATTTACTAATTACTACGCATATAATATGTTCGGAGAGTGCGCGGCCCGCGCCGTGGATATGAACCAGATACCCTTTGAATAGCAGTCTGTTGGTATCATCACTAGGTTATCGCTAACTTAATAAGAAATATATTTAGCTTTACTTTATATTCTTGGGAAAATCTTATTGTGTCTTTCACACCTTAATCTATTGTGATGAACCCACATCTTTCATTTAATACTCTGCAACCGTTGGCACGTTTGGGCTCGTCTTGGCTAGCATTTATGATTAGACAAGTCTAATATCGTAATCGTAGGTATATCTAGATATACCTACGATAATCACCCTTTAGAAATATTGACGCAAATAGTTTTAAATTGAAACATACTTGCTAAACTAATTGCAAATGCGAATTATGGGAATGTTTTTATCAATGCTTTAGTTCATTTCTTATATAGTAGATTTTGCCCTGCAAAATTACAGTATTGAAAGCATGGAACCATTCAATAAGTTAAGAAACTGTTCAGGATTTTATAGCAAAATGGTTTTTACACATTTATATTAGTTTTTATTGAAATATTATTATTTTAATGTATATAATTATTTATTTCAAAGGGGACCGATAGAGGGAGCTTATCGGTTTAAATTCAAGCTATGGTTTCGTTACCTGTTCAAACATGAACATGACATTCTTGGCATTCCAACACACATCCAACTTATCACCGAGGAAGATGCGTGATATTTTAAGATCATGTAATTTATCACGTACGGCGGTCGGCTCAGACATGCTGCATCGGCACAATACACCGACGGCACACAACTAAATACGTGTATATGTGTACATAGAATAAGTTTAGTATATAAGATTATAGTTTTAAGAAATAAACGAGTCATTAGCTCACTCCCGGCTTTGACTCATACCCTACCCCTCACCTCTCACTGCGGCCAAGACACCCTTAGCCGTCACCATGATCGGTCTTGTGAGTCTGCTTGACCAGCAGTGAGAAAACCCACTTCTCTACACCCTAATCCTACCCACTTTCCGTCTGTCGCCTTAGGTCTCCCGGCGACAGATATCCCGGCCTAGGGATCCCAGGGACTGCTAGGGAACTAGGGATTAGGGTTGTATACGCGACAGTCTGTGTGACCACAGTGTACACGGCCTCGCTATACACTATACCTAACAGGGCTAGGGTAGACTAGGGAGTTAGGTTAGAGTTAGATCTAAAATAGGGATAGGTATATCATAAGATAGGTTAGGCTAGATATAGGAACCAGTAGGCTTAAATTAGGATAAGTCTAGGTTTAGGTACGTGCAAGCTTAGGGCTATACTTAAGAGCTAACGAAGGTTAGGCCCTATCTTGTACATTGGTCCTTCGAGCAAAAGCGATACAATATCTCTGGAACTCCTGTTCCCGTAGGCTGACTAGCTGACTGACTGACACTTATTATATTGCGGGCTAGTGTTCCCCAATCGCACTAGTCTCGTGGTATAGTAAGAGACTAACTAACTTGGTTGCGTCGGGCAGTAGCGAATCAGGTATCGGTCTCCCACAAGCGGGTCGCCCCGGTACTCGAGAAGTCGCACTTACCGTTTCGAGGCCGAGATTGCAACCAAGTTTAGGGAAAGACATATCTACGTAAACAAGTTAGGATTGGCTAGAGGAAGCAAATAACAATGAATACATAACAAGGGCCTTAGATAAACAAATCAAGGACCCATACCTTTACAATTAAGAACATGTTACAAGTCATGAAGTCCAATCGAACCTGACTCCCAGAAAACCACAGTGTTGACAAACCGCCATCGTCCTCGTAACAAGTTACTGCCACAGCCGCGATACACACTTGTATACGAGTTCTGCGCGATCAGAGTTCATGTGCGCTAAATTTTTACGAATATACTAAGTTTACTACTACTACTACAACGACTACTACTACTACAAATACTACACTACTACTACTACTACTACAAATACTACACTACTACTAATACTACTACTACAACGAATACTACTACTACTACAACGTCTACTACTACTACTACTAAATAAGAGAAGGGATGGAATTTCTGGAGGGGTGAATAACATGCAATGGTACAAAACAACTGCATGTTGACTAAATATAAAATATACCTTGTTTTGATGACATTATAAATAGTTTTGGAAATTTTTATAGTTACATATCGTGCCGATAGATGGCACTTATCGATTTAAATTCGAGATATGGTTTGGTTACCGCGACGTGTAAAAATAGTGGATATTTTAATACAATAAAATGTGCTTCATCTATACCCTGGTGTTTTATTGTTGAAACTACAGTGGTTCCAATCAGCACCGTTGGATTTCCCTAGGAAATTGGGACATGGTCCTTCGAAACCTGATTTAATACTGTTTAGAATTTGATCTTTGTTCGACCAGAGGTGCAAGGCTCAACCCGAGATTAAGGACGACGGATTGTCGTTGAGGATCTCAGGCACTTGGGTACAGGGAGCGACAGTACCCAAGACAACGACATCTCGGCGAATACACGGGATTGGCTGCAACAGGAGTGAGGAGTACCACTGGACGGACAAAGCGGGCAAATGTGAATAGTGTTGTGTTGTGTGGACCAAAAAACTGTGAGTACTTTAAAGTTATTATCAGAATAGGGACTTAGAGAAATAATAGGACTTGTAGAATTTCAAATTGTTAGCCAGGACTTAGAATAGTTCGTGAAAAAGTGCTACTACGGGGAACCTATGCCCAATTTCACATAGATTTGCAAAGGAAAAAAGACTTAGAAAAAATCATAAACATCTTGACTTTAAAAATATTTGCAAGAAAATCTAAAACATCATTATGGAACTTATCGGCATTCAAGAAGACATTCGGCTACAATTACAGAAATCTAAAATTAATTTCAAAAAGATCTCGAAGGAGAAGATTTCTAAGTCATATGTTGGTCATATGTCAGTAATAGAATTGACAATGTCAAAAGTAAATGGAAAGAGTTTTTTCTTAATCACTCTATGATTTTAAAATGTCGAGATGCAAAAAGGTCTGCTTATTTTAAAGAGGATTTATTTAATGAAGTCGAGGAATTTTATTTGGATTTTATTTCGGAATTGACGGATTTATTAGAAAAACTAAGTAATTGTACAGAAAATGGTGGTCATTCTAGTAACAATGAGCCAAAGTTCTTCAAAACTTTCTCACCTATAAAGCTACCAAAGATTACGTTACCGACGTTTTCGGGTCGTTACACAGAATGGATTAATTTTAGGGATTTGTTTGTATCATTGGTCCATAACAACGAAAGCATTGTTAGCGTTCAGAAACTGCACTATCTAAAGGGGCATTTGACTGGAGAAGCGGAGCAGTTATTGCGACACATTCCTATTACCACAGAAAATTATCAACAGTGTTGGAGCTTATTGGAGAAAAGGTTCAATAACAAACAATTTCTGGCAAACAATATATTCTCAAATTTTTCTCACAACGTAATATAATGACAGCATTTGCAACAAATCCTAAGCATTTGTTGGACAACACCACAGACATGTTGCATGGATTAAAGGGTTTGGGTATCGATACAACTTCATGGGATGCAATTATTATTTACATTGTATCACAGAAATTTGATACTGAAACGAGGAAACAATGGGAAGCCAAAGTCAGTGAAATTACATTTGATTATAATGTATTACCAAATTTTGATCAGTTTCAGAAATTTATGGAAAATAGGTTTCATTCTTTGGAATTTTCGGATACTAAAGATAATCATAAGCAAAAGATCAAACCTCATTTCGGTAACAATTTTCATACTTTGCAAGCACAGAATTATTCGCAAGTGACTTGTTCTTATTGTAAGGGTGATCACAAAATATGGTTTTGTAAAGATTTTGTTAAATTAGACAGCAACACAAGACGTACATTCGTAAAAGACAATCGCTTATGTTACAACTGTTTGGGGAATAATCACAGTGTTAAGTATTGTCGTATCACAACTTCTTGCCAAATTTGTAAAAGACGACATCACTCATTATTACATTCCAGTAGTGCTGAGACTAAATCACCATTAGAGCCTGTAGCATCACACCAGGGATCAAATGAAGTTACCACGGGAAGCGCACACATTACAAAAGGGTTTGCACAAGTTTCTTTATTACCAAAAGCAATTGCTTATGTTAATTAAAAAAGAGGTGTCATGCCCCTACGTGCTCTAATAGACCAGGGGTCACACATTTCTTTCATCACACAAGCGGCGGTTCAGTTTCTAGGTTTAAAATGCATCGCAGTTACGGGTATTTTTTCGGGATTGGGCAGTGAAGTTCAGGTGATTTCTAAATCAAAGACACAAGTTTGTCTTCATTCATTGCACAGTCCAGACTGCGTTGTTCCTGTTACCGCCTATGTCTTGGACAAATTGACCGGGCTGCTGCCACCACGGGAAATATTACTGGAACCTTGGTCAGTTATAGAAAACATCAAATTAGCTGATCCAAATTTTAATTCACCCAACAAGGTTGACATGTTGTTGGGATCTGATGTTTATGGCAATATATTACAAAAGGGGTTCCATAAGTGTCCATTGGGCTCGTTCCTGGCTCAGGAAACAATTTTCGGGTGGATCTTATCTGGAACAAATACAGAACAGAAGCATTCCTCAAACATAGTAAGTATGCATGTTCGGATGAACAATATCGTGAAAGCATCGTGGGACATAGAAAATAAACAACAAAGTACTGAAATCTTGTCTGAAGAAGAAGAACAAAGCTGCGAAAACATTAACATTTCTACTTCTACATACGATGAAAGTGGTTGTGATGAAGTCATGTTACCTTTAAGAGAAGAGAAACCAGCAGAAAAAGTCAAAGAAGATTTCTATTTGGATGGCGATGAAGATGGAAATGGGTGTAATGACGACAATAAAGAAAATCAATTATGCGATCACTTAGCTAGCTCGGTAAATGAAGGTGCGTTTGAACTACAAAAATGGGACGGCAACAGCGAAACAGCAATAGATAAGAATCTTGGACTTACCTGGAATCGGATTGAAGATTCTGTTAAAGTGCCTGCCACACCAGTACCGGTGACTAAAAGGAAAGTTTTATACGATAGACCTCGTTTAAATGATCTACTGGTATGGTTAGCAACGATTATTATAAGTGTAATGATATTCATTCAAAGGTTATGGTTGTCTGGACTAGGTTGGTATGTAGAATTGTCATCAAAGTCACGTGATGAATGGGTTGCTTATCATATTATATAAATGAAATGACCGGCTAGTAGAACTTCAAACTGTAGTAGCCTACTGCAGAAGATTCCTGAAAAAGAAAGAGATAAAATCCCAAAGCATATTTACCTTCTTGAAAGAGGAAAACATAAGGAATTAGATATAATGGTATAAAGAAGTAAAAATTAATATTTTAAGCGAGCAATAAATAATATTAGCAATGGTAAAACGTAATGAGAAAATCTAAACGTACCTCATTCAATTATATTTGGAATCAGGTATACTTCGGGTTGTGGGCACTTGTGGATGGATTCAACACATTTGGCATGTAAATAAATTTGGCTTAACTTTTGGTTTGATGCACAGGCACAAATGATATAAATTGATACCGGAACCAGATACAAATGATGTCGTCTTGGTTAAGGATACTGATTTACCACCCGTCAGATGGTTAATGGGTAGACA
Organism: Euclidia mi; assembly: GCA_944739405.2. Classification (NCBI taxonomy): domain Eukaryota; kingdom Metazoa; phylum Arthropoda; class Insecta; order Lepidoptera; family Erebidae; genus Euclidia; species Euclidia mi. The sequence continues at coordinate 14,801,974 of OX123184.2, read as the reverse complement.
TTTAAAAAAACACACTGGCGCGGACAATGTAACCCGGGCTGTCACTTTGAGCGTACGGTGTCAAAGATTTAATGATGTTTAATTTGTATATTTTTTGGCATTACTGTGAATATGTATAGCATATGGAAAATGTTAAGGACTGTTGTCCTTAGTGAGCGGGTATGTTCAGGATTTTATAGTAAAATGGTTTTTACACATTAGTTTTTATTGCAATATTATTATTTTAATGTATATAATTATTAATTTCAAAGGGGACCGATAGAGGGAGCTTATCGGTTTAAATTCAAGCTATGGTTTCGTTACCGATGACATTATTAATAGTTTTGGAGATTTTTATAGTTACATATCGTGCCGATAGATGGCACTTATCGATTTAAATTCGAGATATGGTTTGGTTACCGCGACGTGTATAAATAGTGGATGTTTTAATACAATAAAATGTGCTTCATCTATACCCTGGTGTTTTATTGTTGAAACTACAGTGGTTCCAATCAGCACCGTTGGATTTCTCTAGGAAATTGGGACAGAAACATTATCACTTTTGACGAATTATCCGTTTCAGTATTAAAGCCCCTGTACACATTGGCCCAACTAGCTGGCCCAGCATGTTGGGCCAACATAATACGACGCACACTGGCGAATATATTTGCTAAAATCTGGCCAAAAAATGACTTTAAAATATTGTTGGTAGAAGACTTTTATAACACGTAGCTTAAACCTAAATAAATGACGCAACTTTTGAACATTCTTTGATATATTTTGTATGGTAAAATTCTATAACAATCTGCCTAAGAATTTATATCGATGAATCTCAAAGTCGCATGTTGTCACTCGTTTTTTTTACAACTGTACTATGTTTGGTGTTTTTCTGTTATGGATTCTATTTCTAGAGGTAATTATAATTGCTGTCAGATGTTACTACTTTCTAAAAATTCCTAACACCGATACTCTTACCTAGAAATTGATAGTATTATTTACTTATATAAGCTGAAAGAATAAAAAAAAAATAGTACGATATTCTTCTGTATTCCGAAAAATAAGCTGTAGTAAATTGAAGCATATAATGCTAATGCTAGTATTTAGTTTGTTTTAGATTTGGCTGCCGATATCTGCCTTATGATTAGTTTTTATTAGCTGCAAGTCCCTGTATTTACGCGTACATTTTGCCGTGGAATATTTTGAAGTCTTTAACTTGAGTTCATTATTTTAATGAGTGGTTTTAAAAAAGTTGATATCTATCTGAAAATGCACAAGGTAAAAAAATAAGGATATAAATAAATATCACTGAGCGCTCGTTCACTATTTCGGGAAATTTCGAAACGTTTAATCGACGTGTCACGTGACCAGAAGGCTGGTTTATTCTTTGCTCAGAGAATCAGCATTGCCATCCAGCGTGGCAATGCTGCCAGCCATCTGGGCACGTTACCCGATGCCATTGATGCAGAGGCATTTTACGACGCTTAAACCATGTAAATATTTTCAATTTTTAATTTATTTTTACGGTTTTTTTGTGGTACATTCATTAGATTATATAGATTCATTATGATTTTAAGATGTCAATAAAGTCTTAAAATTTCACAGAGACTTTACTATAAAAACGCCCCGTATTTAAACTACAAATGAGTCATTGATTTCAAAGACTTTGCGTTTCTTCAGTTCCTTATATCTCAACTTTACGTAAAACGTCCAGAAAGCCCAATACGCAGTTGCCCTGGATGAAATTTAACTATTGAAAGAACCTGAAGTGCAGTATTTGATATTTAAACAAACTTAGATATTCATATTGGATAACATATAGTTTGTGTATTTCTGATCATTCATGTTTCTTAGTTATGAATATTATTAATTATAATACAATTTTTGATACTTAAATTCTTGTTAATCTCTATCATATATTTATATATACTAACTATTATCCTTCTATTGTTTTAAAACTATCAATATCATAAAGTCAGTATTTAAATTCGCGCTGGTTGGAACCACGGCCTTTTTTCATAAAATAAAAGTTATTCATAGATCAAAAGGCTACATTTAATTTCAATAGATTTATTTAACGCCTTTTTATTATTAAAACATTTTGGCCATCTTTTTGGTAATATTCGCCAGTGTGCGACGCCAAGATTGCTATTTACACAATTGCTGACGGAAGTGACGGATCATTCTGCATTGGTGCTTAGACAAATATGGACGTAGAAGCACTTGCAGCCACGGCAATTTATTTAAACAGTGCGTTTAATTATTACTTGCGCGTGCATGTGTAGGTACTGAAGTAGAATGTGATGCATTTAGGGAATGCAAATCTCGCGAGATTTGGGCCCAAGCGAGATCTCGCGAGATTATGAAACCAATCTCGCGAGATCTCGCCAATTTCGAGATCTCGCGAGATTGACAGTTTTGTATGTTTTTTTGTAAATAATCGCAATATTTGAATAAATTAGGATATAACTAATAACCATTTTATGTATTATAAGATAAACATAACTTTTCACGAACTTTTCAATAGACTTTAATGCTTCAAAAATTGTTTGACGTACCTGTCTGTCTAAAATTTTTAATAAACTTTTATGAACTAGGTAAACTTTTACAGACGGATCTGTCAAATAAGAAATGAAAGAAACAACAAGTCTTCGCTTCTAACATCAAACAAAAATCTTTTAGTAATAAAACATTTCTTTTATAATAAACAAAACAACGAGAGGTCATAAAAAAATTACTTATCATCTATGTTGCTAAACAGGTATTATTATCAATTAGGTAAATAAAACTATATCTACTCTGTAGACTTTTTAGATATTACAGATTAATTAGCAAAATATACCAATAAGGCAGACTATTAGAAATTACAGAGCCTAATTAACAAAATATACCAATCAAAGGGACGATTGGTCCAGTTCAAATCACAAGCCATTATTACGAATTATTTTCAGAAGCACAAAATGTCCAAAGAATCGTCTGCTAACAGCTTCCTTTTCTGTTGGCCAGATAACCAGCCGCTGAGAGGGCCCTTTCGGATTCAACGCGAATTGAAACCGCAGTTCTCAGGCAGACATTCACGATCTGCAAAATTTTGCCTTTTGACCCCCCGGACTCGTATAAATTCATTTCATTTGCCGATACCGACAGATTGCGATCCGTCCGTGTCAGTTCGCGCTTCGAATAAGACGTTTTTATGCTCGAGTGCAATCTCGTAAATCTCGCGATATCTCGCCTATTTTTCGACCGAGATTAATCTCGCTAAAAAAGGCCGAGATCTCGCGAGATCGAGATCTCGCGAGAACGAGATTGCATTCCCTAGATGCATTCTACATGTTGTCATTAATGATTATTTTTTTCTTTCTGATTTCGTTAATAGTGGCGTGGAGCCTTATGGCGGATAAAATTAATATTCAATTTTAGTCGTCATACGGCTCCACACTTCATTTACCTGAAATAAAAAATAGGTAGCTTATTATTAATAAAATAAATGTTGGTTAAATAACCTACCCCAACTATCAAGCCTAGAAGATATCAATGTGGAAAAATATGTTTTTCAAGTTACTTACTTCGTTTTCATTTTACAAAAATTTATAAAAAAACAACATAAAAATTAGTAAAAAGATATATGGTTCTTACTTGTAAAGTAACTATTTCGCATAATTCTACAGTAAGTAATGTTTCTTGGTATACCGTATCGACACTGCATTGAACTGTCTGACTGTACGGTTGGCGTAGTGGTTTAAGCGAGGGTTCGATCCCCACACGAGACAACACTTTGTGTGATCCATAAATTGTTGTTTCGAGTCTGGGTGTTAATTGTCCTCGTTAGATGTATGTTTGTAAAGTCCCCCGCGACACAGGATTTAGTCCTAATGCGGCAGTTGTCTTTTTAGAAATAAATAGTTACAGAAATAATCACTTTTGTAACCGATTATGCGTACTCACAAAACTACTTACAACCGATTACGAGCAAAACACCTAACGACTTACTACTAATATGTATATTAACTAGGGAACGTAAATATATTCACGCGCAACAGTACTGTCTCCGCTGAAGAGCGACAGCGAAATGAAAAAGGCGCCAACGTGTGAACGCTGTTGGCGGAGCGCGCCAAGATCCTTTGATGTGTGCACAAAATACCGACACTATTCGGCTGGCCGGCCAACGTCGGCGCCAACTACACCAATTAAGCCAACATAGCGCCAAGTAGCTCTCTACACATTGGGCCATTACGTTGGGCCAGCATGTTGGGCCAATGTGTACAGCGGTACATTAAGCCAACATAGCGCCAAGTAGCTCTCTACACATTGGGCCAATACGTTGGGCCAGCATGTTGGGCCAATGTGTACAGCGAGCATTACACTAAGAGTCTAAGATGGCTATATCGAGTACGTCCTTATTACCTTTTGAGTGCCGTGAGTTTCTTCCAGGAACTTCTCATAGCACTTCATGTAAAAGTAAATGTTTGGTCTATATAAGAATTATTCTGCAGCCTAAGTGAATAAAAGAATTTGATGTTTAATCTGAAAAGCAGGAAAACCAGACATCTTACAAAATTTCAAAGGAAATTTGAATCATGGTTGAATGATGGTTTGGACATTTGGAACCGATCGATGAAAGGAGAAATACTAAATAAGTGTATCGAGTAAGAATAAACGAAGATGTCGGTAGGGGACGCCCAAGACGGACATACGCTAACCAAATAGGAGACGTACCAAAAAAGAGTCAAATTAAGAGGACCCATAACCGAAGAGCATGCGTGATGAGGTTAATGAATGTCGAGGAAGCGAAAGAGGTGTGTTGGAACCGGAGTAGTTGGCGTTCCATAGTCTCTGCCTACTCCAATTTATAGACAGGCGTGACGATAGATAGAAAGAGATAGACAGAAATTCGAATCTTGTTAATTGCTTGAGCTATGGCAAAGTGAGTAAGTACCAAAGTTCTTTCAAGCGTTAACGATGTTGAGCGCTTGTATGTTATGCAGTTCCCTCTACGTTACAAAGTTATAAGTCGAGTTTGATGACGTCTTAAGCGCGATAGATTTCAGCTTTACTTGTTCTAACTAAGATGTTGTGGTGTTTATGTTATATACTCCAAGTGTACTGTGAAAACAGGTAGTAAATGGAGTTCGAAATGTAGGTATACCTGTATTTTTAAATTTAAAACGTATCATCATCATCATCATCCTAGCGCTGTCCCGGTTGCACTCCAAAACCCACGCCTTGGAGCCCGGGGTCCGCTTTCCGGCTGTGTCTCCTCCATTTCGCACGGTCTTCAGCATCCCTGGTGGTTAGTTGGTTGGCACGCATGTCATCCCTTGCGACGTCAAGCCAGCATTTCTTTGGCCTTCCCCGTTTACTGGGGCCCGGCGGAGGTAGCATGGTAAGACATTTGTTACCCACGTAAGATGCCGGTTGACGTAAGACGTGGCCATACCAGCGTAGACGACACTCTTGCAGTTTGTCAGCAATGTCACGGACATGAAGGCAACCCCGGATGCGGGAGTTCCTAATGCGGTCCTTCCGCGTGACTCCACACATCCAGCGCAGCATGTTCATCTCCGTGACACGCAGACTCTGCTTGTGTCGCTCAAGCACAGGCCACGTCTCACTGCCATATAACAGGACAGGTCTAATGATGGATTTATAAACCTGTCCTTTGAGCTTAACCGGCATTTTGGGGTCACAAATGACACCGCTCACCTCACGCCATTTGGCCCAGGCTGCCGAAATACGTGCCTTGACGTCGCAATCGATGTGACCAGACGCGTGCAGTACTGATCCCAGGTACTTGACCAGGTCCTTTCGCTTGGCAATGTCTCCGCCTATACGAATTGACGCGGGATCTGTACTGTTGCAGGCCAAGTACTCTGTCTTCGCCACGTTTATTTTCAGACCGCCGTTCTCAAGCGTCTCCTTCCACGCGTTCACACGCCGCACCAAGCGTCCGCTGTCCGCATCCGCCAGTGCGATATCATCAGCATACATGAGCAGCCAAGGGGCTGCTCATGTGAGTCTTTGATGCTGTCTGACAGTACGTCTAATATCACACTGAATAGGTATGGACTGAGAACGGAACCCTGGTGGACTGAGGACTTTTTAAATTTAAAACGTATATTAATGCAAAATCTCTCTCTATCTTTTCGTATGGTGACGTCTTAAGAATAGAAAATAGTACTACGCCCCCTTCATTTCACGGGGGTTCATACACGAAGCCAATAGTATTTTTGGGAAGAGATGTAAAACCCGACATATGAAGAGAGGGTTATGTCAAGCAATGGACTGCGAAAAAATTTATAAATGATAAACTTACATGTAAATACGCTGCTACGGCGTAGACCCGGTTGCGGCCAAAGACTTTCGTCTCTGAGGCCAGACTGACTAGATTTGACCGTCTTAAATTTGCACTTCAAAGGGACAGTGATAGGTTATACCCACAGCACACATTAAACGTTTGAAACAAACTAAATAACATCTCGCTGTATTGTATCATCAGGTTTACACATAACTCATAAATTATAACGCTATGATAGACTAATTAGGCTGACGTGTAATTTGTAGTAATTAGTCATTACGTGGTGTACGTAGCTATGTAGATACTTATGGTACATCGCCTTAGCCTAAATGTCAAGTGTATGTGGATTTTTTATTTGATTGAAGATTATTATCGATCGTTTTTTGATAAATAATATTCTACCACATACACACAACTCCATCTCGTCCAAAACTAAGCAGAGCTTGCACTGTGGGTAATAGACAATGGATAAACATACATAATATGTATTTACTTTTTGTCATATGAACCAATAAGTGAAAATATTTTATTAAACTTTCTTATGGCATTCTATAAGGATGGCCTAGTAGTTAGTGGAACCTACAGCTATGTCGCAGCTTGTGGTTTGGTTCCAACCCAGGACAAATTGACAGTATGATGCGCATAAGCATCATCAATAAATAGGGTAGTTAATTTAAAATCCTATCTTAGTAGTGGGTTTAATATCTTTATGCCAGGCTTTCAGATTTCAGATTCAGGCTCTGCGATAGTAAGCAACAGGTGATTTTCTTATAAGTATATAGAAATCCCACTCAATTTTGGTGTCTTTAGTTTATTATTCTTATTAAACATGTACAGACGTGAAAATTATGGATGAAGAAATCGAGACATTTTTTTCAGATAAATATCTCCTATTTATCTAGAATATCATTTAGAAAAAGTAAACAATGTCTAGACAATGTTATAGTCAAAGTAGGTTAACTAGAATATTGAATAAACATTCAGTAATATTTTCTTGGGTTTACGCGAATGTTACACATTGAAATTAAACTACAGTTTACGGATTTTATCGCGTTATATTGGTTTCACTGGTTATTTGTTATTACATTTAAACCGAAAGATCTAGAAACTACATTTTTATTACTAGCCGACGTTTCGAATTCTTTACAGGATTCGTGTTCACGGCAGACTGAGGTGATATTTGTCTTTGTCTTGAATTTATAAGTTATCTCAAAGTACCTGAACATTTTTCAACTATTGGTGTTACTATCTACGCAGAATGTGCTCACTGTGTCTTGATGTCTTCTGGTGACTTTGTCCTTCTTGGGTTTCATTAGCCTGATAACAGGGTCCCAAGCTGGAGGAACATTCCAACCATCTTCCCTATTGAAATTAGGATGTTTTTTAATTTCAATAGCTTCACGTATCATTCTTGGAATAAAGCGGTGTTCTTTTGCGAGTATCTGTGGTTTATCAAATCGCAGGTAATGGTTGGTTCCTTGTTCTACATGTTCACACACAGCAGACTTCGTCGAGCGTTTGTGTTTAATGTCAGCTATATGTTCCTTTAGTCGAATGCCTATGCTTCTCTTGGTTTGTCCAATGTATGAGAGCCCACACTCACAGTCTATCTTGTAAACCCCGGCCTCTTGTAAGGGTAACTGACTCTTGACAGATGGTAATAATTGGCTTATCTTCGTTGGCGGCTTGTAGAATGTTTTGATTGAAGCTCGCTTCAAGATGTAGCCAATCTTGTCGGTCACGCCCTTGATGTATGGGAGGACAGCAGGTTGTCTCTCTACTGTGGCTGGCTTGTTCTTCGGGGATCTGTGACGTTGGCGCGGCGGTCGGAGCTTGTTGTCTTGCAGAACTTGCTTGACATGTTGAAGCTCGGCGTCCAGGTGTTTCTTGTCACAGACTGCCACCATCACACCGAGGTTCTACAAGCGGTATGTAGATGACACTTTTACAATTTTACCAATAGATAGTGTTAATGTATTCCTAGACCATCTTAATTCTATTCATAACCACATCAAATTTACAATAGAATTAGAGGCAAACAATTCTTTAGCTTTCCTAGATGTACTTGTTATCAGGAACAAAAACAACTCTTTGAGCCACACTGTGTATAGGAAAAAGACACATACAAATAGGTACTTAAACGGTGAATCTCACCACCATCCCAAACAGTTAGCTACCGTGGGAATGTCTTTGTTTCAGAGAGCCCGGGGGATCTGTGACAAGAAACACCTGGACGCCGAGCTTCAACATGTCAAGCAAGTTCTGCAAGACAACAAGCTCCGACCGCCGCGCCAACGTCACAGATCCCCGAAGAACAAGCCAGCCACAGTAGAGAGACAACCTGCTGTCCTCCCATACATCAAGGGCGTGACCGACAAGATTGGCTACATCTTGAAGCGAGCTTCAATCAAAACATTCTAAGCCGCCAACGAAGATAAGCCAATTATTACCATCTGTCAAGAGTCAGTTACCCTTACAAGAGGCCGGGGTTTACAAGATAGACTGTGAGTGTGGGCTCTCATACATTGGACAAACCAAGAGAAGCATAGGCATTCGACTAAAGGAACATATAGCTGACATTAAACACAAACGCTCGACGAAGTCTGCTGTGTGTGAACATGTAGAACAAGGAACCAACCATTACCTGCGATTTGATAAACCACAGATACTCGCAAAAGAACACCGCTTTATTCCAAGAATGATACGTGAAGCTATTGAAATTAAAAAACATCCTAATTTCAATAGGGAAGATGGTTGGAATGTTCCTCCAGCTTGGGACCCTGTTATCAGGCTAATGAAACCCAAGAAGGACAAAGTCACCAGAAGACATCAAGACACAGTGAGCACATTCTGCGTAGATAGTAACACCAATAGTTGAAAAATGTTCAGGTACTTTGAGATAACTTATAAATTCAAGACAAAGACAAATATCACCTCAGTCTGCCGTGAACACGAATCCTGTAAAGAATTCGAAACGTCGGCTAGTAATAAAAATGTAGTTTCTAGATCTTTCGGTTTAAATGTAATAACAAATAACCAGTGAAACCAATATAACGCGATAAAATCCGTAAACTGTAGTTTAATTTCAATGTGTAACATTCGCGTAAACCCAAGAAAATATTACTGAATGTTTATTCAATATTCTAGTTAACCTACTTTGACTATAACATTGTCTAGACATTGTTTACTTTTTCTAAATGATATTCTAGATAAATAGGAGATATTTATCTGAAAAAAATGTCTCGATTTCTTCATCCATAATTTTCACGTCTGTACATGTTTAATAAGAATAATAAACTAAAGACACCAAAATTGAGTGGGATTTCTATATACTTATAAGAAAATCACCTGTTGCTTACTATCGCAGAGCCTGAATCTGAAATCTGAAAGCCTGGCATAAAGATATTAAACCCACTACTAAGATAGGATTTTAAATTAACTACCCTATTTATTGATGATGCTTATGCGCATCATACTGTCAATTTGTCCTGGGTTGGAACCAAACCACAAGCTGCGACATAGCTGTAGGTTCCACTAACTACTAGGCCATCCTTATAGAATGCCATAAGAAAGTTTAATAAAATATTTTCACTTATTGGTTCATATGACAAAAAGTAAATACATATTATGTATGTTTATCCATTGTCTATTACCCACATTGCAAGCTCTGCTTAGTTTTGGACGAGATGGAGTTGTGTGTATGTGGTAGAATATTATTTATCAAAAAACGATCGATAATAATCTTCAATCAAATAAAAAATCCACATACACTTGACATTTAGGCTAAGGCGATGTACCATAAGTATCTACATAGCTACGTACACCACGTAATGACTAATTACTACAAATTACACGTCAGCCTAATTAGTCTATCATAGCGTTATAATTTATGAGTTATATGTAAACCTGATGATACAAAACAGCGAGATGTTATTTAGTTTGTTTTAAAACGTTTAATGTGTGCTGTGGGTATAACCTATCACTGTCCCTTTGAAGTGCAAATTTAAGACGGTCAAATCTAGTCAGTCTGGCCTCAGAGACAAAAGTCTTTGGCCGCAACCGGGTCTACGCCGTAGCAGCGTATTCACATGTAAGTTTATCATTTATAAATCTTTTCGCAGTCCATTGCTTGACATAACCCTCACTTAATATGTTGGGTTTTACATCTCTTCCCAAAAATACTATTGGCTTCGTGTATGAACCCCCGTGAAATGAAGGGGGCGTAGTACTATTTTCTATTATTAAGACGTCACCACACGAAAAGATAGAGAGAGATTTTGCATTAATATTCTTTTTAAACCGATAAATACAGGTATACCTAAATTTCGAACTCCATTTACTACCTGTTGTCACAGTACACTTGGAGTATACAACACAAACACCACAAAATCTTAGTTAGAACAAGTAAAACTGAAATCTATCGCGCTTAAGGCGTCATCAAACTCGACTTATAACTTTGTAACGTGGAGGGAAATACATAACATACAAGCGCTCAACAACGTTAACGCTTGAAAGAACTTTGGTAGGTACTTACTCACTTTGCCATGGCTCAAGCAATTAACTAGATTCGAATTTTTATCTCTTTCTATCTATCGGCATGCCTGTCTCCAATTGGAGTAGGCAGAGGTCTGCCTCTGCCTACTGGTGTATTGGAACCGGAGTAGTTGGCGTTCCATAGTCTCTGGACTATGGAACGCCAACTACTCCGGTTCCAATACACCTCTTTCGCTTCCTCGACATTCATTAACCTCATCACGCATGCTCGTCGGTTATGGGTCCTCTTAATTTGACTCTTTTTTAGTAAGTCTCCTATTTGATTGGCGTATGTCCGTCTTGGGCGTCCCCTACCGATGTTTCTTTACTTATTGAAAAGTTCCATGCTTTCAAAAGTGTAATCTTGCAGGGCAAATCTACTAAGAAATGAACTAAAGCGTTGATAAAAACATTGCCATAATTCTCATTTGCAATTAGTTTAGCAAGTATGTTTCAATTTAAAACTATTTGCGTCAATATTTCTAAAGGGTAAATCGTAGGTATATACTACGATTACGATATTAGACTTGTCTAATCATAAATGCTCTACAAGCCGCCAACGAAGATAAGCCAATTATTACCATCTGTCAAGAGTCAGTTACCCTTACAAGAGGCCGGGGTTTACAAGATAGACTGTGAGTGTGGGCTCTCATACATTGGACAAACCAAGAGAAGCATAGGCATTCGACTAAAGGAACATATAGCTGACATTAAACACAAACGCTCGACGAAGTCTGCTGTGTGTGAACATGTAGAACAAGGAACCAACCATTACCTGCGATTTGATAAACCACAGATACTCGCAAAAGAACACCGCTTTATTCCAAGAATGATACGTGAAGCTATTGAAATTAAAAAACATCCTAATTTCAATAGGGAAGATGGTTGGAATGTTCCTCCAGCTTGGGACCCTGTTATCAGGCTAATGAAACCCAAGAAGGACAAAGTCACCAGAAGACATCAAGACACAGTGAGCACATTCTGCGTAGATAGTAACACCAATAGTTGAAAAATGTTCAGGTACTTTGAGATAACTTATAAATTCAAGACAAAGACAAATATCACCTCAGTCTGCCGTGAACACGAATCCTGTAAAGAATTCGAAACGTCGGCTAGTAATAAAAATGTAGTTTCTAGATCTTTCGGTTTAAATGTAATAACAAATAACCAGTGAAACCAATATAACGCGATAAAATCCGTAAACTGTAGCTTAATTTCAATAAACATTCAGTTACAAGAATATCTCGAGCGAGACTTGACAGTGTTAGATAACAGATGGCTATTTCTTTATTTATTACACGAGTACTTTGGTTTTATTGCTGTTTCTTATTTTTAAGGTTGTGTAATAGTTGGATTTGGTAAAAAGTATTTTTTGTTTTATATGTCGGTTATTGTTTATTTTTTCTTTCATTGACTGGATGGCGTAGGGGTTTATTAGTAGCCTAGCCATTAACACTGTGCCGTGTGTTTTTGGTTCCATCCCCACACGATACTACAATTTGAGTGAATCTCAAAATTAGCCGCTTCGCGGTTTGGTAATATGCTACGTGTTGTGGATTCGACACCCATCCAGGACAACCGTTTGTGTGACCCCGAAATCGATGTGCCAAGTCTGGGTGTTCTTTGTCTTCTTAGGTATGTTTATAAATTCTCCCAAAGGCCATCGCATGAAAACACAATTGTTTAGTACGATTGTAAGGTCAATCTATTTATTTAAAACATTAAATTAATATCCGACTTGGTATAACATGGATCTCACTAATTTTTACGGTAGAAGAACTGAGTTCGAGACTTGGTTTTTTGACAAGTATTTTTTATGGGATCTCATTTCTTTTTGTAGATAGTCCTACTTTTCTCTTCTTAAAACCCTAGCTGCAAATGTAATTTTGTAATCCTATATATTTATATGGGGTTACAACTTTATTTATGCAGTTGATGTATCTCGAAAGCTGGACAGAAATTGAAAAATATTTTAGTTTTTCCTTGATTTATTAACTAAACAACATTCTTAATTTGCAGCTTCTATGTCTGCTAGAAGTGCCTTAGACTTTTGATGATCGGTCATTGAGTGACAAAATTAAGAAAATGTTACTCTGATATTTTAAAATTATTAAACTACTGGTTCAAATTAACTGAAATTTCAAATATAACGTGTTTATACAACACTTACTGAACATTCGAGCTCCTAGTTTTATCCACGACGAAGTTATAGGGGGTCTAAAATGGCCTGAACTGCTTCGGGAAAAGGATGGTACGGCCGTGCAAATATGCACTTTCCAAATCACTTACCTAAATCTACGAACTTTCTGCATGAATTAAAACAAGAATATTAATTCAAAGTCTGTTTGATGATAATTATCAAAATAAAAGGCTTCATTAACAGACAAAAGACGTTTTAAAAGCTCTGTGGAGCGGTATAATTAATTAGAAATTATATAAAACGTCTTATTGTTCGTTAAGTAAATTTTAAAGAGGATCGGAATACACGTGAGAACTGGCCAGGCCTGATTTAACTGGCATCGATTTATGTTTGGAGGGCACGCGAGCAGCGCCTCTACAACACCGTGCAAGCCACAAAATGGCGGCGATTAGATAATATTTTTTTTACATAATTTCATAAAAAGCAACCTGCATAATGTTGGCTGGCAGCGGCTGGACATGAAGAGCCGAAAATCGGGCTCAGTGGCGTGACATTGGAGAGGCCTATATCCAGCAGTGGACTATGGTAGGCTGATGATGATGAGGCTGAGACATGCGAGCGTATATCATCATCATAACTATATTCCTACATATATAAAATCACTTGTCTTGACTGAGATCATTATTTTCATAGAGCTTAAAATACTGAAGATAGAAACAGGAAATTTGGACAGTGGGTTTTATTAAGACATATTTAGTACCTACTAATCTAATTATACACCCACTAAATACTTAAAAACTGTGAGGGCACAAAATAGGACGTGACAGTTTATGTCACTGTGTAGCACTACAATTATCTCCATACCTAAGATCACCGTTGCCTTCCCTTTTGACGTGAAATAAGAACAAAACATTAAAAATATTTTCGAATTAGTATGGATTGGTCAACAATTCATTTCAGTCATAATTCTTCCGTAATACAAACATTTCTTCACACATTTGTCATGAAAACAAGAGATGGATATGAGTTTTATTTACATAAAAGTATAAGAGTATACATTTGTTTACTTTTTGTTGTAATATTTCTTGTGTAAACAACGCCCATCGCTTGTATATTGCTCCAATCTTGGCGACTTAATTGAATTTAGCGATATACGCTCCGTGCCGGCTTTAGAAAACGCTTGAAAACAAAAGGACGTGTATTTTAATATAATTTATATGCCTTATTGAAACCTAATACCCTCGTCGTACACAGGGTTACAACCAAAAGATTTTGTTAATAGCGTTTAAAGCAGTGTTCGAAGATTTGGTACAAATGTAGGTGATATTACCTAGTGGTATACAGAATGATTTTTGAGGGATTAGGCGTTTCCGCCACACAAAATACCGACTGTAATTTTCAAGCCCTTAGCTGCTTAGGTAAGCATAGAAAACCCTTATTTTTTATAACTGTATGTATTTTTATATCTTTTTATTAATATAGAAATTCTTGTTAAATGAGATATTAGAGTTACGTTCCACGTTCTTCACAATTGTAAGCATATTACATAGTTAGTTCTAGTTTTCCTTATTTTGCTCTTGTATTCATATTTTTTTTTACTTTTTTTATGGCAGGTAAATTTTATTTATTTATAAAAGGCGAAAAAATTTGTCTTTTCACAATTTGATTGGTTATTCTTTGACGCATTCGTAATTTCAAGGTTTGAACGCCCGGATGTCGTAAACGAGGAAGAATATTACAGAAGAAAAATTCACAGATGCACTTCTTTATATAATGGTAAAATATTATCATTTAAATTACTCCTTTAAAATCATTAACTTTCCCACAAAAATATACAAAGATTTATATCGCAACATACATACTTATCAAAATAAATATTGATCGCTTTAACAATGAGCAAGCCTTTTCAAATAAAAGCCAATCCACATTTAAACTGACAAGGAGTACGTACAATGTTATCCAATTCTAACAAACAACAGACAAGAGCCATAAAACCAAGGGTTATGTTAATATATATCGACAACGTGAACCTCTAAAACATCCCATAACTTGATAAAACTTAAACATAACACATAAATTCGTATAATAATAATAATAATAATTTATTTATTGAACCAAAAAACCTTTTTGTTACAAACATCTGTGTTTTTAGTTACTTATAACATTAAGGTATACATCAAATATAGGACCCTGCCTCCCAAACTAGGGTGACCTGTAACATGGGAGACAGTGTTCTGCTGGTGTCTTGTATACAATTAAACCTTTTACATTTTATGTTGCATATTAGTGAAGATAGGTCCTGGTGGGTTGTAAATACTTGCCTGGGGACGTATGAATTTGAATGATGTGTGTGTTCATGTATGTGTGTGTGTGTGCGCGCATGTATATGTGTGTGTGTGGGTGTGTTGTGTGCGCGTGTATGTGTGGGTAGTGTGTGTGTGTGTGTGTGTTCGTGTTGTTATGACAGGCATGTAAGTAATGCTTCAGTTTGAGAATAGTCTAGTTCAAGTAGCCAATTTAGTATTTTCCTCTGAGCTTGTTGCTTATTCAGATTTGTGAAGTGAATTTGTTTATGGATATTCTTGTAGATTAAAGAGCTAATTATATAAAGTTGTTTTCTGGCGAATGAGGTTTGATGAGGTTGTGTGGGGCATATAAGCCTATTTTTGCGTTTATTTGTGTCAGGTGGGGGCATTTGTTGGTGTTTCCAGATTGCAGCTCGTAGCACAAAGAGCTGTCTGGCAGTTAGTACTTTGCATTCCTCATAGAGTTGTTTGGTAGGGTATCTAAATGGTTTATTTAGCATTCGTATAAAACCATGCTGTTATTGCATGCGCTGGACTTTAATATCGCATCCTTGTAAATATATAAATTGTGTTATTTGTTTGTCCGTTTGTATCGTGTCATGTTTGGTATACGTATGAATATCGTGTCCTATAACTATCTTCTTCAAAAAAGATAGAGCTTGTTGATATAGCCCATGCTGAAACATCAGGTGCCTTATTACGTATTATATTAGCCCCCAAGGGAGTCATTAACTAACTGCGGCTAGTTTTACCCAGTATTCAAACTTTATTTTTATAATAAATGCATGCATGAGAAATCTGATGGGAGTGAATGAAACAAGAGAGATATGTCAGGATCGTTGCAAATGGCGTTGCGTGGTCTCTGCCTACCCCTCCGGGAAACAGGTGAGTTTATGTATGTATTTTTTTATTTTAAATTATACTTTTCATACCCGTAAAATACATAGTTTTAAACAGGTGTACAAACCGCACATGTGTCAAAAGGTTTAGCTATTTAAAAATTTGGTGGTTAGCATATTTAGTGATTTCGAAAATGAAACAAAAGCAAAATAAACTGCATTTTTTGTTGTAAGTTGTGAGGACAGTTTTTGAGGGTATAAGCTTGCGTTTTGAAGTATAAGGAATGCGAAAGAGAACGCGAGTATTTGTTAGTTTCGTAGTATTGCCTATCTTGATAAACTGTATGGCCAAAGTTTTGGAGAATAGTACAATATTGGTGAACAATTAAATAAAATTTTATGGAGCACGCCAATAATCTGTTAAGTACGCAATATTAAGGTTTAAATTGTAGCTATATTGACCCAGTTATAAATAGAGTTACTAGATTAATTTTGAAGGTGCTTGACATCTTTGTCGAGATCTGCATTAATAAATTTTCTTTAACAATTTAAAATGGTATTCACTTACTAGAAGTTTATCCTGTATTGGAAATATTTTACAACAAAAAATCAACAAAGGTACCAATACAAAAAAACACCCAGTCTTGAAAGAACAATTTGTGGATCATATCTTTAATTGCTTATTGCTCGTCGTCCACCTGCGTAAAGATAAACTGGTTTAAAATATTAAATAAATGCAGGTTATTTGACGTAAATTGCAAAATAATTAAAAAATCCAAATCTGCTCAAGCATTTAGGAATATTTTTATTCATTGTAACAAACTAGGAAATCAACGAAGTAAGAAGAAGTCTTTAGAAGTTACAGTGTGCTTAACAAACTCACATACACAAACCCTGAGGACATCGCATCGCAATTTTTAGGTGGCCATATAAAAAACCAAGCAGCAACGTTAATTTCTAATCCAACTTTATACACACAGCCACCATCGAAGTAGTAGTTATCAGTACACACGAACGCCATAAATAAACAATGAAACAGCCGCCGACACTAAAATGTCTCCTTGATTGAACAGAGCTCGTAAACTCTAAACGATAGTAACCCACAGTTACATCAGCAGTGCAGTAAACACAGCTTAACTGTAGTTTAACAGGCCACAGTTAACCCTTATTGGTCAGATACAAAGTTATAGGAGATTAAGATGTTCACATAGTATCTTCTTGGGTTTACGCGAATGTTACACATTGAAATTAAACTACAGTTTACGGAATGAAATTAAAAAACACCCTAATTTCAATAGGGAAGATGGTTGGAATGTTCCTCCAGCTTGGGACCCTGTCATAAAGCTAATGAAACCCAAGAAGGACAAAGTCACCAGAAGACCTAAGGACACTGTGAGCTCATTCTGCATAAATAGTAAACCCACCAGTAGTTGAAAAATGTTCGGGTACTTTGAGATAACTTATACATTCAAGAAAAAGACAAATATCACCTCAGTCTGCCGTGAAAATGAATTCTGTAAAGAATTCGAAACGTTGGCTAGTAATAAATTAAAAATATAGTTTCTAGATCATTAGTTCAAATGTTATTACTTAGTGAAACCAATACATCGCGATAAAATCCGTAAGCTGTAGTTTAATTTCAAAAGATTAAGATGTTGATCTGTATTGACATAGTTTTGGCACTTGGAAGAGTTAGTTTGCTTATTTGATGTGATATTGGTGCTTCATAGTTATTTTTTATGTCACTTTTGTGATGTAGTTATATTTTAGATATTGTGTGATTTATTTTGCAGGTCATTTAAATTAAACGAATGTTCAAGGTGTTTGGCGAGAGGAGAGTAATTCTATCTTTATAAGATTTTATCACTATACATCATCATCATTATCATCAGCCTACCATAGTCCACTGCTGGATATAGGCTCCTCCATTGGCACGCAACTATACATAGCTCATCTAAAACCAATGTGACCACGATTCCTCTTTATAAAGGAACTGAAACTTTGGGAATATCATGTCTTTCACATACTAAATCTTAACTTATTTGCTGCGAACATTGTAATTTTATGCTTAATTTTATCCCAAAGAATATGCTTAAAAGTATTAAATAATTTAAGCTTTTTTACTTCTATACAAGCCTTGCTAAGAGAATAATAGTTATAAAATATCCAAGGAACATTTCTGCTATATTCAGCTTTTCTCGCTCTGCACTAGAAATTAAATAATGGAAACTCAAAGCGAACAATTCTTAGAGTGATCGAGTTTAAATTTGAAAGGAAAATAAGTAATTATATTTAAATTGATAACTATAATTATTTCTTGTCTTGTGTTATGTATTTTTCTTCAACTATCTTTGTTAAATATGAATGTCATGATTATAACAGAAATAAGACTAGTTATTTTAAATAGACAATTTTAAAATAGACAGAATAGGGGTGCATAGGGTTCTCACCAAGAACTTACGGTCCCAGGCCAACCTCACCTGCAAGTGGTGCACCTGCCGATCAACGGACGAGGCTCTGGCAAACAAAATATCCCGATAAGCGGCAATAGGCTCGCCACCTATTACGTGGGATCAAAACACTGGCGAAAAGTGGGCGTTTAATATGCCTCTGCCTACCCCTTCGGGGAAACAGGCGTGAGTCTATGTATGCATGTATGTAAAATAGACAACATTGAAATTGTGTAAACCTACGTATACGTTTACTATCTCATTTTTTCAAGTCCATATAAAAGCACCTATGAACACAGGACGTTGTTCCTTGCATAAGCAATATAGTTATCATGTGCTAAACCTGTATTACCACATGAATTTGAATGAATTATTAAGAAGTACAGACGCTTAGCATTTACTACTTTACTTGAACTATAAACTGCACCGAAACAAAGAGTATTATAATTTCTTAAGCAGATGGTAATCTCATCGTTCAGATAGTGCACCGGAGGAAGCTAACACAGATAGTATCGCATCGTAAACGAACACGTAAATGTTCACTGATTGCAATCCCGAGCAATGAGGTGGCTTGGTACCGGATTTACTGGCTGTTGGATGCGGTGATGTGAAAAAGCAAACGGTAGGTTACACCACTGTGGCCAAATTTGCCTTGGGTCTGAGTCTTTACGTAGCCACTCATGTTGAGACAAAAGCTAGGACACTGATTTTAGCCTCAGTGTGTACAGAAAATAAACTTTACTTTCTTCTATACATCGCTCTTGCATCATTATGCAAGAGCGATGTGTCGGAATCATTGCAAATGTGGGTTTCGTAGTTTGTAGGTACCTACCACTTCGGGAAACAGTCGTGAGCATATGCATGTTTGTATTTCATAAAAGGCAATTCTCACATTTATTATAAATACTGTATTCGGCGTGACTACAGATGTTCAATCGGTAGATGCGTAGAAAACTCATACCTGAAATGACAATTTGGACATCACAAAAAGTGCTTCCATGTGGGAATTATATGTACAACAAGTGCTTATTCTATACATTATGTTGCTGAGAAGAAATTCGTACCAGGTAGCCATTTTATCAACTCCTTCATTGACGCTAGGACTCCATAAAGTTGTGCACTATTAAACAACGTATCAAATGATATATTTTAATAAAATAAACTAAATAGACCATTATTTCAGGTATGACCTTTTGGTATGGTAAGTCGTTTGCACCAAGTCGCCAATGCCAGCTATTTTAACCGACTTCAAAAAAGGAGGTATGTATGTATGTATGTTTGTCCGCAATTATCTCGCGTTTGGCTGAACCGATTTTGATGCGGTCTTCAGAAAAGTATTTGTTACACTTAGGAGAAGGTTTTAGGTCCTTAACCGACTTCAAAAAAAGAAGGTTCTGAGTTTGACCCGTATACAACATGTAACAAGTTTAATGCACATCTTGAAAGTACTTTGTTCAGAATCGGCAACTGAATCCATTTCCGTCATTTTTAATATTGTTTATTTTTAGTCTTAAAATAATTAAAATAACGTAAATTGTAGTCACTCATTTTTTAAAAAAATGAGCTATTCGAAAATAAACCTTAAATCAAAGCAGAACAGCTTATTTTTAAATGCATTTGTTAAATGGTTCCACGTTGACTTACACAAACGCACACATTAAAACAACACAATTAAAAAAAAATTGAGCTATTCGAAAATAAACCTTAAATCAAAGCAGAACGGCTTATTTTTTAAATGCATTTGTTATATGGTTTCACGTTGACTTACACAAACGCACACATTAATACAACACAATAGACGGCAAAAGACAATAGCACACAATTGACCACCAAAATGTCTATCATCTATCTTTCACTAACGTAGGTAATAAACAACGGGAAAGAGCGAGACATTACGTCTCGCTCTTTCCCGCTGGCGCATGACAAACGCAACGGGCGATGCGCTTAGACATGTTATGATAAGTACAACCGGGAATATCTATCTGATTCTATCAGTGAGTGCTGTGAAAACCTTTTTAAAAGTTCACTTGTTTACAAAATGTGTAATGGTGTATAATTTAATCATTCAACAACAAAGTGAAAAGTTCAACATCATCTTGATGTTGACTTGTCACCCCTGGACTTTCTCATTGTGGAGAAATATTAAATCACCAGTTTATTGTGACGAGAGAAAAAGTGCCGAGTAGTTAATTAATTAAGATACTAGCTGCTTTTGAAACAGTGAAAAGATGTGATTTGTGAGGAAATACTGAAGTGCTACGTGGACGAAAGAAATGTGATTTAAGCCTGTAAGTTATTTTATTATTCTATTATTGTAAGTATTTAGATTCACAAGACAACTTTAAACACGCCGTTCTTGTTTATTTCTCTCATTGATATTCTTTTATTTTATCTGATTAAGTTAAGATAGTCACAATAGTCACTTACGATGTTAAGAAACAATAGATCGTGCATATTAATAACAAACAATAAATGATTCGACTGTCCACACCATAGCTTAAAAGTGTGATGGAAAGAAATACTCATAATATCTTTGGTAATATCAACAGTAGCCGACAAATTGTTCAAACATCATTTTTGTAAACCCCACTCTATCAGAGTGTGGTTTACAGACTGAATTTCATACATTTTGTTATATCGTATTGTGTTTCGTTCCTATCAGATCGCTGTTGTTTGTTTACCATAGCAACCGTTTCGTTTGTGTGCGTGCGCAGATTTAGAGTGACCACGATTTTCACTTTTAATTGAGTTAATACTTTCTTTAAAAAACATTATTTACGCAAATAAAAAAAATATTTCAATGCATGCATTATGATTGTAACAAAGTTTTCTAATTGGGGTGTCTGAGGATGTGCGTTATTTCCATTACACGTTGTATATGTAAGTTTGCCCACGATTAACTCGAGTTTGGCTGAACCGATTTTTAAGCGGTTTTCAGAAAAAGTTACTCTTAGGAGAAAGTTTTAGTATTTTAACCGACTTCAAAAAAAGAAGGTTCTCAGTTTGACCCGTATACATAATATATTGGTTCTTAGTATGTTTGTATGTATTATGTGTGTGTTTGTACGTGTGTACGTGTTTGCGCGCGCGCGCGCGCCCTTGCGTATTTGTATGTGTACGTGTGTGTGTGTGTGTGTGTGAGTCCGTGTGGTGACGGATTAAAAATACGCAATGTCACCACCCCATATCATGCCATGGGTGTCGTAAGCGCCGACAGAGGGACTATACTAAGCAGAAAACAAAGAGTGTGTGTGTGTGTGTGTGTGCGTGCGTGCGTGCGTGCGTGCGTGCGTGCGTGCGTGCGTGCGTGCTTGCGTGCGTGCGTGCGTGCGTGCGTGCGTGCGTGCGTGCGTGCGTACGTGCGTGCGTGCGTGCGTGCGTGCGTGCGTGCGTGCGTGCGTGCGTGCGTGCGTGCGTGCGTGCGTGCGTGCGTGCGTGCGTGCGTGCGTGCTTCGTGCGTGCGTGCGTGCGTGCGTGCGTGCGTGTGTGTGTGTGTGTGTGTCGGTGCCAAATCAACAAAAACAAAAATAATACTGGCAAACGGAGAAAATAACACGACGAATGTATCAAATCAATAGTCTCAAAAAATATCTGAATTAATAAAAATTAAAATAATCTACCTATATAATCTAAAAAGCAACAAATATATTATAAAATATACAAAAAGTATGAAATAAATGCTTAGTTATAAAATAATTATACTTCTTAGCTATTTTGGGCTGTAAGTACCTATGTAGATTGAATGCGCTGGTTTGGAAAGGATGACGCCAAACAGTAGGCTTTTAGAGGGTTTTGGTTTGGCACCGACTTCAAAAACTAAGTATTTAGTTTAATTTAGTAATTAGTTTTTGGGAGAAATTCGAAAGGAAATTTGAGAGGATTAGGGGTAGCGTATGTAAAAATTATTTCGTACTTTTCAGTGGGTCGATTTTTTGAAGGCGGTTCTCTTTTTTTAAAAAAGGAACTAAATACCTAGTTAACATTTTTGTTGCAATGTTTAAGTTTTTATTTTCGTTTAGTTTTTTTTATTATTTTCTTCTTGTCTTCAGACCACTTGGTCTGCTGGGGGACGTCTAATCTTGTTTCCCATTCTTTGAGCTGTCAGTTCTTCGTGAGATAAACTCAATTTAAGACTAAACTGATAATAAAATAAAATTATATCACAAACCGCTAAAACTGACGATAGAGTATATATCATAACGCACTGCGGGGCTAAGATATACATATCAGTATTCCCAAGTAAAACTTACTTGACAATGAATACTGGTACTTAGTATACAGTATATTTTGCTTAGGAATACTGGTTTCTGATAAACTCAATATTACGCCCGTAGGCTATTACTCGGAACAAACAAAGCTAATAAAAGATAAACAAAGTCTTTCGTACGTCCTAACCGCGGAACTCGAGCAAATCTATACAAGGTACGCTTTAAGATCACATACGCCACGTGTTCGCTAACTGGCACGTAAACAGATCGTTGGAAGGTCGTTTCGATGTCGTTACCATGTCGAAGGGATATCGTCGCGGCATCGACTCGAGCTCGCACGTACTGCGGCTGTAAAACTTAATAGACTCGGTATTTACTGCGCGTGATAAAACTTTTGGTGAGTTCGATGCGAATTAAATAAAAATCACGTGTTTAGGTGTGCCAAAAGTTACTTATATGGAAGACATTGTGTTATCCTCATATCTTTTATCGCGAGTAAAACCCCATAAATAAAATTGTTTAGTGTATGCACATCTCGCAAGTTCAAAATTGTTTATTGTATTACGGGTCAGGTGATCTGACGGTGAGTTCTGAGGTAGTGTTTAGCTCGATATTCTCTTCTCATAGCTCTGATGGTAACACAGGATGTTACAGCAGTCTTCATCCATGCCAATACTATTCGGATGTGTGTATAGGTACAAGATGTGGCTTTTGCATGTTTGTGAATTTATGTTCGTGCTACTTATATGATACTAGATTCGATTCACTCGCGGCACCGCTTACGTACGGAATTTGTACATAATTAGAGTGGGCATTTTCAAAAAACTTCTCATAGTCCTCTCCTAAACTTCCCAAGGAGACAATAGACATGCCATATTACAGCTTCTAGTGCCCATTGGTTTCGCCTGTGTGTTGTCTCTCAGTCAGTCAGAAATGGACAAACTTTATATATATACAGATATACTGACTTTGTCATATTTCGTTAAACAAGAAAATGGATCTTATGCTCCAGACTGATCTTGGATGCAACTGGGAAGCTAGGATCATGAAGACTATGATTAATAATAAGAGGATTACTTGGTTATTATATTTAAGGCGTTAATTATACGACTGCAAAGTCCCGTTATAATCACTGCTTTGTAACAAGGCACTTGGTGTAAACAAGTGGCGACGTCACAGTGTAGTGTGGACTGAGGGCCGAGGCGCGAGGCTAGTTCGTGTCAGTCCTCGAGCTGTGTTGTCTTGAGTGTGCTGCGCGCCTAAGTTTATGTGCATACTGACACACTGCACCAATGGACTTGTTTCTTTTATATTTGTTAATGCTGTTTCTTTTAGTTCTTTAGACTTGTTCCATGACTAAATTATATAACACCAAAACCTTCCTTGCTACCCTTAAATACAAATTGTATCTTTGCGTAGAGACGGAAAACTTGATATCAAACTCTGTACCAACCAGTCTGACCAGCGTGGTTTAGTAGGCCAAGTCCTCATACTGACTCGCAGTGTTACTGTGAAGCAAATTAGAAAGCTCAATAGTGGAACTGGAATAAAAATCTTGCATTCGTATGTTCTGTCAATATTTGGTGACAAGCTAAGATAAAAAAAAAGATAAGATAAGAATTCATTTATTTGCACACAATAACAATAACATGAATTTTACAGCAAGTAAGAACCAAAGAATTTAGATAAAATACATAAGAATTAAAGTAAGCAGATAAGTACATACACAACATTATAGGAGCAACAACAATCTATAGCTAGCATTAGGTAGGCAGCATCGCGACAATCGCTCACGCCGCGCGCCGTCACGCGACGGCCGGCCTGCCGCGGCGCGCGGCGGCCCGACGAGTCCCGACCGGCGAGGCGACTAGTGATGGGTAGCACACTCTTTCAAAATGAGGATCGTGCGAGGCACTCTTTCCGAAGTGTGCTAGCACACTGTGCTGCACATTTTGACGGTATTCGCCGGCTCACCGTTTGTTAAGACATACTTGAAATGAGTAACTTACTGTAATAGGTTTTGAGATTTGTTATATTCAAATAATAACTTGAGTATATAGTAAATATACTTATTTTTTTTCTGCATCTCATTTATCAAAGCACAAAAGTAATATGAACTCAAGCAACATCGAGTGTGCCCCAACTATGCTGTGTGCTAGCACGTCAAAATAAAAAGAGGGAGTAACTCACCACACCGAAGTGAGTCACTACAACTGTGCTAGCACATGTGCTGAGTACCCAACACTAGAGGCGACACGTGCTTCTTGAACAGCGCTGCTCGACGCACGCGCACGCGCCGCGAGCACAGCGCCAGCCATGCCGACCGATAAGTTAACGCATTGCAGCATTATATAACTCAACTTACTATGTTATCATAGGCGTCAAGCGCTTGCATCGTCAGTCTCATAAATAACGTATATTTACACGCACCTTACTTACATTATAAATAACAATAACAATAGGATCAGCATAAAGGTACGTGTTCTACACTATAAACAAACTATGCTTATGTACAGGTAAATTATATAATAATTATGTTATTGTTATGCTATGACTGAAACGGATCTCGTTTATTTTAGAATTCAAGGAAAAAAGCAGAATCAGCTAGTACACAAAGACAGCGAGCGACGCGTTCAGAGTAGTCAACATAATTCGCAGCTATTATGTATCAGCTACCTACCGAGCCTGCTGGCGGCTAGCGGCACAAATGCCATGACACAATAAGATCTATATTTTTTATGAGCAAACCATGAACAATGGGTAAGCAGTATTTAATTATTAAAATAATGTATGTTTGTAATTATGTAGGCTGTCCTCGGATAAGCAGGCTATTGCTTTTCATTTCTTTTCAGTTTTTGGGCTTCCTTCAGATAAATTGCGAAAGCATCGTGACGCCAACACAGAGGAATACAGAAGCTTGTCAAAAAAAAAAAACTACTCATAAAAGTAAGAGATCTCGGCTTGGTTCGGTATAATATTGTGTGGCAAATAGGCAGCAGTAGCAGACAGCTCAGTATTATGCTGCAAAAATAAAAATTTGCAACCCTGCTTTTCAGCTGAGGCCTCTGAAGGGCTAGTGGGCTTACTAGTTCTACAGTCAGATGTTACTTATTTATGCAATCAGATGGATAAATTAGGTTCCAGTTATAAGTTAATAAAACCAAAAAATACTGCTAGAAACATTTCAACTCCTATATATATATTTTTTTTTTGACACTCGTATAAAACTCAATGGAAGCTATTTCGAATAACATAAAAAGGTCAGTAAAATAGGCAGCAAAGTATGGCATAATTTTTAAAATTCATAAGCACAAAAGGATATAATGATATTAAGCAAGTATGTCAGTAATAAAATTTCAAAATAAAATAGGTCAACAGATATGATTAAAATAATAAAATTAAAATAGGCCTGTAAAGAGGGCAATGGGATAAAATTAATACATATTAACAAGCAAATAAAAAGGGTTATTAGACATATTATAAAAGTATAGTTAATATATACGTATTATAAAAGGTTATTAAGCATGTAATTACTCATTATAACTAACAAGCGAGGTAATTATTTTCTAAAAACTTAAGCTGTGTAGGCACTAAAATGTTGGTAATGAAGCACAGTATGCAGAACATATAATATTTATTAAAAATAATATGTTCGAGAGCCGCACAGCTATCATCTCCAGTCATCTCCGCTTCTACAACCCTCTTCTTCATCCAGTACGGCTGTATTGTATGTGCAGCCGTACCTTAATCCTTTGGAATATCAAGGCTCACACATTACAATGCGTGGAGCGTGCCATCGAAATGTGCTATCTTTAGCTGCAAACTTTCAATGAACTTCTAGTAAAACTTCTTGGAATCACTGTGATGTGCGACTTTGTGCAAATATATTACATACGTAAATTAAGGGTGCATATGGTTCCCACCAAGAACTTAGGGTCCCAAGCCAACCTCACCTGCAAGTGGTGCACCTGCCGATCAACGGACGAGGCTCTGGCAATCAAAATATCCCGAAAAGCGGCAATAGGCTCGCCACCTATTACGTGGGATCAAAACACTGGCGAAAAGTGGGCGTTTAATATGTCTCTGCCTACCCCTTCGTGGAAACAGGCGTGAGTCTATGTATGTATGTACGTAAATTAAAAAACGTGTTTTTTTATTTTATAT
Organism: Euclidia mi; assembly: GCA_944739405.2. Lineage (NCBI taxonomy): Eukaryota > Metazoa > Arthropoda > Insecta > Lepidoptera > Erebidae > Euclidia > Euclidia mi. Next base: position 14,775,063 of record OX123184.2, on the reverse strand, counting down.
ACGTGCGATTAGTAGAAATGTTGCTATGTGAAGATTATTTCTGGTAACCTGGCACACTTAGTCAACCTCGTTATTGTGGATTTCAGTGACCTTAAATAGCTTGATTGATGGCCTTAGAATGATGTTTATCCTTCTGGTTTACGGAGGCCAGCTTATATACGAACATGTAAAACTTGCAGATTGCAAGTTTTGGGAACAGAAAATGAATAATATAGTTATGAAGAATGTGTTGCCTACGCAAGGATATGAAACTACTTGTATTACAAACTACATTAATTTTATCCACTTGAGGATGATAAGGATTTTCACCAACAGTTTATTGATAAAACTTTTGTTACTATTGGAAATCGTAATAATCAAGATCACTAGACACTAGACAAAAAACTTGTCATAACGTATGCATCTGTGTACTATATAAAATGTGTTTATTATTTCCTACTAGCCGTGTGTATAGCGCTTGAGTGTGTGACTAATGACTTTATATTTCTTGCAAGTCGCCCTGTGCTTCATGCGTATAATTACATGTTTTAACATGAACGTCTGTTCTAAGAAAATCTAATTGTTGTATAAGACACTTTGTTTGCAAGCTACTTGTAATTAGAAACACATTTATCTGTCTGAAGATCTAAGTAACTTGCTCGCTAAAACAAATATTCTTCACTATTGCTATGGCTACGCGCGATTAACTATGATCCTACAGCCTTTCGAAGTCCTGTACTATACATAGAACCCTTCTAATTACAGACCATACTAGCATTGTGAGGTAATAGGAGAACATACCACGCTAGCCAGACGGGTTGGCATATGCTATAATGTTAGTTTTCCATCTCCTTCGCAACCTATTGTCATTATCACAACTATTTAATTTAGGCGACTGCCTCCGTGGTCCAGTGGATAGCGCATGCGACTGCTGATTGGAGGTCCCTGGTTGAATTAATAATAATAATAATAATATTCTACCACATACACACATCACCATCTAGTCCCAAACTAAGCAGAGCTTGTACTATGGGTATTAGATAATGGATAAACATACATATATACCTTTTTTTTTTCGTAAATACATACATATTATACATAGAAACACCCAGACCAAGACAAACATACATGTTCATGCACACAAATGTTTGACTTGAGCGGGAATCGAACCCGCGACCTTCGGCGTAGCAGTCGCTTACACTCCCGCTGCGCCAACCGGTCGTCATCCCGGATCGGTCAAAAGTGTTACTGGGACTACTTCGCGTACCCGGTTAATTTATAGCCTTAGTTACTCCTTGGTACATCAGCTATCCGCCAGGGAACGTCCCGTCAAAATCGGTCCAGCGGTTCCAAAGATTAGCGAAAACAAGCAGACAGACAAAAATTGTAAAAAATCTCATTTCGGTATAATATGTACCTACCGTGTATACATCTATATGCATTTAGGAAAAAGCGGTTATTTTAATATTACAAACAGACACCCCAATTTTATTTATATGTATAAGTAGATGTACTTATATGTATAAGTAGATGTACTTTTACTCAGAAAGTTCATGGCCCTACCCTACACAATAACACATAAAGGTATTCCACACCTTTATTGCCTAATAGACAAGGGAGCATTTTAGCTGTTTTCCTCCACTTTGAACTCATTACTTTATTCAAGAGAAATTGCGTCACGACTTAACAGTCTCGCAACGGTAATGGTAAAAGTCACCCTCTTCACTTTGTCAATCTGTCTATCACGGCACTTTCTTAGGAATAGCTTAAATTATTTAGATGTATTAAACTTTAAAGTTTTGTAAATGTAAGCCCAGTGAGGGAGGTTGTTAGCTTGTATAGAGATTCTTAACTTAAATATAGGTAATAAACATTGGCAAATATTTAGAAACACAAACTTGACATAAATAAAATTCATCATGTAGCGTTATTCCGGTTGCATCCAAGTAAGATTTTACAGAATATCATAAGTTGGTTGCGATAAAAAATAGTTGCGGTTTAAGGAATACCCCAGCTTTTAATAGCAAAACTGCATAGCATTCCAATCTCTACAAAGAAAGAAATTAAATAAAGCCGATACCAACATATTATTAAACATACTATGTAATGTTGTTTTAAATCAAATTATAAACCTCTCAACAAAACATTGGGAGCAGAGTCCCATGCTCGTCTTCCTTAACATCTCTATAGGTTCAGTAGCAATGATCATAATTATGTAGAACACACCTGTCATTCGTGAAGTCTCGGGGAAAGAATAAATTAAACTTTCTTAAATGACACGTCGAAATGTCTTTACGTCCTATTTCGTGAGCGATCGAAACACACATTTATTAACAAACATTAAAATTATTAAAACACAACGATGCCGAAATGTGCTCTAACTAGCACAATTTAAGCACTCTTTTTTACAAGCTTTTACTAGAAATTGTTTGAACAGTTTGCATCAAGATATTCCCCTGAGAGGATCCTCCATCTATCACCAGTAGATACGCCCAGACTCACCCGATGACTAATCACTTCACAAACACCACTTGTCCAAACTTTTTTCTATTAAACTTCGAGCCCGCTAGCCAGGTATTGTTCAACTTAAATTTGCTTCGCACTACTGTCTGCCCCGGGGAAATACGCCAACTTAATGCAATTTAAACATTTACCTATGTGTGTGTTTGAGAATATTTATATTTGATTCTTGTTTGCGCATGTGAAGCATGTTGTTTACATAGCAATTGCACATATAATGTATAAAGTAGGCGAGGTTTCGAATTTGATTCTCAATCAGTGTGCATCTTCGTGGGATAAATATGATTATGTCTGTTTAATGATGTAAGTTTATCGTATGTATATATTCTGACTGTCAAAGTACTGGCTCTACCAGTTGCAGTTTGTGATCAAATGTTTTTGAGGATTGTTCAAAGATAAAATTGATACTAAAATCAGGAGATGAAAGAGCTGGCGTTCAAATGAATTAAAAGTTGCTTGCTAACCTCCTTTGAACAAGGCCCTACATTCCACCTGCTCACTTGTGCATCAAAAATATATTCATATATATAAAACGCGAAACTCCCTACGTTCCAACCATATACTCAAATATAGATAATAATATAAAGGTACCAGAGAAAATGTCATACGAAGCATGTAGGAAGCGCCAAATTCACAAAGAAGATAACTATCCTTGACAGGGGTGAAATGTGAATGTCACAAACTTATAGAAGGTACGGCAAATTGAATAATATATGCGTTACAAGTTGACCCTCGTATGCCTTACAACGCGACGATTTCTCTTGATCAGCATTGGTTTGTGCAAAGATTTGTTTATGCATATTTCAAAGGATGACACCTTGGAGTTTTGTTAGAATGTTTTGTTCTTTACTTGTATGTTGAGCAATTCAAATTCTTCCCCAAACCAGCTGTGTTCCTGTGAAAATTTTATCAGACAAATAACGATGACACCATAATTAAAATATGAGTAATTTATTTAGTTACAAGATTAGTGAGACGGCGGATATCTAACCGCGACCACAACCGATATCAGCCAATCAAAAAATTGGTGAAAAAAGAGGTATTTTAGCTAATTCGATTAAATAAATGTGTATAATGTAGTCAAGTTTAAAAAGAGTCCTACAGACTCACTCTCGAAATATTGTCGCCCCAGATTCCCGAGGCCTTAAACAAAAGCACTTTGAACATTGGACATGCAGCTAATACAACGGTGTCGACAATCCTACATGCAGTTAGGTTACGTACAAGCCTAGAACAGCTCAGAGCCTTAAAGAAAGCGCCCGCATGAATACGGAATGCTGGTTTACGGAATACATAAGTTAGTGGATGTATTGTTCAATCGGTATATTAAAATTAAATGCGAAGAAGTTTTTCCATATCTCACGTCGTGAGATGTTGTGTTAAGATTTTGTGTGAATACAGTTTAGAAAGCCTTGGCATACGTTACATTTTACCGCAGTATCAGACTTCAGACGGGCTGTGCCACGGGCGAAATCTAGTATTTCATAATAATATGCCGATCAGGAACAATCTGGAAGCACCAAACTACGTCTCAAAAATAAAGCACATTATCGTCCAATTAATGCCACAAAGTCTTAAAGTTAATATTTTAGTAGAGGGCTATGTAATTAATTGAAAGGAATCTTCACTAATATTACAAAGCTGAAGAGTTTGTTTATTTGGTAGAACTTGGTAATCTCCGAAACTACTGGTTCGATTCGAATAATTCCTTTCATGGTGGATACCCAATTTATCGATGAATGCCATAAGTTTATATAATTTAATAGTATTTAACATAACGGGTGCGGAACAGTAGTCCTAAATAAGGCAGAGATAACCGCGGGCTCAGCTAGTTATGAATAAACTTTAAAAAAAAATCTCGGATTTCCCGAAGTTATGTCCATTTTCAGCGGTGAAATAGTTTGTTTTTATTCCATAGCGATATTAGTAAGGGGTTATTTGTATCGTATTGTTCAGTCCGATATCTGACTATACTTTAATATTTATTTGTGTTTTTGACTGTGCAAACAGGCAGCTCTGAAACCTCTGACTTTATCAATAGTAATCAAAGTGTAGTTTTGTATAAAAAATAATGTACACAATCAAATTGTCTATTAACTGAGGATATTGGAAATGCGGGTTGTTTTTAACCATAGGCGTTGTGTTCAAGAAATAAGCAAATGGCAAAGTGGCTGTTTACGCCATCGCTATTAACTGTGTAGTCGCCTTCAGATTAATTTCTTTTTACAAACAATAAAGTTACCAATTCATTGCTACATGTTTTGAATCCAATAATACAGTATTTATCTAGCAATTGCTAGCATTTAGATCAAATTATTTTCCTTTTTAGGGTTCCGTACCTCGAAAGGAAAAAAACGGAACCCATATAGGATCACTTTGTTGTCCGTCCGTCTGTCAAGACCCTTTTTCTCAGGAATTCGTGGAGGTATCAAACTGAAATTTATACTAAATACTCGAATCTACGGTTCTATAGAGCTGTAATAAAATCAAACTTCTAGTCCAACGCAATCAAAAGATACAGCCGTTTATGCTGCAAACTGCAGCATATTTTCAAACTCGCATTGGAATCAAAACCTACAGGGTACTTCCCGTGTACTCAGAATCTTGAAATTTGATACGAAGTAACGTCTTATATCACATATAAAGGAAAAATTGCGAAAACCGAAAATTTTTAGTTACAGCATATAAAAAAATATTTTTAATAAATTTAAAGTTACTACCCTTTTCTCTTGAAAGCGTGGAGGTATTAAATTGACATTCATATCAAATACTCAGGTATATAACACCGTTAGGCTGCAACAAAATCAAGCTTCTATGTCAACGCAATCAAAAGAAAGAGCAATATAAGCATATTTTCAAACTCGCGCCTACTCGCAAGTGAATCAAAACCTACAGGGTACTTCCCGTGAAATCAAAATCTTGAAATTTGGTACGAAGCAACGCCTTACAGCACATATAAAGGAAAAATTGCGAAAACCGTAAATTTTTAGTTACATCATATAAGAAAAATATTTTTAATAAATTTAAAGTTACCACCCCTTTCTCTTGAACGCGTGGAGGTATTAAATTGAAATTCATATCAAATACTCAAGTATATAACACCGGTAGGCTGCAACAAAACGAAACTTCTATGTCAACGCAAACAAAGGAAAGGGCAATATAAGCATATTTTCAAACTCGCGACTACTCGCAAGGGAATCAAAACCTACAGGGTACTTGCCGCGAACTCAAAATCTTGAAATTTGGTACGAAGTAACGTCTTATAGCCCAGATAAAGGATGCGGAAGGCTGAGGACCGTGTACTGTGGTGCGTGTTGGGAGATGCCTATGTCCAGCAGTGGACTGCGATAGGCTGATTGAGATTTTAAATAACCCAGACGCTGCAAACGGCCATTGTGAATGCTTGCATTTCGAAATGTTTAATGTCAGAGTGATAACTGTATATAGGTCACCACAATGTCCAATTAATGTTGCAATAAAATGCATAAATACAACAATATACGGCAGCATCCTCAATAGGTATAATTCATGTTCTCGTCTGATTGTCGTGGGAGACTTCAATATTGATTTTAGAATGAATCCCCAAAATGGAATTTTCACATATTTTTCATCTATAAACATGTTTCCGTTAATAAACACCAGCACAACACGAAGTAGTACATTTATAGATAACGTTTTTTCGAACTTCAATGTACTTCCATACCTTTTTCAGTCTCCATTTACAGATCTGGTTCAAATTTGATATTTAATTCCATACTTTAAAATTTTCATTTCCTTTATATGTTTATTTTTTTAATTTACATAACGTAACATAACTTCACGCCTTTTTATCCCTGAAGGGGTAGGCAAACATAACTGGCGAAGTGTGGCTGTGTAATACGTACACACCCACACTTCGCTAGTTATGTTTCGGTCCCAATGTAATAGAGGGCGAGCCTATTGCCATCTACCGGGCACATTACTAAGCGAGCAATAATTAACATTTTAAATACACACATATGTAACTCCGAAAAGTCAGCGATTTGTGCCTGGGGTACCTGGGGATCGAACCCGAGATCATCGTCTCGGCAGTCCGTTACCTACACCACTGGGCTATCGCCCCTTACTTATTTTTGTTATTTATTTAAGAATATTGATTATTGTTTTATTTTATGTGTAAATAGTCACCCTATATATACAAATAAATACTATAATTATTAAAAATACTTAATTAGTTAGATTACTTAATTAGATTTCTAATAGTCACTAAAACTTTGTAAATCAATAACTTTGATAAAAAATCTTACCATCATTCATCAGCAGACTTTTGCAAGGTTGCTGCAAGACTGGTAAAGGTATTTAAGTTATATTATAAAATAAGCGATAATGTTAATATAAAATAAAGGATGACTGATTACAAACGACAAAGACATATTTTTCTTTAATTTATGCTCCTCCAGCTTTCCATACTGTAATGTTATGGATTTCATTTTGCAATAAAAATACCATTACTATGACTGGTGAACTTTTACTTATATACCTACAGGTTTGTACGGAACCCTCGGTGCGCGAGTCCGACTCGCACTTGACCGGTTTTTTTTTATGTCGACTTAATAATTTTCTTTGTGAAGTATCATAATCAATTCTTTTAATCGATTTTAAACTTTCGCGACTTGTATACAAAATAAATTAGCGGGTCTTAATCGCGTACAACTCTGTCTGTCTTATCTATGTGTATATATATATATATATATATATATATATATATAGCGTATTTATAACGATTATATAAAATAGCTTCAATGTGTTGTTCTCGGGTACAGTATTTTCTGCCTCCGTCCGTGCATCACTATCCAGGGTGGCCACTGAAAATCAGCGCTGGGAACTCTATAAATAGGGCACCCAGCAAATGCTGAGATGGTGACCCATTTCGACAGAGCTATACAAATCTAATAATGTGAAAAAAAAAACACAATGTACACTTTTATTTTATTATTATAACTCTGTAGTTTTGTCGAAATAAACATTATTATCTTTCTTCTTCTTTCTTTCTTTCTACAACTAACTTATTTATGGTATAAATACCTATTTGGTGCCAACGTTTCGCTCGTTTTGCACCGAGCGTGGTCGCGGAGAGACTGATGAGAGCTCAGCGCCGTCTTGTGGAAGTGTGGGTTTCGGCACCTACCCTCACTTGGTCTTTATTTAAGTTCGCAATGTCGGAACTCCGACACACTACACTAATGACGTCTACACACTGTTGAGATTTATCACTGCGGCGGTGTCTACACTTGCTGATGACTGGATTCCAAGTAGCCGATAATCTATATCCATCCTCCCGGTTGAAATTGTTATGTTTCTTGATTTCTACCGCTTCACGTACTATCCTGGAGTAATAGTGACGATCGGTGGATAAGACTTGTGGTTGATGCAGTTCTATCCAGTGGTTTGGTCCAGACTCCAACAAATGCTCAGCTATCGCCAACTTATTAATCTGTCGGTTTTTTACAGCTGTGATATGTTCCTTTACTCTTTCAGCGATTGTCCGCTTAGTCTGCCCGATATATGAACTACCACAGCTGCAATCGACTTTGTAGACGCCAGGTGTTTGGAGAGGAATGACATCCTTTGGGGTACGCAGATTGTGTGCAATCTTAGAGTTTTAATTTTTGTGAAGTGGCGAACGCCTAGATGGGCTAGACGGGGGGCTTTGACAAAGTACCTACGAGCCACTTCATCCACAACATCTACCCCATACTTTGAACTATTTTAAAATTATGGTTCATCAGTTTTTTCTTTGTATCTACCAGTTTCTATTTGAATACATGGGTGCATAGTGCTAAAGAGAACATTTTTATTGTGCTTTCCTTGATATACTGTCAGTGATATTGTCTTTTAGTACCACTGTAGTATACAAACTACTGTACTCTTATTTTGCTTGGTTTTCGTAAGCAAATATTGCCAACGAGCTTTATTTATTCTACCAACAATACTTTTTCCGTTTAATTTTAGATTTTCAGCAAGGATAGACGTGAAAATGTTACTTACAAGTGATATGTTTTCCTTTCTTTAGGCCATATCTAAATGGCCATACCCTGCGTCATTATTTTTATGGTTAAATGGCACCCCTCCATTCCTACACATACGTTTCGCTTCGCCGCGTATATATTACAGCGCATAAGTACCTACATTGACTAATCAACGAAATTTTTTTATTAACTTAGAAGAAATATAAATAATTAGCCGCGTGGTTGATGGCATAGAATACAAGTGTCACCACCCCCTATCTTCCCGTGGGTGTCTTAAGAGGCAACTAAGGGATAACACGATGCAAATACCATCTTTGCGTAGAGACGGAAAACTCGACATCAAACCCTATACGACTGCCTCGTTGGTCTCGCGGCATAAATGTGCGCGTGGGATCAGGAGGTCCCTGGTTCGATTCCTGGGTTGGGCAGTGTTATTGGGTTTTTCTGTCACGAAATTCTCAGTAGCAGCACGGAGTCTGGAAATGTGACCGGTACGGCAATAGGCTCGCCCTTTATTACGTGGGACTAAAGTATATGTGGCGAAAAGTGGGTGTGGTAATACACCTCTGCCTACCCCTTCGGGGATAAAAGGCGTGACGATATGTATGTATGTAAATATAAAGGCAAACTCTGATATCCATGACTGGGTCAACATTGGCACAGTCGCGCTTAGAGGTAAAATTGGGATAAAAAATACACTACTGGAAAAAATTAAGGGATCAAAAAAAATCCTAATTTTTGGGGTAATTTTCAACAGGCCGTAACTTCGAGAGAAATAGTCGTACAGGAAATCAAAAAAAGGAAATTGGAGCTCCAAGTGTCTAATTTTTGGATTAGAACTTTAAAATTTTGTAACCTCCGCGGTTTTTGAATAACTGTAGATAAATCAGAAACAAAAAAATCTTTTTTTTTTAAGTTTTTATTTTTGGTCTACGGGCGCGGATTTGTTTTTTTAGCTTAACCACTATAAGGATCGGATACTTTGTTCATTTAACTTGAATTTGTTAATCCTAAATCCTAATCCAAAAACTAGACACTTGGAGCTACAATTTCCTTTTTTTTAAATTTCCTGTACGACTATTTCTCTCGAAGTTACGGCCTGTTGAAATTGCCCAAAAATGTTGAATGATTTTTTTGATCCCCTAATTTTTTCGTTTAGTATATTATTTATTTTGCATTTACGTGCTTGAGGTCTCGCATAAATATTAATCATCATATTTCATGAAAAGTCATAAAAAGTTACGATTATACGCACAATAAAATATTAGTTAGAGCAGAAAGAAAATCGAAATGGATCAAATTTGAAACGCCCGCACTTTAGTGTTAAAACGTTCACGAGTATTTCGAGTGTGAGCTTAAATTGTTTTTTCCCTTTGTTATTTTAATTTGATATTAAGCACAAAAAATTCCATGAGTTTAGCCGACTTAAATATTAGAAACTAGAAACCGTTCAGTGTGTTTGTTTTATTTTAGTTTCTGGAGGCTTGTTGTTATTACCAAAATGTAGGCGCCGCTGGGTGTTTTGGCGGCGGAGCCCAACACCTTAATCCGCCGCCAAGGGGGTTTTGTTCGGGGCCCGCCTGACCATCTGGCGGGCCAATACCCGTCGGGGAGTAGCGACGAATGCTTCGGCGATACCATACCCTCCGACACACGGGTACATGAGAAAGTCGAGGTGGTTTTTAGTAACACCACATATTCCGGCTCTCATTTCCCAAAGAGTCGGAGATCCGAAGGGATTTTCCACCTCGTAAAACATAAAAAAGTCAAATTTGGGGACTATTTTTGCTACTTCCTACAGTTTAACTCGAGTAGCCAGGTTCAGTAGTAGTTACTTTTGAAGACAAAGATTTTTGAACAGTTCGGCTATTTGTTTATAACAGAGAAGATAGCAAGCATTCAACACATTTTTCGTGGCTGCAATAAAAAAGTAGGCAGCTCAAGAACTACACAAATCCGATTCGTAGTTCTTAGCTTTAGTGCATTCAAACAATCTTATTCTTTAAATTTTTATCATCTTTCTGTTTATATAAAATTCTTGCGTTACTGACTGAATGATAAACAACACACAACCGAAACTATTGGGCGCTGGAATCTGAAATTCCGCAGGTATGTTTCTTAGGAACCGTAGGGGTGCAATCAGAAGGAATTTCTAGAAATTTACACGGGATCGGGAATAAAAGGTTAAAAGCAAATAAAATTCGTGGGCGTAGCTGCGCTTATTCACTAGAGTTAAAATATAAAGAATTCTTATCAGTTATCATTGGCGTAGGTACAATAAATTATAAATATGGACAATGGAATCGCAAAACGTACAAAGATCCTTTCAGTTTACACTCTAGGTTATATATGTATTATATACCTAGTCAGTTATTCATTCAGTCCAGTGCCACAGGTTTGCGCAAGCGTGCACAAATAGAAGCATCTTGTCGCCATGTTTGTTTGTCCCTCAAGTGTTATGTGAAACGTGCGGAACACTAAAACTACTTGTATAATCTGCAGCAGCTACGTATTTTGTTTTAGTTTGAGGTGGTGAAAAGGTAAAACGATCGAGGACAAAAACTTATCAAAATATTCATTGGACGAAGATTATTCAAAACCATTTGATAATGGACTGCAACGACATATTTTGGTCTAATAGTATCTATTTCAAATACCGTGTAAGACTTTGCTACTTCACAATATGCGTACTAAATTTATAATTTTCTCTAGCGAAGCGGTGAAGAAATTCATCATGAGAGAGCTTGCATGTCTGAGAGTTTGTCATTATGTTTTTAAAAGACTGAATATGAAGTCCTCCAACCCTCCGGTACGCACCATGGTGGACAGTGTAATAACTCTCTAATGGCGGGAAAAGAGGCTCGCCCCGCAGTGGAACATTTATAAACAATGCTGATTTTAAAATATTACTGTTTTATTTATAATAATAAACTAGCAGCACAACTCTATAACACTGATCTATAACAAACCTAAGCTCAAACTATTTGAATTATCTTCAGTTCAATACGTTTGAAACTCTTCGTTCTAATCAACAATTCTACTGTGAATGGTCATACCCATTCGGATGGATGGTCAATTTTGGTTTTTCATTTTGACAAGAATCTTGACGCGTGCACTCAACTAAGAAAACAATTTCCTTTTTATGTATTACGTCCATATTTTGTGGCAATCTAGTGGTATTGAAAGTGATTAAGAATACGGATTGTCACCACCCCATATCATCCCATGGGTGTCGTAAGAGCCGACAGAGGGAGCACATTATGCAGAGAACAGCACTGTAAGAGAAGGAAAACTTGATACAAACCCTATACCAACCCGTTTGGCCAGCGTGGTATTGTAGGCCAATTCCTCCTTTCAAAGGAGAGGCCTAGTCCAGCAGTGGACTGTTAAAGGCTGATGATGATGAAAGAATGCCATCAATGCAGGGATTTAGTAATCCTTTCAGATAGTCTTGATTTGTCATCCCGTGATCATGGTTGATGTAGCAAATAGAAAGTTTGTCAATTTTATGATGAAGACATTTTTCCCTGAAATACAGTTAAAACTAGAATAGGGTTAGTGTCTATGCTAGGGATCTCGCTGAGGAACATGAAGTCCGAAACGAGACTGAGGGGTACAAGACCAAGGTTACTAACACCATTTAGAGGTGTAGCAAACTGAAGTAGTAGTGGGCTAGTAACACTGTCGCAAAGCTGATGGCTGGTGGAGTACGCAGGTTCTCGAGTGGGGGCCACGTTTCGACAAGCGTAGGTAGTTCCCTGGCCAGGTGAACCGACGATATGAGGAGGGTGGCTGGCAGTGCCAGGACGCTCTGGTATTCTTATGGCGTACTCTGGAGAGGCCTACGTCTAGGAAGGAACTGCAATTACACACACATCAGCATTTGGATGTAATGTGTATGTGTTATAAGTGTTTGTTACGTAATGCCTCATTAATGCTTTGCAATTAATGCTCGAGTTATTTCAAAATAATATATGGGCTTCGTAACTTTTAAAATTATTTATCATGATGATATCATGATGATGAATGAAATTTGTCACCTGATTCTACAAATACATAAGCAGAATCCAGTTTCCTTAGGATTCACAGATCACAATACATTAATAACGAAACCAGCTTACAATATCAGCGCACTAGCAATTATTTAACAGAGAAGGATAAATATTAAAGCTTACCTTGGTCGGCTTATCGTGTATGAAGCAACCGTGAAAAACGGATAAATGTGGGATCCCCGCAAAGCTGGCTGGAAAGTTTCGGGACGATACTGGTGTACAGGGCTTATGTTGTGTGGTTCTCTGAACTGCAAAGAATTGGAGAATATATCTAGATATATAAAATGTAAATGGAAAAAGAATAGCAGAATGTATAGATTGAAAAGCTCACCCCAATCTGAAAAGTGAAGCTGTCGAGATAATATAATCCATACCTACTAGTATTATACATTCGAAAGTGTTTTTGTTTGTTCCTTCTTTCACGTCGCATCGGAGCGGTGTTATTGTATGACTTTTGTGTATTAAGATAATTAGGAGGCTGAAAAGAGACGTAGGCTGTTTTATCAAAAGAAACTCTACAAGCCGTAACTTCACAAACTCTACACCTTAGTCAAAATACGTTATATATATATATAGCGACCGTATAGATAAGCTTATTTTCTATATATAGATTCCTATCATTGCCATAACTAAAACAATAATTTAGTAGAGATGCAATTGTACAGTAATGGTCAATTTGTTGGTATTCTTGTGTCGCGGGAGAGTTAACTAAAATAAAGCATCCTTTCAAAGAAATTTTTAGCGCCAAATATTTAGTAAGCTATATTATAACAAGGTGAGCCAAAAGTCGTGTAATTATTTTTAACGAGTTTACTATGGATTCAAAGTAAGATCAAGAAAAATCCATATTTTTCGAGAAAATATTAAAATATGATATATTTTGTCTTAAGCTAAACGAAAATGCATACATTTGAAAGTTAAAAAATATTTGTAGTATCTTAAGTTTAGATTGAATCGTTTAAGGACCCTCAAAGGTCATTTGAAGAATTACATACATACTTAGATCCCAGCAAGATCACGCAAAGCGAGGTACGATACGTCAATAGATATTCCGGTGGTTTTAGTAGGTAGGAATCGAACGCCTGTAGATGAAGAATCACGAATACTCTCTCCACCAACTACAGAGGCGAAGGATGAGTCCATAATTTGGGTTCTACCGTTAAAAAAAATTGCTGGTTTCTTGCTATTTCATTGAATTGATGAAAATCGACTCTCACAGAATATCGACGTACAGTAACAGTATCGATACAATATAGTGCAAGAGACTCTATACGATTTTCACTCTTCCGGTTCTCCTCCTTTCTTTTTCATATGTAGATCAGCAATGCATTCGTGACTCCTCTGAGGCCCAATTCTCCTAATTATATTTGTTCAAAATACAGTTCGATATAATGTCAGCATCAAACTTGCGTCACAAATGTTATTCTCCTAAATTAAGTGATATTTGAATGATATTGTAAATGGATTGTAAAATGAAACAAGTGTCAAAATATGTGTCAACGACTGGTTTATTTCAAATTATACTATAATGACATTTGGTTAGCTGAATACCGATTCTGAGTCAATTAAAATTATAATCTCATTACGTTCAAAATTTATTTTTAATGTCATATAAAATACGAGAATTGGCCTTCTGGGGTTATGATTGAGGGTATTTAATAGTTATATTCATTAAGCGATGCGTCTGCTCGTTTGACACCAATCATATTGAAAAAAATTACAGCTACTTAGTTAAAAAACCTATGTTTAGTTGTATTTAAACACTATATATCAATGTTCATTCAATAGCCCTTAGACCGTTTTTTCTCAAAGGCTATCATTGTAAAATTGAACAGTGTAGCCATTACGATGAATGATCGTGACTGCGCTATCTGTTCGCGTTCATTGTGTCCTAACAAATCGCTCTTAGCACCTTCACTATTGTCGAATGTAAGCGATCAATTGACGTAAAGCTTTACACCTACTTTTTGTGTATGGAGCGCTCGTTAGAGTACTTGAGTTGTAGCAGATTCATGTTAGGTACAGTTGAGTTGAAAATTTTGTCTGCGTATTCTAGAAGCGGTGTTCATGCTTGATTTTGGATTGGTAAGTAGTTAAATATTACCAGATATATTTGGAGACCAAAAGTAGCTGCTAAGTGTCATCATATTTAAAAGTTTGATGTCGCTAAAACATAATATTTAACACTTTGTAAAACAACATGTTCTTCTCTCTTCAAGCTCCCGAATTGATATCTGAGTGATGATGTTTTATGACAAATAAAATTCCTCGTTAAAAAGCAGTTTACCTAATAAAAAAAAATATGATGAAATTATTATTATTAAGAAAAACTATTAAGCAATTCAACGTCTAAAAGATAACAAAAGATAAAAACAGACACATAATAACAGCTCTGCTTTAAGCGTAAATATACAAATCAACAAGATAAAAATCACTAAAATGCCTTAAAGAAGATGTGTTTTGGTAGTTATTATTAGGTTTGTGTTTGTGGGACGCGATTATAAGAGTCATTTCTTTTATTAAAAGGTTCAGTAGTTTTTGTTTTGTTAAAGTTTAGGGAGGTGTTACGGAAAGAAAACTGTTGTATTTTCTCCTCTGTTATGGCGCAGTTTATTGCGTCATTCAGGCTCTTAGGATCTTTACTTCTGACCAGGTTCGCTATTCTAGGATGCATTTCCTAAAGTGAAAGTATGGAGGGCTAGATCCTCCATAGCGGCTAATCTGCCAACAAGTTCGCTCTTTTTGGAATTTGAAACGGTTACTTCTGTTAAAAGTTTTTGTAAACAGGTCTCTACACGTAGAGAAAATTGGCTGACGGTTTCCTGAGCGCTTTGTCTACAGTTTTGCAAGTCGATAAGTAAATGAGCGTAATGCTTGCGCTCTCCAAATTGATTTTTAAAGAATTCTTTAAGTTATGACCACGTCTCAAAATCTTTAATTGAACAGGCTGTTTCGGCTTTCCCTTAGTTTATTTGTTTTAGTTTTCCTTTAGTTGGCTTAAAATATATTTGAAAACTACATCTTCCTGGGATGAAGACGCTAAGGAAATTGCGCTGTCGCAATTTCTCAGGAAAGCAGTTAATTTCTCTCTGTCACCGTTAAAAGGTTTAATGAATTTCAACACAACGTTTAAGGAAATTTCCTCTTCAGATCTTAATTCTTTAACATCTTTCTTAGAATCTGATTTTGCCATTTTAATTTAAAAGAAAAGAATATGATATAACTAAATTAAAATAAATCGAAACCAAACCCGAACGCAAACGCTTGTATAGTATTCTGAACAGAGCCGATAAGAAAGGTATGATGTGCGTAGGTGTTACTGGGAACGGTCTGAGTAGAACTGTGACTTAGATAAGAGCCACTTCGATGCAACTTATTTGGTTTTATAATTATAAGAACGTTATAATGAATAAAAGTAATTTAACGTAATATAAATTCTACACTGGAACACTGAAAATACGAATGTTACACGGAGCGGACAAATGAACACTTTGATTTCAGGATATTTCGACGATTTTACCGTAGTCTCAGGATCAAAGTCAAGGAATAGTTTCACTTACAGCAATAGTTCACCACGCCTCATTCTCGTCACTCCCTGGTAAGTCCTGGATTCCTGGACCGGATGTAAGGATGATGCCGCGAAGATATCGCCGTCTGGTTGGTATTTTCTCGTTGGGAATGGTACACCGGTCACAGCGTTAGACTACGCGTGACAGAGGGTATACTTTGCAGGTTCAAGGTTAGAGACCGGCTGCAGCACGAACAGTGCGCAGCAATGGGCCTTTCGAGAACACGGTCGCGACGTACAAAGAATCACCGGAACAACAGCACGGTAAGTATATACGTAGTTGGAGTCGGCAAGTACACTCAACACACAGACTCGCGTATATTTTGGACTTTTCAGAGACGTATAGGGGACTCCTTCGGAATCCCACCGTTGCCACCAAATGTTATCCGAATTTAAACGATAGACTTTTAAAAAAAAGATTTATTTCGTTTAGTTTAATGTTAAGGATTATTTATAAAAATAGACGAGTTCGGTAGACGTCTTGAACGTTTGGGGTTTAGGGACCGACTGTCTGAAAGTGGGCATCATACTACAGATTAGAACGCGGATTGCTGACCAAGCGTTTGGTCTGCATGGGGTAAGCACAAAGCCATACATTTTAGGGATATAACATAGCATTATCCCTGGCATTTGATCCGCAGAGTTGCACCGCCCGTCTGTTAATATTGCGGTAACGGGTGACTGGGAACCAAAGCCAGGCTTAGTCAAGTTTAGAATGGCATTGCCATGTCACAATCTAGTCGGGGGTAAGGTGCAATCCAGTCGCGACTAACTTATTTAACACGATTTAGACAACTGATGGGAGGATTAAGGAGTGTTATTTTTGGGAGTTTGTGTATTATTATTAGTATGTAGTTGATTTGAATAGTAGCAGGAGGAAATGGTTTCTTGTAGATACTAGTTAGTCGTTGTGAATATATGTCCAGTTAGATGGACGTTTTTTAAGATATTTTTTAAATTTTGTTTGTCTTGGTCTGGGTGTTTCTATGTAGGTATAATATGTATGTATTTACAAAAAAAAGTATATATCGATGCCTTCCGGCCAAAAGGGGGTAAGCGACATTTTTTGCGAAATCGACTTATATAATTGGTTAGAATCGGCTTTTTTTTCTGCGTCTTAAGGTGATTTTCCACCAGAGTGGCGAGACGAGACTAGGCGAGAAGAGAATTGAAATCGCACTGACCCTTTTCCACTAAAAATAGCCATCGCGAGCTCGCGCGTGACTGCTGCGCCGCCCGTAGGCTTCATTAGATAAAGATATAGGTACAGTGCTGTTTGAGTTCGTCTTGCAATACACACGCAATTTCTATCACGAGAAGCGTGTTTCTGTTGCAAAGTTAATTTATACTCTATATTGGAAGCAATACGGTTCATTTTTACACTAACAAATATTTCAATTCACGCCTCGCATATTCTCGTCAATCCACAATGTTTCCACCAAAGATGCGCTGAGAGAGAATTGAAAATTTGCCATACAAATTTCAATTCTCTCCTCGCCTCGCCTCGTCTCGCCACTCTGGTGGAAAATCACCTTAATGGTCTAAGTTTCGTGGCTCTAGGACAAACTTTTTGTCGCATAGGCGGTAAAGGAATTGAGGTTCTAACACTAAGTTTTTCGTCATAAACGACAGTTATTTTTGGTGTATTTGGTATTATGGTGGTTGGATAAAAATAATATTTCAAAACTGTGCGATAAGCAATTTTGGCTTTGAATATTTTTTCTTTACTTGAACGTTAAGTAGTTTGGGCTGTAAATACTTTTTTGTAAAAAATACCTTAATCAAATTTTACTTGAATCTTTGTTTACCAAACTTTCGGTTAGGATATTAGGGCAGTTTCTTTGGATAAATATATGTCATTTATTACATTTAGGTCTCATTTCCGTGACTTTATATGCCGCTTATTTTTATTTTCCCTAGTCACCAAATCAATCATCGAAGACGCTTACACACAACAAAATGGACAAATCATCCAAACGAATGTCGTCTTACATTGTCGCTTACCCTTTTTTTCCCTCCCAAAAAAATTATCTGGTATGGTGGTTAGATAAGAAGATAACTCAAAGGTTTGGAGGTTAGCTTACACAAGAATGACAAACAGCATCGGTTAGCTCTCTCTTTCTTTCTAACAAAATGTCGTTAGCGTTGCACAGCGTCTAGACAACCGCGGCGTAAGCACCTCCGTGCTCGCGAGTCCGTTTGGCGCGAAGTTTTTCGAAGGAAATAAAACGGTAAGATTATTTTAATAGACTTTTATATTCATCTATAATTGTGTATTCTAGTTAGTTATTTTAAGTTTTATAGGTAAGAAGTCATTATTTTGCTATCTCGTTCAGACTATACTAAATGGTTAAATAAGTACCAGAGTTTTTGGTGGCTGGCCTGGCTTAGGATCATAATCAAGGGTTCGAATTGCAGGTTGGGCCAGCAAGGAATTATTGGATTTTTTGATGAATTCTCAGTAACAGTCAAGAGTTAATCCTGCGACTGATATGATTCTGTTGTGTCGAATTGCCTATGGGACTATGAGAGTGAGAGAATAAAAACTTCACGTTTGTTTTGCACAAAATTATATTAGCGCACGTTAGTAGGTCCCTCTTTTGCAAAATCTTATTCTGCCGCAAGATTTGCCACCGTGACTAATTTAACATGTGTCATCATCATTGTTTTATGGATTGAGTGAGTGGATGGGTGAGTGCGAATGAATGGATACACCGCAAAAGCGATAGTAAGAACCCTCTTTGTGGAGTGGCTGGAGGCTGCCACGGTGTCCTCACCTTCCGCCTGACGCATGTCTTCACCGGACACTGTAGTTTTGGGTAGTTTCTTTGCTGTGGGGGACTCCTCCGGGAACGGATGTCGCGAGGCAATTTACGGCAACCGTCGACGCGGACATGCGGACGGCAAGGACCAAACGCCTACCGGGTCGCGTACTAACTTAACAGGTCACCGTGACCCTGGAACTCAAAGGACTGTTGAAGGGACACCGTGGATTTAAGTGAATACGAGTCTGACAGTCCCTTCCGCTCAACTAAGAGCAGGGAGGTCTCCTTTGATGATTTTACCACGTAAAAAAGGGGGTGATTAGTGAGTAAGTGGGTGGGTGAATGAGTGTGCTGAAACTTAGAAGTATGTTTTTTGCCACAAGCGTTCTATAAAAAAATTTAGGGGGAGTTGTTTTTATTTACGACGTTTTTTCCTGTTAGTATAATAAGGACCATTTGAGGGTAAGCGTCAGTAAATAGTGTTAGGTGTGTGATTTGTTTTAAATAACAATGTCATTTCGTAGAGACCTAAACAAATTTTATATGGTTAAATTTTGTTTTTGGACCGTACAGAAAATGTTCTATGATTTTTTTTCACTTATTTTGAACTTTAAACTACTCTCCTGTAAAGTTCGTAAATTGGCGGTTAGCCTCTTTTGGCCGTAAGGCATCGATATGTATGTTTATCCATTATCTACTACCAATAGTACAAGCTTCTGCTTAGTTTGGGACTAGATGGTGTTGTGTGAATGTGGTAGAATAGTAATATATTATTATTATTTTTTTAATAAAGCAAAGTTATTTTCAAACAATTAGCAGGATAAGAGATTTATGACACTACTTATGAAAAACCGGCCAAGTGCGTGTCGGGCCAACCGCAATGTAGGGTTCCGTAGTTGGCCATAATGGCCATTATTGATAATAACTTCTGTTTCTCATAGGACTAAACACGGCCATGTTTAAGATTAAGCCAGCGCTCCCAATGTAAACTCACAGAAATAGGTATTTATAAGTTAACCGACGATTACTCGTAAACCAGTGAAGTCTACTTAGCCGTGATAGTTTTCCTTTTAAATTCGTTATATGTACTACATTTGTGATTTTTTCACCTCTTCTAAATTAGTAGTTTAGCCGGAAGAGGGGGGGAGACACTTGAGTCTAACAATTTTTTTCACTTCAAAGCTTGATATTTGACAAACCAATCACTTGATATAATTTGAATATTTTCTTAAAACCTATCCAATGATACCCCACACAATGGGGTACTCAACCAAAAAAAAAATTATATGTAGGGGAGATACCCTTAAAAAAAATATTTTCCTAAATTTTATTCTACAGTTTTGTTGCAAAATCGTATGTCTATATTCATGTCAAATATCAGCTTTCTATCACCAGGCGTCTTTGAGCTAGGCTGCGGACGGACAGACGGACGGACTTGACGAAACTATAAGGGTTCCTTCCTTGTGGACTAGGTACGGAACCCTAAAAAGCATGTATCACAACTGAACTTAAGGTTTTACGAATTCTATCAATAAAGAGCTTTCAAACAAATATAACCAGATTAAAAATCAAATTTAGACTATTTTAGATTACATTATCCATAAAACCACTGATCTGCTTTTGACGAAACTTAAAGCTTATAATTATTTCGCCATAACAAAATTAATTTTGTCGCGATAACCTCACCCACGCGTGTGAAGTCACAACATTATTGATTTCAATACGAAATTAGTTTCATCGATTTTTAGACACTAATGTTTTACAAAGATGAGGCCATTACAGAGGTTTAAATACCTATAGTTATTTAGTCCCTCCACACTTTAAATAAGCCTATTAGTCATTACTATACAAGCAGGTATGCTATTTTCAATACTGAAATATTCGAAGTAAATCATTCGGGAAAGTTAATAAGGCTGTGAATAAGAAACCTTAAGCCACCTTTTTGATCGGTAATGCGTTTCGACACACTGCCTAAAGGTCACAAGTGAACTATTATATAATCAAGGATAAATAACGCTATTTGTAATATATATAACAACTAGAGGACGCCAGCAGCTACGCCTGCATTTTTTTAAATAACCCGTTTTGGCCGATCCCGTGGGAATTTTGGAAAATCCCTTCTTAGTGCACCCCTACGGTCCCCAAGGAACCTTAATGCCAAATCTCAGCTTCCTGCGCCCAATAGTTTCGGCTGTAGCGTGTCTGTCAGTCAGTCAGTAACGCAAGGATTTTATATATTAAGATAAAAGTATCCAGTTACCAAAATATAAGTACGCATTTAAGTACTTTTATGAAATTAATGTCTGTATAATTCGATTTTGCAATACTTTAATCCACTCGTAACTCATAACTCGTATTAACAATGTGTTTATACATAAATATGTTGTTACATAAATTTGTAACAGTATTTAAAATAGAAACAGTTATAGCAAGCAGCATAAGAAATATGCCTCAAACTGAACTATAATGTCGTCTCGCTAACTATACATATAAAAATCCCATATTAATGGCACTTGTTGGTAATAAATCAAACTAACTTCTGTAGTCCTAAGACTGCCTTTCGAATGTTGTAAATACTCAATGTCAACCCTCAATTTTATTTACCGTGCCACTTGGCAAAATGGTCCTTCATAAAGAGTAAACGAAAAGGCTATTCCTATCAATTCATCATTATTAAAGGTAGGAATTCGTTTAAAAATGTAATTATACTCCCTCCCTCCGTAATGAGAATATATCCCCTTTAGATGCTGTCTGTATATTTAATAAACACGCCTTGTTTTAGCATGCATGTGGTACAAAGAGTTAATTCTCTTGGTTGTTTCTTCATGCTGTTAATAATTTAGATGTGGGAACACCATAATTTTGTGAAGGCGATTACGGACGCGACATTCTAAGCGTTGTGAGGGTGTTCGTTAATTTATTATAACATCTTTTTAGGGTGCGTGTTGTTAAATGAGTTTTTTTAAGTGAGATTACTTGTCGTAAATTTGGTTCGGGCTTTGTTAAGACGTCTGTGACCGGTGAGTGACGTCACTTGTGGGTGTAGAGCTGTAGAACATGATGCTGTAGTGTGGAGGATTAATTAATTCCTGTTTATGCAGAGACTGGATTGTTCTCGAGGCATACATGTCGCCTTGGGTTAAGATTCGTCTCGGCGCTTCTGAGTTTGCTTATATGAGGTTATGCTGAGTACTGTAGGTAATATATTCTTTATATACTTAGCTCACTTCATAAGTCTCGACATATGATATAATATACTGTCAAAATAATGAGTTATAATATAAAAAAAAATCTCTTATAAAGAACAATGGCAGAATTTGGTCTGGGTTTGTTGTGGCGACCTTAAACTTCACATGAACAAAACAAATTGTTTTATTTTTCTACGATTTTTAATATTTTCACTTTGTCTCGTTAAAGCTGGAGTATTTTATGATGATAAAAAGCATTCCAATTGATTACGAATACTTTATTATTTGATTGTTGCCATAGACAATGGTGTGACAGGAATAGACGTGAGTGCTATATCCGTATCGATTATTAAATAAGTAATCGATACGATCGACCTTTATAGGGTTGGTTTGGTTTAAAATGCAGTTATTTAATATTTAATCTACATTATATCAATAAGCTAATATTTTTGAAGCAAAACAACGTTTAAAGTTTTAAAGTTGTATCGATTTCACATAAAATGGATTTAAAATGTGCAGCTCTGCTTTTGTCTTTGGCTGTAACAGTTAGATGCTACAAAATACTTCCGCGTTTTGATGTCAATATGACATTTATGTCATTCGATAATTCAAACGTACCTACCTACATTGTTTAACTTTCATACTATAACTTTCCTTTTACCTATATTGTTCATTCTTAACTAAAAATTCAAACACCGATATCTTCCTTTTCCACCTTTCCTGATTGAAAATAGAATCATTTATAGACTCTGTTACTTATGCCAAATTTTTTGATATATTTTTTATTACTGTTCGCTACAATTTAATTTCAGACATTTTGATGTATGGAGATCTGCCATTGTCCTTTATTGATCGATTATTATTTATTATTTACTAATTATTGTTAACATTTGCATGTCTTAAAATTGACAGAATATGTTGAGACTGTAATATTTTGTTAGGTACACCATAATGTACACATGTTATAGCAAATAAATGATCTTTATCTTTAAGATGGCCAACTCTAAATAGGTCTCCTGAGAAAGGTATGACTAGACCTTTCACTATTTAACAAGAATCACGATTTCTTTTACATGATGTGTGGAAAATTTACAAAAGATTATGAATTGGGAATTTATACGCATGTATGAAGAAGTGATACTCTAAAGTGGTTTTGCACAACCGAAATCGTATCAAATCCGAGAAGTAGCTACAGTAAATCAGTGACTATAGTGGTAGTCTAGCGCTATCCGAGGTGTTCGGATAATTCCATCTTATCCCTAAACCCAGCTATTACAGCTACAGGTAACCCGACTGGACTGAATGGCTTTCACGTTATACACAGGTTGTTTGAAAACTATCATGGTACTTGGTGATGATGTAACATTTTCACTGTACAATCCTACTGTTTTGACGCTCGTGGCGGGCGTGGTCGCATTTATCTCAGTTATATGTTACGCCGTGGGGTTGACGGCATAGAATACAAGTGTCACCACCCGCTATCTCCCCGTGGGTAACGTAAGAGGCGACTAAGGGATAACACGATGCAAATACCATCTTTGCGTAGAGACGGAAAACTCGACATCAAACCCTATACGACTGCCTCGTAGGTCTCGCGGCATAAATGTGCGCGTGGGATCGGTAGGTCCCGGGTTCGATTCCTGGGTCGGGCAGTGTTATTGGGTTTTTCTGTCACAAAATTCTCAGTAGCCGCACGGAGTCTGGAAATGTGCCCGGTACGGCAATAGGCTCGCCCCTTATTACGTGGGACTAAAGTATATCTGGCGAAAAGTGGGTGTAGAAATACACCTCTGCCTACCCCTTCGGGGATAAAAGGCGTGACGTTATGTAAGTATGTTATGAGATAATAAGCCGAACACCGGGTTTATCAAATCCTTACTATTAAGAACGTATGCTACACTACCGTCCGTACTGAAATTAAATGGAAAATGTGGTCCAGCAGTTTACCCATCAAGGATTTATCAAAGGAAAATACACGAAGCAAATGCTATTTTTGTGACGTTGGCACTCTCGACATTTAACAATGTACCAAGTACCAATTACTTATCTGGCCAGCGTGGTACTACTACCCCACGCTGGCAAGACAAGTTGATATGGGTCGAATCTTGCCATTGACTCTTAATGCCATTGTGTCGCAGATTAGGAGACTAGTCCAGCAGAGGACTGCTACAGGCTGTATGATAGTTACCATCTTTTAGACCGCAATGTTACATTGTGAATATGATAATTAGACTATTTACATTCCAGAAATGTTATAATACCAACAACCTGTATATTTGTATTGCCACATACCACAGTAGACCGTATGTCGCAGACAAATTACAACGTCAGCCAATCCGTCCTTTGTCCGGATGACTAATGTGCGATACAGCTGTAATTCTGCTCTCCGCACTCCAGCCAGTGCGCGCACTGACTGGCTACAATCGTTACTCACCTAGCTAGTTTGTGATTTGTGTTGTACTTTCACGTTGCCAACGTATTTTTGGGATTTATTTTGTGGTTAAGTTTATTGTAAATAATGTTAGCTGTGGCAGGTTTAAAAGTATTTTATTATTGTGAAGTTATGACTGACCAGATAGCGTAGTGGTTTGAGCGACCGCCTCGCTGCTTAATAGTGTTGTAGATGCGATGCCCGTACGAGACAACACTTTCTTATTATTTAAATGTTTGTAAAAGTCTCCCGAGAAACAGAACAAAAAAGATTTTAAGGGTTCTCAACGTCAAACAGGTCATAGTTAGGTGTGTTCTTTAAATATAGCACTCACACGGTGTTAAATTCCTATAAAGTAACTAATCCACTAAACTTCGATCCACTTAAATCCGAACCGGAAAATGAGCTTACATAGTAAAAAAATTAGGCATTATCTTATTTTTAGTCTTAACACATCTCCCGCCTTAGGTTGTTTCGCTGAGGAGTTTAAAAACATTCAAACAACAGATATAAAGAACAACATTTGTGAATTACAGAACGAATAATTTTCACGCATATTTGCATCGAACCTACGACATACAACACACAGTGTCAGAAACGAAGCAAACACTCAAACTACTTATAAGTGTAGTACTTATTTTGTTGCTACCAGGCCTGATTATAAAATAGGTGAGGAAAATTCAGCCAATATATTTTGAATCGACACAAAACAATCTGATCTATTAAGGGAATTAATTTTGAATTTCCCCCATCTTCATATCACGAAAATGTAATAAAATTATTTAGTAACGAGCCAATGTACACAGATAATAAATTAAATATACATTCCGAGTTGGGTAATATAGGCAGCGTCCTTTAAATCCTAAATGGTAATAAAAACATATTTTATTCAATATAAGTATATTTCCAAATATGCGTTATAATTAAATTAACAACATTTACTCTTTTATTTGCAATTTAATACATTTTGATATCCCGAATCCATTGTTATGCTTTTTAAGAAATTTCATTAATAAAAGCAAAATCACTATTCAAAATATTGCCTGGATCAAAACATTGCCTCTAAAACTTCTACTTAGTGGAAAGACACAACACAGGCGCATATCTAAATGTCAATTTGTCCCTTATCATGAATGTTTGACATATTATCTATGTGACATACCATACGCGAGTGCCATGGGGCGAAAACTCGGCGCACACGTCTTATCTAAATAAGCCATTATACACAATGATTATGATAATGAACCTCTCGTTTGTCACTCTTCTGATATCCAAATAATATAGTTTTGTTTAGTTCCATCGCTTGGGAATTTGAGGGATGGAGATAAGATCCGAGTGGAATGATTTTATGGATTGGCCTTTTGCTCAACTCTTAAGGGTCGTAGTATGATTAAATAATATAGAGGCTTATAGCGTTAATTTATAATGGGGCAGTCAAATATAGAATAAAATAATGTTTCGAATCCGATTGGTAGTTCTTAATGCTTTTAAAAAAAAAGACATCTTCCGCTTTAAGACTAAATTCGGGACTTTACAAACATACAACTAACGGACACAATGAACAACCAGGTTAGCTTAAAGCAAATTAGATTTACATTAACTCTCCAGTCTCATTATTACCTATTATTGTATTTATTTATATATGAACGCAGTGATGTAATGTTGTGTCTATATTTGCTGCTTATCATGAAAAACTAGATCATATTGGACGTAAATTCGTAATGAGGTTTTAATTCAAATTAAAGTCAAGCGAAACTCACGTTACATTTTGACACAGATATTAGAACCACGTCACACTATGCAGACACTCAGTTGCTGCAATTTTATCTAACTTGCTTACTTATTAGCACGTCACATTTTGACACAGTTATTAGGACCACGTCACACTATGCAGACACTCAGTTGCTGCAATTTTATCTAACTTGCTTACTTATTAGCAAGTTAAGGTAATTCACATATACATATATGTATGCCTTTCTCTCGTCAAAGTAGGCAGAGGCAACGGAACGCCACTTGCTTCTATCCTTACAAACTTCACACATTCATAACCATTCATGCTCGCCGGTTCCAGGTGCTTCAGACCTTTCCATTTTTCAAAAAGTCACCAATTTGGTCGACGAATGTTCTACGAGGTCAGCCGCGACCGGCTTGCCCACACAAATTTGCCTCATATCATCACATCAATTTGGTTTTCGCAGGAACAAGTCGACATGTGATGCTGTTCAGGCCTTAACCCAGAACATAGTACAAAACCTGAACGCCACCAAAAAGGTTCTGACAATATTTTTAGACCTAGCTAAGGCATTCGATACAGTTCCCGTGCGTACTCTCTTATTCAAACTTGAAAATATGGGTGTCAGGGGAATACAATTGGATGTCTTTAAAAGTTATCTGACAAATCGCTCTAAATCTGTCGTCATTGATAATTATAACAGCAACGAGCTTCCCATCTATTATGGTGTTCCTCAAGGAAGCATATTGGGTCCTACTTTGTTTCTGGTTTTCATAAACGATTTATGTAAACTCAATATCCCAAACGCTAAGATCCGGCTATAACTATTGTGGCTAACACATGGCCTGAACACGAACTTGAAGCACAGTATGGTTTTAATGTAGTGTTAAACTGGCTTTTTTCCCACAAACTTACACTCAATACTTCCAAAACCAAATACGTCACCTACTGTATAAGTTCTGCCTCCCAACCGAATATACCAATATCACTGAAAGCACATACGTGTCAGTTACAGTCCAAATCTCCTTGCCATTGTACACATATATCCCAAACTGATCAAATTAAATACCTGGGTTTAATACTACATCAAAATCTTAACTTTAATTCACATATAAATGCTCTTACTGGCCGAGTTCGCAAACTAATATTATATATATTTAAAATCTTATTGCAAATCCCATAGTTATACGCAGTGTCTATTTTGCTTTGTGCCAATCAATTGTTACTTACTATATTTCTTGTTGGGGTGGTGCTGCAAAAACAATTATTACCTATATATAAGACCATTGAAAATTGCACACCGTGCCATTCTGAACGTTGCTACCTTTTGACTGATTATGTTTCCAAGGAACCAACGGTACAAAGACTATAACGTCCTTAACGGGCGGCAACATTTTATTCTGCAAACGATTTTGTTGCAACATCGTATAACTCCGTATAAAGAAATCCAGAAACGCAGTAAAGATAAAATATGTACTCCTACACAAACACGGCTAATTTTTACAAAACGGTTTTTTTTATTTCTTGGGACCATCCCTCTATAACAAAATAAACAAAAACATTCCAATATATAATTTATCCTACCATAATTGCAAAAAAGCTCTCCACTCCTTTCTTCAAAATACATCATACGACAAAACGGAAATATTTTTAAGTTAATCAATGGTAAGCCTATACCTTGTACCACACGGCACACAGCCCATTCACTTTACACCACGCATACATCACGCGTATGCATACACACACACACCGGCGCGGCGCGGCGGCGGACAGGTCGACAGGCTCACCCGCCGCTCAGCACGCTCCGTACACACTTAAACGCACACACACATATACATTTACACACATTCCCAAACACATCTTTGTTTGTTATTTTCTTTCAATCTCATTTTATTGTCTATTTATAATAATTATTAGTTATTTTGTTTTTAAGTACTTTGATTTATATTAAAATAGTGTAGTTTAGTGTAATACTTGTATAAATTATAGCTTGCATATTTGCTCTATTTGGATTATGTACAACAATTAACACTATTAGAGGGGTTCGGGACTGTCACTCCTTAATACAGGCTATATTCTAGCCTAGCTAGGAGAACAGCGCTTCACCCACCTGATAGAAGATGTACCTACCCACATTGAACATTTATGTTTTTATAGGTAATACAAATGTCACATGTACATAATATCAATCTGTTTTTTAATATAGTTTTATTATTATTATATATTTAAGTTACTTTATAGTAGATTTTACTTTAAATTATATACATATTCAAGCCGTAGAATAATGCTTGCGAATTTAATTTGCTGTAATAAAGTGAACGAATCAGATAACAGCTTGTATCTTAATGTTGTAATTGGTTTACATATTTTCGGATTGAACCCATTATCTTCGGTGGGACTTAGTAGTGAAACCTTAACCGTCCATGCATTATAATTATGGACATGTATCTGTGATTGTCTATTGCATATTTGTAAATCGTACAATATGAAATGTGCAGAAGTATAATGGCTTATGCTTCTCAGGGCAGTACGGATGTGTAATGTTGTAATGTCAGTCATTCAGCTAATTTATCGACATTGTTTGACATTAATTTCAAGTAATACTCATCATCATTATCATTTCTAGTGTAGGTCTGGTTAGGCTTGTAAACAGAGGCTGAGCTCCTAGGTGAGAGTCTTGGATGCTACCGAGAACGAGATATGACAATGAAGAGATTATAACTACCTTTAAAATATGCTGTAGTACGCTACCACAACAAGTATAGTGTGGCAGTGCCTTAGCTCCACACAGTTGTGTAATGTCAGTCCGGGAGCGTGCAGGTTAACGTTCGATGTGAATGCTTTGTTAACAGCACACACCGCCTCGCTTTGTTACTGTTGAGTTGTGGTATCAGTTGAGGTTATGTGTGAGCAGTGTACAGGTTTGTTTTGATTCCTAACTTTTTGAGTTGCCCTGCACAGTACACACTAGCCTAAATACTACGATAAAAAGATAGCTCTGCTTAGTTTGGGACTATTATAGATGGTTTTGTGTGTAGCTTGTAGAACGTATTTGGGAAAATACGCTTTATTGTAAACCAAAACAATGCAATAAATTAATATACCGACTTAAAACTACGATGTATGTTCTATTGGCAACATGGTTATGATATATAAGACAACTGTTCTAAAAATAACTGGCACTAAAAAGGGAATTCCCGAAATTCCCTCGGGATCGGGCAGAAACAATTAAATTTAAAAAAAATATGCGGGCGTAGCTACACGCATCCTCTAGCCCTGATCAATTCGTAATGTTGACGTAAGAAGAAGACTACATCTTATATCCGTTCATCCTAAATTTAATGGAACTAAAAAAAGATACCTACTCTTAAAGCGTTCTTTAAAAGGTTAAGACGTTCGTCTAATTACTTATTGCAATTTGCGGCGAGGCGTTTGCTCGACTCAATTACGGTTCAACTTGTGATATTTAACTTTTAAGCAGCAAGCAGTGATTGTAGATTACTGTTACATGTTAAACGGAATTCACAATATTCAGTGTCTTGGGAGATTTGGAAGCTGTAATTATTAGTACCGACCGTCTAGATCCCTAAATCTCGTGGGAACGCTATGGGAACAAAAACTTCTTCTCCATACGGCGGCGACGCGGTTCGCAACTCGTCACGTCTCGTTCCCCGCGAGGGCGAAAAGCGGCCTACGGAAAGTCGGTTTGCAACGTTGAATGTTGGAGGAGGGATGGACGGCAAATTGGATGAAGTATGTCAGATGATGGATGATAGAAAGATTGATGTTCTTTGTGTGAATGAGACAAAAAGGAAAGGGTGTGACACCACCAAGCATGGCACATATACGGCGTATTGGTCTGAAGTAGATAGTACCACCAGAGCCTGCAAGGGAGTTGGTGTAATACTATCTGCGCGAATGAATGAGTGTGTAAAAGAGTTTGAATGTGTAAATGCTAGGCTACTATGGATGAGAGTGAAAGTAGGACTTACTCGTGTCTTTATTATAGGGGTATACGCCCCGGTCAATATTGTTACGGGTTTGTCACAGCAAGAGCAAGACGAAAGGCAGGAGTTTTGGGAGAGTTTAAGAGATATTTTGAGGAAATGTAAGGATAACGAAAGATTGATTTGTTGCCGTGTGGTTGACGGCATAGAATACAAGTGTCATCACCCCCTTTCTTCCCGTGGGTGTCGTAAGAGGCGACTAAGGGATAACACGATGCAAATACCATCTTTGCGTAGAGACGGAAAACTCGACATCAAACCGTATACGACTGCCTCGTTGGTCTCGCGGCATAAATGTGCGCGTGGGATCGGGAGGTCCCGGGTTCGATTCCTGGGTCGGGCAGTGTTATTGGGTTTTTCTATCACGAAATTCTCAGTAGCCGCACGGAGTCTGGTAATGTGCCCGGTACGGCAATAGGCTCGCCCCTT
This sequence comes from Euclidia mi, assembly GCA_944739405.2. Lineage (NCBI taxonomy): Eukaryota > Metazoa > Arthropoda > Insecta > Lepidoptera > Erebidae > Euclidia > Euclidia mi. Next base: position 14,744,384 of record OX123184.2, on the reverse strand, counting down.
ATTACGTGGGACTAAAGTATATCTGGCGAAAAGTGGGTGTAGAAATACACCTCTGCCTACCCCTTCGGGGATAAAAGGCGTGACGTTATGTATGTATGTATGTATGTATGATTTTGTTAGGGGATTTCAATGGATGGGTGGGAGTAAAGCGAGATGGATTTGAAAGGGTGTTAGGTGCATTCGGTGATGAGAGTGTGAATGAAAACGGAAAAGCACTGCTTGAGGTTTGTTTGGAGTGGAGCCTTTGTGTGACAAACACCATGTTTGATCACAAAAGGATACATATGTATACGCGTGAGGCGAAATATGTTAGAAGAAGTATGATTGATTTTGTAATAGTAGATGAACGACTGAGAAAGAATATGATGGATACAAGAGTGTATGGCTGCCAGAGCAAATGAAAGAATGGGGAAAGCAGCGAGTGAGGACATAGATGAAGCAAGAAAGGAGTTTGTTAGGTCAAAGAGAATAGTGAAAGAAATGGTTAAAAGGAAAGAAGAGGAAAAGAAAGATGAGTTTGATAGCAGACTATCTGACGATTTCCGGAGAAACGTTAAGTTTTTCTGGAAATCCGTTCGTCCAGTTCGAGGAAGAACTCAATCCTCAGAATACACATCGATAAGAGACAAAAATGGAAGGATAGTGAATGGTGAATCGTGCGTGCTGAAGAGATGGAAAGAGTATTTTGAAGGATTATTTGAAAGAACGGCGGTAGAGACACCCATCGATGAAATTAATGGTAGTGATAGCAATGATGAAAGCGTTATTGGCGTGGATGAGATTGTGAAAGCACTAGAAAGTATGAAAGTAGGTAAAGCTGCAGGATATGATAGGATTACAGTCGAAATGCTGAAAGCTGGACAGGGCATCATAGTTGGTCAGTTGCAGCGGTTATATAACTTGTGCTGGAGCACCGGCCGAGTACCTAATGACTGGGCCACAGCTGTAGTTGTGCCTCTTTATAAAGGAAAAGGCTCGCAACAAGACTGCAAAAACTATAGAGGCATTAGCCTTCTCAGCATTGTTGGCAAATTGTATGCAAAGGTACTGATTGAAAGAGTTATGCAAGGAACCGACAAGAAAATATGGGATGTACAAGCGGGATTCCGAAAGGGTAAGGGGTGCACGGATCAGGTTTTTTCCTTGCAAAGCATAGCCGAAAAGTTTTTGGCCAAAGGTCAAAAGGTCTATTGCGCATTCGTGGATTTGGAAAAGGCTTACGATAAAGTGGTGAGGAATGAAATGTGGTCGGTGCTGTTAATGAATGGGGTAGACAGCAGCCTCATTCGAGCTCTGAAATCCCTTTATGAGGACTCTAGAGCTTGTGTGAGGATAAACGGGGCATACACTGACTGGTTTACCATCGAGAAGGGTGTTAGACAAGGATGTGTAGCGTCGCCGTGGCTGTTTAACCTCTTCATGGACAGTTGTTTGCAAGATTTAAAACATAGTGACTGCGGATTAAGGATGAATGGGTTACTCGTCAAATGCCTCCTTTATGCTGATGATCAGGTAATACTTGCGCCTTCAGCGGAGGAGTTGCAGGAGATGGTAACAATCATGCATGGTGCGTTAGAGAGGAAAGGAATGAAAGTGAATGTAAGTAAAACGAAAGTTATAGTTTTTGAAAAGGAGGAATGCGTTACGGCTTGTAATGTTTTGATCGATGGACAGCGAGTGGAACAAGTAAATGAGTTTGTTTACTTAAGTACGTTGTTTACAAGAGATGCTAAGAATGAAAAAGATATTGAAAGAAGAGTTAATGCAGGTAATAGTGTGAATGGAGCTCTGAAGGCATTTATGAACAGTCAAAACGTGTCCAAAAAGGCACGTTTGGCTGTGCATAGAGGGGTGTTAGTGCCTACCCTTATGTATGGTAGTGAAAGTTGGGTATTGCAGAACAGACTTGAAAGTAGAATAAATGCGGTAGAAATGAGAGCACTGCGAAGTATGTGTGGTATATCTTTGACCGACAGAGTAAAGAATAGTGTGACAAGAGAGTGGTGTGGGGTAAAAGAAGATGTAGTGACAAGCATCGAGAAAGGCATGTTAAGATGGTTTGGGCACATGGAGAGGATGGATGACGAAAGACTGACAAAGAAGATATATAAGGCAAATGTGAATGGGACAGGACGAAGGGGAAGACCTAGGCGGACGTTCTCTGACCAGATTGGAGACATCCTAAAAAAAGGACAGGTCAGAAGTACCCTTAACAGAAGAGCATGCATGAGAAACTTGATGGGAGTGAATGAAGCGAGAGAGGTATGTCAGGATCGTTGCAAATGGCGTTCCGTAGTCTCTGCCTACCCCTCCGGGAAACAGGCGTGAGTCTATGTATGTCTGTATGTAATTATTAGTACTGCAGTGTAGTACTGGCCCAATGATAACATCTAAAAAATATATTTAAAAAATCGACCACAAGTCCACAAAATCTCCTCAAAGTATATAAAGTAAAAAACTCATTATTAAGCATAACTCAGAATCAATTAAACTTTGTTTATAACTTTATCTCAGCACTAGAATTAGGATCTGTCAAATCCTACCAATACTAAGGCGACCCTTATCCATACCTACTGCTGTACTGATGAAAATGTACATTTTACAAACTAGGGAAGTGAGGTATAACTTTCTATATACTTTATTTGCGATTAATATTCAATTATAAATAAATATAAAAACAATTTGCAATGAATCGAATGAGACCATACTCCTGCCGATAGGGTGAAAATGGTGCTAAATCTAAAAGAGAATCCACATGCACTTAGTCGATTTTTAAGTTTCCTTTTTAAAAGACAACTCACGCACTAGTAATTTGTTTATTTATTTACAGTTTATTTACATTATTTTGTGGATGGAGCGTACAATATACAAGGAAATTATCAAAAAATCTTCGTTTGTGAACAAACTACCGCACAGAATTTTCAATAGTAAACATTTTAACCCACTTTATCTATCAGTTATGTGACCTATAAAGGTAGTATTAATGTCATCGCGATACAACCGCATTAATAGGTTACAGTCTCAATATCCGCGCGTTGTCACGCTGCACGTCTCGACTTGTCAGTGTTCTGTTTCTGTCGCAGGCATATCTGTGAAACTAGCTGTTTTGAGAAGTGACTAGTTGTTATATAATTTGAATAAGTGCTGGCCCAGATCTTGTCAAGCGCAACTGAAAACATTTTCATTGTCAAATTATTATCGATATTGTTCTCAAATTGAAATAGTCCCGAATCAATGATCTCGTAATCGTTGTTTGTGTGAGTTCATTATTTTAAAAGAGACAGTATCAGTATAGCGTAGCGTAGTATAGCGTAGTGAAGTAGTATGTGCTTCAATATCCAAAGCTTATGTGAATTTTTGTACGTACGCATAAATGTATCAAGGTTATAATTTCATGCATCTTGCAATCATTTGTGATTCATAAGCTTATCAACGACGCAGTCATAAACTTGAATCACAACCAACACATTGACGATACAACAAATTATATAGTAAGCATCTGAAACGTGCTACAGTATTACATCATCAACGTCTTTAATACCAAAGAACCATATATGATTAACCTCTTTAGGGGCTTTTGTATGGTTTCTTTAGAGTTTGGATAGACTGTCCAGTTCCTATATTCAACCGCAACACACTCAACAGCAGAGATATGTATTGGGCAGTTAATCTCCGGTGTTCGTCAACTTGTGCTCTACATTCTTGTAAGCATATACGTAGATTTATTGGGTGAGTCTAGCTCAGCTGTAGGCAATTGAAAGACTTCCTATCTTATATGAATACGATTTAAAGTGATAGGTTTGATATCGACTTGTAATCGTGAATGCACATTCTTATTTCTAATACAACAAACAAGAACATTGGTTGGTAATGTATAACACAAATTATGGGTAAAATATTTTAATGAGGCTCAATATTTCGAATGCGTTACCAAAACAGGTGGTAAAATCAACAAAATCTGTACTTAAAAAAAGGAATGTGTATTTCGTCATTATATAAAATTGTAAGGTGTCGCTGCATGAAGACGCCGCGGTCCCGAGAAACATGCTAATCTAAGAATTCTGACGAAAAAGATATATGTGCGTAACTTTTACTATGGACAAAAAAGATCCATGACTAGCAGTAGTTTATGTATAGGGTAAATATAAATTGTGTCATAGTCGCCAGTTATATTAAGTTCTCTGACTTATTACTGTCTCCCAAGCACAATTCATTTGTGACATTCAAAGTTATTCAACACAAAGTTCAACATATCTAAATTACCAGGAAGATTGACATACATATTTATAATAAATGATAGCAAAACCAAACCAAATTCAATAACAGAGAATATACCAAAATTTGTATTCATTTTACACGCCCACCAGAACGAAACAACGCAATGATGGTTTATAAATCTAAACAGGACAATTTAATATATCGATTTATAATAAAAAACTCGTTTGTGTAGGCTCTGTTTTGATTAATATATCTGTAACATGCTGCATTATTCATTCCAACATGTTCATCAGAATAAAATTGTTTTGTTCAAACACTGCCGCCATGGTAAGTTCGTGTTTCACTGATGCAAGCTAGCGGCAAATTATAGCAGTTGTTTCTCTTTTCACGGTTCCGTAGGCAATGGCAAAAAACGGAACCCTTATAGATTCTTATAGATTCTCCATATCTGTCTGTCTGTCTGTAATAAAGTAACGTATGTCATAGCCGCTTTATTTTTTATGTGATTTTTAATAGATCAACCTATCACAAGATGAAATCGATTTTCATGTAACGGTTGATATGAAGTGAGTTAGAATATTAAAAGTTCATGTAGGATTTTTATGGATATGGAATAGTACCTAAGCCAATTTTTAAACAGCTCAAAAATGAAGCAACTTCGTTGTGTGTCGGAAAAAACATCGAATATCGAACTCGAAACAATTGCTACAGTGCAAAGCGGCAAGGCTTAGGCTGGGCTGCTTAAATCAGTTAGCCATTGATGCTGCCAAATTGCAAATTAACTTATTAATCAACATAAATATCATGCTTTAGCCGAAGTCGGCGAGAAAGCGTCCTTGAATTATAATATGCTTGATAGTCTTCAGATCAATGACATAATAGATATTTTTAATGTATCAGTATATGGAATGTTCAATTTTGATTTTTGGTCTTCAGAATTTACTCATCACCAATCTTTTTATTACACTTTGTAGTGAATTGCACTCCATTGTCCGTGTGGTGACGGATTTAGAATACGGAATGTCACCACCCCATATCATCCCGTGGGTGTCGTAAGAGCCGACACCTCTGTCGCATATTATGTAGCATATTATGCAGAGAACAGCACTGTAAGAGAAGGAAAACTTGATACAAATCCTATACGAACCCGTTTGGCCAGCGTGGTATAGTAGGCCAATTCTTCCTTTCAAAGGAGAGGCCTAGGCTAGCAGAGGACTGTTAAAGGCTGATGACGCACTCCAATAAATTGTTCAAACATATTCGTATAAGTCTTTAAATATTCAGAATCTCCTTTATTTGTAATCACAAATAAAATGACTTATGACTATAAATATACAACAAGGCTCTTTTTCCAATTTGATTGAGGTTTAATTTATTACATTCTTATTTTTACACTCTAGAATTTTTAGAACGTCTCTAAAACTTTATGATCACTTCGATTACGCTACAATTACGGTATAATTGTGTTAATACGATTTTTTATGCCCTGTAAGTATATTTTTGCAATAGCTATCGCTTTCTGTGTGTGTAAGAGCACGTGATATCGTATAATTATATTGAAAATTCATACACGTCTTAAGTCCGTTAAAGTAAATGTGCTAACAACGAAATTGTAAAACGAAACCTCATCAGTTCTCCTAATGAAATAATATTCAAATATTCGTTGATTAGTTAATTTTCATGAAATTGAGTACTATTCTATGCAGATATGTTTTTAAATCATTGCCTATTGCCTATGGTGGTATTTAACATCGCTTGTTTAAACGTAAATTGGTGTCTTATAAACAAGAAAATATTTGAAATATGAACATAAAATTATAAAGAAAACATAATGTGGCAATCTTCATGTCTGATAGTTCTCCATAATATTTTCGAAAGATATGTATGTGAAGTCTACCTTTACTGGCTTTTAGGTAGTGAAGTGGACCATGGCTTTATCCCTCTCTCAATATTGTTAATATATGTGTTACTGTAAAATCCCTTAGAACAGTAAATCTTAAGATTTACCAGTAAATCCTAAGATTTACCAGCATGAGTTGGTAAATATCCGATTTTTTTATTGTACATTCAACAGTAGAGAAATGTATTGGGCAGTTAATCTCCGGTATATGTCAACTTGTGTTCTACATATTTGTTAGCATTTACGTACTTTGTATAGCGGGTCTAGCTCAGCTGTAGGCAATTGAAAGAGTTGGTATCTTATAGATTCGATATCGACTTATAGTCGTGAAGTCAAAGAACATTATGATAATTATCATTAATAGTAATTATTTATAAAAACATCTGTAAATCATATTAAAAATGCATTTCCAAGACAGAGGACGTAAAACCATCAGAATCTGTATATTTAAAAAAAAATTCGGCAAGTGCGAGTCGGACTCGCGCACGAAGGGTTCCGTACCATCATCTATAAAGGAAAATCACGTTCGTTTTATGTATACTTAAATACTTTTTAAGTTTCTACCTGTTTATTAAGATCGAGTAACAAATTGCTTAAAAATTACGTTTGTTGTATGGGATTTGACCCCTTATTATTTACTTTTTTTATTTAATTATTTATTTTGAAAGGTAATATACAACTACATATTCTGTGAAAATTTAAAGCGTCTACCTGTTACATTTAGTAATTTTGAGCAAAAAATACGAAAAATAACACTTTTTTTGTATGGGACCCTCCCTTAATATTTTTTATTTTTAGTATTTTTTGTTATAGCGGCAACCGAAATACATAATTTGTGAAAATTTCAGCTTTCTAGCTATCACGGTTTATAAGATAAAGCCTGGTGACAGATAGACAGACAGACAGACAGACAGACGGACAGACAGACAGACAGCGGAGGCTTAGTAATAGGGTCCCGTTTTTTACCTTTTAGGTACGGAATCCTAAACATACCATGTCTTCATATGATTTTGTAAAATGTCACCGAGTTTGACTACATACGACTACACGTTACGAGAATAATGCTAATATGAAAATTGTGAAGATAATTATGTGAAGCTTGGCAAACTGCAATTAGCCAGCGTAATTCATTATTACAATTTTTATCACAAAGAAAAGAGATTCTTGGCCAGCTGTGGTATAGCTTATATACAGGGCAAATAAAATATGTCATAGTCGCCAGTTATATATAGTTCTCTGACTTATTACTGTCTACCAACCACAATTTATATTATGTCGTTCAAATTATTCAACAAAAAATCTTACACATCCGATTGACTAGAGATATTGGCATACACGTTTACAATAAATGATAGCAAAAGCAACCGAAATTCAATAACAGGAAACATACCCAAATTTGTATTCATTTTACATGCCCACCAGAATGAAACAACGCAATGATGGTTTATAAATCTAAACAGGACAATTTAATATATCGTTTTATAATAAAAAACTCGTTTGTGTCGGCTCAGTTTTGATTAATACATCTGTAGCATGCTGCATTATTCATTCCAACATGTTCATCAGAATATAAATTGTTTTATCCAAACACTGTTTATATTCATTCACTGTTCATTATATAGGTTTGTGTTCCACTAATGCAAGGTAGGGGAAAATTTTAGCAGTTGTTTCTCTTTTCATATCAATAGTCTTCATATCAATGACACAATAGGTATTGTTAATGTATTGGCAATTGAAATTTTTATATACCACTTTGCCACTTCTTCCGAAAAGTCCAGTTTTAATTTGATCTTCAGAATTTACCTCCATATTATAATAAATACTCATCACCAATCTATTCACTTTGTAGTAAATTTCACTCCAAAATTCACAGTCTATCGTAAAGTGCTTTAAATAATGTTGAATCTATTTTATTTGTGTTTTATGAGTATTATTATATCAATTGTGATCTTTCTCTAATTTAATTAAAGTAGAATTCATTTGATCTTATTTCTACATTTTAGAATTCTTGGAAATGTTTATAAAACTTTAAGATATTGATTACACTGTAATTGCGATGTAATTGTGTTAAGATCATTTGCAATACTTTAGACAGGAATATTCGCTGTATATTTTTGGTTGTTACATATAATTTTATAATAATTATACTGTACGATTATAAGCCAAATATTAAGACTTGTGTTCGCTTAGAGGCGAAATGGTCATCTTAAGTATTTCGCAGACTGATTTAAGAAACTTTATTAGAGTTACATGATAAGTTTAATGCACTACAGCATGTCTATATTAGAGAAATCAGCGTAATAACAGATAGAGAAAATATATGAAACTATCGGAATAGTTTTGTTTGAATTAAAGCATCCTGCGGTCAACAAGAAGGCATACTATCCTATTAGTATCTCTTTTTTATTTAATTCCGAACAATACATAACATTTTAAGGAAAATCCTAACGTCAAATTCTTATAACTACTACTTAGATGTTCCATTCTAGGAAGGACATTTAATTTGAAGATACCTTTAGTGTCAAGATCGGGATTCTCAGTTTACTAAAAGCCAGGAATTGCTAAGTGCCGTACAGAAACGAAAATGTGGGGCTGAATCAATAAGAAAACCTAGTCTTAAAATAGGCCTAGAAAAATATATAGAGATAGGTTTAGAAAATGGTATAAACTGAAGAAATTCGCTGTAAACTGTAGAGGAAACTGGTTTAGGATTGAAAGTTGGTAAAGCTACTAAACATTTTCGCAATGAAAATATCCATATTTCCCTAAAAGAGAAAATCGCCATTCGTCCATAAGCAACAAACACACAGAGTTTGCTTAGTACCTAGAAAGCCAAGAAAGCTACGCCGTTTTCTAACCTGAAACGGGATACAGAAGGCAATTCTGTTATGAAACATTTTGTGGTTGGCAGTGAATGTACCAATAGACGAAAGTATCGCTTTACAATAGCCATCGCTTTCTGTGGACGAAAGATGATATCGTATATATTGAAAATTCATACACGTCCTAAGTCCGTTAAAGTAAATGTGCTAACAATGAAATTGTAAAACGCAACCTAATCAGTTTATCCTAAGGAAATAATATTCAAATATTCGTTGATTACTTTATTTTCATCAAATTGAGTACTATTCTAGGTAGATATTTTTAGGGTTCCGTACCTAAAAGGTAAAAAACGGGACCCTATTACTAAGCCTCCGCTGACGGTCTGTCTGTCTGTCACTAGGCTGTATCTCATAAACCGTGATAGCTAGAAAGCTGAAATTTTCACAAATTATGTATTTCGGTTGCTGCTATAACATCAAATACCAAAAATAAAAGAAATAAAATATTAAGGGGGAGTCCCATACAATAAACGTGGTTTTTTTTTCGTATCTTTTGCTCAAAATTACCAACGGTAATAGGTAGCCGCTTAAAATTTTCACTGAATATGTAGTTGTATATTACCTCTCAAAATAAATTATTAAATAAAAAAAGTTAATAACAAAGGGTAATATGGTCTGTATGGGTCCCATACAACAAACGTAATTTTTAGGCAATTTGTTACTCGATCTTAATAAACAGGTAGAAACTTAAAAAATATTTAAGTATACAAACAACAAACGTGATTTTCTTTATAGATGATGGTACGGAACCCTTCGTGCGCGAGTCCGACTCGCACTTTCCCAATTTTTTTAAATTAATGCCTATTTTAGATGACATTTAATATAGCTTTTTAAAGGTAAATTGTTGTCTTTTAAAAAAGGCAAAAATTAAAATAGGAGACATAAGATTAGAAAGAAAACATCATGTGGAAACCTGCATGGCTTATAGTTCGTCAGTTTTACATAATATTCTCGAAAGACATGTGAAGTCTACCAACTGGCTTTTAGGTACATAGTGAAGTGAACTATAGCTTTACCTCTTTCACAATAGTGTTAATATAATAAAATTATGTATATACGCAGACCTAAATTATTATTATACAGCGTATTCAGTAGTCAGTACATTGGAAACTTTCTTTACTCGTATTATGTGTAATACGCTAGCGAAAAGAAAACTTCCAACATAGTGATCCTTTAAAATAAAATTCAACTGAAATGAGTTTCGTTCTGAAACCCGAATGACATTAATATGCCGTACACCCCCGAAACGGTCCGCCCGGACGTACTGACACGGCTTTACCACGAGTTTGTATTATAATCTTGTAATTTTATATAACTACGCTCTGTCTCCCTATGGCCATCCTTGTATGAATTAATTGTCCGAACCTGTAAGGGTGTATTGTTAAAATAAGTATTTTATTAACAACGTTTTGTTACTAGCATTTTATTGTAATTTTGGGCTGTAAAATAATCTTATAAAGAAAAGTGTTATTTTGTTAGAGACCGATTTTCTGTTTTTGATGATTTAGAAAAGAAACAGGAATAATGGGCACATAATTAACACCAATTCCCAAAAGTTATCCTAATACCTTTACCATATTTTCACGTCATGAAAACGTATCTATATCCATACCTTTACATTTACAGCATTTCTATCTGTGGCAATGTTAAGTAAAATAGTCTGTCTAAAATGAAGTTATTTGTACGATATACCACTCGCTGGATGTTCGTCACTTTTCTTTCAAGAATGAAACTAGGCTTATTAAATTTATACATAAGGTAAATAAATCAGAATAGACCAAGCACCATTTTTCTCCTTTCAATTGACCACACATTTCAGTTATCTGAGCAAACGTTTTTCTTTTCCTAATACAAACAAACCTTTCCCTTTTTAATATTCGGCCCGTAAAGTGTTATTTTAATTCTCATTCCCTTTAAGAGGGACCATATAGAGGGTACTAAAGTGAAATAACTGTTTGGACTTTGCTTGCTTACCGCCTAAGCCTCGCATTGGCCAGTAGAAACGTATTCAGCCAAGTTATTGGCCTCATGTTTCCTTAGGATGTGCTAATGTATTTGGATACGTGAAATTTTCATTTTGAATAATATATATTGGGGACCTTCTATCACTGTTTGTTTTAAGCTGTTGGAAAAACGTTGGGATATTGGAATGTGTGATTTTTGGTGACATTTTGCCACCTATTATGTAAAGAGTGTGTTATGATTTCTTGGCGTAGTTGAGCAGTAATATTTCGGAGATTTGTGTTTTATTGTGTACTAGGTGTTTTTATGTATGATATGTATGTACATATTTACAAAAAGTATCTATATGCATTCCACATAAATTATGTTTATCCATTATCTAATAAGTACCCATAGTACAAACTCTGCTTAGTTTAGGATTAGATGGTGTTGTGTGTATGTGGTAGAATATTATTATTGCGATACGTTTGAAAATGTCAGTATTAGCATTTCAATACAGATTAAAGATATAATATTTTCACATTATCTATCTAATTTACAGCATCTATGCGCCTTCGTCTCAACAATAAGGGTGCTTAATCGGTTATCTTCCAAAGGCCTCGAGTCATGGGTAAACCCAAACAAAGGATTAATATTTATGGATTATTACCCTGCCAAGGGTAATACTAACCTATTAAAGAGTAATAATAAATAAACAGTGAGGTTTCTTAATACGATCAGATAGAATAGGTTAGAGGTTTTTACAAAACAAGGGTTAGACAACTTATTTTCATAAAATGAGTGTGAGCGCTTCCTGAATAAGTAAATTTTATTATTTTTTAGTCCAGTGTGTTTGGATGGTGTGGACGGTTGCACAGGTTTGTTACCATTACAACGGTAAGGTAGGTATAGCCATCATTATGTATAAATAGCTAAACGAGGTTAGGACTACCATTCGTAATCAATTACTGTGTATCGATCTTCATGCATTGCAATATTTTATTTACATAGAACTTTATGTACGTTTTTGTAAACCTCCCATACTATTAGCTTGCAAACCTTAAGAACCTTGCGACACAAATTGAAAATATTTTTTGAAAAAGCCATAGTTCTTTAATTCAATTATTTGACAAATGCATACTGATTTAAATTTACACTGAAAGCTATAGTTAATTTCGAATGTTAAATGTGTGTTTTCATACAAATACGGAGGGTATAAACACGCAAACTAGATTAACAAAAACCACAGCAATCAGAAAACCTCATGTTGTATTTATAACACAATTTAGGCACACGATGTATTGTGTATCAGTGGCGTGTTTTGATTGATCCATTAATTGGAATTCATTACACGGACGTAGTCAGGTGAGGTGTATGCTCACATGTCGATTAGTACTTCGGGCATGTGGTCTGCCGAATATAATTGATTTGCAAGACTAATATTTTTTTTTATTCATTTTTTTTAAAGAGGCTTTCACCAAACAATGGTATGCCAGCCTCATCATACCCTAATCTTAAAACTAAACATTATAACCTGTGTACTTACTACTAGGTATTATTATTATAAGAAATTACCTATTAGTATTTGAGGCACTCACAGCTGCAGCAACCATTTCATATAAAAGTCTAGCTTTTTTAGAGCCAGGCTTTACTAATATTTTTGTAAAAGCTCCTACATCATATTTATTTATTCTGCAGGCAACCAGTAATGACTCTCTTTCTCTTCGGTTCTTTTCACATTCTAATAGCAAGTGTTGGACATCACCAATTTTGCCGCATACATCACAATTAGGTGAATCATATTTTTTCATGAGATGCCCAAACTTCCTAGATGGGAAGTGGCCCGACCGCAACCTATGAGCCATAACTACATTAGATCTACTAATGTCTGCATGAGCAAACCAAGGAATGTGGGGTGGTTCACTTTGTATCGTCCTGTACCATATCCCTTTCTCAGTACTTCGTTGGTCAAAGTATTCCTTAAATTTAATAAAACAATTATGTTTAATAAGACTTAAAACTTCTGTGTACCACCTATTGACATGAGTTAATAAACCTTCCTTCACTGACAACTTTGCAAGTCTGTCGGCTTCCTCATTTCCACTTATTCCAATATGAGATGGAATCCATTGCAACTTCAAATTAATTTTATCCAAATTGTAAATCTGCTTAATGATTATATAGGCTATTGGTGCACCTCTGTATCCTGAGATACATCGAGCTAAATGGGACAAAGCACTTTTACTGTCAGTGCATATAACTACATTTTGGCTGATACTGGGATTAATATATTCAAGAGCCTTAGAGATTGCAACTAATTCCATACTCATGATTGAAACCTGCGAATCTGATTTATACATGGCTGACAAATTATTGTTCACATCATAAAAAGCAGCCCCACATCCTTCTTCACATTTTGATCCATCCGTGTAAATGAAACACCAACCAGAATACTTTTCCTTCAATTCCTCAATTACATTGTATTTTAAAGAAGCAAAATCTTGACTAGCTTTAGATCCATTTACACATTCTAAATTATATTCTATTACTTTATTCAAATCTATATAGCTAATCCATGTATTTAAAGAAAACATTTCTAAGGGAACTGAGGAATGTAAATTGTAACCTAGGCACTCAATATATACAGTTAGCAATAATGGACTCCTTTTATTGGCCCAGTACCTGCCATGTGATGGATTTTATAATTCTTCCAACAAATTAGCTGTATCCCTGTTTGACGAAGACAGGATTTTAACACAATATTTATAAGCCAAGTATAAACGTCTAATAAACAAAGGTGGAATACAGAGCTCACTTTCCATAACATGAATTGGCGAGCTTTTCACAAAACCTCCTACAATTCTCAAGGCTTGATTCTGGATTTTATCTAATATATATAAGTGAGTCTTAGCACTGCTGTGATATAAAAAACATCCAAAGTCAATTCTACTTCTGATTAAAGCAAAATATAAAGATCTCATATGCTTTGGGTGCACTCCCCAAGAAGATCCAGCTAGAATTTTGAGTAAATTTAAATATTTTGATGTTTTTCTGTAATTTCATTTATATGTTTTTTCCATAATAAGGACCGATCTAACCATATGCCTAAGTGTTTAATACAGTCTACTGAAGGAATAATTAAATTGTCAACTTTAAGTTTTACTTGAGCTCTTCTTCTACCTCTGCTAAAAACACATACTTTTGACTTGCTTGGTGAAAGCTCAAGACCCATGGGATTTAATAATTTGACTAAGTAATTAAGAGCCAATTGCAATTCAAATTCACAGTAACTAATGTCCCTATGTCTAAAAAAAAGTACATAATCATCGGCATACTGTGATACAATAACATTTTGAATTTGATTACAAATTTTGGATGTAACTATATTAAAAAGTAAAGGCGATATTGGATCTCCTTGTGCTAGACCTCTACATGACGTTCGAAGGTCTACTACCTGGCCATTAGAGTTGTCTTTCACCATCAAACACCTTTCACTCAAGAAATTCCAAAGATACCTACAAATCTTGATACCAACTTCTAAATTATCTAGCACCTGCACAATATTTTCAATCAAAACGTTATTATATGCATTTGATATGTCTAAAAAACAGCAAATTGTAGGGTTATTTTCAATAAAACCTAACTGTGTATAAGTCACTAACTTAGTAACACAATCCAAGCAAGAATGGCCTTTTCTAAATCCTACTGTTTGAGATGATAATATAGATTGCTTTTCAACATACCATTCCAACCTTTTGCACAACATATTGTGAAATATTTTACACAGGCATGACATAAGGGATATGGGTCTAAGTTTTGTTTCAGAATCCTGACTTGCACCACCTTTAGGAATACCTATAACTACAATATTTCTCCACTGTTTTGGTATAATACCTGTGTTCAAAATATCATTATACAACCTAAGAAGGTACTGTTTTGCACTATCTGGAAGATTATACACCATAGAATAAGTAATACTGTCATTTCCCGGGGCAGTATCTTTCTTTTTTATACAGTGCCTTAGCTCTTGAATTGTAAATGGTGTTTCAATTAATTCATTGTGTGACTGAATACTTGGTATCTTATTTACAACTGTAACTGGTGTAAGAGAATTCAAAAGATCCTTCAACTTATGTTCAGAGACAATACTTTTAGATTGACAGAATCCCTTAGCCCACCGCATCCTACTCCACATATCAGAAACTGAAGCTCCCTCCCCAAAGCTACTACAAAATCTTTTCCAACTATTAGATTTAGCTTAACTTAACTTTCTGCTCCAGTTTGATAAGGTGTAGGATTTCTTCTAAATCTTGCAAGTGCTAACCTACGCTCTGCAACTACCTTGGACAGTAATGGAGTCCAGTATTCCTTAGGTCTAAACTTTATGGTTGGATTGGTAGACATTTTTATTAGAGGAATATGTTTACTAGCGGAGTCTAACATTTGATTCTGCAATAAATCATACATACCTTGAACATCCATTGTCAAATGATCAAGCCCCAAGAATTTGTCAGAAAGTTCTGTGTTATAACCTCGCCAGTTAGCTTTTTTGTAATTGCGCTTTTTACTGAAATGTAAATTACACTGGTAATTGACTGAAAATTTTATAATCAGGTGATCACTGCCTAGAGTTTCATTTGTTATCAACCAATCAAATTTTATTGCAATGTCTGCTGATACAAAGGTGATATCAGGAGATGATTTCTGTAATAATCCATTAACCATTTTAATTCTTGTTGGTGCTCCATTATTTAATGTTACATAACCATGTTCTAAAGCAGAGTCCATCAACTGAATACCCCGTGAATCTGTCTTATATGACCAGTTACTGTGATGACCGTTATAATCACCGGCAATTATAGATTTACTTGAAATTAAAGAAAATAAACAGTCCCAATCTGCACAGGTAGTACGCACTGATGATGGACAATAGATAGATATAACATTTTCTAGATATTGACAATTAAGCACTTTAACATAAACAATTTCAATACCTGGGTTACTTAAACTAATAGGACATAATTGAGCTTTTAAAGACTTGTGAGTAATGATTGCTACGCCTCCATAAGAGTCCTCTCTATCCTTTCTAAATACATTATAATCTCTTAAATTAATCCTAATGTTGGCATTAAGCCAAGTTTCACAAACTATAGCTATATGTACTTTTTCTTGCATAAGTAATGTATCAAAACAATGTAATTTATCTTTTAAACTCTGACTATTCCATTGAAATATGTTGATAAATTGGTTATTATCAAAGCTAGCCATCGAAGAAACCAAATAATAAACGTAAAATACTGCCCTCCGATATAAACTCACTTATAAACGACTTACACTCATCATAAATTACCTTTAAAGCAGATACAAACTTCTCTTCAAGTTTACTTTGTGACCAAACCATTTCCTTAATTTTTCTATAGATATTCGACAATATTTTCTTGTATTTTGATTGCCTACGTTTATCTTCTTCAATTTCTTCTACTTGTTGCGATTCTCGGCATGATTCTTGGCTAATATCTTGTTCCATACCATTTTCAGATACTTGCCGGCATTTTTTCTGTTGTGTTTGTTGTGACATGTGTGAATGTTGTGATTGTGACACTTGTGACAGTTGTGTTAACCCTTGTGTTATCCTATGTTTCTTCGCTCTTTGTCGTTGGACTTGTTTACGGGATACGAGTTCGTCATCTTCATTTTCAAAGTTAGTTTCATCGAACGATACACATACGACCTCGCCGCTCGCTTTATCCTTTTCAGAGGTATATACTATTGCAGAATCTGTCGACTGGACGTCTTACTTAGTTCTTAAGGTAGTTTGCTTACTAATATATATTTCCAAAGCCTTCCTATATGGTACATTTTCTTGACTCATTATATCTCGTATGGATTTTTCTTTGATGAAAGATGGGCACGACTTCTCCAGTGCCATATGTGGTCCTTTACAATTTAAGCAAATGAATGTGGTAGTCTCGCAATTTTCATGTTGCTTGCCACACTTGGGGCATAAATGTTTTCCAACCGGGCAAAACTTTTTGATGTGGCCATACTTCCAACATAATGAGCATTGTGTGACTGGGAAAATGTAACGTTCTACCTTGAACCTGCATCCATAGGCGTACAAATAAGGTGGCAGCAATGCACTATCAAAACAAACGCGAACGGTTTCGCTTTCTATCCACTTATTTTCTTGACTCAAACGTCTTAATCTTTTAACTGATATGATTTTACTAGAGCTTTCTAGGACTTCCAATATTTCCTCCTCACTTAACTCGAGATCCACTCCTTTAATAATGCCATAAGTTAAATTCAATTGGTTAACGAGTTGTGCTCGAATTTCCATACTTAGAATCTTCTTGCATTTTAATAGTTTTTCTGCTTGTTCTATATTAGAAAAATGTACGAATACTTTGTATGGGCTCTTGTAATATAATTTAAGAATATTGGTAATCTTTTCATCATGTAACAGTCTCGCCAACGACATTTGTTTAGGTAAAATAGTCAAGGATGTTAAGCATACTTTAATAGTTTCTTCTATATTCTCAAAATCATCTTCCTTGTTTCTCCGCTTTTTCACTGGTCGTTTATGCGTCACGGTAGTAAATCCCTCCTCATCCTTATCTTCATTTTCGCTATGATCAATATCTTTCCTTTTCTCCGCTAAATTCCTCATATCAATTTCGTTCTTTTCATTTTTGTTTAATACTTCTAGCACTCGTTCACAGTTACTAATAATCTCTGAATCGCTTTTATCTGTTAAGTCTTCATCAAAGCTATTTTCATCCATTTTGCACGAAAACAAACGACGCGCGAACACGCGTCGGTAATCGGCTTGTAGAACCCAACAAAACCGCAATAAAACGTGCTCCACTTGTATATTACAAACGATTTATACAACCCGCAATGTTTTATAATTATTATTATGTCCAACACGAATTTAAAATAACAAAATAAAATAATTTTATATTTTATTAAACTTTCCCGCGTCGACCATAGACAACGAACGGACTAATATTTACTCTGTGATGTTGTGCTTTGTGTTTTAGTATATAATTTAGATGTGCTGGGATTTGTGTGTATTTGGAGGCATTGGAAGTGTAGAAGGCATATATAATTTAGAAATAATTTATGTGGAATTTAAAGCGATTATGAATGAACTTGCTGTTCTCAAAGCGACGTAGCTAAGGTGTGCTGTTATTATACTTACTTTTCTTGTTGAAAATAAAAATATTTTGGTGTTAGTTATTGCTTCTACAAGCTCAACTTACTAGAACTATAATGGAACACCAGAATGAGACTCATGAATACATCTTAAAATATGAAGAAATTTCAAGAGTTGGTCGAGAAAATTTAAAACAACTTATCTCATTATCTAACTCTAATAATTACTGTTCCAGTTGTACAACTAAGTGTGCGACTACACCTGCTGAATCAATAGAATTGAATGCACATGGATGTCAGTATAATACACAAAACAAACTGCATCCAGTAAAGACTGACAGTAAGAATGTAATAATTTTTTCAGACCAACTGGGAGTGGGTTTAGGGAGCTTAATTGATCATTACACTGAGCAACCAGTACAGAACTTTTGTTCACCTGGAGCTCAGTCTTGTACCCTAGTTGATAAGATTAAGAGTGCCGACTTGAATGCACAAACTACTGTCATCATATTGTATGATGACAGCTCATTAGTCTCCAAAAACAGTCTCATAGAATTAACAGACTTAATGATAGATGTTAGCACAAAAATAGGATGGAGCTTTATTATTTGTGCATTGCCTTATTCATATGCTCTCACAGATGACCAAAACAGGCAGATAGGCAAATTAAATCTATTATTGTACAATAGGACATGTCATAGTGACAGTATTTTATTTTTTGACACTAATATTTTTATTAGTAATTTCTTTTTAACAAAAGATACTATGTATCTTTCTTATGTACATAGGCGACATCTTGCTAAATTATTAGCATTTAATTTATATACTGACAGGAGTACTACTAGAGTACTTAGGAATTTGGTAGATAATAGTTATACCAATAGTAGTATTGACACATCTATTAGTTTAAACTATTAGATGAGACAACAGATAGGCATTCATGTGTTTTAAACTTAGTTCATCAAAACATACAAGGCCTATCTGGCAAAGAATTAGAAATAGATTTATTTTTAAATAAACATAAGATTGATATCTTATGTATTACAGAACATTGGTTGCGAGGTGACCAATTAATATTTAACAATCAACATTACTCAGTTATAAGTGCATTCGTAAGAAAGAAGGCTATTCGTGGTGGCTCTCTAATATATGTATGTAATAGTTTGAAATGTAAAGAACGTAAGAATATAGCTAAACATTCTATCGAGCGCACTGCTGAGATTTCTTGTTTTGAGCTTGAACAACATATTATAGTGTGTGTGTATCGACCACCACAAAGCGACTTTACTCAGTTTGAAAGCATTATTGAGGATGTCTTAAAACACATCATTTCTAGTAGGAAGTCTATAATCGTATGCGGCGATTTTAATGTCAATTTGTTAGAAAAATCACCAATTTGTACTAGGTTAGTTAGCTTATTTAGGTCATTTAATTTAAATGTTTTGTTCTCTGAACCAACTAGAATAACCTCACATTCGTCTACATGCTTAGATAATGTTTTTGCAATTGTCTTTATTTAAGTAAGGCTGTTTTAACTGACTTGACATCGGATCACTGCGGGCAAAAGGTTGTAATTCCAACTAATACAACCCCTAAAGTACAAGAAATTACATGTAGGCCAATGACCTCTGCTCGCCTAAAACACTTTAGTAATGATGTTGCTGCCGAGATCGCCAGTATTGACTTAACCGTTGATGATCCTGATGAATTATATAAATGCTTATTTAAAATTGTTAATGATGAGTACAATAAAATTTTTAAACTGAAGACGTTTGCAAGGAGCATTAAAGTAAATTTTTGTGATTGGGCAACAGTAGGTATATACAAAAGTAGAGCTAGGTTGTATGATCTATATGGTATGAAGAAATACAATTTTAATCCTGAATTTATTGAATGTGTTAGAAATTATTCAAAGGTTTTTAAGAGGGCATGTGCTTTAGCCAAATCCTTATATTTAAGCAATAAAATCAAAGAATCCAAGAACAAAATTAAAACTTCTTGGAGCATTATTAACAATGAGACTGGTCGAGCTAAATTGGTAGATAACAATTATGAATTAAAATTTAATGGTGAAATTATTACTAGGAAAACTGATGTTGCTCAGAGATTTAACAATTTCTTCATAAACATACCAGTGAACACAACCAGCTGTCTAGATTCATGTCCAAACAAAGCAGAAATGTTGGTTAGGGGCAATGTGAAAGAGTGTGATGTGCTTTTTAATTTTAAATATATTGACACCAATGACATACTGAAGGTATTCAAGACGCTCAATAATAAAAAATCTGTTGACTTATGGGGCATTTCTGTTAAACTTGTGCGACAAATATTCAACAGATGCATAGATACAGGAGTATTTCCTGATCTAATGAAACACAGTAAAGTAATACCATTATTCAAAAAGGGATCAAAGAGCGACCCTAGTAATTTTCGGCCAATTTGGAAAGATTATTTTGCATCAACTAGAGGGCCACTTTCACACAAATAATTTATTTCACAGTGAACAGTATGGCTTTACAAAGGGACGCTCCACCGTTAATGCCGGTGTAACTTTGGTAAAGCATATTTTTAATGCTTGGGAAAACTCGAAGGATGCCATTGGTGTTTTTTTGTGACCTATCAAAGGCCTTTGACTGTGTGGAACATAATACGCTTTTACTTAAATTGAAACTTTATGGTATTAGAGATACCGCACTCAATCTTGTTGCCAGCTACCTTAGTGATAGAATTCAGTATGTAGATGTTAATGAGAGTAGGTCTCTAGGTTTGCCAGTAGGAATGGGCATTCCACAGGTCTCTATTCTCGGTCCATTTCTTTTTTTAATATATATTAATGATTTGCCGTTCTTTGTACAAAATTTATGTGATATTGTTTTGTTTGCCGACGATACGTCACTAATTTTTAAAGTTGATCGTAATTTAAGTAATTTTGATACCGTCAATAACACTCTTGCACAAGTATTAGATTGGTTTTCGACAAATAATTTGGTACTCAACTCAAGCAAAACCAAATGTGTTAAATTCTCTTTGCCTAATGTCAAAAGTGTTCCTACTAATATAATATTAAATAAGGAAACAATTCAACTAGTCGAATCAACCGTATTCTTAGGTGTAACTTTAGATTGTAAGCTTCAGTGGGGTGCCCAAATATCCTGTCTCGCAGTAAAACTTAGTTTTGCAGCGTTTGCAGTTAGAAAAGTTAGGGAATTCACAGATATAGATACTGCTAGACTAGTTTACTTTAGTTATTTTCACAGCGTAATGTCTTACGGAATAATGTTATGGGGTACAGCTGCTGATATACAGACTATTTTTGTCATTCAAAAAAGGGCCATACGTGCAATTTATAAGTTAGGTGCTAGAGATTCTTTACGTGATAAATTTAAAGAAGTAGACATATTGACAGTTGCATCGCAATATATATATGCTAACCTAATGTACATTAAGAAAAACTTAATTCTATACCGCAAAAATAGTGATTTGCACAACGTGAACACAAGGAATAAGCATAAACTGGTGGGAACTAACTACCGTCTACATAAAGTTCAGAACTCATTTGCGGGGATTGGTATACGTTTTTTCAACAAATTGCCTCTTGAAATAATGAATTTACCCATGCACAAATACAAACGGACAATTAGGAACTTTCTTTTACAAAGGGGTTATTACACTATTAAGGAATTTTTAAATGATAAGACACCGTGGGGATAGGCTTAGGCTTGTTTAACTCACGATTATTTTATTTACATGTTAAGTGGAGGTGCCTCGTGAACACATGATTTTTGCAGGATTTGGATATTTTTATGATTTGTTGAATGTAGTTTAACATTATTTATCTCTGATCATATCATTGTTCACTTGTCACCTTCACAAAATTCTTTCTACATTTGCATTCCTTCACGCGTTCCACTAACTTATGTTAATAATAACGATCTGGAAAATGGAGGTAATTGGCGGTCATGGTCAGTACACCAATAGATTGTTTCTTACTGCTGGTTCGTATACCGTTGTCGTCATGCTCACTAAAATGTCATTTCTTGTGGTGGCGTCGTGTGTCGGGTCATCCCTGTCCCTCTAATATGTCGAGAGGGATGATGGCTGGCACATGCGTCGTACTCGTGAACGGGTGCTACTTGCGATGACTGGTCGATGACGGTCTTGCGGGCTGGTATTAGATTTTATTATTTAACTGCATCATTTCCATCATGGTTCTGATCACTTTCGCGGATTGCCTGCATTATTAGGTATATATAATGTAAGTGGATGCTCCTGTTTCACCATGTCTATTCTGAGGAGGCTAACCAAAAGTATTATGCTTGAGTATTATGATGTACAGTAAATATATACAAGTGATATAGAAGGTGTAACAGTTGCAGCACCTTACAAAATGTAAATTGTGTATTATGCAAAACCTGGCGATGAAAAAGAGTGACCGTGAGTTTTATTGCCCGTTCTTTCTCATGGTTCTACCTATTGCTTTGCGAACGTGGCCGTAAATGTAAATGAAGAAGCATACAGTAATAATGTTTTAAATTTGAGTATAAGTAATTATTTTATAAATTTATTATTTTGACGTTCATAAGCGTCACATTGTGACCCAAATGAATAAAGGATTTTGAATTTGAATTTGCTTGGAAAATATTACCACTGTTTGCTTTGCAAATATGAGAAGACTCATATTTAACTAAACTGAACTAAATGTTGCTTTTGATAAGCACATTTAACACAAATAAATAGTCATCGGGCCAAATCAACACTTACGATGATTTAAGAGAAATTTCTAGTTTAGCTAGCGAGATTTTAAACCTATGTGCTAAAGTAACAACCAAAGCAAACGAAGAAAAGAAAATGAAGCTTTTTCATCATATTTCTTGTTTCAACGAAATAGCGCTTAGCGACTCCACTTACAAAAAAAAACAATAACAACTCATGAATGCATCAAACTATAACACAACAGTTCTACTGGAAAAATATCGTTCCAAACAGCTGTTCTGCATGCCTCAAGAAAAATTAAATACTTCTTTAAACAAAAGCCCGGTTCAACGTCTGGGAGCGTAATTAAAAGCGCCTGTCCTTCGGGAAATCGTCGAGCGGTCAATTAATGTCGCGAATGTTCTGCTATGTCGTTCGTACGAATTCATTTAAACTAAGTGGGGGAATATGAGATGTGTGGTATGAGAGTGCATAATTTTCCCGTCAGTGCTTAATATATAATGTGGTGGCAGATTAAATCATGTCAGTTTTTATTTTAAATGAGCAGCAGAAGTTGTCCTGTTTGCGTCGAAATATTTCTGATTTATTGTATCGACATTTATCCCACTACTCGGATTTTTAGCAAAGGTCAAGTGATTCTTCCAACCAAATACGAGAAACATACTAACTATTTTTTATTTTTTATTTAATTACATTTCTGAATATAGATTTCTTTTTGTTGATGTTTTATTATTAAGTCGCGGGATCCATAGTATATAAAATAGTGTTATTATTTTCAGGAAAAAATCTACTGACTCGGGATACAAATTCTTTAGGTAAGTTGCTTCACGTCAATGTGATGGGTAAGATTCGAACCGTAGTTATTATTCTCATATGACCACCATCAAGGTACACCACGATTCCAGCTAGTAGGCCCCGAACGCTTTTTGAGCAGTGTCTCCCAAACGTCCTCCAAATCGGTCGATCATAAGGTGGCGGCGTTAATAAAAAAAAGGTGTTATGAGGTCCTTGGTACTGACGCTTAGTTGGAATGGAAGTCCGTTTCGAGCAGTCTACATTATAATACAGTAATTGTATTCGTAAGGTTGTCACAAGCAACTCGCAAAGCAAACATCTATTCCGAATTTAAACTTTCGAGGTTTTTAAAATTATTTGTATATTGCTGTTGCAATAAACGAGAAAGAAAGAGAAATAGACAAATGTACTTGCTCGTAACATTCACCCGCCCGTAGTACTAGAGTAAGTCTGTGATCATGGCGCTTGCAATAGTGCCGAACTATTGCTCTAGACAAAGGTACGTGGTATACCGGCAAAATTTACAAAAAGAAATTAATTCACTTAGAAATGCTACTACAAGTTAGCCCTGATTCTTCCTTCATGATATTTTTACACATAAAATATCGTAAAATGAGCTGAAGCACGCATGACCTCATCATAACATCACAAAGACTATTCTCTGACTGTCACTCCTATGTCCGAGATATAAAGACGTCGCGCACTTGTACTCGTGTGATCAACACAGTCCAGTCGCCGTCAACGTTAATACATCAGCTCGGTGACAGATGATGCCGTTATGAACATTCCTTGGGGATGCCGGACAGGATAGAGGGAGAGAGAATAGGGGGTGAAACGGAGGGGTAAGACACTGATTTATTGTTTGATCACGTCACAAATCTTCAGCCTCTGTAAGTGTAGGTGTGAGTTTATGGAGTGTGATAAATTGAAGTATGGAATTGTCGGGAGAATTCGCTTTGGCTTGGGGTGTATGATTTTTTGGGCAATGTTATAAATCAGAATATTTCAATGTTTTTAATGGAGGAAATGTAGGTAACGTTGTTGTTGAGAACGTATACTACGAGTGGCTACAACAGACTGATGATGCTGATACTACTTGACAACCGACGTAGTTAATTTTTTATTTGACTTTCATAATCGTTACATTGTGTCCTAAATGAATAAAGGATTTTCACTTTGACTTTAATGATTTTATAACAATATATACCGTTGATTTTATAACAACCGACGACCGGTTGGTGTAGCGGGAGTGTAAGCGACTGCTACGCCGAAGGTCGCGGGTTCGATTCCCGCTCAAGTCAAACATTTGTGTGCATAAACATGGATGTTTGTCTTGGTCTGGGTGTTTCTATGTATAATATGTATGTATTTACAAAAAAAAAAGTATATATGTATGTTTATCCATTATCTAGTATCCATAGTACAAGCTCTGCTTAGTTTGGGACTAGATGGAGTTGTGTGAATGTGGTAGAATATTATTATTATTATACAGTTCGTGGTATCACAAAAGCTGTTATTATTATTATTATTATACCACTCTGATGATATGAAATCTTATGAAATTATTCAATTCCCTAACAACAATCACTACAAAGACATTAAACTGGAACCCAAGCTTGCCTCTTTCACAAAAGCAATTTTATAACATTGTAATCAAAACGAAGCCATCAAGTTTGACTCGTGATCTGTAATATCGCTCGCACTCAATCTACTGTGAAAACCTCTAAGTTTGCACAAAACTGACACAATCACCAATTTCTTAGACTCGATGGACCAAACTAGAACATTATATAGAACCAGATTTACGCTAGAACAACGATGAATTATAGGTCAAAGGTTACAAAGCCGATTTGGTCTCCGATATTATTTTGATAAGTACAAAGACAAAAGACGGCAAAATTACGTCATGGCCTATAACATTCTTATTTAAGTGCTTGACTTTAGTACTGGAATTGGTGCTGGCTACGACCTGCGTAAATGTCTCCATATAATGTAAGGGACACTAGAGATGCTATATAATTTAAGTGACGATTAAAATTTATTCCACCCGCATATATATGTAGTAATTTACAGACGTTTTTATCGAATTAACAACTGGCATCGTGGAACTTAGAATCTAGGATCCTAGCTCTGTGTCTTTGCGATCTGTGGACGGTCTTATAAGCGCAGGGTTCCACGCTCTTGCAAGTCCAACTAGATTGGTTGAATACTTGTCAGTTTCGCCACCAAGTGACTGCAATCTAGCTATCGCAACCAGAAAGATAAACATGTTTCTAAGATGATATCAACTGCGATCAGATGGAACTAGTTTGTGTAGTTTCACTATGTGCTTTAGTTTATGTAAACAGCTCCTTGATTTTTAGCACAAGATATAAATAAATATTCATTAGCCTCCATCTTTGTTCACAACGAATTTGAATTACCAACGACTCTTCACACAGAATGTTCATTAAGAAAATAACTTGAGTCTAATAAATCATTAGGCACATATAAAACGGTCTAAGAGCTGGATCAGTTTGCACAGTGAACGAATCTGAGACAGTTTATTAGCACTACTTGTTTACAAGTAAGGGCACTCGATGTCACTCGAAACGACGATAAAGCCTTTATTTATCCTCTAGGGAGATTAAGCGAGTTAAAATATTCATTTACATCGTTAGATCTTGAATTAGATTTTGTTGGTTTTGTTCAGTAAATCGTTTTGTTGCCATCTATTGTGAAATGCGAAGGTTTAGATTAATTTTTTGTTGGTATTGTTGTTCATTATTTTTATGAATAGAATAGAAATGAGTTCATATTTTAATACAAGGCTCACGTTAAAATAAGATCTTGGTTAATTTAAAGCTGTTGTATAGAAAATAATGGAGGTATACTTCAGGTATACTACATAAGTATACAACACACCATAGTGATTAATGTAGTCACTTCACTATTGCTGTTATATCAGGTATTATTGGTTTGAAACTCACACGGGATAGCACTTAGTATGATTCATAAAATTGTTTCGAGTCTGAGTGTTTGCGTGGCCACCGTCTCCATAGTTTATTCTAAATTCCAATCCATTAATTCACTAAAGTTAGAGGGTAACACTTATGAACGTCAAAATACTTTTTTACTGCCAGGTTTAGATAGGTAATCGGGCTTTGAGAATTTATTTTTAAGAAACTCATGTCACTCGTTAGAATCGCCAAAATATGTATGGCAATATCAAATTTTAAACAGTTCGTGGTATCACAAAAGCTGATAATGGTAAAACCATATTTCTGCAGAATGTAACCCCCATCGCCTGCTTAATTGTTTTTGTTGAAAAACAGTAGTAATAAGCAGTCTACAAACAAAGTGTTTCAAGTGAGAATTTAACCGCTTCGTTGTATTAAAAACAACAAATAAAATAACGAGTTTAAGCAAACAATAGACAATTAAATAAATGATCTGCGGAAATGCAATAACAAATAGTTTATGAAAAAGCATTCGCAAAACGCGAAAATGTAATTAAGGAAGTTGTTTTAAGTTTAACGTCTCATGTTTTAAATGTGTTTTAATCGCAGACGCCATGCTGTTTTCGTGAACAATATTACATTTTATATTAAGGCTATTCGGTTCACTGGTAGTGGAATTGCTAGAGGCTTCAATTTAAATGTTATCATGTTTCTAGTTTATGAAGAATTATTTGATCTTTACATATAATTTTATAATATACTGAACTATTTTCTGCAACATAATATTAAGATCTGTGCTAGCTTAGTGGCGAAGTGAACATCTTAAGTATTTCGCAGCCTGATTTCAGAAAATTCATTACATAATCTCAGGGCCGGATTTAAGGGGGGGCAGGCGGGGAAATGGCCCCGGGGCCCCCACAAGAGGGGGACCCCCACAACCGAGATAAAAACATTAAAAAGAAAATATCTGCATTTGTTCACTTCAATCCGCAAAAACATTCATGCAATGAACTTGAAAATCATAAATCCAAATTAATGTTTAAAAAAAAATCGACATTATAAAATTTTCATACCAAATAAATTAAATCAACTAGACAGAAATTGCCTATACCTTTTCTGTAATTTAGTCAAATACATATTTTTATACAATAAAATGACGAATCATTTGTCTGAAAACCATAGGTAATTGATTGCCGTAAGGATTGAAGTAAGTAGGTATATTGATATTTCAAAAACAACCAAATAATCGCCGCAACGCGTGATGCTTAAAACACTAATAACAACCAAACAAGAACTGCCACACGATCCTGTAAAAACGTCAGATGATTGATTACATGGAGATAAGGTCGATGGTAGTCTCGAGGTAGGTGACACCATAAAACCTTTAAAATCATGTAGTGACAATCAAGAAGAAGTGGATAATGGTTTCAAAAATCACATTGGTCTTTGGCCCGTCGTGATAACTGAAGGAATGATCAAATATTGGTCAAGAACGGTTCCGCAAAACTGCAAAATTGTGATGAAGTCTCACTCCAGAATTCTGTTCTACAATTGCGAGATAATACAAATTTTTCGGCAATGTACAAAAAACATGTTTATACGTCGCAATCAAAATCAAGAGACTGTCAGTCGATTCGAGCTTTGTTTTTCTCTGACTACGAGTAAAATATATTGCAAAGCTTGTACTCTAATGACTATTCAAGTTAAGTGGGAAGGCTTCAGTGACTGCAAGCATGCAACGGAGCGCCTATACGAGCACGAGATATCGAAGACCCATTTGGAGTCAACGATTAGTCTAGTGCCACGGGGAGAAGGCACGGGATGTATCGACCGAGAGCTAGCGACGCAGGAGGCACAGCACATCATCGCTGAACGGGGCTTTATCTTCCGAGTAGACGACGAAATCATTGGATCACCGAGAAATGGCAATTTTCTGGGTATTTTGGAATTGCTTGTTAGTAAGAGATCCGTAGAAGTGCGACCTTCACCGATCTGATAATTGGATGAAAATTATTTTATATGAAATTTTGCATGTTAAAAAAATATATCGCGAATGGGTTGGTAAAAAAACCCGGTTCAGACTAGTAAAAGTAGAAAAAAAATGGCTTTTCATTTAACATTGCATTTACGCGTTTAATTAATAAGTTTAGTCCTTACCGAATGTATAAACCCTAAAGGTTACGGTAAACATTGGGTTATAAATTTTTCCTGGCGTATTTGTAGGGTTGCCAGGTATAAACACTTCGACTGTTAAGTTGATACTAGCTAAATTTATCAACTTCTTTAAAAGGTAAGGTATTAAGATGACCGCTACTTCACTGCAAATACGATGATATTGGGTTGCCTACGAAAAACCTGTCAGGAAAAGCGGTAATTTTTTTTTAGCCAGGACCGGGTGTCTTTCTAACAACCCCCAAAATTTGATATAAAATACTTTTCATCCAATTATCAGATCGGTGAAGGACGCTCTTCTACGGATCTTAGACTATGTGGAGTACGAACCAACGTTGGCATTCATTTCTACCGACATGCAAACAAAGTGAGCGGTTACGTCAGTTACCTTTCCTCAACCGTATGCGAAGAACTGATAAGTTCCATGTGTAATCAAGTACCGATGAATGATGAATCATCGGATTCATCATTCATCAGTACTTGATTCTCATAAAGATCAACTTAAAATAGTTGTTCGATATATATATTTTTACCTTATTGCGGCCAGACTGGTGAAGGAACAGCAAATGCTTTAATATTTATTTTATTTGCCCATCAAATTAATATCCTTGATTGTCGCGGACAATCGTACGATAATGCTGCAAATATGAGTGGAAATTACAAAGCGATGCAAGCTCTTATTTTGCAGAAAAATCATTTATCAGCGTTTGTACCACGTTGTGGTCTCTCACTGAATTTGGTAGAAAAAACTCTTGTGCATCAGCAATACAAGTTTATTCAGAATTTATGTAAGTACGTTTTTACACCAAGTACAAAATCTATCACCAAGAGAAAAAATTAAAGTGACTGATTTTAGCCCAGTTATCGATCAACTTTGTGTTTCTCTCATAGAAAGATTGCAAGCACACGAAGCTGTTCGATTGAGATTTGGATTCCTCAACCACGTAGATGAGATGGACGTCGCAAATTTATATGCCGCTGCAGAGGAATTAGTAAAAGCTTACAAAGACGATTTCGAATCTAGACTTGGCAATGAGTTGGTACAATTGGTATCTTTAATAGACTTGTAAAACAGGACTGTGAAAAAATCAATCAAAGGAACTGTTTTATTATCGCATTCTTGAAAATCAGAATTGCCGAGCTACTTTCCCGAACATAGAAATGACATTAAGCACCGGAGAGCGCTCGTTTTCAAAATGAAAATGATCAAGAATAGGCTCCGATACAACAACGATGGAACGAAAACGGGCTATCGAAACTAACCCTAATCAAGAATTAAAGTGATTTACTCCGCGAGCTAGACTTCAGCGAAATGATCGACGACTTTTCATCCAAAAAAGTTCGCCATTACATTAACACCGTTATTTCGTTTTTAATCAATTGTATTTTTTTATTTCCCGAAGTTTAATTTGCTGACAGTGTATTTTTTTAATAGTTTAAGGAAAAAAATATACGGACAATAAATAGGGGCCCCCACATCTACATTGCCCCGGGGCCTCCAGATCTCTAAATCCGGCCCTGCATAATCTTACATTAGGTTTGACGGATACACTACAACTGGGATATAATTAATTATTTCAAAGTAGGACACCGTTCTTACTCGTGATACTTCTTCCTCTTACATTGCGAAGAAGGCAGTAAATGTAAATGTAGAATCAATATGTAATTAATTCCAATTTTGCATAAGAGCCACATCGTGACCAAAGTTAATAAATAGTCTTTACTTTAACTAAACCTTTTTGTGTGCGATTTCAAAATTCTCTTGACTTTTCCCAAAACTTAGAACCTTGTGTGTGTGTACAACGTGTAAGCAAAGTGGATATTTAACGTTATATTAGATCAGAATATTTTTCTCCGCGGTCAGCGGTGAACATAATTATTATTATATATTTTCGAATAATATGTTAATAGTAGTTCAAACTATAATCAAAATAGAAGAAATCCAGTGGCAATTTGAAGCAAGAAATACGAAAGCTTCTTGCCTGCTTTAGATCGCATAGTAAAGAACCACAGGTGAAGGAAACATTACAGCAACGGTTTACTAAAAATACGCACTGACAGCTGTAAGTTAAAAATGTTTAGAAGAATAATGCCACCTAACCCTTATTCTTGACTGCGTATATCACAGAAACAGAAGCTAACCACTAGACGGAAAAACCAATAGAAGAACATTAAGACATAATTCCTTAAGCATTTATAAGACTGAGCACTGTTGAGCCACCCAGTCCCCGGCCGTTCATCGGAGCGGCAAGTACGCTCAGCAGACCGACGAAATATGGCTGCAACGGAAAATAACAAATCTTTCTATACTAATATCATATAGTCGAAGAGTTTGTTTGTTTGGTTAGTTCAACGCTGGTTTGGTTAGTTCATCTCTGAAACAAGCAGACGTATAGCTATATATGTATATGCAACGGGTCTTGGTCACGTAATTATTTGAAACCTTGTACCAGACTTTTTTTATATTACAGCAACATTCACGAGGAAGCAGCAGATAATGCAGCGAAATCATGACATAATCTGTTAGTGCCTCTACCGCGGTACCAACAGACTGCTACATATAGAGTATCAGGCTCAAACTCATGAACCGCACCACGGAGTTTTCAAAGCTATGTGCATATTCAAAATACATATATTGTATACATTCACTGGTCTAAGCAGTGCAATGTCGCTGTCTCTATGGACTGCAAACGTAAGACGGCAGTTTCTCTGAAGAAAAGCTAATATTCGTTCAAATCGGTATAGATTAGAAAGAGAGTCCTCTTTCCTCGGGCTCCAAGATTAATGTCTTATGCGACTGAAGTAGCGCTAGTACAATGATGATTTGTATGGAAGGCTGGCTCATAGCATTCCCCAGAAATCAAATCATGGAATCACAAATATGGAAAGGTCATGTAACATGATGCTTTGACCCTCATGAGCTGCTCGAAAAGGTTGTAATAGTACGGGCGAGCAAGGAATACGAGGCAATACGACGGTTCAATTGACGAGGTGTGCCGAGTAAAACCGCGGGGCGCGGCTAGTATGAATTATATTCGCAATGTCCATAAGAATTCCGTTCACAATAGCAGCAGATAAATGAAGAAAGTGTGCCGTCCTCGCTTCTCTGTTTCAACACGGCTGAGCAGAAAAATCCCAAGTTCTGTTTTGTGTAGGGTGACAATGTTTAAATATTAATGCTGATTTATTTATAGAGCGTTTGTATCTGTTTTTAAATGTCTGGTGATTATGGCAAACGGTTTATTTTAACATAAAGTAAATCATTATTTTCTGATTATGGGAGTATAATACGCAAGAATAAATGTGGGCGACGTAAGTTGATGCTGTAAAAAAGCTAGCGAAAGAAATATGCAAGCGTAGCAAAATCTAAACATTTTTCTCTTGACAACGAGGTTGCTCTAAGTTGTGTCACGACAGTGATATCACCGCTTAAGCGCGCTGAGCAAGCGAACCCATAACCTCCAGCGTAACAATCAGGCTTACGCCCGTTTCCAATTTACTATATTTCCATGGTTTTGGCCAGTAGAGATAGATACTTGACATATATTATATTGCATGGATATTATATCCAATATTTATCACCAGTAGTCAAATCTATCGATGGATAGAAAATTGGAAAGGGCACTAAATCACTGTTTGAGTAACACTAAACTAGCCTAGTTTGAACGAATGCACAGAACACGAGGAAACTTCATTTTAATACCTATTGAAATCAATATAATATCTAGTTAAATAAGAAAGATTTTTCCGTGAAGTAGTAAAATACGTATAAGTAACATATAGCCAAAGTAATTTCAGACGTAACATAAAAAGTTCGTGGTCAACCTTGTTTGTAATCGTTCACCATCTTCAGCCCGTTTGTGTCTTAGCAGGATTTATTAAAATACTATTATCACCAGAATTGTGCTCGCTACGTACTACGTACTAGTCGTAGCGAGCACAATTCTGGCGGGTGAACGACCTTTTTATAATGAAAAATTTTGAGAGTTTTACGGAATAGGGTAGCTGAAAGTGTTTTTTTATTATTAATATTATCTATATCCGCTTTCATATTGAGCAATAAACAAGCATTTTAATATCAAATCGGACAAAGACATCATATTAATCCGGCTTTTATCAAACTTTTTGTATAGCAAGAAAGAAATACAATATATATATATATATATAATAGATTTCATTGTGTGTTCTTTTGACTTGTTCCAATTGAAGGCTTCGCGTGAGTGTCGGTTATGTGTAGCTATAAAACTCCAAAGTTTAATAAAAACCCGTTTCGTCGTTTTTGCCCAAACATTCATGTCTCTATCCATCCATGCTCACAAACTTTCGTATTTATAATAGTAGTAATATAATTCATTATTTTTACGGTAGTTAACTACCCTATTCCCCGCGGATAAAATAGTAGTTGCAAGCATGGATAATATAAAAATTAAAATTGAAAACATAATTCTCAAAGGCATACCAATTTGTACGTACTCAAATCGCTCGCACACAATCACACGTAATCCAAAATCTTTGTTTGTTTACAATTACTCTCGTAACTACGTTGTAGTTACTGGTTGTTGGATCGATCGCTATTAATTATGTTTACTCTTACGAATAACTAAGTAACATGGTTTTAGTAGTTAGCTGAGTACATCGATAACAAAGATACTTAAGTTTCATATTACTAAGCCGTTTATTTTGATGTTTAGGAACGATTTTTTTAGTTTTACGGTGTATACACAAATTACTCTCTCATTCTCCGCATCTTTATATGTAGGTTTGGAGTCTGACGCTCTTCTACAAACGTTCAGAGCCTACCCACTAAAATCACCGCAGTTCATCGACTGTAGCGGGGAGTCCACGCAAATCACGGCTAGTGTACTTTGCTCGGACCCCGCCAGGAATGTGTAGGAACGATGCATAGTTCTCCAACTTTAAAGAGGATCTTTGGTTATCCGCCCGACGGTTACCACATGCATTATTATCAAAGCCTGAGTCACGAGGGACTTTATGTGTTATTCTATAATATGATTATTTCATCACTACTACTGCCATATGCCTTATGTAACTAAAAATCACTTGAAAACAATGTCCGGTAAAATATACTTGTAAAACCGCTTCTTAAGACAGTATCGCATGCATCCGACAGGAAAAAGATACCAATACTATTACAAAAATTCAACTACCAGTAGTCCTGTTATTATAACACTACATTTCAAGGGCTGTGTTATAACATGTCATATTTAAATACCATGACATCTCAAAAGCAACCCCTTGAGTCATCTTCATATTCAGTTACTGCAATATTTTCCGGCCACTCAACCATACGTCAGTAGATCACTATAAAGATTAGCTACACATGAATCGTGGCCCGAAATCCGGGCACAGTTTCTCCGTCGTTTAGATCGTAAACTACAGAATATCCTCCCAACGTCTACAATATGGTAGCATACGTCTGGCCAGATTTATGGCAGGCCAACTGAATTTGTAGGCCCCATCGAGATGATAAACCGTGCCCCTTCCGGACTAAACGAAAGTTAATAGTTTACAAGTTTGACCCTCGTTCGTGCCGATACTACGATAGTTTTTGTATGCCTCAGTGTTTTTAGTTTTGGAATGATTTGACTTCAAAATGAGTTTTGTTAGTATGAATTATTTCGGAGATAAATACCGAATCTCGAGTGGAAACCCATGTGCATCTCTGGTCATTTACACTAGCGTTTTAGGTGGCCATTGTGAGTACTTATTTTTAATAATATGTTAACTCTGTGCTTTGTAGGATATTCTTTACCATTATGTCTGTCATAAATTAACTATGATAATTTATGTGAGGAGTCAGTATTCTCCAAAATATATTTCCTACAACCTAAAAATATAATATTTTTGTCCTATGCTACGACCGACGCCTTGCCGTGTCCATTAAAACACGATGCTTAAATGCCACAACAAGCGGATATCCATCAAGACTGCCGCAAACGTTGCTTAAATTTGTCTATTTTTCAAGGACGAAATTAAGTCAAGAAAATCAAATCTGAGCAATCAATTCTAAAGTTTCGTATAACCTAACATGATATGCGTTCAGTCATCATTGACAGCCTACCATAGTTCACTGTTGAATATAGGCCTCTCCGATGGCATTCCACTAAGCTCGGTTTCGGCTCTTCATGTCTAGTCACTGCCAGCTTCTTTGCGTAAATTGTCACTCCACCTATGCTTCGTATTTTCAAGAAATAAAATGAATCATATTTATGTCATGAAATCTTGAATACATACCTAACGCAAAAGTTTACCAGAGCAACATTCCTATGAATTCAACATATTGTTCGTGTTTTGTAGCAAACTGTCTGTCTAGACGGTGCTAGCTCTATTCTAACTATTCTAAAAGACCTTTTCTTTTCGTCTTGATTTGATTTATCAAACGCGACAATTTTGTTGCATGATCTCTTCAAGTATAGACTTGTGGGTTTTGTCTTTAAATTATTTTAATGGTGCGTATACCTACTTGCAAGCTGCTATTTTAGATTTTTATTTTAGTTCAGTGTTCAAAAAGATCTAACTTATTTTATCATTATAATAGTGTGATAATACCAGACCTAGTGTTAGCCAATATAAACAATACTGCTATATTGACATTGTTTGCAATAAAATCACGTAATATATATATCGGTACCAAATGTGTCATAAGCATGAATTTTCGTAAATGTGGCTATCCATACTATCATCGATCTAGCGTTGTCCCGATTGCATTCAACTTTCGTATCGTAGCCTGGGGGCCCTATTTGTCATTTAATCAGGATTGACAGAACATTAGATTTGCCTGAGCTTTTTTAGGACCATGCAGAAAGTATCGGGTTCAATTCCACGGCGCGCACCACTGACTTTTTTATTTATACGTATTAAATAATTGTAAATTATCGCTTGCCTCGTGTCTCAGAGAGAACATTAAGACACGCGTCCCGGATATCATAAAGATCTTTTCACCACAGCAGCTCAAACATGCCACTTTTGCTGCGAGACAACAGTGAATAAAACGCCATATTGATTCGAGCGTGAGGCAAAGTAGCTTTTTAATTTTTCAATTTTCAGTGCCACGAATTGACATTGTTCAGCCATAAATTTGAAACATTCGAATTTTACTGTGCTCTGTCTCTTTCACATGCATATAAAAAAGCGAGTGACAAAAACGAACTCCTTCGAAATTCGATTTTGGAATTCGATTATTCGACCTCAAAGAAAACACGTTCGGAAACGCGTTATACCCTAAAATTTTAAGATATAGGTACAAATATCTTTCTGTATAAAGAAATTATGTTGTTTTTTAAATGTTATTGTTTATATGTTTAATATATTATTGGATTTTAATAAAAATAAGTCTAATTAATAGTATAAAATTGGTATTTAACCAATACATTTTTATTATATAGGCCGTGTGGTTGACGGCATAGAATACAAGTGTCACCACCCCCTATCTTCCCGTGGGTGTCGTAAGAGGCGACTAAGGGATAACACGATGCAAATACCGTCTTTGCGTAGAGACGGAAAACTCGACATCAAACCCTATACGACTGCCTCGTTGGTCTCGCGGCGTAGATGTGCGCGTGGGATCGGGAGGTCCCGGGTTCGATTCCTGGGTCGGGCAGTGTTATTGGGTTTTTCTGTCACGAAATTCTCAGTAGCAGCACGGAGTCTGGAAATGTGCCCGGTACGGCAATAGGCTCGCCCCTTATTACGTGGGACTAAAGAATATCTGGCGAAAAGTGGGTGTAGAAATACACCTCTGCCTACCCCTTCGGGGATAAAAGGCGTGACGATATGTATGTATGTACATTTTTATTTGGAATTTCAACAATGATACATTTGAAAAATAAACATCAGGGACACGGTATCAAAACACGATTTAAAAAAATAGCGGGAATAAAGTAAACATTTCGCTGATGCTGATAGCTTATAGCGTAACGTGTTAAATTACAATAATATAAAATACCTAATCTAAAAAGATGAGTGAAACTAGTGATGATGACTGTACTTTAACACCAGAATAGTTAAAACAACACGTGATTAATGCAGAATTTTGTTTTCAATTTATTCCTGTTAATTTTTATGTCTCCTAAGTAAGTAATATGTGTTCTCACCGCTGAGGTGAAAAGTTATGTGTGCTACACGAGAGCAAAGTTTTTTGCATCTCGTGCTATTGAGTCCCTCACTGCGCTCAGGATTCTAACTTTGATTCACTCGCTACGCTCGTGAATCAATCATAGAATCCTTCGCTTGCTCGGGACTCAAAATCAGCACTCGCAACAAAAAACAACTTTGCTCTCTTGTTGCATAAATAACTATTGACAGTAGTTAAAAGAAGCCAGTACCCCTGAATAATTTGAGACTAGTCTAAAGCTCGGTAGGTACACGACTTGCGGAACTCAGACAGGCAGACGCTCTGTGGAAAAGCTAATATTCAGTCAAATCCAGTTAGTCAAATAAGTGGACCGCGGGTATCTGGGATATTGCTAGGACGCTAGCTTTTTTTGAAAGTGACTTTTACAGTACCACCTTCGTAGCTCTCAATTACCTAACAAAACACATCAATACTGACACTAGTTTTCAAATCGTTACAATTGCCCAGTTTTGCACACACATTCAATCAACCTATTAAGACTTGCTACCGGGAAACGTGATTTCCAGTGCTATTCCATCACGTTCCACGTACAACAAACCATTCAAACATCGGAAACCAATAATATTAATTACATATGTACCGTGAAAACTGAATACTGCTCGATTAAACGGGTTTTTTTAGACGAGTCCTCGTTACGTAAAGATCTCACGTGCATGTTTGTGTATTACGGCGCTGATACACCTGAGCATTCACTTGTAACAGAACAGCAAGCATTCACCGTTTTCTGTTTGCTTGAACCGAACATTTTCACGATCATTCTAGCGAACATTCTAAATTCAAACAGTGCGTAGAATATAGAAAAAATATAGAAATCTCAGTGCAACAGCAGTTTTAGCCAATATGTTTACCTCAGTTTAACATATGAATTATTTCTGGAGTAAGAGTAAGATATATATACAAATAAGGTTTCTTAATAATAAAATGCAGATTTTAATTTGAACAGGTTTAAGAAATCACACAAGTGTCTGTAAAAGTAGTCAAAAGTAGATGGCGCTACCAATATCGATAAATAAATTTGAACGTAGGTATTCAAATTTATTTATCGATATTGGTAGCCATCTACCTTTCTATCGAGAATTAGTTACATCAACTTCAATCGTTCCATGCTTGCTCGTTCAATGCGAGCGATCCTCTTGTCTCCTTCGCTCCCCTCCCAAGGCACGCCTACAGAACAGTCAAGAATAATCCGTGTCGCGACGAACGCATGTACCGCACCGCTATATTTTTTACCGCTCCCGGGATATAACGAGAACTGAACTACGCGCGAGTGTGGTGGAGTGATTTGGTGCAGATTCAGTATTCCCGAAGACACCAGGAGGCTGCCATTTGTGAAGAAGAGGAATGATTTGCAAGGTAAAGCGTGTCCTTAGAATATCCTACACCCAATGCCACTCCCTCTCCCATCCCCAAATATTTTATCGCTATTTATTCTGAGTAAGCCCATCACTAGTCAAGTTAAAATTAGTGACAAACTACGAAGATTCTTCCCTAGATTAAAATCATAAGTCAAAGTGAAGTAAATATATTGGGTTTAACCGCCATTGTAGCGCGAATTCTATTTACATTTGTTTTGTAACATTTGCGATAATGCTCATTACAGGTGAATGCTCAAGTGTATCAGCACCTTTACATATAATATAAATAAATAATGTTCGGTGTACTAACATCAAGTAAGCAAGTTGGTTTTATTATTCGTTTTGGTTAGTTGGTGGCGTTTTTTTGAAACTTTTACATAATATTTAGGATTAAATCAGCTGTTAAAGAGGCGGTGAAAACGGTTATAAACAAAAACTCTCAAACAAGTCAATAAAAAATACGATAATCAACAACATTCGGCTCAATCATAAGCGGCTAGGAGATCATTTAAACCACCAGGCACATCATCTTTATAGACAAATTTTT
The DNA here is from genome assembly GCA_944739405.2 of Euclidia mi. NCBI lineage: Eukaryota > Metazoa > Arthropoda > Insecta > Lepidoptera > Erebidae > Euclidia > Euclidia mi. The sequence goes on along the minus strand of OX123184.2, from coordinate 14,705,609 downwards.
CAAATGTATACTGAAACTAGCCACGCCCGTTGTTACACCCGCGTCATTAAGAGCTATTACTTCGCACCTGTCGCTCATAGCGTGCTGTTATATAGCACTTCTCGATAAATGGATTATCCAATCAAAATCAGACTAGTAGTTCTTGAGATTTGCACGTTTAATCAAACAAACTGTTCAGCCAAATAATGTTAGTATAGACATGTCAAATTTATAGGAATTCATCGCAAATTAAAAATAGCCTCTGATTAATAAGGAAAATATTTTGAGCAAAACTACTTAAATGTCAAGAGATAGAGAGAGTACACACTCAAAACGATACGACTATTGACTGAACTGTTCTAAATAACTATTCTATCGAAATGCCATTTCAAAACTTAACCAACCTTAATCTGAACTACGATTCTACTATGTTTGACAACAAAACAGGCAAAATTTATAACAACGGAATACGTACAATGTTTAATGACTTGAATATCTTAATTTATGATCTAAAAAGTAGCGAATTAAACACGAACACAATTTCACCACAGTACGATGATAGTTTTTTTCGTCAGTAAACAAAAATTTGTAGTTTTGCATCAAAATATAGCAGGCTTGGTAAATAAATCTGATGAGTTATCAATATGATTGGATGAATTGCTGGATAGGAAACAAAAAGTAGATGTCATCTGTTTAAATGAACACTTCATGAAGAATGGTGACGAAGAAAATCCTTTTATACGAAACTTCAGCTTGGCTGCTTGTTACAATAGAACAGTGAATAGAGTTGGATCATGTATATTAATAAGCCATGGACACCAATGGCGTAAGCTACCAGAGATTGAGAGGTTTTCTCTGCCTAATATCTTTGAATGTTGCGGGATAGAAGTAATTTCTTTTAAACTGCTTATCATCTGTATTTATCGTGTACCAAAAGTAGCAAATTTAAATATGTTTTTCTCAACACTTGAGCAATTGCTTTCATATGTTAATAAGAAACGATTTGATAATATTATAATATACGGTGATTTCAATATTGACACCTTAAAAAGTAATAATGCTTGCTCAGAATTTAACTGTGTGCTATTAGCATCAAATCTAAAACTGGCTATTAAACAAGCAACTAGATTAAAAAGTCAGACATGCCTAGAAAATTTTGCCCATAACTTTGAAAAACTATGTAAGTCGGAAGTGATATAATTTGGATTATCAGACTATAAAGCACAGCTGCTGATATGGAAATATGCGCATTTCCATTTTGGCATAAAAGCATTCGGGACGCATAGTCCCGAATACTTACTACTACTGGCAGAGAATGTCACTAAATTTAGATGATTTATGGAGAGATTATCTTTTTTTGAAATGTATAACAGAAACGACCTCAACCTAGCATACAATAAATTTTTAGATAAATTGTTTTTTATGACTTGTGTTTTCCTTATAAACCAGTCACAATAAAAACAACAAAGAGATCCAAGTGGATTTCCCGCGGTATTAAGTTATGTAGTAGAAAGAAGAGGAACCTTCTGTGGAAATATAGAACGAATCCCACTGTAGATAATAAGATGACATATATTAAATACAATAAATTGCTTAGAAAAATTATTAGACTAACCCAACGGGCGCAAAATGACTATGGAATTAAAATTTCGGACAATAAAGCTAAATTTACATGGAATATCATAAATAGACATAAAAAAAAACTTACCAAGAACTGTCATACAAAAAATAAACTACAAAAATAATATAATTACAAATCCAATAATAATTGCAAATAATTTTAACGATTCTTTTATTGACAAGATTACGGAAAAAAGAAATTTCGCGTATTATAAGCACAAGAGACTCGATTTATATGGCTCCAAGTTCACCATTAGATATTTTAAATATTATAAAGCAACTCAAAAATACGAATAGCGTAAGAATTGATGGAGTTTGTACGAAAATTATTAAGTCTGTGGGTGACATTATTTGCAAACATTTGAGCTATATTATAAACCTTAGTATTTGTGAAGGCATTTTTCCTGAAGGATTGAAAAAATCGATAGTCAAGCCCATTTATAAGAAAGAAAATAGAGACGAAATCAGTTATTATAGACCAATTGCACTGATACCCGTTTTTGCAAAAATATTTCAAAAATAACTCTATAATCACACATTTTTTGATAAATTTAACATACCATGTAATGAGCAAAAAGGATTCAGGAGAAATAGGTCGATTAATATGGCTATTTACGATTTCCTAGCCATAGTAATGTCCAACATGGATAAAAAAATCCGGTGTGCGCCATTTACTGTGATATGACGCAGGCGTTCGATTATGTTGACCACAAAATTTTGCTAGATAAACTTAATAATTGTTTAGTTAGGGGTAAGGTACTTAAATTATTTAAATCTTATTTGGACCAAAGAAAACAAGTAACGGCCATTACTAGGATCAATTATTTAAAGAAAGAGGTGACTTATTTATCGAAAGAACGTCTAGTCAAATTTGGAGTAGCATCTTAGGACCTCTGCTTTTTGATATTTGCATAAATGACTTACCTAAGACTACCAAACAACCAATGACCCTTTTTGCCGATGACAGCACTATAACAATACCATGCAATGAACCTAACTCCTACGAAATTGACATAAACAATTCACTGACTTCCATTATATCTTGGTTAGATAATATCAATTTAAAAATAAATCTGTCAAAAACTCAAGTTATGCATTTTAGCCAAAGGGTACCCTCAGCCTCGATACATGACATTGATGTTCGATACCGACATCAATCTATAAACAACGTTACATCGGCCAAGTTTCAGGGACTGTTTATAGATAATAAACTTAATTGGAAAACACATATAAATGAAACAAGTAAAAAAGTAAGTAGTTTTGCCGTACACGTAAGTAGTTCTGCCTACGCCTTATACAAACTTGCTCCTATTGTTAACACTGTAGCCCTACTTGCTGCGTAATTGCGTATCATGGTTTGGTGGCATCAAGACTAAGATACGGCATTATCTTTTGGGGTAATGCCACAGATAGGGAGCTGATTTTTAAAAGCCAAAAACGATGTGTCAGAGCAATGTTCGGTCTCAAAACAATAGAAATTTGCAGGCCTTATTTTATCCAATACAAAATTCTCACATTTCCGTCATTATATATATACGAAGTGGCAATGTTTGTCAAAACAAACCCTCAGTTGTTTCCACGATAATCGGATGGTTCTAGCAGCAGACGTGATAATAGTAGGCTCTGTGTTCACTATGCCAAAACGTCTTTATTGAGCAAGAGTGTATTCTGCATGGGTCCTAAAATATTTAATAAACTGCCTAAGACATATAAAGATTTAAATATAATAAACTTTGGTAACGCTATAGAGAATATGATGACATCCAAATGTTATTACACTATTGCAGATTTTTTAAATGACTCATTTTAAAATTAATTATTGGCAGATTATTATATACTTTTCTGACATAGTAACCAAATTTTTGACTTTGTATTTTACTTGTTTTGACATTTGATTTTTGACATTATTTATTTGTACTTCATTTGCGACATTGATGATGATGACTTTATAATTATGACTTTGATAAGATTTAATTTATGACATTGTTCTATATTACAACTCTGACATGATCTATACTAAATGCTATTATTATATAATTAATTGACATAATGCAAACTTGATTTTTTTATAACAAATTATATTTTTTTTGTTATTGACATTAATATTTGTATGCCATTTAAGGCAAAACATGATGATTCTCTATAACTAAGAACACCTGTACACAACACATGTTTAAACAAATAAATATTATTATTATTATTATTAAAACGTACAGACAAATCCATCGCAGCATCTTCATTAACGGCAAACCACTATCATCAGCTATTTTACCACAAATACTCACTGTAATTACACTTCTCGACTTGTTAACTGTAACCTATTTCAAGTAGTTGTACGTAAGATTTTAAACTAGTTCTGCAACATTTTCAATTTAACAAGAAAATAAGCTGCAAGTTTTTAAATGAAGACGCCGCTGATTACGCTAATTTAGCTAATGGGAGTCACGTTACACGAGAACCTTACAGCGCTGGATTATCGAGATCGCATTCTTGGCGAGATTAATTTTTGTGGTGCGTGCATTTTATTAGAAGTGGGTTTATTACAATAAAATGGTGAAACAGAGAGTACATCTTTTTTCTCTATTGGTTTTGAGTTCGTAGAAATGTCATATGCATTCAAAAAGGTACATTTGATATAAAAATTAAGCAATAACGTTTCATGATGCTAAAATGTTACCTTACGTATAACAATTACGAGGTATGAAGGAAAAGTACTGCAAAATTCGTTGAATACTTTCGGATTGACTGAGTAACAAACCTTTTTTCATTTATTCTCAAAAACTTTCAAACGTTTACAAGAAAGTAGTAAGCTACAATATAAAGTATGACTATCATATATAAACAATAAAACTAGTAACTGTTAAAAACAAACAGTTCTTGCTCAAAACTATTCTATTTATACTTCAGTCTTCAGTTTTAGGTAGCTAGCGCGCTTAGTGGCAGTACTTAAGTTAACCTAGTTTCACACGTCTCTAGTATATCGATTTTCTTCACAAGCAGCAAACAAATTAGTAAATTGCCCTCCATATTCGTTTTCACAAAAAACAATGCACCTTTGTAATTTATATTCTGCAGTTTACGCCGTTATGATAGTTTGAAGAAGTATTTTCTGATTTTAGTTAGGTAACTTTTTGATTTGTGTTTCTCATTTTGTTTTCAGATTTCTGGCTCCAGTATTAGATTGAATATTAAAACCTAAGTGGTATATATAAATCTATATTTTAATTTAAATGTCCATTTCCCTACGTTTGTTTTTTGAAGATATCTATGCAAGGATTTATTTATTATTTTCATAATTACTTTTAATACAATTCTGGTCGTTCACAAGATGTAATAATAAATGCTATGTTTCTGAGTTTTATTGAGGTGTCTATTACTTTATACTAATTTATACTACTGTACAGGATGCTCGCAGCTACGCTCGCATATTTATTAATTTGACAGTTTCTCAGTTCCTCGTCTCCAAAGAACATACATGCCATTTCAGCTTCTTGCGCACAATAGTTTTGTCAAACAGTCAGTAAGGGAAGAGTTACAGTTTTTTCATTAGCATATCAACTTTAATGAATACATCATATTTTTAGACAGTTACTCCAGATTTTACATAGTAACCTACTACAGACATGACTTACGTTATTCAATCTTACGATACCAAAGTATCTTAAAAGATAAGATACACACCGCAACTGAACTGGTTACTGAAATATAATAATTCGGTTAATCCTTTCAATCAGGCTCGTGGTCAAAGATCAAAGGTCATATCGAGTTGAGGCCACTTGGACCTTTGTGACACGCGTGACCTTGTAACCTCAGGTTTATTTACGAAGATCTAGTTTGTTTGAAATATTTGAGACATGCTCTTAGATTCTGAAGAAGTAATACTAGCTGGTTTGAGTAAAGAGCTTTACTTTCGACTTCTTTTCTTCTTTCTTTCTTTTTAAAAGACAACTCCCGCATTAGGACTAAATCCTGTGTCGCGGGAGACTTTACAAACATACAACGAACGGACACAATGAACACCCAGACTCGAAACAACAATTTATGAATCACACAAATTGTTGTCTCGTGTGGGAATCGAACCCACAACACTCGCGCAGTGTCAAGCGGCCGCTTAAACCACTACGCCAAACGTGCAGTCAAATTCTAGTAGGATAGTGTACATATTCAGTGGATAATTGTACATGTAGTGTAGTATATTTATATTCAGGGATATCCAATATCTTGAAAATAAGTTAACCAAAGCTTTAACAAGCATTAGGTAAGTTAAAAATGTAGAAGTATTATAAACTGGAACGGTGTCGGAATTTCGAGACCGCCCGAAGTACTCCAACAAGACCTTACGAGTCTTGTCCTGAGACAAACACCGGGGCAGAGAGCTTTCCGTCCCTTCCGAAGCACGGTACAGTCCTGATATTCATGTCACACACAAAAGCCAAAGCAACCCTTGCGCAGGTCATCACTTGGATGAGTGACTGAGTGTGGCATTTTACATCACAGCGCTACCGTGGGTTCCGGTTCTTGTTTTAGGGCAAGAATCTTTAGGCCATGTTGGAGGCCTTTGGGCGGAATTAATACTCCGACAATGGAGTTTACCACAGACTCACACGAAACAAAAAAAGAAACTATAAATTAAAGTTTTTGAAGTAAAACATCAGGTATCCGGTCCACACTCCAGACCATCCTGCCTTTGGTTGGAAGATAACTTACTTACTTACTTACTCCAATGGCTCATCGACCCAAAGTGTGCCTTGGCCTCCAATACGAGAGAATGCCACTTCACCCGATCTGTGGCCACTTCTCGCCAATCGCCAGCTTGAAGCGCCCCAAGATCTTGCTCCACAACGTCTTTCCATCGGTATCTGGGGCGACCGACAGGACGACGTCCTGTCGGTCGAAAAAATGTCTAAATAGGAGCTGGCGGATTCGAAAAAATGTCGAAATTGAGAAACTCGTAGCCATTCCTAACATAATTGGGGAAATAAAAGCCCACAGACTCCGATGGCTCGGTCACGTCGAGAGAATGGGAGAGGAACGTGGGGTTAAGAGAGCGTATGTGGAAGATAACTAGACATATATATTTATATCAACGACTAGAGGACGCCAGCAGCTACGCCTGCATTTTTTTTTAATTTACCCGTTTTGGCCGATCCCGTGGGAATTTCGGGAAATCCCTCCTTAGTGCACCCCTACAGTCCCCAAGGAACATACATGCGAAATTTCAGCTTCCTGCGCCCAATAGTTTCGGCTGTAGCGTGTCTGTCAGTCAGTCAGTAACGCAAGGATTTTATATATTAAGATTTCTAATATCTACACACGACAAATTAATAAGAAAGTGGTTTCTGAGCCAAAAAAGGGTTTCGATATTTATCTGTAGTCACTACTCAATATATGTAAGTCTTACAAAGGCAATCTAATTCTTCTATATTAATGCAGTCAGGTTACTCGTAACAAAAGATTTATGATGGTAGATATCACACAATATTGAGCACCTTATGATAACAGATATCTTATTGAGTGGCTTGTAAGTTGGTTTAGAGTGTTGTGATGATTGTTATGATGGAGGTCGTGCGTTTGTTTCCCACCCTGGAAAACTCTTTATGGGATGAGCAAGATGTTTTGTTGTGCGCCTGGGTATACTTTGTCTATAATATAAATGGATTAGTATGTTTATTAGATATCTGGTTGTACAGAGACTACCTTATCCACCTAGTTTAAATCTATCGAGATGACTTCGTGTGAATAATATATGATTTATAAAAATATTGCCTTAACTTCTAATTATACACATTTATTCAACCGAAACTTAATGATAACGTTATTAAGTTTTAATTGCCAATATCAAATAAAATATAACCATAAAACTTTGTACCAAAATCTAGTAAAACTACATCAAAGAAAAAGTTCTAGGCTATAAAATTAAAGATATTACAGATAAAAAATAAGTAAAGCGGCTATCATATGTCCCGAGGGCAACTTTAACTTTAATCTAAGTGGGAAGACGACGGTCGGCGATTGGAAAGGAATTGGTTTCACAATTCGACTCGCTGGCGAAGCACTACTGGAACTACTACTTCATTTAATTACCTGCTGCGAATTTTTCTCTCTTTTTGTTGGCTGTTGAAGTTGCATCGAAAAGTTTGTTTTCGTTCAGGATTTAAAATATCGGTAGAAATGGATTTTACAGTCCTCTATTTTTGTGGGGAGATATTGAATAGGCAGCTTAGTAATACAAGCCGCTTTGATTCGATTGACGTTCGTATTCTGAATGGTCCACTTTAAGGTCAGATCTTTTTAGAAATCAGAGCGAGACAATCATGTCGTGTCGTGGCGTCGTATGAAAGATGAGAGATGATTAAAATGGTTTTCACGGTGAATCCTGTTTTGTAATTAGAACCACATTGTTCCACTTGTGGTGTTGTACCGGCTGCATTAACTAGTTAAGAATTAAAGTAGCTGCATTACGACTTACCTCACTGCTCGGTGCATTGATCGGCTAGTTTCTGATAGATATCAGGAACGCAGGGATAGCAAGGATATCGGGGGATGAGCATATATATATATATACTTCCCCCGTCCCATTTGATACTGGAATGGTCTCCTCAGCCGGCGAAACATGGGCTGGGTTATGTGGCAAAGTATCTGAGATAGTACTATCGGAGCCCATGAAATCAGACAATCGGGATCTCCGTTTTATGTGATCTATATGCTTCCTAGTTAGTCGACCGACCGTCTCCGTTATCTATTAAATATTCGCGCGTTCCTGCCCGCACTTCTATTACGCCTTTTAGCCATTTATCCCCTTTTGTACCGTTCCTAGTCCACACCGCATCTTGGGGAGCTAACTCGCGTAAGACACCGCCCGAATTTCGCACTTGACGTTCTTGAGCTGTCCGCACCCTGTTCACTAATGTGCGGTCCAAACGTAAGTAACGTAACAGATCTAAGTGACTGCGCAATGAACGCCGCTGTAATAACATTGCCGGAGACTCGCCCGTTGTACTTTGAGCCGAGTTTCTGTAATTTAGCAAAAACGTTTGTAAGGCTATATCTATATATTTGTTTTCTCTATACGCTTTTTTTATAACGGATTTGCATAATTTCACGGCATTTTCGGCGGCCCCATTTGATGATGGGTGGTACGTCGGTGAAAAACATTGGCGTATACCATTATTTTTCAAAAAATCACTAAGTTCTCCGCTCGTAAACGGGGGTCCCTGATCTGATACTAATTCTAACGGTAGACCAAAACAAGCAAAGGTGTCACGGAGAACCTTTATTACCTGCCTTGCGTTAGTTCTCGGCATTGCCCAAATTTCTAACCATTTTGAACTTGCATCAATCAAAACCATGTACGTATTGCCATGAAAAGGTCCTAAGAAATCTATGTGTACTCTGCTCCACGGTTGAGTTGAGAAAGGCCACGGCTGTGGAGGTGCTCGTGGTGGTGCCGCGCCCTCCATCGCACACGTTTCACAGCTTTTACATAACATTTCTACGTCACCATCTATGTTCGGCCACCACACATAACTACGAGCCAACGCTTTAGTTTTGACTATGCCCATATGGCTAATATGTAATTGTTTTAGTATTTGGCTTCGCAATGTCTGCGGTATCACTATGCGATAACCCCACATTACACACCCACAATCTACGTACAGCTCGTTACGCCTAGCAAAATATGGTTTAATTTGTTGATCCGGACACGTTAACGGCCAACCCGATTGTATATATAAGAGTATTCTGCTCAACACGTTATCTTTCTCTGTTTGTTTCCTAACCTCACTATTAGTTACAGGTAGAAAATTTTCCACAAAATTTTAATACGTGATTTCGGTATTCACGTTTGTTTGTATACCTTGTGGTAGCCTTGATAAAGCATCAACACAATTTTTTTTTGATGGCACATATTCTATTTCGTAATTGTAACCTGACAATAATATTGCCCATCTTTGCAACCTAGAGGCGGCCATGATGGGTATCCCTACCTTATTACCGAAAATATGGGTCAACGGTCGATGATCTGTCCTAAGTAAAAACTTTCTGCCATACAGATACTGGTGGTATTTTCTTATGCCAAAAACTCAAGCTAGTGCTTCCCTATCAATCTGCGAGTAAGCGCGCTCTGCCGTGTTGAGAGAATGAGACGCGTACGCTATCGGGCGCTCGCCTGCGGGGGTCACATGAGATATCACCGTACCGATGCCAACCCTGCTCGCATCGGCCGTCAGCACTAACGGTAAATCAGGTGAATAATGTATCAACACTTCACTTGAAACTAACAGATGTTTTACGCGCCTAAACGCCGTTTCGCACTCACTACACCAGTCAAAATGTACATCCGCCCTAAGCAGCCTATATAGAGGTGCCAGAAGGGTACTAACGTTCTTTATGAACTTGGCATAGTACATGGTCATACCAATAAATGCCCTCAACTCTGAGATGTTTGACGGAGCCGGTGTATCAATTATATCTTTTACCTTATCGGGACACGTTTGTATTCCATCTTTACTGATTACATAACCCAGATATGTAATTTTCTTGGCAAAGAAACTACACTTCTCCTTTTTTACCTTTAAGCCATAAGACTGTAGACGATCAAAAACTTTGTACAAATTCTTAATGTGATCATTAGTTGTTGATCCTGTGACAACAATATCGTCCAAGAATACTCCTACATTAGGCAAATCCGCAAACAACTGTTCTAGACGTCTCTGAAAAATGCCGGGACTACATGATAAATCGTACACTAATCTATTAAACATAAACATGCCCTTGTGTGTGTTAATCACTGTATATTTCTTCGATTCATCTAATTCGAACTGTGCGTAAGCCTGCAATAAGTCTATTTTACAGAAACGTTCGCCTCCATGTAGCCTAGCTAACAGATCTTCTACTCGCGGTAAAGGATAACGGTCGACTTCCAAGATTTTATTCAAGGTAATCTTATAATCTGCACAGATTCTAATAGTACCATCTTTTTTTACCACGGGCACGATAGGCGTGGCCCAGTCCGAGCGTTCCACCGGCGTGAGGATACCGTCTCGCACGAGCTGCTCCAGCGCGCGCTCCACCGGCTCGCGCAGCGCGCACGCCAGCGGGCGCGCACGCATGAACACGGGCCGCGCCCCGGGCTTCACGTGTATGCTCACCGTACCACCGGTGAATCGTCCCAGACCGTCTTCGAACACCTTACAGTATCTGGAACTGAAATCACACATATTAAATTCCTTGTCACTCGTTACCCGGTTAACTGGTACTATATTGCCATTGAGATCCGAATATAACTGTATTTTTAATTCGGCCATCCATTGTCGACCCACTAATAATGTTTTGCCATTTTGAATGATATATAAATCTAATGTTTTATAGATGCTTTTAAATCGAACCTCTGGTCTGATAACCCCCATAGGATTTACAGTTTCTCCTGTATAACACCTTAAAATTAAGTTACATAATTCTATAGGTAAATCATTAAACAACCGTTTGTATGTTTTGTAATCGATACAAGATACGGCGCTCCCCGTATCACACTCCATACTGATATCTTTACCTTGTATTAGTAAATGCACATAAATTGGCGGGCATTCCGCTATTGATAAATTATTATTTTTAACAGTTATAACCTCGTCACTTCCTTCACTCTCCGACGTGCTGGTCACTGGTCGCAACCCCGCTAAATGGGCACACCCGACGTAGATGGCCTTTCTTATTGCATACGCGGCATACGTATTGTGAGAACTTGCACCCTGCCGTGTCATGCATCCACCCACAGACATTACACTGCTGGTCCCGCCGAGCCCTCTCAGCCGGCACCTGCGAGTCCGCTGCCATATGACGCGTGCTGTGACCGCCGACGCGCCGATGGCCGCTCTGTTTTGCGCGCGCTGCCACCGTTCGTCTCTCGCCTCGCGCGGCCGCCGCCGGCGCCGCTCCGCGATGATTCATCGTCGCCATGGCGAGACATTCACTCGATGTGTTTGTCTTATCCGTCGACTTAAAACTATTTGCGCTCTCGACGACTGCTGCATTTTTTTCGGCCGCTTCCATGCTCGTAGCCATACCATAATCCTTGAAATAATCTAACGTGTCCTCCGCGAACAAACGTTGTCGTATAACTTCGCTTCTGATTCCACAGACAAATTGATCACGGATACTTTCTTCTAGCCACGTACCAAAATCACAAGACTTCGACATCTTTTTTAAAACCGCCATGTACTGTGCTACTCCTTCGCCCTCGTTTTGTTTCCGTTGACGAAATTTCTGCGTTCTGCTAAGACACTCGGTTTCGGTTGCAAATGTTTTTCCATGATGGCCGTTAGAAATTCAAATGTCTTCGTGTTGGGTTTATCTGGTGTACACAAATTGACCAATAACTCGTAGCTCTCCGCTCCCATGACTGTTATCAGCGTTGGCACAAACAGCTCTTTCTTTATGTCGTTAACCACGAAGTACTTCTCGAGACGTTCCACATACAACTTCCAATCATCTGACTGCACTTTGAACTCTCCAATTTTACCGATCGCCATATTTTCGATACTATTTGAGACGTACGACACACGATATATTGCACACGTATGTTCTTGTAATTCTCGTCGCCACTGAGATATCAGGAACGCAGGGATAGCCAGGATATCGGGGGATGAGCAGTAAAAGACCTTCGCACTGTTACACGTATATTCCGACTGATTTACAATAAAACGTTAGCCTAACTTAGAGAATTATAGTATACCCACATTATTATTTATTATCAAAGTACCGACGCAATACACATACATTACAGTTTCAAGTTCTGCAATGAATCAAGATGAAATGTGCAGTAGGTACATTCAAACTACAGAATACTAAACCATACATACCAAACGTTTCTAATTAATACAGCATACTTTGTTATATGACCTGAGTAGCAGAATTACGATATTTACGTAGCCATTAGTTTAAAAATCCATCACAATATTAACCACAATGATCACACAACCTGAAACAATAACTCACATCACTGAAAGTCGAGTAGATACTACATATCTGTCGACCCAAATCAACATACGCATAATAGAAATATGATTCGGTATACGCTCCAACAATAAATAAAGGTGAAAAAGTATATTGTGTAGAGGCTCTAATTCTGTTGGTCAGGAACTGATCAAAATTTCTATCACTGTCTTTTTCTGTTAGATTAAATTAGAAAGAGACAGAAGAAAAGAGACCCGTTGAAAGTAGTTCCATTCCCCTCTTTATAAAACAATAATTAGGGTGAATTTCAACAGGTCCAATAAAATCTTCATTGCCGTGGATTTTTTATTCTTCAACATTAGAACAATAAAAATAGTGTTTTCTCAAGTTTTTGATAATATATGTAATCTTGCTTAATATCTCGTTAGTTTTTTAAGCTATAAGCTTAAAAAACTAACGAGATATACAAGTTTAAAAATTTCATGCCACGGCGATGAAACATGCATGCACGGCAATGAAACATGCGTCCACGGCAATGAAAGAACTGTGCCACGGGAATGATAGAATCAATCCACGGTAATGAAAAAAGCCAAAAACACATGATATGTTTTATATAATATACTTACCTGAAATAGATACATCCCTAGCTCTGAGAGAGAAAGGCATACACAACACACACATAAGCTCTTATACCCTCTTCTCAATAACCTTCTCGCATCGTAGTAAAAGTAATAATAATAAATAATAATAATAAATTTATTTATCAACAAGTAATGATACAGCTTGTACAAAACAAGATTATAGTTGATAGACAGAATCACATTAACTATAATAAAGCTGCTAATATCATACACGAAAATAGCACTGTGCCTTAAATTTCCCTACGTTTGTTTTTTGAAGATATCTATGCAAGGATTTATTTATTATTTTCATAATTACTTTTAACACAATTCTGGTCGTTCACAAGATGTAATAATAAATGCTATGTTTCTGAGTTTTATTGAGGTGTCTATTACTTTATACTAATTTATACTACTGTACAGGATGCTCGCCGCTACGCTCGCATATTTATTAATTTGACAGTTTCTCAGTTCCTCGTCTCCAAAGAACATACATGCCATTTCAGCTTCTTGCGCACAATAGTTTTGTCAAACAGTCAGTAAGGGAAGAGTTACAGTTTTTTCATTAGCATATCAACTTTAATGAATACATCATATTTTTAGACAGTTACTCCAGATTTTACATAGTAACCTACTACAGACATGACTTACGTTATTCAATCTTACTATACCAAAGTATTTTAAAAGATAAGATACACACCGCAACTGAACTGGTTACTGAAATATAATAATTCGGTTAATCCTTTCAATCAGGCTCGTGGTCAAAGATCAAAGGTCATATCGAGTTGAGGCCACTTGGACCTTTGTGACACGCGTGACCTTGTAACCTCAGGTTTAGTTACGAAAATCTAGTTTGTTTGAAATATTTGAGACATGCTCTTAGATTCTGAAGAAGTAATACTAGCTGGTTTGAGTAAAGAGCTTTACTTATTAAGTTAACGGCCGGTTCTAGTATATGATCTATCCATGTATTTGACTTCTACAGATTATTTTGACGTAAGCTCAATATAAATATGTCAAATATGTAGCTCTCGGGACCGGCCTTTAATAAATAAGGGTTTATAGATCGTGCGAATTTAAAAACTCATCTTATAACTTTTTATTTTCCGTAAATAAGTCATCTATTCGACTTCTTTTCTTCTTTCTTTCTTTTTAAAAGACAACTCCCGCATTAGGACTAAATCCTGTGTCGCGGGAGACTTTACAAACATACAACGAACGGACACAATGAACACCCAGACTCGAAACAACAATTTATGAATCACACAAATTGTTGTCTCGTGTGGGAATCGAACCCACAACACTCGCGCAGTGTCAAGCGGCCGCTTAAACCACTACGCCAAACGTGCAGTCAAATTCTAGTAGGATAGTGTTCATATTCAGTGGATAATTGTACATGTAGTGTAGTATATTTATATTCAGGGATATCCAATATCTTGAAAATAAGTTAACCAAAGCTTTAACAAGCATTAGGTAAGTTAAAAATGTAGAAGTATTATAAACTGGAACGGTGTCGGAATTTCGAGACCGCCCGAAGTACTCCAACAAGACCTTACGAGTCTTGTCCTGAGACAAACACCGGGGCAGAGAGCTTTCCGTCCCTTCCGAAGCACGGTACAGTCCTGATATTCATGTCACACACAAAAGCCAAAGCAACCCTTGCGCAGGTCATCACTTGGATGAGTGACTGAGTGTGGCATTTTACATCACAGCGCTACCGTGGGTTCCGGTTCTTGTTTTAGGGCAAGAATCTTTAGGCCATGTTGGAGGCCTTTGGGCGGAATTAATACTCCGACAATGGAGTTTACCACAGACTCACACGAAACAAAAAAAGAAACTATAAATTAAAGTTTTTTAAGTAAAACATCAGGTATCCGGTCCACACTCCAGACCATCCTGCCTTTGGTTGGAAGATAACTTACTTACTTACTTACTTACTCCAATGGCTCATCGACCCAAAGTGTGCCTTGGCCTCCAATACGAGAGAATGCCACTTCACCCGATCTTTGGCCACTTCTCGCCAATCGCCAGCTTGAAGCGCCCCAAGATCTTGCTCCACAACGTCTTTCCATCGGTATCTGGGGCGACCGACAGGACGAAGTCCTGTCGGTCGAAAAAATGTCTAAATAGGAGCTGGCGGATTCGAAAAAATGTCGAAATTGAGGAACTCGTAGCCATTCCTAACATAATTGGGGAAATAAAAGCCCACAGACTCCGATGGCTCGGTCACGTCGAGAGAATGGGAGAGGAACGTGGGGTTAAGAGAGCGTATGTGGAAGATAACTAGACAACCATATTTATATCAACGATTTCTAATATCTACACACGACAATTTAATAAGAAAGTGGTTTCTGAGCCAAAAAAGGGTTTCGATATTTATCCGTAGTCACTACTCAATATATGTAAGTCTTACAAAGGCAAATCTAATTCTTCTATATTAATGCAGTCAGGTTACTCGTAACAAAAGATTTATGATGGTAGATATCACACAATATTGAGCACCTTATGATAACAGATATCTTATTGAGTGGCTTGTAAGTTGGTTTAGAGTGTTGTGATGATTGTTATGATGGAGGTCGTGCGTTTGTTTCCCACCCTGGAAAACTCTTTATGGGATGAGCAAGATGTTTTGTTGTGCGCCTGGGTATACTTTGTCTATAATTTAAATGGATTAGTATGTTTATTAGATATCTGGTTGTACAGAGACTACCTTATCCACCTAGTTTAAATCTATCGAGATGACTTCGTGTGAATAATATATGATTTATAAAAATATTGCCTTAACTTCTAATTATACACATTTATTCAACCGAAACTTAATGATAACGTTATTAAGTTTTAATTGTCACTATCAAATAAAATATAACCATAAAACTTTGTACCAAAATCTAGTAAAACTACTTCAAAGCAAAAGTTCTAGGCTATAAAATTAAAGATATTACAGATAAAAGATAAGTAAAGTGGCTATCATATGTCCCGAGGGCAGCTTAAACTTTAATCTACGTGGGAGGACGGCGGTTGGCCATTGGAAAGGATTTGGTTTCACAATTCGACTCGCTAGCGAAGCACTATTGGAACTACTACTTTATTTAATTACCTGCTGCGAGTTTTTTCTCTCTTTTTGTTGGCTGTTGAAGTCGCATCGAAAAGTTTGTTTTCGTTCTGGATTTGAAATATCGGTAGAAATGGATTTTACAGTCCTCTATTTTTGTGGGCAAATATTGAATAAGCAGCTTAGTAATACAAGCCGCTTTGATTCGATTGACGTTCGTATTCTGAAATGGTCCGCTTTAAGGTCAGATCTTTTTAGAAGTCAGAGCGAGCCAATCATGTCGTGTCGTGACGTCGTATGAAAGATGGGAGATGATTAAAATGGTTTTCACGGTTTCCTGTTTTGTAATTAGAACCACATTATTCCACTTGTGTGTTCTACCTGCTGCATTAACTAGTTAAGAATTAATGTAGCTGCATTAAGTCTTACCTTACTGCTCGGTGCATTGATCGGCTAGTTTCAAGTTCAGCAATGAATCAAGATGAAATGTGCAGTAGGTACCTTCAAACTACAGAATACTAAACCGTACATACCAAACGTTTCTAATTAATACAATATACTGTGTTATATGACCTGAGTAGCAGAATTATGACATTTACGTAGACATTAGTTTAAAATCCATCACAATATTAACCACAATGATCACACAACCTGAAACAATAACTCACATCACTGAAAGTCGAGTAGATACTACATATTATCTGTCGACCCAAATCAACATACGCATAATAGAAATATGATTCGGTATACGCTCCTACAATAAATAAAGGTGAAATAGTATATTGTGTAGAGGCGCTAATTCTGTTGTTCACGAACTGATCAAAATTTCGATCACTGTCTTTTTCTGTTAGATTAACTTAGAAAGAGACAGAAGAAAAGAGACCCGTCGAAAGTAGTTCCATTCCCCTCTTTATAAAACAATAATTAAAATTAGCACATACATTTTTCACATTTGTGCGAATTTTAATATAAGAATATTTTAGACACTTTTACTACATGCATAGAACGTATTATTTTACATTTAAAGGGGGTGCCCATTTTGAAGCGCTCTGTTGTCTTTTTATAAATGTTATTCGCCAAATGTTGAATATTTTCGACATGTATTTACATGTCAATCACATGTCAATTTACAGAAAAGCATCCACAAATAAAAAGTCTTTCACTTCATCTTTTATTATTAAAATATAGTTTATGCCAGCATTTTTATTAAGAACGATATGTTGGTTAGCAAAGGACAACAATAATCTAATTCTAGTTTAGAAAGAGAACAACAGAATTGAAGCCAGAATTGCCTCGTATTGGCGGTGAATTGTCTAGGTTTTTTGCCTGACGAAAACCGAGCCATATCCTGAGGGATTTTCTTTGCGCAAAAAGCTAGAGAAACAAGACGGTCGAACAAAACTGGTATCGTAGAAGGAGTTATGTTTATAAATAATTCAAAGAAGGAAATGCCCTACTAACTAAATATGTATACAGCGTAGATTCCATTATTTTTTATTCAGGTAGTTGGTAGCGGCTGATGGTAAATTGAAAGAAATCGAGTAATATGGTGGCCTACTAAAACCTTTTTAGTATCCAACTGTATGATAGGCCAAATCCACGACGCGTACACTATTGTATACGAGCCAATTTGGTAAAATTTCGTAGTCCTGTGAAATGGTTGATGGGTCATCCTAACACACCCTCATTATACTCCTCGGTGTCAAAGAATATAAAAATTTGTAAATTTTTCTAACTTGAGGAAAGCAGGTTTTGCGTTGTCGAAAATATTTAGTTATACATAAATGGCCCGAATGCCAAAATATTTTTAAAGTTATGAGTTCATTGGACGATTAGTGATGAGATTTGGAACTATTGCTTCGCGAAAAAACTATAATAGGACTAAAAAGAAATATATACTAGGAATAATCTAAACTATAATCAATAGCCTCAGGGCACTTTACAACGCACTAAGTACACCTAGACTGGAAACAACAATTCATGAATCACGCAAAACACGAGACAACTCTCGTGAAAACATCGAAAACACAACACTCGTAGTGCCAAGTGGCGAGGCGGCCGCTTAAACCACTACGCCAATCGTGCAGTTAAATTACACAACTTATGGATGAGATAATGTGCGACTAACAAAAAAAACAAATCGAAATGCCCAAATATCTTAGATTTTCAAAACATAATAGAAAGACCCGGAAATATTTCTGGAAATCGAACGCAGAACCTAACAATTCCTACAAACATAATAAGATAGATAGATAGATAACAACTTTATTGAGCAATTACAATTGTTACAAATTATGTAAAGATATCTTAAATTTACAAAAAACACATTACATACACATAAACTAATTAACCACAATACCTTCGAGACATTTCCCATTTCGCTTTTATTACATTATTTATGTTAACAAAAACATCTACGTTATTGGTATCATATTTTCTTTAGCCCTGTGAGAAGAATACATTATGATGTGGGTAAAAATAAGCGAACAGTATACATACGCATAGTCTATTTGTTTTCACAAATTGTTTTGATAGAAGAAACGGGCGTATTCTATGTGCCTGTCTGGTATTGGAGACCATTTACTTGATTTAATGGTGTCAGCTTTATTTTATTATTATATCAGAGTATGAAAAAATGTTTTCTTAAAATGGGTTTTATGTCTACAATTATGTAGGTAAGTAATATATTTTGATAGGAATTGGTGTATTTCTACGAGTATCTGGGTTTTATCAAGCCTTTGAGTTTGGGATATTACTATGTAAGATTGCATTTATAGAAGACTTGTAATATGTAGGTACTGCTTTAAGTCAAAGGTGAAGTAACTGGTATTGTTTTTACCTTCGGTCGGTTTGTTTGAAAAAGAATTACTATTATCAAAAGTTCGATGTGTAATAATAATGTACCACTGTTGCATGGTTATGACGTTCGAAGATTATGAACTGTAACGAAGCCTGTGTCGGTAATTTCCATAAATATATTAGCTGATTTTAGTACACACATGTCATGTTGGGCACCTTTGATTTTAAAGGAGACACTATGTTACTGACGGTATATGATCTTGAAATCAAACTACGGTTTACGGATTCTATCGCAATATATTGGTTTTAAAGATATTACATTTAAACGAAATGATCTAGAAACTTAATTTTTTTAATATACAGTCTGCTGTGACCACGATTCCTGTAAAGATATTGATAGGTTAGCTAGTAATTTCCATTACTCCGTGTTTAGCTGTTACCAACCACTTTGAATAAATCTTCACTTCATTTTGCCGAAAGAAATTCAACGCTACGTTCCCCAAGACGTGGTCTCGGCTACAAAACACATATTCCATCAACAATAATTTAAGTAAATCTATGAAAACATAACTAATTATAGCGAAGTGCATACATACAAGCCAAACAAAAACCCAAAAAATAACTCAGAAATTAACTCGTAAAATGTTAATAGCGCAAATAAAAGGTTATATGGCGAAATTAAAATGTTGGTTGTGATTAACACGAGAGCTGTAAGCGGGTACGTAAAATCTTACATCAACGTTAAAAGCCTTTAAAAAATATATGTAACCGACACGGTGGGAAGCAATTCCGTGGATTTACTATCATTGCTATTTGTGTAACTCACTTTAAACTGTGAAGTCCGTCAAAATGCGTATCATTGTGTAGGTTTTTACAGATGTGCGTATCCGTTTTTATGTACCAACTTTTTAATGCAGATGTATTTTTGAAGGGCCTTTGCGGTTTGCCTTATTTAAAAATGTGACAAATATCTATTGGTACAATCAACTTCAGATGACAAAGATCACTTGTATTTAGTTTTAAGTTACTTATGATACGTTTAGCATAAGTAAATATCGACGGTACGTCACGTTAAGTAAGCTGACACAACTGTGATTTGAGTAAGCGCAAACACCAACTCGCATACAAATACCAGTCGCTGCGAAATAGTTACTCAATTTCTGCACGGCATACAAAACGTAAACGCTACCTCTTAACAACACAGTCAACAATATTCTTACATTTTAACATTGTTAGACTCACGAAGCATTCGAATATGTCAGCGAAAATAAGAAAAATCTGTCAGTTTCGTACATGCTATGTCTCAGTCTATTATACAACGAGATTAATTAGTTGCCTCCTCCTCGCTACTGTTTAACTGCGAAATGGTCGATGTACAGACGCTAGTGATTATTTACATCGCTATGCGTGACGACGGTGGTTAGATCTGTAGATAATAAAAATGCGTATGAAAAGATGTCTGCACCCGCCGGCCACCAAAACTACCAAAACGACATACCTTGCGAAATAACTGCGGAACTGACTCGGTGTACTAACGTTGTTAGTTGTAACGTTGTCTCTACTTAGGGGGTGTTTAAATGAGAAACGTGGTTAAATGTTACAATAAAAAATAATTTAATTCGTCAAGTAAATCTAAACATCATTTAGCAAAGCGTTTTACTTACGAAAAAATTACAAAAAAATGCTATTCGAAAAGATATAAACAGGGTCGCGTGATTCGGCGATGGCAAGGAATTTGTTTAGGGTCCGCTCCCGATGGTCGTCCAGGAATAGCAGCTGGTGTACTTAGCTCGGTCTGAAGGCACCAAAAGAGGACCCCCATCGCCGCGCGGCCGTATTTATTGTCCGTTGCAGGGCGCGGGCGGCGGGGTCGACCGGGCTGAGTGATGCGTCAAGGATTGACGTCACATAGTACAAAGGCGCGTACGCGTGCGCCTACGAACCACCGTGGAACTATTGTGTAAGCGAAACCTGGCCTGGGTGTTCCTTACGGATCGTAGGGTCCACTAAAAGGGTAAAAGAGTGAGGAGTGAAAAAGAAATTGCGTAAGCGTAGCTGCGGGCATCCACTAGTTTTGAATATAAATACAATACACAAACAAACCCTTGGCCTACCAACAACATTCTATTATTCATATAGCTAAAAATAAATTTTAAGAAAACTCTATTTTCATCACATTACGTGAGAAAATTACACACACAAGAATACTAAAACACTTTCGCCTTACCAAGAGATAGCTGTGAAATATTAAAACTTAATTTGTTTACACACACCAACATAAATTACATACACAAACACACGTAAAGAATCAACTATGTTAGTTTGATTGGTTCCGTGTAGTTACGCGGATGAAATGCATTATGTGTGCGCAGGTTAATTTACACAAGTTCGTAACAAACATATTGTTGAACTTTCAGCAGTTTGCAGTTAATTCTTTATGTAAAAAGTTTGGTAATATATTGACCTTAAAGCGAGATGGTATGAGTTATAACCCCGGGGTTATCTCGAGAACTCGTTTGTCTTTTAATGTCAGTAACCCTTTTTTAGTTCCTTTATTGTACCTGTTTGTTTGTTTTTTATTGAACTGAACTAAATACTTTTTAGGCATACATAACTGGCGAAGTGTGGGTGTATAATACACCTCTGCCAACCCCTTCGGGGATAAAAGCCATAACGTTATGTTATGTTAGGCATACTATAACCTCTGCTATTAAGAGATAATGAATTTGCGATGTATCGTTTTCTTTTCTGTTGTGTTGGTGTTCTTATTTGAAACGACTTCTGATAAAAAGGAAAATTTTATCAACTATACTCTCCTAGTTTTTTTATATGTTAATCAGCTCAACATCCCACCACTTATAAACCGATGGCAAATATTAAATAGCTGCCGCAATATGGCTTTTAAATAAAGGTAGGTATGTAAAACAGTTCAACGTTCAGTCATTTTTGAGCAGCGTGCAAGAAATTCAGTTTTGGTCATATAAGAACAACATAATAATATTAAATCTGGCTACAAATAAGGCGAGCCATCTATTCTTTGTATTATTAAATGCTAGGTGTATTTTAAACATTTCACGTAAAAATAATGTAAAATCTTGATAGAATGAAATCTTATTACGTACTAAAAATAATTCACCGCACGGTGATGGAATAAACTCTGTACGTTTCTGAATATTCAAGCTCCACAGCTGATTCTAAAACTAAAATATAATTTAAATGCATAACGTAAGCGATTTGTCCCCCATTTCTTATCTCGCCTTCAAGACGAAACTTAACGAAATAAATCTACATACTTCAGATAATTATTGCGCTATTCTTTTGTGAATAGCTTCAGAATTTTCGCTTTACTGGACTTAGGAAAACTGGTTTGGATGTACGGGTTGTGTGACGTATGTAGCTGGATGTTGTATATTTGAATAGTTGGACAGAAAACAGTTGCTGCGTGGCAAGTGAAATTCAACTTTATGGCGTTCATTTATAGTTGATTCAATAACGAAGTTGGAACGAATTTTCTTATCCTCATTTTGCGCTTTAGGTACTGTTTGATACTTACATGAAAATAATCTTGGGGTAATCGCAAAAATTTAAACGATCAACCTTAAAGCATATCTTTACACAACTCACATTTGTCTGGTTGAACGTAGTGGGTTCGATTATGCGGCGATGTTTGACAAAAGGAAGAAATAAGAAATGTAGAAGGTAACTTTAAATCTCGACTTATGAAGTTCAGATTTAAAGTTACGTATTCATACGTATTCATTTAGATCTAGTTTAGGAAATATAGAAAGGCTATAACAAATCTTGGAAAAAAGTCATGTCACAACGACCATAACGTGCTCTCTGAGCCACAGAGTAAGCGATAGTTACAAAATAAATACACTCGTAACTCCAATAAGTACGTGGTGCGCGCCGTGGATTCGAACCCAAAACCCTTTGCACCGCAGTATGTTGGTATCTCCACTACAAAAGTCCACTTTTTACACGGCAGCCGATTTCTACTCCCAAAATATATCGCACTCGGCTTAATTTACTAAGCACTTAAAATAAATCGTAACTTATTTAACCTAAAGCTTCATCATCACACAGCGATATTACGCTTAACGAAATAACTTCATTATCCAATAATGACGTTTACATTTACTAATTACCATGTGAGTCATTATCTCGACGAAGCACTGAGGTCTGAAGTGCGAGGGGGGGAGGGCTCCCACTATTGTATTGACTCACAATCTAACGCATTGTTGGATGATCTCTTTGTCATGTTATGCTTGTTCGGAGCTCATGTTTCAAGGGAGATAATACTTTGTAATACAGTGAAACTCTTGTTGGTTACACTGCAATAAGAATGTAGTAGCCGAAAAGCTCAATAAATTTGATAGACGGCCCTAAACATATTTGAAATATTTATTAACTTTTGTTCGGTGAATGTGAACGCCGGCCACCTGACTATCTACATAAATAAAATTCAAGTCTGTTTGTAATATTAAAATAAACGCTTTTTACTAAATGCATATGCATGTATACACGGTACATATACCGAAATGACAATTTTTACTATTTTTGTGTGTCTGTCTGTCTGTTTGTTCCCGCTAATCTCTGGAACGGCTGGACCGATTTTGACGGGACTTTCACTGGCGAATTTAGGCCATAAATTAACCGGTTATGCGAAGTAATATCTTAAGGACGCGGGTGAAACCGCGGGAAACAGCTATTAATATTAAAATTCTACTAACATATTATCATCAGCCTGCTGTAGTCCACTGCTGGATATATCCCTCTTTAATGGCACGCCACTAAGCTCGACTCTCATTCAGTGGCCGCCAGTCTCTGCGTAAATCTTCACTTATCCAGATCCTACGCTATGTTTGACAATTCCTACATATATTGAAAGTCATCTCATGCAATTGGAAAACCTGTATCGCGGATAACTTTACAAATGTTCAACCAGCTGACACATAGAGTAACTAGACTCAAAACATGGTTTTGAAACACAAAGTGTTGTTCTGTGTGGAGTTTTGGCCCTCAGCACAGTGTTAAGGCACAGTTGAACTCATCAATAGACAGTTAATGACTAGACGTTGATAAAATTTTATAATGGGCACTTGCTTCAAAACCATCGTATTTTCAATCAAACAGTCAAGCCCTCTTTTACGGGATCCCTTCTATTTGCATAATGTTCTTTGTCCTAATATACTTCGGCATAACGATTTTGGCACAATTTGTTTTGGCATAATAATACTTCGGCATATTTTTTTTAGGCATACATTTTATGTTGGCATAATCATCTTAAAGACTAATTTGTTTTGGCATAAATTTGATTCGCATAACGTTAGTAGGCCTAATGACTATTAGCATAACGTTAGTAGGCCTAATGACTATTAGCATAACGTTGTTAGGCCTAATGACTATTAGCATAATATTTATATAATTATATATTTAACTCGTAAAAAATGTATATGCTGTGCAACAAAAGTTAGTGACAGAACCGAATTGCTGCAAAACCGACTCCACGTAGTCTTGTTTGCCCTACCCCTAGAGTGTTATTTAAAATCGCGTAGACGCGTAGGGGCGAGGCGGCCCGCGGGCTGAGGAGCAGGCGGCCCGCG
Source organism: Euclidia mi (assembly GCA_944739405.2). Classification (NCBI taxonomy): domain Eukaryota; kingdom Metazoa; phylum Arthropoda; class Insecta; order Lepidoptera; family Erebidae; genus Euclidia; species Euclidia mi. The sequence continues at coordinate 14,680,983 of OX123184.2, read as the reverse complement.
GGCTGAGGAGCAGGCGGCTGAGGCTGGCCAGCTAAGCCGGCCAGCAAGCCGAAGCAGTGGTGGTGAGCGAAAGCCGTCTGCGACGATTAGCACGCGTGGGGCCGCCGGAGACCCACAGCGTCGGAGCCTGCTGCATGTTGCATGCTCGCTTGAATGCTGCATGCTGCATGCTTGCTTGTATGCTGCATGCTTGCTGCATGCTGCATGCTTGCTGCATGCTGCATGCTTGCTTGCTGCATGCTTGCTTGCATACTGCATGCTTGCTCGCATGCTGCATGCTTGCTCGCATGCTGCATGCTTGCTCGCATGCTGCATGCTTGCTCGCATGCTGCATGCTTGCTCGCATGCTGTATGCTTGCTTGCTTCATGCTTCCTACAGCGAAAAATATGCCAAAGATACATTTGCAAAGTTATTATATCCAATTGGTATTGTATTGTAATCATTATGCGTGGATAAATTTATGCTTTAGGATTTTATGCTTTAGGATTTTATGCTTTAGGATTTGATGCTTTAGGATTTTATGCTTTAGGATTTTATGCTTTAGGATATTATGCTTAAAAAAATTATGCTTTAGAACTTTATGCTTAATAAATTTATGCTTTAGAATATTATGCTTAATCATTATTATGGTTAGAGAAATTATGCTTAAAAAATTATGCGTAAGCTTTTATGCGTAATTATATTATGCGAAAATATAATTATGCCAAACAAAATTATGCTAAGTTATATTAGGTCTTAAAATTTTATGCAAATGGATAGCGAACCCTCTTTTACTTCTTAGCGTTAAGAATCTCCTCTCTCCTTCCCTCTCCGCAACAAAATGTCCTCTATAATTACTTACTTTGATTGACTCTTGCTTCGGAAAAATTGGGCTCTGCGATAATATTCCAGACAGGACATAGCTGTGTATAAACCACACCACATACTGACATTGGCAACTAAAATTAAGAACATACATTATGGGTTTACATTCTTTGCACGCTAGCACAGTTAGTTATAAGTATCCCCTATCCTATCCTCCTATTATGATTCAGCTAATTAGCATGAAAACAGAACACAGCTAATTATAAACAAGGTTATAACTTAGAATTACGTTAGCTGTGCACTAAGTTCGCAAACATTATTAAACTTGCCTGCTCTACGTATTTGTACCAACTTTCGGAATGAAGCGCTTTTGTTTAAAGCGCGCTTGTTAAACAATATATACACGTATTTGCTGAACTATCTTATATAGGTATAAATAATTTTAAGTTATTTGTCTTCAGTTGGAAATACATTTCGGTTTTGTATTTCGTTATTTGTGACATTTTTATAGAAACCGTGTACAGCTCTTACTGTTTCATTACGGTTTTGATAATATTCTACGTCCCCGATCAAGAGGTTTAACTGGTCATTGTAATTTATACGAAAAAAAAATATTTTGGCACTGTTGTAAGCACCCTGATCATAGATGTACTGATTGGTTTTGCTTGGCCAGAAAACGTTTATCAAGAAATCTTGCCAAAACACACAACACATAATACAATTAGAATAGCTTACAATGACTGCTGCATGCCATTTTTTATCAAATAGGAATCATGAAACACAAATTTGTTAGGATTGGACCTTCTTTTGATAAAGATACTTCTAAACCCTGATAGCAACCAGTTTAAGGTTGTTACTGTCCACCCTATCGTTCTTAATCTGATACTCCTTAGAAAAGGACGTGACGCAACAACTCAAATACCTACAGAAACCCAACGACACGAACTTTATTCCTAACCCAACACAGGAATGATATCACACAATACAACCAGGGTCGGATTTCGTACGAAAATTAATTCTGGAAAACTGATATCTCCCTATATTTATATGGAATATGTAACGTTATCTATGATATTGTACCTGGTTCATTCCAATGGATTGAAAGGATTCCCTTTGTTCTGAGTTACCCACAAAATATAACGTATATACCGTGCGCTGAGCGTATTGAATTGGAAAACATATTCTTGTGTACCGTGTTTGTAGCGCGGGCCGCGAGTCGTGGCACTCGGAGAAAATATTTAGGTATTTTTCTACGGAAGGAAAATATACATTCATATTAATTGGTTGCATTTAAAGGTGGTTCTGTTGTTGAAATTTTATACCATGCACATATGCTATGGTGTGTCAACAAATAATAAACTCACAAAAGTAAACTTAGCCAGTGTGCATAATGAAATATAAGGCGTTTTGTATACGATACTTTTCTGTAAGTTTTATCTTCGGTTTATATTTCGGTGAACCACTATTGTATTACAATATGGCATCAACATTTGAATCACACAATTTGTATAAAATGCGTATACAAGTTTGCTTATTCAGTTAAGTTAGAATTTTAGAATATAAAATGTAATTATAACAAGATATAACTTCTGTTTGAAAATAAATGAAAAATAAATGAAAACCACCAAATCCATAAAACAAGAAGAACATAATAAACAGTATTAATTCGAATTATTCTAACTTATAAATCAAAGTTATTCTTGCTTTAAACCGAAACTCAGATTTGTCATTGTTGTATTTAGTTATAAGTTATTGTTATAGTAAATTACTCTAAATATCAACTTAGACGTTTTGAATGACATATGTTTTAATACACAAATGCTAAACAGATGATGAAGTATAAACTTTTTTATTTCGTAAAAATGAAGTTTAATCTTTAATAATAGCAGCCATACAGTACTGTATTATTTAGGTGTATCTTAACATGGCCGGTTCGAGCAGCGGATATAGACATATAAAAAGAGTTAAGGATATTTTTTATGTTTATATCACAGTAAACAAGTTCATGCAGAAATAATTGTGAAACTTCGTGTAGAGTTATTATGTATAGGTAGTCAAAATAAGCTCTAAAACCTCAGCCCACTACATTGCCTAGTGGAGAAAATAAGATTGAAGCCCTATAAGAAATTATTAAACAAATAAATAAAATAAATCAATTAAACTGCCACATGCGGTGCCACGAATCACTCTCGCCGTACAGTTTAGCTTACGAAAAGCTATCGGAGGCGGCGTATTGGAAAAGATATTGTTTGTTATTGCCTCAGAGACTCCTGGAATTTATCGACAGAAATTGGACTTGTTTGCCGTTTTAATACTTGATTTACTTATCTTTATACACACAGGTGTGAAATGAAACGTGCCGGGAAGCCATGTTCGAGAGAGCAGCCGGATAAGGATGCACGATCGCCCGAACAAAAGTACTAAGTTTAGGTTTTATGTTAGGGTTAGGGTATGCTGTGCTTTTTATGGTTTATCTGATAAACTTTTAGTATAAGACGAAATATGGAATGTGTGATTGCGCATGAAAGTTTTTGGCCGACAACGAAACAGAAGGAAATTATTTTTTATATTGTACTAGATGGTGTCCGCAGCTACGCCCGTACATTTTATTTGCATTAAATCGTTTCTTCGAGGGAATTACGAGAAATTCTTTCTTAGTGCACTCCTACGGCCTCCAAGGATCATACATTCCAATTTCAGATTCTTACGTCCAATAGTTTTGGCTGTGAATTTTGTTTGGTGATTAAATTTTCTGTCAACTCAGGTAAGGAAATATCTTATTAAAAGAACATCCCTATGAATGTACTACGTACCTAAAGCACGCATAGAAAACGATAAGTCACGAGTTCAATTCTTCGTCTGTTATTATATCCGATTCGCATTACCCAGTTCGTACAATTGTTTTCTTAATAAAGGAAGGCCTATAAAGCCTATCTGCTGTCGCATATTCCTAGAAAATGTTTACAGGTTTTCATTTGATTAAGCGATCAAAACGATTCGTGGTATATTTATCAGAGCGAGCAAATAAGTTGCATCTCATTCTGTGATAGCATCTACAAGAGCGCCGCGGGTCACGCGGCTGCTTGTTCGTGTATTAATTCAGAGCGAGTGTAACGTGCTTTGTTGAATGCGCCTTTGGAAAACGGAAAGTTTCAAGTAAATGTTATAAAATATCTAGTTATGCCTCTCTATCCTATTATTCATCACATATATGACTGTTATCCTTTTTAGTACAGCCGAGTTTCTTTCTCATTATTATGACATTATCGGTCTTTTGATTGTGACCCTAGACCTACGCTTTGAAAACACGGGTCACTGTTTTTCTCACCACAAACCAGAATTAGCTGGTAGTGACAGCCTAGTGGAGATACCAACATACTGCCTAGCAGGGTATCGGGTTTGAATCCACGTGGCGCACAACTGACTTATATTTGTGTGCGTCTTAAATTGTTGATTAACTATCGCTTATTCCGTGGCTCGGAGAGCACGTTTAACGTAAACATAATGAGACGGGGTATCTCAGGTAGGATGTTGGGGTTCGAGAGAAACACTGCTAGGCTGAACAGGTTCTTTATTATGTCTCACTACCGCTTACATACAGTATGACCGAACTAGGTAAGCACTGGCCTGAAGGCTGGAATGTAGACTGCGCTGCTTTCCGACGCTCGCAGGGTAGCTGCTTGTAGGGTCGCCGGTGAGCTCGCCAAGGTGCGCGTTGTGTAAGCAGCTCGGTGGTCGAGGTGCAGGCTGAGCGGAGGCTCAGCCGGTGCAGCCGATGTGGGCCGAGTGGTAATGCTCAGGCGTCAGCCAGTGCAGTCAAGCGCCAGCGGCCTGGCTGTGGAGCTCGTAGGCTGGAGCGGATGCTTGGGCGGTGGCTAGTAGCGGCACGGCGCCAGTAGCTCGTAGCTTGTAGCACGTAGGGAGAATGTCAGCCCGTAGAGAAAAGACAGGTGCAGAGAGCCCGTAGGGAGAACTGGAAACAGCACATAGAATACACAACAACCGGTCAGGAATAGGCTGTTCCTAGATCGGCTGTTATGCTTAGGAGACACAGATACTACAGACAGAACATATAGGCACACAGACAACTAGCATTTGCTTATCCCGAGCGGGACAGTAGGTAGGAAAGTAGAATAATTGCTTGTCACTACAACCATCAGCAAGGTGGATGTGTAGGGTAAGTGACCGATTTAGATCGCGCACCCATCTTATATAGGCATAGACCTATGACTCACAGCTGCCTGTGAGCCGGTCCATGACTATATAAGGTAATAATTGCTAGCGAAGCGCTACTCGGCACCACCCACTACGTTAAGCGCCTGCGAGATATTACAACGCAATACGTAGTATTACGTTACAATAAAGTTCTTTGAAGTCGTTATAGGCAGTCAGAACTAGCCAGAAGCTACCTCTGAATAACAAATATTAATAAGTTCAGTGAGTAAGAAATTACACAGAAAGCAATAATCGCATCTTGATTGTGTTTTCTTACATGCATTTTTTTATATTTCATTTAGTTTGATTTTTTTTTAATGTATTTTTCAACATCGAATTACTCAATTAAAACATCGAGTATAAGCTCTTTTGAGGAGATGGTATTTCTGAAGACTTTGCATGTTAACTAGTAAGAGTACACTTGAAATATTTCTTAGTCATAGGTACATAAAAGTGCAAGTGCGAGTCGGACTCGCGCACGAAGGGTTCCGTACCATCATCTATAAAAGAAAATCACGTTCGTTGTATGTATACTTAAATACTTTTTAAGTTTCTACCTGTTTATTAAGATCGAGTAACAATTTGCTTAATAATTACGTTTGTTGTATGGGAACCCCCCTTATTATTTACTTTTTTATTTATTATTTACTTTGAAAGTTAATATACAACTACATATTCTGAGAAAATTTAAAGCGTCTACCTGTTACAGTTAGTAATTTTGAGCAAAAAATACGAAAAAAAACACGTTTTTTGTATGGGCCCCCTCTTAATATTTTCATTTTTTTTATTTTTAGTATTTGTTGTTATAGCGGCAACCGAAATACATAATTTGTGAAAATTTCTGCTTTCTATCTATCACGGTTTATGAGATACAGCCTGGTGACAGACAGACAGACGGACAGACAGACAGACAGCGGAGGCTTAGTAATAGGGTCCCGTTTTTTACCTTTTAGGTACGGAACCCTAAAAAGCAAGTAACATTGAAAGAATGGAAAGTTATAACAACCTAGTATGATTTTCAAATCTTCTGATTTCAAGTTACACCATCGTTTCAAAGCAAAGCAATGGAATCTTATAGCCTTAAAGGGCAAAAGTCGTAAAAGTGATTCTCTAAATCTTCGTTACTTCCTGACGTATAATGTTCAATGGGCTGATAAATTGTCATCACACAGGACATATATTTCAAGCCCTGGTTTATTTCATATTTTGTGCAATGTACAAGGCTTTCGAAATCAAGACTAAGGTATGTTATGGCTTTCTTCGGACACAATGGATTTATTCTGCCTGTCAGCTTTGCCTATGTGTAGTACTACAAATCCAGGATGTATAACATTCAGTATTGCTTTGTGTTTTCACATTGTGCATGGCGTACAAGTGTAAGAGGAAGCCTCACCGTTTAATACTGTGGCAAGTTTGTGGGTTCGATCCCCACACCGGAGGACACTTTTATTTGTCCATACATACATAGACTCACGCCTGTTTCCCGAAGGGGTAGGCAGATACTACGGAACGCCACCTGCAACGATCCTGACATACCTCTCTTGCTTCATTCACTCCCATCAAGTTTCTCATGCATGCTCTTCTGTTCATGGTATTTCTAACCTGTCCTTTTGGGGGATGTCTCCAATCTGGGGGGCGATTCAGAATCGTTCGATATCTTATTTGACATTCGATTCCGTTAATTGTCAAACGGGCTACCTCATTTTTTATCAAAACTATCGCATTTCCTATGAGTATTATGCATTCAGTATGAAGTAAATTAATAAATAAACCGAATTCAATAAATATTTGTTCAAAATATCTCTGATAGGCGACTAAAAGACGAGGACAATAATTTGACATATCGTACGATTACTTGTCGTGACATTCTGAATCGGCCTGCTGGTCAGAGAACTTCCGCCTAGGTCTTCCCCTTCGTCCTGTATCATTCACACATGTATTATATATCTTCTTTGTCAGTCTTTCGTCATCCATCCTCTTCATGTGCCCAAGCCATCTTAACATGCCTTTTTCTCGATGCTTGCCACTACATCTTCTTTTATCCCACACCACTCTCTTGTCACACAGATTTGTATTTCTTTATAAAAGTCGTTATTCCAAGGGAAGATGTTACAAAAAAAAATCAACTCCTAAAGAACAATGGCAGAATTTGGTCTGGGTTTGTTGTGGCGACCTTAAACTTCATATGAACAAAACAAATTGTTTTTTTTTTCTACGATTTTTAATATTTTCACTTTGTCTCGTTAAAGCTGGAGTATTTTATGATGATAAAAAGCATTCCAATTGATTACGAACTAGGTACCTACTTTATTATTTGATTGTTGCCATAGACAATAGTGTGACAGGAATAGACGTGAGTGCTATTGATTGTAATATATAAAAAAATAAATAAAAATTGTAAGTGGAAGTGGTGATTGAAATAATATTTAAAAAATTTAAGAAATAAAGAGATGTAAATGTAAATGTGTGTTTGTTTTGAATACAAGACATAACCTATCCTGTAAGGTTTAAAGTTGAAATTAAAAACATGTTATGGAATTCATAAACATTTATTTTTATAACTATGGGTTGTATCATAAAGAAAATACAGAATTTTAAATAATATAAGTTATATCGGGCGCCAGATACAATCCCAGAAAATACAAAATTTGCCAGATAAGTCAGTGATGGAGTACAATATGGACCTTTGATCTCAAGTCAGGGCGACCTAGCCGAGATGATAGATACAATAATTTTGTATGGTCGATGGCATTACAACTTATAAATTAGCATACAAATTGAAATTGAGGCTTTCTAGATTCAAAGTTGTTGTAAAGGAATTTAGTCTAATTTAAGTTAATTTGTGGTTATTTAGATTTACTTGAAATTGCGTTGAGGTGGAAAAAATAATTAAAAAACGTTTACCTGTTTGAGATATAGGTAATTAAAATAGAAAAAGAAAGAATGTGCACCGCCATGTCCACGTGGTATACTATGTTCACCTCATGTCCATGACGAAAACAGCATCACGGCGTGCCCGAATCCAGATAGCACGGCGGATTTTAAACTATATCCAGAAAAACGCCATAGGCTAAAACCAACAGAAATACAAGGTTTAAGACGCCATATTCTACTCAAATGACGCGTTCCGCTAACGCCAAAAACATTCGAAAAACTCACCGTTATTCCAGAATAATAATTCCTTCAGGCGAATAAAAACATGCGCCGGAAGTATTCTTAAACGTATCAATGTGTCTGTAACAAATAGGATACATCGAAATTGTACAAATGATCCGAACAAAATCTAACGACTAGAAGAAAACCAATCAAATAAACAACTCTTACCATATTGGCGAAATACAACAATATATGTACATATATGCCGATCCACGGCTTCTCAATATTAAGGTGGCTTTTAGTACCACATTTTAATGCGATTAATCCATAATTTTTGGATTATTCTAGCGTCGACATGTAGTTGACGGCGCGACTCAGGAAAGAAAGTGGCCATGTCAGTTTGCCATAGACAAGGTAAAAAAATTAATAATAGGGAAGCCCATTAACAAAATACCATATGTATCGACAGAATATCGACTAATACCAACCGAACACGCGAAAAAGGAATACGCATAGGCGTACTGTAATGCGAGATAAAATCGATGCGTTACAATACATACCAACCCAAAAAAAAAATAAAAGAAAGGACTCTTTCTTTTATGCCGAAAAGAAGACCAAATAAAAACGTTCAACAAACAAATGCTATAATTCCAAAAAAAAACTCTACATAGAACTCTACATTGAACTCTATGTAAAAACAAAAAACTACCTAAGACTCTACCTAAACTACAAGTCTCTACCAAAGTTCAAGACTCTACCAACTTCCAAACTTCAAGTCTCTACCAAACGCAAGACTCTACTAAAATTTTCAAAAATAAGGATAAACAACAATTTAAAATTCAAAACTAATAGCAAAATCAAACAAAATAAATACACTAAGTTGCTAGAGTTGCTCGATTGAAAGTGCGGTTGGGCACCCTCGCCACCGACTCTGTAAGAGCACAACTCCTAACTTGGATGTTTTATTGAAAGTGCGGTTAGGCACCCTCGCCACCGACTCTATAAGAGATCATCTAAACTCTTGTCTAATGATTGTTTTTAGAAAGTGCGGTTAGGCACCCTCGCCACCGACTCTGTAGAGAACATCAAAACTCTTAAAGTAACCAATAAGGTTGCATGCAAATGACAACGCCGCCAAAGGACGCGTCAGGCGCGGACGCCAAATGGTGGTTCATCACAACAAGGCGGTGAGAACATAAAAATGGAAGGGGTGGTTCGACACAACAAAGCGGTGTGAACACAAAAAAATGGAACTGTGATCGGCATAACTCCACCAACTTTCCGGGCACAGTTGCATTAAAAAAAATACAAAATTTTGTCTGTTGTGACCGGCGCAACACAACCGACCTACCGTGCACAACAGGACAAAAACAAAAAAAGAACTTGTCTATTGTGACCGGCATAACACCACCGACTTACCGTGCACAATGGAACAAGCAAAAAAAAACAGATACGTTCGAGGAATGGAAAGTTCCAAGAACGCAAAAGACCTGGTTACTGCCCAAAAGCGTCAGTAACCGGCAAAAAAAATATCCGGGGACCAAGTGAAAAGTTGGTTACCCCAAATGTCAAATCCAAGGTTGGAATTCAAAAAAAAGTTGTCAAATCCGGTAGACTTAAGAATAAACAAGTACCTAAATACTACACAGGAATAAGACACAAAAAACACAAAAAAGTCGTTCAATACAAACAAACCGAACGATAAACACAAAATACAAATAAGGTATAAAACCTTTTAATAAAAACAAAATAAAAAATGTACATAAGATCTATTGATGTTGAGAAACGGAACCTATGGAATTTGCAAAAATCTAAAACCGAAAATGACCTAAGCAAACTTTTGAACTTCAACTCTAAGTCCACAAACTGCTAAGAAGTTACCTATCATACATCATCATACAAAGTGGAGCAACCCTATCATACATCAATCTCATTCTTCAACAGACAAGCTCCGAATCTTACAGCATGCTAAATTTAAGCCAAAGTTAGGAGTCCAAAAATTAATATTTTATAATATCTTTAATATGGTATCTACCAGAAGTCTTCTTATTTAAATCCTTTAAGAGGTAAACATTATCAGAAATCTTTTTAATAATTTTACACTTTACAAACTTAGGTGCAAGTTTAGCCGAAAAGAATGCAGGAGCATTAGACTGAACAAAATTTCTTCTCCATACTACGTCACCAACATCAAAAGAAATGACTTTCCTCCCTGAATTATAATAACGCGCATTACGCTTGTAAGCGCTTAACAAATGAGCCTGGACTCTAACAAAAATATCACTAAGTGATTTAAGAGAATAGGCAAATGAATCTCTGTCTCCAAATTTAAGTTGAGACAAATCTTCCAAAGAATTACTAAAATGATGTAAAGAAGCATCAAAAATAAGTTCTCTTCCGAACATAAGAAAATTAGGTGTAAAATCTGTAGCTAAATTTACACTACTATTCAAAGCTAACTGAATATGAACCAAAAATTTAGACCAAGTTCTATGATCTTCCTTGACTAAACAAGATATGCAAGTTTCTATAGTTTTATTATATCTCTCTACAGGATTGTTCTGAGGTGTATACAAAGTGTTGTAAAATATTTTAGTAATATTATAACTTTTCATAAAATCTACAAAATGTTTAGAAACAAATTGAGTCCCATTATCACAAACTATAATCTTAGGACAGCCAAATTTAAGAAATATTTCTTTTTCTATATTTTTACAAATTGACAAAGTCGTTGCCTTAACTAAAGGAAAAATCCAGCAATATTTAGTGAAAACATCTACAACAGAAAGAATGTACTTATGACTAGAATAACTTTTAGGCAGAGTTCCTATAATATCTACTGAGAGCATGACCATTGGACGATCCACTTTCTTAGGGTTAATCATAATACCTAAAGGTGGGGAAGTACTATGTTTATAAGCTTTACAAATTTCACAAGATTTAATGTAATTTTGAACATCATTAAACATTCTATTCCAAAAATAATGTTGTTTTAATTTTCTTAAAGTTTTATGAACACCAAGATGACCTGATTTAGTGTCATCATGATTAGATCTAATGGTATCAATAATATGTTCTTTAGGAATAACAATTTTCCAATTCAAACGACTAGTAGGATCAAATCTATTCTTACAAAATTTATATAATGTTTTATCTTCAACTCTAAAATTTTTATACCTTAAGGGAAACTTTTGACAATCTACAAATACTTTTCTAAACCAAGGATCATCAATATCGTCGTCAGGAGACATAATATTCTGTATAGGAGAAACTTTAATAGCTGCAACTTCTATTCTAGACAAAGCATCAGGAACTAAATGCAAAGAGCCTTTTTCATGAATAATATCAAAAGTAAATTGTGAAATTCTTGCAGCCCATCTAGCTAAACGACCAGTAGGATTACTAAGGCCTAGCAACCATTTTAAGCTAGCATGATCAGTGATTACTGTAAATTTCATTCCCTCAATATAAGGTCTAAAATGTTCTATTGAATCTAAAATGGCAAGTAACTCACGTTCTGTAGTACTGTAATTGCGTTCGCATTTATTAAGTGATCTAGAATAAAAAGCTATGGGGTGTTGTTCACCGTTTTGATCTTCTTGACTCAAAACGCTACCAATACCAACTGAACTGGCATCACAATGTAAAAAGAAAGGTTTTTCAAAATTTGGGCATTGCAAGACAGGTGAGGAAGTTAATGCTTGTTTAAGTTTATCAAATGCAATTTCAGCTTCGTCATTCCAATCAAAAGATCTTTTAGGATTCTTTTTACTAGAAGAAGTTAATTTAGTTAATGGAGAAGCAATATCAGCGAATTTATAAATGAATCTACGGTACTAAGAACATAATCCAAGAAAACTTCTGAGTTGTTTTATATTTGAAGGACGAGGAAAATTATTAATTGACTCTAATTTAGAAGGATCAGTGTGTAAACCTTTACTATCAACAATGTAACCAAGGTAACGCAGTCTTTTTTTACAAAATTCACACTTTTTTAAATTAACGGTAAGTCCAGCATCTTTAAGAGTTTTATGAATTTTCTTTAAATACTCTATATGAACATCAAATTGTTCATTTATAAGGATCAAATCATCTAAATAGCAGAACAATACATTATCAAATTCAGGACCAAAAAGTTTATCTACTAATCTCTGCAATTCAGCAGGTGCATTGGTAAGCCCAAATGGCATTCTAACAAATTAAAATAATCCTTTACCGGGGACTACAAAAGCAGTCTTCTCACGAGAAGAATCATCAAGGGCAATCTGAAGGAAGGCCTTGGATAGATCAATTGTTGAAATAAAACGAGCTCCACGAAGGTTATCTAAAATTCTAGAAGGGTAAGGCAATGGATAACTATCTCTAATTATAACAGAATTTAAACGTCTTGAATCTAAACATAATCTTGTACTACCATCCTTCTTTTCAACAGCAAGGACGGGGGAACACCAAGGAGATTTAGAAGGCTGAATAATGTTTTCCTTAAGCAATACTTCAACTTCATCATAAAGTTCTTTTTGTTTAGCCGGACTCAAAGGCCAATATCTTTGTTTAAAAGGTTCACTAGTAACGTTAATTTTATGTTTGACAAGATGTGTAAGACCTAAACCTTTCTTCTCATACGAGATATCTTCAAAAAGAGCAATGGTTTCATCTAACGTTTGTTTCTCAGAAGGAGTGAGCTGTGAAGAACAAGTTACTGAACAAATTTTAAAATTATCATTTTTAACTAAAGTTATATTTTTCCACAAGTCTTTAGCAAGATTAAATTTAAGCCAAAAATCAAATCCTAATATAATAGGAGGTTCAAAAGAAGGTATAACCAAGAATGTTACGACCTTGGTAAGGTTATCACAAGTAACTGGAATATCTAAAGTGCCTAAAACTTTTTGTGCAGAACCATCTGCTGTATAAGCTGAACTAGAAATTGGCTTTAATTTGTAACCTAATTTAATAAAATGCTGATGAAAGTTTGAACCTAAAACACTAGTATTTGAACCGCTATCTAATAAACCAGAAATTTTTTCACTACTGACTGAGAATTCTAAAAATGGTCTACTATCATTATTTTTAACAAAGAGGATAGGTGCTGACCTATTTAAACTGAAAAATACTTTTAAGTAATCCAACCAGTCCGAAAATTCCTTATTGCGAGTGGCAATGTCAGGTGCATTACTAGACCTAATCTTAACCAATTTAGACATCGAGGCATTCTCAGTTTTAACAGAAACTGGTGCTCGATGCAACGAAACTAGTTTTTTGGAACGGGTGAAGTTTTCTTCTCCGCGTTGCAAACATCACAAAATTTGGTTATGACACCCAACTTCCTGCACTTAAAACACATAATTCCAGGTACAGTAGTACAATGTTGGTAAGTGTGGTCAGTAGATTGACACTTGAGACACCTAACACTATCTGTCCTAGCAGCGTTGGAGCGAACCAGTGGCTTCTCAACTTTAAAAGGATTTGAAGAATCCCTAGCAAAAGCTTGTCTATTAACAAAAACTTCTAATTCTTTACCTAAGTTGATAAACTGTTCAAGAGAAGTAACAGGTCTACATAAAACATAAGGTGTATAAATAGGTAACATGTTGTTTTTAATAATATTAATCATGACCGGTTCTGTCAAAGGAACTACTAAGCGACTAGACATATCCATTAGTTCAGTGATAAAGTCGGGAAGCGACTCAATAGGTTTTTGCTTACGTGTGCGAAGACTCTGGTCAAAGAAAAAGTCATACTCAGGCTTGTCGAAGCGCTTGAGTAAAGCTAGCTTAAGCTGTTGCCAAGAGGCAATGGTAGAACGAGTAGCACGAAACCATTTAGCAGCAGGACCAGAAAGCAAATCTGAAAAGGAACCTACCAACAAAGCTTCATCAAAGTTCTTGTAAAGGAAATACTCTTCAACCTGAACGATAAATTCTCTAACGCAAGTATTACCTTCAAAACAAATTTTACTCCTCTTCAGGTCAGGTAATCTGGTTAAATGTGGTAAGCTTTTCCTGATATGGTCATTCAATGAGTTGTAGGATGATAAACAAGGTGCACAAGCCGAAGAAGCAAAAGCAGGACCTCCATCATGCGCATTGGCTAAGAAAGGATCAGGAACTCCCGTCATATCAACCGTTATATGAGCCATGTTGTCCTCCTGTGTGTAAGTACCAACAGAATTGTGACCATCCTTAATCTCAGGCAAAGGTGGAAACTGAACCGACTTATCCATGATGAGAAGCAAAAATGTCCTATAGTAACACTCAAAAGCAACCAATAAGCAAGTAAACTAGTATAATTCCAAGCTAAGTTAAGTTAAGGAAGAAAGATTAAAAAAAAAAGTTAAGTCAATGAACCTTCAAAACAAACTAAAATGATTCAAAGTTTTTAAGGTTATGTTGTCAAAATTTTAAGTTATAAGTTTTAATATTAAGTTTTTAAACCACGGGAAAAAGCCTCAAATTCATTACAAAGTTAAATGTTAACTGTTACACATCACTATTCACTTATGTTTCAGTATCAAACAATTTATGTCTAAGTATTATCTATGTTTAAGAACTGTACTAAAGTCTTATCAAGCAAAGTTTACAATAAGAACCAGTAAGGTTGTTATCATATGAATTCAGTAATAGTTTAAGCTGAAAAAAATTTACACACAATGTATACAGGTTATCATAAGAGAATTTCAACTATAACACCCATTATGTTATGTTTGTCAAAGTAAATAACTGGTATGACACATATCTAAGCTTATATGTGAAACCAAAACATAGAAAATATAAAACATTAAGATATGTTTACCCAAAAGTGTTAAACATATTTATAAAACATTAAGATATGTTTACTCAAGAACGTTAAACATATTTAGTAACAAAATGAGTCAAATTAGACACCAAAATAATATGACACAATGATAAAATAAGATAGTTATGTTGTTTACATAACCCTCAACAAGTTTTGAACGCAACCTCAAGTAATTAAATAATAAAATGCCTATTTCAGGTCCCTGTGAGCTAGCGCCAATTGTAATATATTAAAAAAAAAAAAATTGTAAGTGGAAGTGGTGATTGAAATAATATTTAAAAAATTTAAGAAATAAAGAGATGTAAATGTAAATGTGTGTTTGTTTTGAATACAAGACATAACCTATCCTGTAAGG
The DNA here is from genome assembly GCA_944739405.2 of Euclidia mi. Lineage (NCBI taxonomy): Eukaryota > Metazoa > Arthropoda > Insecta > Lepidoptera > Erebidae > Euclidia > Euclidia mi. Next base: position 14,665,717 of record OX123184.2, on the reverse strand, counting down.
TTTAAAGTTGAAATTAAAAACATGTTATGCAATTCATAAACATTTATTTTTATAACTATGGGTTGTATCATAAAGAAAATACAGAATTTTAAATAATATAAGTTATATCGGGCGCCAGATACAATCCCAGAAAATACAAAATTGCCAGATAAGTCAGTGATGGAGTACAATATGGACCTTTGATCTCAAGTCAGGGCGACCTAGCCGAGATGATAGATACAATAATTTTGTATGGTCGATGGCATTACAACTTATAAATTAGCATACAAATTGAAATTGAGGATTTCTAGATTCAAAGTTGTTGTAAAGGAATTTAGTCTAATTTAAGTTAATTTGTGGTTATTTAGATTTACTTGAAATTGCGTTGAGGTGGAAAAAATAATTAAAAAACGTTTACCTGTTTGAGATATAGGTAATTAAAATAGAAAAAGAAAGAATGTGCACCGCCATGTCCACGTGGTATACTATGTTCACCTCATGTCCATGACGAAAACAGCATCACGGCGTGCCCGAATCCAGATAGCACGGCGGATTTTAAACTATATCCAGAAAAACGCCATAGGCTAAAACCAACAGAAATACAAGGTTTAAGACGCCATATTCTACTCAAATGACGCGTTCCGCTAACGCCAAAAACATTCGAAAAACTCACCGTTATTCCAGAATAATAATTCCTTCAGGCGAATAAAAACATGCGCCGGAAGTATTCTTAAACGTATCAATGTGTCTGTAACAAATAGGATACATCGAAATTGTACAAATGATCCGAACAAAATCTAACGACTAGAAGAAAACCAATCAAATAAACAACTCTTACCATATTGGCGAAATACAACAATATATGTACATATATGCCGATCCACGGCTTCTCAATATTAAGGTGGCTTTTAGTACCACATTTTAATGCGATTAATCCATAATTTTTGGATTATTCTAGCGTCGACATGTAGTTGACGGCGCGACTCAGGAAAGAAAGTGGCCATGTCAGTTTGCCATAGACAAGGTAAAAAAATTAATAATAGGGAAGCCCATTAACAAAATACCATATGTATCGACAGAATATCGACTAATACCAACCGAACACGCGAAAAAGGAATACGCATAGGCGTACTGTAATGCGAGATAAAATCGATGCGTTACAATACATACCAACCCAAAAAAAAAATAAAAGAAAGGACTCTTTCTTTTATGCCGAAAAGAAGACCAAATAAAAACGTTCAACAAACAAATGCTATAATTCCAAAAAAAAACTCTACATAGAACTCTACATTGAACTCTATGTAAAAACAAAAAACTACCTAAGACTCTACCTAAACTACAAGTCTCTACCAAAGTTCAAGACTCTACCAACTTCCAAACTTCAAGTCTCTACCAAACGCAAGACTCTACTAAAATTTTCAAAAATAAGGATAAACAACAATTTAAAATTCAAAACTAATAGCAAAATCAAACAAAATAAATACACTAAGTTGCTAGAGTTGCTCGATTGAAAGTGCGGTTGGGCACCCTCGCCACCGACTCTGTAAGAGCACAACTCCTAACTTGGATGTTTTATTGAAAGTGCGGTTAGGCACCCTCGCCACCGACTCTATAAGAGATCATCTAAACTCTTGTCTAATGATTGTTTTTAGAAAGTGCGGTTAGGCACCCTCGCCACCGACTCTGTAGAGAACATCAAAACTCTTAAAGTAACCAATAAGGTTGCATGCAAATGACAACGCCGCCAAAGGACGCGTCAGGCGCGGACGCCAAATGGTGGTTCATCACAACAAGGCGGTGAGAACATAAAAATGGAAGGGGTGGTTCGACACAACAAAGCGGTGTGAACACAAAAAAATGGAACTGTGATCGGCATAACTCCACCAACTTTCCGGGCACAGTTGCATTAAAAAAAATACAAAATTTTGTCTGTTGTGACCGGCGCAACACAACCGACCTACCGTGCACAACAGGACAAAAACAAAAAAAGAACTTGTCTATTGTGACCGGCATAACACCACCGACTTACCGTGCACAATGGAACAAGCAAAAAAAAACAGATACGTTCGAGGAATGGAAAGTTCCAAGAACGCAAAAGACCTGGTTACTGCCCAAAAGCGTCAGTAACCGGCAAAAAAAATATCCGGGGACCAAGTGAAAAGTTGGTTACCCCAAATGTCAAATCCAAGGTTGGAATTCAAAAAAAAGTTGTCAAATCCGGTAGACTTAAGAATAAACAAGTACCTAAATACTACACAGGAATAAGACACAAAAAACACAAAAAAGTCGTTCAATACAAACAAACCGAACGATAAACACAAAATACAAATAAGGTATAAAACCTTTTAATAAAAACAAAATAAAAAATGTACATAAGATCTATTGATGTTGAGAAACGGAACCTATGGAATTTGCAAAAATCTAAAACCGAAAATGACCTAAGCAAACTTTTGAACTTCAACTCTAAGTCCACAAACTGCTAAGAAGTTACCTATCATACATCATCATACAAAGTGGAGCAACCCTATCATACATCAATCTCATTCTTCAACAGACAAGCTCCGAATCTTACAGCATGCTAAATTTAAGCCAAAGTTAGGAGTCCAAAAATTAATATTTTATAATATCTTTAATATGGTATCTACCAGAAGTCTTCTTATTTAAATCCTTTAAGAGGTAAACATTATCAGAAATCTTTTTAATAATTTTACACTTTACAAACTTAGGTGCAAGTTTAGCCGAAAAGAATGCAGGAGCATTAGACTGAACAAAATTTCTTCTCCATACTACGTCACCAACATCAAAAGAAATGACTTTCCTCCCTGAATTATAATAACGCGCATTACGCTTGTAAGCGCTTAACAAATGAGCCTGGACTCTAACAAAAATATCACTAAGTGATTTAAGAGAATAGGCAAATGAATCTCTGTCTCCAAATTTAAGTTGAGACAAATCTTCCAAAGAATTACTAAAATGATGTAAAGAAGCATCAAAAATAAGTTCTCTTCCGAACATAAGAAAATTAGGTGTAAAATCTGTAGCTAAATTTACACTAATATTCAAAGCTAACTGAATATGAACCAAAAATTTAGACCAAGTTCTATGATCTTCCTTGACTAAACAAGATATGCAAGTTTCTATAGTTTTATTATATCTCTCTACAGGATTGTTCTGAGGTGTATACAAAGTGTTGTAAAATATTTTAGTAATATTATAACTTTTCATAAAATCTACAAAATGTTTAGAAACAAATTGAGTCCCATTATCACAAACTATAATCTTAGGACAGCCAAATTTAAGAAATATTTCTTTTTCTATATTTTTACAAATTGACAAAGTCGTTGCCTTAACTAAAGGAAAAATCCAGCAATATTTAGTGAAAACATCTACAACAGAAAGAATGTACTTATGACCAGAATAACTTTTAGGCAGAGTTCCTATAATATCTACTGAGAGCATGACCATTGGACGATCCACTTTCTTAGGGTTAATCATAATACCTAAAGGTGGGGAAGTACTATGTTTATAAGCTTTACAAATTTCACAAGATTTAATGTAATTTTGAACATCATTAAACATTCTATTCCAAAAATAATGTTGTTTTAATTTTCTTAAAGTTTTATGAACACCAAGATGACCTGATTTAGTGTCATCATGATTAGATCTAATGGTATCAATAATATGTTCTTTAGGAATAACAATTTTCCAATTCAAACGACTAGTAGGATCAAATCTATTCTTACAAAATTTATATAATGTTTTATCTTCAACTCTAAAATTTTTATACCTTAAGGGAAACTTTTGACAATCTACAAATACTTTTCTAAACCAAGGATCATCAATATCGTCGTCAGGAGACATAATATTCTGTATAGGAGAAACTTTAATAGCTGCAACTTCTATTCTAGACAAAGCATCAGGAACTAAATGCAAAGAGCCTTTTTCATGAATAATATCAAAAGTAAATTGTGAAATTCTTGCAGCCCATCTAGCTAAACGACCAGTAGGATTACTAAGGCCTAGCAACCATTTTAAGCTAGCATGATCAGTGATTACTGTAAATTTCATTCCCTCAATATAAGGTTTAAAATGTTCTATTGAATCTAAAATGGCAAGTAACTCACGTTCTGTAGTACTGTAATTGCGTTCGCATTTATTAAGTGATCTAGAATAAAAAGCTATGGGGTGTTGTTCACCGTTTTGATCTTCTTGACTCAAAACGCTACCAATACCAACTGAACTGGCATCACAATGTAAAAAGAAAGGTTTTTCAAAATTTGGGCATTGCAAGACAGGTGAGGAAGTTAATGCTTGTTTAAGTTTATCAAATGCAATTTCAGCTTCGTCATTCCAATCAAAAGATCTTTTAGGATTCTTTTTACTAGAAGAAGTTAATTTAGTTAATGGAGAAGCAATATCAGCGAATTTATAAATGAATCTACGGTACTAAGAACATAATCCAAGAAAACTTCTGAGTTGTTTTATATTTGAAGGACGAGGAAAATTATTAATTGACTCTAATTTAGAAGGATCAGTGTGTAAACCTTTACCATCAACAATGTAACCAAGGTAACGCAGTCTTTTTTTACAAAATTCACACTTTTTTAAATTAACGGTAAGTCCAGCATCTTTAAGAGTTTTATGAATTTTCTTTAAATACTCTATATGAACATCAAATTGTTCATTTATAAGGATCAAATCATCTAAATAGCAGAACAATACATTATCAAATTCAGGACCAAAAAGTTTATCTACTAATCTCTGCAATTCAGCAGGTGCATTGGTAAGCCCAAATGGCATTCTAACAAATTCAAATAATCCTTTACCGGGGACTACAAAAGCAGTCTTCTCACGAGAAGAATCATCAAGGGCAATCTGAAGGAAGGCCTTGGATAGATCAATTGTTGAAATAAAACGAGCTCCACGAAGGTTATCTAAAATTCTAGAAGGGTAAGGCAATGGATAACTATCTCTAATTGTAACAGAATTTAAACGTCTTGAATCTAAACATAATCTTGTACTACCATCCTTCTTTTCAACAGCAAGGACGGGGGAACACCAAGGAGATTTAGAAGGCTGAATAATGTTTTCCTTAAGCAATACTTCAACTTCATCATAAAGTTCTTTTTGTTTAGCCGGACTCAAAGGCCAATATCTTTGTTTAAAAGGTTCACTAGTAACGTTAATTTTATGTTTGACAAGATGTGTAAGACCTAAACCTTTCTTCTCATACGAGATATCTTCAAAAAGAGCAATGGTTTCATCTAACGTTTGTTTCTCAGAAGGAGTGAGCTGTGAAGAACAAGTTACTGAACAAATTTTAAAATTATCATTTTTAACTAAAGTTATATTTTTCCACAAGTCTTTAGCAAGATTAAATTTAAGCCAAAAATCAAATCCTAATATAATAGGAGGTTCAAAAGAAGGTATAACCAAGAATGTTACGACCTTGGTAAGGTTATCACAAGTAACTGGAATATCTAAAGTGCCTAAAACTTTTTGTGCAGAACCATCTGCTGTATAAGCTGAACTAGAAATTGGCTTTAATTTGTAACCTAATTTAATAAAATGCTGATGAAAGTTTGAACCTAAAACACTAGTATTTGAACCGCTATCTAATAAACCAGAATTTTTTTCACTACTGACTGAGAATTCTAAAAATGGTCTACTATCATTATTTTTAACAAAGAGGATAGGTGCTGACCTATTTAAACTGAAAAATACTTTTAAGTAATCCAACCAGTCCGAAAATTCCTTATTGCGAGTGGCAATGTCAGGTGCATTACTAGACCTAATCTTAACCAATTTAGACATCGAGGCATTCTCAGTTTTAACAGAAACTGGTGCTCGATGCAACGAAACTAGTTTTTTGGAACGGGTGAAGTTTTCTTCTCCGCGTTGCAAACATCACAAAATTTGGTTATGACACCCAACTTCCTGCACTTAAAACACATAATTCCAGGTACAGTAGTACAATGTTGGTAAGTGTGGTCAGTAGATTGACACTTGAGACACCTAACACTATCTGTCCTAGCAGCGTTGGAGCGAACCAGTGGCTTCTCAACTTTAAAAGGATTTGAAGAATCCCTAGCAAAAGCTTGTCTATTAACAAAAACTTCTAATTCTTTACCTAAGTTGATAAACTGTTCAAGAGAAGTAACAGGTCTACATAAAACATAAGGTGTATAAATAGGTAACATGTTGTTTTTAATAATATTAATCATGACCGGTTCTGTCAAAGGAACTACTAAGCGACTAGACATATCCATTAGTTCAGTGATAAAGTCGGGAAGCGACTCAATAGGTTTTTGCTTACGTGTGCGAAGACTCTGGTCAAAGAAAAAGTCATACTCAGGCTTGTCGAAGCGCTTGAGTAAAGCTAGCTTAAGCTGTTGCCAAGAGGCAATGGTAGAACGAGTAGCACGAAACCATTTAGCAGCAGGACCAGAAAGCAAATCTGAAAAGGAACCTACCAACAAAGCTTCATCAAAGTTCTTGTAAAGGAAATACTCTTCAACCTGAACGATAAATTCTCTAACGCAAGTATTACCTTCAAAACAAATTTTACTCCTCTTCAGGTCAGGTAATCTGGTTAAATGTGGTAAGCTTTTCCTGATATGGTCATTCAATGAGTTGTAGGATGATAAACAAGGTGCACAAGCCGAAGAAGCAAAAGCAGGACCTCCATCATGCGCATTGGCTAAGAAAGGATCAGGAACTCCCGTCATATCAACCGTTATATGAGCCATGTTGTCCTCCTGTGTGTAAGTACCAACAGAATTGTGACCATCCTTAATCTCAGGCAAAGGTGGAAACTGAACCGACTTATCCATGATGAGAAGCAAAAATGTCCTATAGTAACACTCAAAAGCAACCAATAAGCAAGTAAACTAGTATAATTCCAAGCTAAGTTAAGTTAAGGAAGAAAGATTAAAAAAAAAAGTTAAGTCAATGAACCTTCAAAACAAACTAAAATGATTCAAAGTTTTTAAGGTTATGTTGTCAAAATTTTAAGTTATAAGTTTTAATATTAAGTTTTTAAACCACGGGAAAAAGCCTCAAATTCATTACAAAGTTAAATGTTAACTGTTACACATCACTATTCACTTATGTTTCAGTATCAAACAATTTATGTCTAAGTATTATCTATGTTTAAGAACTGTACTAAAGTCTTATCAAGCAAAGTTTACAATAAGAACCAGTAAGGTTGTTATCATATGAATTCAGTAATAGTTTAAGCTGAAAAAGATTTACACACAATGTATACAGGTTATCATAAGAGAATTTCAACTATAACACCCATTATGTTATGTTTGTCAAAGTAAATAACTGGTATGACACATATCTAAGCTTATATGTGAAACCAAAACATAGAAAATATAAAACATTAAGATATGTTTACCCAAAAGTGTTAAACATATTTATAAAACATTAAGATATGTTTACTCAAGAACGTTAAACATATTTAGTAACAAAATGAGTCAAATTAGACACCAAAATAATATGACACAATGATAAAATAAGATAGTTATGTTGTTTACATAACCCTCAACAAGTTTTGAACGCAACCTCAAGTAATTAAATAATAAAATGCCTATTTCAGGTCCCTGTGAGCTAGCGCCAATTGTAATATATTAAAAAAAAAAAAATTGTAAGTGGAAGTGGTGATTGAAATAATATTTAAAAAATTTAAGAAATAAAGAGATGTAAATGTAAATGTGTGTTTGTTTTGAATACAAGACATAACCTATCCTGTAAGGTTTAAAGTTGAAATTAAAAACATGTTATGCAATTCATAAACATTTATTTTTATAACTATGGGTTGTATCATAAAGAAAATACAGAATTTTAAATAATATAAGTTATATCGGGCGCCAGATACAATCCCAGAAAATACAAAATTGCCAGATAAGTCAGTGATGGAGTACAATATGGACCTTTGATCTCAAGTCAGGGCGACCTAGCCGAGATGATAGATACAATAATTTTGTATGGTCGATGGCATTACAACTTATAAATTAGCATACAAATTGAAATTGAGGATTTCTAGATTCAAAGTTGTTGTAAAGGAATTTAGTCTAATTTAAGTTAATTTGTGGTTATTTAGATTTACTTGAAATTGCGTTGAGGTGGAAAAAATAATTAAAAAACGTTTACCTGTTTGAGATATAGGTAATTAAAATAGAAAAAGAAAGAATGTGCACCGCCATGTCCACGTGGTATACTATGTTCACCTCATGTCCATGACGAAAACAGCATCACGGCGTGCCCGAATCCAGATAGCACGGCGGATTTTAAACTATATCCAGAAAAACGCCATAGGCTAAAACCAACAGAAATACAAGGTTTAAGACGCCATATTCTACTCAAATGACGCGTTCCGCTAACGCCAAAAACATTCGAAAAACTCACCGTTATTCCAGAATAATAATTCCTTCAGGCGAATAAAAACATGCGCCGGAAGTATTCTTAAACGTATCAATGTGTCTGTAACAAATAGGATACATCGAAATTGTACAAATGATCCGAACAAAATCTAACGACTAGAAGAAAACCAATCAAATAAACAACTCTTACCATATTGGCGAAATACAACAATATATGTACATATATGCCGATCCACGGCTTCTCAATATTAAGGTGGCTTTTAGTACCACATTTTAATGCGATTAATCCATAATTTTTGGATTATTCTAGCGTCGACATGTAGTTGACGGCGCGACTCAGGAAAGAAAGTGGCCATGTCAGTTTGCCATAGACAAGGTAAAAAAATTAATAATAGGGAAGCCCATTAACAAAATACCATATGTATCGACAGAATATCGACTAATACCAACCGAACACGCGAAAAAGGAATACGCATAGGCGTACTGTAATGCGAGATAAAATCGATGCGTTACAATACATACCAACCCAAAAAAAAAATAAAAGAAAGGACTCTTTCTTTTATGCCGAAAAGAAGACCAAATAAAAACGTTCAACAAACAAATGCTATAATTCCAAAAAAAAACTCTACATAGAACTCTACATTGAACTCTATGTAAAAACAAAAAACTACCTAAGACTCTACCTAAACTACAAGTCTCTACCAAAGTTCAAGACTCTACCAACTTCCAAACTTCAAGTCTCTACCAAACGCAAGACTCTACTAAAATTTTCAAAAATAAGGATAAACAACAATTTAAAATTCAAAACTAATAGCAAAATCAAACAAAATAAATACACTAAGTTGCTAGAGTTGCTCGATTGAAAGTGCGGTTGGGCACCCTCGCCACCGACTCTGTAAGAGCACAACTCCTAACTTGGATGTTTTATTGAAAGTGCGGTTAGGCACCCTCGCCACCGACTCTATAAGAGATCATCTAAACTCTTGTCTAATGATTGTTTTTAGAAAGTGCGGTTAGGCACCCTCGCCACCGACTCTGTAGAGAACATCAAAACTCTTAAAGTAACCAATAAGGTTGCATGCAAATGACAACGCCGCCAAAGGACGCGTCAGGCGCGGACGCCAAATGGTGGTTCATCACAACAAGGCGGTGAGAACATAAAAATGGAAGGGGTGGTTCGACACAACAAAGCGGTGTGAACACAAAAAAATGGAACTGTGATCGGCATAACTCCACCAACTTTCCGGGCACAGTTGCATTAAAAAAAATACAAAATTTTGTCTGTTGTGACCGGCGCAACACAACCGACCTACCGTGCACAACAGGACAAAAACAAAAAAAGAACTTGTCTATTGTGACCGGCATAACACCACCGACTTACCGTGCACAATGGAACAAGCAAAAAAAAACAGATACGTTCGAGGAATGGAAAGTTCCAAGAACGCAAAAGACCTGGTTACTGCCCAAAAGCGTCAGTAACCGGCAAAAAAAATATCCGGGGACCAAGTGAAAAGTTGGTTACCCCAAATGTCAAATCCAAGGTTGGAATTCAAAAAAAAGTTGTCAAATCCGGTAGACTTAAGAATAAACAAGTACCTAAATACTACACAGGAATAAGACACAAAAAACACAAAAAAGTCGTTCAATACAAACAAACCGAACGATAAACACAAAATACAAATAAGGTATAAAACCTTTTAATAAAAACAAAATAAAAAATGTACATAAGATCTATTGATGTTGAGAAACGGAACCTATGGAATTTGCAAAAATCTAAAACCGAAAATGACCTAAGCAAACTTTTGAACTTCAACTCTAAGTCCACAAACTGCTAAGAAGTTACCTATCATACATCATCATACAAAGTGGAGCAACCCTATCATACATCAATCTCATTCTTCAACAGACAAGCTCCGAATCTTACAGCATGCTAAATTTAAGCCAAAGTTAGGAGTCCAAAAATTAATATTTTATAATATCTTTAATATGGTATCTACCAGAAGTCTTCTTATTTAAATCCTTTAAGAGGTAAACATTATCAGAAATCTTTTTAATAATTTTACACTTTACAAACTTAGGTGCAAGTTTAGCCGAAAAGAATGCAGGAGCATTAGACTGAACAAAATTTCTTCTCCATACTACGTCACCAACATCAAAAGAAATGACTTTCCTCCCTGAATTATAATAACGCGCATTACGCTTGTAAGCGCTTAACAAATGAGCCTGGACTCTAACAAAAATATCACTAAGTGATTTAAGAGAATAGGCAAATGAATCTCTGTCTCCAAATTTAAGTTGAGACAAATCTTCCAAAGAATTACTAAAATGATGTAAAGAAGCATCAAAAATAAGTTCTCTTCCGAACATAAGAAAATTAGGTGTAAAATCTGTAGCTAAATTTACACTAATATTCAAAGCTAACTGAATATGAACCAAAAATTTAGACCAAGTTCTATGATCTTCCTTGACTAAACAAGATATGCAAGTTTCTATAGTTTTATTATATCTCTCTACAGGATTGTTCTGAGGTGTATACAAAGTGTTGTAAAATATTTTAGTAATATTATAACTTTTCATAAAATCTACAAAATGTTTAGAAACAAATTGAGTCCCATTATCACAAACTATAATCTTAGGACAGCCAAATTTAAGAAATATTTCTTTTTCTATATTTTTACAAATTGACAAAGTCGTTGCCTTAACTAAAGGAAAAATCCAGCAATATTTAGTGAAAACATCTACAACAGAAAGAATGTACTTATGACCAGAATAACTTTTAGGCAGAGTTCCTATAATATCTACTGAGAGCATGACCATTGGACGATCCACTTTCTTAGGGTTAATCATAATACCTAAAGGTGGGGAAGTACTATGTTTATAAGCTTTACAAATTTCACAAGATTTAATGTAATTTTGAACATCATTAAACATTCTATTCCAAAAATAATGTTGTTTTAATTTTCTTAAAGTTTTATGAACACCAAGATGACCTGATTTAGTGTCATCATGATTAGATCTAATGGTATCAATAATATGTTCTTTAGGAATAACAATTTTCCAATTCAAACGACTAGTAGGATCAAATCTATTCTTACAAAATTTATATAATGTTTTATCTTCAACTCTAAAATTTTTATACCTTAAGGGAAACTTTTGACAATCTACAAATACTTTTCTAAACCAAGGATCATCAATATCGTCGTCAGGAGACATAATATTCTGTATAGGAGAAACTTTAATAGCTGCAACTTCTATTCTAGACAAAGCATCAGGAACTAAATGCAAAGAGCCTTTTTCATGAATAATATCAAAAGTAAATTGTGAAATTCTTGCAGCCCATCTAGCTAAACGACCAGTAGGATTACTAAGGCCTAGCAACCATTTTAAGCTAGCATGATCAGTGATTACTGTAAATTTCATTCCCTCAATATAAGGTTTAAAATGTTCTATTGAATCTAAAATGGCAAGTAACTCACGTTCTGTAGTACTGTAATTGCGTTCGCATTTATTAAGTGATCTAGAATAAAAAGCTATGGGGTGTTGTTCACCGTTTTGATCTTCTTGACTCAAAACGCTACCAATACCAACTGAACTGGCATCACAATGTAAAAAGAAAGGTTTTTCAAAATTTGGGCATTGCAAGACAGGTGAGGAAGTTAATGCTTGTTTAAGTTTATCAAATGCAATTTCAGCTTCGTCATTCCAATCAAAAGATCTTTTAGGATTCTTTTTACTAGAAGAAGTTAATTTAGTTAATGGAGAAGCAATATCAGCGAATTTATAAATGAATCTACGGTACTAAGAACATAATCCAAGAAAACTTCTGAGTTGTTTTATATTTGAAGGACGAGGAAAATTATTAATTGACTCTAATTTAGAAGGATCAGTGTGTAAACCTTTACTATCAACAATGTAACCAAGGTAACGCAGTCTTTTTTTACAAAATTCACACTTTTTTAAATTAACGGTAAGTCCAGCATCTTTAAGAGTTTTATGAATTTTCTTTAAATACTCTATATGAACATCAAATTGTTCATTTATAAGGATCAAATCATCTAAATAGCAGAACAATACATTATCAAATTCAGGACCAAAAAGTTTATCTACTAATCTCTGCAATTCAGCAGGTGCATTGGTAAGCCCAAATGGCATTCTAACAAATTCAAATAATCCTTTACCGGGGACTACAAAAGCAGTCTTCTCACGAGAAGAATCATCAAGGGCAATCTGAAGGAAGGCCTTGGATAGATCAATTGTTGAAATAAAACGAGCTCCACGAAGGTTATCTAAAATTCTAGAAGGGTAAGGCAATGGATAACTATCTCTAATTGTAACAGAATTTAAACGTCTTGAATCTAAACATAATCTTGTACTACCATCCTTCTTTTCAACAGCAAGGACGGGGGAACACCAAGGAGATTTAGAAGGCTGAATAATGTTTTCCTTAAGCAATACTTCAACTTCATCATAAAGTTCTTTTTGTTTAGCCGGACTCAAAGGCCAATATCTTTGTTTAAAAGGTTCACTAGTAACGTTAATTTTATGTTTGACAAGATGTGTAAGACCTAAACCTTTCTTCTCATACGAGATATCTTCAAAAAGAGCAATGGTTTCATCTAACGTTTGTTTCTCAGAAGGAGTGAGCTGTGAAGAACAAGTTACTGAACAAATTTTAAAATTATCATTTTTAACTAAAGTTATATTTTTCCACAAGTCTTTAGCAAGATTAAATTTAAGCCAAAAATCAAATCCTAATATAATAGGAGGTTCAAAAGAAGGTATAACCAAGAATGTTACGACCTTGGTAAGGTTATCACAAGTAACTGGAATATCTAAAGTGCCTAAAACTTTTTGTGCAGAACCATCTGCTGTATAAGCTGAACTAGAAATTGGCTTTAATTTGTAACCTAATTTAATAAAATGCTGATGAAAGTTTGAACCTAAAACACTAGTATTTGAACCGCTATCTAATAAACCAGAATTTTTTTCACTACTGACTGAGAATTCTAAAAATGGTCTACTATCATTATTTTTAACAAAGAGGATAGGTGCTGACCTATTTAAACTGAAAAATACTTTTAAGTAATCCAACCAGTCCGAAAATTCCTTATTGCGAGTGGCAATGTCAGGTGCATTACTAGACCTAATCTTAACCAATTTAGACATCGAGGCATTCTCAGTTTTAACAGAAACTGGTGCTCGATGCAACGAAACTAGTTTTTTGGAACGGGTGAAGTTTTCTTCTCCGCGTTGCAAACATCACAAAATTTGGTTATGACACCCAACTTCCTGCACTTAAAACACATAATTCCAGGTACAGTAGTACAATGTTGGTAAGTGTGGTCAGTAGATTGACACTTGAGACACCTAACACTATCTGTCCTAGCAGCGTTGGAGCGAACCAGTGGCTTCTCAACTTTAAAAGGATTTGAAGAATCCCTAGCAAAAGCTTGTCTATTAACAAAAACTTCTAATTCTTTACCTAAGTTGATAAACTGTTCAAGAGAAGTAACAGGTCTACATAAAACATAAGGTGTATAAATAGGTAACATGTTGTTTTTAATAATATTAATCATGACCGGTTCTGTCAAAGGAACTACTAAGCGACTAGACATATCCATTAGTTCAGTGATAAAGTCGGGAAGCGACTCAATAGGTTTTTGCTTACGTGTGCGAAGACTCTGGTCAAAGAAAAAGTCATACTCAGGCTTGTCGAAGCGCTTGAGTAAAGCTAGCTTAAGCTGTTGCCAAGAGGCAATGGTAGAACGAGTAGCACGAAACCATTTAGCAGCAGGACCAGAAAGCAAATCTGAAAAGGAACCTACCAACAAAGCTTCATCAAAGTTCTTGTAAAGGAAATACTCTTCAACCTGAACGATAAATTCTCTAACGCAAGTATTACCTTCAAAACAAATTTTACTCCTCTTCAGGTCAGGTAATCTGGTTAAATGTGGTAAGCTTTTCCTGATATGGTCATTCAATGAGTTGTAGGATGATAAACAAGGTGCACAAGCCGAAGAAGCAAAAGCAGGACCTCCATCATGCGCATTGGCTAAGAAAGGATCAGGAACTCCCGTCATATCAACCGTTATATGAGCCATGTTGTCCTCCTGTGTGTAAGTACCAACAGAATTGTGACCATCCTTAATCTCAGGCAAAGGTGGAAACTGAACCGACTTATCCATGATGAGAAGCAAAAATGTCCTATAGTAACACTCAAAAGCAACCAATAAGCAAGTAAACTAGTATAATTCCAAGCTAAGTTAAGTTAAGGAAGAAAGATTAAAAAAAAAAGTTAAGTCAATGAACCTTCAAAACAAACTAAAATGATTCAAAGTTTTTAAGGTTATGTTGTCAAAATTTTAAGTTATAAGTTTTAATATTAAGTTTTTAAACCACGGGAAAAAGCCTCAAATTCATTACAAAGTTAAATGTTAACTGTTACACATCACTATTCACTTATGTTTCAGTATCAAACAATTTATGTCTAAGTATTATCTATGTTTAAGAACTGTACTAAAGTCTTATCAAGCAAAGTTTACAATAAGAACCAGTAAGGTTGTTATCATATGAATTCAGTAATAGTTTAAGCTGAAAAAGATTTACACACAATGTATACAGGTTATCATAAGAGAATTTCAACTATAACACCCATTATGTTATGTTTGTCAAAGTAAATAACTGGTATGACACATATCTAAGCTTATATGTGAAACCAAAACATAGAAAATATAAAACATTAAGATATGTTTACCCAAAAGTGTTAAACATATTTATAAAACATTAAGATATGTTTACTCAAGAACGTTAAACATATTTAGTAACAAAATGAGTCAAATTAGACACCAAAATAATATGACACAATGATAAAATAAGATAGTTATGTTGTTTACATAACCCTCAACAAGTTTTGAACGCAACCTCAAGTAATTAAATAATAAAATGCCTATTTCAGGTCCCTGTGAGCTAGCGCCAATTGTAATATATTAAAAAAAAAAAAATTGTAAGTGGAAGTGGTGATTGAAATAATATTTAAAAAATTTAAGAAATAAAGAGATGTAAATGTAAATGTGTGTTTGTTTTGAATACAAGACATAACCTATCCTGTAAGGTTTAAAGTTGAAATTAAAAACATGTTATGCAATTCATAAACATTTATTTTTATAACTATGGGTTGTATCATAAAGAAAATACAGAATTTTAAATAATATAAGTTATATCGGGCGCCAGATACAATCCCAGAAAATACAAAATTTGCCAGATAAGTCAGTGATGGAGTACAATATGGACCTTTGATCTCAAGTCAGGGCGACCTAGCCGAGATGATAGATACAATAATTTTGTATGGTCGATGGCATTACAACTTATAAATTAGCATACAAATTGAAATTGAGGCTTTCTAGATTCAAAGTTGTTGTAAAGGAATTTAGTCTAATTTAAGTTAATTTGTGGTTATTTAGATTTACTTGAAATTGCGTTGAGGTGGAAAAAATAATTAAAAAACGTTTACCTGTTTGAGATATAGGTAATTAAAATAGAAAAAGAAAGAATGTGCACCGCCATGTCCACGTGGTATACTATGTTCACCTCATGTCCATGACGAAAACAGCATCACGGCGTGCCCGAATCCAGATAGCACGGCGGATTTTAAACTATATCCAGAAAAACGCCATAGGCTAAAACCAACAGAAATACAAGGTTTAAGACGCCATATTCTACTCAAATGACGCGTTCCGCTAACGCCAAAAACATTCGAAAAACTCACCGTTATTCCAGAATAATAATTCCTTCAGGCGAATAAAAACATGCGCCGGAAGTATTCTTAAACGTATCAATGTGTCTGTAACAAATAGGATACATCGAAATTGTACAAATGATCCGAACAAAATCTAACGACTAGAAGAAAACCAATCAAATAAACAACTCTTACCATATTGGCGAAATACAACAATATATGTACATATATGCCGATCCACGGCTTCTCAATATTAAGGTGGCTTTTAGTACCACATTTTAATGCGATTAATCCATAATTTTTGGATTATTCTAGCGTCGACATGTAGTTGACGGCGCGACTCAGGAAAGAAAGTGGCCATGTCAGTTTGCCAAAGACAAGGTAAAAAAATTAATAATAGGGAAGCCCATTAACAAAATACCATATGTATCGACAGAAAATCGACTAATACCAACCGAACACGCGAAAAAGGAATACGCATAGGCGTACTGTAATGCGAGATAAAATCGATGCGTTACATGATCCGTATCGATTATTAAAATATAATTATAAAAATGCAGTTATTTGATCTTTAACTAACATTATATCAATAAGCTAATAATTTTTGAAGCAAAACAACTTTTAAATTAAATAAAAACATCATATCATCGTTTTAATGTTGTATCGATTTCACATAAAATCGATTTAAAATGTGCAGCTCTGCTTTTGTCTTTGGCTGTGACATTTAGATGCTACAGAATATTTCTGCGTTTTGATGTCAATCTTACATAATTTCATTTGATAATTCAAACATACCTACATTGTTCATTCTTAACTAAAAACTAAAACACCGATATCTTGTTTTTCCGGGTTTCCCGAGTGAAAATAGAATCATTTATAGACTCTGGTACTTACGCCGAATTTTTTGAAATATTTTTAATTACTGTGCGCTTCAATTTAAATTCAGACATTTCGATGTATGGAGATCTGCCATTGTCCTTTAGCGGTGTGTAAAGTGTCTTGTACTAGCAATGGACACAAAGAAAATTCACACTCGAAACAATATTTGTGGATTGCAGAGTTTTTATTCGTATGTAGGTTTAGTCTATAGGTCATTTTTTTTTATTGCACAGATTTTTGCAGTGAAAATGACCCTATAATAAAAAGGTTAGAGTATATAAAAACTATATACTATCGATAAATAGTTTATAGCACAATGTCGACATGTTGAGTGACATAATCCCGACGTGTACGGTACTACCAAATATTTAGAAGTAGAAATAATAAAAGTGTACAAGAAAAACATACTCTTAACGAAACAACAAACTTTATACTTTAATCTGAAGTGCTAAGAGCTATATTACTTTGGCCGTTCGTGTCAAGATCTTATCAGATATGATCGATTGTGCGATGAAAGAAATGTGAACTGTTAAAACGTATATGCAAGAGATTTTCAACCTTAAACTGAATGATTTAGAGCTGATAATTCAGTGTATTAGTTTTACGATATTGTGTTGTGAAAAATATGGTTTGCTGTAGATTTTTATGAAAAATTGTTTTGTTCGGAATCAGGGGCAAGTTGAACTGGATGATGTATTTATTGAGTGTGTTTTACTTTGATGATTTGAAGTACTTCCTTTCACATCAGTTGGAATAGAAACGTATTGTAATAAAATCGTATTGTAGTGAAGATAATATTGTTTGTTGTCGCTTGGTGAAGTCACGTTAGATAAATAAGCAAAATGAAGATATTTGCGTATCGAGAAATATTCTTCTTTTCTTTGATATTTACATTATTCCTCTATTCTTATTATTCCTTAGTTATTTTACCACCCTGGCATAGTACAGCTATTGGCGATGCAAAGGTTATCCGTGCGCCTCTAGAGGCGAAATTAGAACTTGTCTAAGACCGACACTTTTGACAGCTTTCAATGCAACTTTGCTTCGAGGATATGGTGGTAACCATGGTAACAGTATTGAGAGCTGCCAAAAGTGTCACAAGTAGTAGTGATCTGTGTAAATGACGATCTAAGACAACTTCTAAATTTCGTCGCTAGTTAGAATCTTAGCATCGCCAATATATAAATCACATAATATTCCCTAAAAGTATATAATAATAATATTCTACCACATTCACACAACACCATCTAGTCCCAAACTAAGCATAGCTTGTACTATGGGTACTAGACAATTGGATAAACATACATATATTTTTTTCTTTGCGTTATAATGTGTGTAACTTTACGACGAGGCTACCGCTGGAAAAAAGCGTGCAGAACTCTTTATGAGAACTGGAACATAGTTCGTAACTGTATACTAAACCAGTAGAAAACCTGGTGGTCTCAAAAGTATTTAATTTAACCAAAGATTACCGAAGTAGGTAATCACTAAAGTCCACGGAACAAAGCGCATAATTATCAAGCGATTTACGGCTTAATAATACAATGTGGGGCAAAATAATCAAAGTTAATCTTACTTGTAAAAGTTCTTAAAGTAGACCATATTATGGTGTATTATGGTGGGCGTATTTAAATACTTTGTTTTATTTGACAGATGATTAGATACCAGGTCGAAAAATGATATAAAGGTTCGGGCAGAAAACTCTCCGGCGGATTAAAGAAATCAAGATTTGTCGGCAGAAACGGTTATGCTGGTTATAATTATATAAAATACAGCTTCTGAAATTATGGTGTGTGCACCTTTATGTTAACTATTATAATAAAAACTAGACCAAATTCTCTAACCACAAACCTACCATAAAAACAGACATGAAAGAAATAAATTATCGTCAATACATAAGCCCATAAACACGTAGGTACATACCAACAACTTTTTTAGATATATCTGACGTCCAGATCGATCTTTGTATAATATTTTTATCGACCAACTATAGTACAGGAAGAACTGATGCTGATAAAGATTCTAACACATTTTCTAACAAACAACGCAGACTATATTGCAATCAACTCCACGTCAGAATACTGACAACTTTCAATAATCAATCAATAGCAAGGTTAGTTTCACCGACAGAGCCCCAACTCATATAGTTATTTGTTACTAAGACGATGCGTAACTAACTTATATGTTAAGAGTTAATTAACTACAAAATGATTTTCAGGTAGCGACAGTTTCAATATGTAGTGAATTTGAAATAAGGAAACTACGGGTCGCTTTGTAAGTAAGGTAAGAGTGTTAGTGAAGGTATTTTAGTTGCTGTAATTGGAACTTAAGTGTGTGTAATGCATTTCCGAGTGGTTCTAAGGCCCCGTTATATAAGTGTACATATAAGAAAGACAGCCTATTGGTAGAAATAGAAATAGACTAGAGGAAAGAGACAGCAATAGGCTTTTAAGTAGACTAACAAACTGCTAAGGAACGAGTCTTGGGTTCAAAACCGTGCTTCGGCGCAAACCACTGACTTTTCAGAGATAAGGGCTTATTAAATTGTTCATACTCGTACCTTTTATCTATTGCCCCGTGAATCGGAGAGTACCTTAAGCATGAGATACTTGTGTCAAACTGATCTTTGAAAGTTGTTATGGGAATTCAGTAACTCAGAATATTCTGACGCTGGTCTAATCCATGGAATATTTCCATCGTCATAAGTTGCGGGTTGCGGATGTCAGGAGGCAGTCGGTTTGTAGAAAAGTAAATATTCTGACGAATCTGGTTAGACCAGTAAAAAGTTCTTTACGAAAAAATCTTAGATACAACAGGAATAGGGCGATGATGATGATCGTAGCCAAAATAAGTTATCTAAATACATAATTGTGAAAAATATTAAACTAGAGGATCGCTTGCACATCTTTTTTATTTTACTGTTTCTGGCCGATCCCGTGGGAACCTCAGGAAATCCCTTCTTAGTGCACCCCAAAGTACCTGCATGCAAATTTCAGCTTCCTGCGCCCAATAGTTTTGGCTTTAGCTTGCTGGTCAGTCAGTCAGTAACGCAAGGATTTTATATATACAGATTAATGAAGGTGCTTGTACAATATAACGTAAATCATAATGTGACACGTTGTTTGATACACGACACTAATGATTATAATCTCAGTACATTACTAATATTAAGTGCGAAGTTATGGGTGTGTATGTGTTTAATATGAATTAATATTTCATCTGAAAGTTAGAGTTAGTTTAATTTGTATTACAGGTATATGATATTTGCTGTGATTTAATATAAGTAATTTATATGGTTGGTTGGTTTTATTTGTGAAAATATTGCGGGTAATATTTTTTATATCGTGGGTATAATGGAAGAACTAAATAACTCAAAATTTCAAGTTTCGAGATAATCGCGATTTACTGTTTTTTTGACACTTTTTTTACATCACTAAGAAATGGAGAACAATTTTACCGTCGGCGATTTTATATGCTTTAAGCATGTTTGCTGTCGATTCTATGCTTGATAAAACTAGCTTTTATCATGAACCAAAAAAAATATTAAAAATAAAAAAACCAAGTTATCTAATTTTGCCACACCAAGATATTGCAAACATACCGTAGTTAGCTAATTCTATAATGTAGTTATTCAGTTTTCCCACACATTAAATGAATGTGAATACATGAATTTGGGTCAACTAAGTACACTTATTGAGTTTTGAACCTAGAAAAATATTTAAACACGAAAGTTAGGCATTCTTAGTGAAAGTTTATTTGTTAAATTTTATCACTGATGTGATCTCACATGAAATAAAAACCTGGATTGGAAGTAGTAACATTGTATATTATATGTAAATTAACAGAATTAGGTATGACAACAAAATATTATAATTATGTAATAAAATCAACTAAATGACTTATTACAAATCTTCAAAAATCAACTAAAACAAAAATGACTTGCCCTTGCATTAAAACATACTAGGGTGGTCTGAAAAGTTTACGACCTCAACCTGAAGAAAGTAACACATGTCAAAAAAAGTATTGTGGATGTTATTTTACTTCTTGTAGCAGTTAACCACCAACATTTCAGCTATTTCGTAGCAGTAGTTGCTATTTGACAGCCATACGATTAAGTCGATGTGAGTGTGTTTTGTGAAAATGGGAAATGTTGTATCGAGCTGGCATTCAATTCTTGTTTCTAAAAGGCACTACGCCGACGCTATTCAAGTTTGATTAAAACTCTGTTTATGGGGACTCTCTACTCCATCATGATCGCGCTAGCCTTAGCCCGGTTGCATCCAAGGCTTACACGTCTTAGAGCCCGAGGTCCGCTTATTGATCTAATCAGGCATGACAGAATATCAACTTTTCCACAGAGCGACAACCGTTTGATCTCCGCAACCCAAAGGTCAAATCAAAGATCTTCCAGACAGCCAGGACTGACAGTTTAACGTGAGGCGAGGCACGGGGCACGAGGAACGGGGCAAGCGATGATTAACAATTTAATACGCACTTAACTTTGAAAAGTCATTGGTGCGTGCCGTGGATTCGAACCCGATACCCCCTGCATCGACAACTATTAGTGCCTCCACTAGGCTATCGCTGCCTCACTGCTCCATCATTTACTTTAATGAAATAGGGCAGCTGAATTTAAACTTGGTCGTAAGAGCTAGGGAGCTAAGTTCCGGGACGTCCAAACACTGCAACCACTGAAGATAACCTCGCAAAATTTCACCAAATGGTGTTAGACGACCGCTGAATCGAGTAAGAGATATAGCAGAGGGTATGAAAATGACCAACAAATGAATTAGTTACATATTAAATTAATATTTAAGCATGAGCAAGCTCCCAGCGCGATGGGTGCTGCGTTTGCTCACGTTAAGACCAAAACCGCGTTGACCCGTCGAATGAACATTTTTTAAAGCTCTGTTTGCGTAGTTAAGGCCTAATAAATCCAAGTTTTGGATCAAATAAAGACTGTAGATGAAACGTGGATACACCATTATACGCCCAAATAAATAATACATTCCAAACAGTAAATTGTTAAGGAGGAACCGACTCCAAAGGACAAAGGCCGTTTATTCTGCTGGGAAAGTGATGCTGACTGCTGTTTGAGATGTTCATGGAGAGAGATCGAAAGGGATAACTATTACTGCAGCATACTATGCTTAATTACTAGACAAATTGAAGGAAGATGTTGAGCAAAAAGGTCCACATTTGTAGAAAAGACTATATTACTGACATAAATCTTCGTATATTTTATATTTATTTTGTCGCTGATTGCCTCCATGGCACAGTAAATAGCCTATACGTCTGTTGATCGAGAGGTCTTGGGTTCGATTCCCGGGTTAGGCAAGAGTGTAGGTAACTGATTTTTCTGAATTCTCAGTAGTAGAACGAAATCTGGCAATGTGCCCGGCAACGTCAATAGACCCCCTTTTTACGTAGGACCTAAAAATGCATGATATGGCCAAATGTGGGTGTAATAACTACAACTTCTGTCTACCTTTTCGGAGTATCGGTTTGCCACGCAACGCCTTGCTCGCTATCTCGCGACGTATTTTCTTACCTTTAGGCCTTTATAATAGGAAATACATTAACTACTTCTTCTCATTTGGCTCATTTCATCAGGCTATCACTCCTAGAGGTGGGCCTCCCCAGGGTATGCAACAAGACCCATTCTGGCGGCCAACATTTCGCTTGCTGAGGCGTGGCCTTAATTTAAGAACCTGCTTTTTAAACGACTGGCCATAAGTTCCCCCATTCAATTTGCTATAACTCTGATCTATGTCAGTTTCTTTGGTCTTCTGCCGGATAATCTCGTTCTGGAAATTATCCATCAGCGAAATCCTATTATCCTTTATCCATTGTCCTTTTCATAGCTCTCTGAGAGACATGTAGTGTAGGCAGTGCATTGCAGGACAGCCCAGTTTCAATGGGGTTGGAGGCATTTTCATAATCCACAAAAGCCAGCCACAGCGGCCGGGTTTACTCTTCGGATTTCTAAATAACCTATGAAAATTATGCTCTGTATGGATTTGGCCCATGGTACTAAAGCCTTTAAGAAACCTAGCCTGCACCGGTGGCTGGAAGACATCAAATCTTGATGTCAGAAAAAAGTATGGAGGGGTGTCCACACCACCCAGTCTTAAAGAGCTGCTCTCTGAGGCACGAGGCAAGCCATAATTAACAATTGAAACACATGACTTCGAAAATTTACTGCCTAGAATTCTAACCCGAGCCCTGTGAATGGCAGTCTGTTGACTGCCATTCACAGGGGCTGAGGCTATCGCTTCTAACCTTAGGAACATAACATGTCTAATAATAGTATATCTGTTTACTTATAATATAATTATCCGATTGTAATAAAACGCCGGTAAAAACACAGCATATTGCACATACTACTACTTTAAGTTGCAGTAAGTTTAGAATCTAAATCGATCATTTTGCTGTATTCTGCTACCTAGTGATTTAGTTATATTTAAGTAGGTAATTTTATTTTAATTGGAGCAAAATTTTCGTGGAACTTCTAGAGATGCTTCGTGGAGCCCTGGCGCTCCGCGGAGCACACTTTGAGAATGGTTGGTCTATAGGTTTACATTATTTCGCGCTAATTTGTAATACTGAATTGCACGATAACTTTGCTTACGTGCGTATACTATAAATAGAAATATTAAATAACTTCACTTATTGACATGTATTTGATTGGAATCTCTTATAAATTTACATTTTCTCGAAGAAGAAATAAATAAAAATACTTATTTAAAAACCGAATGAATGCTCATTAATGCCCGAATTAAATAACTCAAGTTGTTTAGTTTTTCTTCAACTTGACTAGTTTCATTAAAATATTTTCGTGCGCGGAAGAACTAAATAACTCAATTAAGCTAATTTATTTCATACTCAAGTGATCAGAAGTCACAGTTGTTCATTTATTTATAGAGTTAGTCATTTTTTCTACTAACATTTAATGTTCATTTATACTTATCTATTTCTATAATTGAAACACAAAAATGGCTTTATTTTTGGACTGTGTTAAGATATAAGAATGTTTGTTAGACCAAAAGATGCGGCACATTTTGGGGTTCACGAAAATGGTAAAAGGTCAATTTGGCCAAAATCTGAGTTATTTAGTTCTTCCATTATACCTACGATATATAGAATTCTAGAATGCGTATGCGTACAATCTACTCCTCCTAAATGATATCTTATACTAATATATAAACCTGAAGAGTTTGTTTGTTTGGTTGAACGCGTTAATCTCTGAAACTACTGGTCCGATTTGAAAAATTATTTCAGTGCTAGATAGCCCATTTGCCGAGGAAGGCTATAGGCTATATAACACGTTATGAGCCACGGGAGCGGAGCAGTTGCCTTAAATAGCACGGGTGTAACCGCGGGCTCATCCAGTAGGTATATAGGTATAATTATATGATAGCGTTGTCCTATTAAAATAGTTTTAAATTTAAGGAAAGTTCTTTGACATATCTACGTGTGTTAAATTACTTTCCTTTGTTTCTTATTTTGCGTCGTATCAAAATACATAATTTGAACTTCATAAAAAGGCACATAGCCTTACACATTTAATAAAATAGATTAATTCGCCAATTCGCTCGCATTATCTGCCACATTTAGCTCGAAAGCCTCGAGCAACGCACGCACCGCTCGAGTGACTCCCACAAAATTGTTATTGATTTAAATAATTACACAAAATACTAACACACCGTTGTACCCGGTACTGGTTTACTGCCGAAACACAAATATTTGATTTTCCACGTTATTTCCTAGCGATTTATCTTTGTTGCTAATAATAATTAGGAATTTTGGTATTGATTCTGCGAAGAGCATTGGAATTTTAAGTAAATTTGCATAACGATACGAATTGTGTTCAATGTAGATTAGCCACCAATCATTTTCAAGAATAGTGACCTTCCAGACTCATAGATATTACGTTGCTTTAAATATACTGAACCAAGCCATCGTGTATCACTATTCCTTTAGGTTGCCAAGTTACGACGACAGCTGGTGGTCTGAGGAAAAGCTAATATTCTGGTTAATCAGGTACAACTAGAAAGCGGAACCTTGGCAGGCGCAAAGTACCACACCAAGGCAGATGCATGCAACCGAGATAGCGGTAGGAAGAGAATGATTATGATTCAGTTGCTGATTTTAACTTTATTTTACTCTTATCTAAAATATTAATCAAGATGGGTTTATTAGCAAAATTACACTATTGCATAGTTGTATTTTTTTATTTGCTTTCGTGTCATTTTAATAACATTGCGGTTAAGTTATCGATTATTGATGAAATTTTATTCTTGTAATTAGGTGTCCACAAGATGCTATATAAAATTGACAGTCTCAAGTCGGTCATAGATATAATATAAAATCACTTGTCTTGACTAACATATCAACTCAGTGCACAAACTTCTAAAGCTGAGAAACATGGCATCCTTTTATAACTTAATCATCCACTAAGGAGGGATTTTATAGTACGTAGTATAACACTGAAGTGTTTGTATGAAAAGGCCACTATGTCAGTCCGCCTCCAGGACCAGAGTTCGAAATCTATTCAACTCCAGCGAGGGGTGAGACAGGGGGATGTTATATCCCCGAAACTGTTTACCACTGCGCTGGAGGATGTTTTCAAGCTTTTGGACTGGAATGGACTCGGCATCAACACCAACGGCGAGTACATCACTTACCTTCGATTCGCAGACGATATCGTAGTCATGGCTGAGACCATGGAAGACCTGGCACAATGCTCGATGGCCTCTGTAGAGTCTCCCAACAAGTAAGTCTTAAGATGAACATGGACAAGACGAAAATCATGTCGAACGTCCATGTTGTACCTGCTCCTATTGAGGTTGGAAACTCTACGCTCGAAGTTGTCGACAAGTATATCTACCTGGGACAAGTAGTCCAATTAGGTAGGTCCAACTTCGAGAAGGAGGTCAATCGTCGAATCCAACTCGGTTGGGCAGCGTTCGGGAAGCTTCGACATATCTTCTCGTCCGATATCCCGCAGGGTCTCAAGACGAAAGTCTTTGACCTGTGTGTGTTGCCAGTGATGACTTACGGATCAGAGACGTGGTCGCTCACTATGGGCCTTATCAGAAGGCTCAAGGTCACTCAGAGGGCGATGGAGAGAGCTATGCTTGAAGTTTCCTTGCGAGATCGAATCAGTAATGAGGAGATCCGCAGTAGAACTAAAACCGCCGACATAGCTCTCCGGATAGCCAAGCTGAAGTGGCAGTGGGCAGGGTACATAGCTCGAAGAACCGATGGCCGTTGGGGCAGAAAGATTCTGGAGTGGCGGCCACGTACCGGACGACGCAGCAGAGGTAGGCCCAGGCAAGGTGGACCGACGATCTCGTCAAGATCGCGGGAGGCGGTTGGATGCGGGCGGCTCAAGACCGGTCTGTGTGGAGAACCTTGGGGGAGACCTATGTCCAGCAGTGGACGTCGTTTGGCTGATATGATGATGATGATGATGAGCATAACACTAAAGGTGATCAAAAGAAGTAGTAGTAAGTTGACTATATGAACCCGCGGTTACACCTGCGTAATTTAGGCCCACTGCTAGACTCCCGTGGTTCCTAGCGATATATTATGTAGCATTAACGCCTTTCTCAATAAATGGGCTATCCAACACAGAAATATTATTCAAATTGTACCAGTAGTGCCTGAGATTAGCGCATTAAACCAAACAAGCAGACTCTCTTCATGAATTGTATTTGGGTACCAACGAGTTTTTATATCCACACCTTAACACCGAGTTCTATTCGGACCAGATCGCGTGTTCTAATACTACTAATATAATATTGCGTATTAAGCAGCTTTAAATAGATTAACAGCAGGATCATAGACGCTTTATCGTATGTCGTGTGTTGACAATTATAAGATTACTAGAGGACGCCCGCAGCTACTTTTTTTTTAATAAAATGAAATGAAATGAAATACTTCTTTATTTCGTATAAACTTTGCAAGTACTTACGAAACGTCTTTAAAAAAAAGCATTTTATACAATTATTTTTGTGTGTCGAATTAGAACAGCTCAATCCCAAGCATTTTGGTCGTCTTTATATTCAGATATTTTATAGTATGCTTTTGAACATAATTTCGCTTTAACAATAATTTTGAACTTATTTATACAGAAGTGTCTTAAATTATAAGGGAGCTTGTTATAAAAGCGTATACATTGCCCCATAAAACAGCAACTTATTTTGTGGAGACGAGTGCTATAATCTACCAGATTATTCTTGTGTCTTGTATTTACAGAATGTATATCACATTTTTTACTAAATTTGTCAATATTTTTATGTACATATAACAGATTTTCATAAATATATTGTGATACAACAGTTAGAATGTTTATTTCTTTGAATTTTTCTCTTAGACTTACTCTTGGATCGAGGTTATAAATTCCCCTTACAGCTCTTTTCTGTAGAACGAATATTGTATTAAGGTCTGCAGCACTCCCCCAGAGAAGAATCCCATACGACATTAAGCTATGAAAATAACTGAAATAAACCATTCTAGCTGTTTCTAAATCTGTAAGGCGTCTAATTGTCTTAACTGCATAAGCTGCAGAACTGAGTTTGCCCGATAGCCTTTAAATATGTGAACCCGATTGTAGTTTGGTGTCGAGCTTAATACCTAAAAACAGGGTTGACTCGACGGGCTCAATCCTAGATTCATTAAGTTGCACATTGGTTTCCATTTGTTTAACATTAGGCATAGAGAATTTTAAAAGTTTTGTTTTCTTATTATTAAGTAATAGGTTATTTACATTAAACCAATTAACAACTTTAGAGAGTGCATTGTTTACTTCGTCAAAATTAACCTGTTGTCGTTTAATGTTAAAAATCAAAGATGTATCATCCGCGAACAACACAATCTCATGATTGTCCTTTACATAATTAGGTAAATCGTTAATATATATCAAGAATAGAAATGGACCTAGAATTGAACCCTGCGGGACACCCATTTTTAAAGCTGAACCTGGAGATGTCTTACCATTTACTTCGACCTTCTGGATTCTGTTGCCCAAGTAAGAAGTCAGGAGATTGAGAGCTTTGTTCCTAATGCCGTAGTGATATAATTTCCTGATAAGAGTATCATGATCTACACAATCAAAGGCTTTTGATAAGTCGCAAAAAATACCTAACGCATCTTGCGACGTCTCCCAAGCCGCAAAAATACTTTTCAGTAACTCAACTGCTGCGTCAGTAGTTGAACAACCCCTCGTAAATCTGAACTGTTTCTTGTGAAGAAGATTATGTCTATTAAAATGATTAAGCAATTGATTAAGTATTAACTTTTCAAAAATTTTACTAAGAGTTGGCAATACAGAAATAGGTCGAAAATTTGAGGGGTCTGATGTGTCACCAGATTTAAATAAGGGTGTAATTTTACTATATTTCATTAAATCAGGAAATGTTCCAGAAGCGACACAGCCATTGAACACTGTGGCTAGATGTGGAGCAATTAAAGTAATAATATATGAAACAGTCTTTACTGACAATCCCCATAAATCCATTGTCTTTTTCATATTAATAGTTTTAAATTGTTTAAGAATATCTTCAGTAGTAACAGCAGTAAATTCAAAGGCTGTGACACATTCTGGTACGCAGTCCTTAAGTAGTATTTCAGCAGACTTGGAAGATGACTTGAGTGACTCTGTAGTTAAAATGGGTATATTAGCAAAAAATTTTTCAAATTCTGTCGCTACTTCCAAGTCCTCTGCAACACTCACATTATTGATATTTAGTAGGTAGTCGCGACTGCGTGCTTTGGCTCTACCAGTTTCGTTATTGATGACATTCCAGGTAGCTTTTATGGTATTTTCAGCGCATTTTATTTTTCAAATAAATTGATTTTGCAGCATAACAAGCTTGTCTGAATGTTTTTGAATATTTTTTTACATAATTAATAAAGGCTGGACTATTATTAAAAGTTTTTTCATTGTAAAGTTCATATAACCTAATCCGACTTTTATGAATGCCTTCAGTTGCCCAATCACTAAACGTCAGACGGTCAGTTACATTTATTTTTTTGGGTTTAAATACAACAGAAAATTCATCATTAATCAATTTAAATAATGAGTTATATAGCTGATCCGGACGGTCATGAGTAGGCAACCAACGCATTTTACTAGATAAATTATTTTTAAAAACTTCCATTCGGTTTTCATTTATAGGTATAAAATTTATAATTTTACTCTGAACCTTAAGCTTTTTTCTTGGACAACAGACTAACTGCCCACTGTGATCAGACTGTAGCATATTAATTAAGGATTTAAATTTAACTGTGTCTGCCCGATCCCGTGGCAATTCCAGGAAATCCCTTCTTAGTGCACCGCTACAATCCCCAAAGATGAAGAACGTACATGCCAAATTTCAGCTTCCTGCGCCTTATAGTTTTGGCTGTAGCTTGTCTGTCAGTCAGTCAGTAACGCAAGGATTTTATATAATATACAGATATTGAAGACATATTAGCACATCGGTTCACGTATTATATTAATGTTAGCTTTTGGTTTGACGATGTGAATAGATCGTACTGTTGTATAAATATGTAATACTGTTTGAGTATTCCTTGTGTGGGAGGTTTTTGTATTTGAGTATGGAAAAACTCCCTTTATGTGTCATTTATTAACTGTGTTTTCAGTTTTCGTCTAAGAAGTGGACGAATAACATTTTGCACAGAATATTACAGATTTGTATCTGCTCTTTTGTCTGACAACATATTTATCTTCATTATAATAGTTAAGAACTATATGTCAATTTGGATCTCGACGTCAGGCTCTATACTAACCCGGCTGGCCAGCTATAGTAGACCAAACTCTCATACTGACGCACAGTGCTACTGTGAAGCAAATTAGAAGAGGCTTTAGTCCAGCAGTGGACTCCAAAGTGCTGTAAAGGAAGAAACCATCAAGCAGGCAATGAGATCCCTTGATCCTATCTTCTTATAAATCAGCTGACTGATATAGATCATCATTTGTTTTCTCCGAAAATGGATTAGACATACATATTCCATAACGTATAATGCCTTATCACTATTTTAATCTTGTATGTTATGACTAATTATTGCTCTAATTGGCTTAAATCAAACTCTGTTAAAAGAAAAATATATAATCAGTAATAAATTTTGTAGAAGTCCACTTTTGAGTCCCCACAGCATTACCAAATTCTACACTATTATTTATTACCAAACAACTATAACAATAAATTTATTCTTTTCGACTAAAAATTATTACTTTCTACGAAAAACAGAAAACATTAAAGCGTAAATTCCAATCCCTTTTCAGTAATATTCGTTGCTGAGTCCACAAAACAACGATTTATTTTCTTAAACTTAAACTATTATTCTAAGCTTGAAGGCTATAAGAACCTATTAACTTTGATCCATTGTTGAATAAAAACCCTATATAAATTTTAATAGGGCTGTAGAAAAAAAAACAATGAAATAGTCTACTTTGTTAAAATAATATCGCAGCATCTCGTAGCTTGCGTAGCACTATCTACGAGGGCTATGTAATTGTAGCAATCACGCTACGACTCTAGTAAATTCGTCTTTGTATTGACCTAATTTAATCTGGTTTATATATTTAACTTAGTTTTATTTTGTTGTTTGTTCTTTTAAATTAGATTTATGCAGATAAGATATGGTGGAGCTATTTACTAAGCTATCTGCATAATTGAAATTATTTGACAGAGTTTACCAAATACAAAATAACATTGCTTTTTCATATTATTTTTATATAAAAAAAACAATGTTATTTTGTATTTGGTAAACTCTGTCTTGTTAATGTGCTGCTAACTCTGTATTGCTTAAAATTACAAACCCACTGTTTCATAAGAGCCGTACCATAATATATCATCCTATTTTCATTAAATTTTATCACATTCTTACCGTAGGCCAATCCTTATAGCTTCATTGGCTATTTCTCCAAAAAGATTACAACGCAAACAAAGGTCGTTGACCTGAGTTCTAATATTAAGATACCTTGATTCATGGATAACGTAGTGGTCTAATCCGGTGTGTTACTGTTGATACTTCTTTCGTCTTCTACTCGAGTTGATGGTGTAGAGATCTAACGGCACCAGCCGAGTATGAGGCCACAGCAACAGCACTGCTGCTGCTTTAAATGTTGGGAATTTGAGTCATAAACGAGACACCACTACTAAGTATGATCCACGAATGGTTATTTCATGCGACATTTGGGATCTGGGTGTTCCGTTTATCCTTTATAGCAATATTTGTTAAGATCCCAGCAACCCAAGATTTGTGCATAATGCAAGGACGGAAAGAAAGTTGTGATTGCGTGCTCTAGCTTAAGTACAACTTAGTAAGATAGATCAGGTAGTATTATCATCATCACGTAAAATAACCGCTTTACTCATAAACATCTCAAATCACCACCAGTTTCCCACTTTTAAACTACCTTACGCTAACCACAAGCTAAGTAAGAAAAGCGTTAATAATTTAATTGTTAAACGACTAATAATAGCCAAACGTGATAGTTGTTTTTGAGTATATGCGTTATCATGTAAGAGTTCTCTGACACAAATATACCTGATATATTATATGCTACTCTTAGTTATAAATCTCTATACAGCCCCTAGAAGAATAAAAGTACTACATGCAATAATAAAAACAAATGTATACAAAGAAAATACACAAATGTCTAAGAAACTGGACACTGACAAAGTCTATACAAGATTCCAGACGCGACAATTTGTTTTAGCAGTTGACTACTAAGGGTTGAAGCAGACGGACTTTAAGAGGCGAAGGGACGATTTTTTTTTTTTATAGTCTCAGACCTGTTTCCCCGTAGGCGTAGGCAGAGGTGTAAATATTACACCCACATTTCGCCAATTGCCGATAAAATTTTAGTGAGCAAAAATCGAGAATAACAAAATAATTATTACTGCACGGATGGCGGAGTGATGAAAATGTCCGCCTCGCCGTTGAGCACAGTTTTGAGTGTTATGAATTCGATTCCTACAGGACAGACGCTTTATCTGATCCACAATTTTTTTTGAGAGTCTGAGCTATCCATTTATGAAATAAGGTGACTTTACGCTGGTGTGTAAAATGTAGTAGAAAATAACTCATGCTTTAATATTTCACATTTTCTGTAGCGACGCTGAAACGTCAGTATCTTACACACACTAAAATTAATATTGAGACTAATAGCTTTATTAAGAAACTATAAAAAATAAGCTCGTGTGTTGTGGTCCTTACACTAAATTTATTACACAAACTCAAAACAAGGTGGCTGATGTCAGCTATCTCCTTTGCCATATATTATTTACGAAGAAAAAAGAATTAAATATTTCTCTCGGATTGTCGCGAGAGACTTTTTTATTTCGTTGGGTGAGCTTTTGTGTAATAGAATTCCAGTGTTGCCATGGTAAAATATATTAAGAATGTGTATTTAATAATTATTCATCACTTGTTCAACGTCAAATAAATCATCGTCAAGCAACTTGTATGTCTGAGAGTTCTCCATAATGTTCTCGGAACACAACTGAAACCGCACATGGTGCTATGGCCTTACTTCTCACAATAAGAAGAAGCCCAGACAGATTAAAAACAAGGCTGTTTTTTTATTCTAAATTAAATAAGTAAGTAGTTCCTTATTACTGTAATCCACCCACGAAAAAAAACTGATGATGATGATCAAGTTTCTTAAATGGAATTCGAATCCACAAATCTTGACACGGCGTTACCAAGTCACCCATTGCGGCTTCCATTTATGCCATCTAAAAGAACTTATTTCACTTGGACTGGTATAAAAAATCGCGAAAGCAAGTTAATCACATTTACATTTCAAATTCAATTATAATTTTTCACCGCACTCGGGAGGAAACCTTTTTGAAGATGTGTTGTTTTTAAGTGAATAATATATGTAAAGTAACATGTTTGTTTATTCTACGCAGACGGCAACAGTAATACGGGTGGCTTAAAGTTAATTTGTTTTCTCTACTCAAAATGAGCAGCGATAATCTAATGGAGAGACCGAGAGACTGCTAAGCCGAGTGTTTTAGATTTAAGCCACGGCAGACTACTGCTGAGCACAGGCCTTGTCTTTTTATGAGAAGGGTTAAGTTATAGTCCACCACGCTGGTCCACTAAGCGTCCCAAACTTCACATGTCCTTTGAAAACATTATGGACAACTGTCACTGTGACAAGAGCGGCGGTAGCCCAGTGGTGTACGTAACGGACTGCCGAGACGATGGTCTTGGGTTCGATCCCCAGTTACCCCGGGCACACACCTCTGACTATTCGAAGTTATGTGTGTATTAAAAATGTTAATTATCACTCGCTTAATAATGTGCCCGGTAGATGGCAATAGGCCCGCCCCCTATTACATTGGAACCTAAACATAACTAGCGAAACGTGGGTGTGTAATACACCTCTGCCTACCGCTTCGAGGATAAAAGGCATGAAGTTGTGTTATGATATGATAATTAACAGTGACCCTCTGCATAGCTCAGTTTATTATGCTCTTCATAGAAATCAATATCCAGTCAAGAGGAAAATAATCCACACCGTACACAGACAAAGTGTCCATTTACCACTGCGAAACTCTTTCTGTCACTGCAACTTTGTCACCAAACATTTAGCCAACACAACATAACATGTCACGCAGTGATCACGTAAATCAGTTTAGTTAGCAGACGGTTTTAGCGTAATCACCGTTCAACGAACGATTTGTTATTGCAGTCTGTTTTAACTACACAATTTAACGTTGTAAATGTATTTCTATAGTTTCAAATCCCCTACTGAAAATATGATATGTATTATGTTTTCATTTAAAGTGTATGGAATAAGGATTTCATTTTGCGAGATTTGAATAGTGTATTGTGTTTTGATTGTAATTAAACAATTAAGCTGCGAATTTCTGTTTTGCTGAGTATTTGAGAGCAGCAGTAATGGTGAGAAAAGGTGACTACAACGCAGAAAGTATTAGGTTCAAAGAAGTGGAGCCGCGCACTACTAACTAAATTATAGCTTGCTAAAAAGCGAAGGAAAACATCGTGAATTGACGAAGGAAGAAGATCTGCTTTTCTGTCAAAATTCTCCATAACATTCTCGAAGGACATATGAAGTCTGTCAAACTTTGCTAGTGTTATCTTTCTTGTTTTGCGGAAGAAAACCATCCTCCCAATAGGTAATACGGGAGAAAACAAATGGTAAATTAAATACAGAAGAAAGTGAACACAGTACTATACATAAAAACTCTTTGAGCTTATTCTTAGTAAATACAAACACCACAGTTTAATACAATAAATAACGTTCACGTTTTCTCTCACCGCCATTCAATAAAATATTCTACGACAGAGAAAAATCGACGTTCGTTTAACAGTAATATTCTATAGAGGTATAGTATAGATAGTTATATATCTGCTCTTAGAAGCAAGAGTCTACTCAATATGTCATCTGACCGAACAGTAGCGAATGCACCATTACAATTATGAAATATTATTCGCAGAGTGGAACGTTTAACGTTAATTCTAAGTTTCAAACACAATAGCGTGTTATTTATTGCTATGTGCGGTGTTTTGATGATCTTCGTATAGAAATATTATAAGATCGTAGGACGAATTCACATATCGTCATCTGATCCTTATGACAAATAACAAAAAAAACCGGCCAAGTGCGTGTCGGGCCACGCGCAATGTAGGGTTCCGTAGTTGCCCATAATGACTTGCTGAAAAGGGTATTAATGTACAACAAATCCGACTGTTTATTTTGCTGAAAAAATAATTTTAATAACACTATTATAAGAACCTAAGTTTTGTTTAGAAAAATACTAGGTATGTATCCAGTTATGTATTGTAAACATAAAATGTGGTTTCCAAGATATACTACTACTATACATACGTAGTACCGTAGTACATTACATACCAAAGTATCTTTAAAATTAAGCCAGCGCGCCCAATGTAAACTCACAGAAATAGATATTTATAAGTTAACCGACGATTACTCGTAAACTAGTGATGTCTACTTAGCCGTGATAGTTTTCCTTTTAAATTCGTTGTATGTACTACATTTGTGATTTTTTTCACCTCTTCCAAATTAATAGTTTAGCCGGCAGAGAGGGGGGACACTTGAGTCTAACAATTTTTTTCACTTCAAAGCTTGATATTTGACAAACCAATCACTTGATCGAAAAATGATTTGAGCAAACTAATAATATTTTTTTAAGACCTATCCAATGATACCCCACATGATGGGTTGCTCAACCAAAAAAAAATTCAACCCCACTATATATGTAGGGGAGATACCCTTAAAAAAATATTTTCTTAAATTTTATTCTACACTTTTGTTGCAATATCTTATGTCTATATTCATGTCAAATATCAGCTTCCTAGCACCAGGAGTCTTTGAGCTAGGCTGCGGACGGACAGACGGACGGACATGACGAAACTATAAGGGTTCCTTGTGGACTACGGAAACCTAAAAAACGATAATTATATAAAAGATGGCACAAATTATTGCGTTCAACAAAAATTATAATATTTAATGAATTAAGTCACGATATACAGCGAGGATCAATAACTGTTAGTCTAGCATCATAATAATATATTCCAAAAGTAAATATATTTTTGACTATCTTTGTTGCACACTTTTGCTTGCAGATAATCGAAGTCTTAATCTCATACTAGACTACGATGTACCTAAGCAATCTAAAATATCGATAAAACTGTCCTGAAATATATTCTACAAACAATACCAAACATTTCACTTACCCCAACGTGGTAGATAAAAAAGATCTACCCATGTGTTAACACCGAAAGCGCTCGTCACAGCGATTATCATGTTTAACTCAG
The DNA here is from genome assembly GCA_944739405.2 of Euclidia mi. Classification (NCBI taxonomy): domain Eukaryota; kingdom Metazoa; phylum Arthropoda; class Insecta; order Lepidoptera; family Erebidae; genus Euclidia; species Euclidia mi. Next base: position 14,629,906 of record OX123184.2, on the reverse strand, counting down.
TGTATTAAGGACTTATCTCTTAATCCTCGATGACAGAAAAGCGTAGTAATAATGTTTATATGGTTGTATAGAATATTGTATTTCTATAAATGAAAATACGTTTGATATATATATATATATATATATATATATATATATATATATATATATATAACCCGAGATATGGGTATATATCTCGGGTTCGAACCCCAATTACCCTGGGCACACACCTATGACTTTTCGAAGTTATGTGTGTATTCAAAATATTAATTATCGCTCGCGTAACAATGTGCCCGGTAGATGGCGATAGGCTCGCCCCCTATTACATTGGGACCGAAACATATCTGGCGAAGTGTGCGTGTGTAATACACCTCTGCCTTCTCCTTCGGGGATAAAAGGCGTAAAGACATGAGGCATGAAATAAATAAATTATCATCAATACAAAAGCACGTACATATCAACAAGTTGTTGTATAAATCTGACATACAGATCGATATTTTCTAACAAACAACGCAGACTATATTGCAATCAACTCAACGTCAGATTACAGACAACTTTTAATAATCAATCAATAGCAAAGTTAGTGTCACCGACAGAGCCCCAACTCATATAGTTATTTGTTTCTAAGACGATGTGTAACTTACTTATATGTTAAGAGTTAATTAACTACAAAATGATTTTCAGGTAACGACAGTTCCAATGTGTAGTGAATTTGAAATAAGGAAACTACGATGGAGTTTGTAAGCTGTTACTGCTGTTAGTGAAGGTATTTTAGGTGCTGTAATTGCAAATTAAGTGTAAGTAAGTATACGTATAGACAGTGGTAGCAATAGGAATAGACTAGTTAAGGGAGGCAGCGATAGCATTTTAGGTAGACGACTAACAAATTGCTCCGCAGCAGGTGTCGGATTCAAACACGCGCTGCGGTGCGAACCATTGACTTTTCAATGATAAGTGCTTATTCAATTGTTTATATTATCTACTACCCCGTGCATCGGAGAGTACTTTAAGCATTGTACCTGCTGTACCTACTGTCAAATTAATCTTTGAAATTTTTTATGGGAAGTCAGTAACTCAGTATATTCTGACGCTGGTCTAAACCGTGGAATATTGCCATCTTCATAAGTTGCGGGTTGTGGATGTCAGGAGGCAGTCAGTTTGAAGAAAAGTAAATATTCTGACGAATCTGGTTAGACCAGTAAAAAATTATTTACGAAAAAAACTTAAGATACACAGGATGATGATCGTAACCAAAATGAGTTACCTAAATACATGATTATGAAATATATTAAACTAGAGATACTAAGTAGAGAACTAGGTACCCGCAAATACCCTCGTACATTTTCTTTTTATTTTACTGTTGTAACGTAATACTACACGTATTGCGTTATAATATCTCGCAGGCCCTTAACGCCAGCTTAGCCAGACATCGTTCGCAATATTACCAAATATGGTCATATTCACTAGCCAAAGGCAGTTGTGAGTTATAGGTTTATGCCTATATAAGATGGGTGCGCGTTGTAGAATGGTCACTTTCCCTAGACATCGGAACGCTGCCGCTACACCTCGCGATTATTCTACATTCTACTTCCTATCTACTGTCCCGCTGGGGGTAAGCATATTCTAGTTGTCTGTGTGCCTATATGTTCTGTCTGTAGTATCTGTGTCTCCTAAGCATAAGAGCCGATCTAGAGACAGCCTGTTCCTGAGTTCACCCTACGAGCTCACTGCACCTGACGATCTTCCTACGGGCTACGTTTTTCCTACGGGCTACAAGCCACGAGCTGCTGGCGCCGTGCCGCTACTAGCCAGCTGTCACCCAAGCCTCCGTTCCTGCCTACGAGCTCCAACAGCCAGGCCACGGACGCCTGAGCCTGACCGCTCGACCCACATCGGCTGCACCGCCTGAGACCCGCTCAGCCTGAACATCGACCACAGAGCTGCCTGCGCAACGCACCTTGGCCAGCTCATCGGCGACCCTACGAGCAGCTACCCTGCGAGCGTTGGAGAGCAGCAGGAGTCTACACTCCAGCCAGCTCAGGCCAGTGCTTAACTAGTTCGGTCATACTGTATGTAAGCGGTAGTGAGACATAATAAAGAACCTGTTCAGCCTAGCAGTGTTTCTCTCGAACCCCGACATCCTACCTGAGATCCTCCGTCTCAGTGGCGCCCAACTCTATTTGTCTCACTTCCAATTACTGCAGTTGTTCTTGTTTAGGAGGTCAGTCTTGTAAACGAGGAGGTGCAGACATCAGCGAACCGGTACGTACTATCTAACTTGTGTGTATCTGTGTATTGCTGTCTATCTTTAATTTCTATTCTTGTATACCTATTATGTGTTATCTTACTATTGTCTTATTCAAATTTCAACTACCGATTCCCTACGTAACTGTTCGCAATTTGAAATAACCGTTTTTTTTATTTTTGCAAGTCACTTATCTATTGTATACATTTTTACACCGAATCGCCGTAGTTTCTTTGTAAAGCAAAACGATTGCACGCAGAGGGCTGTAATATACTTACGTTCTTTTCCTATCATACACTTCATTTCATCATGAGCACTAACCCCGTTAAGTACTTCCTACTTAATAAAAATGAATTGGCCTACGAGGTCGCTATTCGCGGAGAGGAGCCGGCTACCTCTGTTTTAGGTTTACGGAAGCAGCTACCTAAACTACTCGAGCTGATTTCGAATGACGAAATCCTAGAGTCAGGCCTAGACATAGCAGACGACTTCAAGGGAGCGAGCCTGTCAGTTACCGATTTAGATTCGCGAATCTCTTCCCTTAAGAAATTATACGACCACAACTTGGCGAAGCGAACTACGGCTTTGCACAACCAGGTCTACCACAGATTGGGCAGATTAGACAAATCCGAACCTAAATACGGCAAGAAAATATCCGACCTGACTGAACGCTTTCGGATGCTGTCGGCAGAGCTATCTAAGATAGAACACTCGAATGTTCCGTCGGCGGAAGTTGGAGTCACGATGACTTGCACGGATTCCACCCCTGCACAGGCAGCGTCGACTCCGGTAACTGTCCACTGTGAGCATTTGAGGGTTGGCGAACTATCGAAACTCAAATTCGACGGAACAGGCTGCGTTCGCGAATTTCTACAACGCGTGACGGAATTTAGGACGGTTGGAAATCTACCTGCCAATAGATTATTCGATTACGCGTCCGAAATTTTTACGGGTAATGGGTTACACTGGTTTCGCGGTGTTAAAGATTCCATTTCTACATGGGACGAACTAGCTAGTAAACTCACAGCTGATTTTACACCGTACGACTATGATTATAAACTTTTAGCCGAGATTCGTAATCGTACTCAAGGGCAAACTGAGGGTATAATCATCTATTTATCAATTATGTTCCAACTTTTTGCGCGATTGTCACCGAACACGGTACTAACCGAACATGAAAAACTAAATATATTGCTTCACAATATTAGACCGTGTTATTCTACAGTACTAGCTTCATGTACTACGGCTATAGACACTATAGACACTCTAAAAGCACTATGTCTAAACTATGAGAGGTTCCAGTGTTTAAGTGCACAATTTCACGAACCTAGTTACCGTACGTCTAACACAGTAGCACCTGATTTAGCTTACATAAATAAAAAGGACACGCACGGTCACTATAATAATTCACAGTACTATAAACCGTCTAAACTAAAAAACTACGCTTCTGTCGCATCTATAAATGTCGAACCGAACGATACACCTGTGCCTAACCTACAACACTATAATGTCAACATGATATCTAAATCAGCTGTTCCTACAAAAATAACTAATAAAAGGTGTGTGTTTTGCCCGCGATGTCGTTCAACTGATCACTCACTAGGGACGTGCAAGCGAGAACGTTATCCGATATGTTTTAAGTGTGGCCTTAGGGGTGTCACGTTCGTAAATTGTCCTAACTGTAAAAATAAATCTTTTTCAAAAAACTAATTTACTCGGATCGTAGTTCGTCAAATAAGATGACAAACCCTACCGTTTGTACATCTTCTAAACCTAAATATTTTGACAAGGAAGACTGGAAAAATTGGCTGAACACTCTAAAAGTGTATTTTTCTAGTCAATCTGTGGCTGCGACCCGAGATCAAAAACCTAATACTGATTTTCGACCCTATGTTAATGTAACCATTAAGAATCTACCCCTTACTGGTTTACTTGACTCAGGTTCTGCCGTGACTATATTGGGCAATAATTCTCATATAAAACTTATTTCTAAAACTAATCTCCCTTTGAATAAGTGTGACAACCCTACTATATTTTTTCGATCGGCGGGTGGTCATCGTTTGACACCGATCGGCTATATCAACCTACCCACCACTTTTAAAAATAAAACTTATAACTTTAAAGCGTACGTAATTCCAGAAGTCACTAGTTCGTTAATTTTAGGTATTGACTTCTGGAAAAGATTTAAATTGTTAGCAAACTATATTAACTCTGTTTCTTTATCTAATAATTACTCTCGTAGTAATTCCTTGCCTAATAAAGTTAATGCTACCGTGTCAGCTATTGATACTAACACTGATAACGAGACTACTCAAACCACGGATCAGTGGTATACTACTATCTACAATGGCTGTAAAAACTCACCTACATCTTTCCCTAATTATTCTATCAGGAATGATAAATTGTACAGATATATGGTATCTAAATGTACATTGCGTAAAGTATTCGATTGGAAAGAGGTCCTACATACCTCGGATAGAACTACCGCCATTAAAGAATACCATTCGGAACTCGCTGCGGGTCATTTAGGTATTTTTAAAACGTATAAACGTTTAGCGCAGCGTTATTATTGGCCTGGTATGCACGCTGACATTATTAAGTTTATATCTTCGTGTGATACTTGCGTCGCACGTAAACACCAAAACAATGGTACTTTATATACACACACATACAACTTACGTCGTAAACCGGCTGGGTTTAACGTGGGTGATAATGTGTGAAAAAGAACCTACGACAAATCATTTGGCAAAAAAGTAGCTCCTAAGTTTACCAAGTGTACTATTATTGCTAAAAAGTCAACACTAGTATACGAATTAGCGGATTCGTCGGGTAAATCTATTGGCAGTTGGCACATTAAGGATTTAAAACTAATTAACTACACTGATTCCTAACCTAACTAGATTCTTTCATTGTACCTACCTGCAGTTTGAGTTTCATAGTCACTATCTACTTAGCACTGTCTACAGAAGTTCGCAGGACTTAGTTAGACGAATTTTTTCTTGTCTAGACACGAAAAATCCTGCTGTACAGAGCGGGGTATTGTAACGTAATACTACACGTATTGCGTTATAATATCTCGCAGGCGCTTAACGCCAGCTTAGCCAGACATCGTTCGCAATATTACCAAATATGGTCATATTCACTAGCCAAAGGCAGTTGTGAGTCATAGGTTTATGCCTATATCAGATGGGTGCGCGTTGTAGAATGGTCACTTTCCCTAGACATCGGAACGCTGCCGCTACACCTCGCGATTATTCTACATTCTACTTCCTATCTACTGTCCCGCTGGGGGTAAGCATATTCTAGTTGTCTGTGTGCCTATATGTTCTGTCTGTAGTATCTGTGTCTCCTAAGCATAACAGCCGATCTAGGGATAGCCTGTTCCTGACCGGTTTTTGTGTATTCTCTATGCTGTTTCCAGTTCACCCTACGAGCTCACTGCACCTGACGATCTTCCTACGGGCTACGTTCTTGCTACGGGCTACAAGCCACGAGCAGCTGGCGCCGTGCCGCTACTAGCCAGCTGCCACCCAAGCCTCCGTTCCTGCCTACGAGCTCCTACAGCCAGGCCACGGACGCCTGAGCCTGACCGCTCGACCCACATCGGCTGCACCGCCTGAGACCCGCTCAGCCTGAACATCGACCACAGAGCTGCCTGCGCAGCGCACCTTGGCCAGCTCATCGGTGACCCTACGAGCAGCTACCCTGCGAGCGTCGGAGAGCAGCAGGAGTCTACACTCCAGCCAGCTCAGGCCAGTGCTTACCTAGTTCGGTCATACTGTATGTAAGCGGTAGTGAGACATAATAAAGAACCTGTTCAGCCAAGCAGTGTTTCTCTCGAACCCCGACATCCTACCTGAGATCCTCCGTCTCACTGTTTCTGGCCAATCCCGTGGGATCCTCAGGAAATCCCTTTTTAGTGCACCCCAAAGTGCATATCGATGCCTTACTGCCAAAAGAGGCTAACCGCCACTTAACAAACTTTACAGGAGAGTAGTTTAAAGTTCAAAATAAGTGAAAAAAATCATATAACATTTTCTGTACGTTCCAAAAGTTTCAAAATTTAACTATATAGTTTTTGATTAGGTCTCTACGAAATGACATTATTAATTAAAACAAATCACACTCCTAACACTATTTACTGTCGCTTACCCTCAAATGGTACTAATTATACTAACAGGAAAAAACATCGTAAATGAAAACAACCCAATTAATGAGTTCCAACCCAAATGATTTAACTGCACCATTTATTTTATTTCTGTTGAAGAAAAAGAGCATACCTCTGCTTTTTCTGTTCATCAAGTGGAGCCAATATGACATAACCGGCTATTGGTTAATGGCAGAAGAACAAGGAAATTGTTATAAGTTAATTATCTATAAAAAATACTATAAGCTCTTTTATACAACGCGAAAGAACATTGTGATTAATTCTTATAAAATTATGCATACATACATACATTAGACTTTTATAAGCTTTTAAACTGGCTAACCCACTAAGGTATGAATTAAAAAAACCGGCCAAGTGCGTGTCGGGCCACGCGCAATGTCGGGTTCCGTAGTTGCCCATGATGACTTGCTGCAAAGGGTACTAATGTACAACAAATCCGACTGTTTATTTTACTGAAAATATAATTTTAATAACACTATTATAAGAACCTAAGTTTTGTTTCGAAAAATACTAGGTATGTATCCAGTTATATATTGTAAACATAAAATGTGGTTTCCAAGATATACTACTACTATACATACGTAGTACCGTAGTACATTACATACCAAAGTACGTATATCTTTAAGATTAAGCCAGCGCGCCCAATGTAAACTCACAGAAATAGGTATTTATAAGTTAACCGACGATTACTCGTAAACTAGTGATATCTACTTAGCCGTGATAGTTTTCCTTTTAAATTCGTTATATGTTCTACATTTTTGATTTTTTTCACCTCTTCCAAATTAATAGTTTAGCCGGCAGAGGCAAAGCTTGATATTTGACAAACCAATCACTTGTCAATCACGAAAAATGATTTGAGCAAACTAATAATATTTTTTTAAAACCTATCCAATGATAACCCACATGATTGATGATGATGATGATGATGAAAAAATTCAACCCCACTATACACCGCTATTTTTTAATTAGTACAAAAACTTTAAGGACAGATTAGCGAAGATATTATTATCATATATGTGACGTAAGAATTTCATAATATCAATAAAGAGTAAAGTTATTATCATTTGTTTATTGTAGAAAATCTCACTTAAATCATAGTCATATTTTACAATCCATTCCCTAATTCATTGATAATATTCCATCCTGCTCATTCGCATTCTCTCCGTCGCACTTATGATGTAGGTAGCAATAGAAAATAAAATGAAGAAAAATAATAAATGTAGGTAGTTATTTTTTAATTTTGTTAGTTCTACCCTCTCCTTCATACTTCATTCGGGCGTAGGACCGGTAAAATTTATCGTTTAACAAGTAATTAAATACGGAGGTATGTAATTAGAAAGCAAACAAATATCAAAATAAAAGATGGTGTTCTGGACTAAAAGAAAAGAGTAATTTTGGCGTATTTATGAAGTTAGAATCATCTGCTATTTACAAATTATTTTATCGTCATCATGTCAGCCTAGAGACGTCCACTGTTGGACATAGGCCTTCCTCAAGGTGTGTGGAGAACACAGACCGATTTTGAGGCGCCTGCGTCAAATTATTATTTACTTAAGTACGTATTATTTACTAAACTTACAAGTATTTCCATTGTCCTTCGAAATGTCCACCACCATTGTCAAAATCATCCAATATGCACTGTTTTAATTGTTTGACACTGACCCGGTCACTTTTGTACACTCACAATACGATGTCCATGGGTACACAGCTGCACTCGCGATTTTTCCACTCAAAAAGTACGCACGAAGCATAGCTACATACTTCCGTGATATGAACTGATATGATAGGCCATCGCGTCGGGCAAACGTAGACAAACAATTAAGTTTTGCAACGAAATTAGATACGCTGACTTTCGCTAGTAATTTAGTACTGTTTGTCGCATCGTCGGGGCGTGGCGCAGGCGCAGAGGGGCGGGGGGGGAGCAATTTATCAATGGTATGATAGTACACGGGTCGGTCATAGTATTAGTATTGCATTTACCAATTATCACGTATTTTTGTGGACAGTTTTGAGACAGTTTTGGGACTTAGTGTTTTTATTTTTCAAATACATAATTATGATCAGTTAAAGATACTTAGGCCCACTTGCGTAACGTTTGATTTAAGTCACTCCTTAATTTAAACTTGTTGAACAGAATTAACAGCATAAAATAATTTAAGTTAAAAATATTTAGCGTCCTCTTGCACAACGACAACAACGCTTAGATTTAGTTAAACATTTTATGAGGTCGGTAAAGTAGTTTCTACGTTTTGTTTCATGGCATGAAGCCTTTTTGTTACGATTTTAACGATGTTATGCGTATGGTTTCGCATAAAACCTTAGACTATATATACTTTGAGCATGAAACAAAACGCATTGTCGTCGCCTAGCAACGAAATGACAATTGACAAATAATAACTAGAAACTTTTGAGCATTAACCCTAGAACCCTTCATGGGGTGCAGGTACACCCCACACCGATTTGATTTCTAAATATCTCAATTTCTTTAATATCCACGAATTCGCGCGTCGGAGTATTTTAGTTTGGTGTCAACCGCTCGCGTTACGTCAACACTGTGACGAGGGACCGCGTTGTGTGGTCGCCTGTATAAGTGCTGTGGGGTACGCCAGTACCCCAGTGTAGTAAAATCGTAAGATTATTTATTTATTACGATTGATGCATTTATATGTAATAAGTTATTAAAGGGTCACGGTCAAAATGGGCGTAAAACCAACAGCTTTAAAATATATTTTATGTGAAAGCTAATGACCATTACTTAATTTTATACTATGACGGCAATCACCCAAACAACCGGTGAGCAGAGATATTCAGTGATGTTCAAACGTATTTTTTATGGAATCCAAAACAATCGCTAATACAACGCAGATAACACGACACGATGTTGTGCAGAGCTAGGCCAATGAAACCAATCTATTGGTTGGTAACCTAACGGAATTACTACAATCCATCCATTTCGAGCCTCTCTCTTACTCAGGCGCCGACCAAGAAACAAGCGTGCGTGCAGGCCGGGCTATGCGTGTGAGTCGTTATTCATATTTAATTGAATTATATAGACAGGAGTCATTAGATGATTTAAGGCGAGGACATATGTGAATTGGGCGTCATTAGGGGTAAATTAAAACCGTTTTCTCCGTAATTGTTATAGAAAAAAAATCCAAAAAAATATGTCTTAATCTACATCATATAAAGCATTTTCTCTTCGGTACCAAATAAAAATCCTAAAAAAAGTATTTTAAATATCTGAATAAAATATGCAAAGTAACCTCTGTTTTTGTAGTTTATACCTTTTTTCTCCTAATCCATCAATCATAAGATTGTTTAAATTGAATCAGCCTCTTATATACTAGAACACCAAGGGAACCTTCAGCTTATTTTTGCAAATAACTACTTATTATTTTCTAAGGATTTTTTTACGTCACCGATACTCGCAAATCGCGCGTGGATAACTAACCAGTAGTACGAGAAAGGTCAACAGCGTATATCCACCTCTTAAACAGATGTAATATTCTGCAAACTAATGTGTGGTTTCTTCGAATTAAAAGTCAACAGTCGCGGCATGTCAGATCGCGCACATACAATACTTACATTTTGATCGATAGGGACCAAATCGGTAGAAATGCGATAGTTGAGCATTACTGTACTTGCTTAACAGGCAGAAGAACAGTAGGAAGTTGTGCCCACATAGTTTCAGTTTTGCGGTTTTTAGGGTTAGGACGGCACGAACCTTTCATTGCACACGCAGAACATTTATTAGATGTTATAGTTGATGATAACCTTTGATATTTAAATAAAAGTTATCAATATATAGTAGTTTTGAACAAATATGTGCATTTTATTTAACCAATCTTTGGGATTTTTTTGCAGTGATACCCGGTCGATATTGGGGTTAACAAGTATATAGGGGGTATTTAGAAGTACAATAAAGTAAATTACAACACATTTTATTTCTGTTGGTTTTACGCCCAGCTCTCATACAAAAATGCCCATGATCCTTTGATTATTTATTAAAACAATAATCTTATATGAATTAAATACAGATATTTTTAGATATAATGAAGGTAAAATTCAATTTTGTTTCGTATGGCTGTCAGAGGTTTGAATTACGAAGAAATAAGCTCTATTCTAGACCACAAATCTGGCGAGGAAGAAATAGAAGTTGGGACTAGTTGTAATTCCTGGGTTCTGTACAAGTTTTCAAGATCAAATAATAAGCCAAATATAAAGTTTCAGTAGACAGTTTTAAAATTAGGTTTGGAACCTTTGGAGGACCGTCACCGGATGCCAACTTAGTCCATTGCAGTGATCCTCAAAAAAGGACCAAATCCTGTTGCTCAAACTACATTTAACTTTGAGTAATAAGGCTGATTAGTGATCTCAAGTTACCGATTATGTTTAATAAAACGTATTTTCATGAATTGTTTTTTGTTATTTTAAGGATTACAGTCATTTTAGTATGGGGTGTTCCAGCACCCCAGTGTAGGAATAACATGTGCGCCAAATAGTGTAGGATTCTAGGGTTAACATTAACACAAGTAGGTACATTGTTATCAGTTATATCATCATCATCATCATGTCAGCCTAGAGACGTCCACTGCTGGACAAAGGCCTCCCCCTGCTGCGTCGTCCGGTCCAGTTATATAATTATTGATAATTTTCGTCGCTAATAACAAGATGCCAACATCAGTGTGACAGTTCTTAAATGAAATAAGCCACTAAACAGCCGATTTTCGGTAATTAATTTTGACAGTTCTTAAATCATATTACTCGACAAATTTTTCGTTGTGCGAGACGCTAGTGGTGTTTAATATTTTTTTTCTCGTTAAATACATCTTAATTCAATTTAAGAATCGTTGTGCAAGTGGCCCTTAGTGCCCTGTTAAATTTTTTGTTCTAATTAAAAAATAGCGGTGTATATGTAGGGGAGATACCCTTAAAAAAAATATTTCCCTAAATTTTATTCTACAGTTTTGTTGCAATATCTTATGTCTACATTCATGTCAAATATCAGCTTTCTAGCAGCAGGCGTCTTTGAGCTAGGCTGCGGACGGACAGACGGACGGACATGACGAAACTATAAGGGTTCCTTGTGGACTACGGAACCCTAAAAAGAGAAATTGTGCTCAATCAGTCTTTATTTTAGAAAATTAAAAAAAAGAAAAAAAATTGTTACTCATTGTAAGTTAGTCTTGCATTATACATTTGAGCTCACATTCTAGGTATGACAAAAAAGATAAACTTAAAATTTCGTACCTAAGGACCACTTTTAGGTATGACGGTAGGCATTTGGTCCTTGTCGTCCGCATGTCTGCGTCTACAGTTGCCATAAATCGCCTCGCGACGTCCGTTGCCGGGGGAGTCCTCCACAGCAAAGAAACTACCCAAAACAACCGTGTCCGATGAAGACATGCGTCAGGCGGAAGGTGAGGACACCGTGGCGGCCTTCAGCCACTCCACAAAGAGGGTTCTTACTAACGCTTTTGCCGTGTATCCATTCATTCGCACTCACCCATCCATTCACTCAATCGATAAAACAATGATGATGACACATGTTAAATCAGTCGCGGTGACAAATCTTGAGGCAGAATAACAATTTGCAAAAGAGGGACCTACTAAGGGTCGGAACATATCTGACGGAAGATCCGTCGCGTTTTATCGGTCGCGTAACGCTAATACATACAAATGTATAGAAAAACGTTCAACCTTTCCCACCTGACCGATCAGATGAATCAGTGCTTCAGGCTGTGTTTCATTACCGCATGGTTGGTGCCATTCTTGTCCGGTACTTTCTCAGCGACACAGTATCGATATGGGCTCTCAGAGAATATTTTGTTACATGTTTGATACAAGGGTCGTCTTTCGCTTTGCCATGTTTGCCCACATTTGCATTATGGAATAAACTAATCTGGCAAAAGATTTAAACTAACAAAAGTAACTTAGTACAAAAATGTATTATTTTCCTCTAACCGACTCCATATCGATATCGATAACATTCTGGAGTACAACCCAAATGGCATCCATTTTATTTTCCCAACGTCTCGTAGGTATACACGCTAATTTCGTAGGTATGCACGCTAAATTCGTAGGTATTGGACATACCATATTAATGTCATTCCCAGATCGGTGATTTTTAAGATCGTAAGATTCCAGGGCCGCCAGACCTTACTTATTTTGTAGAATAATGTAGTGTTAGTATGTGGTATGGAGTGTTCGCATACTTGCTAGCTTGGATCGTGTGCCAATTTTTAGGTATGAGGTGCTAAAAGGTCCACGGGAACAATTTCCATACATACCTACATTGAAAACATTTTGTGTCATGCGCTGTAGCTGTAACCCCTTCTATATCATTTGTATACATTTTGTTAAAAACCGTAACCAAATCGTATCATCGTCTTTTATTTTTGAACCTCCATACCTTTAAAGGAAATATATTCAAATAACGCTTGTTGGCTACTATAAAAAATCTCCGAAGTCCGTCATATTTTTAATAGCCAAACGAATTGCAATATAAATAACTACAGGACTTCAGTGACTACATAACATCAGAGCACACGAAAAATTATTAGGTAAAAGAATATGACCGTAAAATATTGAGCTCAATATTTTACGGTCATATTCTTTTACCTAATAATTGCAGGGCCGCACTCAGGGCAGCTGCCCTGAGTGCGGCCCTGCACGAACAAACGGATATGTGTGCACAATAGCCACGCTTTCAGCTCAATGTGTGCAGATACGCTCGACGCACTTTCCGTCAGATGTGTACCGACTCATTTGACGGAATAGACGCGACGGAAGATACGTTCGACGCATCTTCCGTCAGTTATGTTCTGACCCTAATATATGTGCAAAACAAACGTGCAGTTTTTATTCTCTCACTCTCATAGTCCCATAGGCAATTCAAGACAACAGAGTCATATCAGCCGCAGGATTACCTAACTCTTGACTGTTACTGAGAATTCATTAAAAAATCTAATAATTCCTTGCTGGCCCAACCTGGGATTCGAACCCTTGATGATGATCCTAAGCCAGGCCAGCCAACAAAAACTCTGTAGTAGGTACTTATTTAACCATTCAGTATTGTCTGAATAAGATAGCAAAATAATGACTTCTTACCTATAAAACTTAAAATAACTTATTAGAATACACAATTATAGATGAATATAAAAGTCTATTAAAATAATCTTACCGTTTTATTGCCTTCGAAAAACTTCGCGCCAAACGGACTCGTAAGCACGGAGGTGCTTACGCCGCGGTGAATGTTTGCTGTGCAACGCTAACGACATTTCGTTCGAACGAAAGAGTGAGATAACCGACGCTGTTTGTCATTCTTCTGTAAGCTAACCGCCAAACCTTTGATTTACCTTGTTATCTAACCACCATACCAGATATTTTTTTTGGAGGGAAAAAAAGGGTAAGCGACAATGTAAGGCGACATTCGTTTGGATGAATTATCCTAAGCGCCTTCGATGATTGATTTGGTGACTAGGGAAAATAAAAATAAACGCCAAATAAAGTCACGGAAATGAGACCTAAATGTAATAAATGACATATATTTTATCCAAAGGAACTGCCCTAATATCCTAACCGAAAGTTTGGTACACAAAGATTCAAGTAAAATTTGACTAATGTATTTTTTACAAAAAAGTATTTACAGCCCAAACTACTTAACGTTCAAGTAAAGAAAAAATATTCAAAGCCAAAATTGCTTATCTTACAGTTTTGAAATATTATTTTTATCCAACCACCATAATACAAAATACACCAAAAATAACTGTCGTTTATAACGAAAAACTTAGCGTTAGAACCTCAATTAGTTTACCGCCTAAGCGACAAAAAGTTTGTCCTAGAGCCACGAAACTTAGACCATTAGACGCAGAAAAAAAAGCCGATTCTAACCATATATATAAGTCGATTTCGCCAAAAATGTCGCTTACCCCCTTTTGGCCGGAAGCCATCGATATGTATATATGCCAAATTTCAGCTTCCTGCGTCCAACAGTTTTGGCTGTAGCTTTTCTGTCAGTCAGTCAGTAATACAAGAATTTTATATATACAGATCAATGAAGATGCTTGTACAATACAACGTAAATCATAATATCGATGTGACATATTGTTTGATACACGACACTACTTATAATCTCGCTCATTAGTACATTACTAATATTAAGTGCGATGTTATGACTCGTGTATGCGTTTAATATGAATTAATATTTAATGTGAAAATTGGAGTGAGTTTAATCTGTATTACAGGTATGTTAATATTTGCAGGGATTTAATATAATTTATATGGTTGGATGGTTTTATTTGTGAAAATATTGCGGGTGAAGTTTTTTTATACATGGAATTCTAAAATGCGTATGTGCTCAATCTACTCCTCTTAAATTATATATATATATACATACTATATATACATACATACATAGACTCACGCCCGTTTCCCCGAAGGGGTAGGCAGAGGCATATTAAACGCCCACTTTTCGCCAGTGTTTTGATCCCACGTAATAGGTGGCGAGCCTATTGCCGCTTATTGGGACATTTTGTTTGCCAGAGCCTCGTCCGTTTATCGGCAGGTGCACCACTTGCAGGTGAGGTTGGCTTGGGACCCTAAGTTCTTGGTGGGAACCCTATGCACCCTATATATATATATATATATATATATATATATACAACGTGTAAATGAAATAACGCACATCCTCAGACACCCCAATTAGAATAACTTGTTACAATCATAATGCATGCATTGAATTTTGTTTTTTATTGCGTAAATATTGTTTTTTGAAGAAAGTATAAACTCGATTAAAAGTAAAAAGCGTGGTCACTATAAATTTGCGCACGCACACAAACACACGAAACGGTTGCTATGGTAAACAGACGACAGCGATCTGATAGGAACGAAATACGATACGATATAAACAAAATGTTTCAAATTTAGTCTTTATACAACACTCTGATAGAGTGGGGTTTACAAGAATGATGTTTGAGTAATTTGTCAGCTACTGTTGATATTTCCAAAGATATGACTACCTATTTCTTTCCATCACACTTTTCTGCTTTGGAGTGGACAGTCGACTTTGTATAAAATTATTTATTGTTTGTAAATAACATGCACACGATTCATTGTTTCATAATATTGTAAATGACTATTTAGTTACCTAGCATTATTGATAGATAAAGTAAAATAATATCAATGAGAGAATGAAGCAAGATCGACGTGTTTAAAGTTGTAAATTAATAGTTACATTAATAGAATAATCAAATAACTTACAGGATAAAATCACATAATTTTAGTCCACTTAACACTTCACTGTTCCCGCACGCATCACATCTTTTCACTGTTTCAAAAGCAGCTAATATGTATCAACTTAACTCCTAGGCACTTGTTGTCTCCTCACAATAAACTAGTGATTTAACATTTTCCCACAGTGAAAAAGTCCGGGGGCGACAAGCTAACATCAAGATGATGCAGAACGTTCCACACCAGCACCGTCATGTTGATAATTACAATTTTATTCACACAATTAAAATATTTTTTCGCAACTCTCGCTGACAGATTCCCGATGGATGACTAGATACTTGTCATAACTTGTCAAAGCGTATCGCCAGCGCTTGTATTGGCCAGCGCGGGCGACACATTACGTCTCGCTCTTGCCTGTTGATTATTACGTAAGCGAAAGATAGATGATAGATATTTTCGTGGTAAATTGTGTGTATTGTCTTTTGCCGCTATTGTGTTGTACTAATGTGTGCGTTCGTGTGACCGAACGTCGAACCATTAAACAAATGCATTTTAAAAGAAGGCGTTCTGCTTTGACTTAAGGTTTATTTTCGTATATTTCAAGTTTTGAAATAAATGAGTGACTATAATTTACGTTATTTTTATTATTTTAGAACAAAACATAAACAATATTAAAAATGACAGTAATGGATTCAGTAGCCGATTCTGAACAAAGTACTTTCAGGAAGAGCATTTAAATTTGTTAATATATATATATATATATATATATTATAATATATATATAAATATATATATTATAATTATATTTTGGCGTTGTTCTATTAAAATAGCTTTTAAATTTAGGAAAGTTATTTGCCACTCGTGTATCAAATAACTTTCTTTTGTTTCTTTTTTTTGCGTCGTATCAAAATACATAATTTGAACTCCATAAAAAGGCACATAGCTTTACACATTTAATAAAATACATTAATTCGCCAATTCGCTCGCATTATCTACCTCATCTACATTTAGCTCGAAAGCCTCGAGTGACGCACGCACCGCTCGCGTGACTCCCACAAAATTGTTATTGATTTAAATAATTACACAAAATACTAACACACCGTTGTACCCACTGGTTGTACCCGGTACTGGTTTACTGGCGAAACACGAATATTTGATTTTCCACGTTATTTACTAGCGATTAACCTTTGTTGCTAATAATAATTAGGAATTTTGGGACGATGGAATTTTGGTATTGATTCTGCGAAGGGCATTGAAATTTTAAGTGAATTTGCATAAGGATACGAATTGTGTTCAATATAGATTAGCCACGAATAATTTTCAAGGATCCTTCTAGAGTCTTAGATACTCGTATTACGTGGCTTTATATATCCTGAACTAAATTATTTTGATAAGTCCTTTACTGTTCAGGCAGTACGTCTGTGGAAATCTCTGAATATTATTAAAGATTTGTTAAAAACACTACTTAAATTCTTAACGTTTTTAAATATAGTATTTCAATGTATCTATCTATCTATTTATATCGTCACGCCTGGCTCCCATTGGGATAGGCAGAGACTATGGAACGCCACATACTTCGGTTCAAACACATCTCTTTAGCTTCCTCGACATTCATTAACCTCATCATGCATGCGCTTTGGTTATGGGCACTTTAAATTTGACCCTTTTTCAGTACGTCACTTATTTGGTCAGCATACTTCCACCTAGGGCGTCCCCTACTGACAATTCCATTCGTTCTCGCACGATACACTTCTTTCGTATTTCTTCTTTCATCCATCCGTTCCAAATGTCCAAACCAACGCAACATTCCGTTTTCAATCTTTGTCACTACATCTTCCTTTAGACCACACTCTTCTCGTATCACACTGTTACGCATTTTATCTATCAGACTTACTTCGCACATTCTTCTCAAAGCTCTCATTCCTACAGCATTAATCCTTCTTTCATGCTTCTTCTGCCATAACAATTATTCGCTACCATACATTAATGTTGGCGCCAAAACTCCCTGCAGGATAGCAAGGAGAGCTTGTCTTGGGATAATACCATTGCTGATGATGGACTGTAAGGCGCCATTCACACTGTTTCCTGCTTTTACGCTCCTTTCAATATCTCCCTCACAGAATAGAATAGAATAGAATAGCATTTATTTGCAAATATGGGTAATACATAAGAAGGTAGTAGGTTTACATCAGTTCTGCCATATTTCACCATTCGGCATGCAAATTCTTATTGATATAATTTAAATTATGTCGTTCTCACAAATAAAAGTAGTAAATTTCAAATTTCATTAAAATGTCAACTTAATTATTAGTATTACAATATTAAATAAATTATGTATGACATTCTCATTAAATAAAATTATTAAATTTCTAAATTTCCAATTTCATTAAAATGTCAACTTAATTATTACAATATTAAATAAATTATGACATTCTCATTACATAAAATTATTAAATTTCTAAATTTTCAATTTCATTAAAATGTCAACTGAATTATTACAATATAAAATATTATGTCATTCTCATTAAATAAAATTATTAAATTTCAAATTTTCATTAAAATATCAACTTAATTATACATAATACATCATACAAATAAAATAAAATTGTTAATTAAATACATGAAAAAAAAAAAACTTGGTCCGTAGCTAAATAAACAATCATAAATTACTATTCCAGGTCATACACTATATTCCCTAAGTAAATAAATAATAATAAATTAATAAAAAGTTCGAGGTACCTAGTTTAATAAAATTTGTCCGTTAAAAACTAATTTACACTGTAGTATGCTTTATCTATTAATAATTTACGAAGTCTACTTTTGAATTGCACCATTTTCAAATCTTTCCAAGCACTTGGCAATTTATTGTAAACAACTGGGGCCATGCAATAAATACTTTTGCGCATCATAGTGGTTTGACACGGTACCTTAATTAATTTTGAATTGTCACGTCTATTTCTTGGGTATACATCGGACATACGTTCAAAACGATGTGGATTGTTCTTCACAAACATAGCCACTTCAAGAACATATATACAGGGAAGTGTCAATATGTTGTACTGTTTGAAATATGGCTTGCAACTGTCGGTGGTTTTTAGCCTAAACATTGACCGGAGACATCTTTTTTGAGCCTTAAATGCTATCTCTTTATCGGTCGAGTTCGCCCAGAAAATGACACCATAGCGTAAATGCGATTCAGCTATACCGTAGTAAGCCGCTAGAAGTGTTTTCGTGTCTACTATCGAGGATAATCTATGTAAAGCAAATGCAGATGAACTCAATTTTTTACACAAAATGTCGATATGTGCCTTCCAGTTTAAACTGCAGTCTATTTGTAATCCTAAAAATTTGGTATCAGTTACTTCATCAATATCGTCATTTTTGTAATGTATGTGAAGGTTAGGTACACGAGGCATACGTTGTCTAAAGTGCATTATTTTAGTCTTACTTAAATTTATATTTAAATTATTTTTATCTAGCCATTTAATCAAATTGTTAAGAGAATTATTTATGTCCGTTTCATATGTATTTACATTTCTACATGGGATTGTAATGGTACTATCATCAGCAAACATAGTTAAGGGATGCTCAATGGAAGTGGGCATATCATTTATATATAATATAAATGCAAAAGGGCCAACAACGCTTCCCTGTGGAACACCAAATGTAATTTTGCGTTCTCGGGATCGAGATATCTCTTCATGCTTATTAGTTATATTGATGCGACTAATTTCGGTTATCTGTGTTCTATTTTCTAAATATGATTTCATTAGCTCGAGCACGTTGCCTCTTATACCGTAGGCTTCCAACTTATTTAATAACGTATTAAAATGGACATAGTCAAAAGCCTGCGTCATATCGCAAAATATTGCACATATTGGGATTTTCCATATTTTGTAAGCAAAAACCCTAAATACACAAACTCATTCACTTGCTCCAATTTTTCATGTCTTATCATTACGTCACATTCAGTTACACTATCGTCCTTCTCTATGACAATGACTTTGGTTTTGTTAACATTCACTTTCATACCTTTCTTCTTATACGCCTCATTCATCATAGAGACCATCTGCTGCAAATCCGTAAATCCCATCCGATGCAAATAGAACCTGATCGTCAGCGTATAGCAGGGTCTTAAACACTGACTCACCCATTCTTAATCCACATTCAGACTCTTTCAAATCGGCCAATCAACTGTCCATGAACAGATTGAACAGCCAAGGAGACGCTACATAGCCCTGTCTAACACCACGATCAATGTTAAACCAGTCCGTGTAGGCCCCTGTATTAGACTGCTGCTTACTCCGTACTCGGAAAGTGTTGACCAAAGTTCATCCCAACCTAATGGAAGGAAAGAGGCACCCACCATGCACCCTCGGATTGACCACCCCAACTATTGCAATTGAAAAAGGTTGACAATAGCGAACTCCTCTAAAAGGATAAGGGATATAGGAATGGTATGGGTTCCAGGAAGATACCTGACTTGCAGTATCCCGCTGTATGAGCCGACTATTCTTTGACACGTGTTTCGCCTCTGCACGAGGCATCCTCAGGAGTGATGGGCAACGACTGAGGCTCAGTCGTTGCCCATCGCTCCTACTGCGCGGGATACTGCAAGTCAGGTATCTTCCTGGAACCCATACCATTCCTATATCCCTTATCCTTTTAAAGGAGTTCGGTATTGTCAACCTTTTTCTATTGGAATAGTTGGGGTGGTCAATCCGAGGGTGCGTGGTGGGTTCCTCTTTCTTTCCATTAGGTTACAATGGAGTTCCGCCAAGTAACGCCTGACTCAATCAACTATATCAAAGTTCATCCCTCACCACTCGATCGTAAGCCCTTTCCAAGTCAATAAAAGCGCAGAAAACCTTCTGGTGTTTCATTAACATTTTCTCTGAAAGCACCATAAGGAAAAGACTTAATCCGTACATCCCATGCCCTTTCTAAATCCTGCTTATACATCCTAAATCTTACTATCTTTTTCAGAAATCATTCTTTTAATCAGTATTTTTGCATACCATTTGCCAACAACAGGACGCTATTACCGCAGTAGTTTTTGCATTGCTGCTGTGACCCTTTGCCCTTGTAAAGTGGCACAATTACTGCCTTGTTCCAGTCACCTGGGACACGACCAGACCGCCAACATTTGTTAAAAAGCAGGCACAGCAGGCTTGCCATGACGCTTTCGCCTACCTTGAGCATTTCAGCAGATATCCTGTCACATTCCGCAGCTTTACCCGCCTTCATACTTTTCAATGCATATCGTATCTTTTCCATACTTATACCACTTTCACAATTATCTTTCTCATTCGCTACTATATTCCTATTTTCACTCTCTCCTCGTTCAAACAAATTCTAAAATACTTATACCTTCCACTGATTCAGAACTTCTCCATGCTTTCTAATAATACTTCAGATGATTATGATTCGGTTTCTGTTTAAACTTTATTTAACTCTTATCTAAAATATAAATCATCATGCACTTATACACTATTGTATAAATTTATTTTTTATTTGCTTTCGTGTCATTTTAATAACATTGCGGTTAACTTATCGTTTAGTGATGAAATTTCATTCTTGTAATTAGGCGTCCAGAAAAAAATAAATAACTTTTTAAAACCACATCTTAACACTGATGAATTTCACTTAGATCACGCCCCGTTTCATCACCATCGGCCCTTTATACTGTTCCACTGCTGGGCACGGGCCTCTCCTCACTTATGAAAAGGGTAAGGCCATATTCTACCACGCTGGCCAAGTGCGGGTTGGCAGACTTCACATGTCTTTCGAGAACATCATGAAGAACTCTCAGATATGCAGGTTTCCTCACGATGTTTTCCTTCACCTATTAGTAAGCGATAGTTAACAATTTAATACGCACTTAACTCTTAAAAGTCATTGATGCGTGCCGTGGATTCGAATCCGAGACCTTCTGCATAGCAGTCTATCGGTCTGCTTTACGATTACGGCCACGCCCCGTTTACGGTTAAACTATTAGACTAATTTTGATGAGATTTTATTCCTGTAGTTTTAAATCTCTACACGCAAGATGTTATATAAAATTGTCTGTCTCAAGTCGGTCAGAGGTATAATATAAAATAACCTGTCTTGACTAACATATCAACTCAGTGCACATACTTTTAAATCTGAGAAACATGGCATCCTTATATAACTTAAACATCCACTAAGGAAGGATTTTGTAGTACGTAGTGTAACACTAAAGGTGATCAAAAGAAGTAAAAGTTGACCATATGAACCCGCGGTTACATCTGCGTAATTTACGCCTACTGCTAGACTCTCGTGGTTCGTAGCGTTATATTATGTAGCTTTATCGCCTTTCTCAATAAATGGTCTATCCAACACAGAAATATTTTATTCAAATTGTACCAGTAGTGCCTGAGATTAGCGCCTTAAACCAAACAAACAAGCAACTCTCTTAATGAATTGTATTTGGATAACAGCGTGTTTTTATATCCACACCTCAACACCGAGTTCTAACTAGATTGCGTGTTCTAATACTACTTATATAATATTGCGTATTAAACAGCTTTAAATAGATTAACAGGAAGATCATAGACGCTTTATTGTGTGTCCTCTGTTGAAAATTATAAGATTATATTGAAGGCATATTAGCACATCGGTTCACGTATTATATTAAAGTAAGCTTTTGGTGGGACGATTTGAACAGATTGTACTGTTGTATAATTATGTAATACTGTTTGAGTATTCGCTGTGTGGGATATTATCTGATTATGGGGATTTTACCTTGTAAAGTTCTTGCGTTACTGACTGACAGACAGACAACGTACAGCCAAAACTATTGGGCATAGTAAGTTGAAATTTGGCGCGTTTGAAGATGTTCCTTGAGGACCGTAGAAGGGGTGCACCTCTTCTATGATCCCCCCCTTTTTCCCCTTTTTTCGCTTAAGAGCTTTCCCGAAATTTCTACGTAATCCATAAAAACGGTTTATTCCAAAGAATGTGCTCGCGTATATATTAAGAGTGGTTTGTAGAAAGGATTATAGTTACCAATTTTTTAGGAAATGAGTTGACTTGCGAGATTTCGGGTGGTTCTTAATTTCAATAGCCTCAAATTTTCTTCCAAAGACGTATGTATGGCTATTGAAATTAAAGGACACTCTAATTTCAATAGGGAAGACGGTTGGAATGCTCTTCCAGCTTGGAACCCTGTCATAAGGCTAATGAAACCCAAGAAGGATAAAGTCACCAGAAGACTTAAGGACACTGTGAGCTCATTCTGCGTAAATAGTAACACCAATAGTTGAAAAATGTTCCGGTACTTTAAGATAACATATACATTTAAGAAAAAGACAAATAATACATCAGTCTGCCGTGAACATGGATCCTGTACAGAATTCGAAATGTCGGCTAGTAATAAAAATGTAGTTTCTAGATCATTCGGTTTAAATGTTATAACTAGTGAAACCAATATAACGCGATAAAATCCGCCAATTGTAGTTTAATTTCAATTTCACTCTCCCATTTCGCGAGTGTCATAAAAGGTGAATAAAGAAAGTACTCGAGACTCATAGTATCTTGGCGAAGAGACGGAAAAGGTTGATATCAAGCCATATACTAACCTGTCTTGCCAGCTATAGTAAACCAAACGTTCGTAACGATTCACAGTGCTACTGTGAAGCAAACAATATGAGCCTTTAGTCCAACTGTGGACTTCAAATGGCTGTAAAAGAAGAAGCAAGCTGGCTATGAGATCACTTGTTGCTATCATCTTATTAAGCATAAAAATACTGGTAACAATTTTTGTTTTCTATAAAATGATATATTATACTTTTGCCACGATTTGATAATGCCTTAGTGCATTTTTTATCGTAGATGTTTTGACCAGTTATTTCTAGTATCATCTTAAATGAAACCCTATTAGTAGAAACAATATAGTTAGTTATAACTTTTGTAGTAGTCCACTTTTCTTTTGAGTCCTCACGGTCGGTTAATCCCAATCCCTTTTCGGTAATATTCATTTATGAGTCCACAAAACAATGATTTACTGTCTTAAACTTAAACTCTTATTCTAAGCTTTAAATCGATTTTTGAATAAAACCCCTATTTATATTACAGGACTTTAGAAAAACAGCCTATGAAATAGTCTACTTTGTTAAAATAATATTGCAGCGTCTCGTAGCTTGCATAGCTACACCTAATTTCTACCTAAAAGATAAGCGAAGTAAAGCAGTTGAGATACCTCAAACTATGGTACTAAAAGACAAAAGTGTATCGAATGGTTCAGACATCTGCGATCTGTTTGCATCGTACTTTTCCTCAACTTATATACCTTCTACCAATATATACCAACGAGTAAAAGTGAAACAAATTTCAGTAGTTTCGGAAGAATATATATAACGCTTGACAATGTTTTAAAATATGTGAATGGGCTCGATATTTGTAAAGGTGCAAGGCCAGATGCAATACCGCCATATTTTATTTCAAGATGTTATGCCAAATCTTTAAGCTTTCCTCCATTTCTTATCATGAATAAATCTATGACAACTGGCATATTTCCCATCGTGTGGAAGACGGCTAAGGTAGTACTCATTCATGAGCAAGATAAAAAAGAAATCATTTCTAATTATAGGCCTATCTCCATACTGTCCGTTTTTGCCAAATCTTTGAAAGCACTTATCTATCCTTGCTTGAAAAGTCATACCAACCAAACTTTTGCCGACGAACAGCACGGGTTTATTACGTCCCGTTCGACATGTACTAATTTAGTAACATGTCACAACGACTTAGTAAATGCAATGGATGTAGGCACACAGATTACAGCTATATATATGGATTTTTCTAAGGCATTTGACAGGGTTTGTCACAAGCGATTATTGGTGAAACTTCAATTTTACGGCATATGCGGCTCGCTTCTTGTTTGGTTCAAATCTTACTTGTCTGGTAGAACACAATATGTTGTAGTCAAGGGTTTCGAATCTAAACCATACACTGTTCTTTCAGGCGTACCTCAGGGTTCACACTTAGGTCCTTGGCTTTTTAATTTGTTTATTAATAACATAGTGTCCTCTATAAAAAATAGTAGTTGGTGTGCTGTCAACAAAATGTATTTCAACACTGATAAATGTTTCTCTATCACGTTTACGCGTAAATATAATATAATTTATTTATTTATTTTTATTTTAAAACTTTATATACACGGAGCGTTTAAAGGCGGACTTAATGCCGTAGGCATTCTCTCCCAGTCTACCTTAGAGTGGTGCAGAGATGAATAGTAGGTGTATTCCAGAATTATGTTAAGAAGGATCTTTTTAGCATAGATCTAGTACACATATGCATAGTTTAAAATGCATACATACATTTGATACTACAAGATTATAAAATAGTTATATAAAATAAATAATAATTATATCTAAACTATACATATCTAAGAATAACAATATTAAATATATAATTATATACATAAATATCTATATATTTATATACATATACAAATTATTGAGATTCTTCTGCCAACTTATCCAACAACAGCTGTTTTACTCTTAATTTAAAGCTATCTTTTGTAGTCGATATCCTGATTTCTAGAGGAAGGGCATTCCAAAGAAGGATTGCCTGAATGGGAAAGGAAGAGTGAATTAAAGCGGAAGTATGGGAAGGATAAAGTAAGAGGAGATTATGGGAAGAACGAAGGTCTCGATCATGGTTGGAACACAAGCATTGAAAATAAGAACTAAGGTATTTTGGGGAATTGGGAGACATAAGGATAGAGTAAAGAGTAGTGAGGGCACGCATACTGCGTCTTTGACGAATAGGAAGCCACTTCAACTGAGAACGATAAGTAGATACATGATCATACTTGCGAAGATTAAAAATAAATCGAATGCAGTTATTAAGAAGACGATCCAGTTTGTTGAGAAGTTCTGCATTCAGGTCATAGTAGCATACATCACCATAGTCGATCAACGGGAAAACCAAAGTTTGCACAAGCATAGTCTTGGTCTTGGGTGGAAGGAAGTTCCTTAAGCGATTTAGAGCACGTAGGGTACCGGTAATTTTCTGACTGACTTGAGTTACTTGGTTTCGCCAACTCAAAGTGCAATCCATGTGTAAGCCAAGGTTCTTGACCACTGGACAGAAATTTATAGCGGTCTTTTCGTACATTAGCGTAGGCAGAGTTGTTATGTCTAATCTTGTGATTGACCATTGGTTACCAATAATAATGGCTTGGCATTTGTTGGGGCTTACAGACAAGCCAAACTTGTCTGACCAAGTTTTAATTGCAAGTAAATCCCTGTTAACCTTGTGAATTGCTACCGAAACATCCTCAACAGTTGCCTGAGAGTAAATCTGCAAGTCATCGGCATACAAATGATAAGCACACTGAAGATTTTGTGTTAAGATATTAATAAACATAGAAAATAACAAAGGAGAAATAATACCGCCTTGAGGAACACCAGAGTTGTTGTCACGCCAGTTCGATGATGACTCATCGTGGCGGACAGACTGCTGGCGACCCCGAAGATAACTTGAGAACCAATCCAAAGCATCGGATGAGACCTTAAGATGGGAGAGGAGGGAAATTAGGATGTCGTGACTGACGGTATTAAAGGCATTTGAAAAATCAACCAAAGTCAACACTGTGACCTTGGTGTTTTCCACGCCCTCCCTAATATCGCCAGTCACTTTAAGGAGTGCGGTAGAAGTGCTATGTCCAGGCCTGAAACCAGACTGGCAAGGACTCAATAGGTTGTTGATGTATACAAACCTGGACAGTTGCTGTTGCACACAGGACTCGAGAACTTTGGATAGGAAAGGAAGAATGGATATGGGACGAAAATGCGACGGGAGAGAAGGATTTTGGATTTTTGGCAAAGGAATAACGTATGCTTTACGCCATAGGGATGGGAAAGTGCCAGAAACAAGGGAAAAAATTATGATATGAGTGATGGCTGGGAGGACTTGAGCCAGGATAGTGGTGATCATTCGTCGACTGATGTTGTCACTTCCAATAGCATTGGATTTGATGGAAAGGATTGCCTTTTTGATCTCATTCGATGTCAGTGGAGAAAAGTGGAAGGATTCGATATCGGGTTGAGTTAAACCAGCTAAGTAGTTCACCGTGAGGCTCTTAGTTTGGTGATCCAGTGATGTGGTAGTTGTGAAATGTTTATTGATATCATCCAAACTAAGCGCCCCAAGGCAATCAACACGACGCTGCTTGCCGATGCCTAAGGTTCCGAGGAACTTCCAGACATCGGCAGGGGATGAGGATGAAATGTTATGAAATATGTGTTGGCGTTTTGCGTTGCGTACCATCTGATTACACCGATTTCTTGCAGACTTGAACAGATTCCAGTTCTCTTCACAGCGGTCCTTTTTATAATTACGAAAAGCCCGGTCCCTACGGCGCATCGCCATACGCACGCCTCTCGTAATCCAGGGTGCCGGTAAACGCTTTAATTTTATTTTCCTTGTAGGTGCATGGACGTCATACAATTTACAGATGGTAGTGTTAAACAAAATAACTTTATCATCAATCCTGGTCGCAGATTCCATGGGTTCCCAGTCGATTAAACCGCATCTTCCTGAAGTTTGTTTAAATCCATGTGAACAAAACAACGTCTGTGCAGAACTTTAGGTGAGGATTTGGGAGGTTTAAGGCGGTATGAAAGGAAAATAAGGTCGTGACGGGAAAAACCAGGAGCAGGATGTTGACCATGGAAAGAGGCTAGGGTAGGAGAAGACGTGATGATTAAGTCGAGCCAGGTATCCTCTCCATCATTGTTATGGTGAGTGAGTTGCAGTGGCAAGATGTGGAGGCTGGCTGACTCAATGACATCACGGAGTTTACGGGAACGACTGGATTGGTGAGAAAGAAGGTTGGTGTTGAAATCGCCCATGACAATGAGATGCTCATACTCTGACCCTAAAGATTCCAGTATCGGCTCGATACTGGAGAAATAATCAAGGGCTGGTGGGCAATAGACGACGCCAACAGCGGCCTTGGCCCCTTTGACGTCAGTCTCGAGGAACAAATATTCTGCAGGTGAAGATGCCGGTGATGAAGCCAGAATTCTGTTAGGAATGGCCCTGCAGATATACATTGCGACACCACCCCCTCTCCTGCCGACTCGATCATTCCGAATTAGAATGAAGCCGGGAAGAGAGTACGACGTAGAAAGGAGTTCGGGTTTAAGCCAGCTCTCCGAAACCAGGATGACATGCACATTAGACTCAGAGAAAGCCTCCAACAAGTCGCTATGATGGCTAGGTAAGCTTTGAGCGTTTAAGTGGCAAACATTGAGCGATGATTGTGATCGCTGACCAATAAATGTTTGACGTAAGCAATCACCCAATGTGCCCTCGAGAGAACAAAAACTACTGTTATCAGAGTTATCAGATATAACAGCTAAATCATTGGCAGACAAATAAGCGTCATCATCAGAATAAATATCCATTAAATAAATATAAAATATACTATTATACAAATATATATAATAAAGTTAAATATTTAAATATGTATATAAGAAACAACAAAACTTAAGAGCGTAATAACTACATCTCTGCACCACCCGCCAGCTTACACAAACATTATTAATAAGCAATAAATAAACGTAAACACAAAATAAGCAGTATTACACTACACTTAAATTTTATGCTATAACGAAACGCAATTTCCGAACGTTTCATGTTGCATGCATTGTTTTGACAGTTGTCAGATTTATCACTGTCAGTAATGTCAGTGCTGCGTACTTAGAATTTATGAATTAGAAAACAAAACATTTAATATCGGAAAGACAATGTGGGTAATGAATGAACAACGAACAAGTAACTAATATATAATACAAAATATAAACAAATCTAATATGCGTAGGCAACAGAAGACGCCTAACTGATTTAAAGTTTAGAGAGATAGAAATAATATAAGGAAATTAATTATAGAAATAGAAATAAGTAAAAACGGTGAATTATTTACGCGTTTTGGCGCTTGAATTCGCTGTGCCAGCACTCTCGGTGCCGCTACTGCCCGCAGATGACGATCCGGTTCCGACCTTAGAGTGCTTCAGCATTACGGCGTTCAACTCTTCTGTGGTGGTGAACTTATGGCGGCTACCGTCGGACGTATGAGCCACAATAACGCCGTCCTGCGTCCAACATGCCCGCATGCCGAAGTGTTGACGGGCCTTTGCGAAAACCGCCTGACGAGGCTTTGTCAGGAACTCCTTTATTGCAACA
The DNA here is from genome assembly GCA_944739405.2 of Euclidia mi. Taxonomy (NCBI): domain Eukaryota; kingdom Metazoa; phylum Arthropoda; class Insecta; order Lepidoptera; family Erebidae; genus Euclidia; species Euclidia mi. The sequence continues at coordinate 14,601,068 of OX123184.2, read as the reverse complement.
GATGTTCCTTTCAGCCTGGTCTTGGCATTCCAAATGGCTGATCTAGCCTCACCTCTGGTGAACCATGCCAAGATCGGTCGCCGGTGATCCTTCCTGGGAGTTCCCATTCTATGGCACCCGCTGAGGTCCTGTGATGTCACGCTAGAAAGGGCCAGACTGTTCACTATTTTAAGAACAGAATCCCTGCAGTCTTCTTTCTCTTCTTCGGCGAGTCCCAGAAATAATAGTGCCTTGCGCCTGTGCCTTGTCTCCATGACATCAATTGAATGGCAGCATTCATTAATCTGCCTACGCAGAAGACTCAACATTGAGAACATGAGCTCTCTAAACGTGCGAAACTCCTCGGCAACCTTCGCAACTGTTTCCTTAGCCGGACCGACAACATGCAGCTGTGCCTCTAGTTCAGCCATCCTTCTGGAAAACGACTCCTCAAGGTTGTCCTGTGCCTTCCTGATGTCATCAAGTTGAGACATTATTGTGTTCTTCAAGTGACAGTGAATATCAATTGAAAATACAAGTTTGTGTGAAGTGCTGGCAGGTGGTGTATTAAACTGGATTTGCTTTTACATAAATAGTTCTGCCTTTGTAAGTAGCTTAGTTTTGAATAGTAATCTAGCCTATTTTACTTTAATAACAACTTTATAACACTTTAAATTAATTAAATTGAAATTAGAAATTTTATGATGTGTGTTAACTTTTTGACACCTACCGCCCAAAAAATTCTCACGCTCAGACGTTTCCATTGTTTGGAACGTAAACTTGATGCATCACTTAAGTTACGCATCGCCTTGAATAAGGGTCACCACGAGACAAGCAATCTGCGGGGTTCTCAATACCCGCGACGTGATTGAAACAAGTAGCAGGAACCAGTTCAATTAATTTGCTAATGCGGTTGGTGACAAAACGCGATGTATGGCGTCTAAGACTGTTCTGTTAGCGACGGCGCAAGTTATCGTTTATGATGTTAATGGGTCGCCGCACATGGTACCTTGTTCTCTCGAGTTGTGCGCGGCCCTTCTGCTGTCTCAGTTGCTCCGCAAGGTTCAAGACACAGTTTTGCCCCACTACCCCATTAATAAAATATACGCATTTTCCGACTCCAAAGTAGTGCTCGCTTGGATTCATTCTTCTTCTCATCGCTGGCAGACTTTTGTCGCCAACAGCGTTAGCAAATTGATTGAACTAGTTCCTGCTACTTGTTTCAATGACGTCGCGGGTATTGAGAACCCCGCAGATTACTTGTCTCGTGGTGACCCTTATTCAAGGCGCTGCGTAACTTAAGTGATGCATCAAGTTTACGTTCCAAACAATGGAAACGTCTATGCGTTTTTGAATTAGAACACTAAAGTAAGAAAATTAAATTGAAAAACAAGTAAAAGCATATGGTAATATTAAAAAAAAAAAAACTAATCTTAATCCCTCAACAATCTCAAAACAGCCTTCTTGAAATTGACTATTGTGTCAAAAACTATATCCAATCCCCCACAAATTGAATTGTATGTCTTCGACAAAATAGCTTTAAATTGGTTCTGGCAGATGGGCGATGGAATAGTCCAGCATTGAGATGCGCTCGTCTAGGCACACGGCTTGGAACACGTAAAAAAAATTATTTCAGAAGCTGTGGAAAGTGTACCTCATATCTTAATATTTTATACAAAAATGTCAGATCGAGTAGCTACCTGTGCATCAATAAACTGTCCATCTTAAAATGCCTCAATCTGTCACTGAAGGAAATAAGATTTTTATGTAACCCACATGAAAAAGAAAGGTGTCTTAGGAATCTTTTTTGGATATGTTCTATTCTTAGTTGATGCACATTGTATTGTGGACACCAGACAACACTGCAATATTCAAGTTGGCTTCGCACAATACTATTGTATACTGCTTATTTTGTTTTTGGATTGCGAAACGATTTCGTGTTTCGTATAATGAAACCCAACGTTCTGGATGATTTATTGATGATAGTGTCAATATGTGGTGTAAATGTTAATTTAGAGTAAAAAAAAATTCCTATATCTCTAATTTCAGGTCGCTCCTGGAGGACTACTCCATCTATATAATATTTGATTTAAATTATATTATATTTACGCGTAAACGTGATAGAGAAACATTTATCAGTGTTGAAATACATTTTGTTGACAGCACACCAACTACTATTTTTTATAGAGGACACTATGTCATTAATAAACAAATTAAAAAGCCAAGGACCTAAGTGTGAACCCTGAGGTACGCCTGAAAGAACAGTGTATGGTTTAGATTCGAAACCCTTGACTACAACATATTGTGTTCTACCAGACAAGTAAGATTTGAACCAAACAAGAAGCGAGCCGCATATGCCGTAAGATTGAAGTTTCACCAATAATCGCTTGTGACAAACCCTGTCAAGCCTTAGAAAAATCCATATATATAGCTGTAATCTGTGTGCCTACATCTATTGCATTTACTAAGTCGTTGTGATATGTTACTAAATTAGTACATGTCGAACGGGACGTAATAAACCCGTGCTGTTCGTCGGCAAAAATTTGGTTGGTATGACTTTTCAAGCAAGGATAGATAAGTGCTTCAAAAGATTTGGCAAAAACGGACAGTATGGAGATAGGCCTATAATTAGAAATGATTTCTTTTTTATCTTGCTCATGAATGAGTACTACCTTAGCCGTCTTCCACACGATGGGAAATATGCCAGTTGTCATAGATTTATTCATGATAAGAAATGGAGGAAAGCTTAAAGATTTGGCATAACATCTTGAAATAAAATATGGCGGTATTGCATCTGGCCTTGCACCTTTACAAATATCCAGCCCATTCACATATTTTAAAACATTGTCAAGCGTTATATATATTCTTCCGAAACTACTGAAATTTGTTTCACTTTTACTCGTTGGTATATATGGGTAGAAGGTATATAAGTTGAGGAAAAGTACGATGCAAACAGATCGCAGATGTCTGAACCATTCGATACACTTTTGTCTTTTAGTACCATAGTTTGAGGTATCTCAACTGCTTTACTTCGCTTATCTTTTAGGTAGAAATTAGGTGTAGCTATGCAAGCTACGAGACGCTGCAATATTATTTTAACAAAGTAGACTATTTCATAGGCTGTTTTTCTACTCTATAGTCCTATAATATAAATAGGGGTTTTATTCAAAAATCGATTTAAAGCTTAGAATAAGAGTTTAAGTTTAAGACAGTAAATCATTGTTTTGTGGACTCATAAATGAATATTACCGAAAAGGGATTGGGATTAACCGACCGTGAGGACTCAAAAGAAAAGTGGACTACTACAAAAGTTATAACTAACTATATTGTTTCTACTAATAGGGTTTCATTTAAGATGATACTAGAAATAACTGGTCAAAACATCTACGATAAAAAATGCACTAAGGCATTATCAAATCGTGGCAAAAGTATAATATATCATTTTATAGAAAACAAAAATTGTTACCAGTATTTTTATGCTTAATAAGATGATAGCAACTATTTTTTTTTTTTAATATTACGGTTCTCAATACCCGCGACGTGATTGAAACAAGTAGCAGGAACCAGTTCAATCACGTCGCGGGTATTGAGAACGCGAATGTATTTTAATATCTACGGAACCCTTGCAATTTTTTTCTGAACCGCCGATCCCTCGGACTATTGTCTTTTAAATTTTGAATGTCGTTACTAAAATAAACAGCCTGTACAGCTCGTAGTAATTTACATTCTGCGAATTTGATATCAGTACTTGATACAAAAGTCACATTAGGTAGATGCCTAAGAAACCTATAGACATAAACGATAGCGCGGAGTAACTTAGACCACGATGACATACGTAGTGCGAGTGCATAGATGGAAGACTCCGCAACCTCAGCAATCACGGGATAAGAAACAAACTTCCGTTCGGGTACATCTTCGTCTTCTGCACTGTGGTCAAAGGGTTGCATGGGCCATTCTGACGGATCATGGGAAATCCAAGAAGGTCCACGATGCCACAATGGATGATGCAGAAGATTAAGTTGAGTTACCTTGTGGCAGATAAGTTGTCTGCTGGATAGCGGGAGAACAAGGTACCATGTGCGGCGACCCTAATGGGTCGCCGCACATGGTACCTTGTTCTCATAAACGATAACACGACATCATAAACGATAACTTGCGCCGTCGCTAACAGAACAGTCTTAGACGCCATACATCGCGTTTCGGCACTCGCGCAGATCATTATAGATCAAAAAAGCAATCTGCGGGGTTCTCAATACCCGTGACGTGATTGAAACAAGTAGCAGGAACCAGTTCAATCAATTTGCTAACGCGGGTTGTACCGTCCTTGGAAGTATGCAATTTCTCTACGATGGCTAACGGCCATGAAAGCGGCGGTTCAGAAAAACATTGCAAGGGTTCCGTAGATATTAAAATACATTTGCGTCACGAACAGTGGTAGCGCGGAAATGTTCTTCACACTCGAGATCTTTACGGCTCATCGAGGGCGGTGCGGTAACCTCTTCCAGCTCCCAAAATCGCTTGAGAAGAGAATCAATATTGTTTTCTTGAAGAACAGAACAACAGCAAGACGTAACGCTATTGAGACGGTATTTGGGTATGTCCGCCCGCGCAATGGATGTCGTACACAACGATATCTCATTCTGAATCGTCGGGGGCGCAGTTATCGTTTATGATGTTAATGGGTCGCCGCACATGGTACGTTGTCTGCTAGACAGCGCGTCTCAGACCAATTTAATAACGTTAGAGTTGTTCAAACGCCTCGGATTATGGAATAAAGGTCTTGCATTATATAATGTGTTAATCGCTATTATACTACGCAAGCTGTGACACCTTAAAATGTTGTACATTTACCTTTGTTACTACAAATATGTTTATTTTTGATGTAAGAATAATGTAACAACTACTGGTAGTCCAAAATAAAATAAATAACATAAATAAATAGCACTGTCTACGAGTGCTACGTAATTGTAGCAATCGTGCTACGAATCTAGTACATTCGACTTTGTATTGAACCTATTTAATCTGGCTTATATGTATATTTAACTTAGTTTTATTTAGTTATTTGTTCTTTCTTATTATATTTATGCAGATAAGATATGGTGGTAGCCCCACCATATCTTGAATTAGTTATCTGCCTAATAAATGTACGACACGGATACGGACGACATAAATAAAATTATATTTGCGTTGAAAAATAAAAACAGCGTCGGTTATGATGGTATCACGACAAAAATTGTTAAAGATGTTGCTAAAATTATATGTGAACCATTAACCTTTCAAGTACCGCGCCCTCTAAAACGTCAATTTGCTTAAAGTACCGCGCCGTACGACATCATCGCGCGCGCGGTACTAGACATTGAATATTAACGCTCTGAGAGGTCTTTGTTTATGTTTTCAAGAGTTCGAGTTACAATTTCTTGAAACCCACTTATATTTCCGATGATAAAATATTATAATAATAACATTTGAGTGTATATTTAGTTTTGTGTAGCTCTCTGTTTTGAATGGATCTTGAAATACCGTTTTATCGACAATTATAGCGTATTATAATTGAAAATAAAATTATTTTTTATTTATTTTTGTATTTTTATATTCTGTATAATATGAGTTTACCAGTTAAAACTAAAAATATGCATGTTTTCATTATAATAATTCCCCCTTTTCAATAGCAAACATTTGCTAAAATTCTCAGTTTTCGCGCGCATTGAAATGAAATGTCCTTTTACTCTTTAATTTGACATCAAATTGGATTAGAAAAATGTTTTAGGGTTGCCTATGATTCGTAAAAATACAATGCTATTTGAAATAATTGATAAAATGTACTAGATCATTCAAAAAAACATCAAAGATTGAAGGACGGAATCTGGACATGAATTAATGTCGTCGGTAAACAAGGGGTTTTTTGTAGGACATGAATTCATGTCCTCGGTACTCGAAGGGTTAACAGCTACATAGTTAATCTGTGCATAGAACATGGCATCCATCCAGATAAGCTTAAAATATCGACCATAAAACTAGTGCATATAAAAGGTGATAGGACGAATATAGACAATTATAGGCTAATAGCACTTATATCAGTATTCGCAAATATTATTGAAAAGGTAATGTTTAAGTGTATATATGAGTTCCTTGAAAGCCAAAACATTTTAACCACCAGTCAATATGGTCTTAGAAAAGGCAAATCGATAAATCTAGCAATGTATAATTTTTTTGCTGAGAGTATTTATTAATTTTGATAAAGGATTACCAGCTATAGCATTACATGTGGATTTGTCGATGGCATTTGACTGCGTAGAACATAGAACACTCCTAAACAAAATGTACAAATATGGAATTAGAGGTAACGCCTATGATCTCGTAAAATCATATCTCTCAAATAGGCAACAGTATACAGAGATTCGGCAGCTAAACCAACAATCAATGACCGAAGAAATTTACACATCCAAAACTGGAACTACGCGATTTGGTGTCCCACAAGGAAGTATTTTGGGCTCCTTATTCTTTCTAGTATATATAAATGATATGCCTTCGATAACAAAACATGACATAACATTATTTGCTGATGATAGTACGATTTTATTTCCCAATAATAATACTACTAATTTAGAACTTGACATTAATAATCCTTAGTAAAAATCAACAATTTAACTATAAATATTAATAAAACCAAAATAATGAATATTAAAATATATACGCAACGCACGAGACCTTTAAAAATACAATATCTAGATAACGATATAAAGGAAACTGATGTAACAAAATTTTTAGGATTACATATTGACAGTAAAATTAACTGGAAGTCACATGTGGACTCTGTGTGTAAAAAACTTAATCAATTTTCGTATGCTCTCAATAGATTAAGTAAAATAGCAAATCAGCAAACCTTATTAACAGCATACCATGGCTACGTCGGGTCAAACCTTAGATATGGCGTGATATTTTGGGGAAATAGTACAGACAAGGGCCGTGTGTTTATAGCACAGAAACATTGCATAAGAGCTATGTTCAATCTGCATCAAACCGACTCCTGTGTAACATATTTTAAAACTCTCAATATTTTAACTTTGCCATGTTTATATATTATGGATGTAGCATTATTTGTGGAAAATAATCCTAAGCTGTTTAGTTATAACACACGTATAAGACATCAAGATAAGTTGTAAATAGTTCCTAGTAAGACACATTTAACGCACGAAAGTATCTTCTGTACAGCATCACGTGTATTTAATAATATTCCAAAGTAAATCAGAATAGTCACAGAAATATCTACATTTAAAAAACAACTACAGGAATTGTTAGTAAGCAAGTGTTATTACTCGATAAATGACTACTTAACTGATAAATCATTGATCCATTACAGTATTCCTCAATCATCATGATGTGTTCAGTAAGAAATTTCGACAAAGTAATTGACTACTGCCTGTGATCTTTGTGACATTGTATTGACATTTTTTTTGCTTATTTAATTAATTACATATTATATTACTTTGTGTTACTATTGTATGTCCAACAGGCAGGACATAGCTGAGCAAAATTATAATTATAACATCTGTATTATGTACCTACCTATGATCCACAATAAAGATATTATTATTATTAATTGGAATTATTCGACACAGTTTACAAAATACAAAAGTTTCGTCCTTTTTAGACCCCCTTTTCTACGTAGTCGGGTTATAGTTTTTATACTTTTTTTTATTTAATCTTTTTCCTATCCCGAGCATGGGCATGTTATATTTACATTGTCACATTTAAAGGAAAAAATAAAGAACAATAGGTAACTCAAAGCGTCTGAACAGGGGGCTTATTCACTATGACCACTGAAATACCATGTTCAAGACTTGTGTCGTCGTAACGTGCACTAGACGTAAACGTGATTCAGTAACGTGACGTACCACGACAATTAAAATATTGTATTCAGTATGCCATACGACAGCTTGTCTATGCCTAGTTATCAATTTCACAACATTCGTTCATAAATCTTAATGCCCGTTTGCCGGCTCAATTTCGATTTTATAAATATTATTTTACTAACTTGTAATTTTCACTATAAGCTACAGTTCAAGTAAAAAAGGTTAATAAAACTTAAATTATATTATTTTAGTTCAATTACGCCAGGAACAATCTCAAAATAAAAAGTATCTTAAAAGTTTATTTCATCTTTTGTACTTAAGTTAATCTTTGAACGATAACGTACATGATGACATTGATGACAGACATGACAGTTGCAGTCGCGGTACAATATAAAAAGATATAAGTGCGGTTAGTGCAGCAAATAGCCCAATTCTAACAGAATCTAATAAATCATAATGGATTTATTAATTATGCGAAGACGAGTGAGACGCTGGCGCTAGCGACAGGCGTCAATTTTCATTAAACATAATATTTAATTAAACAACTTTGACAAGGACACTGGTATATAAAAAAGCATTACAACTTAGCATTTAACCACTTACGGACACTGAAAATAATATAAAACAAATAAACTTAGTACCTGTGCTTAGAACTTATTTATCCTCTATCGTTTTAAAATAAACGCGTTACGTGACCTCTTTGCTCACGGAATTTTGACAACTAAAACCGCGTCCGAAACGTGCGCTACCGTGCTTGTCAAACTTGAAATTGGCATAGTGAATACCGTTTAAGGCAATAACGTGCCGACGTGGGTAACTAGCACGTTAAAACACGTTAAGACTTCAAAATGGTCATAGTGAATAAGCCCCCCGAATGAATTATAAGTACAACCGCGTTTAAAACTTATATTTTGACTCAAACAGTATAATATATGCACATATTTGTAATGTACTTACCAATACCTTTCTTTGATACCAAGCACCTAATGATTATCTCAGTTTTTTTTTTGATGTTGGAATCTGAGGTATTTATTCCGTAATGGAAAATTTAGATAAAATTTATATAGTCTATGTCACCCGGGCCATTATTACAAATCTATTGAGGGGTGTCAATAGATATTATTTTAGAAAAATATTTATATATTATTTTAGAATTAGAATAAATTATAGTTATAGAATCACATAACTTCGAAAAGTCAGAGGTGTGTGCCCGGGGTACCAGGGGATCGAACCAGATACCATCGTCTCGGAAGTCCGTTACGTAAACCACTGCACACTGGGCTATCGCCACTCTTATTGAAAATATTAATCAGTATACATTTTAAATCCTAGTATCGAACTGGGATTTAAAGTCAGATATCGGTTGTTCTCGATAATTCCGGAGATGAGAGCGACGGTTTATCGGCTTTACCTTATGGCGCGTTGACTCGCCTTTTTCAATCGTCATATATATCTGCAGAACGTGATAAAAAAATGGTTGATATTGAACAACAGTAATATTATAACTTTAATAACGGAAGATTTATACCTTACCTGGTTTTTAAAGAAAACTCATTTCCATTACTTTCTCTCATAGGGAGCACACGCAACTATACACTCATGTCGCTTACTCACATCCTCATGTTCTTGTCCTAAACTCGTTAGAACTAAAAAAATAAAGGACTTGGGTATCATTATGGACAGTACTGTCACTTGGCATAGTCACATAATTAATCTAGCGGGTCAAATAAGGAAACTTATGCCAATATTAAAAAAATTATGCCGTTGTGCAGACAGCAGGACCATAAAAACTGTTTATTACGCCCTGGCACAGTCTTTGCTACAGTATTGTGTGACATCTTTGGGAGGTGCCGATACCACGTCGTTGCTTCGATTGGAGCGTGCTCAAAGGGCAATCTTAAAAGTGATGACGCAGAATACGCGCAGATATCCAACTAAGACACTCTATAGTGAATGTAAGTAATTATATGTCCTAAATGTTATAATACGTAAGCACGCCACGCTGCCCTACGACAGTACTGTTGTACGTAGAAGACGACAAATTTGTCGCATGCAGCCTCATCGAACCACTCTTGCGACAATTCTATATTGCCGCTGATCGCCTCTATAATAAAGTGAACAAATCTATTCATATGCACCCTCTTACCCCTCGTAAGTGTAATGTAAGGCCACTCTCAAAAAATGGCTCCTGATATACAATTACAAAAACACAGAGGAGCTAATCCGATAACATGCCAAGAAAAGAGTAAACACACATACTCATTTGCGCATACACACATACACATACACAAACAAACACACACTTACTAACCTTAATTTCATTCAAACTGCATGCATTCATTACTTTGCTTTTAAGTGAAACATAATTTTGTATATATACTCCAAAACTATAATAACTGTTAATGTGACATAAACCCCCTGTATTGTACTTATGGTGAAGGCACTGTCTCTTGTAACACAGTTTAAACTAGCACAGGAGACAGGGTTTACTTAATGTTTGTTGCAATTATTTTACGTCAATAAAGATTTTTCAGTTTCAATTTCAATCCGCCTGCGACTATCCTATCCTACTAATATTATAAATGCGAATGTTTGTGAAGATGTATGTATAGATGTATGGATGTTTGTTACTTTTTCACGCAAAAACTGCTGATTGGATTTGGAGGGAACTTTACAGTAATATAGTCTATACATCAGAATAACACATAGGCTACAATTTATAAAGATTTTAGGTTATATGGTCAAGATATAATGAAAAGTATCAACTAAGTCGGCAAAAATCCTGAGCTCTGAGAGCTATCTTCGCGTGCGCTGCCTAAACCGTTGAAGTTAATATACGGTGATATTGTTTAGCTTAAAAAGTTAAAGCTTTCTCACAACTCCACGGGAGCCAAACAATTTCCTCTCAATCAATCCGCACTCAATTTCCCAAGCCGCGGCCGAATTAGTACACGATTGGTTTATATTATTCATTCCCAATAAGCCGGCGATACCACGGGAGTTATACCGCAGCGGTAATGAGAAAACAATCGTTCATTCGCCACAGTAATCACATACGTGTTATTCCCAGCACGCAACAAACAATTCTAACAGAAAATACATTTCAATTCTTTATTGTATCTGGTCCGAGGTCCCATAACTTGGCTCTCTAAGGCTCGGCCATCGTATTGATGTGTGTGTACCACGATGCTGCAATGTAAAACCGCTTTTGTGACGCATTTTAAAATTGTTCTAGTCAACTGACAAAGATTTGCTAAACAGCATTTGACATTGTTTAGATACTACAATTGCTAATTATCTTAATCACTTCTGATATTTCGTCTACATAGTACGTTAACACTAGTTTTTACACTACACCTTTTACATATTACAAATCATATACGAATAATTAATTCTGAATACTTTAATGTAAGCGTGTATGCTTTAAACGACACAATAATCTATCGTCACGACACGGAGAGAACGAGCCCTAACAGAATACTTTGTCGTTTAAAGAGTTCATAACATTTTATTCACAGATAGTAGAGCCTTGCTGATATCAGCATGAATGGGTCGGCTCGACCGGGGAATTACTACCCTCTCACAGAAAATTGACGTAAAGTAATAGTACCTAAAATGTTACGTTTCGTTCGGTGAGTGAGAGTGCCGGAGTGTGATTCCTTCCCCTTTATCCCACTCCTCCTCCTATCCCTTCTCCCAACCCCAAGGGGCGGTAACGCACATGTGACTCCTCTGGTGTTGCTTGTGTCCATGGGCGACGGTAATTGCTTACCATCAGGTGATGCGTCTGTTCGTTTTCAGCCTTTTACCATAAAAAAAAATCTCAGCTCGGTCATCATTCAGTAACAATGTCAACCAGTTGCGAGAAATGGCCTTCAGTAATTCACCACAATCAAATCGAAGTATCATACAAATCAATAAGAGAACATTCAATAAACCGCAAAGTTTAGTTTGCGTAAAAAGTAACAAACATCAATTCAATCCTGATTAATAAGTTGAACAAGATGACTGTTAGTGTTAAAATATAATTTACCTTCATTGGCAATTTTGTCCAAAACGATATCTTCCTCAATCTATTTTCATAAATACAATTTAAGATTTCACTAGACTCATAAATTTTTCGAAATCTTTAGTGGCTTTTCCTTGTTGTTCATTTGACTGATACGTAAAATGAAATAAAATTTTGTAATTGATAGCCAGAAATGAATTAAATACCCGAATATAAAACGTCATGTCGTAACAATTCAGAACGTCGTAGTTACGATGCAAAACTATGTCCGAAAACTCTATTGCATTCCATCCTTGGTTCAGCGCACGATTTTATTTTTCAGTGTCTGCTAAAAGGCAGTTTTGTGCAAACTGGCGGTACAGCTAGTTGGATTGTTAATATTCTGTGCTCGGACCGACACGGCCCGGCAACGTGCTTTGACTTCGAGCCGAGCCACTTGCCGATCTTTAATACGAACCATCAATTGAATATGTACATGAGCATGCGGCCACATGAAAATACACTGTTCATGTTATTGGAATGTGCGCTGGTTTGTATGAACTTTGTGGTTTATTGAATGTTCTCTTTTCGATTTGAATGATAATAGTAGGGTTAAATTTGATTAGGGATAAATCTCGTAAATATTTGATGCGATTATAATGTTATGCTCTTTTATAACAAATATTCTATTTGATGTCTATCTGCAGTATCTTCCCGGTCAAGTTTGTGTTGTTTGACGTTTTAGAACGCTTATTTTCTCAGTTTGGATATCAGAATATCTTTGCCCTTTGTTCAACTTTTCCAGCAGTGGACTACTTTCAGCTGATATGATGATGAGTGACATATTTTACAGCACTGCGTTTTAAGTTTAGTTTTTTTGATATATTTATACTGGGCGTAAGGGACGGTGTACCGAAAACTGATATCAGTGATTCAGTACATTCTACTGAGGCCCTTGGCGGTCGAATTTTCCGGGAAAATCTAAGAACTCGACAATTTTCCAAAACATTGCGATGTAAATAGGAACACGCAAACTCGCACTATCAGCTGTTACGGCCCTACAGCGGCGGGTGGTAGTGGCAGTGATTACGATGTACTGGTGCGCTAACTGTGCCGCGGCCGATGTCACATCAGAGTAAAGGCGCCATGTACATGTTTAATTGTTAGAATTTTACAAAAATATTAATGCGGGTCGACTATAGTTACTATTTAATAACATTATATGGCAAAAACTGCAAAAGAAAAATTCATGAAATTTTTCCGGAAAATTCGACCGCCAATGGCCTCAGTATCATATACTGAATCACTGGTATCGGATTTCGGTACACCGTCCTTACACTCTGTGTATTATAGTCTGAAGTCCCCTTTCCTTCCTGTCTGGATGAACGCGATTAACTCAAGAAGTACCGAGTGGATGTTTGTTTGGTTTTCACCAAAAGATAGAGTGATTCCTGATGAAGGTTTAGGTGTAGTATAATTCACGCGAGTGGAGCCGCGTGTGACGTATATTATTTACTATTTCATAGAAATTCTTCTCCACCTATGTATTACATCGGCTCACGTTATCCAATCTAGCAGTCGATCCGAGAACCTCGAGATAATCCATAACAAGCATAATTCACACCCCAAGACCATCAAAACAGCAACTGTGCATATTATTTCCAGCCAATAAGGCGTCAGACATACGACATTATTGTGTAATATCGGTTCGATATCTCGGAGGGACATTATACTAACGATTACTTGTTGAGACCGTTTTTGGTGTCATTATCATAAATATGCTGTAATCTGTAACGCGTCGTAGGGAATACCCGTACATATGTAGCTATTAATTCATTATTGGTTTTAGAACCACTTGTTTTGTTTTGTTTTTCGTGTGAGTGTGTGGCCAACTCTGGTGTCGGAGTTTTCAGACCGCCCGAAGGCCTCCGACATGGCCTAACGATCCTTATCCTTAGACAAGAACCGGGACCGACAGCTTTACGTGCCCTCCAAAGCACGGTAGCGCTCAGATGAAAATGCCACACACGGTCACCCATCCAAGTGGCGACCTGTGCACGCGTTGCTTAACTTTGCCGATCTGTTACGAACGGCAAGCCAAGTCTCGCTATGAGCGCTACTTATTATTTTATTAGAACCACTATTTGGAGTAGTTCCACCCTCATTCCGAGTACTACATCATCTGTTTAAATGTTCAGCAGCAATGACTATAGAATACAATGTGTTTGGACACTCATAAAGTCCATAGAAAAGTTAAAATGTCTAGAAACTCTGAAAGAATTTAATCAGAACTATGTTGAAAGAGTTGATAAATAATTGTGCGACTTCGCTTGTTAACAAAGCGAGAAACACGTGGAGGAAAATATATTATGGTGAGAAGAGATAAGCACAACGGTTTAGAACATAAAGTAGAGCCTAAATTGTGAACCTCAGCTGGTTTCCAGAAATACGTAAAGCAGTAATCCCTACACACACGATCATCAATAAAATTGGATATATTATTATTATAGACACTTATTGTGGATAACTTTCAAACATATACGTGTTCAAACAAAGACTTGCCTCAGGCGGTAATCGAGCCTGTGGCCACCAGCTTAGTAGTCAGGGTCACTAATCACAAGCAGATATTATAAAATATCTAACAGGCAATTGACGAAACTGAACTTGAAACCTTACCTAACCCTAATTCGATCATGAAAATATACACTGTGACGTCGCTGTGACGTCGGGACGACACCGCCTCCCGGCTGCCTGCATGTTCCGTCCCCACCGCACTGCGAGCCTCTATATAAGCGGACGCGTTGGCTTCGCGCCTTTTTTCTGGCGGCGGCTACATCCGAGTTAAGTCACCAACATCTCCTGGACCATCGGCAGCTGGATTCTCCACACAAACCCCACCCCTCGCCGAACTACGCGACCCTGTGTTAATTTTTCTAAATATCACATAAATCGTAATCTTTTTCATTTAAGTAACGCTTGCTAATTGATGTATAAAATTTATTTGGCAATTAAATCAATTTTTATTGTAACATTTAACCACGCTTCTCATTTAGACACCCCCTAGTAGGGATAACGTAACAGCACACACTCGAAAGGTCCTTTTTACGTTACAACACAGTTTGCCTCACCTACTGCTTAATTATTGTCTGAGTCGCATGTAAAGAACACGTAAATACGCGAGTGAAGTGTCCAGTGCGAGTTACTGGCCTCCCGACTCCACTCGCCTTTCTTATAGGAAGCTACCCCGCTGGGCATGATAAAGCCAGCAGTATATAAAGTATCAATATTTATGTATGTTTATCGAGTTATAGCGGCTGGGGATTCGGATGTTTATGCATAAATGTGTCACAGGTCTGGAAGGATCTAAAATATATTTTTGTGAAGAATTTTATGAATATAACGATCGTAATTTGCCAATAAATCTTTTGAAATAATGTCTTTTAAAATAGGTATATATCTTTTTTATTGTATGTACTAACTGGGGTCCACGTTTCCACCTGCTAATTCATATTACATTTTTCATGCTCCCGAGGATCCTATTATCAGGTTACATAGAGCAAAATGCATTTTTGAAATCTAATAAATAATGATTAGATTTAATTCAAAAATAAAGTTCCCAAGATTAACGCGTTCAAACAGACATTAGAGTAGACTACACTTCTATTTGTCAAGTCGAGTAATTAAATACGTTTTATCTTTGCAACTGAAATAAATGCCTAGGTAACTTGAATGTTTGATTACAATGTGAAACATTCGCTCAAAAAAAAGAAAACATCACTGTAAAACAAAAAAAAAATGGCACACAATTATCTCACGAAAATTAACAGAAAATTATTTTGAAGAACGCTCCCATTACCGCAATGAATTCTTTAGCACATGACTTGAAAATACGGTTGTTCTGTGGTAGAAAATTATGCCACAAACTACAAATTTGAAGCTATTGCACTTTGTAAGCATTTAAAATTAATTAACCGACGCATGACCTCTTTGTTCGTTTGGTGAGGCAAATAATCGACAAAACATTAACTACGTTTATGTAGTTTGAAGTTTGGTCCTGGCTTTATATGTGAAAAATGGAATATAAGTAGCAATCCGGGATCCGCTTATTGATCTAATGGTTAGCCCAATAAGCTGACCTTAGGTAAGGTAAGGTAGGATAAATTTTATTATATGTCGCATCTTGGGTGGCCGAGATGCGAAGCATCGGGTATTCTTCACGATCCGACATAGTTTCCTAATAATGTGGGCACTGTCGTGGGTACTCGAGCAAAACATAATTTAGCTTCATACATACATAACGTCACGTCTTTTATCCCCGAAGGGGTAGGCAGAGGTGTATTTCTACACCCACTTTTCGCCAGATATACTTTAGTCCCACGTAATAAGGGGCGAGCCTATTGCCGTACCGGGCACATTTCGAGACTCCGTGCGGCTACTGAGAATTTCGTGACAGAAAAACCCAATAACACTGCCCGACCCAGGAATCGAACCCGGGACCTCCCGATCCCACGCGCATGTTTATGCCGCGAGACCAACGAGGTAGTCGTATAGGGTTTGATGTCGAGTTTGCCGTCTCTACGCAAAGATGGTATTTGCATCGTGTTATCCCTTAGACGCCTCTTACGACACCGACAGGAAGATAGGGGGTAGTGACACTTGTATTCTATGCCGTCAACCACACGGTCCGATTTAGCTTCAATCAAAATAAATTTATTATAATTTTACTCAACAACTTGAAACGAGAAACAAACACGTGAGTTGGTACTGAGCGTTCGCCAAGACTGTCCAAACTGGAGTGTGCGCACTCGGTTGCCCCGCCACCAGTCTTCCCGGCATCCCCTCTACCGACGATCGTGTCCAAGCGGCAGTGCGCGCTTGCGTTTCCGTTTACGATGTTAATGGTTTACGAAGCTTGTTACTAGATGGCGCTGCCTGTTGCATCAAAGCGCCATCAATCCACGACACGGCCATCACTGACTAGCACCCGTCCTCGGGTGTAATTCCTGTGGACAAAATATACTCTGAGAGTAGTCAAGCTCGGCTATCCTGCCAATAAAACAAAGGAATCCGATTCTCATTGTTACTTTATTTCATCTAAATCTAAGTACACTAATCAACTCCTATGATTTACAATTCTTCGTCATTGAGGATACATACACAGCGCTTCCTGCACAACATCACTCTTTGGAAAAGATCCGATCAACAAGTTAAACTACTAAAGAACGTTATTCCAACGGTTCTGTTACTCTTTACGATAACCGTTAAGCAATGCATACTCAACTCTTTTTGTGATCTGTGCACAAACACAAATTAGAATCGCACCAACGATTCTTAACAATCTGCCACCACACATACTACAACACATGAGGGGCTCTGTGCACCAACACAGACAAGAATCGCGCCAACGATTCTCAAAAAAAAATTACGCAATATGTGCTACAACACATAAGCGCTCTGTGCACCAACACAGACAGAAATCGCACCAACGATTCCTTACAGACCCATCGCCACATGTTACCCATGAGGTGCGGTCTTGACCCATCGCCACATGTTACTCATGAGGTGCGGTCCAGACCCATCGCCACATGTCAGTAATGAGGTGCGGTCTACAATTCTGAGTATGAGTATACATGCTATTCTTAATCAAATTTGGTTTCACTACCACTGTCATCAACTATGACATCTAATTCTCTAGGGACTTGGTGATCGGGGATCTTTCTCACGCGATCATGGGGGTATTTGTATGTTCGCTTAGAGTCAAGCGCCTTGAGTAGGTATCTATCTCCATCTAATACCTCAATTATCTTAAAAGGATCTTTAAATTTAGGATCTAATTTTGTTTGATTCCTTTCTTCATTTTCTATTAGAACATAGTCATTAACAGCTAACTTAGAAACCTGGGCCTTACTTAGGTCAAATCGATTTTTATCGTTATTAGCATTTTTTGTAATATTCTGCGTCGCGTGCTCTCTAATCTCATCTAGATTAACGTCAATTACATCCTTATCAGCAGTCACTAAACCAAGTGGTCGTGCTACTTTTCCAATCATCAACTCGAGAGGACTAGATTTAGTTACCCTATTAATAGTAGAGTTAATGGCCAATTGAACCTCTCCTAACGCATCCTGCCAAGAGCGATCACGACTAGTCTCTACAGCTGTCAACATACTCTTGAGGGTACTCATTACCCTTTCTACCTGACCGTTAGCGCGGCTGTCTCCAGTAGCTATCAAGTGCAACTCTATATTGTAAGAGGAAAGAAAACTAGAAAATTCTTTACTAGCGAAACAACGACCTTGATCTGCTACTATGCGCTTCGGTGCACCAAACAATGCAATACAGAACTTAATAGCACAAATACTACTATTAGTGTCGATGTTAAGTGAATGATGGAGTAGAACAAATTGAGTAAAAGCATTTATCATAACAAACACGTACTCTTTGATGTCGTTTTTCCCAGACAGTTTACCAGAGGCGTCAATATGAATTGTGTGTCATGGAATACTGAACTTGGGAATTGGATGAAGTTCTGCTTGAACTTTACCAGAGTGGGGTTTTGCTACTTTACAAGTGATACAGTTGTCAACGAATTTCCTCACATATTTTGACATTCCTTCAAACCAATAGTACTCGTAAATCTTTTTAAGGTGTTTTCTCCCATCCTAAATGCATGACGGACTCGTGGACATTATTAATCACTGACCACGTAAGTGATCTTGGAACAATGGGAAGACATCGAGTGCGACCATTGCGCTGAATCTTACGATACAAAATATGCTTACGAATTTCGTAAGTTTTGCGAGTTTCCTCAGGCAAAACTTCCTTACGAAGATCAGATACAATCTTGCTAATTTCTTCGTCCTTTTCCTGCTCAGCTTGCAACCAGTTACTAGAAAGCTCAGCTAAATCGACCCGCTTTTGTTCTACACGTGTTAAGGCTCCTTTAGATGCAGGGAGAGGATTTCTAGAAAGAAAGTCTAGATGGGTCATCCTACTGCCTTCACGGTGAACAATCTCAAACTCAAACGACTGCATGTAGGCCCACCAGCGATGAACTCGTGGAGACAAGTCAGTTTTATTTTTAGATGCTTTAACAGAACTGCAATCTGTCACAACGGTAAACTTGCGCCCTAGCAAATAATGTCGAAAATATTTTATGGCATTAAAGACTGCTAACGTTTCTAATTCAACTGAATGAACCTTTGACTCTGCTGGGGACGTGCGACGACTATAGTAAGCAACTACATGTTGTTCCCCATAAATCTTTTGAATAAAAATGGCACCATATCTTTCAGCACTAGCATCAGTATGTAACTCGATTGGATGAGCAGGGTTAAAAATTGTTAGAACTGGCTCACTGGTTAAGTAAGATATTATTTTCTGACGAATGGCCTCATGACTCGGTTCCCAACAAATGGACTTATTCTTGCCACTTGTTAAACGAAATAGAGGAGCCATCGTTTTTGAGAACTGTGGCACAAATTGTCTAAAATAAGTGGCCAGCCCTATGAACTGTCTCAGTTGAGTGACGGTTGCAGGTGGGGGAAGTCTCGATAAAGCAACAATTTTATTAGGGTTGGCTCTGATCTGGCAGTCCTCTATAACAAAGCCTAAATATTCAACCCGTCGCCCTAAGAAATGAGCACTTACTAAAATTCAGGGAAAAAAACGGCTTTTGTCAATTTATCGAGCACAGTACGAAGACAAACTAAACTCTCCTGAACATATGATCCTATCACTAAAATATCGTCGGCGTATGTAACAGCACAGCTATGAGCCAGATCACCTAGTGCTTTCATCACTGCACGCTGATAAACTGAGCTAGCATTTTTCAAACCAAACGGCATGGTCAAATATTCCCACTGACCGTCTGGCGTGACGAACGCAGTGCGCTCTATTGATTCAGGGTGCACTGGAATTTGATGATACCCTGATAACATATCGAGACACGTGAACCATATAGCACCACCTAACCTAGATACAAGATCCTCTATCATCGGCAGTGGAAACCTATCCGATACAGTGTTGTCGTTCGGTTCTCTGTAGTCGACACACATGCGATCTGAACCATCTTTCTTCTTGACAAGCAACACTGGGCTAGAAAAGGGTGAATAACTTGGCCTAATAATACCAGCTTCCTCTAATTCACGAACTTTAGCCGTAACAACTTCGCGTTCACTCGCACTAAGCCTATATGGGCGACGATTTACCGTACGACTAGGATCTATAAGCCTAATTTGCAACTGTCCTGTTGTTACCCGGGATCTAGAAACACCAGTAGAAAACGAAGATGAATACTCTGACAAAAGGTTAATTAATTGAGAACGATATTCTGGCGCAATGTCGGTATCAACCTGATCGAAATCAACACGCCAAATGGAATCGTTTTTGAGGTTATTTGAAACATCACATAACCTAACAACCTTAGCCCTACATAAAACAACGCTATTAGACGTCATACTAACGTTAAATCCCTGATCTAAAATCTCACGGCCGATAAGAATATCATTTTTAAGACAACTATCCGGTACAACATGAAATAATATCGCTAACCGCAGATCATTAATCATAACCTCAGATAAATTTTGTAGGGTACTTTGCACACTACCTGGACCGATACCAGTTATATTTACCGTGTTATTTACACGCTTGCCACTAAACTTAGACGCAATACGATCTTTAATGAGAGAGCATTCGGCGCCAGAATCGTAATAAAATGGATATGACTCACCAGTATTTATCAGCGTGCCACTAGGATTACTGACGTAGCAAACTTCAACACGTCGCTCGCTGCTCGCCGCTGCTGCAGGTGCTGCCCCGGACCTGCTTGGGCCGCTTGCCATGCCGGTGCCTTCATTGCTACGTGGGCACTTCGTAGCAAAATGTCCGGCGTTGCCGCACCGGAAACAGATGATGTCCGAACGCGGCTTTTGTCCTGCAGAACTTGATGACGAAGTGGAGGCATTGGATGCCTTGCCTTTCACCTCACTTCTTAATCGACAGTCTGCCGCTCGGTGACCTGCTTTACCGCAGTTGTGACATTTCAGCAATGTTGATTGGAACTTTGATCGCTTAAACTCGGGACCGGTGTCCGTTGAGTTACTCATCGAAGCTTTCCTCTTCAAAAATGAGAACGCTTGAAGTTCACACTGCAACTTGTTCCGTTTGTTTACGTCGGTAGCAAAAGCCAACCTCTGTATGCGCCCATCAAATTGCGCCATATGAGCAAGAACAGTAGATATGGCTATCTGCTCAGGGCTCAAGTTTTGCCAACGTGATGTGAGGGTAGACAACAATCGGGCGGCATACGCAGCATAACACTCATCTTCTTTTGGCTTGCTACTTGTCATTTTGACAAGAGTTGCAGCTGGTGTGTCCACGCAATCGTATCGGGATGAAAACAGGCTTTTGAAGTCACACCATGTCATACCCGCGAACGATACTTGGGCCAGCCAACGTGATGCACTGCCTTTCATAGCCTTGCTTAAGGTGATGATTAGAGCACTTCCAATAAGCGGTACTTCCGATAAGCACAGGTCCGCTGTTGTACACCAAGCACGTGCGTCCACGTCCGGCTTATCCGGATCAAATTCAGGCAAAGAAATATGCTTGGTACCGGTCAGTCCCTTGATGGCTTCTATCAAGGACATCATATTCTGATTTTGAGCAGCCAGCAGCGTACGAAGTAGATTCTCGTCGCACCGTGACGTCATAGCTTGATTATGCGATATTTCTTCGGGTTCTTCAGCTCGAGTGCATCCCAGTTCTGATGTCGCATCTTGGGTGGCCGAGATGCGAAGCATCGGGTCTTCTTCACGATCCGACATAGTTTCCTAATAATGTAGGCACTGTCGTGGGTACTCGAGCAAAAGATAATTTAGCTTCAATCAAAATAACTTTATTATAATTTTACTCAACAACTTGAAACGAGAAACAAACACGTGAGTTGGTACTGAGCGTTCGCCAAGACTGTCCGAACTGGAGTGTGCGCACTCGGTTGCCCCGCCACCAGTCTTCCCGGCATCCCCTCTACCGACGATCGTGTCCAAGCGGTAGTGCGCACTTGCGTTTCCGTTTACGATGGTAATGGTTTACGAAGCTTGTTACTAGATGGCGCTGCCTGTTGCATCAAAGCGCCATCAATTCACGACATAATTATATAATATCTTATGTTATTATTCCGATTACACCCTAACCGGTTTTGAGCAAATATTAGCTTTTCCACATAGCGACTGCCTGTCTGACCTCCGCAACCCAAAGGCATAGCGATATTCCATGGTTTGAACTATTGTAAGTTTATTCAGAGGTACTGAATCCATATTACGACTGTCAAAGATCTTCATGGCAGCTAGGACTGTAGCTTAACGTACTCTCAGAGGCACGGGTCAAGCGATAATTAACACGAAAAGTCAGTGGTGCGCGCCATGGATTCGAACCCGAAACCCTCTGCAGTGCCGTCTGTTGGTATCTAAATATTAAACTCACTCCCAGATATTGAGTTACAAAAATCCAAAACCAAAGACTAAGTCTGGTATTATATTTATGCCATGTTTTGTAGACTTGTGTGAAGTGCATTAATGCTGAAGCACGTTTAGATCGGACGTAGTTGACGCTTTTATCTGAAGTTATATATATATATTGAGTTTGTATACAATATTGAGTTGCGCCATAGAGCTATTGCTCGTAGGGCGTTCATGATTTTACGAAAGTTTCGCTACTTAAGCTTAATACGCTAAAGCTTTCGACTATAAAGATATGTACCTAAGTATGATACTATGACCCTGTTTCACCACCTCTAAGTAAACGTTACTTTCCAGATAAATTCAAAATTAGAAAGAAATTTGTATGAATTTATTTGCCAAGTAGTTTGACCAGAACTTATTGAGCAGTGGAGAAACAGGCCCTTAATGTTAGCTGTGGTTTAGATCTCCCTAGATTTTGAACCCTATTTGATTATCCTAAATAATTGTTGTTGGAAAATTATGAAAGTGTTTTTTGAGGATTCCCACGTCAAAAGGTAGCCGACTATCCAGAGATGATTCAAGCTGCAGTAGCTTACGCTCTTTGATAACTTATTAGTCAGGACAAGCCATTCTACGTACCTACATATTATTACATTGAAAATAAGAAGATATTAAACAACCCATAGAAAGAGAAAATAAAAACACAACTTTATGATGGCATTCAAATTCTCCTCACGTAATAAAAAAGTTACTTTACCACAAAAATTGCGTCAATTATTTAGCAGCAGTAATAAATGAAAAATTAAATCTTCATTTTCAACTTCCTGTAAAATTACTTAGCTACATACGTAAAAAACAATGCTGTTGCCAATATAAAATTCCTCAAGAATATTACAATGCGGTAATAAAATAAACTAATTAAAGTGCGGGCAGGCAGGCAACCCTGAAGAATTGGATGAGTTCTCGGTATGAGAGTGGCAACGCATAAATTGTGTATTGCCATTAGTATGCACTGTATACAGGCTAACAAACAGACGCAATTACACTACATTTGTTTCTGATAAATATCAAATTGAATATTATAATTAACGACGATTGCTTTTGTGTGAAATAAACTGTTACGCGTCGTAGGGAATACCCGTACGTATGTAGCTATTAAGTCATTATTGAAGTTTCAGAAGTACAATTTGAAGAAGTTCCACCCTCATATCGACTACAGTGTAGCGATAATGACGTGACTTGGCTTGTCGTTCGTGTTATGACAACAAAGTTAAGCAACAGGCTACCTCTTGGATGGGTGACCGCGTGTGGCATTTATATCCAATGGCTACCGTGCTTCGAGGGGCCGATGTACGGTAGCCATCGGAAAAGACAGACACATTAACCAATGTAGCCCAGGATTATCAGCAATGATCAATGCTGACAACCAGTTTCGTTACTCGCAAAGTCATCTCAGAAGTATAATGAAGGAATGTGGAAACAATTAATCCACTTTCTCTTTTAACAAAATGGGGGACAAACAACGAAGATATGAATAATTTGAAGATATGGCACCGCGGACGTAAAGGTGTAAAACTCTTAATTATAAACTATACCTGTTTTCAAGAATATGTACTTAGAGCAAAAACGCACGAAACTATCGATCTTCATCCATCAAATAATGGACAAATTCCTTTAATATTATTATTATCCATACATAACGTAGATCAGATAAGTTTGATCCCCAGCGTGCTCATACAAAGGTTTGGCACAGCTGGAAATCGAAGCTATGGCTACAAGCTCCGTAGTGAGGGTCACTAAACACGAACAGCTAGTATATCTAACAGTCAATTGACGAGATTAAACTTTAAACCGTACCTAACCCCCAATTCATGATATATCTACACAGCTTGCCTCGCCTACAGCTTAATTATTACCTAAAATCGAAGATACACGAATGTGGTGGTGTCGCGTGTAAAGAACACGTAAATACGCGAGTGAAGTGTCCAGTCGAGATACTGGCCTCCCGACACGACTCGCATCTCTTTATGATAGGAAGCCACCCCGCTGTGGGCGTGATAAAGCCACTAGTATATGAAGCATCAATATTTATGTATGTTTATCGAGTTATAGCGGCTGGGGATTCGGATGTTTATGCATAAATGTGTCATAGGTCGGGGAGGATCTAAAATCTGGTATGTGAAACAACTGTAAGGAATTTTATTATTATTATGATCGTAATTTGCCAATAAACATTTTGAAATAATGATTTTCATAATAGGTACATAACTTTTCGTCCATCTATTATCTGGGCTCCATTTTATTTTCCAAGCTCCAGGGTCATAATATGAAGTTACATACCTACCTTAATAATAGAACTATAAAAACATTTTTTTTAAGATCTAATACGTAATGCTAAATTATTTACTTAAAAACTAAAGTTTCCAAGATTCACACATTCAAACAGGCATTAAAGTAGACTACACTTCTATTTGTCTAATCAAATATTTATACTCTTTATCTTTGCAACAGAACTAAATGCCTACGTAAACTTGAATGTTTAATTTCATCGCATAACATTTACTCAAACAAAATAAAACACCGCTGTAAAATAAATAAAACGTCACACAATTTATCTCATGAAAATTAACACAAAATTATTTTAAAGAACGCTCCCATTACCTTAATGAATTCTTTAGCACATGACTTGAAAATACGGTTGCCTCTGTGGTAGTTCATTATGCCACAAATTACACATTTGAAGCTATTGCACTTTGAAAGCATTTAAAATTAATTGACCAACGCCTGACCTTTTTGTCCGCTTGTTGAGGCAAATAATCGAAAAAATATTAACTACGTTTATGTAGTTTGACGTTTAATCCAGGCCCTATATTTGAAAAATGCAATACCTATAAGTAGGTAGACTAAAGATATATTTCTGATTCTGATCCTCCTAGCGTTACCACAATTGCAACCGGATTGGATTTGATAAAATATTAGCTTTACCACAGAGCGATTGCCTGAATGACATCCGCAACCCGATGTGCTATGGTTTGACAGCCGAGACCACGGCTTACCATGCTTTCCGTGGTACGGGGCAAGCGATAATTAAGAACGAAACGTCAGTGGTGCGCGCTGTGGATTCGAACCGGATACCCTCTGCGTAGCAGCAAACTTTGAAGAAGAATACTCTCAGCTCACCTAACAAATTCAAAGACAATGCAGGATGGATAAAAACCAACATCTTGAGAGCATCTGTACTGAAATCGAACGCCATGCAGAGAAGTATCAAACTGCAGACCTCTTCAAAAAAGTTAAGCAAATAACGCGTAATTTCAAACCTGCGTCGTGGGTGATAGATGACAAGCATTGTAACCCGATTCATGAAATTGCCGGAGTCTCGGAAAGATGGAGAGAATATTGCGAAGAGTTTTACCAGGAACAACCAGCTCATAGGTCCTCATCAAGCGAAATGTCAATAAAATAGGAACCCAATATACTCCGTTCGGAAGTTGAAGACGCAATCCGCAAAATATAATAATAATAACTTTTTTTTTATAATAATAACTTTTTTATTCAATAAAATAAACGTCACATGTTACATAGGAAAAATATTACAGTAAAAATAATTCAATTAAATTTTATAATTCATTATAATGTATGCGATGTGCCTTTGTTAAATTGTGGTACATTGATGCGTAGTTACTTTACTTATTACGGTAATACCTTATATTTGGAATATATAGCTATTTTAATGTTTACCTGAACTAGGCTTTAACACCTGTGTTTCAGGAAAAAATCTTAAATAAAAATAATAAAGGGCTATATTTTAACATAATAATAATCATGAACTGCCAATATGTAATAGAAAGTAGACTTAATATTATGATTTGTTGTAACTTAGCGTAGGTACTTACACACTATTTTATTACAGTAAGCAAATTCTCTGTATCAGAGTAGGTCATTGTCATTAGGTGTTTTGTAACAACAAGATGACACTGCTTATAACTTATGCTATATAAATCTAAGGTTTTATTTAATTTATTATATAGGAAAGGTCCGAGGAAAGCAAAGAATCTATTTACATAAACATGTTTACCTATAGGTTTGGTGCAGACTAGATCTTTCCGTCTTTTGCCTGATAGGATTGGTGTATAAGGAAGAAGGGTGTGTTGTTTTAGGATGGTGCGTAGAATAAATAATTGGCGCACAGTTAGAACACCGGTGGACTGGTATAACTCATAAGTGGGAAAAATGAAAGGGCGAAGGGTTGCTACCTTTAAGATAGCTCTTTGAGCCCGTTCTAAAGGCAGTAGGATTGTTTTACCTGCCCCTCCCCATGCGGTTATACAATATGAGATGATGGATTCACATAGTGCAGTGTAAACCTGTCTTAACAATTTTAAGTTTACAACGTCGCGTATATTTTTAAATATGGAAATTAGTTTCCGCACTCTTTTACACAATAATTCGATATGTTTGCGGAAGTTCAGATTAGTGTCAAGCGTAATTCCTAGATATTTAATATAATCAGTTTTTTCTAAAGTAGGGCAAGCGCATGCAGGGTCAGCATGTGAGTGAAGCTTGTTGTGAGCCACTAAACTGTTAGATGAGATGTGTCTGCTATTGTTTTTCATTGTAAAATGAATGTACTTTGTTTTATGTGCATTTAGGGTCAACAAATTTTTAAATAGCCAAGTGTTTACGGTGTTGAAGCCAAGTTGAGCCAGTTCATATACCTCATCGAGCGACTTTGCAGTAAAAATAAGTGCTGTATCGTCTGCATATGACATAATGACACCATTTTGAAGTTTTAGGTTGCAAAGGTCGTTTATATATATCAAGAACAGGGTAGCTCCTAATATACTTCCTTGGGGTACACCAAATGTAGTGTTAGGGACATCGTTACTTATGTTGTTGCCAATTCTTACACATTGATACCTGTCAGAGAGGTAATCAGTAAACAGTGCTAGCTGTTTGCCTCTTATACCGACAGATTCAAGTTTCTTAAGCAGTATAGAAGACGACACAGAGTCAAAAGCTTTAGCAAGGTCTAGAAATATCCCAATAGCATGCTGTCCACTATCTAAATTAGTTGTAATGTGGTCAGTGAGTTGCTCAACTGCCTGGCTTGTTGACCTGTGAGGCCGAAAACCAAATTGCCTGTCTGAAAAAATGTTGTTGGTTTCAAGATATTTTATTAGTCGATTGTTTATTATTTTCTCTAATATCTTAGATAGCACTGGTAATATAGAAATGGGCCGATAATTATTAACACAGCTCTTGTCGCCTGCTTTGTGGATAGGTATCACAATAGCTTTTTTTAAGCATTTTGGAAATATTCCTTCAGACATACAAATTTGGAATATGTGTGTTAGTGGCGGTGCAAGAATGTGCTTAAACCTTTTAATTATGTTTGTGGGGATGTTATCCCATCCCAGCGCAGAAGTATCTTTTAACCCAGTAATGACTTGAATAACTTCGTCTATATCGGTATCCAGCATAACAAAAGATTTAAGCCTGGAAATGGGTGAGGTATTCAAAGCATAGTTAGTAGATGAATGATTGGAAAAAGAGATTCTGTCTGCTAGATTTTTGCCAACGTCGGAAAAGAATGTGTTGATTTCATCTAGTGCTGCTGTAGGATTTGATCGGTTTTTGAGCAAATCCAAGGGTTGTTCAAATGATTTTGAAGTAAATGATCGTTTTTTTAAGAATTTCCATACTAGTTTAGTGTTGTTACCTGCTTTATTCAACTGAGATGTATCGTACTCGACCTTTAGTTTTTTAAGAAGTTTATTGCAAAAGTTTCTATATCTCTTATACGTTATAGCCAGAATCTCATTTTCAGGTGCCTTTTTAGCTTTCATGTGTAAATTATCTCTGTGTCTAATACAGCGGAGAAGACCCGGAGTAATCCATGGCTTTATATTCATATATTTTCGCGACAATGTTACTGTGTATGTGTTTTTGTTAATTGCGTACTGTATGGAAGCTATGACGTAAGATATTGATTCGTTAACGTCGGCACAAAAGTAAACTGGGGCAAAATTTGTATTACGAATGCTTTTTTCAAGGCCTGCCATGTTTACTTTTGTAAAGCTAGGTACGCAATTTAGTTTTCCACATGATAATTTTAGTGTTAGTAATATGGCTTGGTGGTCTGTGATAGTTGAGTTAGTAACTAAAGTGGTAGATGGCTGTTTAGTTTTAATAATGAAATGATCCAGGCATGATCCACTTTCATGTGTAGGGAAGGTGTGCGCCGGCAGAAGACCATGGAAAGAACAAATATTTAAATAGTCTTGTCCTTGAAGGTTACATTTTCCGGACAGAATATTTATGTTTATGTCACCCGTAATTACAATATTCTTATATGCTGATAACTTACTTAATTCTAAATCGAGAGATCGCAAAAATGTATCAGTACTTTGCGAAGGAGGTCTGTACACTCCTAAAATAGCAGTGTCTGAATTAATTGTAATAAGTAGACAATTACAGTCCTGGATTTGTGGCTTTGCAACAATTACATTTAAGTGTTTTTTTGTATAGACCACTACACCATCATTTTGGTTAATTATGTTTTCAGTTGAGTGTGAGTTGTAGCCATCTAAAGATGGTAAGCAGAACGCCCGCTTAGACAGCCAGCATTCGGTTAGAACAATTACGTCACAGTTTATATTAATGGTCTGTAGGAGTAATTCTAGGGCGTCTATATTCTTATAAATACTTCGGATGTTCTGTGTCATTATAACTAAGTTTTTATCAGACGCGGGTAATAGACTTTTGCATTCCTCTATTTTACAAGTCATACTATTTGATACACAGTAATTATCTAGATCAATAAGTACTTGATTGTCCATAGTTATAATAAAATACCTTATAAATAAGTAAGAAAATATAAACTAGTTTTAAGTGCCTATTAATAAACTTTAACAGTGACGCTCTTAGGCGCCCTCATAGTCTATGCTATTAATATAATTGTCCTCTGCATATTTACGTGCCGGGCAACCTATTTCTCCCGTTTGGTGATCACATTTCCTCTTGAAGCGTTTACACGTAGCACACTTAGGAGGTGAAGTTTTGCTGTTACATTCCTTAAAAGAGTGGCCAAGCTCTCCACAATGATGACATGTGGGACTAGTTTCACGGCAATATTTGGCTGCGTGACCAAACTGTTGGCAATTAAAGCACCTAGTCACAAAGGTGAAGTCTTTAACCGGGCATGACGTCCAATTAATATAAATACGACCTTGGTTAATGAGACATTTTCTGATGTTAGCGGCTACTTCTAGGACATAGGTACAGGTGGGCAAATTTTTCTTACCGGCTTTGTGGCTCAATTTCACAGCTTTCAAAAAGGACTCACGTGTAGAGTTCGGGAACTTGTCGGCTATGTTTTGCTCGTAAATGCACTCAAATACTTCTTTTTCCGTTAGAGTATCGGGAACTCCAACTACAGCTATTCTAGGGCGGCGTTTAGTAGGTTCTTCGATGGTCAAGCCAGACGAGACAAGTTTCTCTGACTTCCTGAGCTTTTCGATGTCTCCTTTTGACTCCGTGCTAATTATAACGCCCCCATTCCTCACTTTTCTCACAGCACGAACATGTAATTTCATCTCTTCAGGAGATATAATTTTTTGGACAAGGGACTTCGTTTCGTCACTACTTTTGTTCTTGTCGTTAGGGTAGATGGCAAGAGAGCTCAACTTGTTTGGGCGGACAAAATTGTTTGTGCTTTTTTTCACCATGTCAGCAAAGGAGTGGTGTTCGGCTGGTTTCAGCTTTTCTTCTACAGCCTCTTTGAACTGCTGCAAAGAACTCGTCAGGTCTTGCTTTTCCTGTAGGTGGCGAATAGTTGCGTGAGCTAGAA
This sequence comes from Euclidia mi, assembly GCA_944739405.2. NCBI lineage: Eukaryota > Metazoa > Arthropoda > Insecta > Lepidoptera > Erebidae > Euclidia > Euclidia mi. The sequence continues at coordinate 14,570,933 of OX123184.2, read as the reverse complement.
TAGTTTTCTGCTTGAGTGCTTGGTACAGGGTGGACATTTGTGCCGATACTGATGTTATTTTACGGCACTCGTGAGCTACACGCAGCTTCTGGTCAGAGTTCATTTTGCTCTCTGAGGTGATGGAGCCAATTTCATTCAAATATGACTCAATTGTGCTCATCCATCTTTGTATCTCTGAAGTTGGTATAACTTCAGCGGGTACGTCATAATACTCAGGTGCAGGTGGATTCGGGTCAAGAGTTTGGGATGCTTGACTTGGTGTTGGTGGAGGACTTCGCGTAGTTTTTCGGCTTTTGCCAAAAGGGCTAAAGTCAGGCACAGACATCACTGTTAATCAGTAATTTCGTCCACACAAATGTTTCTAGTTCATATTCGCAGTTTATGAAAAGGTATGCACAAATCACTCGCGACACACTTCGATTTACTTATTGACACTGCAATTTGGTAAAAATAATTATTGGCCGTAATTATTTTAATTCATTTTAACGTTAGCTAAAACGCGTCTGCATAGTCGCACGTTCGGATGAAATATCCCTCCCAAATAAAGAGGAATAAAGCACCAGGGTCTGATCTTGTCACAGCTGAGGTCTTGAAAGGTCTAGGGCCAAATGGGGTAGCCTGCCTACACGAGATCTGTAATGGGATATGGCATACCAAACAATGGCCTACTAACTGGGTGCATTCATCCATCCATCCTCTTCACAAAAAGGGATCAGTACGCAACTGCAACAACTATAGAACAATAGCTCTAATATCACATGCAAGCAAAATTCTTCTACATATTATAAATGCGAGATTGCGATCTTTCCTGGACTGGCAAATACTTCGAGAACGAGCAGGTTTTGTCAAAGGTAGGGGTGCCAGAGAGCAGATACTAAACATTCAGCTCATCGTGGAGAAGTGCTGCGAATACAACACCGCAACTTTCATGTGTTTCGTGGATTATCAAACTTTTTTTTGGCCTTCGACTGTGTCAAATGGGAGAAACTATGGCAAAGGCTATCAGAAACAGGCGTTCCTGCCCATCTCGTAATGTTGATACGTAAGCTGTATGAATCAGGATACGGTACGGTAACTGTAGGAGATGTAACATCGAGCCGGTTCAAATTTCACAAAGGCGTTCGGCAGGGATGCGTGATCTCTCCTATTCTCTTCAATATTTATGGAGATTACATAATGCGCCAGACATTGGAGAAATGGGAAGGTGGCACTAAGATAAATGGAGTCAAAATATTCAATCTCCAGTATGCGGACGACACCACCCTCTTAGCCTCATCCGAAGCAGAATTGGCGGAATTGCTGAACCGTTTAGAAGCCGTCAGTTTCGAAATGGGCCTTGCTATCAATAAATCTAAAACCAAGATCATGGTGATTGACCGTTTTGCAACCATCCAGCGCACTAATCTTCTGCAAGAATACGAGACCGTGGATCAGTTTCAGTATCTTGGTTCGATGATCACGAACAAAGGAAACAGCGAGCCAGAGATAAGAAGACGTAGCGGCATGGCTAGGACAGCAATGACTGAACTGAGCAAAGTGTGGAGAGACAGAAACATAACAAATCGAACAAAGATGCACCTCGTTCGTCGTCGTTCCCATCGCCCTCTATAGTGTCGAGACGTGGACAATCAAGGCAGCCGATAGACAGAGAATCGACGCCTTTGAAATGTGGTGCTGGTGCCGTATTCTCAACGAATACCATGGACAGCCCGCTACACAAACGTCTCGATCCTAAAACAACTAAAAATAGAGGATACTCAGCGCCTGTCTACGACCTGTTTGCGACGTATAATGCAGTATTTTGGCCACATAGCACTAAGAAATGACGACAGTTTGGAATGCCTAATAGTGACAGGGAAAATGGAAGGAAAAAGACCAAGAGGCCGTAGTCCCAATCGATGGTCCGACCAGATATCGAAGCAACTGGCGATGCCGTTAAGCGCTGCTTTACATCAAGCAACGGATCGCAACCGATGGAGACAGCTAGTTGACAGAGTCAGAAGGAGTCACGATCCTCAGCACTGAGGGAAACGACTGAAGAGAGAGAGAGACCCTCTACGTTGTAGTCTGCTAGTATCTAAGCTTTATACTAAATATGTATTTCTATTAGACTTAATCCCAGCTTTAGAGTTAAAAACATTCAAAATCTAACACTAAGTCTGGTCTTATATTTATGCCATGAAGTGCATTAATGCTGAAGCACGTTTAGATCGGACGTAGTTGACGCTTTTATCTGAAGCAATACAGTATTGAGTTGCCCCACACAGCTATTGCTCGTAAGGCGTTCACGATTTTACGAAGGTTTTCAGAGTAAAGCTTAACACGCTAAAGCTTTGGACTAAAAATATATGTACGTCGGTATGATACCAACTGTTAGCCGTGGCTTGGATGGCACTAGATTTTCAACCCTTTTTTACGCCCTTAAGGTTGGAACATTATACAAATCTTCTTTGAATTCCTACGCCAAAAAAGTAACCTACTGTCTAAAATTATTCAAACTCTAGCAGCTTACTCTCTGTGGTAACATATCATTCAGGACAAACCTTTTTACATACCTATATTGAAAATGAGATGATATTAAGCAACCCATAGAAACAGAAAATAAAAATACAACTTTATAATGGCATTCAAATTCGCCTTACGTAATAAAAAAGGTACTTTACCACAAAAATTGCATCAATTATTTAGTAGCAGTAATAAATTAAAAATTAAAACCTTCATTTTCCACTTCCTGTAAAATTACTTAGCCACAGACGCAAAAAACAATGCTGTTGCCAATATAAAAATACCTCAAGACTATTACAATGCGGTAATAAAATAAACTAATTAAAGTGTGGGAAGGCAGGCAAGACAGGAAAGGAATTGGATTAATTCTCGGTATGAGAGTGGCAACTCATAAATTGTGTATTGCCATTAGTATGCGCTGTATACAGGCTCATAAAACAGACGCAATTACACTACATTTGTTTCTGATCAATATCAAAATGAATATATAATTAACGGCGATTGCTTTTGTGTAACGTAAATGTACCTATGTGTTATTTTATTAATAATGTTCTTTGAAAGATCTGGGTGTTTATTATGTGTATATGAATGTGTCTATATCGGCATAGGCGGTCGCCTCAACATCATTGCGCCGTGTGACGTAGGTTCAATCTTCCCACAGCAAAACTGTGTAATCCACAAATGACTGCACGGTTGGTGTAGTGGTTTAAGCGGCGGCCTCGCCACTTGACACAGCCCCGAGTGTCGTGGATTCGATTCCCACACGAGACAACACTTTGTGTGATTCATTAATTGTTATTTCGAGTCTGGGTGTTCATTGTGTCTGTCAGTTGTATCGAGTCTGGATTTTTTTTTTAAGGCACTTGGTTCAATGTTTGTGTAGTTCCCAGTGACACAGGACCAGAATAGAGATTGTAACGCGCGCACAATGTCTTAAAAATATGTACACTTAGTTTGATAACATTTTGCCCTTCTACACTTTTACTATATTATACTAAGCAGCTCTCACTTTCACAGTATCCATATAACATCATGCTACGTTTATAGCAGCCTGAATTCAAAGAGGAAGAAAACATGTACTTCTACAAAAACGCCACAAAACCTTATTTATCTGCAACACATAGTAAAAATCTAACACAAAAGTCAACAACATAACACAATAAAGTAGTATAAACCTACACACACAACATTCTTCAAGAACATTCCGTTGAACCACAATTACACATAAGCCGCAATGATAAATGCCCTCACATTAGGTCCAATGTGACTGGGTACCGTCTTAGGGTCCGACGGCATTAATCAATACATCTTGGGGCGCCCACAGCCTTAATAACTGGATTAAGACATTTCTGTCGTACATAATCAGAACAATGTGACCATGAACATGAAGTTGTTTAAATGTTTTGGTGAAATTTATGGCTTATATTATCTATGGAAAGACTTTTATAAAAAAAATGATTGTTAGTCTTTGCGTGGAAACCCGGCTACGAGAAGTGTAACCATCTTCAAATCTATGTATGTGAAGACGGGTACCCATTGCAAACGTCCGCTTAGCCCAGCTTGAGGTCTGAATCTAAGATTTGGATCAAACCAACAGCAAAAGGCTATATTAATATGAATATAAAGTTTTAACTTACTTATATAAAAATCAAATTAAACGTTCCTAGGAAAAAGGTCACCATTGCTTATAATTTTATCGGTCATAAAATTACATACATACATACATACATATCGTCACGCCTTTTATCCCCGAAGGGGTAGGCAGAGGTGTATTGCTACACCCACTTTTCGCCAGATATACTTTAGTCCCACGTAATAAGGGGCGAGCCTATTGCCGTACCGGGCACATTTCCAGACTCCGTGCTGCTACTGAGAATTACCTGACAGAAAAACCCAATAACACTGCCCGACCCAGGAATCGAACCCGGGACCTGGATCCCACGCGCACATTTATGCCGCGAGACCAACGAGGCAGTCGTATAGGGTTTGATGTCGAGTTTTCCGTCTGTACGCAAAGATGGTATTTGCATCGTGTTATCCCTAAGTCGCCTCTTACGACACCCACGAGAAGATAGGGGGTGGTGACACTTGTATTCTATGCCGTCAACCACACGGCTATCATAAAATTATTCGCCGAAATAAAATTCTTACACAAAATATGTGATGAGTTAAAACCACCTTTTTTGAAAATATTAATCAGTATACTTTAAACCCCATTATTGAAGTGGGATTTAAAGTCAGATATCGGTTGTTCTCGATAATTCCGGAGATGAGAGCGACGGTTTATCGGCTTTACCTTATAGCTCATTGACTCGTATCTTACAATATATAAATATATACAGAACGTGATAAAATATGGTGGATATGAACAACCTTAATATTTCAGTATTACTAGAGCTGCGCTACGGCTACGCCCGCACATATTTTATAAGTTATCAATTTCTGCCCGATCCCTTATTTATACAGATCACAGAATATGTGCCTATTTAATTCATTTCATCCTCCTAGCGTTTATCCCATTTAGAACCCGGGATCCGGTTTCTAGTCTAACCGGGTTTGACTGAATATTAGCTTTTCCACAGAGTGACTGCCTGTCTGACCTCCGCAACCTAAAGGGCTTGCTATCTTCCATGGTAAAAACTAGTTTCAGTTTGTTTATAGGTACTATAAGATCTTCATGACAGCCGGGACCGACGGCTTCACGTGCTCTCCGAGGCACTGGTCAAGCGATAATTTACAATTGAATACGCACAAAACTCCGAAAAGTCATTGGTGCGCGCCGTGGATTCAAACCCGATACCCTCTGCATGGCAGTCCGTTGGTATCTCCACTAGGATATCGCTGTCTGCCTCTTTTCTTTAATGTTTAACGAAAATTCAACTGTATTTCCGGGTGACACTAGCGAGGGACTTATATCGCAACTGGGAAAGCGCTAAGATGATGTTGATGATGTTTTGAACATACCTACGTTAATTCATGTCCCAAATCATGCCAAAATCTGTTTATGTAAATGCAATAAAGAAACAAACACACAAAAATCAAACTTTACATTTATATCAGTACTGCCTATTAGCGTTCTTCGAACAACTTTCTCACAAGCCCAGGGGAGCCAAACAATTTCCCCTCAATCAATCCGCACTCAATTTCCCAAGCCGCGGCCGAATTAATACACGAACGGTTTATATTATTCATTCCCAATAACCCGACGATACCACGGGAGTTATACCGCAGCGGTATTAAGAAAACAATCGTTCATTCGCCACAGTAATCACATACGTGTTATTCCCAGCACGCAACAAACAATTCTAACAGAAATTCAATTCTTTGTTGTATCTGGCCCGAGGTCCCATAACTTGGCTCTCTGAGGCTCGGCCTTCGAATCGATTGTGTACCGATGATGCAAAGCCAACGAGTTTTGTGACGCCTTTTAAAATTGTTCTGGACAAGTGGCAAAGATTTAATGAACTGTTGCATTTTAAACATTTTTAGGTACTTACAATTGCTAATTAATTTTAATCACTCCTGATATACCGTCTACATAGTGCGGTTTATGTTGTGTGTTGTTGTTTTACCTTACACCTTTTACCTATTACAAATCTTTTACGAATAATTTATTCTGAATAGGTACTTCAATGAATTTATTTGTAAATGAAATAAATTACCAATCAAAAGAGAAGCCAATTTTTTGCTATTTCTTTTCACTCATTATATGAATGGTAACGGAACATTCATGAGACCTATGACAGTTATCAGTTCTGTGTTTGGGTGTTATTTACCTAGGAATAATAATTAGTAACTATGGTTGCCATAGTACCAGCTCTCTGCTTAATTTGGGCTACCAATATTCGAATACATGATACTAAAGAACAATGCCCATTTCTGGCCCAGTTTGGAATTCATGAACAGTACAATAAAGTTTCAATTAGTTGTTGAATAATCCTTTTTATTTATAACTTAATTTATAGGCACACCTTTAGTAATATTTATATATTACTAAAGGTGTGCCGAGAAACTTATTCAATAAATAGGTTTAAAAAGATGTGTTAACGTCTAAATAGCCAACACGTAATAGATCAGAAATTGGCAGTAAATAAATCATAATATTAAATCGATTATCACTTCTTCTTTATCGATTTTACGTTTTCTCTACTCAAAATGATTTGAGTTAATAGCAAATCTCTACTTGGTCCTTAAGCATTTAAAATGTGTGTATTTTTAAGTTATATATGCGATTAACTACAAATAAGTTCGATTTTGAACCAAATATATAATAGATTACCTATGTCCGAAATCCATATCGATTAATCAATATCATTTAAAACTGTAAAATGGCAACACTTTTTATTCTTTTAAGTAAATGTCAATAATGTCATATTCAGTTTATTTTGTTTGTTACCTATTTGTTTTCTCGTGCACATTTTTTTTTTTTTTCTCTTTGTATCAGCAATCAGTCTTTGGACTATGAGCTGATGAGTTGTAGGCCAATAAGTTGTGGAGAGTGTGCACTCCAGTAAGAGCACTACTCGAGCTGTAGTTAGGCTACATCCTGTCTGGTAGCTTCAATATGTCGTGCCTTTTAAGCCGTTTTGGATAAGACTGAGTATTTAGCTGGAGTGCCAGCTCATTTGGATGTTCAGCGAGTCTGTGTTGATATTTTCCGGAGTATAGCCGGATTTCTTCTCTTACGGAATTCATTTTAAAGTTTTCGTGTATTTCGTCATTGGTGACAAACCAAGGAACATTGGCGATTGTACGTAGAATGGTATTTTGCATTCTTTGGATGATACTTATATTGGAGTTACTAGCACTGCCCCACGGTTGTACCCCGTAAGTCCATATTGGTTTGAGTATGATTTTGTATATTAGCAACTTGTTGTCAATGTTCAGTTTACTGTTACGACCCAACAACCACAGCAAAGTCTTGAATTTTAGTTTTAGTTCCTCTCTTTTGGCTTTAATGTGATTTTTCCATGTCAGCCGCCTATCAAGGTGCATTCCCAGGTACTTTACGCTATCGCTTTGTGGTAACAAGTTGCCACATAGGTATACTGGCGGACAATTGCTCTTTCTCAGGGTGAATGTTATATGTATCGATTTGGAGGTACTAGCTTTTATTTTCCATTTGGACAACCAGACATCTATCTCGTTTAGTCCGCACTGTAGTAGTTGTGATGCATGGGCTGGATTGTCGCTACTAGCCAATATGGCAGTATCGTCAGCGAATGTGGCTGTAGTTATTCCTGGTACCTCAGGCAAATTTGCAGTGTAAATTGAGTATAGGACAGGTCCCAGTACCAACCCCTGCGGCACACCTGCTTTTATGTCATAAAATTTTGAGCAGTCTTCGCCTTCTTTTACTTGAAATACTCTTCCATCCAGGTATGATTTCATGAGTGTAAAGAAATTGTATGGGAAACAATTTTTAATCTTATATAGTAGACCTTCATGCCATACTTTATCGAACGCCTGTTGTATGTCGAGAAATGCGGACGAACAATACTCCTTTCTTTCTAAGGCATCTCTGATTTTGTTGGTGACACGATGGACTTGTTCTATGGTGGAATGGTACTGCCTAAACCCAAATTGATGGTCAGGGATAACCTTCTCGGCTTCAATAATGGGTCGTAGTTTGTGCAGAATGATCTTTTCACAAGTCTTGGATAAGATTGGCAGTAGGCTGATAGGCCTGTAGGACTGGACTTCATTTGGAGGTTTTCCTGCTTTATGAATCATTCTTATCTGAGATATCTTCCACATGGATGGAAAGTACTGGACCCTCAGAATGCTGTTATATAAAACAGTTAGGAATACTACAGCCTTTTTAGGTAGTTGCTTGAGGATTTCTGCCGTGATCAGATCAACTCCTGGTGCTTTCTTATTTGTAAGGTCATGAATTGTTCTCCATACTTCTTTCACAGTGGTTGGTTTCAAAGGCAATGACATCTGAAATGGTTCTTCCAGGGCTTTGAGTACTCGATGTTCGTGTTCCATATCCATTGTCGAATTTGGTAAGAAGACAGATGCCAAATGATCAGCAAATACGTTTGCTTTTTCTAGAGCTGATTTAGCCCACTTATTATTATTATTTCTCAGCGGTGGCTTAGCCTCTTGGGATCTATTTAGAGCTTTAGTAAATTTCCAGAGAGAATAGTTAGTAGAAACTGTTTGAGTTAGTGATTCCAGCTTTACCTCCAGTGTAGAATTATGCCAGTCTTTTATTAAGCACTTTAATTCTTTTATCGCTTTATTGAGGTTTCTTTTGTCCTCACTGTTTCGACTTTGATGCCATATTCGCCGAAGTCTTCGGCGAATATGGCATTTCGTGCACATTGTGAATGCTTTTTTTGTTTTTGGATCTTTTACGACTTCTGGCTTTTTCTTTCGGATTTCTATTCTTACCAAATGATTACTCATTCCTTTCTACGCAAAACTACGAAATACTTTAACTATCCTAATAAAAGTGGGTACACACCTAATGTTTGTGAGCATATAAAAGTACTTCTTGTAATAAATCTATGAATGTGATGGACCTCTAAACAATCTCAAAATTCTAGTTTAACACTCTTTTATCGAATGCAATAACAACTACTACGATTTTTGACTGTCCACATCTGGGCCGGCGTCTCTAAGAAAAATGGGCATTGTTCTTTCGGAATTATATGCGTATTAAATTGTTAATTATCGCTTGCTTAACGGTGAAGGGAAACATCGTGAGGAAACCTGCATGTCTGAGAGTTCTCGAAAGTCATGTGAAGTCTTCCAACCCGCACTAGGCCAGCGTGGTGGCCCCCCCGTGGGATCTCCACCTTGTCGTGGTGGGGGGGGGCTTAGTAACTGTGGATTTGATTTTCACCCATGGTTAAACTAAGCGGGATCCCAGGAGGGGACGCTCCACGTGGGCTTGCGTGAGGCCTGCGTAGGATACGTCCATAGGTGCGGGTGCGGGGGACAGTTCTGTCTGTCCCTCGCAGTCAGGTGCGGTCGTGGGAGGAGAGGTGTGTCGGTGTTGCGTTGCCGCGCGCCCTATCTCTCGCGACCAAATGGGGGCGCACCATCGTTGCGTCGTGGTGGGGCCGCAGAGGAAGAGGAGATGCGGTGTTGCGTTGCCGTCCTCCCTATGGAGCCCAACACCTTCATCCGCCGCCAAGGGGGTTTCGTTCGGAGCCCGCCTGACCATCTGGCGGGCCAATACCCATCGGGGGGTAGCGAGGTATGCTTCGGTGAAACCCTACCCCGACACATGGGTACATGAGGAGCACGGGTTGGTTTTTAGTCAGTAAGAGTCTAACAGTCCCCTTCGTCCTTCCCCCCCAGGGCGAAGGGACTCCATGAGGATTTTCCAACCCGACACCAAAAAAAAAAAAAAAATAGGCCAGCGTGGTGGACTATGGCCTTACCCTTCTCATAGTGAGAAGAGGCCCGTGCCCAGCAGTGGGACGGTTTATATACAGGGCTGATAATGGAGCTTATGTCAAATACGTATCTCAAGTGACCAAATCCATGGATAGATCGGATATTAAATTCAGCGATAAGATGGATACGAAAATTCGCAGCAATACACTTAAAAATCTAAGTTGATTCTCTGTGGTTTTCGAGTGTCGAATTGCAGACGATTTTAGCGGCCCCGTTGGCATAATCCTCTTTTCACGTAAAATCGCTCCAGAATTTCTAATTCTCGTTTTTTCGCAAAGCAAACTCACAAAAACCGCCGCAGTTAGACATTTTCGTTTGTTTCCAACGTTTCATGTAGGTATCGATATTAATATGATTATAACTATTATGTATAAGTTTGTTTGGACTGGTGCGGTGCAATTATATAATTGGTAGTTATGCATTCGTGTAATTCGAGACCACGATTTGAGAAACGTAGTGGAGGGAGTCCTGTAGCCAGATATTCATAGGGCAGCGAGCAGGGACTCGAAGAGGAAAGCTGAAGACCGAGCTTATGGGCGTGCCATAGGAGAGGCCTTCGTGCTGGACTATACCGGCTGATGATGATATTGGTGATGTAATTCGTGCAGAATTTGTGTCATATGTATGTATTTGTGACCATGACGTGATATTATTGTTGTCGTGTCGCGTCGCGTCGCATCGCGTCACGTCGCCTGCTTGAACCGTGCCGAGCCCAATTTATCCACATGGCAAACACCAGTTTTCACTGATTTCGAATGTTTGACCACCGGACTGGTACCGTCTGCAAAAAAAAAACAATATGATAATTATTAAAAAATATTTTTAGATCAAGTAGTAATGTCACAAATAATTTATTTACTAACAAACAAATTTCAACTTAGTCTAAAAATACTATACTAAAAAGACATACTGAACATACAAAGAATTTTATATAGAACAGACAAGAAAATAATGTAGAGGGCGTCATGAAAGTTCTCCAAATCGCCGTCGACTAGAAGCACGCTCCCAGAACGTAGAACGTAGGAGTAATTATACAGGGTGTTTCATAACCTCCCGTCCGATCAATGAAGGGGTTGTAGAGTAGCGTAAAATGATGAGATATTTGTCATTATTTCACGGAAATTCAACATAAAATTTTCCCATGTAAATTTAATTAATTTTAAATAATATCATATCAGATTACCCATGGCAACACTAAAGACTTATAAATCGTATAAGCTAGGTATCTACCTAAAGTTCATAAAAATTTGACGGCAAAATCGGCACCTTTGAGTGCGTAGGCCAACCGACCGCCTCCTTTGACAAAAGCCGCCGCCGCGCGTCATCGTCCTTTACACGTGCCAAGTATTATTTTAGGTATAAACAGATTTTATGCACTTGATGCAACAGCTGATCTTTTGCTTCGACGGTTTAGGTAAAACTCCGTAGAACAAAGTACAGTATTAAGGTTTTCTGTTTGTTTCGTGCGAGTGCGTGGCCAACTCTGGTGTCACTGTTTTCAAACTGCTCGAATACCTACGACATGGCCTAACGATTCTTGGATGCGGCTTTACGGGCCGTCGGAAGCCCGGAAGCGCTTTCATGTAATGTCACACGTGGTCACCCATCTAAGAGAAAATCGTCGCGCTATGACTACGGTACTCACATTAATAACTACCTACTTTTTAATTAGTTTAATCTTACGTAACTAGGTACCTACCTTAATTGATAAAAATAACAACTTGCTGTAAGTTGCGACGGTTATTCTCCACATGTCCGCCGCCCACGTCCAGACACTTACGGCACCTTTGCACCATATCCGAACGCTCACTTCTTAACACTCCTGGGTTTAAACTTTGAAAAGCAGAAACGATACGCGCACGCATTTCTTCTTCAGTGTCGCACGGTTTTTGGCACACTATTTGTTTAACGTGTCCCCACAAGTAAAAGTCTAAAGGCGTTAGGTCCGGTGATCTTGGTGGCCACGAGATAGGCCCGCTTCGTCCAATCCACTTGCCAGGGAACTGTGCGTCAAGATACTCACGCACAGCTCGTAAAAAATGAGGTGGGGCACCGTCGTGCTGGAACCACAAGCTGCGATGGAAGCTTAACGGCAACGAATCTAACTCGTCACTTAGAACTTCCCTCAAAAATCTTAAATAATTGGTACCATTCATGGTTTCATTTAAAAAATGCGGACCAATAATACGGTCGCCGAGGATTCCCGCCCACACATTGATGCGCTAGCGATGTTGAAAATGGCTTTCTATCATCGCGTGTGGATTTTCAACAGCCCAGACGTATTCATTGTGACAGTTGAAAACACCCGTCCGCACAAATGAACATTCTTCAGTAAATAACACGCGCTCCAAGAACGTAGCATCCTCTTCTACTTTGCCAAGTAGCCAGTTGCAGTATTATCTTCTGTGGGCATAGTCCGACGGCATAAGTGAGTGAACACGTTGGTAGTGGAAAGGATGCTGTCCGTCTTCTTTTAATATCCTCCACACTCGCGCGTTACTGGTGCCCAGTTCACGTGCCGCACTCCTGGTACTCTGCGTGGGATCCTCAGCGAATAATTGTAAGACCTGTTCCACTACACCGTCGCTACTTTGTGGTCTGCCACCATGATTGCGATTCGAATCATCGCGAGCACTGCCCGTGTTGTACACCCGGTGGTGAAGCCGTTGAAACGCGCGATCCGACGGCACGGGTAGACCCCGTGGTCTGGCATACCGCTCCTCGTACTCCCTACGAGCACCTGCATAATTGCATTCACTCTTACCTAAGCACATCAACATGTTAAAGTATTCAGGGTTTGAATATGACATACCTAACGAATTTACTATTTCACGCGGAAGTCTAAACAAAAGGAAAGCTAGCGAAAGACTGAGTGTTCAAGTAGGCAAATAGTTAATTCGTAAATCAAATAGGTAAATAATGAGAGATGTAACAAATGGTATTCACTGGAGTACTGTTTCTATCGATATTTTTATGTTATTGTTTACCTGATAGAATATCGGTAGCTAAACCCCTAAAACGTCAGCTTTGTGTAAATTTATGTTTTTATTTGCTGTTAATAAATAAAAACATTCCATGGTTTAGACTAGAATCAGTTTATTTAAGGGTACTGACTCCGCGTGACGACTGTCAAAGATCTTCATGACTATCAGTCCGACGGTTTAACGTGCTCTCCGAGACACTGGGATATTAACTATTTATTACGCACGTAACTTGGAAAAGTCTTATTATCTTATTATGTATGTATTATTATTGATGCGCGCCGTGGATTCGAACCCGATACCCTCTGCACGGTAGTCCGTTGGTATCATCACTAGGCTATCATTGGCCTAGTAGCCTAGCAGGCTATCATTATAGTTTTTACATGTCATGTTAAAATGAAATAAATCGATATTATCTGTTGATCGTAAACATCACTAGAGCCGTCCCTTTGTGTACGGCGGCTCGCTTGACGGTAAAATTGCACTATTTTAAAAAGGTGGCATGCCCTTTGACACGGTAAGCGGCGAAAGCCGACAATTTTTAATAAATTTAAAGGCCTATCCACACGACACAATTTTATGTCCAACTTGAGTAAATCACTTGATTAAATCGTGACGTGTAGACGCCAGTCGTCCGACTCAAGTTCATCGGGTGTGCGGACCACCAGATTTTAACCAATTGGGTGGACGGAATGAAATTCAGTCATTTGATTGTGTCTTGTAGACGGGCAAAGCCAATTCCATTGAAAATTTGATCAGTGGTAAAATTGTGCCGTGTGGATGGGCCTTAAGAATCATAAAGGATTCCGCTATTGAGGGGAGTTTTGTTAGTTTACAGAATTTTCGCCAATTTCGGGGTAATGTTTCTCGTTAGCACTGAGCTAAGGAAATTTATTCTGATGTTTTATGATGACCTAGATTTTTTTTATTATTATTCCTGGTATGCCTGATAAGTCAGTAATATGTCCTTTCGAGATCGGACAGGGGTTTATGAAACACACTGTATGTCAGAACTTTGTTGAGCTATTGAAACCTAGGCGGTATACAAATATTTATAAACTTGAAAGTGCCGTTAGGTATCTGAGGCTTGATATTAATATATCGATGAGATTGCAAGGCCGTCATTGCTGCTGTGGTGACAAAAAGTATTGTATTTATATGAGTTTAATCTTAAAAAGTAGAAAAGACAAAGCGAACGCCAGAATTAAGAAGTTTGAGATGATTTCATTTAAAACAGGTAAAATAGTCGAACCAAAACTAAATTCAAAAATAAAATTTCGAATATATCTAATCAATTAAATAGCTTTTTTTGGGACTAGTCCCACCCTCATTCCCACTACTGTGTCACCTGCAGCAGCAGTGACCATTGATGACAACGAGTTTTGACACTCGTGAAGTCCCTGGAAAGTTAAATTGTCTTAGAACCCGCAACGAACTTAATCAGAAGTATATTGGAGGAGTTGGAAAATAAACAATCCACTTCGTTCCTTAACAAAGCGGCAGACAAGCAACAAAGAGATACAATGATAAGAAAAGATAATCACCACGGACATGAGCTTTAAGGGGGCCTAAATTGTGAACTATACCTGTTTCCAGTAATATGTATGGCAGAAACGCCTAAACGCACGGAAATTCGTCCTACTTGCCACAAGATCCGTATAGTACACTACTCCAGAAGTTACCTCTAATTCGTTAAGCATGATATTACGTTGAATTTGCTAAAGAATACACTTCCATAGAATGTGATGAGCAGATTGTTCATAATTATCGTCAGATGTTGAACATTGGCATAACTGTGAATCAACTAGCTTAAATGAATACAACTTGCTCTTAAAGTTACCATGACCTGTAAGAAATTGGGCTACACAGTGATCCACCTCTAACCAGTTCCTCGCCAGTCGCTCTCGGACGCATGGAAAGTACTGGTAGTAGTGACGGCCCTTAGTTGACGTGTTCCAGCGACATTGCCATTCATCGAGAAGATCGTCAATCAATTAAATAGCCTGTTGAATATTGACTTGACAAAAAATATTGCTAGCGCCAGAATCACGAATGAACCCATGATCAAGGCGCGGGAAACTGTGCCGAAATATTGGCACCCCTAGAACATTGCAGTGGTATATTCCGATAAACATTTTAATCTCACCAAAGAAAGGTTGATATGTTTGATTGTCAAGACTAATTTCTAGTCTTATCATTGGTTTACTCAGCGAAAGAAGCGATTCTCTTAAAAGCATTTTTTTTCTGTCAGTAGGTACATACTAACGAACCGATTTCAAAACGACATGTGAGGATTCACTAATGCACGGAAAAAAGTGGGATGGCGATCGTTTGTACAAACATGCGAGTTTATTTATAAATCATTGGATTTAGCGCTTCCCTCCCCACGCCCTCTGCCGAGTCCCTCTTGAATTAACTGAACCCTCCGGAGCGAGTTGTTTGACAAACATATTAATCTCTGTAGCGGTTGAATTTTATTTTAAGATTGTTGGAATACGAGTTACAAATTACCTGTACGTACCTTATAAATACTTCCTGCTTCCGAGTAGGAAGAACAAATTAAATAAGTTGACTTCAAATTATGAATCTTATCGTAGTATCTGCAACATATTTTTATATTATGAATGTTTTACCGTATTCAATAATATAATGACGGCAGCAGTAGCCTAGTGGAGAGATTAGCAGACTGCTACATGAAGGTGCTCGAGTTCAAACCCACTCGGCCAGGGCGGGCACCACTGACTTTTTGCTGTAAACTGCGTATTAAATTGTTAATTATCACAGCATGGGAAAACCTTCATACCTAAGACTTCTCCATAATGTTTTCGAAGTCTGTCAAGTCCCGCATTTGGGCAGCGCGGTGGACTAGAGTCCTAACTCTTTTCATAAAAAGAAGACTATAAATAGGCAGAATGAATGTGGAGAGATGAGAATGTGCCCAACAATGGAGCAGACTAAGAACGAGAATATGCAATTATAACTTTTTGTACATACCAGTAGATGCAAAAATCTATTTAAATGATAATTTCATAATGATTGCCTAGGTCTAAGTATTAAAAAAAAAGATTTCAAGAATATACTTACTTACTTTTATACACAGCAGCGTTAAAAAGGACGGTTACGTTTTTCGAATTTATGCATGTATGAGATTTTTTGGCACGCTCAAGAGCTTCAATGGTTTGATGAATTTCGACATTTGAGTCGAAGAGTGTCTTAGGGGTGGAAGAGACATATAGTAATAACTTTTTTGCGAAGGTAGCGTTTACAAAAAAAAATTAACAGATAATGAATAAGTTAATTGTTTAACCATCGCAAATTGCTATTACTATGTAGCAACAGACAGAGCAAATTTTAATAATATGAAGCCCTACCCTAGAATATTCATTTATTTACAGATAAAGCTGTTTCCAATTATGCACAAGTAATTCAGGTAGGTACCTATGTTTGCTTTGGGGCCACAAGACCGCGGACAGCGGAGGCGGTGGCGGGCTGGAATGCATAAATGAAAACTAAAAGCTAATAATGAATTAAATTACTTAAAAATCGACTGCGTTACCACCACAGCTTTAGGTACCTACTAAAAAGTGTTAAACAAGATTTTTTTTTGCCAAAATATTTAAAATATATTTATTTGCTCGCAAATGTTTGGCAACTGACGCTAATATTCCTGAGCAAATCGCCCGACGCACCATGTTAAGGTAAAGCAAATATTTATGTAGCAGTGTGTCGATTGCACTGGAAGTAGATTGCTTTTACTTCGCTTTTAGAAACTATATAAAACTAGAGGACGCCAGCAGCTACGCCTGCATTTTTTTTAAATTGACCCGTTTTGGCCGATCCCGTGGGAATTTCGGGAAATCCCTTCTTAGTGCACCCCTACGGTTCCCAAGGAACATACATGCCAAATTTCAGCTTCCTGCGCCTAATAGTTTCGGCTGTAGCGTGTCTGTCAGTCAGTCAGTAACGCAAGGATTTTATATATTAAGATTACTTCTAATCTCAAGTCCCACATGACCCGGCGCACAGCGTTGGAGACTGGAGAGCTGATTCTTCGCGCCGGTGCGTAGCCGTCCTTGGTCGTCGGATGTGTGTGCAAAATCAGCAACAGCGCACCCCATGGGCAGCTGACTTAGCAAAATTATTAACTTAAACTTAAAATCAGCAGTCGCATACGCTACCCACGGGACTGCCTTCGTGGTCCAGTGGATAGCGTATGCAACTGCTGATCGGAGGCCCCGGGGCTCGATTCCCGGGTCGGACAAAAGTGTTACTGGGTTTTTCCGAATTCTCAGTAGTAGCACGGAGTCTGGTGATATGCCCGGTAACAGCAAAAGCTCGCTCCATATTACGTGGGACCTACAAATGCACGGCGAAATGTGGGTGTAATATTACACCTCTGCCTACCCCTTCGGGGATACAGGCGTGAGTCTATAAATAAAAAAATAAAAAATACATTTTAACAATAATCTATTCCAATAGATACACTTATTACTCAATAATGCGACATTGGTATTTCAGATTCAAATAAAAACAAAGTCGGCACTATTAAACGCTATAGTAATCGTCACCTAAACGCGCGCAAATGGGTTCACAAACCCTACCACAAACTGGAAAGAAACTAGGGCTTTTTTTAACCCATTGTTTTTAGATATTATCGAAATAACGTAGACTTTGTGCTATCGTTTCTTAGAATTGTTCTGAATTCTATAGAAATACACGTATAATAAAGCTGTAGGTACAGTTCAGGCCACCAACTCAGTATTGTCCGTGTGGTGACGGATTAAGAATACGGATTGTCACCACCCCATATCATCCCATGGGTGTCGTAAGAGCCGACAGAGGGAGCAGATTATGCAGAGAACAGCACTGTAAGAGAAGGAAAACTTGATACAAACCCTATACCAACCCGTTTGGCCAGCGTGGTATAGTAGGCTAATTTCTCCTTTCAAATGAGAGACCTAGTCCAGCAGTGGACCGTTAAAGGCTGATGATGATGATGAATAAGTATTTTAACGTGGTTGCTTACTTTGGTGTGGTTCAATGAAAATCGTAATTACTGTTACAATTAAAAATCAGTTTAATTCGGTAAAGAATTTTAAACATCCTTTAGCAAGCACTTAATTGAAAATTATTAAGGAAATTCTAGAACAGTTACAGAGATAGAATCAGTTCTTGGGAATCTGTTTCCGGTGTTGATCAGGATAGCAGTGATGCACTTAGCTTTGTCCGCCGCCGTCCAGCCGATGAAAGGGCTCGGTCATTCCGCGCCATGGTATTTACAGTCCGTATGGAGGGTGCGGGAGGTGGAGGCAGCCGGCCAAGTGATGCGACGAGGCTTGACGTCACAGTATGAACGTCTTTTGAACGTCATAGGACAACGTCATTTCATTATAACTGTGAACAATATTTCTATTTACCAATAAGTATACAATTTTTCAGTAACTGACTGACAGACAATGCACAACAAATGCTCCTGCGCGCAAGAAGCTCATATTTGACGTGTGCGTCAATGGGAAGCGTTTTTCCCCAAATGAGGATTGACTTTTCAAAATGGCTGATTTCTCATTTTTGAAAAAGAGACATCCGCGTCAAAAGTGCATAAGTATAAGCACTTTTGACGCGGTTGTCTCATTATTTCTAGAGGGATAAAGTCTGTTTCGTCCGTTTTTAACCAAACTTTAATTGAAAAATATTAAGAACATGGTATAAGAACTGGATTGCATTAAAAAGAAAGATTTTTTTTTAATGAGAAATAAGCCCTTTTGAAAAGTCGCTCCTCAAATGGGAACCCCGCTCTAAGAAAGATTGGCCCACTTCTCTATATCCCAAAATAATCGTAATAAATGGTTAAATTAAAAAAAGGGTAGTATTTAAACGAGTGACTGTAAATTTAAGTATTGAGTGACAAAATTTATTAATAGAATAGAATTACTAAGTGAGTGACTGACTGCGAGTGATGAGAAATCAACAAAACAGCAACTTACAAACATTAATTTGAGTTATTTAAAATACAAAATAAGAAGCTTCAAAATATTTGAGCGACCTAATATTTGTTTGACTGCCAACGTTACGTCCTACATTTTTTTCAATATTTGGGAAATGATTTATTTATACTGAGCAGCATTTTATCTTAAGTGAAGTGTTTCGTAATAGTATAACCACATTAAAAATTCTAAATAAGACGCTTCAGACTTTTAAGCCAAGTTTGGTACAGGGTCACAAGAAAACCTAACATAACCTATTAAGTTTCCCGAGTGAACGACATTATTTTCATAAATAAATAGATCGTGATTTTCGAAATGAAGGCCGGCAATAATAAAGTCGCCTTTTCTGTATTTCTAATTTAGTCGCTCACTTAGTAATTTAGTCGCACGGTTAGAATTTTAATTTCTGAAATGGATTAATCACAACCCTATTTTAGTATGCTCGTTCTAGATTTTATTATTAGATAATCAATATTGGTCGTTAGTTTAGTTAATTTTTCGCTTACTCAAATTAATGACGCTCAAGTTATCTAACAGTATCTCATCATCAGTCAATTAGTTTTTTTTCGTCGCTCGTTTTATAATTATTCCCCTTAAAAAAATATATGCACGGGCGTAGCTGCGTGTACCTTCTAGTTTGTACATAACTAAACAATTAAACATCATCCATATTCAGTATTACAGATAAAAATCGTGACACATTTCCACACAAAGCTATCTCTCGAATTCGAAGGACAACAAATGAAAAATTCAAAAGACTGCGATGTGGCGGCATTATCTGAACTTCACAAACAGTTCGCATTGACAGTTGGCGCAGATACGCCTGTAAAGGCTCGGCCGTGATCAAGTCTGAGCCTTGTCGGTCGCGAGCCGCACAAAACGAACATCAAACCAGGTTTCACCAGACGTTTTATCTGGATTTAACAAATTATCGATTTTATAAACATAGTCCACAGACGTCGGACTGGAAGTGTTTAAAATTATATTAATGTATGTTTTAACCAACTTCATTATAGGAGCAGATTACAATTCAGTTGTATTTTTTTCATGTTTGTTACTACGGAAGTCCGTAATTTTTATTTAAAAAACATATAAATAACATAGAAATTTGAAGTCGCTTTTTGGTCTATGAATATGGCTGATAAGTTGGGGTAAATGACTGGATGACGGGTGACAGAGAATATTCAAGCGAAATATGGACTGCGCCAACCCCAAATAAATTGACGCATAGCAAAACAGTTAGGTACTTAATTAAACACTGGAGTAAATAATAGATTTTGACATTTTATAGCATAGCAGGTCGTAAATTATGGCAATTTAAAACATATAGTTCCACTCCACAATAATTAAAGTATAATTATGAATCTTAAGTATATCATTATCTTATTAAATTTTACACACAGACTATATTTTACCTTTATTTCGGCATAAGACCATAACATTATTTTAAAATTGGTACCAGAATTCAAAATTGCGACTTCCAGAACAAAGCCTCTTCTTTTCATCTTAAACCACTTTATCACCAAAACAGCCGCAATAAATATATTATTCTCAAAATTTGAAGCATCTCAAGCGAGATAGAATAAAACATGACTATACGAGCCATTCGTTCGGCAACAATTCAATTAGATGGCAATTGGGCTCGAGTCGCTGAAGACTGCCAACGACCCTTAAGCTGACAAAATATAATGGGTAATGAAAACGAATTACTCCGCAAAAACAAGTGAAGGGGATGTAAAAGTGGCGCCCGAAGATGTTTGAAGACAATCTGTATACTTACGGGGGATGTGTAAGGTGGTTATGGCAAACGTATGTTGGTATCGAGACATAAACTAGGCGTGAATAAGCGAGTTGATAAAAGCGCCGTAACAGTATAAAATCTTTTGGAGAAAATTTGAAGGCAACATAAGCACATAACGAGTGCGGTGGGCGAGTTATCACTCCGCTACTTGAGTTCGAAAACTTTATCATCTATGATTTTTAGTGTGACATCACTTACCGGTGAGAAACTGGCGTTCAACAAACGGTAGTGCGCCCATTCTAATATATCATAGAGTGTGACGAAGGAAGTAATGTTAGGTTTCTTAAGGCCCTAATTTGCTCTGAAATTACCTGCATTACTAACAGAATCTCTTTCTTGATTGAAGAATAATAATTGTATTACTCTAGGTGGCACAATTTCCTACCCTAAATGTATCCTTAGCCACATAGTTTCAATCGGAAATCGCCTAAAAATAATCTAATATTTTTACCTGTATGTAACTCCTTCTAGTGTTTTCAGTATAAACAATTTGTGCCTTGTCAGTATAAACCCCGCATTTGTGCTTCGTCAACATATTTCGGTAAAAGGCCACTTGTTTTTGTATGAAACACCCTCGTTCTACGAAGTTGGTGCATAACTAGAATCTAGTTTTCTAGGAATACCTTTTCCCCAAATATCCCTTTCGTAAACAGGTAGACATATGTTCCTTTGACACTTTAAAACATACGTTTTCTAAGAAGCCCTTCAAAGAATGCTCTTTGCAGAATTAGTATTGTAGCTAGTAACTGTGATTTAATTAACATGAAAATACACATGAGTAAATGAATATAGTACATTTACTAGAATGGTTTAGTAAATGCGGTATTATTTTTGTGTAAGTAAATTATATTTTAAAACACATTTCTCTCAATGATGGAATCAAACAAGAAGCAGGCTTAACAGGGTTAATCCTCTTCAAAACTGTACGCAATCTTATATCCGGTACCAACAAGATATTATAATTTAAGTTAAAGATACCCTTGCCAACCCCGACGACTAGCATATGTTCAAGGACACAACAATTATTGCTATTTAAAATTCAGAACGAATTTCATTAGACTTAGACATTAGAATTTTGAGTAAAGTTGGTAACTTTACTCAAAATTCTAAATATACGTTACCTTGAAGCCTGTTAAAACAAGATGTCTAGTGAAAAAAACGTATCATGTTATAAACGGGCCAGCGTTACAGCGTGAAATTGGTCGGTTCCGCGAACTCCCCAGAGGAGGCGCCGCTCAAGCCACGTCTTTTTCGACGCCAAGTGCTGTCCAACTACCTTCTATTCATTTTCCGTCTCCCTCTTGAGGTTTAGACGTTTCTACTTGTGATTCTTTTTGGAATTTCTTGTGTATTGTTCTTGGGAATTGGGATGCAACTGCAGATGTGCAGTTTACGCCGTGCGCCGCTGGTTAAGTCGTTTTCTTTAGATTATTTATAAAGTGATTGCTACTATAAAATAAAATTAAGACGTTATATAATGACATGTAAACAATCGATAATAGGTATGACTTTAACCAAGTTGTATCACAAAAATGGTCGTTTATTACAAGCTAATTCTTTTTGCGTCAAGATTACATAGAACATTTCATAGGGAAATCGAACATATAACAAGTACGTGACGTATAGAATATAAGTCAGCCAAATCCATGTACATGCTTTGTGTCATAGCTGATGTTTATTCTATACACCTCATATATTTCTACTTTTTGCACGATATTTTCAGAATTACGTACTATAAAAAAGTTACATACTTATCCAAAATGATACATACTTATCCAAAATGAAAAACAAAGGATTTTTGCCGTAGATTGTTTGTATATTTTCATCTGACGTATAAAAGCATGGTTGCACAACACACGATCATGCCTCAGCGTTGTGCCGACAATATTAGCGCACAATCATGGTGATTGAACGGCTGAGGATTAATTGAATTTTCATCTGAACGTGTTCTTACTACCGCAGGCATACGTGGGTTGATAATGTGCCTTTCATGTGCAATATGAAAGAACATATCTGCGCTGAGGTTGTCGTCATAAAATAACTTGAGACTGAAAACCAAAGTGGTTTGTATTAAAACGGGTTAATTTAATACGAATACGTCAATGATCTATTTAAAAACTAGATTAGCAAAGAGCATATAGATTTGTTGCCATGTGTTTGGGTCCGTGGACCTATTACCGTCAATATGTGTAAGTGTCAAATTATTTGACACGAAAAGACAACGATCGTTAAAAGGGTATAATATACGCAGTGAAATATTGCTATTCACGTTGGTAAAGAGCCAGGATATTTCATTTCACACTTAAGTTAATCGTTTATCACCACATTTTGTTGAAAATTACAATAAAATCGCAAAAAGTCATTGAACTTCACGGTGTTGTCAAATAATAAAATGTTAAATTTCCGACTTTTACGGGCGTTTTCAAACGTGATGAGCGTTATCATAGGACTACCGAAATTATAGGACTCATTCCTTGTTTCTTATTAACACTTATTCCTCCTATAATACAAATCAGTAAATAATTATTTTAATTTATTTTGTTCCTGTTTTGTCTTAAAGATTTAATTCCTTTATTTTGAAAGAGGAATCAACGAAATACAATTAACAACAAAATGCCTTAAAATATTTTAAATTTAAAAAAATATTTTGTTTATTTCAATTTCTACACAATTTGGTATAAAATTTTTACACGACTGCTCAAAAAAGGTGATGTTTTTAAGATTCAGAATGTATGTATGGGTGTTTCTTCTCTCGTTATGTTTTCGGGGGACAACATTTTTACAACTGGAGAACACCGCACATTGACGTCCAGTTACTGTCTAATTCAAATTAACGTTTTGGAACGTCATTTTTAAATAAGTGAAAGAGATGAATATAGGTGTTTTCTAAGGTGCTTATTTGTTTCAAAGCTACGTCGGCTATCTGGGCTGATTGCTACGCTATTTTGAACGTCAATTGTAGGAGTTTGTTACTCTAGTTGTTATGTTACCTCAATGGAATAGGTACTTAGACCCAACGCTGAAAGTAACTGGCTATCTGCTTACCACCTATATAACAACTATTCCGTTGGCCTCATTTTCAGTGAACTTGACTGCTAAACTGGAGGTTAAATTCACATGTCACTCTGGACAAAGCTTTGTGTGATTCGAAAAGACTAGCTACCTAAATATTTTATTAAAAAGTAAATAACGATGTTAGATATATCAGGCAACAATAAATGTTGCTCGCGGATCGCTCCACGTTGGGCGCCAGTGACGCACTTGAGAACAAAGAATAGTAGAACTAGCCAGGTACTTATAAACATTTTTTTGTCAACAAGTGACGTTTTGTCTCAAGTGCAACTGAATAAAAAATAGGTAAGTATGTCTAATAATAAAGATATTTGCTCTAGACAAACAAGGTTTATATTTTGTACTTTCTAATATTTCTATATTAGAGTGAACAAATTATAATGAGCCTGACAAGCCTGAAATATATCTGCGCAATAACACAAACATAACTGTCAACTTCATCCACCGCCAAAAAGCGAGTCTATACCAAAAGCTTACAAAAATATGGCGCCTACGCTCATACGAAGCCGTGGTCTACAACATTTCCGAACACACAGCAGACGCCGACAATAGTGATACTTGTTAGCTTTAGTTTCAAACAGTGGTCGTTGCGAAATTTGTAGGTACTTCGACTTCTCCAGTGGCTGAAAGGACTTTGGAATTTGCTAAATATTTGCAACAGCGTCCAGCGCTTGTGCAAACTTAGAGTATGTGCAATAAATTCTGCAGCTTTATTTATTTGATACTATTGTGAACTAGGAACTGAGGGTAGTTACTATAACGTTGACAACAGGCACACGTGTTTAAAGAGGTTCTTTACTCGAGGTGAAAACTAAACTGATATATTTTTGTTACATTATTTAGAAGGATAGCGCTAGGATGAAAATGATCCATCTAGGTGTTAGGAAATTACCACTATGAAATAATGTAGAAATCAGACATGCTCACGACTTTTCTTTTACTGTTTAACAAGCAATAATTGACTATTTATTGCGCACAGTACTTCAAAAAGTTAGTCCGGTGCGCCGTGGGTTAGAATAGAACCCGAGACCATCTACGGAGCAGTCAGTTAGTTCTTCCAAAAGTCTATCGCAGCCACTCTGAAGCTATAAAGCTTTTTCAAATCCAAACATAAATAGGTACTTTTTAACTATCTAAGTATTTAAAAGTAAATAGATCACTTCTTAAAAATATATAAATGCAACACAAAACTAATTCATTACGTCAATCTGTTGGCAAGTGCAATTTATAAGCACAATGAAGGGCTACAGCATTTTATAAGCCTTAATGTATAATAGCTTATAATTTGTCAAATAAATTATACAAATACATTATGCATTATAAGTCTTCATAATCTAATAAACATTGTTAATGAACGCCATTAAAAAACAGACGACATTATTCTTATCCCAAGCGTAAACCCGAAATACCTTTATCAAGAATCAAGCGAAGGCACGGCTAAATTTTAATCGAGCTTCTTCATCAGCCAAATTAATTTCACAAAAACAATTTAAGTGTCCGCCATAAATTATTTCGCTTCTCTCAGTAATAATGTAATGTGAGCCTGCTTTATAAATAACGGAGCTCTACCCCACAAGTGTTTATTTGATTTCGAAAATGCAACGAGACAGCGTGCTTTCCGAGTGCAAGAGATACCAAATACATGATTATTCTAAATCCACGGGACAGCACCTACTCAGTCCAGCCGTACCATAACGCCCACTGCAATGCAAATTGCTAGAATAATATCTAAATTGAAATATTTTACTCCCAACAACAAACTACAATCAACTTTTAAACAAAGACACAAGATTTACATTACAGAGTTGTGTAACAAATGAAAACGTTATCGTCATATTATTTGATGAGTACGGAACGAGTGTCCTGAATAAATTTGCAAGTGGTTTACACGATATAGAAAGGTATGCTTTTAATGGCACTTCCTTGTTTTAAATTAGCAACAGTGGACACAAATCTGTAATGGAGACTCACTAACGAATATTATGCTTTGAAGTGATGTGGGTACGTTTTGTTTAGTACAGACCTGCTGGCGGCTTTATTTTATGCAGAATTAAAATGCAAATGTAATAATTGAAAAGGTAAAACTTTTTGAACAACACTTAGTATCTTACTTAAATATTTTGCGTTGCTTAGTAAGCAAAGATTATAAACAAGCATAGTGGTTTTTAGACTCGTTGCTTTACGCATTGATGAATTATAAATCACTTCACAAAAGTATGTTGCCAATTTCGTCAAAAGTGGCGCTTTTCGTACGCACGGAAGCTATGTTACTCAAACAGTTAAACAAAGTATCTGCAAGCAACACTAAGTGGTCTTCTACAGAGATTCTGGCTTACTTATCGAGAAGTTCTTTACATTTATTTCAAATCAGTTATCAATTTAACTAGCATGATACTCAAAATACCGGATTACGTTTGCCTTGCGGATTTTTCATTTTATTCTAACAGTTTTTTTACTTACTATTGGTGATATTTTATTACCATAAAACCACAATTATGGGTTGCACAAAATTCGATTTGACCAAATCAGTAACATAATCTCTACATGTTGGCACACTATATTTCTATTTGGACTGAATTTCGTAACCTGGATCAGGTTTACCTAAAATTATGTCCAATTTGCGGCCGACGAAGTAGGTACTTAGTTCTAATCCTTATTTCATTTGTGCTACATTTCAGTTAGTTGTAATCACTGATAAAGCAAGGAATACATTATGAAAGTAGAATTTCAACACTGCAAACAAATGTCCGATGCACAAAAAAAAACAAAGCGCCAATAGTTCAAGATGGAGGCATTCCGATCATGATTTGTTTACCGAGCCACAGTCACGTCGAACTAACACTTCACGCCCCGAATCCATTTCGCAAATAAACAGTCTCCACGAGTTCAACCGAAAAGGCTTTCGCATATAAATATTCGCGACGAAAGCGACAATACTATGTTTGTTTTATGCCGAGCGGAACATTTACAACATTTCTTAATTACTGTAATCTTTACAGGAGAGTGTGAGACCTTTGTGTCACGTAGTTTGTAGTCGCGGCTTATGACGTATTGCCATAAGTGTTGACAAATCCCAAGTTCTCTCGCCATTCCTGCTGACAGGGCGTAAATGCTAATAGGCTTGTGTCTTAAAATGAAATTAGCGATTGATTCGTTCCTTTATTAGATGTTAAACTGAAATACTCCTACCTGATTCTTTCTTTAAAAATCGATCAGCAACATTACTAATTACGGCTTTATAAAAACCTTTTTGAATTTGACACGAAAACGCTGTAAACCATAATGGCGGTTGAGTGATATCACAGAGTCCGAAACAAAACAAACCGTGAATGAAGTCTGGTCTGATTTACCCACTTTTATTTTGTTACATTCGATTTGACAGGTAGAAAGTTTTACGTTTTAGTTGTATTTACTACTAAAACGTCAGCGACATGAATGGCGGACCACAGATCTGTGAATAACATGGATAGGACGTACCTACGAAATTAGCGTGCATACCAACGAAATTATGTGGCGAATAAAATGCCTGCCATTGGGTTGGACTCCAGATATAATCGATATCGACATTGAGCCGGTTAGAGGTAAATACATTACTGTAGATTTAGAAAAATTATGAAAATTGATATTTTTAGTAAGTTACTTTAAATCTTTTGCCAGATTA
The DNA here is from genome assembly GCA_944739405.2 of Euclidia mi. Classification (NCBI taxonomy): domain Eukaryota; kingdom Metazoa; phylum Arthropoda; class Insecta; order Lepidoptera; family Erebidae; genus Euclidia; species Euclidia mi. The sequence continues at coordinate 14,543,516 of OX123184.2, read as the reverse complement.
GTTTATTCCATAATGCAAATGCGGGCGAACATGGTAAAGCAAAAAACGTCCCTTGTATCAAACATGTAACAAAATATACTCTGGTAGCCAATATCGATACTGTGTCGCTGTGAAAGTACCGAACATGAATGGCACCATACCTATCGTTATGAAACACAGAGCCACACTGAAATACCATGAGGGGGTTAAAAATCAAAATTGATTAATCAATTTTATTTATTTGTTTTATCTGTATAATAATTATAATTATACAATCCTTGCGTTACTGACTGCCTGACAGATAAGCTACAGCCAAAACTATAAGGTGCAGGAAGCTGATATTTGGCATGTATGTTCTTTGGGGATCGCAGGAGTGCACTAAGAAGGAGTTTCTTGAAATTCCCACGGCATCGGACAAAAATAGTCAAATAAAAAAATGTGCGCTTGTAGCTGCGGGCGTCCTCTTGTTTATAAATAAAATTATTTTCTTCAACGTTTAATTGCTAGGAATTCTCGCATACAGTTGCTGTTCATGTTATCTGTTGGCAAAAAACATAATATAATTATTTTAACTCCTCATTTTCCTCAACATAGGGCAGAATGCAGCGGTTTTGGGTTTTATCTAATCAGGGCTAAGTAAAGTAAGTTAGTCAAATTTCGCTTTTCCTTTACTAGGTACAGACAAAATTGGTGGTATGTTTCAATATTATAGTTTGTGGATGTATCTATTCATTACGGACATATCGATAACCCATAGTTATAGTTATAGTTGGTCGTGGGTAATCCGCACTTAGCCACTTACTTGGGCCATTGTGCGTATGTGGCGACTTCATTGACGCCGACTACTCATACCACCTTAGTTCCTTCCAGAAAGCCATTAGTTGGCTGGTGTCGTTTAAAGCTTCACTCATGGTTCTGGGGTTGTTCAGCATCTTTGCCCGTTGATCACTCACACTTGCACAGTGCAGAATGACGTGAGCGGGTGTTTCTTCGGTTTCCATGCAGCCCCTGCACAGTGGGCTGTCCGTAACGCCTATGTTGAATAGGTGCTTGTTGAGTGGACAGTGGCCGGTTATTATGCCCGTCAGATGCTTTAGTGTTTTCCTATTAGAATGCAGCAGCTTGTGTGAGAGTCGCTTGTTCAAGCAGGGGATGGCATCTTTTGTTTGTCTGCATTCTTTTATGTTTGCCCACTGTTTTTCATGTTCATGTGCGGTTCTCTCGCGTAGCCACGTTTTGATTTGGCTTGCTGGTATCGGTACAATCGGTTCGGGTCCCATTATCATTGTGTTCGATCCTTGCCGTGCCAGTTGGTCTGCGGCGTCATTGCCTGCGGAGTTGCTGTGGCCTTTAATCCATTGCAGCGTAACCCGATTCTTCTCTGCAATCTTTTGCAGCTCTAGGTGGCATTCCATGATGAGGCCGCTGTTAAAGCAGTTGCTGCCGAGAGCTTGTAGTACAGAGGCACTGTCCGTGATAATGCGTATAGCCAGGTCACTTACGTTCCTAGACACGATTGCTGTTGCGGCTCTTGTTATCCCAACACACTCGGCTTGGAATATGGTGTTATGGGTGCCAAGGGATGTTGAGATATTGATATTTAAGTCATGGGAGAATACGCCCGCACCCATCCCATACTTCGTTTTTGAGCCGTCTGTGTATACTCTGACTTCGTGTATACCAGAGCTGTCTTTGTGTTCCTCCTGCAATTGGATGCGATATTTTTTGTCAAAGACAAAAGTTTTAGGGATGAGATCGCAAGCGGCCTCTAGCATCGGGATCTCTTTGGTTAAGGTCCCTTTTAGGCGTGCGTGAGTAATTCGATCATCCTTTCTCCATAGCCCGAGCTTGTCTAGACGGATTGCTGCAGCGCCAGCTTCCTGCTGGATCATTAGGTGCAGCGGTCTTAGGTCCAGTAGTATCTCCAAGGCGGCTGTTGGGGTGCTCTTCATGCAGCCTGTTGTGGTCAAGCAGGCTAGGCGTTGAAGGCTCTGTAGCTTTTTTGTGATTGTGCTTAGTTGCGTGCGTGGCCACCACACTACTGCACCATATGTAAGCATGGGGCGTATAATGGCAGTGTAGATCCACAGGGTATTTGATGGTTTGAGACCCCATTTTTGCCTATGATTCTCCGACATTGCCAGAAGATTGTGCATGCTTTTGTTGTTTTTGTGCTGATGTGCTTGCCCCAGTTTAGCTTATGGTCAAGTATTACGCCCAAGTACTTGACTTCATTCGATAGGGTAAGCTCCGTTCCAAAGAGTTTTGGTGTTTTGCACATATGGGTTTTCCTTTTGTTGGTGAAAAGTACTAGCTCCGTTTTGTTGGGGTTAACCGTCAGTTTATGTTGGTTGCACCATTCCTCCATGATCCTGATGACTGCTTGCATCCGATTTCAGATCGTGTCTTCTGAGTCACCTTTGATCAGGATGGTGATGTCGTCTGCATAGCCGACCGTGAAGAATCGTCTGTCGTTTAAGTTCCGTAACAGATCGTCCACCACAATGTTCCACAACAGGGGTGAGAGTACACCTCCCTGAGGGCAGCCTTTTGCAACTATGCCCCTTGTGGTGGAGTTTACCGTGAATTGTATTGCCCTCTGTTTCAGCAGTTGATCAATCCAGCCACTAAGGGTTTGCTCAACTCCGAACTTTTTGAGGGCCCGGCTGATACTGTTGAACTTAGTTTTGTCGAAGGCACCTTCAATGACGGCCCCCAGTGTCATTAACTTGTTGGTAAGCGCTGTTTCAATGGTTCCCACAACGGAATGCAGCGCCGATTCAGATGACCTGCCACTTCTGTAGGCGTGTTGATGTGGGTGTAGTGGATTGCGCAGTAATGCGCCCTCACGGAGGTATCGGTCTGTAAGTCTCTCCAGTGTTTTCAATAAGAAGGAGGTCAAGCTGATGGGTCTATATGCTTTCGCTTGTGAGTAGTCAGTTTTGCCAGGTTTTGGGAGGAATATGACTTTAACTTCCCTCCAACTGCAAGGTATATATCTGTGCGCTATTGAGGCCCTGTAGATATCGAGCAGGTGCGGCACAATCGTTGTGCATTCCCACTGTAGGAATGCTGGTATGATTTCATCCAGGCCTGCGGATTTGAATGCATGGAAGCTGTCTATTGCCCATTTCAGCCGGTCTGTAGTGACCACATTTTCGGCTACCAGCCAGTCTGTTTGGGTCGGTGGTCTGTAGTCTGACTCGTCCCACAGACGGTCATTGGTTACTTCACAACCTAAGAAGTGAGTTTCAATTGGCACTTGGCTAATTTCGGCGTCCGTAGTTGCGTAGGTTCCATCTTGCTTTTTAATGGCGCCAAGGGTTTTGTTGCTGTCCTGAGACAAGATCTTTTTCACCCTGGCTGCTTCATTCGTGGTGTTTATACCGCTGCAGAAACGCCGCCAGGACTCGCCTCTGCGGAATCTTATGCGTTTCTTGTAGTGTGACTGGGCTTCTTTGTATTTGAGCCAGTCTGCTTCCATTCTCGTGTTTTTAGCCCTGTTTAAGAGTTTCCTCAGGTTTTGCTTGAGTCCCTCTAGTTCTCTTCCCACCACTGGGTTTTGCTAGACGACTTTGGGAGTGTGCGTGCACAGGCTTGCTGATAACATGTTTGTATACATTCTGTTAGTAAGTTGGTGTTATGTTCTATGTTGTCAGTGCTAGTCGACATGTCCTTAAAATAGGATTTGTCTGCCTGTGATACGAGAAGCGTCTTGTATTTCGCGATGTTGGTTCTGCGAGGGTTGCGCCTAGGTTTTTGGACGTTCTCTTGCACACGTATGTCATAGCAGATTTGTCTGTGGTCTGCAAAGGATGGCTCAGCGGACACATGCCAGTTTGTGACAAGTTCCGCGGCCCCATCCGATGCTAGCGTTATGTCTACTATGGTTTGATATCTGGAGCTAACAAAGGTTGGCTCCGAACCGTTGTTAACTACAGATAGATTTGTTGAAAAGATGTATTCAGTCAAGATCTCACCTCGTCTGTTTGCGTCGGGGCTCCCCCACAGCGGATGGTGCGCGTTTGCGTCCGCCGAGAGGATTACCTGCCAGCCGTGGTCATCACAGTGCTGCACCAGCTCGGCCAGCTCTTTTGATGGGATGTCCTCATCGCCAGGCATGTAGACCGAAGCTAGTACTAACATCTGTTTGTTGGGCCCTGTTTGGAGTCCTACGGCAGTGAGGTCTCTAGAACAGAAGTTGGTTAGCAACAGTGCTGGTATTGTTCGGGGAATGTATATGCATGTTCTCGGTTTAGTGACCGAGCAGTTGTGCAGTAGCTTACCTCCGATGTTGTTTAGACCACATATGTTAAAATACGTGATTTGGGCTTGACTTTGGACACGAGCCTAACTTTTAATGCACATATCACAACAATATGCAAAAAGAGCTTCAAATCACTAGGTTTTGTGATTCGACAATCAATACCGTTTCGGAGTAGGGGTGCTATAATTGCGTTGTACTTTTCATTTGTTAGAAGTATTTTAGAGTACAACTCCGTAATCTGGGATCCACACGAAGACAAGTATCGTATGATGATTGAGCGTGTACAGCGGAAATTCTGTCGATTTCTGTACAAAAAGCTTTATGGCTATTATCCTTATTTATATCCGTCTCTGTTCGTGTCAGGCATGGTGTGTCTTGACACGCTGGCATTACGACGTAAGTGTGCCCTTATGTTGCACTATTACTTGCTACTCAATAATAAAATCGACGATGCGACCACACTGTCGCGATGTTCGTTATCGGCGCCGAACCACTACACTCGGTTACGCTCGCGCCGCTTGCTTGCCGCACCACAAGTGCGAACTAATACGGCGCTATACGCACCCACGTGTCATGCAGTTGCACTGCTTAACGCTCAGATTGCTCAGTATCCGGATGTACATATATTCTTCATACAGTTAAATACATTTATAAAAAAAGCTATACACTTTTTGTCAAATAATGACAACATTTAAAATAAGTAATTGGACTTAGTATTAATAAGTAACTATGTACTTACTATGTATTTTTGTACTATAATGGCTCACAACACGCATTGGGCAACTGTTAGTGTAGTGGGCAGTTGTAATAAATAAATAAATAAATAAAATAAATGTTGTCGCCTCTAATCCACGGCTCCTGGATTAGGGCTATTGTCTGTTGATTAACCTCCAGCAGCCTGCGTAGGGTAGCCGTTGCAATTTGTTTATGCTGGAGGTTAGTTTGTATGACTCTAGTCTGACGGAGAGTCGAGGACATTGCTGTCCATAGACTCCCCGTCAGACGAGTCGTGCTCGTCTTTTGCGTCCGTCGCAGCGGTGGGTTGTTGTGTAGTCGCTGCGAGCGCCGGTGTAATACGGGCTATGCCCGAGGTGCTTGGGATGGCTGGTACAGCTCGTCCCGTTGTGTCCTTACCTTCACTCGGCGTCTCCTTGGGCCCTACAGCTGCCGAGCTCTCCCCCCCGCTGGAAGCGTGGGACATTACGTACACGCTGCCAGCGAAGAAGGAAACCCGACGGCCGCGTCCCGTGATCTTGGGGATCTCGGGTTCCGGGATGCCCAAGGTAAGGTACACGCCGTGCTCCTGCAAGGATGCGCCGTACAATTGCCACGTTTGTACGGCGTACCAGGGGTTTTGGGCAATGAGGAGATGGTGGATCTTAGGTAGCTCCATGGTGATCGTCCTCGGCAGCCACAGCGCTGCGCGTACGCGCTTCGCTATGTCTGACTGCCTGATGACGACCAGCCTGGTCCCCTCAATCGGCGATCTTAGTTTGGCTACTGTGTTTTTGAGCCACGTCAGTGAGTGTTCGTTCTCGCACCATAACTTCAGGACACCCTCCACTGCGAGAGGTTTGCCCCTAAAGGAAGGTGCGAGTGCCGGCCCATTATTTGGCGGTGTGGCGAAGGCAGTTTCAACTATACTCTCTTCAATTGAGAGTTCGAGCTGCTTCGCCTGTTCCACCGTCAGGTCCGTGGCGGGGGTGGTAGCGATGGCTACCATCAGCTGCGAGTTTGTCGCGTCTGCGTAGCTCTTACCGCTCTTAGGTGTGGCGTCTGTTTTCGCCCGTTTCGACCCGGCGCTGGGTGGTGTAGAGTCCTCAGGACGATCCCTCTTCGTGCTTGGTGTCGGAGTGGGATGACCTGGTGGCGCCGGATCGCGTCTTTTTGGGGCGCGTTTGCGGCGCGGCTCCTTGTTTCTACACGACGGCTGCGCAGCGTTACCAATCCCCACCGGAGGAGCGCGGCAGGGCGCCCCGGGAGCAGCCGTAGTTGGTGCGCCGCGCGCAGGCGGGAGTGCGCTGTCTGTTATTACAGTCGCGCCTCCCGCCGTCAGCGGCGCAACACAACCGTCCGGCTGCGTCGTCCGGGGTGGAACGTCCGCTCCACCGGTCGAGGTTTGGTCGCCGCGCTGGTTCTTTTTACCAGCCGTCGTGGTCGTAGTCGGGAGTGCGCTAGGTGATTTATTCGATGCGCTAACACCCGACTGTGTTGTTTGCTCACGTGAGCGTTTGTAACGGCGGTAGCGTTTACCGCCTCGTCTACGACTACCTGGATTCGCAGTCGACGCGGAGTCAACGTCCGCCTTTTGGCGTGCGTTTGCTCGACGCGGAGCGATGTTCCAGGTAGTGGACGAAGTGTGGGTTGCACGAGGCATGGCGTTGGCCAGGTCGTGCAGATTTAGTGTGTCTCTGTCTCGGCATTGTGAAACATTGCCCCCCCCCCCAGAATACGTGGGGCAGCCTGCGCACGATGGTGCAGAGAGGGATTCTCCAGCGTCACGGACGCTGGTACCATCCTGGGGTACGATACTATTTTGTTTCACCTCCATGATAATTTTTGTTGGTATGAGTCTGTGTTTGTGTATGTGTGTGAGTGTTTGAAGTGGTGTTTAGATGCGTGTGTGTGTGCGTCCATGTAAGAGTGTGTAGGTGTGTGTATGTGTGTTATTGTGCGTGTATAAGTGTGTGGGTATAGGTGAATGTGTCTGCTTGCGCGCGTGTTTTTGAGTGTGTCTGCACGCTGTATGTGTGTGGCGGCTGGAGGTTTTGGTTACGTCTGTTTCTTATGGAACCAGACCAACAATGGGCGGCAACCTCGGGAAGGATAGTCCACCAGCCTTGTCCTAGGGATCTGCACGACCTGCGCTACACCTATGACCATTCGCCTAACTCTGCATCGGACGCTGATGCAGAGAGTAGAAGTAAGTCTAAGTCATTGATAAATAAAAGTGTGAGTTAGACCTACTTCCGCCCGAACCCTTCCTTTGAAGTAGAAATCGATAACTGGTTCGGCGATACACCGAAACCGTAGGGTTCTAGGCGACTTGGAGCAGGAAAATGGACTGTATTAGGGCGAGTTCTGGGTCGCCTAGAAAGGAATAAGGGAAGAGGAATAAAGGATTGGAATGGGAGAGATGATTGTGAGTGGGTGTGGGATATTCCAAGAATGAAGGGGACTTACCTTGTTCGGCAATCTTCTTCGTCTCAGAAGGGCAGTCTCCTGGTGGTTTCGGGATGAAGCTGCTTGATTCACTTCACTACACCAATCACCTTCACTTGAGAGCGGTTTATATAAGCGGTAATAATTATAGCGGGAGCGGCGCGGAGCGATACGGTATGGCTGAAACGTATTTTGCGAATCGAATGTTCTCGAAAGTTCTGGACTGTCTCTCGCGTCGACGATCGCCGCGACCAATCCGCGAAAGGCTTGCCCCTTCTTGGGAATGGGATAGAGAGGGATAGAAACAAAAGGCATCGCTCGCATTGGCCAAGCAGCGACCAACCATTGACGTTGATGGGATTAGTTTCGATGGAAAGGTAGATGGCGCTACCAATAACCCATATCGACATTAGCAGTAACATCACTACTAACCTCTAATACGTAAACATGGAAATTTCCAAACTACGAAAATAACAACATTTAGGCCATAACGAAGCTAAAAACTGTTAAATTAACAATCAAAATAACCTCTTATCACAATATTTTGTACAAATACTAATCCAATTCAACAATATAAGTCATAACTTGTTACTTACTTGTGAAGAGTACATTTGTGTTGATTATAGCTTTATCTCGCACTGCACAGTTCAATTCAACACTTAGGCATAATTTAATGATCCCTAGCAAAGCCTGATGCACTAATTCATCTGGTTTTTTTAGAAATATTTATGCAGAAAAACAAAATTATTATGTTCGATACACAACGATTTGACAGCAAATGTACCACAAAACTTGGCGAACAATATGGCGACACTGGCACGATTGACGTTTCTAATAAAGTATTGCCATGATGAATGTGTTCAGTAAACTATGGCTGTCTTTTTTCTGACAGAAATATCCCTAAGACAAAACGAGACAACATTATGTTTGGTGGCTTTATGTCGATTTCATATATATTTGTAAAATGTAATGTATCCATTTGTATGTACTATTTGTCTTCTCCATATATATTCTTAACTCAAAGTGGCGGACGTACTGTTTGACGTAATGCTCTCTGATTGGTGTTCACTGTCACAAGAATAAAAACATTATTTTTAGTTTTAGAATCCTAAAAATAACATTAATCATACCTTTTTATAATAAATAATAAACTTTATTGACATCTTAAAATCATAATGAATCTATAGATACTACAATCAAACCGATTGATTCTTAGTGGACATAAGCCTATAGTTGTGGCGGTTCAAGTCAACTTTGATACTATTTTGGCTCTTGTGGAATGTCAGCATGACTGAATATGCGTCTATAGTGTTAGGGTCAAGTCACACCAAAACGGGACGCGACGCGACGATGCGCGCACATTTTCATAGAGCAACTCAAAATATACTTTATTTACAACACGAAAACATACACATTTGCGCGATGCATCTCGTGGCGTCGCGCTGCGCAGCGCAAAACCACTGTTCTCTTCAAACATCGTCGCGTCGCGTTGCTTTTTGGTGTGAACTGACCTGACTTTAAAACAGACAGGCGTATATTGTGCATTATTAGCAAACTGCTAGTTGAAGTATCCTGCAAATAATATTTTCGCCTGCTATCTTACGGTTTTGAAGATCTTTTTTTTTATATTACACGTTTGTAGTGTATCTTTGTGTTTCGTAATTTGTCGAAGATCCGACCACCTTTGAAGTAGACATCTTCTGGAGTGGAAACTGCATCTTGGTAAACGTAGCGTTATATGCCTTCTGGCTAGGTGGAGTGACGATTTACGAAAGCGGGTTTTAAATTGTCTTTCGGGATATATACCACGTAGGTTAGATTAGGTTACCTTTGTTTCTATTAACCGATATTTTAGCAGTGTTGCAAGCAGCATGGTCACGGATGTACTGAATATATACACCTGAGTAGATCGACATTGACCAAGAAAGATCAAATTCCTAGAATAACGTAAAGTGGCTGACAGCACCTAGATAGAAAGAGCCGGCAATCGAGCTCAGTAGCGTGTCATTGTAGAGGCCTGTATCGAGCAGTAGACTGCAAAAAGCTGATGATGCAGTCTTTAAGTACTTGGATTCGCTCGAACAAAATACCTTCTAAAACCTTTCTGATTAGCAAAAACATTCCAAACTATGACAAAACGTCGCAGTAGTGACTAGCAACCGCGCCCAGTTCATTAGAACAAAAATTGGCTTAACTGACTATAGATCCGATTAAAAGATATTCATAATTCAATCAAAGTTTGGAGCTATGTACCAGTAATAGGCTGCACTTTGAAAATAAAAATGTTATGTATTCGGTTATTTATCTGTAGCTTTAAACTAAGCCTACGTCAAGAGGCTTTTGATAAAGATAAGTTTTTTTTTTCTAATGTGTTTTTGTGTTTCATGACATTCAGATAGGCCTAAATCCCCATCCAATAAAGTGCATTTTTACCAAATTAATACATATAGAGTGTACGGGACCACTTAAATCTACATTCAGGTCTGTTGTTTGCATAATAAATCAGTTTAAAAAATACTTTATTTCGATGTTACCATGTCACTGCTCTCACACCTTCATCCGATTAATGGAATAAAGGGAATAACGATCATATTTCTACGGTGTTGCCGTATTATTCAGGTTTTCATTCGATATGAATTGACACAATGTGTGACATTCCGGGAAACTGTGAACCCGATTCGTTCGCTGTGAGTTACGCACAAACTATTGGATAAAATTTTGTTCTCTACATCATATAGATGTAGAGCAGAAAATTTGCTGTTACAGTATTTTTTTTTAATACAACTAAGTACATACTCACATTTTAAGCTTTTCTACATAATTATGTATGTGATATGCGGCTTTTTCAGTTATATTGTGTAGTACCTAGTACCTAAGCCTAACCTACCTTGTCATATTTCATAATTCTAATGCAATCGCACCCTTTAGATTGTTTGTTTTTCGTGTGAGTGTGTGGCCAACTCTAGTGTCGAGGTTTTCAGACCGCCCGAAGGACTCCGTCATGGCCTAACGATTTTTATACTAAGGCAAGAACCGGGACCGGCAGCTTTACGTGACCTCCGAAGCACGGTAGCGCTCAGGTGTAAATGCCACACGTGGTCACCCATCCAAGTGGCGACCTGTGCAAGCGTTGCTTAACTTTGCCGATCTGTTACGAACGGCAAGCCAAGTCTCGCTATAAACGCTCCAAGATCATAATGTTGATATATCAATTTACTAGTGGAGGCAGCTATACCGGCACGTTTTATTATAATTTCCCGATCCCGTTTGAATATCAGGTAATCTCTTCTACCCTTACGGTCTCCAAGGAACATATATGCCAAATTTCATCTTGTTGCGCCCATTAGTTTTGAATGTGCGTTGTCTGTCAGTCAGTAACTCAAGAATTTTATATAATTATATATCTTTTATAGACTCACGCCTTTATTCCCGAAGGGGTAGACAGAGGTGTAATATTACACCCACATTTTGTCATGAATTTTTCGGTCCCACGTAATAGTGGGCGAGCCTATAGCCGTTACCGGGCACATCACCAGACTCCGGGCTGCTACTGAGAATTCGAAAAAACCCAGTAACACTTTTGCCCGACCCGGGACCTCCGCTCAGCAGTCACATAAGCTATCCGCTGGACCACGGAGATATACAGATTTTTCAGAAAATTAGAAAAACTATAATTATTAAAACTCACTATAAACTATTGTATGAATTTACGTAGTGATGGCAAATAATTCCCTTTAATATAGTTCCTAGCAACACAGCAATACCAGAAATATTCACAACAAACATCTCCATTCTAAAACTGAGTTATTATCCCTATAAAGATAATTTTCGTTTTAAAACAAGTGGTAATGAGTGGGCGGCATGCAACGTGGGTTTAAATTGACAGCGAAACAAGATAGCTTATTTGTTACTGATAAGCTTATACATACATAGAGTTATAAAACCGTAGTGATAGGTATGTCTATTACGATACAAACATACAGCACTAAGGCCTCCCTCACATTGTTCATGAGCGTTCCTTGAGCGTACGCTCGGCGTCCGTTCGGCGTGCGCCCGGCGTTCACTTTGTACTACAGAATGAACGCCAAGCGCACGCCGGGCGTACGCTCGAGGAACGCTGTCGCCCAATGTGAGGTTGGCCTAAAACTTATATTCTGTCAAATCTTTCAAATTGTCAGGTTCAAATAAAAAGCGGAACACGAGCTGCAAGGCAAAAGTCTTGAGAGCACTCGGGATAACGCTAAGGCTATGACGGTGGTGATGGTTAATTTTTTTAATGCACTGAAACAACAACGACGTCTGGCCTGTTATTACAAACAATTTGTAGCGGTAGCTACATACAACTGAGGCCATCTAGCGAGCGACGACGAAGTCTCAACAACAACAACACGGTGACATCTATCGGACACAATGCGACGGAAAAACAAGGTGCTGAATCGCACACGCACTGACTGCACGGTTGGCGTCACAGAAATATATAGTAATAGAACGGTGACACGGGCGTGGCGCGCGTGCCAAACTATTGCACTATAGTGCATGTGTTTTCGAACGCATTCGCATTACGCATCGCGTCTCCCTTTCGCGCGCTCAGGAGGTAAAAAAACATTAAATTCGTTACGAATATGCCATATTGTGCAGTTTCCAATTGTAAAAATTAAAAGTGATGCAAAAATATGGAAAAGGGAGGCATTTCATATCACCAGTAAGTATTTAAATTGAGTAAAACTTAAGATTATTGAGATTTAAAACAAGTGGGCTACTTTTACCATGTTTGTCTAATAAGAACATCATCGTTCATTTCTTCGTTATGTTAAATTTCCATTGCTTGAATTATACGATACTTTGTTGACATATTTATGAAATAAACACGCAATGTACGGCGAGATACGCGATATTCACAAGATACCAAAAACAATAACAAATCAGGGGCCACGGGTCAAATAAATAGCTGTGATTGGTCAGCGCGCGCTAGGGATTGACGTTCGGTTTATGGTTACGTTTTAAATTTATCGATAAATAAAAGGAATATTAATTCGAATTAATTATTATGTCTCTGGCTGTCTCTCTCTCTCTCTTATAAAGAAAGCAAGCAACATGTTCATGCTTTCAGATCACGAAAATGACATCTATTTGGAAATCCAAGATGGCGGACGGGACATTTTTTATAAAATTAATATGGGTATCATTTTCGGGGTTTTCATGGATTCTGGTCACGAAAATGACATCTATTTGGGAATCCAAGATGGCGGACGGGTCATTTTTAATCAAATTAATATGGGTATCATTTTCGGGGTTTTTATGGATTCTGGTCACGAAAATGACATCTATTTGGGAATCCAAGATGGCGGACGGGTCATTTTTAATAAAATTAGTATGGGTATCATTTTCGGGGTTTTTATGGATTCTGGTCACGAAAATGACATCTATTTGGGAATCCAAGATAGCGGACGGGACATTTTTTATACAATTAATCTGGGTATAATTTTTGGGGTTTTCATGCTTTCTGATCACGAAAATGACATCCATTTGGGAATCCAAGTTGGCGGACGGGACATCTTTGATCACGAAATAGATGGTGATGTTGAATTACCCATCCTTTTAAACATCGGAGACGATACCCATATTTTATTTTTTTTAAATCCCATCCACCATCTTTGATCACGAAATAGATGGTGTTTTTGAATTTCCCATTCCTTAAAATATCGGAGACGACACCCATATCGACTTTTAAAAAAATCCCGTCCGCCATCTTTAATTTCCTATCCGTCATCTTTGATCACGAAATAGATGTTGTATATGGATTCTCCATCCCGTATATCAACGGAGACGATACCCATATTGATTTTAAAAAAAAATCCCTTCCACCAACTTTGATCACGAAATAGATGGTGTTTTTGAATTTCCCATTCTTTAAAATATCGGAGACGATACCCATATCGACTTTAAAAAAATCCCGTCCGCCATCTTTAATTTCCTATCCACCACCTTGAATCACGAAAAAGATGTTGTATTTGAATTTTCCATCCCTTTTAACATCGCAGACGATACCAATATAGATTTTTTTTATTTTCCCATCCGCCATCTTTGATTTCCCATCCGCCATCTTCGATCACGAAATAGATGTTGTATTTCGATTCCCCAACCCTTAAAATATAGAAGGCGATACCCATATTGTTTTTTAAAATTTTGTCATCCGCCATCTTTGATATTCTGTCCGCCATCTTGAATCACTAAATAAATTTCATATTATTTAATCAGCATCCCGAAAATCTCGAAAACGATACCCATATAGATTGTATCCTATTCGTTAAGCCTTTTTTTTGCCTTTGACCCAACCCTCCCCCTTCTCGTTTGACCAAATTTACTATTTTTGTCTGGCCCCTAAAAGTTGTGGCGTAATTTTATATAGCCTTTCGGAATAATTGGGCTATCATAGGCAATACTAATTTTTAAAAGCCGACTGCTAGTTCCTGAGATTAGCCGACACTATCTTTTAGCCTTTTTAGCCTTTTGCCCGGCCACAAAGGGTCGAAACGTTATGTTATATAGCCTATAGCCTTCCGGAATAACTAGGCTACCGTATACAAAAAGAATTTTTCAGATCCGACCGGTAGTTCCTGAGATAAGCGCGTTCAAACAAACAAACTCTTCCGCTTTATTACATTAGTATAGATATTTTATAATACGAATATAGTCAAAAGTTTTGTAAGATTTCAATACAGATTTTTAACTAAATAAATACGTTTTATTTTTAAAACAGTATACTATAACCAAACTATTCATAATAAAACATTTTACATAAACAATAACATAATTTCATTTTCCATAGCTCTCACATCGATAATAATTCCTTAGTGTCCCCTCACTATCTATACGTCACTGTGGGCGGGGCTTGCTAAAATGTGGCACGCGCGAAATGTACGCGATGACGTGACATTCACCGTTCTATTACTATCTATTTCTGTGGTTGGCGTAGTGGTTTAAGCGGTCGCCTCGCCGCTTGATACTGCGCCGAGTGTTGTGGGTTCGATCCCCACTTTGACAACACTTTGTGATGTTCATAATTTGTTGTTTCGAGTCTGGGTGTTCATTGTGTCCGTTGGTTGTATGTTTGTAAAGTCCCCCGCGACACAGGATTTATTCCTAGTGCGGGAGTTGTCTTTTAAAAAAACAAAACAAAACAAAACAAAACATGCAGAGTTCGCGCGCCGAGTTGTAAATATACATCTGAAATACGTCCGTCGGACTGACAGCCCACCAGGCACGATCACCCAGCCTGGTTAGAGGATCCTCCCTCTAATTGGAGTAACACCACACCCTTATCCTCCACATTGGTGACCCCGACATGATCTGAAGCAACCTTCACCGGTCAGATCGGCAGCAGCAACTTCGTCGTCATCCTCGTCTCGCCTCTCTCCGCACTTCACCAGATGGGCGTTAATCAAGTCACCGCGCCGCCAGCCAGCATCTTCGGCCAGGGACCAACCATAGGTCATGCAGGCTTGCATGCCTGGTCTTCCCTGCAACCACTCCAGCGTCTATGCACAGCACACTGCACACGGTTCACGTAAGAAGAGGACATCTCTCACCAGCAACGCAGCAGCTAGCCACTACGCAGCAACCCCGCAGCATCTCCCCGACTCAACGTGGGACACTCACTGCGCAGAACCTTCGCAACCCCTGTATATATACAACATCTGAAATACGTCCGTCGGACTGACAGTCCACCAGGCACGATCACCCAGCCTGGTTAGAGGATCCTCCCTCTAGTTGGAGTTACACCACACTTTATCCACCACAAATGAATAAATATAGCCCCAGACTATGTTCTAAATTTAAACAATTATTAAAGTAGTTTACATTCTACGGATAACGAAAGTCTGACAGAGAAGATATATAAGGCTAATGTGAATGGGACAGAGCGAAGGGGAAAACCTTGGCGGACGTTCTCTGACCAGATTGGAGACATCCTAAAAAAGGACAGGTCAGAAGTACCCTAAACAGAAGAGCATGCATGAGAAACTTGATGGAAGTGAATGAGGAGGATCGTTGCAAATGGTGTTCCGTAGTCTCTGCCTACCCCTCCGGGAAGCAGGCGTGAGTCTATGTATGTATGTATGTATATTCTACACAACATTTGTTGCAAATAAACGCGGACATTATGTAGATGCTTCGCAATGTATTTTTAGTCTAGGTAGGTATAATAACTTTTCCGTGGGAGGCGTGGATTTGCGATAAAGTATGCTACCAGCGATTCACGTGACCACGTGGCTAGGCGATGTCCAGGACACCGCAGTGGTTTTAGTAATTAGTCTCCGAACATCTTTAGGGGAACGTCTCAGACATCTAAAGCTTCGCACGCTCCTGCTTTACCCATTATGCTGGCATAGCCGACCCGCATTAAGATTTCAGCCGCAAGTACAAAAAGGGGTACATATATAACATTTCAGTGACGCAGATAGGTCCAGAACTAAACTTTAAACTCTATGTAGTCCATGTTCCATATCAGGCGGATATCAAATCTGCAAATCCGGCATGATAAAGCGGCGTACAATTAAATCGTCACGCTATCCAACCAGTAATCATCATAATGTCATACATTCCCGTATAAAGACGTTAAGCTGCGCTGGTCCTTGAAGTAAGATAGTATCTGACGTCAGACTGAATGTGGCTCTGTCAGTGGTCTGCCGCGCGTACTTGTGTTGTGTTGCCAATATCCTGTGTGTCCGCGCGACTGGCGTGTGGCAACACTAGGAATATAGAGTAGAAGTGTTACTAGCCGCAAAGTTCATAAAAGGTTAATTTTCTGTTTAACCAATTTTCTAAATAATTTTAGATTATGTTGTCAACTAAAAAACAAATTGTCAACTCATTATTTGGAAATTCTCTCTCTTACAAATTAGAAGCAGTTTTGATTTTCTTTTTTTTTAAAACAAGTACAATATAACAAAGAAAACATATCGGTACCTTTAAGGCGCAAAGCGTTTTTATGCATCCATGCCTGCACTACTTTTTGCGTGAAGTGTAAGTTTACACTTTGTGTAAGCGTAATGCAAAAGTTGTGCAAGTTGTCCTCAATCAGTCGTGAGCTGCAATATGGATTTTTAAGCACTGAATGGATGTTCTTGCCATTTCTTGGTTATGAGAATGTCTTGTCCATGTCTCAGGCAATTTCCAACCGATCACCACTGAGGCTTTTATCACCGATGTTTATAGCTAGCTGAGCCCGCAATTACACTCGTTAAAGGCTACGGTTACGCATCCGTGGCTTATAGCCTATTGTTATTATAGCCTATAGCCTTCCTTGATAAATGGGCTATCGATCCAGTCGTTCTTAAGATTAGCACGTTCAACCAAAAAAACGTACAAAATAAACATTTCACCTTTACAATATTAGTATAAATAGGAAAACTTACCAACTTTGGGGTGAGGCGATGGACAGGCATGGGTAGTCGTTGGCGATTAGTCTTGATATCTCCAAAGCCTTCGATAGAGTCTGGCATCGTGCACTTCTTTCCAAGCTTCCAGCCTACGACTTGCCGCCTCGATTGTGCAACTGGGTTGCCAGCTTCCTGAATGAGCGCCGTATACGAGTCCTTTGTGACGGTGAATCATCGAAGTTTCTCCAGGTGAATGCTGGTGTGCCTCATGGGTCCGTGTTATCGCCCACGCTTTTTCTTCAGCCTATCAATGATATGCTCACTTTTGGGGGCATACATTGCTATGCAGATGACAGTACTGTACATGAGCGATATCTCGGACACCCTGCGGCTAAGCAAGCCGATACTGAGGAGTATAGGCGAACACTTGTTGCTGAGCTTGACCGGGGAATTGCATCTCGCATTGGGGTGATGAGAACTTGGTTGAGTTCAACGCCAAGAAAACACAGGTGTGCGCATTCTCAGCCAAGGTATCTCCATTCCTTCCCCATCCCTCTCTTCTGGACACTCCTCTACCGATTCAAGCCAGCCTCAATATCCTAGGTATGGACATACGCAGAAATCTCAACCAGAAGAACTACATCGAGGGTGTCATCAAATCCGCATCTCGGAAACTCGGAGTCCTGAACAAGGTGAGGAGGTTTTTTACGCCGGAGCAGTTGTGTCTGTTATACAAGACCCAGGTTCGCTCCTGCGTGGAATACTGCTCTCACCTTTGGAATGGCTCCGCTCAGTACTTATTGGACGCCCTCGATAGGTTGCAGCGGCGTGCTGTCCGTATCATCGGGGATCCAGAGGCCACTTAGACTCTTGAGTCACTGCAATTACGCAGAGACGTGGCCTCAATGGCTGTCTTGTACCGTATCTATCACGGTGAGTGCTCCGAAGAGCTCTTTCAACTAATCCCACCCTGTCCTTTCCTATCCCGAACGACACGTGCTGGGTTGAGGTGCCACACTTACACGGTAGAACAGATACCGTCACGCACCAAACGGTTCGGCGCCTCTTATCTCTGCCGTACCATTAAGATGTGGAACTCTTTACCAGTCCACGTGTTGCCCTCCAATTATGATCCCGGGTCCTTTAAGCGGGGCGAGAAAAAAATTTACTCAAGGCCGTCAAGGTGAGGGCCATCATGCCATAATGCCATGCTGGCTGCTGGGATGATGGCCATCACTATGGGACTTCACTGACTGCTTTACATCAGGCAGCATGGAGTCAATTTGTTCGGCAGAAAAAAAAAAAGGTTGCAGCTGGCAATTTGAACTCGGTCAAAGTTTGAAGTTAACCCACCCATTGTGTGCTCTACTTTATTTCTAGCAAACAAAGAGCAAGTAGGTGCTGCTTCTATTCCATTTCAGTCAAACAAAGAATGTCTGTCGATTGTCATACAGAGTGATGTTAAATGTTATCGAAGCATCGGCACCTAAATCTAAATCAAAATATACTACAGAATTCAAAACAAATTGTACGGCATTTGTATGTGAACGTACCTACCTACCTATGTAATATTTCATACAGTTGACTGACTGACCGACTGACTGGGGACTGTTGTCAGCTCAGCACATACCTACTACACTTATCACGTCTATACACTGATGAGCTGTGCTACTGCGGCAGTGTTTGTACTTTGATTACAGGATGTCTTAAAATAAGAATCGCAAAAAGCATATAAGTATCGCAAATAAGACCCGCTAAATCAAATTGTATGATGTATCATCATCATCATCAGCCCTTTATGTTGTCCCACTGCTGGGCACAGCCTCTTCTCACTATGAGAAGGATAAGGCCATAGTCCACCACGCTGACCAAGTGCGGGTTGGCAGACTTCACATGTCTTTCGACATTATTGAGAACTCTCAGACATGCAGGTTTCCTCACGATGTTTTCCTTCATCGACTAGCAAGCGATAATTAACAACTTAATGTATGCTGTATACAAACTGAAAAAGTTGAAAATCGTTTATGTAATATATATTTCCAATCTGTTAGATGTTCTACGGCTGAGATGGTAGTCATACCGATTTGAGAGACGAATTAAAATGTAGGCTATTTTTTTTTTGGATTTAAATCTTAGTCCCATTGGCCATTTAACAGGTACACGATTTTCTCTTGTTCTTCACCAAAAAGGGCTGTGCTGTACCTAAGTTTATACTAGCGTCTTTCCAACTTCCTTGTATTTTCCTTATTACAAGTTCTGCTGATAAATAATCAATTACCTAGGAGATGTGTCTGTACTTATTCTCAGAGGGATTCCCTAGCTTCATTGAACACCAAAATTAAATACACTATTGCAACCTGTAAAAAAAACGTAAAAATTCGGCATTTTAGGTACTCCACATATTTCTAACACCAACACTTATTAAAGCGTAGCTATCTATAGAATGATTTAGTACAGTAATAACAATAGTACAGCCCAGATGAGTTAATACTAATAGTCAGGTTACCTGTAAGGCCCTTCGTGTACAAGGCTACGTAAAACTGTTGACTAGAGGTTGGTTAACAGCGTCGCCGACTACTGTACCGCACTACCTGTCAGCCAGGATCCCTATCCTACCTGGGACGAATGCAGAGGCTACGGGACTTAATCTCCCCTTTCTTTCTCACCAAAAGCCTGTAATCTCTCACGACAAAAGACTTCAATATTTCCCTTGATACCCTTTAAAACCTTCCCTCACCTGGTGAGTGTGCTTGAGGGCCACCAGATTCAAGCCCTCTCCCAAATTAAAATATACAACGCAAATATACAACGTACCTAAGTAGCGGAGATTTACTTACCCTTGTGAACGAAAGGCCTTACGATTCAACGCGGTGTGATCGTTCTGCACATGAGATACTTGTGACGTTAGTATCGCAGCTTTACGTAGCGTGTGTACGAAGGGACTGTAGATGTCGGCTGCACGCATCCATATTGGATGCGATGCCACGCCGCCTGTTACTGAACCATATAAAATTCTGATTGGCTTCCCGATTATATTACTGAAACCGCCGTAATAAATATACGAATACGTGGAATATTAATACATCTGTTCGTTTTATGACAACTCGCGAATAAATTGCAATTAAAATTGGAATTGACATGTAACGTTCGCCGGATTATTTATTTGTTTTTTTTATTGCGGTAGTAAATAACCACGGTAAGTACTATTTTTACATACAACCTTTGATGAAAAGTAGTTACTGAGCACAGCAACTATTTTTAGCTGACTAAGATGTCTAAGGTGTTTTTTCTGATTATACGTATAGCTTGCATGCGAAACTAGAGTAAATAATGTCATTATGTCTACCCTGATAAAAACCTTTGGAGCCAAGACAAGACTACACTAAGATCTATATTCTTGATGCTTTTATGGCATGTACAATAAATAAGTCAAAATAGGCCTCAATATGAAACAAGGTCTTACTTAATAACCACAAAATTTAGTCGGAGATTTAGGCAACTTAGATCATCTTTCAAATAAGGTCCTTCAAAGTGGCTAAATATTAGTCTACGTCCTAGTACGTCCCTATTCTAACTTAAACACAGAACAATTTACCTACAAAAAACGGATCACAGCAAACCCAAACAGAGGGAAAGTCTAAACTCAATTCTTAAGTCTAGTTAAATATAAGGTATATATGTATAATATACTATTCAGTCAACACCTTCAAATAAAACACGTAATTATTACCATCCATGGCTCTTATAAGCTTCATGTCGATAAAATATTTCATTCGCTTTTACGTAAAATAATGTACAAGTAAATCATAATCGCACGCTTCTCCACATAAATGCCAACTAACCAAACTCTTAAAGCCCATTCATTCCTAACCCTAAGCTTTTTCCCGTCATTTATTTTTTCCCAAGGAAACTGCTAATAGCCCTGATGGCGTTTACAGGACAAATGGCTAAAGGGGGCCGGGAGGGATAATTGGATGCAAAAACTGAAGGAGCCCAATGGGGAAGGGCGAAATGGCGGCAAAGGAGATGTATTTGTACGGATCTAAGATTTAAAAGAAAACAAAACGTGTCAGCTTGTTACAACAGCAGGAAATTAATATTTATGCAATTTACTTTACCCGCTCTAATCCTGTTCGTTTTAAAAAATATGTTTTTCTTGTGAATTCAGCGTTTATTACATTCGGCCACGTGTTTTGATTTTTTTTGTAGGTATTTCTTAAATTTGCAAATTTGGCTCAGTGATCATGGTCTTTGGGACATCAAATTTTTTCCACGTGGGAAATGATAGAGACTGCTCCTGACAGTATATAATTTAACAAGAAGAACATCTTGTTGCAAAGCAGTATATAGTAAACGGAGCTCTAATCATCATCATTTAAATCACTAGCAAATTATATTAGACAAATCAATGATGTCATTAAAAGGATTGCTAGGTACCAGACGCTGTCGATTTAAAGATGGCTTCTTTCACATAACTATCTATAAAATACTAAAATGTTGACTAAGAAGATACTCCCAGATCTTAAAATATCATCATAACTAACTTTGTGTTCTGATGGAAGTTTTACGTAACTAAGTACTTTTCAAAAGTTTTACCAACTTAGATATTATTCTTCAGTGAAATAAATAGGTTCAGAAAACTTTCTCAAAAATATTTAGATTAAAAATTATGAAGTTTAGAAATTATACAATAACAGATAAGAATATAATAGGTAAGAAGGTACTTGAATTTCTTTCTTGTAGTTCAGTACTATAAGGTTTTGAAAGGGCTTATTGTGAACATTTATTTAGGTACGTACATATGGGCGTGTGATGTGTTTATGAGGCAAATTTTGCATTTATGTGTTTAAGTAAAATTTTATTTTTCCTATCCAACATCCTTCCCAAAACGCTGGCTGACCACCATGCGTATCCTTGATCCTGGTCTTGTTGGCTAGATCCCGTGATGGGTGATGCCGTGTGTTGGCTAGATCCCGTGATGGGTGATGCCGTGTGTTGGCTAGATCCCGTGATGGGTGATGCCGTGTGTTAGCTAGATCCCGTGATGGGTGATGCCGCGTGGGCTAAATCAACCCTATGTGGGTGATGCCGTTTGTGGGCTAGATCTCTATGTGGGTGATGCCGTTTGTGGGTTAGATCCCTATGTGGGTGATGCCTGTGTGCGCTAGATCCCGTAATCGGTGATGCCACGAGTTGGCTTAGCTATGGGTGAAGCATTGTTTGTTAGATCCCGTGATGGGTGACGCATGCCACAGGCTAAGATCCTATGACTAGGTGAAGCCTTGTAAATAACTTTTAGTTCATTCTGTATGATAAACGCTTATTTATGTAATTTTTATATTCCTTATTTTTGTTTGTTATGCTGTTTATTCTGTAACCGTTAAATAATCAGCGCGATGATCGCGCTGCATCAGAATGGTCGTATGGGCGCAAATTAATTTATAATGATTATATTGTTACGAAAATGTTAGTTATATTTAAGATTGATATTTAAATAACTATTAGTGAACACAGAACTGAGAACTTCACTACTTTACAATATTAGACACAGATTGGGTATTTATTTTTCGCTTAGTTATTAAGATAACTCCAGAAACTTTCAAAGTAAAATCAATTAGTATTATATAACATTATTCTGACACTTATTTTTATGTTAACGGTAATAAATAACATGCGATTAGCGCCATCTGTTGGTGAATATTGTAAAGCAGTGATTGGTTAATAAAATAAATTTGTTATGTGTATAAAATAAATCATTTGGTGTTGTGCAAAATTCATTACAATATTAATGTTGATTTTTTAACTATATTTTATAATTCATTGTAAAGTAATTTCAGTTATATGTTGTAAAGGAAGTGGCAGTTGTTAAACATTAAGTTTAATGACGGTTAGTGTATAAAAAGGACTGTAGGTCACATTTTAATTCAATTCTGTGCTAGAAATCGTCTGAAAATAAACCAAGTAATATTACGCGAGTGTTTTTATTATAATTAAGTCTGGACACCATAACCCCGGCGTATCGCCGACAGCAGCGGTTGGATAAACGCCCCCTAAGAGACTTCAGGATCTACGGTTGGCGCGAGAGTGATGGGTCTCTTGACTTGGCCGCCATTACCAATGATGACCTGAAAACTGATGCGACAAGCACTTGGAAGCCGTGTTTGGCGCTAGTCAACCCTGATCGGAGACCGCACGATGTGTCAGAGTTATGGCGAGCACGTCTACACTTCACATGAGGCCATGTGCGAGCGAGAGCGACAGAGCGACTACGACGGGATGCACGCACCGGGGTGTGCTGTGGCGTGAACGCTGTTCTGCTCTGAGTGCTA
Organism: Euclidia mi; assembly: GCA_944739405.2. Classification (NCBI taxonomy): domain Eukaryota; kingdom Metazoa; phylum Arthropoda; class Insecta; order Lepidoptera; family Erebidae; genus Euclidia; species Euclidia mi. Next base: position 14,520,399 of record OX123184.2, on the reverse strand, counting down.
CCAGAGCTGCAGAGGTTGCAGATGCGGGTTGTTGATGCACTGACCACAGGTATTTATCTAGAGCTGATTTGATTAGTTTTTGAGAAACATCCTAATTTTATAAATTATGGTGCTTACATGATTACCTACTGTACCCGTTAGGATTACCAGATAAACATTATACAGTCAAAATTACGAAAGTTATACCCCAAATAGAACTTATAGGTAACTGTTGTTTATCCACGTTTGGTACATAGCAGTGCTACTGTGCTTATAGTCATGTTAAGCCGTCGGCTGGGGCTTTTGTCTGTTTATTAATCGTTAGGCCGTGTCGGAAACTCTCTGTAAAACTTACTTATCTACACAAAAAAGAGAAAAAGCTTTGTTGTTATGTGGTTCTACTAATATAATTATTAGTAAAGAACGGTATAACTGCCCTTTTCAAGTTGAAGCTCTGATACAGATCCATTGTATAAATTGCCTGATTTGCTTTCAGTTTAAATAAGCTAATCGATGTGCTGAATATGAATTCAATTGGAAGTCAATAAGTTATCCCAATAGTAAAACATAAAAGGAATCAAAACATTGTTTATAACTCTTGGTTACACATTACATAAGGCTTACTAACTGCATTACTTATGGCTAGTGCTCACGGCGTGATTAAATTAAGCCTCTCTTGATAAATGAATATCCACCACAAAAATAATTGTTTGCATAAAACCAGTAGTTACACAGATAAGTGCATTCAATAAAACAAACTTCAGTTTTATTATATTAGTACAGATATATATTCAGAAGGTAGATATAAAAATAAATTTGTGATACACATTTTAAAGTTAATATTTGTAAAGTTACAAAATAGGTTTTACTATATATTTGTGGGCTCTGTAGGTGCCTACATGATTTAATTTTAACATTATGTTGAAATTGCTACTGTCAACTTGCAGCTCAAGTTAAGGTTATATAATAAGACAAGGGAACCCGACATATCTTAATTTTTGTCGCTTAATTTTATACCTGTACCTATAGAATGATTTGTGCCGACCATGATAAGTCCTTGCTTAACCTGAACTACTGAAGCTATAAACATGAGATCTGAACAGTAGATTCCTTTATGGACATAGGCACTCACTAAGGTTCTATAATAGTCCACCTCTAAACATTTTAGGTTGAAAGTCTTAAGGCAGGTGACTGCTAATCTTATATAAATACCAAGCCTTAGTGTTTTACTTGGTAAATACAATTTATTTTATTTGCAAAGTTAGTTGCATCTTTATTCAAGATGACAACCAGCGATAAACCAATAAAATTTAGTGCCAACCTTATTGCCTAGCTCTTGTGGGATTCAAGACAGTTAGGAATATGATTATTAGGATAATGGTAAGTGGGTGTAAAGAACATGATGTGAAAATCGATAATTATTATCTCTTTTGCCATTTAGCAGTATTTATTCCTAGCAAGTAAAAGTAATTGTATGGACTACTCATGCTTTATTTCTAAATCAGTTGTGCTTAGTCAGTTTAAGTTTATTTATTCAGATAAACAATTATTAACTGTGTGTGAATTAATAAGAATTACATTAACACCACATGTTAACAGTTTAAAATAAATATTAACATTATTTGGAAAATTCCCTTAAATGTAACGTCAAATAAAACTATTGGTATAAACCATAATATTTACTACTAAACACATTAATAATAAAACAATACATAAAATTAAAGTTGAATTACATAATCAAAGACTAGACAAATGATAAATAAAAACATTCATATCAGAAAGGTCTATTTATATAAATAAATAAAATGTTGAATTAATTATAAAATACCAATATCTGAATGTCTTTATTAACTTGTGGAATCATTTTTATAAATAAGACGGCACTAATCTTGCTTTGTAATATTGGTAGCTTGTAAATTTCTCTTTTATGGCTCAGTTAGCAAACAGTTGAACAATTTCACAGCTTGCACTATGCCTAAAAATATTCAATATTGGATTAAACATGTTCTTACATGAATAATAATTATAGCACTAGTATTTTCGAAATCCTTGGATCTGCATGGTTTGAAACCATTTCATATTTATCACCAACAGTCCGACTGTTCACGGCTGAACATAGGCCTCTCTTTGTCCTTGTCATTTTGTTTTCCTGTTTGATGTGGATAAAACTTATTTTGAATATATTAAGTTTTAGCTGCTTTATCAAAACTGCAAAATATGGGTATCCTGATAACTTTATATTTGATTATCTAAAATGGCACTGTCAGACAGAACCTGAGAAAATTCAGTGTCTTTATGTCAGCGTAAAATATGGGCTCCAACATTGTTGTAGCTAAGATAACTATAGACCAATGCACAGGTTGAACATGCCTGATACATAGATATAGCTTAATAGACCCGACCACTTTGTAAGAGTAGAATTTTATTTCATCTACAGTTACGAAGGTTCATGGAACTAATATTTGGGTGGGAAATGTTGCCCACCACCTGTCTTTTGAGTGTTGCAGGTTGATGATGACATCCTAGCAGATGACCTGACCTTAGTGTGAAGAGAGGATGGATTAGCGGTCCTTTACTGATTGGTATGTATGGATGACAGTGGCCCGCCCTTTTGACGTCGGTGGTTTTGTGTGTGGGCTGCGCGCACACGTGCCGCATGGGTGCTGTACTGAACTGGAGTCGAGCATTTTTTGCTAACCTTTGTTGCTGATCAACATCGGCGACTGTATGAGCGGCTTGACCGTATAGGCGGAGGATGCGTCAGATACCGATTTACGTGGGGGGTCCTCTACCTCCTCCACTGTCGTTGTTGGACCTATGTAATTGCATTGTATCGATATAACTGATCATGACGAACGATGATGATTATTTTATGTTTATGCATTGATGTGTTTATGAGGCAAATTTTGCATTTATGTGTTTGAGTAAAATTTTATTTTTCCTATCCAACATCCTTCCCAAAACGCTGGCTAACCACCATGCGTATCCTTGATCCTGGTCTTGTTGGCTAGATCCCGTGATGGGTGATGCCGTGTGTTGGCTAGATCCCGTGATGGGTGATGCCGTGTGTTGGCTAGATCCCGTGATGGGTGATGCCGTGTGTTGGCTAGATCCCGTGATGGGTGATGCCGTGTGTTGGGTAGATCCAGTGATGGGTGATGCCGCGTGGGCTACATCAACCCTATGTGGGTGATGCCGTTTTTGGGCTAGATCCCTATGTGGGTGATGCCGTTTGTGGGCTAGATCCCTATGTGGGTGATGCCTGTGTGCGCTAGATCTCGTAATCGGTGATGCCACGAGTTGGCTTAGCCATGGGTGAAGCATTGTTTGTTAGATCCCGTGATGGGTGACGCATGCCACAGGCTAAGATCCTATGACTAGGTGAAGCCTTGTAAATAACTTTTAGTTCATTCTGTATGATAAACGCTTATTTATGTAATTTTTATATTCCTTATTTTTGTTTGTTATGCTGTTTATTCTGTAACCGTTAAATAATCAGCGCGAGGAGCGCGCTGGATCAGAATGGCCGTATGGGCGCAAATTAATATATAATTATTATATTGTTACGAAAATGTTAATTATATTTAAGATTGATATTTAAATAACTATTAGTGAACACAGAACTGAGAACTTCACTACTTTACAATATTAGACACAGATTGGGTATTTAATTTATCGCTTAGTTATTAAGATAACTCCAGAAACTTTCAAAGTAAAATCAATTAGTATTATATAACATTATTCTGACACTTATTTTTATGTTAACGGTAATAAATAACATGCGATTAGCGCCATCTGTTGGTGAATATTGTAAAGCAGTGATTGGTTAATAAAATAAATTTGTTATGTGTATAAAATAAATCATTTGGTGTTGTGCAAAATTCATTACAATATTAATGTTGATTTTTTAACTATATTTTATAATTCATTGTAAAGTAATTTCAATTATATGTTGTAAAGGAAGTGGCAGTTGTTAAACATTAAGTGTATAAAAATGACTGTAGGTCACATTTTAATTCAATTCTGTGCTAGAAATCGTCTGAAAATAAACCAAGTAATATTACGTGAGTGTTTTTATTATAATTAAGTCTGGACACCATAACCCCGGCGTATCTCCGACATATACAATGAGGTAAATAAAACTAGGCAAGCAATAAAAGCCGTTTGGCTAAATAGTAACAGCCAAAATACAAATTTCACATAGACTTTCTGCATTTTTGGCCGTAAACCTATTTGGTAATAATAATTTGGTGCATATTTCGAGGCGGTGTTATCAGTATATAAACATTATTTTTGCTGCATTTTTAACTGTAAGATCTTCTATACGATGAGGCGTGGCGTTAAAAGCGCAATAGCACAAACTATGGGCGCTTTCGTGATCAGTATAAACCGGTGTTTGTTGTAAGAAACGAACCTGTTATAAGATTTTTATTGGCTGAAAATGCAGGTTGCTTATCTTTGTACGATACGGAACGGAGCTCAAGCAAAAAAAGGAAATTAGCAACTGCATAACTGAGTTATAAAGGTGTAACTATACACGTAGAGAAAGACCTCGATGCATTTCGTCTGAGCTTTACAAACAGTTCTGAGGCCCATTTCTTTAAAAAGTATGAAAATAAAAATATGGCATACAATTTTCTTTTAAATGAAAATGTTATAACTTATTGCTTTTCAGGATAAGGCGCAGCAAAGCTCTATCTGCTTTCTCCAAAATATCTGGTCACATAGCGCAACGGGTACGGACATATTTAAAGGATTCCTAGAGGAACCAAAGTAAAGTGCCTGCCGTAATAGGAATTTGCTACCAATAGGCATGTTCAGCGATTTAATCCTGTTAAACCAAGCTTTCAAATGTCTGTATTATGGTCGTTGGAAGTAGAGCTTTTCAGGTTTACCTGCACCAGATTGCTGCTGACATCCGGGTTGTCACGTCAGCACACAGCTGAAGACCCACGTCATACTCGCTGGCCTGACAGTAGTGCTGGGTTAAGACACCTGTTTGTTGCAACAAAGAGACACCATTTTAACTGTGTTTATTAAAAACTAAGTTTATTTGCTTCTAGGTGCAGTATTAAGTTATTTTTCAGTGGATAGCGTATGCGACTGCTGATCGGAGGTCCCGGATCGAGCAAAAGTGTTACTGGGTTTTCCGAATTCTCAGTAGCAGCACGGAGTCTGGTGATGTGCCCGGTAGCGGCAATAGGCTCGCCCCCTATTACGTGGGACCTAAAAATTCATGGCGAAATGTAGGTGTAAAATTACACCTCTGCCTACCCCTTAGAGGATACAGGCGTGGGTCTATAAAAAATACATTTTTATTTTCTTTGGGTAATAAGGATTACTTGGTTTCTTTCCATTATATTCTTTATCTGCAAGTAGATTCACGTTAACATTTTAAGTGGCATTCCCAAGAAATCCATTAGTCTTACATCTATATCTTCATACTTCACGACATAACGTACGTATTTATAAATATCTATTGTTGTCAGGAAAAACTTATATAAGAAGCTGAAGTATATCGACCGCTTATCTGCCTTAAGAAGCAGGAAGCGACGGTGATTAATGTTTCAGCCTCATCCCACTCCACTGACGCGTTTGTTGGAGCAATACTCACTTGGAGAATAAACTTACTAACTTTTCGACAGTCTTCAGTTTTGTATTCAGTCAATGAGTTAAGGCCTAGGTGTTTTGAACTTTTGAAATTGCAGCTTAGTGCAGGCTGATTTTTGCAGTAAGTATATTAACGTCATAATGAAGTATAACGTATTATTTATTAGAGCAAATTGCTCTTTTTACCCGACTGCGACGAAGCCCAAAAGTGAGGGTTATGTGTTTGACCTGTATGTACGTATGTATGTATGTTTGTATGTATGTATGTATGTATGTCCGTTCCTATGTCCCCTCATAACTACTCAACGGCTCAACTGATTTTGATAAATGATACGTCATAAGATTCGTCTTAATGGCACGAGTGTCACTGGGCACATACAATAAAAAAAAAGAGCAATAAGCATACAATTAAGAGCCGGCTGGATTCGCACCAAAACCACAACGACACAAGTCTCTCACGCGGAAACTATACGCACTTCACGAGTGACAATAACACACCAAGTAAGAAATGACATTAGTAACATTTCCTCATATACAGGTCAATTTTGAAAAAAATTGCATAAGACAGTATTGCACCGGAGGTGCAGTCGGGGGACCTCTTATATTGGTGTTCCACAAAACGGCCCCCGACTGCAATGAAAATTTTAAAATTAAATTTGTTATTAACTTTTTAAATATTTTTTACACTGCAGTCGGGATTTTTAATTTTTTTAAATACGTTTTTTTTTCAAAGCTGATTAACAAGATCGGAGCAACGACCATGTCTCTCAAAGCCTAGTTAAAGTCTTAATCTGAACCATAACACATAACATAACATAACATAACAGTCAGTCCAAGTCGTAACAACAGTTCTAGATTCTTACTGCTAGATTTTAAGCAACCAGGCTTTTCCACATATTTGTATCCGCTTTTTACATTTTTAATATCCATCGTTCTTAATTTAGCTTTGAACGGAAAAATAAATAATCCATTTTAAATCCGAACGATTTAAATCACGGTAGTATATATTATAAAACAATATCCCGTAAAGGCATTAAAAAAATGAAAAATCTCGGCATTGTCATAACAATATAATATATTACGATTAGAAACCAATACTCCATATTTCAAACCCAAACATAACATACATAACGAAGTCAGTGATCCCAGAAAAATGGGGTGTAAAGTGAAAAAGAAGAACGGATATTATTTGATCGTACGATATATCACGAGAATGGGACTGGTAGGGGGAGACAGGGGAGGGAAAACAAACTCACTTCCAATATCCAATGAAAAATCAATCCATCAAATCCAATAAAAAATCTAGAGCAAGTTATTATTACGTTATAGATAGCTTTCGGGGGACGATTTGTGGTTTGCGATAGTTCCATCGACAATACGCGTAAACTTTTATTTGATATTTCTCCCTTTAATGCTATAACGTTTTATGTGTTTAGTTTTCTTCGACCGTAATTACGTTGGTAAACAAATAACAATGAGATTTTATTGCCATCGTAATTAAGTGTTCGAACTTGATCGAACAATTAACTTCTTCACGAAGAGTTATTTGGATAATTTGTCAAAATATTTATTGAAAATATACCTATTTGTTATAATTTTTCATCTTTCAATTACAACACGCGGTCTGCTTATGCGTCTAACCTGATTTGATTGAACATTGGCTTTTAAACAGAGCGACAACCTGTCTGCCCTCCGCAACCCAAAGAGATAGCGTTATTTCGTGGTTTAGACTTATTTGAGTGTACTGACCGCCCTATAACGTTTGTCAAAGATCTTAGTGACAGCCAGAACCGACAGCTTAACGTGCTCTCTGAGGCTTTTACTTAAAAAATTGGTTGCCTGTAAAGTCGGTATACGGGCGAAAGTTTTACGTGACAACGACTTTGAGTGGTAAAATAATTTTAATGTGAATATTCATTCGTATAGTAGGAAGAAGGATGAAAGACGCGTGCCTTTCACTTTTTATGTCTGTCTCTCTCGCTCTTAGGCGAAACGCGTGCCTCTCACTCGCTCTCATTGTGAGCGCATAACGTGAGCGGAGCGTAACGCAGTTTCTTGAAGTGTCACCCGGCAAACCAATTTATAAGACGTTGTCACGTCAAAAGCCTTACTTGTTGTGCCTCAAGGCAGGATCCTTGCTCCGCTTCTATTCTTGGTGTACGTAAATGAACTGGCGATTGTAACACTATTTATATAAGTACGGTCGTCAACGACAACCTCTTTTTTTAAGCCGAACTGTTTTCTTTGGTTTCTGGTTGGATTAATTATAGTTATTATTATAAGAGAAATTGTATACATATTGATGATTAATAAATGATTATTCTTATTATTTAAAAAATCTAGAACTAAAGGTCCTCTTAAAACTTACTTACTATCTTCATTCTGGAGCTATTCTTATTTGTGAAAATATTTTTCAATATTTTTACTAGAAATCTCCATTAAAAATAAATATACGTAGTAAATCATCTTGCGTTACGTTGGAACCCGGCGTCCGCATTCACGTCAACCCGGATTTGACTGAATATAAGCTTTACCACAGAGCGACTGCCTGCCTGTCCTCCGCAACCCAAAGCGATAGCCATATTCCATCGTTAAGACTAGTATCAGTTTTATTCACAGGTTCTGACCGCCCTATAATGTTCGTCAAAGATCTTCATGTTAGCTAGGACCGACGGCTTAACGTGCTCTCTGTGGCACGGGGCAAGCGATCATTTACAATTCAATTCGCACATCACTCCGAAAAGTAATTGGTGCGCAATGACTTTTCGGCGTGGATTTGAGCCCGATACCCTCTGCATGGCGGTATATTGGTATTCCACTATTTGTGTGTATTTTGTCTTTTGGCGCACGTACTCCGCGATGTCCTCCACCTTAGTGGTGTAGTGCAGGCGAGACACATAGACAGGTGTGTTCGGTGCAGAGGCGCACAGATTCGCACCCGACTGCACAGGGGCCGTACCGCAGCAGTTCTTGTTGGTTTTCTGATGACGCTTTCTCCTCTGCACCATCATAAAACCATCATCAGCTTCCTCGTCGCGGTTCGTTGCCTTCTCCGGCATGGACTTCAGTGTGGAAGCAATGGGGGTACTCGCAGTAACTTGCTGAACCTCTATTCGCTTATTACGCGCAGCGATATCCGGAGGAGCCACGGAGACGGAGGCAGAGCTGCGGGGCGCTCGTGTAGCGCACTCAGCAGTCACAACATTTCGTGGTGACAAAACTGCTGACGCGAAACTTGCGACCGATGTGTTGACGCATGCACCTCGGCGCGTGTTGATGTTACTGCGCGCGTGATCCAGTTAAATCGACAACCTTGTGTAGGTCATCCAGCTCCGTGCGCAAGAGTGCAACGGTTTCCTCGGATGCCTGTAGTTTCTTGTCTACATCCGATAAACTTGACTTCAGAAAAACGATGTCCTTCAAAAGGTTTGTGACATTGACGTGGTCGAAAGTGACGGGAGGCAACTTGTTCAAGTCCCCCGCTACAAACGTCGGCACTCACAATAAGAATTGCTCAGTTGTGCCCTTTCAGGTTATGGTACTTTTGTTCATTGTGGTTGTAAAGTTATACATAAAATATTAGCAGATAAAATAATTAGGCCTTTTTCTCCTGATTCCAAATATAAATTTTCAGATTCCAATATGGCAGACGAGCTACAAAAAATAGTTTGTTTTACATAACCATGGCGTTCGCTGGCGCGCAAAAAAATTCTCATTAGGTTGTTTCAGTTACACGATGCGAGAGGTACTCTTAAGGCTGCTACATACAGTGCCGCCGGCTTTTGGCGGGCGTTTGTGCCGCTGGCATCGGCCGCAGAAAGCCGCGCATCGTTCCTGTTGTGACAGTTGTGTAGAACGCTAGTGAGGTGACACTTTGTGATTGGTTATCGATTACGATGAATAACGAAGTCGTCAACATTGCCATAGCAGCTGCTTAAATATATATGCTTAAATATATATCAGATTTTATTTTATTATGTAAAAAAATCAAAAGAAGAAGAACACAGACTTCAGATTGATTGTCAGAATCAGTGTCTTCAGAATGAGATTCAGACAAAGAAACATACAAAGAACTATACAAACATACAATTAACAGACACAAAATTCACACCAATTTCTGTTTCGTGTAGGGATCGTATCCATAACACTCGGCGCAACGTCAGGCGGTCGCTTATATGCAACTTGGAATCAATTTGTTCTGGAGCATGGTCATCTCTTATTTTCCGCACCACAATTGATTTATTTTATGGCAGAATTTAATGCGAGTTTCTTAGTACGCAACAATCCTTTTCAGCTTCAAGTTTAATAAACAAAATTTTACTTATTAGTTCCAAACAGAAACATACTGTTTGGACCAGCCATGCCGCCGGCACTGTGTGTAGTAGCCTTTACTGTGACTCCATAGGTGATTTTGAAATTCATTGTGAAAAAGGTTTCAATTTGAATGATAATTATATAATTTTAAACGTGCGTATTGTATTGTTATTATTAATTGGAAAGGACTTGTAAAGTCTGCCAAGCCGCACTTGGCCAGCGTGATGGATTAACGCCCTAATCTTCTCATAGTAGAGTTGAGAAGAGGCCCGTTCACGGCAGTGGGACAGTTTATATATAGGGCTAATGATCTCAGAGGTTCCACTGACGAAGATGAGTGCCGCAGGCAAAAGCTAGTATTCATATCAACCTATGCTTTCAAAAGATGTCCTTTGCTGTCCTTAAGAAATCCATTACAGAAATAAATCGTTGTCATTGAAAGTACATTACGCTCATGGATAATCTGCAAAATTAAGTAGCTCCGTACATAAGCCACGGCCTTCTACCGCCGGGGACTCCTTATAATGTCGCGTAATAGATGTTTTAACCCAAAAACGATAAAGAGCTCTCATTTGCATACGAACTTCGTTAACTTTAATTACTGAACCCTACGGACATACTTATAATATCTTTGTTACGACGGGCTTACACTAGTGGTGTGTACACACAAGTTATGTTGAACCGGCAAGTTTTGCGACGTGGTAACTTACAACACATTTATATTATGACTAGAGGATACCCGCAGCTACGCCCGAACATAATTTTTTTATTTAACCGTCTCGCTCCCGTGCTGATTACAGATAATCCTTTCCTAGTGCACACCTATAGTCCTCGAGGAATATGTACATGCCTCAGTTTCTTGCGCTCAATAATTTTGGCTGTGCGTTGGCTGTCTGTCAGGCAGTACCGGAAAAACACAAACTTGTGTTGTTCGTAATAGCTAGGCAATGTTATTCAACGCTTGCATCCTTTTCTCACACGCATGAATTGTTTGGCCATGTTGGAGCACTTTAGGCTGCTTGTAAACTCTTATACCAGATATAAAGAAAAGGAATAGCATTTTTTGCTATGTAAACGATATTCATTGACTTGCAACAGCCGAAACAAATGGTCAATACGAGGTATTTATAGCCCTAAAACAAATGCCATTTAAACCGATAAAAGCATAATGTTTACAAGTCATGTTTCTTTTTTTGTTTGTTGAATTTCATTTAAAATTGGTAATACATTATCCGACTTAAACTCACTGCAAGGAGAATACAAATTTTGTCTACAAAAAGAGAATTTGAGTTATCTGCGCCGTGCAACTTACAGTATGCCGTTTTCAATGTTGAAAGTTACTGTTGTAAGTCACTGAAATCGTATCGTCAGTGTATATGCAGCTTTAGAGGCAACAAAGGGGTAGAAAACGCAGCGTCTCTTTTTACAAACAGTTAAGTTGAAACGAGAGGGAGCTATCAGAAGATATAGGTGGAGTAAAATTAAATAAGCAATTATCTTCTATAAAGTAATAGCTATGTTTAGTTTATTTGTATCGTTTAGTACCGAGTAAAGATGTTTACTCTTGTAAAATATTATGAGGAGTGGAATAAGAGACTGTCACGCGAAAATGATGTGTACAATTATTTGAGCTTAGTATGTGTACGAATTAAGCGTCAAATTTTATACAAAGCTTACAGTAGTGGTGTTAATTTATTATTAAGCGTTAATTATTGTTGCTATAATGACAACGTAATATAATAATAGTATTTTTTGAAGACTGCACATGTTTTTGAAATAATATTAATAGCTCTCTGTTTTTTTATTAGTCAATGTTGTTTTGTAACTGCTAGTTGTTCTAGGAATGTGAATTTAAAATAAATTGCATTTTTTATGTTTGCCGGGGTATCCTCTGGAATGGCTGAACCGATTTTAACAGGACTTGCACTAGAAGATGGAGGACTTTGAAGGGCTACACATAGCAATTGGTAGGTCTTGCTTTTGTCGAGATACCGAAAATAACGAGGGCGACCGCGTGCACATGTATATGAGGAGGGGAACAGTGGCGATAGCCTAGTGGAGAGTCCGACAGACTGCTACGCAGAGGGTCTCGGATGCGTATCCACAGCGCGCACCAGTAACTTTTATAAGCTATGTACGTATTAAAGTATAAGTTTTCGCTTGCTAAACGGTGAAGGAAAACATCGTGTTGAAACTTGAATGTTTGAGAGTAGAGAGACTACTAGTCAAACGCACAAAACGAGGTAAACCTCTACGGTATTTGACCGAGTGACGTCAAATGGCAGTCATCTCCTTCTTAAGACAAATGGCGGCCATTTTGGTTAGCACACGTCACTTTTTCGAATAGCAAGCAGTCCTTTCAGACTTGCGGGAAAACTATACCAAGTTTCGTATATTAGTGGTGCCGACAGTAAAAGGTTTTTGTCTATGTGTCACTCAGTTTTTGAAGGAAAGAAATGTGAATCGGCTAGACGGGTTGCACGTTTCACCATTTTGTCTCACCCGGGAGCAAGCAGGGATATTAGATGTCAGCGTTTGTTTGCGCTGCTGTGGTAATGGAAATATGATTGTTTGTGCTACTTGTTTGCTTAGTTATTTGATTTGCAATTGTTTTTTCGCTGTCTGGGAATTAGAGTGATTGTTTGGACGGGACATGTGATATGTTCGTAATGGATAGCTTTTGTAAGAAGTTGGTTGGTTTTTTGGAACCGATAGAATTGTGTTTGTGTGTCGTTTTACTCTAGACATTTATTTTTTGATCGCTTGTGGTGCACTGTAAAGCTTGGATGTGCGGTAGATCTTGAGAGTTTCCAGTAAATCCTAAGATTCTAGTTTCTCTGTCCATTGAGGATAAGAGTTCTACATAAAAACATCCAAATGTATATAAACATTCAGAGTTGTTGACACAGACTTGGATGGGTGACTGCCTGTGGCATCTACACAATATCTCTACCGTGTTTCGGAGGGCACCTAAAACTTTCGGCTCCGGTACTTCTTTCAGAACTAGAATCTTAAGGCCTTTGGGCGGTCTGCAGAAAATCTCGATTGAAAATTCTCAACAGCAGACATAATTATGAATGAGCTAAAAACAAACATTCAGAGTTGGTATATCTCAGGTTTTACTGATGGCGGTAAATGGCTTAGAGTGCTCGAAATCTTTTGTGTCACATATTGAGTCTTGAAAAAGAGTCAATATTCAAGCAAAATTTTTGGTTCATTCATATATCTGCTATTGAGAATTTTCTATCCTAAATATTCAATATAGCATCGAGGTCGACTGGCACCAATATTGATATCGAATCTAACCTTAGATTACCTATATTCCTTTGGACTGGTGCCCAAAACCAGCACATATATTATTCGATCAAAGTAGCAGACATGAAATTTGACAGGATTTGAAAAGTTATAAAACAACTTTATAAACAACAACTATATACGCACCAAAACTATAACTTCAAAAGTTGATATTATTTTTTAGAAAAATATATATTATCGAATAATAGTAATTTTAAGATACATTTATATAATCCAATAAAAACCAGGAAAAGTCACAGGTAAGCTAAATATTTTACGTTTTCGTTTATTTCAACATTCCGTTTGTTGACATGCTTCTTTAAATTACTCCAGAATTTGAAGTCAAAGTCATAAACCGATTGTAATCCGAGTTCTTTAGAACTATTCTAAAAACCTATCTATCCAAAATATTTTCTTAATTCGCATAAGATGGTGAGGAGTCAAATAAAAAAGTGAACAACAGAATTGACAACCTTCTTAATTTTTAAGTCTATTATTAAAATACTTACCCTATTTCCCATCCCGTGAAGCACAGATTTATCAATATCTAAATAGCTCTACAAAATTTATTTCAAATGGCATTATTGTTTTCCAACACAACTAAATACAACGAAATTGGAATGGCTTTATAAAAGATTTCAAAATTGAAGCACAATATTGTAATAAATAAATAAATAATGAAGAGCCTTGTAATATCCGGTCGAAGGCTTTAACACAACGCCCCGAGCTTCGAACATAAACACTTGCAAATTCGCTCTTCTTGTACTATACGTGTGTGCTGTCTCTCTCATATATTGGTGGCGAGACAGAGAAGGATTGATGGTTGTGCTGTTTCAAATGTTTAAGAATGTTTTGCATATGTTTGTCTGATGGTCTGAATACAAAGTAGAGGTCTTATTTAGTGAAATATGTCGAGGATCATCATAGTACCTTTGTCAAGTATATTATTGACACAAATACGTAAGAAGGATGGTGTAGATTGTTGAGAATACCTTATTGACTGTATAAAATAAAATAATGCTTTTTGTTCTATTCCAATTCGGTATCTATCCGATTCTTGGGGAAGAATATTTTTCGTTTTTTAATAGAAAGTCTATAATAACTTTAGTCGACGCTGTCCAGAGGTTGTAAACCATATTGTAAATCCTGTAACGCGAGGCAATTAACAAAGTTTAAAACAAAGGAAGCAAAGAGCAGAGACCCATAGATCTCCTTGATCAAACCTACATTACTTGAGCGCACAAAAGGTGTAGCATCCCATCCGTATAGTGAGCTGTATTATGATTAGTGATGTACCGGATCGTTAAAATGGATATCCGCGGATACGGATCGGAATACGGATATTTGGTGTCAAGATTCGCGGATACGGATACGGATCTTTACTTTCTTACTGAATCGGTGTCGGTGCGCGCGACCTTGAAACGATAGTAGACGTCACGCACGCCTGGCGGAACAATAGACAGATCATGTTTCGACTTATATTGAAATTATATAAAAATACTCTGAATAGAATCTCTCCGAATAGAATTTAATATTTTTTTAATTCTACCTGATATATATATATATATATATATATATATATATATATATATATATATATATATATATATATATATATATATATATATATATATATATATATATATATAGATAGGTGACTACCTAGAGCATTCCATCCTGTCGATTAAAAATTAATAAGGTGAAAGATCCGTAAAAGATCCGCGAGAAAAGTAACGGATACGGATCCGGATACGCATCTTTATTTTTCTTCGGATATCCGTGAATACGGATACGGATATCTGGCACATCACTAATTATAATACGCGCACCGGGGGATGCTTCGTTTTATGGTAACAATGTGAAGAGAACCAAATCAAATCATATTTATTTGCATAAAACAGGTACATAATAATATATCAGTTGTAACAAAAAAACAAAAAGTCCGCTGAATTATTACCTCTTAGAGGTGTGCAAATTCTTAGTTTGACATGCCAAAATGTGTTTAGAAGGCTTCTCGAAACCGAACGGGATGAGAGAGAGTTCTCATTCTTATCCTATTCCTTCTGCTCTCTCTCTCGAGAGAAGGGAAGAGCAAGATAATGACAGTGAACGAGAAGGGCCCATCCCCTATTTATTTTCCTTTTCCCAACCCAAAGGGCGGTGACGCTGACGCTCTTGTGACTCCTGTGGTGTTGCTTGTGTCCATGGGCGGCAGTAACCGCTTCCCATCAGGCGATCCGTCTGCTCGTTTTCCGCTTATTACATAAAAAAGATACTGAATGAGTTTAAGGTTTTCTTTGTCGAAATTTTACACAAATAGATATGACTAGTCCCATAAAAATATCTTGTAATTAATGAAAACGATATTTTGAGTGAAATTTATTTAAAACGTCCAGGATTCTAAATTAATAATTTTAATTTAAGTCTAGAAACGAAAGGGTGGCTGAGGATTTAAAACTTATACCGTCTGGCTGGTGAGAGGCTCTTAAAATGCTTACTGAAGATGGGCTGATTTAAATTTATTTTATTAATGTTTGTAGTTAAAATTACCCAAAGAGAGACCAACGGATATTTAAATACAAATTTCAGACTATTGACTGGTCTGTTGGTTTAGTGGTTGGCGGCTCAGATTGTTAAACCAGGGGTCGTAGGTTCGATTCCGACCCAGGATAAATCATTGAGTGATAAGCACCATTATTTGTTCTGTCTGTGCGTAATCATCTATCCTGGTAAAGACAATTTGTGAAGTCGTGGTGTAACCAATTGCTCGATTAGAACGATCGAGATCGGTTAAGCTTGTCCATTACCAGACTCTGTGCCGCTACTGAGAATCTGGGCAAACTCAGTAACACTTTTGTCCGACCCGGAATTCAACCCAGGATCTCGCTCAGCAGACGCATTCACTATCCACTGAACTAGGGAGTCACAGCTTAAATCCAAATTGTCACATTCAAATTCATCTAAAATATTTCAGATTATTTTAATGTCAAACGATATCAGGTGAATACGATAGATGTTTAAAAAAATCACAGCCACCTCACATTTTCTCAACTCAGTCCGTTTTAAGGCCTCATATCTAAAGAAAAATGTGAAAGATAAGTTTGTTGTAATTTATGTGAACTACCTATTCTGGCTATTTATAACTAGAGTAAGAATTTATTTAAACATTTTTGACACTTTTAAGTAAATTTTTATTCAGTGTGTGGACGAGTGAAGTTAAAAAAGGAGTCCTATAGCTTTGTTTCTAGATTATTCTATGAGCAAGGACCTTATATTTTCAACTTTAGTCTAAGAGTCTAAACACACTATGCCGAACTTACACGACCGAAGGCATGATTACGCCTTCAATGCTATTTGAATTACTGACGACACAATATACCGAAATTACGTTGCGTTATAGCGTAACTTCGGCCGGGCGTAACGGCGTAAGTTCGGCGGCAACTTATCTAGTATATTAGAGCACACATACGCGACCAAAGTTCGGTTCGATTGACGACGAAGATACTACACAAAGTTTCACAACTGAATTTCGGCTGCGTAAGTTCGGCACTTATGGTGTGTTATATCAGTCGAATACGTCGGAACGTAAATTCAGCCGTTTCAGCCGTGGAACTTCAGTCGCGTAAGTTCGGCATAGTGTGTTTAGACACTAACACTTTGGCCAAGATATGACAGAACATAATTATGTAACTAGAGATAAAGGTATTATTATCTTTGCAAACAGGATAAAACGAGTGAAAGTTTAAACATGCATAGGATATCATAATATTATATGCCATACTCATAAACACTGGGCAGTAGTCCTCAATCTTCAACTAGGCTGTAGTAGGTTTTACTGGATCTAAAAGTTTAGTAAACCATAGATTAGATTAGATTAGATTAAAACTCTTTATTGTACACCAGAAAACAAAAAAGATACAAGAGTACAGTGATCATATTTACACAACTAAAACTAGTGGTACAAGGGCAGACTTATCGCAAATTGCGATTTCTTCCAGACAACCAAGAATGGAATACAAGAATTAGTGACTGAGAGAATGGGTAGGTTGGTGTACTTCAAAGAATAGTGTATTCTGATGAGCTCAACAAAACTTATAATAATACTATGTACTTACATACTAATATTACAACATACATAAATATATACTTTATAACATCTATAAATAGATACCATAAATAGATACAATATTAGTGCAAGTTTAAAAGAACTGTCATGGAATATCTCCTAAGTAGTGATTGGTGACAAGTTTTTTAAACACTGTCAAGGATTGAGCCTGTCTTATTGTCTCAGGCAACGAATTCCACAGTCGTACAGCCTGGACAGTAAAAGATTTGTCGTAGAAAACTGTAGAGTGAGCTGGAACTTTCAGTCTAAGATTCTCCGATGATCTTAAGCACGTATCATCACGGATCGTATGTGTGTCGTGAAGATATTCAAAGCGAGCTTTGAGATACAAAGGAAAAGAAGGATTGTATAAAATATTATAGAGAAGACAGAGAATGTGAGTATTCCGGCGAAGGCGGATTGGCAGCCACTTGAGCTTCATGCGAAATTCAGAGATATGATCATATTTGCGTAAACCATATATGAATCTTATGCAGAAATTTTGGAGTCGCTCAAGTTTATCAAGCTGATCATTATTGAGATCGAGATAGCTGGCATCGGCATAGTCAAGAACGGGAAGGAGAATAGATTGCACAAGTGCAATTTTAGTGGTAGTCGGAAGGAAAATACGCAGTCTTCTCAATGATGCTATGGCAGCAAAAAGACGTCAGCTGATGTATTGCAGCTGGACGGTCCACGAAAATGTTGTGTCTATGTATATCCCCAGATTCTTGACATCCTTACTAAAAGGAATAGAGACACCTGCAAAAGACACCTGGGGAAGCATTGACCAATTAATCCTAGAAATTAGTCTAGAGCTGCCGATAATTATAGCCTGGGTTTTAACAGGATTAACTTTAAGACCAAACGTTTTCTTCCACTCAGATATGGCAACTAGATCCTGATTAATGTTTGCGATGCCTAAAGATAAATTACACACAACCATTGTATATTTTGAAAGAGAAAATATTGTGTGTCCAAAAATTGACCACTACCTAATACACAGTACATTTACCCCAGGGACAGCCCCCCTACGTCTGCTTTTTTCTGGATTATACTTTCGTCTGCAATATACATTAAGCACGACTGCCTCCATGATCCAGTGGATAGCATACGGGTCTGCTGATCCCGGCCCCGGGTTCGATTCCCGGGTCGGGCAAAAGTATTACTGACTTTTCCCAATTCTCAGTAGCAGCACGGAGTCTGGCAACGTGCCCGCTTACGGTAATTGGCTCACCCCCGTGGGAACCATATTACAGCTCTGCCTACCCCTTCGGGAATACACGCGTGATGATGTAAAAAAAAGTATACATTAAGCCACTAGAATACCCGTCAACAAAAAGGGACATGGCAGCAATCGATTGACCTTTTAATTTATGTACCAGCCCGTAAAATTCGTAATAAAATGGTTGTGTCTTAATTATCTGAAGTATATTAGCGAATTTGAGCTCTTACCCCAGTGAATGGATTGTCGAAGGATTAACGGTGCCCCCGGCGATGTGTCCGTTTTAATTTTTCTCCCCTTTTCTCCCAATTGTCGCTTTTGTTTTCGCGTGCGGTAAAAATGTTATTTGAACCGACGCGCGACGAAGGGTTGATTGGTTACAAGTAAACGTTTGTGTTTAGAAGTGGACTTTTACTTTGACTGGAGATATTCTGTCTACCGCTAGCCTAGTGCAGGTATCAACAGACTGACATGTAGAGGATATCGGGTTCGCACCAATGACTTTTCGGTGTGTGTGTGTGGCAATTTGTAGATAGAAGTTAATTTAATAAATAAATAAGGATGAGATTATCCATGATACACTAGTGATTTTTATAATAGCATGTTAGATTTTCCGTCACTTGTGCAGTTTCCATTTGGTATTCCACATGCGCTGGCACCGTGCTTTTACTCCTCAGGTTCTTAGCGCTCGTACCCAGATTATCATATTTTACATATGTTTACTACTTCGCTGCTTTTGTGGCATAAGTTTGTAATATTTGTGGCAGATGAAAAGTTCAAATCTTGAATACATAAATAAATACTGTGAACAGTATTGTTAAATCTTTCGACTCTTTCTAGGTCCAGATAGTTTTAGCAAGAACGTCAAATCGCACAATAAATCTGGGTTATGAAGGTAGGCGATTAATTTTCAACTAGGTACGTGGATGTCTACTTTAATATCTTTAAAACTTTAAATGCGAATATTATTATATCTATACTTTACGTAAATACTCTGAGGTTATCTGTCTAGTTGAGATGACCTATTTCTGCTGTAATAAAAAAGAATCTTAACCCTCACAATACGTCTACAACGCTACATGTCTTCTTATAACCGTGTCTATATAACTGTCCTGCAATAAACAAGCCCGTTTCTCAGAAGACATCACAGCAAGACTTCATTATCTGCGTAACTACGCAGCTATATCGTATAGTGAGCGTCCATGTTGACAATAGCTCATGTTATCAGGGGCCGCGTAGCTATGTAATTACCATATTATACATTCCGATTGACTTGTGCTGGTCTCATATTAACTAGTTTCAATACTGCGAATCGATCGGCTATTGTATTGCCTGCTGTGTCAAGTACACCGTAAGGAAATTGGTAATTAAAACTTAAATTATAATTATAAACTCCATAAACATGTTTATTTCTACTAACGTGTAATTACTATGAATAGTGCCTCATAATGCTATTGTAACGCTGATTACGAGAGGAATACGTCCACCAGTGGCCTGCGAAAGGCTGCCGAGTCTAAACTAGGCTAGAAGTCTGTATTTTAGGTACCAAATTTTTTCCGTAAACTATGGGAAAACTGACATATACTTACTACAGAAAGACAATACAATTATATGTATATATAAATAGATTGTTTTGGTTAAAGTGTTTAAATAATTCGGGACATACAAACAGCGATAGCGTCGTGGGGATAACAACAGACTGCCATGTAGAGGGGAGGCACACAACGTGCACCACTGACTTTTCGAAGTTATGTGTGAATTAAATAGCTAGACTGCCTCCGTGGTCCAGTATATGCGCCTGTACGCCTATGCGACTGCTGATCGGAGGTCCTGGGTTCCATTCCCAGGCCGGGCAAAAGTGTTACTGGGTTTTTCCAAATTCTCAGTAGCAGCACAGAGTCTGGTGATGTGCCCGGTAACGGCAATAGGCTCGCCCCCTATTACGTGGGACATAAAAAAATTCATGGCGAAATGTGGGTGTAATACCTATTACGCCTCTGCCTACCCCTTTGAGGATACAGGCGTGAGTCTTTAAAAAAAATAGCTAGCCCATGCCTATCGGAAGTACATTCAGCAATCGGTTCTGGCTGTCATAATGATTTGCAATGTATAAGGATACCCTGTAACGACTATTTTGTATTATTCCAGGTTACTGAAATTGTTTTAAGCCCTGGAATAGCGCTACCGCATTGAGTTACAGCGGTCAGACGGTAAAGTGGTCTTTCCGGTGTCCGGCACTTTCACTCGCATATTGAACCGCAACAGTTTGTAACGTTTACATCTGATAATGTTACTTTACATCGATATTATATGAAAGGTACTTCCGCAGTCAAGCCGACAAATTGAAGCTGAAATTAGCAAGACTCTTCTTTCTTCAATATATTAAACGTAATAGTCCAGCCATTTTAGGCCAAATTAGGTGCATATCTCGGAAAATCGACATACCCAGTATATTACCACGTAAAAACTTATATTTTAGCATCATAAAACTGTTCTTAAAATTCTCATATAATGGCATGGTCGCAAGTTTTAAAAGGTCAAAGGTCACAAAAATCGATATTTTTTTGCAAAAAAATAGCGTTAAACCCATAGAAAACGAGATATTTGCAAAAAATATCTCGTTTTCTATGGGTTTTACGCTATTTGTATTTATTATCAATATTGTAGAGAATTAAATTCTCTACAACTTTTTTATTTAATATTTTTTATACCTTGAACCCTAGGGGGGATAGTCCAGTCATTATAGGTAATGACTGGACTATAAACGTTACTAACGAGTAAACATGGTTTGGTGTGAGATAATCTATCATCTAAGATTATATCTATAATGTATATGATAATCACTAGCAAATTAGGTAACTTAAGTATTGCTAATTGAATTAATATCATTAGATAATAATTAATTAATGTGAATGTTATGCTACTGGACATCTTACTACTCTACTATCATAAATACAGAAGTTTGTCAGGATTCATGTATGTATGTTTGTCACTTTTTACGAAAATACTACAGAACGGATTTTGATTAAACCTTGCAATAATACAGCTTTACATCAGAACAGCATTGAGGATTTTATTTTTGACGCGAAGGCTGGCATCCACGCGGGCAAAACCGTGAGCAAAGTCTATTAGTTAGACTACAGTTTACGGATTTTATCGCGTTATATTGGTTTCACTTGTTTTTACATTTAAACCGAATGATCTAGAAACTACATTTTTATTACTAGCCAACGTTTCGAATTCTTTACAGGATTCATGTTCACGGCAGACTGAGGTGGTATTTGTCTTTGTCTTGAATTTAAAAGTTATCTCAAAGTACCCGAACATTTTTCAACTATTGGTGTTACTATCTACGCAGAATGTGCTCACTGTGTCTTGATGTCTTCTGGTGACTTTGTCCTTCTTGGGTTTCATTAGCCTGATAACAGGGTCCCAAGCTGGAGGAACATTCCAACCATCTTCCCTATTGAAATTAGGATGTTTTTTAATTTCAATAGCTTCTCGTATCATTCTTGGAATAAAGCGGTGTTCTTTTGCGAGTATCTGTGGTTTATCAAATCGCAGGTAATGGTTGGTTCCTTGTTCTACATGTTCACACACAGCAGACTTCGTCGAGCGTTTGTGTTTAATGTCAGCTATATGTTCCTTTAGTCGAATGCCTATGCTTCTCTTGGTTTGTCCAATGTATGAGAGCCCACACTCACAGTCTATCTTGTAAACCCCGGCCTCTTGTAAGGGTAACTGACTCTTGACAGATGGTAATAATTGGCTTATCTTCGTTGGCGGCTTGTAGAAAGTTTTGATTGAAGCTCGCTTCAAGATGTAGCCAATCTTGTCAGTCACGCCCTTGATGTATGGGAGGACAGCAGGTTGTCTCTCTACTGTGGCTGGCTTGTTCTTCGGGGATCTGTGACGTTGGCGCGGCGGTCGGAGCTTGTTGTCTTGCAGAACTTGCTTGACATGTTGAAGCTCGGCGTCCAGGTGTTTCTTGTCACAGATCCCCCGGGCTCTCTGAAACAAAGACATTCCTACGGTAGCTAACTGTTTAGGATGGTGGTGAGATTCACCGTTTAAGTACCTATTTGTATGTGTCTTTTTCCTATACACAGTGTGGCTCAAAGAGTTGTTTTTGTTCCTGATAACAAGTACATCTAAGAAAGCTAAAGAATTGTTTGCCTCTAATTCCATTGTAAATTTTATCTGGTTGTGAATAGAATTAAGATGGTCTAGGAATACATTAACACTATCTGTTGGTAAAATTGTAAAAGTGTCATCTACATACAGCTTGTAGAACCTCGGTGTGATGGTGGCAGTCTGCAGGGCTCGCGCCTCGAAGTCCTCCATGAAGATGTCAGCAACAACAGGCGATACTGGAGAGCCCATTGCCACACCGTCTACTTGTATGTAGTATTTCTCATCCCATAACAGATAGCCAGTTGTTAAACAGTGTTTCAATATTTCTGCATATTCCTCAGGCATGTTGTTCTCTATTAGCTTCCTTCTAGTTATCTCAATACAGTCATGAGCTGGTAAGCATGTGAATAATGACTGTACATCAAAACTAACCATAGTTTCCTTGTCAGAGAGATGTAGGTGTTTTATTTCACTGACAAAATGGTAGGAATCCTTTACATGCGCTCTCGTCTTGCCTCTAAGTGGCGAGAGAATCTTTGCAAGGTGTTGAGCCAATCTGTAGGTTGGTGCCCCTATTTGACTGACTATAGGGCGCAGTGGAGCATTTTCCTTGTGTATTTTCGGTAGACCATACAATTGGGGAGGTTTTGCACACGATGGTATTAAGTATTTCACGTCCAGATTCAGTTGTTCGGGAGTGTTGTTACTTTGACGGGACAAATAAAATTTGTAGTAAAAGATGTTAGTAGATAACTTCGTATTGCCTGTGTTTGACATTGTGAAAGGGTGGCGTGAGAATTGTATGCAAGTAGCGAGAGTGGGGGTTCTGTCTTAAGTGTTTTTATAAGAAGGAAATGCATTTAAGATTTAGATCGTTATTTGAAGCTTGCGATTTGTAAACATCATACAAGTTTAGATAAATTAAGGTATAAATACCTCTGTTTACTACGTCGTTGCGCTATTACCATTCAATTAAGACCCGATTAACAAACTTTTATGTTCTAGATCACAGAAATATAGTTGCGGTATTCTAGAATAAAAAAAATCATAATACATTATTTGCACTAGTGGTGCAAAGGTGATCAAAGGATACGATGCTAAGATAACTGTCACTTCAATTTCCAAATAATTAACTTGATTTATAAAATAGCAAAAATCATTGAAAATGCATTATTAAATTATATAATATATAAATTTTTATCGAAATGAAAATAAAATTATTTATTTTTCTTTTAGTCTAAGTTTTATTAATAGACAATGTTGTCGTGCTTCTATGGCACTTGCAAACACAGTTGTACAAATATCATCAAAATAATATAAAACACATCAGTCAGATGCTTAGAATTTGCTTATAACTGACCTACAACTTTTTTCGTGTTTGGGTGTTAATTTCTTTTGATTATGCGTTCATAAAGTTTTCCCTCAAATATAGAAATTACTCCTAGCATGGGCGATTTTTGTTAAGACAAAGGACCATGGGCAAAAATGTATGAAGCCTGGGCACACCCACCAACAGAGATGAGACCACTTTGAATATGCTTTTAAAGCACTAAATATAAAGATATAAACTCATGTTTGCGAAGAGTTCATGGGGTTATTTTGCTATAAATATTTTTCTCCTACCATAAATAAACTATAATCCTGCAAAGTAATGCTCTTATGGCATTGTTGTTTTTGTTGTTTTTGTGAATACATAAAAATAAAACAGCTGCTAACAGTTAAAAATATTTTAAATTAACATTTCAATCAATATCAATAATAATATCATTTAGGTGACCTGCCGGTGGATTAAGTTGTATGTGCCGAGAGGATACACACAGATAACATACATTCATACATACATAGACTCACGCCTGTTTCCCGGAGGGATAGGCAGAGACTACGGAACGCCATTTGCAACGATCCTGACATATCTCTCTTGCTTCATTCACTCCCATCAGATTCCTCATGCATGCTCTTCGGTTCAGGGTACTTCTAACCTGTCCTGTTTTTAGGACACACAGATAACACCGTGAGAATCACGAGTCAACTGACTGAGAGCAGACGGTCGCGGGGCAGGCGTCCGAGAGGTATGAGAGGGAAAGAGAGTGTTGTAAATCACACGGGCGCAAGTGCATCTATTGTTTACCATTATTTTAAACAGTGGCGTAGGCAGAGAGAGAGGGCGGCGGGGGCGGTCTGCCCCAGATGTCACCCTTTTTGGGGTGCCACCCCAAACTCGACTTTAAGAACAATGTACAAACATATAAAAACACATAGGGACTAGCTCAGCACTACGATTCGGGAGCAGTTAGCCCGTAATTGTTAGGTATCGACTAAAAAAAAAAGAAAACGGTCGACCGCCAACTTCCGCCCCGGATGCCACCCAAGCTAGCTACGCCACTGATTTTAAAGTATGAATATATTGTTACTATAACAGTTTTATGACTAACAATTGTAGTTTTCTACAAAATCTATTTAAGTGCATATCTTTTTTTCTGCAATGGAATTGAAGGTGGTGCTGGTAGTAACAATTTTAGTACGAACAAAATCCTTTACAATGGCATGCCTTAACTCTGTTGGACACTGAGCCCAATTTGACGCATGGTACTTTAAAGTCAAACTAAAGTACATTACTTACGTTCTACTTTCAGCTCAACAGTCAATTTGGTTTAAGTGTAGGACGAAGTCTATCGTCTATATTATATTGTATATTATTATGTAGACCTTTTCATTTAAAAGGGATTTTATACAAGATTATTTTTGCAAAATAAATATTGTTGTTTTGAAAAAATTGCTCCGAAACAGACTAAATGCATTATACTAGCCAAATTATCTTTTCAACGTGCACTCGCAGGTAAATAAAGCATTTAGGAGCAATTTATTACGAGGCTCGTTTTTACTCGCCGTCCACATAAATCATTGTTTCCGCGGTTTGTACCTATTATAATAACATTATTTCGTGTTAGTGCTAAATCTACGTGTTTATCATACATCCTGCGTGCTGACGCCTTTACTTTTCTATTTACTTTTTAATGTATATGGGGTTTTATTGTTTTATGGTGTGATTTCTTTGCGATGTTTTTTTATATTGTAGCAGACTTCGTCTGCGGCTCTGCACGCGTGAAGTATACGCCTAAGCCTTCCTCAGAAATCACACTATCTATCAGTAAAAACTGTACGAAAACCCGTCCCGTAGGTTTTGAGCTTATCGAGTTCATACATACAGACAGGACGGGGCCTTCATCTATACATCTGTACATCTAAACAAAATTGGAGTGTTTGTTTGTAATATTTAAATAACCGCTTTTTACTAAAAGTATCCATATGTTTTTAGTAAAAAGCGGTTATTTTAATATACCGAATACCGAAATGACATTTTTTCCAATTTTCGTCTGACTGTCTGTCTGTTTGTTTGTTCTCGCTAATCTCTGGAACAGCTGGTCCGATTTAAACGGGTCTTTCACTGGCGGATAGCTGATGTACCAAGGAGTAATTTAGGCTATAAATTAACCGGGTACACGAAGTAGTTCTCTCAGGACGCGGGTGAAACCACCATATCATCTGGCCTCCGCAACCCAAAGGGTTAGTAATAATATTATGTATTGTGATATTACATTATGAAGGCCAGTGTCAGTATATCCAAAGGTACTGATTCCATATTACGATAGTCAAAGATCTTCATGACAGCTGAAACCGACGTGCTCTTCTAGGCATGGGGCAACCGATAACGAACAATTTACTAATTACTACGCATATAATATGTTCGGAAAGTGAGTGGATATGAACCAGATACCCTATGAATAGCAGTCTGTTGGTATCTTCACTAGGTTATCGCTAACTTAATAAGAAATATATTTAGCTTTACTTTATATTCTTGGGTAAATCTTATCCTGTCTTTCACACCTTAATCTATTGTGTTGAACCCACATCTTTCATTTAATACTCAGCAACCGTTGCGCGTTGGCACGTTTGGGCTCGTCTTGGCTAGCATTTATGATTAGACAAGTCTAATATCGTAATCGTAGGTATATCTAGATATACCTACGATAATCACCCTTTAGAAATATTGACGCAAATAGTTTTAAATTGAAACATACTTGCTAAACTAATTGCAAATGCGAATTATGGCAATGTTTTTATCAATGCTTTAGTTCATTTCTTAGTAGATCTTGCCCTGCAAGATTACACTATTGGAAGCATGGAACTTTTCAATAAGTTAAGAAACATTATCACTTTTGTCGAATTATCCGTTTCAGTATTAAACTAAGAGTCTAAGATGGCTATATCGAGTACGTCCTTACTACCTTTTGAGTGCCGTGAGTTTCTTCCGGGCACTTCTCATAGCACTTCATGTAAAAGTAAATTTTTGGTCTATATAAGAATTATTCTGCAGCGAAACGGCTTGGCCACGGGGACCGGCGACGCGACCTGCGACACGACCGGCGACGCGACAATTCGCCCGACGCGAAAAACATGCCACGGGCACACGCGTTCGCCGTCGCGACCAGTGTAGACCAGGAGCGAGACGACATTAGCTGTGATCTTTTTATGAAACTTTGGTGGCAATATCACATTTGTTTTAACCCGGCAATCGAACCCGAGACCTCATGATCCGCTTACACTACCGCAAGATCACAGACGCAGACTTGATATTGTGTACCTAACCACGGTATTGAAAACTATAGGTACTGTATTTTATCTTTATGCAAACGGTCGGAACGCGATTTATACCTACGAGCGTCAGGCTCGGTACCCACCTAACCTACTGCATACCAAACTCAAGGCGCTTCGGTATACATTCTGTAGGTACCTACTGAATGCGTACTGAGCCGACACTAAACTTGTAGGTATTGTAACTCGAGTTTTGAGTTAAAATACGGAAAAACTTATGTAGGTGTGATCTAACTAACTAGGTATATGCACTTCTAAAAACTTACTTAGGTATTTTGTAATCACAGACAGAAACTTAAAATGTATTTATACTGTGTACATTTATGTAGATATAGATGACATCCAGACGTTCCAAATAGCTAGCCTAACTAAAATTCTAAGAATAATATCATGTTCGCGGAGAAATAAATTAAAAATCTTATACTGACTCAGCTCCGGCGCTAGTCGCCGCGACTACCGCTCGACGCCGTGGCTTGCGCCGTACTAACTCATACATTTGTTTTGGTCGCGCGACGTGTCGCGCGACACGCCGCTGTACCGGTCGCGTCGCCGGTCGCCACTGCGCGTGGCATGCTTAGAACATTTCTATACATTTGATTCAGTCGCAAGTCGCGTCGCTGGTCGCGTCGCGCGAATTTTCGCTGGAGCGAATTGTCCGTGGCCAGGCCGTAAGTGAATAAAAGAATTTGATGTTTAATCTGAAAAGCAGGAAAACCAGAAATCTTACAAAATTTCAAAGGAAATTTGAATTATGGTTGAATGATGGTTTGGACATTTGGAACGGATCGATGAAAGGAGAAATACTAAATAAGTGTATCGCGTAAGAATGAATGAAGATGTCGGTAGAGGACGCCCAAGACGGACATACGCTATCCAAATAGGAGACGTACAAAAAAAGAGTCAAATTAAGAGGACCCATAACCGAAGAGCATGCGTGATGAGGTTAATGAATGTCGAGGAAGCGAAAGAGGTGTGTTGGAACCGGAGTAGTTGGCGCTCCATAATCTCTGCCTACTCCAATTTATAGACAGGCGTGACGATAGATAGAAAGAGATAGATAGAAATTCGAATCTTGTTAATTGCTTGAGCCATGGCAAAGTACCAAAGTTCTTTCAAGCGTTAACGCTGTTGAGCGCTTGTATGTTATGCAGTTACCTCCACGTTACAAAGTTATAAGTCGAGTTTGATGACGTCTTAAGCGCGATAGATTTCAGCTTTACTTGTTTTAACTAAGATGTTGTGGTGTTTATGTTATATACTCCAAGTGTACTGTGAAAATAGGTAGTAAATGGAGTTCGAAATGTAGGTATACCTGTATTTATAAATTTAAAACGTATATTAATGCAAAATCTCTATCTTTTCGTGTGGTGACGTCTTAAGAATAGAAAATAGTACTACGCCCCCTTCATTTCACGGGGGTTCATACACGAAGCCAATAGTATTTTTGGGAAGAGATGTAAAACCCGACATATTAAGAGAGAGTTATGTCAAGCAATGGACTGCGAAAAGATTTATAAATGATAAACTTACATGTAAATACGCTGCTACGGCCTAGACTCGGTTGCGGCCAAAGACTTGTCCCTGAGGCCAGAGTGACTAGATTTGACCGTCTTAAATTTGCACTTCAAAGGGACAGTGATAGGTTATACCCACAGCACACATTAAACGTTTTGAAACAAACTAAATAACATCTCGCTGTTTTGTATCATCAGGTTTACACATAACTCATAAATTATAACGCTATGATAGACTAATTAGGCTGACGTGTAATTTGTAGTAATTAGTCATTACGTGGTGTACGTAGCTATGTAGATACTTATGGTACATTGCCTTAGCCTAAAGTCTAGGACACGTATACATTTTTTTATCAATGAATTGTTTTGTTGTATGTCAAGTGTATGTGGATTTTTTATGTGATTGAAGATTATTATCGATCGTTTTTTTGATAAATAAAATTCTACCACATACACACAACTCCATCTCGTCCAAAACTAAGCAGAGCTTGCACTATGGGTAATAGACAATGGATAAACATACAAAATATGTATGTACTTCTTCTTGTAAATATATACATATTAAACACCCAGACCAACAGAAACATCCATGTTCACGTACACAAATGTTTGACTTGATCGGAAATCAAACCCGCGTACACCCCTAGCCGCTCACACCGGTGTTGCCCTCTTGTTGCCTTTATGGTAGAGTTTGTTTGCCTTGGTGGCTATTTAGAGAGGGCCCATCTAGTGAGCTGGCGAGTCACCGTCGGCCCCTTTTCGACGTACTATGAGAGTACTTAGGGCTGACGCCGGCATTCATCCATAGATTTCATCTAAACCAATCCATTTAACACCCATCCCAATAGCCCAGAGTAATTAGTTTCCATATAAGTAGCAATAGTCCCTCACCTGCTGCGGCTAACCCGTGACTGTACTTAATAGTGCAGTGATGGAGGCGCCTCAGTAGGTGTCCCATCAAATTCTAGATTAAAACTCACAAAGGGTCTCTGCGCGTTGGACCTGTCTCCATGTACGCCTGCCAAAGGGCCGGATATTGTTCTAACAAATTAGAATAATACCCGTGAAAGAGAAACATAATAATTATTTATTTATTTATCTTTCTACAATAATAGTATATATAATTCTAAGGTAAGTAAGTACTAGGTTGTTATGGGTGCCTGTACTAGGTTGGACCTGTGCCACAGGCGGTAAGAGCACTATCATATGTTTATTATGTTAACTATTAATTAAAATGTATATACTAATACTTATTGCTGCCTACACTATTTATAAAGTTACATAATGACTTGAATACCTACAAGACCAATGCATAGTTCGGAGATATTTTTATAATATAATACGCAATAACAATGTCAAGACAAAGGTACAATTTATTATATTGATGAATCAATTGAAAGACTATCGCCCCAGCTTTCAATATGTAGACTCTTGAAGTCTTGACTAATCAGTCGATACAGGAGTGTTATGCGATATGTCATATGAACCAATAAAACTTTTTTATGGCATTCTATAAGGATGGATGGCCTAGTAGATAGTGGAACCGACAGCTATTGTGGTTTGATTCCAACCCAGGACAAATAACCTCAGTAATCATACTGAGTTTTTTTGTCCTGGGTCCTTATTCTCATCAGAGCATAAGCATCATCGATAAATAGGGTAATTAAAAATCCTACCTTAGTAGTGGCTTTCTACGTTTTATAAGCAACCCAACAAATATATTTTTGCTTCAGGCTCTGCGATAGCTTACACCAGGCGTTTTTTTTTATAAGTATATAGAAATCCCACTCAAGTTGGTGTGTTTAGTTTATTATTCTTATTAAACATGTACAGACGTGTAAATTATGGATGAAGAAATCGAGACATTTTTTTCAGATAAATATCTGTTATTTATCTAGAATATCATTTAGAAAAGTACACAATGTCTAGACAATGTTACAACCAAAGTAGATTAACTAGAATATCAAATAAACATTCAGTTACAAGAATATCTCGAGCGAGACTTGACAGTGTTAGATAGTAATAGATGGCTATTTCTTTATTTATTACACGAGTACTTTGGTTTTATTGCTGTTTTTTAGGGTTCCGTAGTCCACAAGGAACCCTTATAGTTTCGTCATGTCCGTCCGTCTGTCCGTCCGCAGCCTAGCTCAAAGTGATGACGCGTGGTGCTAGAAAGCTGATATTTGACATAAATATAGCCATAAGATATTGCAACAAAACTGTAGAATAAAATTTAGGAAAATATTTTTTTTAAGAGTATCTCCCCTACATAATATAGGGGATTGAATTTTTTTTGGTTGAGTACCCCATTATGTGGGGTATCATTGGATAGGTTTTAAAAAAATATTATTAGTTTGCTCAAATCATTTTTCGATCAAGTGATTGGTTTGTCAAATAGCAAGCTTTGAAATGAAAAAAATTGTTAGACTCAAGTGTCCCCTCCTCTGCCGGCTAAATTATTAATTTGGAAGAGGTGAAAATAATCACAAATGTAGTACATATAACGAATTTAAAAGGAAAACTATCACGGCTAAGTAGATATCACTAGTTTACGAGTAATCGTCGGTTAACTTATAAATATCTATTTCTATGAGTTTACATTGGGCGCGCTGGCTTAATCTTAAAGATATACGTACTTTGTTATGTAATGTACTACGGTACTACGTATGTATAGTAGTAGTATATCTTGGAAACCACATTTTATGTTTACAATACATAACTGGATACATACCTAGTATTTTTCTAAACAAAACTTATAATTGTGTTATTAAAATTATTTTTTCAGCAAAATAAACAGTCGGATTTGTTGTAGGTACATTAATACCCTTTGCAGCAAGTCATTATGGGCAACTACGAAACCCTACATTGCGCGTGGCCCGACACGCACTTGGCCGGTTTTTATTTTTAAGGTGGTGTAAAAGTTGGATTTGGTAAAAAGTATTTGTTCATTTATATGTCTGTTATTGTTTCTTTTTCTTCCTTTGACTGGATGGCGCGGGCGTAGTGGCTTATTAGTAGCCTAGCCATTAACTTGACAGAAAAAAAATCGAAAACTGGACAGAAATTGAAAAATATTTTAGTTTTTCCTTGATTCATTTACTAAACAATTCTTAATTTGAAGCTTCTATGTCTGCTAGAAGTGCCTTTGATGATCGGTCAGTCAAATTAAGAAAATTTGATCCCGAGATTTTAAAATTCTTAAACTACTGGTTCAAATTAAATGAAATTTCAAATATAACGTGTTTATACAATTCTTACTTGGTTACTGAATATTCAAGCTCCTAGTTTTATCCATGACGAAGTTATAGGGGGTCTAAAATGGTCTAAACTTCTTCGTGAAAAGGATAGTACAGCAGTGCAAATTTAAAACAAGAATATTAATACAAAGTCTGTTTGATGATATCAAAATAAAAGGTTTTATTAACAGACAAAAGACGTTTTAAAAGCTACGTGGAGCGGTATAATTAATTAGAAATTATATAAAACGTCTTATTGTTCGTTAAGTAAAGGATCATGGGCATTTTTGTATGAGAGCTGGGCGTATAACCAACAGAAATATAATGTGTTGTAATTTACTTTATTGTACTTATGAATAAGTAAGTACTTGTTAACGCCAATATCGACCGGGATTCACTGCAAAAAAATCCCAAAGATTGGTTAAATAAAACCCACATATTTGTTAAAAACTACTATATATTGATACCTTTTATTTAAATATCATAGGTTATCATAAACTATAACATCTAATAAATGTTCTGCGGGTGCAATGAAAGGCTCGTGCCGTCCTAACCCTAAAAACCACAAAACTGAAACTATGTGGGCACAAATTCCTACTGTTCTTCCGCCTGTTAAGCAAGTACAGTAATGCTCAACTATCGCATTTCCACCGATTTGTTCTCTATCGATCAAAATGTAAGTATTATATGTGCGCGACCTGACATGCCGCGACTGTATTTTAATTCGAAGCAACCACACATTAGTTTGCAGAATATTACATTTGTTGAAATCTAATGACTCCTCTCTATATAATTCAATTAAATAAACACCATCGCGGAAATGTTCTGCGACATACGATTTTGCTAGTTTTATATGATAAGTTCCCAAAGCGTGAAGCACTATATATTCCTCTGTTAAACGTGGAAAATCATTCACCATTCCTACAAAGTCTCGACGTTGTCGATTCAGATTTTTAAGTTCGACGTAATCGAATAAACGATTCGGGGTACGGCAATAGGCTCGCCCCCTATTACGTGGGACCTAAAAAATCATGGCGAAATGTGGGTGTAATATTATCAATCAATCAATCAATCAATCAATCATTTATTTTGCGAAAATGGGTACAGTATTGGTATTATAAATAAAGAAAATCTTATGTTTCTCCATAATCTACCGTTAAGCCATGCAAAATTTATATAATTAAAAAAATGTCCATTAGAATTTAAAATAATCAACATAAATTAATGTCAAAAAAAAAATATATATAACTCAAAGATGTCAAAAAATAAAATAATAATAAAACTTAATATATAAAATATGACAATTAATTAATTATACATTTATCTTCCAAGTATTCCTTCACGCTGTAATAAACCTTTTCTAGTAATATATTTTTTTATTTTATTTTGAAGTCTAATATGTTATCCTGACAAAGATTCTCTGGGAGTTTATTAAAAATTCTTGATGCCATACAAAAGATGCTTTTATTTAAATATGTGGTTTTATTTGGTATATTTTTTATTTTGTATTGATGGCGGCTGCCCTGGAACTTAGTAAAGAGATGCATATTCTTTTTTACAAATATAGCAACTTCTAAAATATAAATACTTGGAAGAGTTAGTAATTTAAGTTCCTTAAATATTGGTTTGCAACTGTCGGTTCTTTTTAACCTATAAATTGCCCTAACACATTGCTTTTGTGCTCTGAAAACATTCTCCCAGTCGGTGGAGTTTCCCCAGAAGATTATGCCATAACGCAGTATTGATTCCGCATGTGCATGATATGCTGTTACAACCGTCGGTGTATTGACTGTTTTAGAAAGCATGTACAAAGCGTAAGAACTTCTACTAAGTTTAGAGGTTATGTATTCAATATGTGATTTCCAATTAACATTGCAGTCTATATTCAAACCAAGAAATCTAGTAGTGTCGACTTCTTTTATTTTAGTACCTAAGAACTCCGTCTCGCAATCAATGTGAGGTCTATTTCTATTTCTAAACAACATAAGACTTGTTTTTTCCAGATTAATTATTAAGTTATTGTTAGTTAACCAATTGACTATATTTGTAAGGGTTTCGTCTATAGTTCTTTTTAGGACATCATGATTTTTGTTAGAGAATACCACAGTGCTATCGTCTGCGAAAAGAAACATTGGTGGGTTAACGGCTTTTGGAAAGTCGTTTATATAAATAAGAAATAATAAAGGTCCCAAAACGCTTCCCTGGGGGACACCATATTTAACATGTCTAAACTCAGATAGAAATGTAACTTCTTTCTTTTTTATTTTACATACTCTAGATATAGCAGTGGCTTGCTGACGGTTTCTCAGATATGACATAAGTAGGTCTAATGCATTACCTCGTATACCGCAAGCATTTAACTTTTTTTCTAGAATTTCATGTTCCACACAGTCAAAAGCTTTTTTCAGGTCCATAAATAAAGCACACACCGGTATGTTTACACCTCTGCCTACCCCTTTGGGGATACAGGCATGAGTCTATAAATAAAAAAAATCGGGGTACGGCAATAGGCTCGCCCCTTATTACGTGGGACCTAAAAATTCATGGCGAAATGTGGGTGTAATATTACACCTCTGCCTACCCCTTCGGGGATACAGGCGTGAGTCTATAAATAAAAAACATATCTGTTAGTTATCTAGAATATAATTAAGAAAACGTAAACAATGTCTAGACAATCTTAAATCCAAAGAAGGTAAACTAGAATATCGAATAAACATTCAGTTACAAGAATATCTCGAGCGAAACTTGACAGTGTTAGATAATAGATGGCTATTTCTCAAAGAGATTGGATATTATATACATTCTTCTGTGCTATTTCTTTATTTATTACACGAGTACTTTAGTTTTATTGCTGTTTATTTTTTTAAGGTTGTGTAAAAGTTGGATTTGGTAAAAAGTATTTGTTGTTTTATATGTCTGGTCTGTTATTGTTTCTTTTTTCTTCCTTTGACTGGATGGCGTCGGGGTTTATTTGTAGCCTAGCCATTAACACTGCGCCGTGTGTTGTTGGTTCTATCCCCACACTGTGTTGTTGGTTCTATCCCCACACGATACTACAATTTGAGTGAATCTTGTTTTGTAATCCTATTTTATATGGGGATACAAAGTGATTTATGCAGTTGATGTATCTCGAAAACTGGACAGATATTGAAAAATATTTTAGTTTTTTCCTTGATTCATTAACTAAACAATATTCTTAATTTGAAGCTTCTATTAGACTTTTGATGATCGGTTAGTGAGTGACAAAATTAAGAAATATTTTCTCGTTACAATTCTTAAACTACTAGTTCAAATTAAATGAAATTTGAAATATAACACGTTTATACAATACTTACTTGGTTACTGAACATTCAAGCTTCTAGTTTGTCCACGAAGATGTTATAGGGGGTCTAAAATGGCCTGAACTTCGAGAAAAGGATGGTATAGCCGTGCAGATTTGTACTTCCCAATTCGTTTACCTACATCTACGAACTTTCTGCATAAATTAAAACAAGAATATTAATTCAAAGTCTGTTTGATGATATCAAAATAAAAGGCTTCATTAACAGACAAAATACGTTTTAAAAGCTACGTGGAGCGGTATAATTAATTAAAAATTATATAAAACGTCTTATTGTTCGTTAAGTATATTTTAAAGAGGATCGGAATCCCCGTGAGAATTGGCCAGGCCTGATTTAACTGGCTTCGATTTATGTTTGGAAGGCACGCGAGCAGCGCCTCTACAACACTAAGCAAGCCACAAAATGGCGGCGATTAGATGATATTTTTTACATCATTTCATAAACAACAACCTGCATAATGTTGTTGCAGCGCCTGGACATGAAGAACCGAAAATCGGGCTCAGTGGCGTGACATTGGAGAGGCCTATATCCAGCAGTGGACTATGACAAGCTGATGATAATAAAACTGAGACATGCGATCTAATATATAATCATCATAACTGTATAGTTATGATGATTATACACCTACCTATATAAAGTCATTTGTCTTGACTGAGATCATTATTTTCATAGAGCCTAAAATACTGAAGATAGATAGAGGGAATTTGGACAGTGGGTTCTATTAAGACATATATAGTACCCACTAAATATTTAAAAACTGTGAGGGGACAAACTAGGACCTGACAGTTTGACAACTTAATTATGCTCAATCACATTAAACGCTTTGTTTTATGGCTTGAGTCTCGGTGCACAATGAAAAATTTTAAGAAAAGAGATTTTACGATCCCTAAGTAGGACCACTGATAGTGTATAGTGCTTATTTGGCATTTCTCATCCTGTAGAAATTGCCCACATAACACAAAAATGAAGCTTATGTCACTATGTAGTACTACAATTATCTCCATACTCAAGATCACCGTTGCCTTCCCTTTTGACGTGAAAGAAGAACAAAAAATTAAACATATTTTCGAATTAGTATGGATTAGCCAACAATTCTTTCCAATCATAATTCTTCTGTAATACAAACATTTCATCACACGTTTGTCATGAAAACAAGAGATGGATATGAATTTTATTTACATAAAAGTATAAGAGTATACAATTGTTTACTTTTTGTTGTAATATTTCTTGTGTAAACAACACCCATCGCTTGTATATTGCTCCAAACTTGGCGACTTAATTGAATTTAGCGATATACGCTCCGTTTCGGATTAGGAAAGTGCTTGAAAACAAAAGGACGTGTATTTTAATATAATTTATATGCCTTATTGAAACCTGCTAACCTCGTCGTAAGCAGAGTTACAACCAAAAGATTTTGTTAGTGCCGTTTATTGCAGCATTCGAAGATTTGTTACAAGATGATATTACCTAGTGGCATACAGGATGATTTTTGAGCGATTAGGCGTTTCCGCCATACAAAATACCAACTGTAATTTTCAAGCCCTTAGCTGCTTAGGTAAGCATAGAAAACCCTTATTTTTTTATAACTGTATGTATTTTTATATATATTTTTATTAATATAGAAATTCTTGTTAAATGAGATATTAGAGTTACGTTCCACATTCTTCACTATTGTAGGCATATTACATAGTTTTCTTTATTTTGTTCTTGTATTCATATTTTTTAAACTCTTTTTTACGGCAGGTAAAATTTATTTATTTATAAAAGGCGATTGTCTTTTCACAATTTGATTGGATATTCTTTGACGCATTCGTAATTTCAAGGTTTGACCGCCCGGTTGTCGTAAACGAGGAAGAATATTACAGAAGAAAATTTCACAGATGAACTTCTTTATATAATGGTGATGGTATCATCATTTAAATTACTTCTTTAAAATTATTAAATTCCCCACTAAAATATACAAAGATTTATATCGCAACATACTTATCAAAATAATTATTGATCGCTTTAATAATTTGCAAGCCTTTTCAAATATACTCCAATCCAAATTTAAACTGACAAGGAATACGTACAATGGTATCCAATTCAAACAAACAACAGACAAGAACCATAAAACCAATGGTTATGTTAATATATATCGACAATGTGAACCTCTAAAATATCCCATAACTTGATAAAACTTAAACATAACACATAAATTCGTATAAAACCATGCTGTAATTGCAGGCGCAGGACTTTAATATCGCATCCTTGTAAATATATATTGTGTTATTTGTTTGTCCATTTGTATCATGTTCTATTTGGTATAAAAAAATATCGTGTCCTATAAAAGTAACTTCTTCAAAAGAAACATAGAGCTTGTTGGTTATAGATCATGCTGAAATATTCTAATTATGTATTATACTAGCCCCCAAGGCGTCATTACCTAACTACGGTTAGTGTTACTCATTATGTAATCTTTCTTTTTGTTACATTACCCTTTTTAAGCCCGCTACTTATTTTTCAACAGGTGTACAAATCGCATATGCTTTACAATGTTTAGCTACTTGGCATTCGATGTTAAGCTTATTTAGTGATTCTGAAAATAAAATAAAAGCAAAATAAACTGCAATTTTTTGTTGTAAGCTGTGACCCAACTAATGCTACAAGTTTGTAATGTATAATTTCCAAAACGAGGAGATACGCGGGTATATGTTAGTTGCGTAGTATTGCCTATCTTGATAAGCTGTATGGACAAAGTTTTGAACAGTTCAATATTGGTGAACAATCAAATAAAATTTTATGGATTACGCCAATAATCTGTGAAGTAGGTAAGTATCAAATATGAAGGTTTAAATTGTATCTATATTGACCTAGTTATAAATTTTGAAGTTGCTTCACATCAATGTTAAGAATCGCGTTCACAAATTTTCTTTTATTATTTAAAAGGCTATTCTAAAGGAGGCTATATAAAGGAATAATGTATTGGGGAAACTTTACAACAAACATTCAACATTCAGACTCGAAACAACAATTTGTGTATCACATATTAAACTGCTTATTGCTCGTCGCCTACCTGCGTAACCGTACGTAAAGTTAACCTGGTTAAAATTTTGCAAAAAATGCTGGTTATTTGACGTAATTAGCTTATGCAAATTGTAACAATAATTCATATATCTAGATCTGCTCAAGGTTTTAGAAGTATTTTTATTAATTGTAAAAAAACAGGAAAACAGCGAAGTATGAAAAAGTCTTAAGATGATATGGTGTGCTAAACAAACTCATATACACATACAAACCCTGACAACGTCGCGGAATTTTTAGGTAGACATATTAGTCCATTGAAATTTACGTTTGGGGATGCATTTATCAGAGGGCGCAATTTTATTTTACAGATGTGTAGGGAGGACTAATGTAAAGCTAGATCTAAATTTGAGGGGTCGTACCTCTTGTCCTTCGGCCGCCATCTTGGAAAGAGTGGAGTGCTGATGAGTTTTCTTAATAAAATTATCTGTTCAACTATTGGCCGCACAAAGATTGTGTGAATGAGGACTTTGATGCACATTAAATTCTCTAAAACTTTGGTTGTAATTTTTTTGTCTCAAATCCAAAAACAAAAAGTTGTAACCTAATTAGTTTGCTGCTTTGATGTGATATTGGTGCGTCACAGTTATTTTATGTCACTTTTGAGTATAACTGATGTAAAGATGTAGTCATATTTGATATTTTGTGATTTATGTTGCAGGTCATTTAAATTAAACTACTGTTTAAGGAGTTTGGCGAGAGGGCAGTCATTCTATCTTTATAAGATTTTATCACTATACATCATCACTATCATCAGCCTGCCATAGCACACTGCTGGATTTAGGCTCCTCCAATGGCACGCAACCATACCTACACAGCTCGTAAAACCAATGCGACCACGATTCCTCTTTACAAAGGAACTGAAACTTTGGGAATATCATGTCTTTCACATATTATATCTAATTATTTGCTATGAAAATTATAAATTTATGCTTACTTTTATCTTAAAACATTTGCTTAAAAGTATTAAAATATTTAAGCTTTTTTACTTCGATATAAGCCTTGCTAAGAGGATGATTATACAAAGTTATATAATATACAAGTCACAATAAACATTTCTGCTATATTCAACTTTTCTCGCTCTGCACTGGAAATGAAATAATGGAAACTCAAAGCGAACAATTATTTGAGTGATCGAGTTTAATTTTGAAAGGAAAATAAGTAATTATTTTTAAATTTTTAACCATAATTATTATTTCTTGTCTAATGTTCTGTGTCGTTAGGTACTCACTTTTTATTTATAGGATGCAATTAATATTCACAAAAAGCTTAGACGTGAAAGTTGGGGTTCGAACCGGTCACGCAATCTTCATAATTATGCAGCGGTCAACCTATTTTTAATCTAACTCCACCACGAGTCATTTATTCAGTATTCGTGAAATTGGGCTTCTTAAGATGCTATGTTCGTTTTGTTTGTTTTACTTATATAGTCTGCTTAAATTCAAATAACGTTTATTTCACCTCTCGCTGGCTGCACTCGGTTGTCAAGCGATGACACGGTGAGGCACAGAACTCGATCGTTTTCATCAAGCGCGCACAGAGCGATACGGTGTGCGGTGGGCGGAGCGCAACGGCCGGCGCGCGGCGGTGGGGGCTCGCAGAGACACAGTACGACACAGATCGCGACTCTTTCCAGCTACGTTGCACAGTGTTTTTTCAAAGGCGGCAGTTATTTAAAATTTTGAGTATTAAAATGTTCACAACTTTTACACCACTTGGAATTGTTTAACGAGGTTTACACACTTTATAATAGGTATCGTTATGCACGTTATTTACTAAACTATATTGCAGTTAATCAACTTTAACAACTTGTTTGGATTTTTTATGACGGATCGTTTTAGACTACGACTGCTCTTGACAGTGTCCGCGCGGGGGCACGTACCAGTATTCCCAAGTAAAACTTACTTGACAGTACTGGTACTTAGTATATAGTAATCTTTTGCTTAGGAATACTGCTCAACTCAATATTACGCCCGTAGGCTCTTAATCGGAACAAATAAAGCCAATAAAAATAAACAAAGTCTTTCGTATGTCCTAACCGCGGAACTCGAGCAAATCTATACAAGGTACGCTTTACGATCACATACGCCACGTGTTTGTTAACTGGCACGTAAACAGATCTTTGGAAGGTCGTTTCGATGTCGTTACCATGTCGAAGCGATGTCATCGCGGCATCGTCTCGAGCTCGCACGTACTGCGGCTGTAAAACTTAATAGACTCGGTATTTACTGCGCGCGATAAAACTTTTGGTGAGTTCGATGTGAATGAAATAAAAATCACGTGTTTAGGTGTGTCGTTGTTGGTGTATTTGCGTTTGCTGAAAAGTTACTTATATGGAAAACATTGTGTCGACGGTAAGGTGTTCTGAGGTAGTGTTTAGCTAGATATGCTCTTCTATCGTATCACATGATATTTCGCTCCTTGAATACAAAAGGGCCACAATTAAAAAAAAATGAAAATCGTTTTATTGCAAAAATGACACCTGAACCGACTATATTTTATAGTGAAAAAAAAATCCCATCATTTTTGCTTATATTATGGCTGCACTGACTTACCGCCATTTTTGCATTAGCACACTTTGACAAGTAATGTCAGTGCAAAACCGCCATTTTGTTAGTTGCGCCCGGAGATTCAACGCAAACGCACGTCAGTTGTGAAAAAGTGCCACAATCCAAACTACGGCGTGAAAAAGTGCCACAATCCAAAATACGTCTGTGTTGGATTCAAAATTTCAGGTAAGTGTGATTATATTTTACAATACAAAAGTGCCATATTTTGGAAAACGTCCGTTTTGCATTCTAACATTAGTATTTGTAACCATATTTTGTAATACAAAAGTGCCATATTTTTGAAAACGGCCGTTTTGCATTCTAACATTAGTATTTGTTATTATATTTTGTAATACAAAATTGCCATATTTGAAATGCGTCCTTTTTGTAATCCAATATTAGTTAAGACTTTTTATAATACAACAGTAGCATATTTTGAAATACGTCCCATTTGCATTAAGTTATAGTGAAATAAATAATTATTTTTACCGTGCTAGAATGGGAAGGCCAGAAATATGGCCGTTTTGCATGATAATAATTTTAGTTTTCGTTACAATTTTTAAAATAAAAATTACCATTTTGATGTTAATTTTGTTCTATTCTTATTACTTCAGTGATTTTTAACATAAAAATTAGTGATGTGCCGAGTCGCTGTTTTGATGGATCGAGTCGACTCGAGTCAGTTTATCCGGTATTCGAATCATGACTCGATTCCCTGATTCGAGACCAGTACTCGAATTCTATGTTTGGTATTCGAATATTGACGCGAGTCCAGCTGGACTCGAGTCTACAAATTCGAGTCCAAAATTCGAGTCTGAAAATTCTAGTCCAGAACTAGAGTCCGATTTTAGAACAAAAGGGAAAAATGAAAAGGAGTTAACTTCAAACAACGTGTAGGTTAGGTTAAGCCTTATGACATAACAATAATAAATGTAGGGGGTAGTTGAAGAATTGTCAATCTGAGTCGAGTAAATATTAGGATTAGATTTTTTTAGGTGCTTTAACAAATTAGTTGTGTTTTTTTAAATCTTTAAATACGGAGTCACAGTTTTTGCACTTTATTTTACCGCCGTCCACTTTCTCAAAACACTTCCATACACCTCCATACACCTGAGATGTTCTACGGCGCCATTCTAAAATAAAGTTAATTACAATCTTGTCACTTCACTTCCAGTATTAATAATCAATTAAATAAATTCACTCAGTACTAACTCAGTACTCACAATAACTGCTAACTGACACAAAATAAAGAAATCAAAACAAAAAGATGCAGGTTCAAACTCGTTTGTTTTATTAGGCACGCGCCACTTCATTGCTTAAGTAAACAGTTTGATCGCGAATTAATTAGCGAATAAAGCGAAAAAGCGAATTAACCAAACTCGAATACGAGACTCGAGTCAGTTGGACTCGCATAAATAGAATCGAGTTAGCGAGTACGAATCGATTCTTCCTGAGTCGAGTACCGGAATCAAGTCCGGCGTACTCGAATCAAAACAAATTGGTATTCGAGTAGGCGAGTTCTAAGCAGGAATCGAGTCGGGTTCTCGGCACATCGCTAATAAAAATCATACAAATGTATTTATTTGTTTGAAAAAAAAACTAAATTGAAGCCCTGTCCCTGTAGCTTTCGTCACTAATTTAAAGATTTTTAAATAATATCAGTGAGTGTTTATAGGGACCTATAATAATATGGGTAGATATTCGTAAATGTTGAAAAATATGTGATTAAGCTGCATTGCCCCATATTTTCTGTGAATTTGACTGTGAGTTTGAATGTTAATATGAGGTGGTAGCTTAAATTTGTTAAATATAATTAAGGTGTTATTCCTAGCAAATTAGTATTGAAAATGTCATAATAAGGATTGTTATGTATTTGATTGTGTGTATGTTTTAGTGTATGTATGTATTGTGTGTATGTACTAAGGACTGTATAATATATGTATAGAATTGTGTGTATTTTATGTTTTTTAGTTATAAAACGTTAAAGATGTTTTTTTTACAGATTGACAAAATGAATAGAGCACGAAAAATTTTGAATATGGCAACCTCCGTTCAAGAATCGGAAAAAAGTTCAAGCATTACCTGGCCACAAAATTTTTCTTCAAGACTTCTTACGAAACTGAAGAGTTTACCTCGGTAGCCACGCTGACAAAAAGAAGGTCTGCTAATCCTATAGTGCCAAAAAAACTGTGCAAACAAAAACTTAAAATAACTGAAACTAAAAAACAGGGTATTCTTAAACTTATTGAGCAAAATATCATTCCTAAGTATTACCAAAGCTTTTACGAAAATTTGTAATTTTGATAATAGATACCTAATTGTGATAATATTTAGAATAGTTAATTTTAAAAGTTCCTTTTGATAATAAAGACTTATAAATTTCATACAAACATTTACATAACAATAATAAATAACGATTATAAATTGTAACTTAAAATAGTTTACGTAAAAAATGCCTTAAATTGTTTATAACTGTGATTTTGTAAGACAACTTAGATTGTTACTGTGCAATAGTATTATTACATATAAGCCATAATATTTTGCTACTGAATTATGTGCCTTTAGAACTGATCTCGTATTTTGTTTTGTTTAAATTATTAATGTTAAAGAGAGACAAATTAGTATCGTCAGTTGATAATTTTTTGAGTTTGTTAGAGAAGTTATTAATGAATATGGTTATTTTATGTATATTTTGATAATGATTATAACAGTTTTATCTCTTGTTTTTTCTATTATTCTTACAAATATAATTGTTTTAGAGAGATGTTTAATTTTACTGAATAATAGTCACGTACAAAGTTGATCTCAATTAAATTACTTAATAATAAGTTAAGATTTTTTAGTTTAGATTTTTTAATACAATGTTTTCCTGGTGTCCATTCACTTATGTTTTTACCTAGTAATAAGATTAAACTTT
This sequence comes from Euclidia mi, assembly GCA_944739405.2. Classification (NCBI taxonomy): domain Eukaryota; kingdom Metazoa; phylum Arthropoda; class Insecta; order Lepidoptera; family Erebidae; genus Euclidia; species Euclidia mi. The sequence continues at coordinate 14,476,462 of OX123184.2, read as the reverse complement.
TTGTTACGATTTTTTACCAAAAAGGTACAATAAACCATTTTTATTTATAAAACTGTGTTTAATTTTTGACATATTTTTTATAATATTGGTTCAAATTTTGAATGCAAAAGGGACTTCTATGCTTTTTTTTCTTAATAGGTAACAGCTATTACAAAGTTTATATTGTAGATAGATAGAGCTAAAAAATACGCATCTAATGATATATTAACATCTTATATTTAATTTATAAATATATGAAGTATTATAAAAAAGCAGTTTCAAAAATTTGTTTTGGCTGTCCTGTAAAATTTATGGATTTCGATTAGTGTCCCTTTTGTATTCAAGGAGCGATTTACCCAGTGCCGCAGTGTTCCTCTATTCCAATACTATTCGAAAAGCTGTCTACGAGTTTTAGCTTTGTACATATTTACAATAGTCTGTCAACCCGCACTTGGCTAGCGTAGTGGTCTATGGCCTTACCCTTCTCTTTGTGAGAAGAGCCCCGTGACCAGCAGCGAGCCAGTTTATATACAGGGCCGATGATGATGAATAATATAATTATTTGAATAAAAATACGACCCATATAATATTTTATCTTATTTCGTTAGACTTGGAATTGGACCTTGGACTCCAAGACGTACCTTGGAAGCAACCGGGATAACACTAGGACAATGGTAAACTATCTATACCTATAGATTATAAAATGAAGTCACCTTTTCTTCCTGCTTATCTGAACACGATTATATCAAAATCTATGGGACGGATTTTCGAACAGTTTTTACTGATAGTGTGATTTTTAAGGAAGGTTTAAATGTGTAATTTACGCGAGCAATGTCTAGTGATTAATAAGAACATGAATATTTATATCTAAGACATTAATTGGGGCCACTGCAATTAAAAGTCATATTATAATCACTGCTGTGTAACAAGGCACTTGATTAAGCGTAAACAAGTGGTGACGTCTCAGTGTAGTGTCGACATAGGGCCGAGGCGCGAGGCTAGTTCGTGTCAGTCCTCGAGCTGTGTTGTCTTGAGAGTGCAGCGCGCCTACGTTCATGTGCACTCTGACATACGGCAGCAATGGATTTGTTTCTTTCCTATTTGTGGACGCGGTTTATCCTTTACTTAATACTAGAAATCATAAATTATGCACGTCAACCATCCTTGCTATCTTTCGAAAAAAATTGTATCTATGCGAAGAGATCAGGCAGGCGAAAACCTCTTAGTGACTCGCAGTTTCACTGTGAAGCAAAGCAGGAAGTCCAATGGTAGAAGTGGAAATTCTGTTCTTTCAATATTTGTGGTAGCGCCATCTATCTTCCTATCTATAACTAATCGCATCAACGTAATAATCGTTCCATGCTGTTCTAGTGCGAGCGATATCATATTTCCGTCCCTGTCTCCCACTCCCTGGAAGAGACACTGCCTTTCGCCTGATTCGTCGCCGCAATCGTCGACGCGAGTGACAGTCCAGAACATTCCGCTCGCTGAGAACGCCGTCTCGTTCGTATCGCGCCGCATCGCTGTATATGCTTATTACCGCATATATAAACCGCTCGCAAGTGGGAGTGACGGTGAATTGAAGTGAAAACAAGCAGCTGCATCACGAAACCACCAGGAGACTGCCCTACTGAAACGAAGAAGGTTGTATAAGGTAAGTGCCCCCCATCCTTGAAATATCCTATACCCACTCAATCACCCCTTCCCGTAACCATCTCCTAGGTGGCGAAGAACAGCTATCCTCTGTATACAGTCCATTTCCTTCTCCAAGTCGCCTAGAACCCTACGGTTTCGGTGTAACGCCGAACCATTTTTTTGGTCCTTCGAGCCGGATTCATTTACGTTTTTATACGTAATATCGCTATACCTAGGCAGTTATAGCACCTAGCTATACTCCTAATATATTCACATAACCGTCACATGGTTATTTCCGCCCGCATCAGTAGGTAAACTTTTATGTAGCTACCTACTTATCAAATTATTAATTCTGGAACTATCATAGTTGTCTTTTAAATCTCATATTTCAAGCAACTTTTAGTTCCTCAGCTCTAAAGTGTTGCCTATTTAGCCTACTTAGGTAAAATAATAGATACATTAGATTTATTTTGTTTCTTATTGTATTCTTATTTTGTTTCGGCCTCATTAGCTTATACTTACGTAAGCATGTCACAACAAAAGAAGTCACGCGTGTCGGAAGACAAAGAGATAACAATCTTAGAAGCAAAACGCAATATTTTATTTGAGCGCATTCAAAACATCTATGAATGCTCAAAAACCGCATCTATGTCTGACAGTAATAGCGAAGCATTTCTCAGTTATTGTATGACAGTAGATAGTATTCGAACAGATTTTCATAAGTTGTTAGACGATTATAACGCAAGATTACTTTCTATCAATCCTGATGAAAAACCGAACTATCAGGCGTATACCTCATTCGAAGATCTTTATTGTATTATTAAGCGTATACAATCGCAATTGGAGGGTAAATGTTCAGCAGAGCCCGTTGCCCGCAAACCGAGATTACCGCCAATCGAGATTATGTCGTTTGACGGAGATATACGAAATTGGCCGTTATTCTATGCGAGTTTTAAGTCTACAGTGCACGATAATGGTTCTCTGACAGATGCTGAAAGGTTGTACTATTTAATAGGTAAACTGTCACCGAAGGCCCAGTCCGTATTTGCAGGTGTCACACCCAGTGCTGAGAATTATCAGGTCATATTTCAGTCACTACTTGACAGATATCAGGACACGCGCATCCTAGCGTCTACGTACTTTGACCAAGCTTTAAATCTCAAACTGTCCGGCAACGCGTCTGTCTCGAATTTCCAGCTGTTTATTGATAACTTCGTAACCACGGTGAATTCTCTTAGGAATTTAAAATTAGAAGATCTTTCCGACTTTATGTTGCTTCAACTCGCTTTAAAAAAGTTTGACACTGATACAATTCGCGCATTCGAGATGACGGAACGCAATAATAAAATACCTACACTAGATAGTTTTATTTCGTTCATCAAAGATCAGTGTCAAATATTTCATAATACGCAGTCTGGTTCACCTGGCCCGTCTAACACTAACAGCAACAAACAAAGGTTGAATAAATCGCGAAATAGTAATAATAACTCGGTCTCTAATCCACAATCTTACGTAACATGTTCGGAATCTAATAGTAATAATTCACAGAAGTGTCTGTGCAGTAATATAGTGCACGACCACTTATACAAGTGTCCCGCCTTCGATAATTTACATGCAACCGCTCGTTTTAAATGCGTAAAAGATAACAAAGCTTGCATTAACTGCTTAAGCATAAAACATAAAACAAGTAATTGTTCTAGTAAGACAAAGTGTCGATCATGTTATCAAAAACATCATACATCGTTACATTTCGATAAAGATAACCCGTTGTCAAGCCAAGCCGCTAACCTTGACACACTTGCGCCGCAGGTGCAGACCACGGTAGCTGCGCCTTCCGCGTCTGAGGGCGAAGTATCGTTGTGTATGACATCCATTGCGCGGGCGACGCGCACGCGAGGACGGCACTCGCGCATCTACAATGATCCGCGCAGGGCCAAAACGCAGTGTACGGCGTCTAAGACGGTACTGTTAGCGATAGCGCAAGTTATCGTATATGATGTTAATGGGTCGCCGCACATGGTACGTTGTCTGCTAGATAGCGCATCTCAGACCAATCTAATAACATCGGAATGCTTCAAACGCCTCGGATTATGGAATAACTTTAAAAATACTAACTCAACCGTCAAAGGCATAGGCGGATCAGAAAAGCATTGCAGGGGTTCCGTAGATATTAAAATACATTCGCGTTTTGATAGGAATATTAATTTTAACATTTCTTCGCTTATCGTGGAGCGTATCACGGACGCATTGCCGAACGCTAATGTAGACGTAGCATCACTCACTCATCTCGAGTCATTGCCGCTAGCCGACGCAGAGTTTGCGAATCCGGCAGGCATTGATCTTTTGATCGGAGCTTCAATATTTCCGCACTTGCTACTAACTAACATAGTACGTAGTGAGCGATATGATTTACCGCCCGCTATTGAGACGGTATTTGGGTATGTGATTATGGGTACCGTACCTACGTTACATACTGCTCATTGTATTACGTCTTGTTGTTGTTCTGCTCTTCAAGAGATCAAGGTGGGTGCTAAAACTGTGTGTAAGATAAAGCACTAATTAGCTATGCTATGCTATGCTATGCTATACTATGCTTTGCTATGCTATGCTATGCTATGCTATGCTATACTACGCCATGCTATGCTACGCTATGCTACGCTATGCTACGCTATGCTACGCTATGCTACGCTATGCTACGCTATGCTACGCTATGCTACGCTATGCTACGCTATGCTATGCTAAGCTACGCTACGCTACACTATACTATACTACACTTCCGCTTTGTATATGGATGACCTTGCCTGTAGTGTCATACCCGCTCGGCTAGCAATTTCGCTTTGTGAAGAGCTTATTCAGCTTTTCAAGCGAGGCCAGTTTGATCTTGTCAAATGGACAAGCAACTCTAAGGAGGTTCTCGCACGCATACCAGATTCTCATAAAGCTTCTCCAGACATTGAGTTTGAGAAGTCTGTACCGCATAAGGTTCTCGGTTTACGCTGGGACAAATCCTGCGATAGTTTTCGGTTTGACGTCTCACCGCTAGATGATAAGTGCGCCAAGCGCACTATGCTGTCCACAGTGGCTCGACTATGGGACATAATGGGTTTGTGGCTCCCACAATTTTGTACGCCAAGCTCTTGATCAAGGAGCTTTGGCTATCAAAGTGTGAGTGGGATGAAACACCCCATGACCATATTGTCGCCGCTTGGGGCCAGTTTTGTATTGAGCTTACCGCGCTCAATCAAATTACTATTCCGCGTCATCTTGGGTTGGTAGATGGATGTACCATCAACTTAACAGGTTTCGCTGACGCCAGCGAGCGTGCTTACGGCGGAGTCGTATATCTGCAAGTCCGCATTGGTTCTAACTACTCGTTGCAGTTAGTTTGTGCCAAGTCTAAGGTCTCGCCTGTTAAAACCATTTCGGTTGCGAGACTGGAGTTGTGCGCGGCCCTTCTGCTGTCTCAGTTGCTCCACAAGGTTCAAGACACAGTTTTGCCCCACTACTCTATTAATAAATATACGCATTTTCCGACTCCAAGGTAGTGCTCGCTTGGATTCGTTCTTCTCTTCACCGCTAGCAGACTTTTGTCGCCAACCGCGTTAGTAAATTGATTGAACTTGTTCCCGCTACTTGTTTCAATCACGTCGCAGGTTATCGTACTCGTCTTCAGGAAGAACTTTCCATAGATCATATTGACTGGAAGTTTATTCCACCAGCATCACCACATTTCGGTGGATGTTGGGCAAGCATGGTCAAAGTAATTAAAACGCATCTCTTCAAAGTTATAGGTCAACAGATCCTCTCTTACGAAGAGCCTTTAACTGTCCTTGCACAAGTCGAGGCACTGATCAACTCGCGTCCGCTTCCAACTCAGTGAGATTTGGTGTCCTCTGAAGATGGACTTCAGTTGTGTAAAAACTAATTCTAGTTTCTACACATTATATGTTCATTCAACATTATACATATCGATACCTTTGGGTAGAAAGGTCGTATAAACCATTTTGGCCAAATTGAGTTATATATACCATTTTTCTCAGATTTTTTTTCTTTATCGATCTATACACCGTTATTTTTTAATTAGTACAAAATCTTTAAGGACATATTAGCGAAGACATTATTATCATATAAGTGACGTAAGAATTTCATAATATCTATAAATAACAAAGTTATAATCATTTGTTTTTTGTAGAAAATCTCACCCAAATCATTGACATATTTTACAATCCATTCACTACTTCATTGATAGTACTTACTTTCCGTCCTACTCTTACGCATTCTTTCCGTCGCACTTATAATGCAGGTAGCCGTAGACAATAAAATGAAGTAAAATAATAAGTGTAGGTAGATATTTTTTATTTTTTTAAATTCTACCCACTCCTTCATACTTCATCCTGTCTTAGGACCGGCAAAATTTACCGTTTTATGGCGGCTCCACATTAGTGCCGTGAATTCACGCGCAAATTCTCGCCGCGAATTCACGGCATAAGTTGTGTCGTCCACATTCATGGGAAGTTCACAGTCTTTCGTGAAACCCGCCGCGAAATGGACGTAGAAGCTGCTGCCGCAATAACTATGTTTGCTGTGGCAACATATCAATATTTACACGTACAAAACAGGAGAGTTATTAGAAAGCGTTGGAAAAAAAGAAGATGGTGGATGACTGAAATACATCGTAACCGATCAAGGTATGTTTGCTATTGTAGTGATTCTTTTAATTGACTTAGTATGATTAGAACTGCCATTATAAGTAAATTAAATTAATTTTCAGACTTTCTATGGAGAAGCAGTTATCAGAATTACATTCTGAGCCCAGTGGCGAATTTATGAAATTTACTCGTATGTCAACAGTGGACTTTGAATATTTGCTTCAGAAAGTTTCTCCAATTATTTCCAAAACAGATACCCAATTTAGACCTGCAATACCAGCAAGAATTCGTTTAGCCATAACACTACGGTTTTTGGCTTCAGGGGACAGCTATGAGAGCCTGCACTTCTTATTTAAAATTTCACCACAGCTTATATCAGAAATTATACCTGATGTATGTAAAGCCCTGGTTCATATACTAAGGAATGAAATCAAGGTAAGTAAAAACGCATTCAATAGGTTTAAGTTTTTTTATTAATGTATTTTAATTGAATCACAGATAATGTAATACTATACTAGACTTGAATCTTCCCAAATTCCGTTCCTTTCTTTAATTATTTTCGCTTTTGATTCGTATTCTTTTCCCTAACTTTATAATAAAAATAAAATATCTCAACAAATTCGTAAACCCAAACATGAAGCTGGCAATGTGCAAGCCGCGTGATGCCAAGGAAAAGAGACAAAAAAACATTCTTAAATACTACAATGAAAATCAGGATTTCTCATATGCATCGGTAATCGAATCGTATACGTATTCTGATTGGGAAAAGGATTCAGTTTGAATACGGGGCGGAGGCGAAACAATTTCATTAGACAAAATTCTGATTCTAGTTGTGTTTGGCTTGGATTGCTGAGATAGCTGTATAACGGAGGGATATTGCGTGATCTTAGTTGTATTGTCAATTATGGCTCCAGATTGAGCCAATTCGGAATCTTGGTTTGGATCATAATATGTTCTATGTAACGATAAAGGTTCAGAATACGAAGTAAAAGAAGACCCGGGCCTACTCGTATTTTGTTGGTGAGACTGCAAGATAGAAGGTGAAGGAGACGAAACAAATATTGATGATGAATGACTCTGATTCTGATTTAGACTACGTCGCCGTTGTATAAACATACCATCGATTTGGTGCATAAAAATTAATCTTTCGTCTTCTGGCAATTGTCTTAGTTTATTTGCTAATATTTTTCCATATCGATCACAGTCATCTTCTCTTTGTTGGGTATTATTCCGGCATAATGCTTGGTTTAGAGTAGCGAGACTTTCTTTAATAAAACTTTCAGCTTGTTGTAGCTCGGGCGGATTCTTACGGCGCCGTTTCGTTGTTGTAAGATTTTCATCACTCGATGGCAAAGGGTCGACGTTTTCTTGGTTGTCTTCTAGGGAGTCTTGAACGTTGCTGTCCTAAAAATGAAATATGTGTTAATGAATATATATTTTTTGTTTCAGATTCCAAACAGTGTTGAAGAATGGTTGGAAATTGAAAAAGGATTCAGCAGTAAATTTCCTCGATGTGTGGGGTCTTTAGATGGAAAACATATCGTTAGTTTTCACTCAGGATCAACGTTCTACAACTATAAGAAAAGTTTTAGTATCGTACTTATGGCACTAGTAGACAGCAACTACAATTTCGTTTATGCTGATATAGGCGGTCAGGGTAAAATAAGTGACGGTGGAATATTTCAAAACTGTGAACTATGGCGAAGGATAACATCCAATTCCTTATTTCTACCACCTCCGCATCCACTTCCAGGATCGAATAAACCTGTGCCTTACGTTTTTTTAGGTGATGGTGCCTTTTCACTCAGCACATCGCTAATGAAGCCTTATCCTGGCAATCACGATTTAGGCACTCCAAAACGTGTATTTAATAGTAAATTATCCAGTGCACGAGTGGTGGTAGAAAACACTTTTGGCATATTGGCTTCGAAATGTAGAGTCTTTCGAAAACCATTGATGGTAGGCCCTGACAAAGTAAGTCTCATTACGATGACTTGTGTTCTACTACACAATTTTTTAAGGAAAAGTGACACATCTCGGCCGATTTATACACCACCGGGTACGATTGACGTGTATAACAATGATGGTATTCGTATGCAAGATGGTTCTTGGAGATCAGAAATTCAAGATACATGTGCTATACGCGATTTGCCTCAGGTACCGCGTAGACCAAGTTTGACTGCAATTGAAATTAGAGAAGAATTCACTAAATATTTTACACCCAATATAGGTATATAGGTTTTCAACCTTTACATGTCGACAATTTCGTAGATCCTAATGTAACTACTATTATTGCTAATAAATAAATAAACTTACTTGGTGTAATGTGTCGGTGGTTTTTCTTACTGTCAACCCTTCACCGAGGAAAGAATCCATATCAGAATACGCAAACCAGATGGGTTTGTATATATCTTCAGCTCCAGCCCCTGAGCGACATGAATCTCGTACCTTCAATCAATAAATTTTCTTTATTTCACCACAAGAAGGACAGATACTTGATACTTGATGGCACGGGCTGTTTCCGCAACTCCACGTCTTGGCGTGTATTTTGCGTGCAGGTGGGAATGGTGTCTTCATTCGAGCCACCCCAGCTCTTCGAGGAAGGCCAGCAGACTCTTGATGTGGCCCACTGCCTCCCTCAGGGTGCTGTATCTCGTCAGGTACTGCTGCCTGTACTGTGCGACCTCAGGGCAGTCGAGGAGCAGGTGGGCTGCCGTCTCGTCCGCTGCCATACAGGCCCTGCACAGCGGGCTGTCGGTGATACCTATAGTAAATAGGTGTTTATTAAAGAATCCGTGTCCTGTGTAGGCGGCCGTGACTGTCCGCAGTTGTTGTTTGGACAGCCGGAGGATTTGTTTGGCTATCTTACCGTCTACTGCGGGAAGAGCCTCCTTGGCCTGCCTACATGTTTCAATACCAATTCAGGACTGGTTGTGTTGGGTCCTGGTCCTATTCCTTACCAGGTTGCGATAGAAACCAGAAGGGAGGGGAATAATGGGCTCGGGTCCCACCACCTCTAAAGTGGCCCCTCTTCTGGCAAGTACGTCGGCTGCGTCATTCCCTCTTGAGCCACTATGGCCCTTGATCCATTGCAGTGTTAATTTGTTTTGTTTACCTACCTCTGTTAGTTTCTGGTGGCATTCAAGCGTGAGTGCCGAGGTGATAATATGGCTTTTGAGGGCTGAGAGGACAGCCTTACTATCTGAGAGGATCCTAATGGATCGTTCCCTTACCTCACGTGCCATGATTGCTGTGGCAGCTAGGATTATAATAATAATAATAATAATAACTGTTTATTTCGGATAATAACAATCCATATGTTGTTAGTACAATTTTTCTTAACCTAATGTTAGTAATGTTGTAATGTGCACTGCACTGGATACAACACAATACCTAGGTATGTAACTGTATCCAGTGCTTTAACATTGGGAAGTCCCATCTATCACATAGCGCGCTCAGAATGCTGTGGGAGCTGACACGCATTCTGTGTAATATTGATGCACTACGCTTGCGGATGATGGCATGAAAACCATCAACCGACGCCTCCGCAAACATCTGTGAAGCACTACAGAAGCGTGGCAGCCCCATGAGCATTCTGAACGCGTTATTATACTGGACACGCAATGCACTGTATGCCCGCCGCGTATATTTAATCCACAGATTGCAGGTGTAAAAAGTTTGGCAATAAGCCCTAAAAAGAGAAATTTTAACATCTCTTGTGCATTTTCCAAATCTGCGGATCAACATATTGCTTCGGACAGCCAAAGCTCTGCGTTCTCTCTCTATGTCTACGTTATCATTAAGGTCATCGGTGACCCAGTGACCCAAGTATTTAACCTGTGTCACTCGTCTTAGTGGAGTGTTCGCAACTGTTACTTGTGGCACTTTAGAGTAACATTTGGTGCCCGCCTTGAACACTAACAGCTCACTCTTTTTGGCATTATACCTGAGTCCCTGAGCCTCCGCATAACCCTCACATAATTGAAGAAGTTGTCTCAGTGCTCGGATCGAGGGGCTCAGCAATACCATGTCATCAGCGTAGCTAATATTATTGATGCAGACGCCATCAATATGACAACCAACCCTGGCATTGCTGAGCTCCACAATCAGCCGATTTATGTATATATTGAACAGACGAGGTGAGGTAATCCCCCCCTGCCTCACCCCGCAGCTCAACCTGTACACATCCGACAACTCCCCAGCCCACCTAACATAATTCATTTGATATTTGTACCAATACTTAAGAACAGAAATGACCTCTTCGCCTACGTCACTTTCTTGGTGTAGCTTACTCCACAGTATGTCATAAGACACCAGGTCGAACGCTTTCGATAAATCAAGAAAGCACGCATAGACCGGCGTCTTCCTATCAGCATAGTACTGAACTGTCTGTTTTAAGCACAGTATGGCAGTCTCTGTGGAGAGCCCGGGTCGAAAACCGAACTGGGCATCGTGTAGACTTATACGACTTGCCATATGCGCGTCCAACAGACAGTCCAGCACTTTAGCTGTAACCGTAGCTAAAGAAATTGGCCTATAGTTGGCGGGATCTGCAGTATCTCCCGTCCTGTTCTTAATTATTGGTACAACTATCGTTTTCATAAGATCGTCTGGTAAGAATGAGTGACTCATACAAAGAGAGTAGAACATACTCAACACCCTCGGCAGATGTACACCAGCGTATCGCAGGTGTTCAACGCTAAGGTGATCATGTCCCGGAGACTTACCTCTCACCATGCCATTGATTACATTTTTAACTTCTTTGGCGGAGAATTTTACTGTCTGTTCCGAAGACATGGTCATGGACTTAGCGCCCAACACCGACGATATCACTGGCGCCATAGACACCAGTGGCGAATCAACTTTAAAGTGCCTAACAAACATATTAGCTATTGCTGTGGGATCACACTCACCTGCCACGCTCACTGGGAGACTAGGCCTGGGGTTCATTTTATTTGTGGATTTCCAAAAATTCCCAAAATGTTTTGATTTGTGGTGTTCAGCTAAAATGTCTAATCTTATTTTAGTTTGATTGTTTCGACACCACTTTAACTTAGATTTAAACAATCTACGCGTTTCACGCATTCTTTCATAAATATATCCCACAGTCGGGTTATTATGAAGATGCCACATTTGAAACGCAAGCCGAGCCTCACAGTGAGCGCTTTTAACATGTTTATTCCAGCCTATCAGGGGTTTGTATTTAATATTCTTTACACATCTTGCACTACATTCCGCAGCCCTCGACAGGCATTGAATAATTTTATTATACAGAGTGCTTATTACAACACGATGGTTCGGATCATCACATATCTTATCAGCACAACTAGTTAATTCTAACGGAAAATCTATTTCTCGTAGATAAGAATGACATAGTTCCCCATACAATTCAATTTGTTTGGAGTCTCTATCCCCCCATATGACTTTATTTTGCATAGGTTGGTGTACTACAATGCTAGGTTTAATTAGTTGTAAGCTACATGTTATTTGAAGGGGCATATGGTCGGAACAATAACTGTCATACAATACCTCCGCATTAACTACTGTCTGCCGCGCAGCCTCAGTCACCACGCAATGGTCGAGCCAGCGCTTGCAGCCGTACACATCACTAACAAACGTATAACTATTAGATGGCAACAGTTCCACATCTGCGCAGGTCCACTTTTGCTCCGTGCAAAAATTGTGCAGCTCATCATAAAAAGGCTCATTTATATGCGCATTAAAATCTCCTAACATAAAAACAGATTGTATGTTGCTATTTTCTATTATTGCATTAATTTCACTTAAAGTGTCAGTAAATTCGATTAAATTTTCACTACAGTCAGTAGGCATATATACGGAAAAGATGAGTAATTCGCGTTCTAGTAACTTCACTTTAAATGACGCTAGCCGTACACTATTACACTGCACAATCGTCACCGATGAGAACACACTCTTCCTCCATAGCAGCGCAACACCGCCATAGGGTCTACCTTTTAAAAGACCCGCCGAGGTATCCATAGCAGAAGTTCCAGTATAGGCGAAATCATCATGTATGTTACCCAAAATCGGTAGTTCATCGGGCGTTAACCAATGTTCTTGTAAAGCTATAATATCAGCTGATACACACAGGCGCCTAATACATCCAACGGCCGTTTTTACATTCTTACAATTAAAACTGGTTATTTTTAAAAATCTATCCATTATTATTGTAAGTATTCTGCGTCTGCCCAGAGGCTTTAAAATATATAAACCGGCGGTATGATATACCGTCAGGCCAAAACTCATCATTTAGGAATAAATCTTCACTGGTTCTAGGAACTAATATTTTATAACTATTGTATTCTTTGGCTTTTTTCATGTTCATTTTTTCAACAGTAACTTGTAGATTAGACTTATCCTTAATGTACTCAATTATATCTTCTTCGGAAACCCCTTTGTCGACATTATAGATATAAATGGGTAATTTTATATCTGCCGCTTTAAACTTATCTGCCGAGTTCACAATTGCCTTCCCTTTATTGCCTTTAAATCGCTTATTTCTCTGAACTAAAGTCCATCCATCGTTCGATTTTGGTGGTTGTTCAATAGTAGTATTAGCACTTGACAAAATCGCACTCTGCTTCCCAATGTGTGCGACACTCGAAGCGTCCGTGTGTCCCCTCTCGGCCGGCCGCTCGAGCGCTACCTGTTTACGACGCGTCATCGCGCTGCTCGCTGCCGCGGCGTAAGTTTCTGTACGACTACCGCACAAACTTTTTTCTTGTCCACCCTCTGTCCGCGGAGATAATAATAACGGTCTCTCAGGAGACATGTAATTATCTGAGGTAATGGACTTAATCGACTGTGGACTATTTAATACACAACCACCTCTTTTATTGTTGACGTAGGAATTATTTGTGTTGATAAAAGTGGATTTATCTAGCACACTTTTTACCGATTCCAATTGATCTATAGTTGCGTATTGCTCTTTTACTCGCTTGATTTCATTACGCATCCAGAGCATTTCCTTAAGAAGAGTGGTCACGTCAACATGATCCCAAAGTACCGGAGGAAGTTTTTTGAGGTTCCTTGCGACAAAGACCGGTAATATCTCGGGTTCGACTTGTTTTATAAGACTTATAATATCGTCTATGTCCCGGCTCTTCCTCCCATCTCCCCTCCTGTTTACCATACGTTCCCGTTCGCTTTCAGGTACCGAGTCAAACAACATAATCTTTGCATTACGTATGTCTTCTTCGGTGTAAGCGCTGACGCATATGCGACTAACACTTTCTTCATCCATGATGTCTAGTCTATCACACACGAATGCAAGTAGCTCATTTATAACAATGTTGCACTTTGAACATTTTAACATTTGCGATGTCGCGGCCATCATTATACGCACAATACGATACTAATATGTCTCGAATAAATCGTTGCACGTCCATCGGTAATGAGTGCGCGCGCATGACGTTTGATTATGCCAAAACATTCGGCCTGGTAGACCGTGTTGTAGGCTCCCAGCGGTGCTGCGATGTTGATGTTAAGGTCCTCGGAGAATACTCCTGAACCCGTACCTGTATCCGTCTTAGACCCATCTGTGAAGATCGTGAGCTCGTTGTGGCCAACCGCTCCCTCGTGTAGATCCTCGTACAGTTGGATTTTGTATTTCTTATCGAAAACAAATTGTTTCGGTATTCGGTCGCCAATGGCTTGTGTGAGAGGAACTTCTTTAAAGAGTGTGTTTAAGTTGCTAGTGTGCAGTGTGTTAGTGTCTTTCCAGAGCTTCAGTGCTCTTAGCCGGATCGCCGACATCGTTGCTTCCTGTTGTATGAACAGGTGCAATGGAGGCAAGTCCAGCAACACTTCGAGTGCCGCTGTAGGTGTAGTTTTCATGCAGCCCGTGGCCGCTAGACATGCAAGTCTTTGAAGCTTTTGAAGCTTGTTGGCGGCCGTTGTTAGGTTGGTCCGAGGCCACCACACTACTGCGCCGTAGCTTATCATCGGACGTATTATTGTCTTATAGAGCCATAAGACAATTTTGGGGGATAGGCCCCATCGTTTACCTATCATCTTCTTGCACTGCCAGAAGACGATGCTGGCTTTATTGAGCTTATTTTCCATGTGGCTGTTCCATGTCAATTTGCTGTCAAGAGTGACTCCCAGGTACTTTACCTCGGTGGACAGCTTGAGCTCTGTGTTGAATAGCCTGGGCAGTCGGTAAGTACCCAGCGCGCGTTTGTGTGTGAACATAACTAGTTCGGTCTTGTTCGGGTTTACTGATAATTCGTACTCATTACACCACCACTCTACTATGCGTAGAGCCTGTTGAGTAAGGTCGTACACTGTACTAGTTACCTTACCTGAGGTGAGAATGTTCAGATCATCTGCATATCCTATTGTGTAAAAATATCTCGCGTTGAGTTTGTCTATGAGTTCATTGATGACTAAGTTCCACAATAGCGGGGAGAGTACACCGCCCTGCGGGCAACCTTTAGTTATCAAGGCTGTCTGGGAGTCGCCGTGCAGGCGCACTACTCTTTTGCTGAGCATGTTTTGGATCCACTGTATGAGCATCTGATCCACACCATGTTGGCTAGGGCGTTGCTTATACTGGAGAAGTTTGTCTTGTCAAAGGCTCCTTCTATGTCAATGAAGGTGCCCAGACAGATGCTTTTTTGTTGTATAGCAGCTTCTATCTGGTTCACGACCTGATGTAAGGCCGATTCCGTCGATTTCCCTGAGCTGTATGCATGTTGATTGGCATGTAGGGGTAGGTGTTTAAGTGTCCCACTTCTTAATTCCCTCTCGCATAGCCTTTCCAAGGCTTTAAGCATGAAGGAGGTCAGGCTTATTGGTCTGAAGGACTTTGCATTTGTGTAGTCTGTTTTGCCTGGTTTTGGTATGAAAATTAGTTTGACTTCCCTCCAATTCTTCGGTACATATCTAAGGGCCAGGCTAGCCCTCATGATTGCCAGAAGTCTTTTGCGGACCGGTTCACCCCCCCATTGTAATAACCCAGGGAAGATGCCGTCCAGTCCGGCTGCTTTGAAGGGATGGAAGCTATCGATGGCCCATCGGAGTTTTTCTTCTGTGACCACGGTGTTTGCGTGTCTCCACTCGTGTTCGGTCGCCACTGTTGGTGTATCGTGCCACGTTATTACCGGGGTGAGGACGCAGCCTGGGAAGTGTGTTTCTAGTAGGACGCGTCTTGTCTCCTCCTCCGATGTGGTGTATGTGTTATCCGGTTTACGGAGAGTACCTGGTGCAACCAACGGTTGCTGAGCCAGTAGTTTCCTTACCCGGTTTGCTTGTTGGCAAGATTCAATGCTCCCACAGAATTTCCGCCATCCCATGGTGCGTCTGAATCTGAGGCATTTCTTGTAGCTTGATTTGGCCGCTTTATAAGCGTCCCAATCTGCGTCCGCGCTTGTGTTCATTGCCCTGTTAAGGGCCCTTCTTACCTTCTTGCGCTTGCGTTCAAGCTCAGCGCCCCACCAGGGTTGTTTACCTGGGGTTGAGGGTAGAGTGGTTTCTGGGCATGCTGCGTGGTAGCTGTCTAGCATCGACTGCGTCAGTGTACATACCTGCTCGTCGATCTGTTCATTGTCACCCAGTACCGTCGGCATAGCAGTAAGGGTAAGTTTCTCTTTAAGTAATTGGACATACTTTGCTTTGTCAGTGTTGTGTGGTTTCCTGCGTGGCTGTGTAGGTTGTATAACGACTTCCATAGAGAAGCTGATCCATCTGTGGTCTGAGCACGATGCCTCTTTCGAGACGTGCCATCCCTTGATGCGTTCAGCCGCTCCTTCTGTTGCGAGAGTTAAGTCGATAATTGTCTGACTACGTCTTGTGACGAAGGTGGGCTCCGTACCTGTGTTTAATAGGGTAAGATTAGTGGTGAATAGGTATTCAACCAGTGATTTACCTCTGTTGTTATTGCAGTTCATGCCCCACATTTGGTGGTGGGCATTGGAGTCCGTTCCTATTACGACCTCCGTTTTGGTTCTCTCGCACTGGTTAACCAGACGCGTGAGGTCGAACGGTGGCGGGTCTTCGGCCTCGGGCATGTAGACCGATGCGAAAACAACCGCTATACTCCTTGGCTGCTGTGTTATTTCAATTTGTATCGCTGTGATGTCTCTGGAACAGAACTCCGTTAGAACTTGGGCTCTGATGTTTTTAGTTGTCAGTATGCAGGTTCTTGGATGAGTGTGGTCAGTTGAAGAATAAATCTTACCTCCCAGGCTGGAGAGGCCTCTGATGAGGCCACCCCTTATCCAAGGTTCCTGGATGAGCACGATGGCTGATTGTTGGACCTCCATCCATTTGCGCAGTTGCGCAGTGGCCGTTTGGCTGTGATGGAGGTTGATTTGGAGGCAACTGACGTCACTAGGCAGAGGGTTCATCTTTGGATGATGTCCCCAC
Organism: Euclidia mi; assembly: GCA_944739405.2. NCBI lineage: Eukaryota > Metazoa > Arthropoda > Insecta > Lepidoptera > Erebidae > Euclidia > Euclidia mi. Next base: position 14,459,810 of record OX123184.2, on the reverse strand, counting down.
CTCCCCGACCGTCAGCTGCGTTAGGCCGGCCAGGATGTCGCCAGCCTCCACCCCGTCGTCCCGCCGCACCGGGCTCAGGAGCAGGCTCTCATCTTCCGAGTTACCCTCGGCTGACGGGCCAGTCCCCGAGCCAGACGCGGCCGGCTCTGACGGGCCGGGTTCTGCGTCGCACCTTGGCTTGGTGTTTGAGTCCTGCTTGACTCGTGTGGAGTTGTCGTCCGGAGGATGGTCGACAAACTTACCTGAGGGGTCCCGGAACCTGACGTAGACGTCACCTACCCCCAACGCGAGGCGCCGCTCGTTCTTCATCAGGATCGGGACCTGTTCTACTGGGACGCCCACTACTAGGAACCACCCACCCGACTGCCTTTCAGAGTGCAGCATCGACCATTTGTCAACCTCCAACCAGGGGTTCTGAAACTCCAGAGCGCGACCCACGTCGCGCACGTTGTCTAAGACCCCCTGTTCGTCGGGTACGACAATGCCGCACCGCATTCTCTTCGGGGTCTCTTCCTGGCCCCTGACCTCCAGTTCGAAGCCCGGTGGTGGGACCAGGAGAGAGACTGCCTCCGTCAGCCAGGTACGCGTTGCCTCGTCGGCGCACCAAAGTTTGAGGACCCCGTCCGCGTGCACGGGTTTCCCGGTGAACGCTGGAGCGGGGCGTTTGTGGGTTTTGGTCGACCAGGCATCACTCAGGATCTTCTTTTGGAGCTCCCGGAGTACCTGGTCCACCAACTCCTTCGGCAAGTTCCCTGTGCGTTTGCATGTTACTGCAACACCCAGGGACGCCTTGGAGGCCTGTGCGTAGGACTTACCTTGTATCCTGGAGGAGTCGAGGCGGGGCTTCTTGTGCTCCCCTCGAGGCGAGCTGGTCTCGTTGAGAGCACGTTTGGCCTCACCTCTTTCCTTGTTTTCGGCAGTTTTACCTGCCGCGTTTCCCGGTGGTGCTGGGGCTGGATGCCGTCCAGGGTGGCCAGCCCGCCGCTTGGCGGCAGGCGGCTTCCCCGTACTGCCTCCGGCCTTCGTGCACCCCTCGCTACTGAGCGTGGGCTGCGCGCTGGTCACATTGCTGGGACCTGCGACGGCAACCTGCTCAGCTGTTTTAGTGGAGGCAGCACCGGCAGTAGCAGCGGCTTGTTCAGCCTTCCGCCTAATTGCCATGCGCTGTCTCTTGCTTTTGTTGTTCCTCTTTTTCTTCGTGGAACTGGTAGCAGCGGGGCCACTCGGTTGTGTGGTGGGCGTGCGTTGGACAGGACCGGTGGTCTTGCCCTTACCCTTACCCTTACGGTGACTCACCACTTGCCAGCCCGCGAAGGAGGAGTCATCTTCCCGCTTGATCTCAAACGGGCTGACGATTGTAAGGACGGGACCAGTACTAGCGTTAGCCAGCGCTGAAGTCACGTCCTTGGGGGATGGTTTGACACCTGCAGCCGGGGCCACGGCGTCGACCATCTGTATGGTTTTGGTTGTGGCGGCGGGAACAGCTTTCGCCGTCCCCGTCGCGGTTGGGGTAATAAAAAGGATTTCGGTATCCATACGTTTACTTAAAGACTTCATCCCTCTGGCTTCCCACCCTCCATGGAGCCCGCAACAGGGAACGTCATACCGGACGTTAGGATTACCAGAGGGATTTAGGAACGCAAGGCTGGCTTACAGCACGACATCGGGCGCCCGCTCGGGTCAAAGGTCGGAGCCGAGTTACCAACTCCATCCGTCTTCCCTCGCTTGCGCCTTCAGTATAGCCTTCACCCACCACATCAACAGCCGAAATAAATTCCAACTGCTGATGCGGACCCCACGTCCCTAGCCTGTGGCCCTCTGACGGGACACGATGGCCATTTCCCCCGCTGCGGCTCACAGCGGGGGCTACCGTTTAGCGTGAAATCGGGACCAAAGAGGGCGTGTTGCCTCACGGTCGCATTACCGCCAGCGCCGCTCGGCTCAACCCCCCAGGACTCCGTCATCCCCGCGTACGGCGCTCGACTGCGCAGGTCCTAGCGCAGGTGGTCAACTTCTCTTACCCGTGACTGTTTACTACGGGCCCAAGCCCACCCGGCCACGAGGGGGCGTGGTGAAGAGATGTGTAAGTGAATGTGTGTGTGTGCGCGCATGTGTGTACGTGTGTGTGTATGCGTGTGTAAAGTGCCTGTTATTTGTGTTTCGGCTGGAGGTTTTGGTTGCGTCCATTTCTGAAGGAACTGGACCAAGAACGGGCGGCAACCTCGAGAAGGATAGTCCACCAGCCTTGCCTTAGGGATCATCGCGACCTGCGCTACCCCTGAGACCATTCGCCACTCCCAGCACCGGACTCAGGTGCAGGGAGTAGAAGTCAGTGCAGCTCAGTGATGCTAAAGATGAGTTGACCTGCACGGGCTTCCGCCCAAGGACAGATAAAAGGGATAGGTATATCATGTACACTTTTCGTGTGGTGACGGATTAAAAATACGGAATGTCACCACCCCATATCATCCCATGGGTGTCGTAAGAGCCGACAGAGGGAGCATATTATGCATAGAACAGCACTGTAAGAGAAGGAAAACTTGATACAAACCCTATACCAACCCGTTTGGTCAGCGTGGTATAGTAGGCCAATTCCTCCTTTCAAAGGAGAGGCTTAGTTCAGCAGTGGACTGTTAAAGGCTGATGATGAATGAATTAATATTATGTATATTTATAAGATGTACTGCGATTAAAAAATGGTAGAGTAAATGCATTGAGTAAATGTTAAAAACAATTAAAAAAAAAAAAATCATAGTTTGTTTGAACAAAAAAGTCACTTTGATTTTTATAATAATTATTTAATAATTGCTAAAGAATTTAATCTAGAAATGCAGCGTTACCAGCCGGCAAAGTGTAGGTATACGCTCTTAAAAACATACAGGTAAAAAAAAAAACAATACACTACATTTAAACATATACATACATATTATACTTTTGTGGTCTTCTTACACAAGTATCTTATACTTAAAAGAAGGCCTCAACAACCTTTATGTAAAAACGTTTTATGGAAAATAAAAGTATCACATCATCATCATCAGCCTTTAACAGTCCACTGCTGGACTAGGCCTCTCCTTTGAAGGGAGGAATAAAAGTATAATTATTATTATTCTAAGACCCTGTTTCATCACTTCTAAGTAAGTGTTACCTTCCAGGTAAATTCAAAATTAGAACTAAATGTGTATGAACTTATTTACCATGTAAAGGTAGTTTAATCATAACTTATTGGACAGTGGTGAAACATGCCCTTGAACATATATAAGAAGGTTGATTATTCAATGGTACAGTCATAGGTAATCATCATTATATAATAATATGTATAAAATAACAAACCTTTTTTCGGTATAAACGATAACTGGACAGCAAAGAGTCTTTTTTCTTTTTTAATTCTTTTATTTCAATACCCATATCATTACTGATCCGCGTCCAGGCATCATAACACTGTTTTTTGTCCTTATGATGCGGGTTTTTTGCATCCCACAGTACACTCTCCATGTGGTAATGTTCTAAAAAACGCATTTCAGTTTCATTGTCCCAAATATTGACACGCGACTCCATTTTATTAGCGCACTGCACACGTCCGTACGCCTGTGTAGTCCGGAGGAAACTGGCACGGGTCCGTGAATGTGGATATGTACGCGTGAACGCCGCGCGAAGGGGGCGCGAATCCTTTGTCGCGGGACAAAATACCGACTCTGATCGGGGAACAGGCGCGAACGCGCGTGAACAACGCGAAAACCATCCACATTCACGTTCACGCCTGTTCACGGAGCTTCACGGCACTAATGTGGAGCCGCAATTACAAGTAATTTAATACGGAGGTAGGTATGTAATTAGAAAGCAAACACGTCATATCAAAATAAAAGAAAGTATTCTGTAATAAAAGAAAAGAGTAATTTTGGCGTATTTATGAAGTTAGAATCGGCTGCTATTTACAATTACTATTAAATCGTCATCACGTCAGCCTAGAGACGTCCACTGCTGGACATAGGCCTCCCTCAAGGTTCTCCACACAGACCGATTTTGAGCCGCCCGCATCAAATAATTATTTAGTTAAGTAGGTAATATTTACTTTACTTACAAGTATTTCAATTGTTCTTCGAAATATCCATCACTATTGTCAATACACAGCACGTTTTATTTAATTGTTTTTTAACGAGATAAGTAAGCTTCTCTGACTTTTCACTGCGTCAAAAGCGTCCAATATGCACTGTTTAAATTATTCGACACTCACACTCACAACGGCTCACTTTTGTACACAGTGGTGAGCATGGAGGCCAAGCTACGACCCGCCTCGACCGATCCACTGGCTTCCAAACACTTCCCTGTACAAACGCATAGCTGCACTCGCGTGATGTGAACTAATAAGCCATCCCGTTGGGCAAACGTAAACAAAAAATAATTGTTTCCACGAAAAAACATCCGCTCGCTATCACCTTCAATTTAGCACTGCGGCGCGCGCGCAGAGGGACAGGGAGTGGCGAGCTTCGAGTTTGCACAAATTTATCAATGGAGTAGTGGCGCGTAAAATTACTATGACAACATAGTATTTAGTTATGCATTTACCAAACATTACGTATTTTTGTGGACAGTTTTGGGACAGTTTTGGAACTTAGTATTTTTATTTTTTACATACATATATATGATTAGTTAAAGATGCCTAGAGCCCCATTAAATTTTTTGTACTATTTAAAAATAGCGGTGTATATATGAAATGCAGAAATTCGCACAAAAACGGTTAATACGACCCAGAAATTTTCAGTCATGGCCTCTTAAAAAAGGGAAATTTTCAGTGTAAAAGCCGAATGTTTTCTTTTTTTAGTTTTGTTATGATGTAATGACCATATTTTTTATTAACTCAGGGCTTAAAAATAGTCGTTTATTGTAAATGGTTTATACACCCTAACGTGTTAAATGCATTACCTAAGCATAGTTTAAATTCAACGTTGTAAATCCTTATTGCATATCGATACCTTCTGGTAGAAAGGTCGTATAAACCAAAACCCGACTTTTCAGGAGAGCAGAAGAACGATTTCTTTTTAACATAAAAATTTATAACCTTTTTGTTTATAAAGTTATAAAAGAATTATTAATGAGAAAAGGTTCTTACATTTTGCGATTGAAAAAGGTTAAATCATCAAAACCTATCTATCTTCTTTAGTTTTAAAGTTAGCATTGGATTTACGTCTAAGAAAAATCAATACGTGGTTAATACACCCCATGAAAATGTACATTAAAAATACTGTACAGGTCGTATATCCACTTTTGGTAAGATTATGGTCACATTTACTGTCGTAAAAACCTATATATCGATACCTTTGGGTAGAAAGGTCGTATAAACCAAAACCCAAATTTTCAGGAGAGCAGAAAAACGATTTTTTTACATAAAAATTCATAACCTTTTTGTTTTTGAAGTTATAAAAAAAATATTTATGAGAAAGCTTCTTACAATTTGCGAATGAAAAAGGTTATATCATCAAAACCTATCTATCTTCTTTAGTTTTAAAGTTAGCTTGGATTTACGTCTAAGAAAAAATCAATTCTTGGTTACATGGAGTTCCCGAGGAACATGTACTTTAAAAAAACTGTAAAGGTCGTATATCCATTATTGGTAAGCTTATGGTCATACCCATATATGTATTTATTTTGTATTAAAAACCATTTACAACCACAGATCAATTGAATTCTGACTAATAAACAATCAATAAACATATTAAATTGAAAAAATAATTATAATAACTTAAACTGAAAAGAGAAATAAAAAATCTACTTAGTCATAAAAAACAAAAATTATCAAGCTTTTTCTAAATTAAAGTAATCAGGCATTTCAATCATTTATAAAATGTTTGATATTATTTTTAATTTTTTTACATATTTAAATGTTCTTAATTCAATAAATTATTTTATTAAATTTTGTACTAAGGCTTAAATACTATGTAATTTATATAATTCCAACTTAATAAAAAAGAAAAACAAGTATACAACAATCAAGCACTAAACGTAAGTAACTTATGTACTAAAAAGTAACTTATTTATGATATAAATTTGTATTCATACATACATACATAGACTCACGCCTGTTTCCCGGAGGGGTAGGCAGAGACTACGGAACGCCATTTGCAACGATCCTGACATATCTCTCTTGCTTCATTCACTCCCATCAGATTCCTCATGCATGCTCTTCTGTTCAGGGTACTTCTCACCTGTCCTGTTTTTAGGATGTCTGCAATCTGGTCAGAGAACGTCCGCCTAGGTCTTCCACTTTGTCCTATCTCTTCCACACTTGCCTTATATATCTGCTTGGTCAGTCTTTCGTCATCCATCCTCTCCACGTGCCCAAACCATCTTAGCATACCTTTCTCGATGCTTGTCACTATATCTTCTTTTACCCCACAACACTCTCTTATCACACAATTCTTTATTCTGTCAGTCAGAGAAACACCACACATACTTCTCAGTGCTCTCATTTCTACAGCATTTATTCTACTTTCATGACTCTTCTGCCATACCCAACTATCACTACCATACATAAGAGTAGGTACTAACACCCCTCTATGTACAGCCAAAAGTGTCTTTTTGGACACGTTTTGGCTATTCATAAACGCCTTCAGAGCTCCATTCACTCTATTACCTGCTTTAACTCTTCTTTCAATATCTTCTACATTCTTACCATCTCTTGCAAACAGCGTACCTAAATATACAAACTCATTCACTTGCTCCACTCGCTGTCCATTGATCATAATATTACAAGCCGTAACGCATTCTTCCTTTTCAAAAACCATAACTTTCGTTTTACTTACATTCACTTTCATTCCTTTCCTCTCTAACGCACCATGCATGATTGTTACCATCTCCTGCAACACCTCCGCTGAAGACGCAAGCATAATAACCTGATCATCAGCATAAAGGAGGCATTTGACAAGTAACTCATTCATCCTTAATCCACACTCACTATGTTTCAAATCTTGCAAACAACTGTCCATGAAGAGGTTGAACAGCCATGGCGACGCTACACATCCCTGTCTAACACCTGTGTTGATGGTAAACCAGTCAGTGTATGCCCCGTTTATCCTCACACAAGCTCTAGAATCCTCATAAAGGGATTTCAGAGCTCGTATGAGGCTGCTGTTCACCCCATACATCGACAGTACCGACCACATTTCATTCCTCACCACTTTATCATAAGCCTTTTCCAAATCCACGAATGCGCTGTAGACCTTTTGACCTTTTGCCAAAAATTTCTCGGCTATGCATTGCAAGGAAAAGACTTGATCCGTACTCCCCATACCCTTTCGGAATCCCGCTTGTACATCCCATATTTTCTTGTCGGTTACTTTCATAACTCTTTCAATCAGTACCTTCGCATACAATTTGCCAACAATGCTGAGAAGGCTAATGCCTCTATAGTTTTTGCAGTCTTGTTGCGAGCTTTTTCCTTTATAAAGAGGCACAACTACTGCTGTGGCCCAATCATCATGTACCCGGCCGGTGCTCCAGCACAAGTTAAATAAACGCTGCAGCTGACTAACTATGATGCCCTGTCCAGCCTTCAGCATTTCGACGGTAATCCTATCATACCCTGCAGCCTTACCTAATTTCATACTGGCCAGTGCCTTCAAAATCTCATCCACGCCAATATCGCTTTCATCATTGCTATCATTATCATTCATTTCACCTGTTGATGTCTCTGTCGTCGTTCTTTCAAATAATCCTTCGAAATACTCTTTGCATCTCTTCAGCACACACGATTCACCATTCAGTATCTTTCCATTCTTGTCTCTGATTGCTGTGTATTCTGAGGATTGAGTTTTTCCTCGAACTGCACGAACAGATTTCCAGAAAAACTTAATGTTTCTCCGAAAGTCGTCAGATAATCTACTATCAAACTCATCTTTCTTTTCCGCTTTTTTCCTTTTGACCATTTCTTTCACTATTATTTTACACCTAACAAACTCCTTTCTTGCTTCATCTATGTCATCACTCGTTGCCTTTCCCATTCTTTCATTTGCTCTGGCAGCCAACCAATCTAACCACGCTTTCTTCTTCTCTGATACTGCTGATTGTACATCCTTGTCCCACCATGTATTCTTAACCTTTCGTAGTTTCCTTCTCTTGATCACACCACATACTTCAGACGCTACACATACTACATCTTCTTTAAAGGAATGCCATAATTCTTCCATATCATTTATGCCATCGAACCTCTCAAATCTTGCTATCAATCTTCGTATATACTCATCTTTCATATCTTTCTCTTGCAGATTTTCTACTTTCATTCTTTCCAAGACCCTCTCTTGATTATTTTCTCGGTGTCGCCATCCTCTAAAGAGCCCACTTATCCGGCTTAACACCAAAAAGTGGTCTGTATGGATGCCGATCCCTCGAAACACTCTCGTATCCAACACATTCTTTCTCAGTCGTTCATCTACTATTACAAAATCAATCATACTTCTTCTAACATTTTTCGCCTCACGTGTATACAAATATATCCTTTTGTGATCAAACATGGTGTTTGTCACACAAAGGCTCCACTCCAAACAAACCTCAAGCAGTTCTTTTCCATTTTCGTTCACACTCTTATCACCGAATCCACCTAAAACCCTTTCAAATCCATCTCGCTTTTCCCACCCATCCATTGAAATCACCTAACAAAATCAATCTTTCATTATCCGTATTATTAAATTTGTATTCATAATTAGTTTAAAGTTATTTATGAATTGTTACTATAAATTATTTTAACTATTGTTATAAATTATTATTTTGAAACGAATTATGAATTATTTCTTGCAATATTGGAGAAATATCGGTTTCTCGAAACAAAGGTAGAAGGTAGGCACTATATAGCCCGAATCACAATTTAAAATAAGTGATACCACGAAAGTTTAAATTTCTATGTGATGTAATTACATTTCAGAATCAACTTGAATTTACGTGATAATTTAACTCATCCCTACCAGATCAAACAAATGTATTGTAATTTAAGTAAATGGATATACGAGTACAAAAATAATCATTCTGAATTACAACTTACCGAATTCAGCACCTACTCGTATATACTCACAAGATAGTTCTAGCCTTAATAATTTGTAGCACGTAGCTATTGCGATTTGTAGGTATTAATCGTGGTAGCCTTATACGACTGATCAGTGACGGTAGCCTGTTAATAATATATGTCTACCCTTAACTGGAAAAATTCGACCACCAAGGGCCTCAGTATCATGCACTGAATCACTGGTATCGGTTTTCGGTTTATTATTTATTTAAGTTATATACTTACTAAGTTATATATTTAAATGTACTCAATTCAATAAATTATTGAATATAATTTCGTATTTCAGGTAGTTTTATTTTATTTGAATCGACCATTATTGGGTCTTAGAAAAATAATAATTGAGATCTTACTAATTCTGAGAGTAACAGGATTGTTTATTAGTCAGAATTCAATTGATCAATGATTATAAATGGTTTTAATACAAAAAAACGGCATATATGGGTTTTTACGACAGTAAATGTGACCATAAGCTTACCAAAAATGGATATACGACCTCTACAGTATTTTAAAGTAAATTTTAATGGGGTCTATTAACCAAGAATTGATTTTTTCTTGGACGTAAATCCAAGCTAACTTTAAAACTAAAGAAGATAGATAGATTTTGGTGATATAACCTCTCCAATAGCACGAGGCACACATAACCTCTCATAGTAGCACGAGGCACCTTCATCCGGTTACACAGTACCGGAGGCAACCTCCATCCGGTCACCACCACACGTAACCTCCATCCGGTATGATCACAACACCTCCCAGATGATCTTTTCGAGCCTTTATCAAAGTAATCTGAAACAGACTAAGATAATCTTACTATTCTGATACTCCAAGTATTAACCTTTTTCATTCGAAAATTGTAAGAACCTTTCTCATAGATCATTTTTTTATAACTTCAAAAACAAAAAAATATGAATTTTTATTTAAAAAAAATATTGTTTTTCTGCTCTCCTGAAAAGTCGGGTTTTGGTTTATACGACCTTTCTACCCAAAGGTATCGATATGTTCTACATACTGTATTTAGTTACTATCACTCTTAAGTAACTAAGCACAGTACAACATATCTAGTACAATATCTGGATGTCCGCAGCTCAGCCCACACATTTTCTTTAATCTAATCGTTTCTGCTTGATCCCGTAAGAATTTCGGGAAATCCTTTCTTAGTAATAGTATTTGGCTGTGGGTTGTCTGTCACTGATTGAAAGACAAACCACAGTAACGCAAGAACTTAATATATAGAGATTTATTAAATAGCATAGTGTTCAAGAGTCACACAGCTATCATCTCCAGTCAGCTCCGCTTCTATAAAGCCCACGCCTTAATCCAGTACGAGTGTATTATACCTGCAGCTGAACCTTAATCCTGTTTATCAAACGCTCAAACATTACAATGCGCGGCGCGTGCCATCGAAATGTGCTATCTTTAGCTGCAAACTTCCAATGAAGTTCGTTTATCAGTATAACTTCTTGGAATCACAATCTGTTGTGCGACTTGGGCACATAATTTGCATACGTGTACCCTTTGCTTTTTATTTTACATATGTGATAATAAACTGACTGCTTGGCGATTAGTAGAAGATTTTCAATGTCAAGTTTCTTCCTAGCAGACAAACACACCAAACTACGAATTGAGTTAAAATCAGTCGGTGTTAGCATCTGTCGCGGTTTTTCTATCTGAGAGCTTAAATCGTCTGATTGATGACCTTAGAATGATGTTTATCCGCCTGGATTGCGGAGGCCAGGTTATGTAAGACCTCATAAAAGTTGCAGATTAAATGAGATAATATACATATGTTGCCTCCGCAAGAGTATCTATTAAACAAATTGAATTAGGTACCCATTTTAATTTCATCCATTTTAGAAGTAAAGTATTCCAGTTTTTTTTGCCATGAATGGAAACCGTATTAGTCAGGATCACTAGACACTAGACAAACAAGCTTGTCAAAACATATGTACCTGTGTCATTTATTTAAAACAACATATATTATTTCCTACTAGCCGTGTGTATCGCGCCTGGGTGTGTGACTAATGACTTTATATTTCTTGCGAGTCGCTCTGTGCTTCATGCGTCTAATTACATGTTTTTAACATGAACGTCTGTTCTAAGAAAATCTAATTGTTGTATAAGACACTTTGTTTGCAAGCTACTTGTAATTAGAAACACATTTATCTGTCTGAAGATCAAAGTAACTTGCTCGCTAAAACAAATATTGTTCACTATTGTTATAGCTGCGTGCGATTGACTATGATCCTACAGCCTTTCGAAGTCCTCTGCTATACATAGGACCCTTCTAATTACAGACCATACTAGCATTGTGAGGTAATAGGAGGATATACCAAGGTAGCCAGACGGGTTGGCATATGCTATAATGTTAGTTTTCCATCTCCTCCGCAACCTATTGCCATTATCACAACTATTTAATTTAGGCGACTGCCTCCGTGGTCCAGTGGATAGCGTATGCGACTGCTGATCGGAGGTCCCTGGTTGGATTCCCGGGTCGGGCAAAAGTGTTGTAACGTAAAAAGACCTTTCAGGAGAGTTGGTTACTTAACTCGGTGCCGGTTCGCCAGATATAAGCGAAGCGCGAAGCCAACGCGTCCGCTTTTATAGAAGCTCGCAGTGCGGTGGGGGCGGAGGTGCAAGCGGCCGAGAGGTGGTGTCCTCTCGACGTCACAGCGACGTCACTGTGTTACTGGGACTACTTCGCGTACCCGGTTAATTTATAGCCTAAGTTACTCCTTGGTACATCAGCTATCCGCCAGTGAACGTCCCGTCAAAATCAGTCCAGCCGTTCCAGAGATTAGCGAAAACAAGCAGACAGACAATTTTTTTAAAAAATCGCATTGCGGTATACCGTGTATACATCCATATGCAGTTAGCAAAAAGCGGTTATTTTAATATTACAAACAGACACTCCAACTTTATTTATATGTATAAGTAGATGTACTTATAGAATACTTATACTCAGAAAGTTCATGGCCCTACCCTACACAAAGACACATAAAGGTATTCCACACGAGTATTCACAGACATGCCTAATAGAAAGGGAGCATTTAAGCTTTTTCTTCCACTTTGAACACATTATTTTATTCAAGAGAAATTGCGTCACGATTTTGCAGTCTCGCAACGGTAATGGTAAAAGTCACCCTCTTCACTTTGTCAATCTGTCTATCAAGGCGCTTTCTTAGGATTAGCTTAAATTATTTAGATGTATTAAACTTAAAAGTTTTGTAAATGTAAGCCCAGTGAGGGAGGTTGTTAGCTTGTATAGAGATTCTTAACTTAAATATAGGTAATAAACATTGGAAGATATTTAGAAACACAAACTTTACTTATATAAAATTCATCATGAAGCGTTATCCCGGTTGCATCCAAGTCAGATTTGACAGAATATCATAAGTTGGTTGCGATTAAAAATAGTTGCGGTTTAAGGAATACCCCAGCTTTTAATAGCAACACTGCATAGCATTCCAATCTCTACAAAGAAAGAAATTAAATACAGCCTTAATTATTATACTATGTAATGATGTTTAAAAACAAATAATAAACCTCTCAACAAAACACAGCGCAACTATACGCATAGATTTCAGCCACGATGTCTTTTTTGGGAGCAGTCCCATGCTCATCTTCATTAACATCTGTATAGGTTCAGAAGCAATGATCATAGAAGACACCTGTCACTCGTGAAGTCACGGGGAAAGAATAACTCAAACTTTCTAAAATGACACGTCGAAATGTCTTTACGTCCTATTTCGTGAGCGATCGAAACACACATTTATTAACAAACATTAAAAGTATTAACACACCACGATGCCGAAATGTGCTCTAACTAGCACCATATAAGCACTCTTTTTTACAAGCTTTTTACTCCAAATTGTTTGAACAGTTTGCATCAAGATATTACCCTGAGAGGATCCTCCATTTATCACCAGTAGATACCGTATAGTCATCCGATGACTAATCCTTTCACAAACACCACTTGTCCGAACTTTTTTCTATTAAACTTCGAGCCCGCTAGCCAGGTATTGTTCAACTTAAATTTGCTTCTCACCACTGTCTGCCCCGGGGAAATATACCAACTTAATGCAATTTAAACATTTACCTATGTGTGTGTTTGAGAATATTTATATTTTAACTTTGTTTGCGCGCGTGGCGTGTTGCTGTTCAAAGTAGTTGAGTTTGATTCTCAATAAGTGTGCGATAAAATTATGTGTGTTAAATGATGTAAGTATATATCCCAACTGCCAAAGTACTGGCTGTATCAGTTGCAGTTTAGAATCAAATAAGTGTGTGAGTTGGCCAAAGATACAATTTATTCGATCACGTGATGGAAGAGCTAGCATTCAAATGAGAGATGAGATAAAAGTTGCTTGATAACCTTCTTCGGTTAGAGCCCTACATTCCACCTGCTCACTCGTGCATCAAGAAAATATTTATAGGTATATACATATATTATATCAAATGCGAAATCCCCTGCGTTCCAACCATATACTCAAATATAGATAATAATATAAAGGTACCAGAGAAAATGTCATACGAAGCATGTATGAAGCGCAAAATTCAAAAAGAAGATAACTATCCTTGACAGGGGTGAAATGTGTGAATGTCACAAACTTATGGAAGGTACGGCAAATTGAATAATATATGCGTTACAAGTTGACCCTCGTTTGCCTTACAACGCGACGATTTCTCTTGATCAGCATTGGTTTGTGCAAAGATTTGTTTATGCATATTTCAAAGGATGACATCTTGAAGTTTTGTTGGAATGTTTTGTTCTTTACTTGTATGTTGAGCTTCTTAGATTTAAAAACCGCGGGACTCGAATTAGGAAGAGAAAGGATGTTGGAGAAATCTTAGAAATACTCACCTTTTCTTGTCAAACAAGTTTTATCAAGAAGGTGATAATACCGTACTTGCCCCATAAATTCTTAGCAATGTACCTTGTGCCCATTAACGCCCTATTAGATATTATAATTGACATTTGAATTCGGGGATTGGCATTATCATAAAAGTCTCTCTTTTGGCAATAGCCTAATGAAGAGTATGCACCCTTGATAAGCGAATCCTACTTCAACATACTACTAACTATGTACGTAATCATTATATTACTATAAAGCCTTAGAATATTCTCCACAAACCACCATACTGTACACCTCTATTTAACCAAACCATACACCCTCAGGCCTTGCACTTCAAGCTGATGAATTTCTGCATAATGCACGTACCATTACATTTACTCTGTATTCGTCCACTTTGCGACAGTGTAACATTGGATAAAGATCATGAATCAATAAGGCCTTTGTTCTATATCGCTTGCCGTCGCAATCGCTTAAATAAATCAATTGGAATTTTAACTGACTTAAAACGGTGCTGTGGTTAAAGTCTGTCGATGATAAATGCTTTAAATATAATATATGTAGGATAAATTACTGTATCTTCAAATTTCAAACATATTGTATAAATTTTTTTGTGCGCGTATGTGACTAAACCGCTGAATTAATAAATAGACTTTGGTACCTGTGTGGGTCTACAGACCTGTGAAGAGAAGACTTAATTCATTCAAGTGCTCCATCCCATGCTCGCTACATTCCTTTATACCTTCACGTGATAGACTAGAGGCTATTGTCAACATAATGATGACATCATAAGTAAAATACGAGTTATTTTTAGTTACTACGAGATTTTTTTATATATTATCGTGGAAGAAGAAGAAGATCGTGGTCTGACTGCCTCCCTGGTCCAGTCCGCCTCCCTGGTCCAGTGGATAGCGTATGCGACTGCTGATCGGAGGTCCCGGGTTCGATTCCCGGGTCGGGCAAAAGTGTTACTGGGTTTCTCCGAATTCTCAGTAGCAGCACGGAGTCTGGTGATGTGCCCGGTAACGGCAGTAGGCTCGCCCCCTATTACGTGGGACCTAAAAATCATGGCGAAATATGGGTGTAATATTACGCCTCTGCCTACCCCTTCGGGGATACAGGCGTGAATCTATAAAAAAAATCGTGGTCGCGGAATGATTATTTATGTAAGCTGGTCGATATCGCATCGTCGAACAATGCCATTGTTGAAGAAAACAGAGGTATTAATATCCGAAATATCTTTTTATTTTAAAATATATATGTATACTATATAGGAGGCTAGAGGGCGCTGCGGGAGGCTAGAGGGCGCTGCGATCGAATATGGTCGTCTTATAGATCGATCAGTAAATAAATTGCAAGTTTTTTATTTAAAAGTGTTAATTAGGTCTTTTGTGAGTGTAATCTGAGTATATAAACTGTATAGTGTGCACATAAATGTTAGCAAAGTGAAGTGAGACTGATTAAATAAAATAAAATAAACGAACTGTGAAAACAATTAAACATTTACTTAACGCCCGTAGACTTTCTAAACAATAAAAATATTAAATCCAATAATCGTATTAAAGTTTTAACTGTAAATGAAGTGACAAATTGATGGTAAAAACATTATAAAAAAGACTTAATAACATATGCATACAGTGATTAACTATATTCGCGGGTGTGTGAATATTGTTCATAAGTTGTTTACCTACATGAACAGCTGTTGTTGATCAGCTGACTAACCATTGATCTGACATTGTTTATAAGAACCAAAAGTTGCTGTGGGACAAGCGATAAGTGAACTTTTATCGTATGGCTGTATCTTACGCCGATAAACCATCACAATGCATAACTGCGGAGCCTGTGGTCGCTTCATGAATAAAACAGATGGCGCCACCTGTTCGAAATGCCCCACGAGCTACCACTTTCAATGTTTAGGTAAGGCTAAAGCAGCAGCAAAATTACCGAATTGGATATGTCCTGAATGCTCCAAAAATAAACCCCGGAATAATCGATCGAAGACACCGGCCAAGGGTGTGCCGGATATAGAAACAATTGATGACAGGGAATCTTTTACCTCACCTGGTAATCAAAACATGACCGGGTTGAACAGTACTGGTATTGAGCATACTGACTTGGCTCGCGAGCTCCACATGTTTCGTAAACAAATGTGCAGCATGCAGGAGTCGATCACGTTGCTCCGGCAGGAATTTCAAGACTTGCGCGTCGCGCTGGCCGGCAATACCACACGACTCGAGACTTTAGAAGAGAAAGTTGAGGTGCTGGAGAGGGAGCTTTCCACTAAAGTCAACATAGTCAACGACAATGAAGCCTTTATAGATCAGCTGCGAAAAGAGCTTAATGAAAGGGATCAAGACCTCCTTGCGAATGACCTTGAAATAACAAATGTACCTGAGACTGCCGGTGAGAATCCAGGACACTTAGCCAGCTTAATTGGCACTAAGTTGGGCGTTCCTGTAGATGAACGAGATTTAGTATTTGCTGAGCGGACCGGCACAAGACAGCCTCGCGGTAGTATCTCGAGCTCGACCTCTGCTCGCCCACGCCCGTTGGTGATTCGGCTCGCGCAGCGCTCGGTGCGCGATAAGATGTTACAGAGTATGCGAGTTAGACGTGGGGCCGATACCGCAGACTTCGGCCTGTCCTCAGAGTCTCGTCCATTTTACATAAATGAGAGGCTTACTAAAATCAACCGTGGTCTCCTCTACAAGACACGTGAAGCTCGAGCTCGCCTGCAGTGGAAGTACGTCTGGACTAAACGTGGAAGGATTTATGTAAAACAGGCAGACGGTAAACCTGCTTTTATAATCGCGACGGAAAACGACATAAGTCGTGTTTTTGGAAACAACCCAGTTTGACGAAATATTATACAAATGTACTGCATGTTTAATTTTTATATTATTTACAATTAATCATTTAATAATGCAATCTAAAATTTATAAATTCTTATTACTATTTACAATTTTCCAATTAATTAATTCCAGATATCATATACATTTTTGTCTTATTTGTTTTCTTGCATTCTTGTATGTCGACTTACTATTCAAAATGTTTTTACAGTTGGCTCGGTTTAGGTATTTAATTGTGGTGGTTATGTACAAAGGCGTCTGTTCTCAGCTGAGGCTTCACTACTTTTACTCGTCTAACGATAGCAATCAACCTACTTTGATGATAATATTTATCATTTGTAGTAATGGTTTATAAAAATAAATACTTAAAAGTCGGACTTTTTAATGCCGGGTCACTGGGGACAAAACATGATGATTTCATAGCTGCAATATTACGCCACCAATTTGATTTAGTAGCTGTAAATGAAACTTGGTTAAGGCCAGGAGAAGAGGGCAGAGCCCCGTCTATACCGAATTATCGCCTTAAACACGTGCCTCGCCCTTCTCATATTCGAGGCGGTCGTGGCGCAGGTGTAGGTTTCTACGTAAGAAGTGGCCTAAGCATACAGTTGTGTGCTCATCCAGACCATCCAACTACAGAGCAAATGTGGATTAAATTGAGAGTGAATAGTAACGTAATAATAATTGGCACAGCTTATCGTCCTCCCTGGTCAGAAGCACAAACTTTTCTAGATTCGATTATGGACACCATAGCGGCATTTTCGAAATATGATCACATTATGTTTTTGGGTGACCTTAATATCAATTTGCTTAACCCCTCCAATGCTAATATTGGCATATTTCATACTTTTTTATCATGTACAGGCCTCAAACAGGTAGTAAATTCTCCTACTCATTTTACTGAGAATTCTTGTTCTCTCATTGATGTGGTTTGCACCGACGCTGTGGTTCGATCTGTGGATGTGGAGAGCATGGGGACTGTCAATGGACACGCATTTATAGCGTGTGAGTTGTCATTTAGAAAACCTAGGGTGAAACCTAAAACTATTAGTTTCAGAGCACTGGCTGACATAGATTCTGAGCGGTTTAATAAAGAAATTGAGCGCATAAATTGGGACCAATTTAAAAAACATACGGATCTTGATGACATTGTACTAGATTACACTACTTCGCTAACATATTTGTTTGATCTACACGCGCCATTAAGAACAAGAATTATAAGGGAATTACCCGCTCCATGGATCACTAGCAATGTGAGACTCATGATGCGTCTACGTGACGTCGCACTAAATAAATACAGGCGCACTAAGTATAATGTACATAAAGATTATTACAAATTATTAAAAAAACAAGTAGACATTGCTCTGTTCAATGAAAAGAAGCGCTATTTTCAACAAAACATTAATAACAATATAAAAAACCCGAAAACTTTATGGAAAAGTCTTAAAACAAATATACTACCGCAGAGGGGTTTCGAACCGCCGATGCATCTTAACGATCCAAATGCCATTAATACTCACTTCTTAAATGTACCTGGGGACCCATCAATATCTATATCAAGCCTAACATTCTACGAGTTCAATAGGTTTGGGCCGGCCGTTTTTAGCTTAAAGCCCGTTGAATCAACAGTAATAGCTAAGATCATATAGGAACTTCACTCTAATGCTGCGGGTACTGATGGAATTACTCTTGATATGATCTCTCTGCTTGCTCCACATACCTTAGACATAATCACATTAATTGTGAATAAATCCATTAGCGACTGCAAATTTCCAACAAGCTGGAAAACAGCGATTGTTAGACCTATTCCTAAAAATGCAAATGTTACTGAAGTCAAAGAACTTAGGCCAATCAGCATCCTGCCCTGCCTATCTAAAATCCTGGAAAAAGTAGTAGCAGCACAACTCCGTGAATTTCTGGAGTCTAATAACATCCTGCCAGATGCTCAGTCAGGTTTCAGAAAGCATCGCAGCACCACGACAGCTATTATGGATGTTTTGGACAACGTATTGGCTGCACAGGACCAAAGGAAGGGCACAGTTTTGGTCTTACTCGACTTTTCCAGGGCATTCGACTGTATAAATATTCCTCTGCTATTATCAAAATTGAAATACTATGGTTTTGACACAAATTCAGTCAGATGGTTTCATTCCTATCTGAGTAACCGCTCACAGTTTGTTGAACTACGTAGTTCTGATGGTACGGCATCGCGATCCTGTCTCTCGAATATTGTCAGAGGAGTTCCCCAGGGTTCAGTAATCGGACCTCTTTTATTCATTTTATATAGCGCAGATATGGTTAACTACATAAAACACTGCAAGTACCACACAAACGCTGATGATGTGCAGGTGTACCACACTTTCCACCCTGGTAATACTCAGGCAGCAGTGGAAGAAATAAACCAGGACTTGACAAGTATTTTCGAATGGGCCAGGCGTAACTCACTCGTGCTAAACGCTAATAAAACAAAGTATTTGATCCTGGGGTCAACTAAACAGCGAAAGGTTATTGCGAGTAAAAAACCGCAAATATGTGTAGACAATGAAGTCATTGAACGTGTACAAATGGCACGGAATCTCGGTCTGATGATGGACGAGGAGTTACGATTCGAGAAGCACATTTCTGACGTAGTCAGAAACTGCTTTTATCGTCTTAAAGTTTTATACAGGGTTCGTGACTATTTAAGCATCATACTACGGGAACAGTTGGTGGACTCGCTAGTTTTATCCAAATTTAATTACTTGGATACTGCTTACGGGCCGAGAATTTTAGTCAAGACAGCAGGTCAGATTCAACGTGTGCAGAACGCGTGCGCTCGTTTTTGCTACTGTATACCACCTAGACATCATGTTACACCCTTTTTAAACTCACACAAAATCCTCAAGATGTCTTTCAGAAGACAATATCATATGGCTACTTTGCTGTTTGGAGTTATTAAAAATAAAATGCCAAGCTACTTATACAATAAAATTGATTGGATTAGTGAATATAGTAAATTTCCCAAACGAGCACTCTCGGGTCCCTTACGCGTGCCTGCTCATATCAGCGCGGCGTTTCGAGGCAGTTTTAGGTATTGCGCAACAAAGTGCTGGAATAATCTGCCACCACCAATACGTAGTTTAAAAGGCGCACAGAATTTTAAATTAAAACTAAAAGCAATGCTTTTAAATGAACAAATAAACAACACTTGGCTGCAATATACTTAAACATATGCACAACTCAATAAATAAAAGGCAAAATAGTTATAATGAGTAATTACATGCCTAATAACCTTTTATAATACGTAATATATTTACTATTCTTTTATAATATGTCTAATAATCCTTTTTATTTGCTTGTTAATATGTATTAATTTTATCTCATTGCCCTCTTTACAGGCCTATTTTAATTTTATTATTTTAATCATATCTGTTGACCTATTATACTTTGAAATTTTATTACTGACATATTTGCTTAATATCATTATATCCTTTTGTACTTATGATTTTCAATATTATGACATACTTTGCTACCTATTTTACTGCCCTTTTTATGTTATTCGACATAGCTTCCATTGACTTTTATACGAGTGTCAAAAAATAATAATATATATATATAACCTATATACATGTTTTTTTTTTTTGTTGAAATGTTTCTAGCAGTATTTTTTGGTTTTATTGACTGCATATTTGACTCATAACTGGAACCTAATTTATCCATCTGATTGCATAAATAAGTAACATCTGACTGTAGAAATAGTAAGCCCACTAGCCCTTCAGAGGCCTCAGCTGAAAAGCAGGGTTGCAAATTTTTATTTTTGCATCATAATACTGAGCTGATGGCCTATTTGCCACACAATATTATACCGAACCAAGCCGAGCTCTCTTTCTTTTATGAGTAGTTTTTTTTTTGACAAGCTTCTGTATTCCTCTGTGTTGGGGGCACGATGCTTTCGCAATCTATCTGAAGGAAGCCCAAAAACTGAAAAGAAATGAAAAGGAATAGCCTGCTTATCTGAGGACAGCCTACATAATTACAAAAATACATTATTTTAATAATTAAATACTGCTTACCCATTGTTCATGGTTTGCTCATAAAAAAATATAGATCTTATTGTGTCATGGCATTTGTGCCGCTAGCCGCCAGCAGGATCGGTAGGTAGCTGATATATAATAGCTGCGAATTATGCTGACTACTCTGAACGCGTCGCTCGCTACATATCTTTGTGTACTAGCTGATTCTGCTTTTTCCATGAATTCTAAAATAATAAACGAGATCCGTTTCAGTCATAGCATAACAATAACATAATTATTATATAATTTACCTGTACATAAGCATAGTTTGTTTATAGTGTAGAACACGTACCTTTATGCTGATCCTATTGTTATTGTTATTTATAATGTAAGTAAGGTGCGTGTAAATATGCGTTATTTATGAGACTGACGTTGCAAGCACTTGGCGCCTATGACAACATAATAATTTGTGTTATATAATGTTGCGACGCGTTAACTTATCGGTCGGCATGGCTGGCGCTGTGCTTGCGGCGCGTGCGCGTGCGTCGAGCAGCGCTGTTCAAGCGGCACTGGTCGCCGGTCGGTCCGCCGGCCGCCGCGCGCCGCGGCAGGCCGGCCGGAGCGATTGTCGCGATGCTGCCTACCTAATGCTAGCTATAGATTGTTGTTGCACCTATAATGTTATGTATGTACTTATCTGCTTACTTTAATTCTTATGTTTTTTATCTCAATTCTTGGTTCTTACTTGCTGTAAAATTCATGTTATTGTTATTGTGTGCAAATAAATGAATTCTTATCTTATCTTTTTTATCTTATCTTTTTTTACTAGCTTTTGCCCGCGGCTTCGCTCACGTAAATTTGGGGTTCTCTAGTTATAGTGTATCATCTACATATGTTCGGGGTAACACAAATCTCCTTTATTGGGCGGATATTATATAACTGCAAAAAGTATATACACATACAAACTACTTCGTATTATGACTTAACTCAAAATGTTATCCGCTGGCAGTGACGTTTTGATAGAGTGGCCAATATGGCGACTGCGATTTGTCTGTCAAAACCATTAGAGTTTAACAAAATACTCGACACTCCGAATTAAGCGGATATAAGTTGTCGACTCGAATTCTTTATTTTTTATGTTTTGTTATTCAGGTAAGGTTTCGATGTACGCCTTGACGAAATTATTAATATAAGATTTGACACTGCGATAGCAGCGCAGCCGTCGGTTCGAATGTGAAACATTCCAAAATCCACAACTACTTACAAATTAAAAATTTAGTAAAAAAACATTTTCCAGTGGACTGAATTGTGAATCTTAACCATTCTCAAGTCTCCTTGAACACACACAAAAAATTTCATCAAGATCGGTCCAGTCGTTTAGGAGGAGTTCAGTGACATACACACGCACACAAGAAATATATATATTAAGATATATACAGGGTGTCACAAGACTCATCACAAAGCCGAAGTCTACTCGTTGTGGACATCATGCCAAGTCATACTAACCAAAAATAATACCTGAGAAACGACTTTTTTTAGTTTTCACATTTTTAAAACCGCAATTAAAAGTGCGCGCGTGTAATGCTCGAAATACCTACTTATGCATGGGGTCATAGGGCATCTAAATGCATCGATTTTGTACCTAATTAGAAAAATTCCATACTAAATTTGAGCCTCAGTATCTCCTGAACCAGTAATTTCCCAGGTATGGTGCCGAAGTAAAAAATGTTCGTAGTGATTGGTACAACATAGGATTTCAGTTTTCGTTAAGGGTCTTTTTACACTGTGTATATATAAGTTCTGAACTAGTTATATGACATTTTGGATAGGCCAACCCACGTCGAAAAGAAGTGGCAGATAAGAGATATTTTACCTTTATTCTCAACTTTCACGAATTGTGTAAAAATTTGAAAATATTTATACGACATTTGTAGTGGTAGTCTTTATAAAAATTCCATCAACCGTCACAGCGTATACCCTACACGCAAGCGCGATTAAATTAACAGATGTCAACAAATCGCGAAAGTTTCAAATCGATTATGTTCCCGAATCCCACAGACCCAGGTACGTAGAACATTGTCCCCTCAGACTCCTGAAGGCAACAAAATCACATTGAACATTGCATATGCAGCATAACTTTGACCCATTTTGTAGTAGTGTGTCTCAGATACGGAGGTGCTTAAGCCTTACTTTCTTTACAGATACCTAATAATATAGATGTGTGATTGTATTCTCAATAGTTCTGATATATATGTTACTGTTTATTTTAATTTTTCTTATATAATTATGCGTGCTACCATAGTAGAATGTTAGTTGTACCATTAACCTAGCATCTAAAGCTGATCTACGCATGTTCACTAGGTACCTTCTTTATACAATTCCTATGCGTGATGACTTGTTATTGGCTTTATGTTTACCATTCTGTTATTACATGTATATTTTAGCTGTAAGTCATCCATGTTTCTTAAATAAATAAATAAATAATACAACGGTGTCGACAATCCTACATTCAGTTAGGTTACGTAGAAGCCTAGAACAGCTCAGAGCCTTAAAGAAAGCGCCGCATGAATACGGAATGCTGGCTTACGGAATACATAAGTTAGTGGATGTATTGTTCAATCGGTACATTCAATAGAATGTGTTTTCAAATAAGCTTGTTTATTAGTTTTTCTATATGCTTTTCCGGGTATTGAAAAATATTGCGTGTTTTTTGCTACAACCTGTAAATATATAAATTAATATTTAATTTCTAGTGTATCCTACTATTAATCTACTCCACTCTCGGGATCTCGCTTAGCTTAGCTTCACCATGGGTGCCCTAGCCACGGTTACTGAACGTCCCCACCACGACAAGGTGGAGATCCCACAGAGGGGACAGCAGACTACAGCTGCCGACAGCTACTCTATCTATTGACGGTATTCTCATCAAATTACAGATCTTTTGTAGCTTTTTTAGGGTTCTGTACCGCATAAGGTAAAAAAAGACCCCCTTATAAGATCACTTTCTTGTCCGTCTGTCTGTCTGTCTGTCCGTGTGTCACCACCGATTTTCCCAGGAACGGGTGGACCTAGCAAATTGAAATTTATACCAGATACTGAGGTCTATAGTTCAGTTAGTTCAGTTAAAATCAGGGTCCTGGGTCAACCCGATAAAAATATATGGTCAAAATTAGACTTTTGCGAAAGCTTGTAAGTACCAAAATTAACCTTAATTTTCAACTTTTTTTAATTTTCGGAATTTTTCCTTTACTTGTGCTGTAAGACCTTCGTTTTAACCAAAATTGACAATTCTAGGTCAACCGTAATTACCCTATAGGTTTTGGGTCGAAAACCTATACGGTAGTTCCCGTTGAACTAGAATCACGAAATTTGGCCAAAAGCAGGGTCTTACAGCAAAAATAAAGGAAAAATTACAAAAAATAAAAAAGTGGTAAATTTAAGGGTGTCCCCATACATACATAGTAGACTCCATTTAAGATAGTCCTCTAAGTTGTATGGGCGCTCATACAGATTTAGAGGACTAGCGTAATTAGCACCAACCTCAAATAAGGTAAAATGCCTACGGAACCCTCGGTGCGCGGGTCAGAGTCGCACTAGCCCGAATTCTTTTTCATCTTAATATATAAAATCCTTGCGTTACTGAACTGAGTTGTCGACTCGAAATCTTTATTCTTCAATATTTTATTATTCAGGTAAGGTTTCGATCGAGTCTACTGTACCACTTAACGAAAGTATTAATATTGATTTGACACTGCGATGGTAGCGCAGTCGGTCAGTTCCAATGTGAATCATTCCAAAATCAACAACTACTTACAAATTAAAAATTAACTAAAAAAACATTTTCCAGTGGACTAAATTGTGAATCTAAACCATTCTCAAGTCCCCTTGAATAAACATAAAAAAAATCATCAAAATCCGTCCAGTCGTTTAGGAGGAGTTCAGTAACATACACACGCACACAAGAAATCTTAATATATAAAATCCTTGCGTTACTGACTGACTGACAGACACGCTACAGCCGAAACTATTGGGCGCAGGAAGCTGAAATTTGGCCTGTATGTCCCTTGGGGACCGTAGGGGTGCACTAAGAAGGGATTGCCCGAAATTCCCACGGGATCGGCCAAAACGGGTAAATTAAAAAAAAATGCAGGCGTAGCTGCTGGCATCCTCTAGTTAGTATATAAAATTCTTTTATCTATTTAGGTAAAAATAATTACATACATACATCAAAGAGGTCAACATATTGGGTATGTAGCTAGCTCTGTGTTAAAACGTGCAAGTTTAATTCGAGTGTGAACTAAAATTGTTTCCATTCTTTGTTATTTTAATTTGATCGTAAGCACTAAATTTAAAATCCCTAGAGAGTTCAGCCGACTTAAATATTAGAAACTAGAAACTGTTCGGTGTCTTTGTTGTATTTTAGTTTCTGGAAGCTTGTTGTTAAACGAAAATAAGGCTCATATTGTGAGCTTACAGAGATGACATGCTGATGAATATAATAATATAATATAAAAATAATAATATAATATTGACCACATACACAGACACACACACACACACAGGACTAGATGGTGATGGTAGTCCATCACCATCTAGTCCCAAACTAAGCAAAGCTTGTACTATGGGTACTAGTTATTAGATAATCATACATATATACTTTATTTTTGTAAATACATACATTACATATTATACATATAAAAACACCCAGACCAAAAAAAAACAGGCATGTTCAAATACACAAATGCTTGACTTGAGCGGGAATCGAACCGTCGGCGTAGCAGTCACCTACACTTCCGCTGCGCCAACCGGTCGTCAATATAGTAATGGCAAACTTTTTTCAATGTAGGTACGTCAAATATGCGGACAATTTTTGCTGCTTCCTACAGTTTAACCTAAGTAGCCAGGTTCAGTAGAAGTTACTATTGAAGACAACGATTTTTGGACAGTAAGGCTATTTCTTTATAACAGAGAAGACATAACAACACATTTTTCGTGGCTGCAATAAAAAAGTAGGCAGCTCAAAAACTACACAAATCTGATTCGTAGTTGTTAGAATTAGTGCGTCCAAACAATTTTATTCTTTAGATTTATATCTTCTGTTTGTTTATATAAATTCTTGCGTTACTAATTGAATGATAGATAACGCACAACCGAAATTATTGGGCGCTGGAATCTGAAATATCACAGGTATGTTTCTTAGAAAACGTAGGGGTGCAATAAGAAGGAATGTCCAGAAATTTACACGGGATCCGCAAGAAAAGGTTAAATGCAAATAAAATGCGTGGGCGTAGCTGCAATTATTCACTAGAGTTAAAATATAAAGAATTCTTATCTGTTATCATTGGCGTAGGTTCAATAAATTATAAATATGGACAATGGAATCGCAAAACGTACAAGACCCTTTCAGTTTACATGCTAGTGTTCATACTGTAACAGTTATCCATTCAGTCCAGTCCGCAGGTTTGCTCAAGCGTGCACAAATAGAAGCATCTTGTCGCCATGTTTGTTTGTCTCTCAAGTGTTATGTGAAACGTGTGGAATACAAAAACTACTTGTAAACTGTGCAGCAGCCACGTAGATTTGTTTTAGTTTGAGGTGGTGAAAAGGTAAAACGATCGAGGAGAAAACCTTATCAAAATATGCATTGGACGAAGATTATTCGAAACCATTTGATAATGGACTGCAACGTCATATTTTGGTCTAGTAGTATCTATTTCAAAGAATTGTCGCTGAGAGAACTAAAAACTACTGCGTAAATCCTCTTAGCATCCAAACCATGTAAGAGTTTACTACTTGATAACATGCTTACTAAATTTATAATTTTCTCTAGCGAAGCGGTGAAGAAATTCATCGTGAGAGAGCTTGCATATCTGAGAGTTTGTCATTATGTTTTTAAAAGACTGAATATGAAGTCCGCTAACCCTCAGGCAGGCAGCATGGTGGACATTGTAATAACCCTCTAATGGCGGGAAAACAGCCTGACCCCGCAGTGGAACATTTATAAACAATTCTGATTTTTAAATATTATTGTTTTATTCAAAATGATAAACTAGCAGCACAACTCTATAACACTGATCTATAACAAACCTTAGCTTCAAACTATTTTCATTATCTTCAGTTCAATACGTTTGAAACTCTTCGTTCTAATCAACAATTCTACTGTGAATAGTGACACTCATTCGGATGGATGGTCAATTTTGATTTTTCATTTTGACAAGTATCTTGACACGTGCACTCAACTAAGAAAACAATTTCCTCCTTATGTATTACGTCCATATTTTGTGACAATCAAGCAGTATTTTTAATTTCCTGATTTCAAAGCTCTCAGTCTAGGTTTATAAACAATGCTGATTTTTAAATATTATTGTTTTATTCAAAATAATAAACTAGCAGCACAACTCCATAACACTTATCTATAACAAACCTAAGCTTCAAACTTTTTTTAATTATCTTCAGTTCAATACGTTTGAAACTCTTCGTTCCAATCAACAATTCTACTGTGAATGGTCACACACATTCGGTTGGATGATCAATTTTGATTTTTCATTTTGACAAGAATCTTGACGCGTGCACTCATCTAAGAAAACAATTTCCTTTAGGTCCATATTTTGTGGCAATCTAGCGGTATTGAAAATTATTTTTCCTGAGCTCTCAGTGTAGGTATTTTTATTGTAGTAAAGAATGACATCATTGTAGGCATTTACCTCATCCTTTCAGATAGTCGTGACTTGTCATCCCGTGATCATGGTTGGTGTAGCAAATAGAAAGTTTGTCAATTTTATGGTGAAGACATTTTTCCCTGAAATACATTTAACTCTAGAATATGGTTAAGGTCTATGCTAGGGAACATGAAGTCCGGAACAAGACTGCGGTAGAAGACCAAAGTAACCCACACTATTCAGAGGTATAGCAAACTGAAGTAGTAGTGGACTAGTAACATCTTTCGCAAAACTGATGAGTGGTGGAGTACGCAGGCTCTCGAGTGGGGGCCACGTTTCAACAAGCGTAGGTAGTCCCCCGCCCAGATGAACCGACGACATGAAGAGGGTGGCTGGCAGTGCCTGGATGCTCTGGTGTATTGATGGCGTACTCTGGAGAGCTCTACCTCTAGGAAGGGACTGCAATTACACACACATCTGCATTTGGATGTAATGTGTATGAGTTATGAGTGTTTGTTACGTAAAGCCTTATTAATGCTTGAGGTATTTCAAAATATTCTATGGAGTTCGTAACTCTTAACATTATTTATCATGATGATATCATGTTGATGAATGACATTTGTCACTTGATTCTCCAAATACATAAATATCATCAAGCAAATTCACAACATCTTCCTAAAATCCTTAGCAGAATACAGTTTTATCAGGATTCACAGATCACAATACATTTATAACGACACCAGCTTACGATATCAGCGCGCTAGCAATTCTTTAACAGAGAACGATAAATATTAAAGCTTATCTTGGTCGGTTTATCGTGTATGAAGCAACCATGAGAAACGGATAAATGTGGAATCCCCACAAAGCTGGCTGGAAAGTTTCGGGACGATAATGGTGTGTGATACAGGACTTATGTTGCGTGATTCTCTGAACTGTATGGCTGAAGAATTGGCAAAATATAACTAGATATATAAAATGTATATACGGATATTAGCTTTTACCGCGGCTTCGTTCGCGTAAATTCGGGGTTCTCTAGTTATAGTATATTATCATCTATGTTCGGGGTAACACAAATCTCCTTTATTGGGCGGATACTTCTATAATTGTCGTTTTAACTGTTTAAGAATATAACTGCAAAAAGTATTTACGCATACAAACTACTTAGACTTACAACTAAGACTTAGTAGTACCTACTCAAAATGTTATCTGGTATCAGTGACGTTTCGCTAGAGTGGCCAATATGGCGACTGCGATTTGTCTGTCAGAACCATTAGAATTTAACAAAATACTCAACAATCCGAATTTTGCGGATATATGTTGTCGACTCGAAATCTTAATTTTTTAATTTTTTATTATTCAGGTTTTGATTGAGTCTACCGTACCTATTGAAGAAATTATTAAAATATATTTGACACTGCGATGGTAGCTCAGTCGGTCGGTTCCAATGTGAAATATTCCAAAATCAGCAACCACTTACAAATTGAAAATTAGCTAAAAACATTTTCCAGTGGACTAAATTGTGAATCTAAACCATTCTCAAGTCACCTAGAACAGACACATAAAAATTCATCAAAATCGGTCAGTCGTTTAAGAGGAGTTCACTGACATACACACGCACACAAGAAATATATAAATAGAGCTATAAAGATGAGGCAGCGATAGCCTAGTGAAGATCAACGAGACAGACAGAGCCAACAGACTGCCATGCAGAGGGTATCGGGTTCGAATCCACAGCGCGTAATAATGACTTTTCGGAGTTATGTGCGTATTGAATTGTTAATTATAGCTTGTCCTGTGCCTCGGAGAGCACGTTAAGCCATCGGTCCCGGTTGTCATGAAGATCTTAGACAGCCGTTGCAGAGCGTCAGTACCTCTAAATAAAACTGAAACTAGTGTAAACCATGGAATCTCGCTATCCCTTTGGGTTGCGGAGGTCAGACAGACAGTCGCTCTGTAGAAAAGCTAATATTCAGCCAAATCCGGTTAGACTAGTAAGCGGACCCCAAGTTGAAACTGGGATAACGCTAGGAGGATGATATTTTTACTACAGATTCAAAGTAACATCAGCAAGAGTCGATATTTTTATCGAGAAAATATGAAAAATTTGATTTATTTTGTCTTAAGCTAAATGAAAATGCATTACGTGTGATAGTCAAATAATTAAAGATCTTCAAAGGAACGACTCATTTGAAGAATTACATAGGTACTTAGATCCCAGCAATCACTGGATCACTCAAAGCGAGGTACGAGACGTCAACGGTTATTACGATGGTTTTAGTAGGCAGGAATCGAACGCCTGTAGAAGAATCACAATAACCCTTCGACCAGCTATAGAGGCGAAGGATGAGTCCATAATTTTGGGTTCCACTGTTAAGAAATAAATTGCTGGTTACTTCCTATTTCATTGAATTGATGAATGTGCCGGCTCGAAGTACTACCCTCTCACAGAATATCGACGTGAAGTTACAGTATCTATACAATAATAATAATATTCTACCACATTCACACAACACCATCTAGTCCCAAACTAAGCAGAGCTTGTACTATGGGTACTAGATAATGGATAAACATATATATAGTGAAAGACAGTGCAAGAGACCCCATACGATATTCACTCTTCCGGTTCTCTTCCTATTCCTTTTTATATCTAGGTCAGCAATGCGTTCGTGACTGCTCTGAGGCCCAATTCTCCAAAATATATTTGTTCAAAATTCAGTTTCGATATAATGTTAGTGTCAAACTTACGTCACAAATGGTATTCTCCTAAATTAAGTGATATTTGAATGATATTGTAAATAGATTGTAAGTTGAAACAAGTGTCAAAATATTTGTCAACGACGAACTGTTTATTTCAAATTATGCGATAATGATATTTGGTTAGCAGAATACCGATTCTGAGTCAATTAAAATTATAATCCCATTTCGTTCAAAATTTATTTTCAATGTCATATAAAATACGAGCATTGGCCTTGTGGATGATGATGATGATGATGAATTGGCCTTATGATGGAGGGAATTTGATAGTTGTATTCATTTGGCGATGCGTCTGCTCGTTTGTCACCAATCACATTAAAAAGTTACAAAAGGCACAAAAGATTTACTCTTAGGTTACGTTATAAAGCCCATCCTTTCTCTCCAACCACCTGCGGCTCTTGACAAAATAAACTCGCCGTTATAATAATAGCTTGTTCGTAATTACATGGCCGGTCAGATATACGTTCTTTAAGTTTCACAAACAGTCAAATTACTTTTAAAATATATCCCTGTTCATTCGATAGCCGTTGAACCGTTTTCTCTCAAAATCATCGCAAAGTTGAACAGTGTAGCCGTTATGAGGAGGAATGGTTGTGACTGCGCTATCTGTTTGCGTTCATTGTGTCCTAACAAATCGCTCTTAGCACCTCCACTATTGTCGAATCTAAGCGATCAATTGACGTAAAGCTTTACACCTACTTTTTTGTATGAAGCGCTCGTTAGAGTAGCTAAGTTGTAGCAGATACCTGTTCGCTATAGTCTACTTTAAATTTTCGTCTGCGTATTCTAGAAGAGATGTTCATGCTTGGTTTTGGATTGGTAAGTAGTTAAATGTTACCAGATATATTTGGGACCAAAAGTAGCTGCTAAGTGTCATCATATTTAAAAGTTTGATGTCGCTAAAACATAATATTTAACACTTTGTAAAACAACATGTTCTTCTCTCTTCAAGCTCTCGAATTGATATCTGAGAGATGATGTTTTATGACAAATAAAATTCCTCGTTAAAAAGCAGTTTACCTAATAAAAAAGATATTATGAAACTATTATTATTAAGAAAAACTATTAAGCAATTCAACATCTAAAAGATAACAAATAGACACATAATAACTGCCGCATTTTTAGATTAGTACAACAGCTCTGCTTTAAGCGTAAACTTACAAATCAACAAGATAAAAAATCACTAAAACAGGCCAAAATATAATTAAGTAGAAGAACGAAGGTTGACTTGAAGAACGCCTTCAATTCAGTGAATAGAGACACTTTGTTGGCACAGGCAAAATTAGAAACCCCTAAAATTTTCAATTTTTTTTGGCAATGTTACAGGTATCCTACAAAATTACTATACCAGGACAACCTTTTGGAATCTGCAGTTGGATGCCAACAAGGTGACCCTCTTGGACCAGTCATTTTTAGCTTAGCTATACAACCCGTTATTCGTCAAATAAATTCTAAATTTAATGTATGGTTCTTGGGGACCCTGGGAGGAGAAACAGACATAGTATTGCAAGATTTGACCTATCTTAAAAATAAATTCGCATCTATTGGTTTGGAACTAAATTATAGTAAATGTGAGCTGTTTATAAATACAACAGACTCTTCAAAGAAACATTCGATAATATCTAAATTTAATCATTTGGCTTCAGACATCAAAATTGTTGATAAGAGTTCTCTTCGCCTCCTAGGTTCTCCAGTATTTGAAGAATCTTTCGATTCTTTCGTAGAGGAAAAAATTCAAAATTTTTGTGATATTTCAGATCGCCTATTCAAAATTAATGTACATTCGGCCTATACTATTATTCGATATTGTCTTTTCGTCCCAAAATTGACTAATGTCTTAAGATCATCGCAGCTTTGGAAAAAAATAACATTATTAGAAAAAAATTATCAAATCATACAAATAACTTTTAAAAAAATATTAAATGTCCACTTGTACGACCGAGCCTGGCTACAAGCATCTTTACCCATACGTCTGGGTGGGCTCGGCGTTCGCAAAATTTCCAGTGTCAGTTTACCGGCGTTCCTATCTTCGGTTCACAGCACGGAAGAGTTAACTAGGAAAATATTATTACCTACACTAGTTAACTCAGAAGTGCTGTGCAAAACCGAAGCTATAAACGCCTGGAAAATGGCTTGTCCAAACACTGATTTGCCCACCAACCTGTTCTCCCAAAGACAGTGGGACGCGCCGCTTTGTAACATTGTGAGAAAAAATCTTTTGGATACATATTTTGATGTTACAGAGCGAGTTCGCTTGCTGGCTGTGGGGGAATAGGAATCCGGTCTATGGCTTCAGGCACTACCATCGTCCAACACAGGAATCATGTTGGACGATGAGACGTTCCGCATCGCCACTTGTCTTCGTTTAGGTGTTCCGTGTGTCTCTCCGCATCGATGTCATTGTGGAGAAGACGTCGATAGCCTCGGACACCATGGGCTGTCTTGCAGCAGAAGCGCTGGTAGAATTCCTCGTCATGCTAACCTAAATGACATAATCCGTCGTGCTCTTGTTACGTCTGGCGTACCAGCTGTACTTGAACCAAATGGTTTGGTACGCGACGATGGGAAGAGACCTGACGGTATGTCATTATTGCCATGGAAAATGGGTAGGCCTTTGATGTGGGACGCAACCTGCGTAGACACCCTCGCGCCATCCCATGTTCCAAGCACGGGAGGCCATGCTGGCGCTGCTGCTGCATCTGCGGAAACCCTCAAACGGCGCAAATACAGTAATCTAGTAGCTAATTATGTATTTGAGCCGTTTGGGGTAGAAACGCTAGGCTCATGGGGTCCGAGCGCTCGCTCTTTATTCCGAGATATATCTAAACAGTTAATCGACGTCTCACGTGACTAGAGGGCTGGTTTATTCTTTGCTCAAAGAATCAGCATTGCCATCCAGCGTGGCAATGCTGCCAGCCTTCTGGGCACGTTACCCGAAGATATTGATGCGGAGGCATGCTACGACGCCTAAATACACCTGTACAGTACATATTTTCACTTTTTATTTTTAGATTTATGTACCTATATATATATATATATATATATATATATATATATATATATATATATATATATATATATATATATATATATATATATATATATATATATATATATATATATATATATATATGTATATATGTTTAGATATTATGATTATGTAAGTGTTATTAATACTGGTATAATGTTATTATTAAGTAGATCCATTTTCTTCTTCGAACGCATTATCCCTGGCATTTGATCCACAGAGTTGCACCGTCCGTCTGTTAATATTGTGGTAACGGGTGACTGGGAACCAAAGCCGGGCTTAGTCAAGTTTAGAATGGCATTGTCATGTCCCAATCTAGTCGGGGGTAAGGTGCGATCCAGTCGCGACTAAGTTATTTAACACGATTTAGACAGCTGATGGGAGGATTAAGGAGTGTTATTTTTTGGAGTTTGTGTATTTTATTATTAGTATGTAGTTGATTTGAATAGTAGTAGGAGGAAATGGTTTCTTGTAGAGAGTTTCTTGTGAATATATGTCCAGTTAGAGGGAAGTTTTTAAGAAATTTTTAAAATTTTGTTTGTCTTTGTCTGGGTGTTTCTATGTAGGTATAATATGTATGTATTTACAAAAAAAAGTACGTATGTATGTTTAGTTTTAGTTTGGGACTAGATGGTGTTGTGTGAATGTGGTAGAATAGTAATATATTATTATTATTTTTTCAATGAAGCAAAGTTATTTTCAAACAATTAGCAGGATAAGAGATTTATGACACTACTTAATGAAAAAAAACATGTATCACAACTGAAACTGAAGCGCCAAATGGGGTTTATCAACAATTGAAGATGTATTTCCGAACTGGTTTAACTACTGCCACTACATTGCACCTAACATAAGCGATCTTCTACACAATCTGGAATCCAAACTAAAAAACTTTACAGTAAATGACTACTGCATACTTTTGTTAGGAGAAAATGTAATTAAGGCAGAGAAAAACCACATAGAAACTATAAGTAAAATAAAAGACACGCTTAAGAAAATAGACCACACGAATAAGATTATTTGTCTGCCTACATATATATCGGGAGCACCGATACATAATTTCAAAGTCGAAATGTTTAACAACCTCTTATACTTAGACATACAGAATGAACTTTACGCATATATTTTTGACAGCAATTATGACCTAACACTAGACATGTTTTCCTTCTCAACGGGAAAAAATAATAAAAATGGAGTGAAAAATGTATTTAACCGTATTATGAATAATATATTAATTGACTTCGAAAAATATGGACTAATGGAACACAATACACATAACAAAACTACACTGCAAATTGACAACAAAGAAGATGAATCTCAGTTATTTCTCTAGCAAATATATACATGCCCTCACCAAAACATCGCGGGACTGCTGAATAAATCTGATACATTATCAATTAATTTACAAGAACTCAAGAACAAGAATATAATAGTAGATGTTCTTTGACATGTATCACT
Organism: Euclidia mi; assembly: GCA_944739405.2. NCBI lineage: Eukaryota > Metazoa > Arthropoda > Insecta > Lepidoptera > Erebidae > Euclidia > Euclidia mi. The sequence continues at coordinate 14,425,174 of OX123184.2, read as the reverse complement.
GAACATTTCATGATGTCGGGCAACGAAATAAACTTACATATACCAAACTACGTTTTAGCTTCATCGTATAGTCGGAGAAACAGCAGAAGGGGAGGAGCTTGCATACTTTTAAGAGAAGGAAATAATTTTAAGGAGCTATTAGAAGTTAAGAATTTTTCTGTAAACAATTTGTTCGAATGTTGTGCTATCGAACTTGTAGACTATAAAATTGCTATTATTTGTATATACTGAGTCCCTAAGCAAAATAATTTGTATATTTTTTTTCATTGGCTGGAGAAAGTTCTAGGTCATATTTCTAAACTTAAATGTTATAATATTTTGATTGCTGGAGACGTGCATAGATGTGCTAACAAGGAATCATATTGCTTTAGAGTTTGAGTGCACGCTACTGAATTATAATCTTAAATTAGAACTCTATGAACCGACGAGACTAGAAAGTCGAACATGTATTGATAACTTTGCCCATGACTTTATTAAGGGATCTAAAACAACTATTCTAGAATTAGGTTTATCAGACCATACAGCCCAATTAATTAAATTACCGGCGGAAAAAATAAAATACGTTGAAATTTTGACGTTCTCTAAAACGTGGTTGTAGCCAGGACAATATTAGAAAATTAAGAAACTGCATTAAAAGCTTATCTTTTTCAAATATTTACAATACCGATGACCCAAATAAAGCATACAAATATTTTATAGAAGATTTTTCAATTTTTGATGACTTATGTTTTCCTCAAAGACTTTTTAAAATAAAAGTTAACTCTAAACCAAAATGGATATCCAATGGAGTTTGTACTTGTAGTAGGAAAATAGACAAAAATACAAAAACGATTGTAAAATATTTAAAAAAATTATTACGTTAACAAAGCGTGCTCAGAATAATTTTAGAATCAAATCTTCTACTAATAAATGCAAAACAGCATGGCAAATTATAAACAAATCGAAATCAAATATGCCAAAAGACTCAATTGACAATATTAAAATTAATGATAATAATTATATTAATGACCCAATACAAATAGCCAATGCATTTAACTACTATTTCACACATAAGGTAAAACAAATTCATGGAGCTGGTAAAAAAGTCACAAGTTTAATTAAATCTTCATTAAAATCAATGTTTCTTGCACCAAGTACTCCATTTCAGTTAAACAAAATTATAAACAATTTGAAAAATACTAGTAGCGTGGGTTACGATGGTATCGCAACTAAGATAATTAAAACAGTAAACGAGGAATTTTTAATTTGAGTCATATCTTAAATCTTAGTATCTCAAAGGGAATATTTCCCACAGATCTAAAACTAAGTGTCATAAAACCGTTATTCAAGAAAGAAAATAAACAATTGGTACAAAATTATAGGCCTATTGCTTTGATACCAATAATTTCAAAATTTTTTGAGAAGTATCTATATAATGAAATTAACGCATACCTGGAAAAAAATCAGCTTCTATGTAAAGAACAAAAATGCTTTCGGCAGAATAGGACCTTATACATGGCCATTTATGACTTCATAGAAAATGTATTATCTCACGTTGACAAAACATCACCCGTTTGCGCTATATACTGCGATATGTAACAAGCGTTTGACTTTGTAGATCATAATATACTAGCCAATAAATTAGAAGCGTTTGGCATAAGGGGTAAAGTTTTAGACTTAATTAAATCATATTTGTCAAATCGCCAACAGATTACCGAAATTTCAAGACTAAATCCAAAAACGAAAGTTCAAGAAACATACACCTCAATACAGCACTATGTACCATATGGCGTTCCACAAGGGAGTGTTCTCGGACCTTTATTATTTATTATATATATATTAACGACTTGCCATATGCAACGAAACACCCAATGACATTATTCGCTGATGACAGTACGGTGACAATTGCATGTAATGACATTAATAATTATAAACTTGACATAGATAATTCACTGACATCGGTAATACATTGGTTAAATAATAATAATTTACTAATTAATATAAACAAAACAAATATTATGTACTTTGGCTAAAGACATTCAAATCCATTAAATATCAATTTAGTTTATGACAATTACGCTGTAAATGAAGTCGGTACTGCCAATTTTCTTGGTTTAACTTTAGATAGCAAACTAAACTGGAAAGATCAAATAAAAAACTATGTAAGAAAGTTAGCAGCCTTTCATATGCATTATATAAGCTTGCCCCCACTATTAGCATAGATGCACTGCTCCTAGCGTATTTTGGACTAGTTGAATCGATACTTAGATACGGCATAATATTTTGGGGCAACTCAACAAATAAAGAAATGGTATTTATAATGCAAAAACGATGTATACGCGCTATGTTCGGGATACAAAGTACTGAAAGCTGCAAGCCATTATTTATAAAACATAAAATCCTAACGTTGCCATCACTGTATGTACTAGAAGTGGCACTATCTGTTAAAAATAATCCACACTTGTTTCCCACACTAGCAGACACCGTAAAACGTAATCGTCGCGATATGAACAGACTTCGTATACTTCCTGCAAAAACAGCGCTGCTGCATAAAAGTGTAGTATGTATGGGTCCAGTCATCTATAATAAAATTCCAGATAGCATTAGGCAGCTGAATAAAGACGTATTCAAAAAAACATTCAAACTCAAACTGGTCGAAAAATGCTACTACAATATTTGTGAGTTTCTGAATGACAAATTTCTATGAGTGTGTAAAACAGCCAACTATCATAAAAGTTAATATTATTTCATTTTTTTTTATTAATGATGTTAATGTATAATTTAATTGTAATTTGTATATTATTTCTTTTTATTATTTTTCTTTTTTTTTAAGTTTATTATTGCAGACTGACTTTTAATTTTAATACATTGTGGCACTGATGTCTTTTTATAAATATAGATGCCAACACATTTGTACACCTATCAAAGGTCAAACATGTTGATACAACAATATAGTAATTAAGATCTAATGTATATATCATTATGTACTATTACCTACACATGTTTAAGCAAATAAATACATCTTTGTCTTTATGAACTTAAGGTTTTATGAATTCTATCAATTAAGAGCTTTCAAACAAATATAACCAGAATAAAAATCAAATTTAGACTATTTTAGATTACATTAACCATAAAACTACCGATCTGCTTTTGACGAAACTTTGTAAAAATAAAGCTTATAATTATTTCGGCATAACAAGATTAATTTTGTCGCGATAACCAACACCCACGCGTGTGAAGTCACAACATTATTAATTTCAATACGAAATTTGTTTCATTGATTTTTAGAGACTAATCTTTTACAAAGAAGAGGCCATTGCAGAGGTTTAAATATAGTTATTTAGTCCCTCCACCCTTTAAATTAGCTTATTAGTCATTACTATACACGTTTGCTATTTTTAATACTGAAATATTCGAAGTAAATCATTCGAAAAAGTTAATAAGGCTGTGAAAAAGAAACCTTAAGCCACCTTTTTGATCGGTAATACGTTTCGACACACTGCACGAGTGAACTATTATATAATCAAGGATAAATAACGCTATGTGTAATATTTAATAATAAAAGTTTCCAGTTACCAAAATATAAGTACGCATGTCAGTACTTTTATGATATTATTTATTTTATAGACTCACGCCTGTATCCCCGAAGGGGTAGGCGGAGTGTAAAATTACACCCACATTTTGTCATGAATTTTTAAGTCCCACGTAATAGGGAGCGAGCCTATTGCCGTGCCCGATACATTACCAGGCTCCATGCTGCTACTGAGAATTTCCTAACGGAAAAACCCAATAACACTTTGCCTGTCCGAACGAATCGAACCCGAGACCTCCCAATCTCACGCGCACATTTATGCCGCGAGACCAACGAGGCAGTTTTATGATATTAAGGTCTGTATAATTCGATTTTGCAGTACCACTCGGTAAGAGTAACACTGTAAAGATATTTACAATGTGTTTATACTAGTGATGTTACATAAATTTGTACCACTATTAAAAATAGAAACAGTTATAGCAAGCAGCATTAGAAATGAAGATATCTTGCTCTCTGCCTAGAAAATATCGACCCTTAAAAGAGCCTGGAAATTCTGAGAAAATCGCCGACTTAACTGCTAATCTCATTAAGCTTATAAAAATGCCTCCAACTGAACTAAGAATGTCGTCACGCTATCAATATAAAGATCCCGTATTAATGTCACTTGTTAGTAATAAATCAAACAAACTTCTGTAGTCCTAAGTCTATCTTTCGAATTTAATAAATACTCAATGTCAACCCTCATTTTTATTTACCTTGCTGCTTGGCAAAATGACCCTTCATAACGAGTAAACGAAAAGGCTATTCCTATCAATTAATCATTATTAAAGGTAGAAAGGAATTCGTTTAAAAATATAATTATATCCCCTTCCTCCGTAATGAGCATATATCGCCTTTAGATGGTGTCTGTATATTTAATAAACATGCCTTAAGTTAGCATGCATGTGGTACAAAGAGTTAATTCTCTTGGTCTTCATGCTGTTAATAATTAAGATGTGGAGACACCATAATTTTGTGAAAGCGATTACGGACGCGATATTCTAAGCGTTGTGAGGGTGTTCGTGAATTTATTATGACATCATTTTAGGGTACATGTTGTTAGATGAGTTTTTTAAGGGAGTTACTCGTCATAAATTTCGGGCACGCTTTGTTAAGATGTCTGTGACCGGTGCACGGTGCGAGGTGTGACGTCTTTTGTGGGTGTGGAGATTTGTGTACTAATGTAACATGATGATGTTGTGTAGGAGAATTCATTCCTGTTTACAAAAGCAGGAATGAATTAATTTTCCTGCACTACATCATCATGTAACATTAGTACACATACATACAGATACTGGATTGTTTTAGAGGCATAAATGTCTCCTTGGGTTATGATTCGTCTCGGCGCTGTTCTGTTTCCTTGTATGCGGTTATGCTGAGTACTCGTAGGTCATATATTTTTTACTAGAGGATACCATGGTTACATTCGAGTTATTTAAGGCTGCTGCTCTGCTCCCGTCGCTTATAGCATGATGTTGTATAGCCTATAGCCTTCCTCAATAAATTGGCTATCTAACACTGAAAGAATTTTTCAAATTGGACCAGTAGTTCCTGAGATTTGAACGTTCAACTAAACAAACAAACTCTTCAGCTTTATATATGAGTATAAGTTATAGCTCATTTCATAAGTCTCGACATAATTATGATAATATAACATACTCTCAAAATTATGCATTATAATATAAAAAAAACTTATAAATTCATTGATCGATGGCCAATTCTTCAAAATAGGTCTCCTGAGACAGGTATGACTAGATCTTTCGCCATTTATTAAGAAATCACTATTTCTTTTACGTGATGTGTGCAAAATTTACACAAGATTATGAATTGGGAGTTTATACGCATATATGAAGAAGTGATACTACGGATAGAGATAGCCGAGTGGATATACCAACAGACTGCCATGCAGAGGGTATCGGGTTCGAATCCACGGCGCGCACCAATGACTTTTCGGAGTTATGTGCGTATTGAAATATTAATTATCGCTTGTCCCGTACCTCGGAGAGCACGTTAAGCCGTCGGTCCCGGTTTTCATGAAGATGTTTGACAGTCGTTACAGGGCGTCAGTACCTTCTAAATAAACTGACAACAGTCTAAACCATGGAATATCGCTATCCCTTCCGGTTGCGGAGGTCAGACAGGCAGTCGCTCCGTGGAAAAGCTAATATTCAGCTAAATCCGGTTAGACTAGAGAGCGGACCCCAGATTGAAACTGGGATAACGCTAAGAGGATGATGTTGATGATGAAGAAGTGATACTCTAAAATAGTTTTGCATAACTGAAATCTTATCAAATCCGAGAAGTTGCTACAGTAAATCAGTGACTATAGTGGTAGTCTAACGGTATCCGAGGAGTTCGGGTAATTCCGTCTTATTCCTAAACCCAGCTATTACAGGTAACCCGACTGGCTGGACTGAATGGCTTTCACGTTATACACAGGTTGTTTGAAATCTATCATGGTACTTGGTGATGATGTAACATTTTCACTGTACAATCCTACTGTTTTCACGCTCGTGGCGTGCGTTGTCGGATTTATCTCAGTTATACGTTATGAGATAATAAGCCGAACACTGGGTTTATAAAATCCTTACTGTTAAGGACGTATGCTACACTACCGTCTGTACTGAACTTTTAATAGAAAATGTGGTTCAGCAGTTTACCCACCAAGGATTTAACAAAGGAAAATACACGAAGCAAATACAATTTTTGTGAAGAGTTGGCATTTTCGACATTTGACTATGTACCAAGTACCAATTACTTATCTGGCCAGCGTGGAACTACTAACTCACGCTGGCAAGACAAGTTGATATGGGTCGAATCTTGCCATTGACTCTTAATGCCATTGTGTCGCAGATTAGGAGACCAGTCCAGCAGAGGACTGCTACAGGCTGTATGATGGTTACAATATTTTGGATCGCAATGTTACATTGTGAATATGATGATTGGACTATTTTACATTCCAGAAATGTTATAATACCAACAGCATGTATATTTGTATTGCCACACACCACAGTAGACCGTATGTCGCAGACAAATTACAACGTCAGCCAATCCGTCCTTTGTCCGGGTGACTAATGTGCGATACAGTTGTAATTCTGCTCTCCGCACTCCGGCCAATGCGCGCACTTACCGACTACGACCGTTACTCACCTAGCTAGTTTGTGATTTGTGTTGTACTTTCACGTTTCCAACGTATTTTTGGAATTTATTTTGCGGTTTAGTTTACTGTAAATAATGCTAGCTGTGTCAGGTTTAAAAGTATTTTATTATTGTGAAGTTATGACTGTCCAGATAGTGTAGTGGTTTGAGCGACCGCCTCGCTGCTTAATAGTGTTGAAGATGCGATGCCCATACGAGACAGCACTTTCTTATCATTTGAACTTTTGTAAAAGTCTCCCGAGAAACGGAACAAAAATGATTTTAAGGGTTCTCAACGTCAAACAGGTCATAGTTAGGTGTGTTCTTTAAATATAGCATTCACACTGCTGTTAATTCCTATAACGTAACTAATCCACTAAACTCTTATTATCCGAATCGGAAAATGTGCTTACATAGTAAAAAAAATAGGCCTCATCTTATTTTTAGTCTTAACACATCTCCCGCCTTAGGTTGTTTCGCTGAGGACTTTAAAAACATTCAAACAACAGATATAAAGAACAACATTTGTGAATTACAGAATGAATCATCTTCACCCATATTGGAATCGAACCCACGACATACAACACAGTGTCAGAAACGAAGTAATCACTCAAACTACTAATAAGTGTAATAATTATTTTGTTGCTACCAGTCCTGATTATAAAATAGGTGAGGAAAATACAGCCGATATATTTTGAATCAATACAACACAATCTGATCCATTAAGATTATTAATTTTGAATTTCTCCCATCTTCATATCACGAAAATGTAATAAAATTATTAAATAACGAGCAAATGTATACAGAAAAAAAAAAAAACATTCAGAGTTGGGTAAAATAGGCAGCGTCCTTTAAATCATAAAAGGTAATAAAACATATTTTATTCAAAATATAAGATATTTCCAAGTATGCGTTATAATTAAATTTACAACATTTTCTCTTTTGTTTGATTTTGATATCCTGAATCCATTGCTATGCTTTTGAAGAAATTTACTCATTTATAAAATCAAAATCACTATTCAAAATATTGCCTCTATCAAAACATTGCCTCTAAAACTTCTACTTAGGGGAAAGACACAACACAGGCGCATATATAGATGTTAATTTATCCCGTATCATGAATGTTTGACATACCATACGCGGGTGCCATGGGGCCCAAACTCGGCGTACACGTCTTATCTAAATAAGCCATTATACACAATGATTATGATAATGAACGTGTCGTTTGTCACTCTTCTGATATCCAAATAATATAATTTTGTTTAGTTCCACCGCTTGGGAATTTGAGGGATGGAAGAAAAGATACGTGAATTGGAATTTTGTGGGTTTGTATATGAAGGGTTTTATATGGTAAGGTTTTTTGTTAGCTGTTTTCAAAACTTTATAATTGGTATTTTTCACATGTGAACGCGATGATGTAAGCGTGTGTCTATATTATTATTTGCTGCTTATCATGAAAAACTAGAAGGCTAGGTCCTCTATTTCTTGGAAGTATATTTTGAACAAAATGAGATTATATTTTGAATATAATCTCATACCGATTCTGAGTGAATTCAAAACGAATCGGTATTCTGCTAATTTTGTCGTTTAATTTGACTTCTTTAAAATAGTTCGACGTTGACACATTGTTAAATTTATGATCTAGTCACGATATCATACTTTCATTCAAATATTATTTAATTTAGATTTAGGAAAATACTATTAGTGACATGAGTATGACACTGGCATTAGATCGAAACTGCATTTTGAACAAATTTATTTACGAGGATTGGGCCTCAGATCATATTGGACGTAAAATCGAATAAATAATATAAGAAAATTCTTAATTCAAATTAAAGTCAAACGTCGACGACATTCACGTTACTTTATGTCCATATTTTTGACAGAGATGTTAGGACCACACCACACTATGCACTCAGATGCTCCAAATTTGTGCTGTTAATTTAAGTTTTTTTTATGTGCCTGTAACGCCCCACTTCAGGGCAAAGGCCTCCCCACTCTTCTTTCACAAGTCCCTATCTTCTCCGTCCTGAAACCGATCCTCATAAAAAAAATAAGTTACCTAATTGCATATTTTACTTCAAATTATATTTTATAGTAAGCATGTCAGTGCAGTGCCAATCCAACCAAAGTGGAACCAATCCAGCCCCTGTGTGCGAAATCTATGAAGTGCCTTTTTGTCGTAGTTTTTTTAAATAAATTTTAATATTTATTGCTTGAATTTCAACCGTCGCGTGGTTTTTTAACCTGGCGCTTGTGTGCGCCGCACACATCGCACAAAGGGGCCGGCTCGGCCCTGTGTCGGTGCCTTAGCTCCACACAGTTGTGTTATGTCAGTCAATCACAGAGCTCACAGGTTAACGTTCGCTGTGAATGCTTTGTTAACATCACACACCGCCACGCTTTGTTACTATTGAGTTTTGTGGTATCGGAGTTGAGGTTATGTGTGAGCTGTGTACAAGTGTGTTCTGATTCCTTACTTTTTGAGTTACCCTGCAGTACACACTGGCCTAAATACTACGATAAAAAGATAGCTCTGCTTAGTTTGGGACTATTTTTGGGTTTTGTGTGTAGCTTGTAGAACGTTTTTGGGAAAATACGCTAAAGCGTATTTGTCTAATATATATACATCGTAGTTTTAAGTCAGTATATTAATTTACTGCATTATTTTGGTTTACAATTTATTTTGGTTTACAATAAATTGTAAACCAAAATAATGCAGTAAATTAATATACTGACTTAAAACTACGATGTATATATATTAGACATAGAAGGCGAGACGTATTACTAATGGTATGATTTATGATTAATTCTGAATATTTCGCAAAACGTTTAACGGAAAGGGATTTATGCAATTCTCTAGAGTTTATGAAAGACCTATATATCCCACACAAAGTGCTAGAAAATGCCCGACCGAAAAACGATTCACTATCTGTTTATATAAAATTCTTGCGGTACTAGCTGACTAACATACAAAGCACGGCCAAAGCTATTCGGCGTAGGAAGCTAAAATTTGGCATGTATGATCCTTGGAAAACGTAGAGGTGCACCAAAAAGGGAATTTCCGAAATTCCCTCGGGATCGGGCAGAAACAATTAAATCAAAAAAAGAAAATGCGAGCGTAGCTCCTCTCGTAGCATCGCTCGTAGTATCCTCTAGTCCTGAAAAATTCGTAATATTGACGTAAGAAGAAGATTACTACCCCTCATCTTATATCCATGCATCCTAAATTTAATGGAACTTAAAAAAATACCTAGTCTTTTCTGGTTTCCTCCAAACATTTACACAACCTTCTAACATGAGTGCTTCCAACTAAACGTGACGTCGGATCAGCATCACTTTACAAATGATCTCTTGAAGCGTCCTTTAAAAGGTTAAGACGTTCGTCTAATTACTTATTGCAATTTGCGGCGAGTCGTTTGCTCGACTCAATTATGATTCATCTTGTGATACTTAACTTTTAAGCAGAAAGCAGTGAATGTAGATTACTGTTACATGTTAAACGGATTTCACGAGATTCAGTGTCTTGGGAGATTTGGAAGCTGTACTTATTAGTACTGTAGTGTTTTACTGGTCCAATGATAACATCTATAAAAAATACGTTTAAAAAATCGACCACAAAATCTCAATATTCAATTATAAATAAATATAAAAACAAATTTGCAATGAATCGAATGAAGCCATACTCATGCCGATAGGGTGAAAATTGTACTAAATCTAAAAGAGAATCCACATGCACTTAGCCGATTTTTAAGTTTCCTTTTTAAAAGACAACTCACCCACTAGCAATTTGTTTATTTATTTACAGTTTATTTACATTATTTTGTGGCTGAAGCGTACAATATAGGTGGAAATTGTCAAAAAATCTTCGTTCGTGAACAAACTACCGCACAGAATTTTCAAGAGTAAACATTTTAACCCACTTTATCTATCAGTTATGTGACCTATAAGGGTAGTATTAATGTCATCGCGATACAACCGCATTAATAGGGTACAGTCTCAATATCCGCGCGTTGTCACGCTGCACGTCTCGACTTGTCTGTGTTCTGTTTCTGTCGCAGGTATATGTGTGAAACTAGCGGTTTTGAGAAGTGACTAGTTGCTATTATAATAGAATTTAAATAGGGCCGGCACTAACATAGCAAAGCGGAGCGGAGTGTATTGCTTGCTGTTTTTACTATTATCGCAACTGTTTTCATATTTAAAAAAGTCCAAAATCTATCATCGCATAATCGTTGTTTTTATGTGTGCGTGCGTGTTGTAAACATTGTTTTGTTAGTTGAGTTTGGAAGTTATTTATAAGGAGAACAATGTCGATACTAGTTTGACAGTGCATAATGTGCTGCGATGCGCTTTGTCTTATACCGCACATATGGCGAAGTGCAGCGCAGCTCATTCTGACCCTAAGCATAGGATAACGTCATGTGTGCTGTAATCGTTTAATGTCGGTGGATGATGTGAAGTCTGGCAAACTACAATTAGCCAGCGTAATTCATTATTAAAAATTTTATTACAAAGAAAAGAGATTCTTGGCCAGCTGTGGTGTAGCTTATATACAGGGCAAATAAAATATGTCATAGTCGCCAGTTATATTTACTTCTCCGACTTATTACTTTCTGTCAACCACAATTTATATTATTTCGTTCAAAATTATTCAACAAAAAGTCTAATCCACCTATCTTACCTATCTATACATCCGATTGACCAGGGAGATTGGCATACACGTTTACAATAAATGATAGCAAAACCAACCGAAATACACAACAGGAAACATACCCAAATTTGTATTCATTTTACGTGCCCAACAGAAGGAAACAACGCAATGATGGTTTATGAATCTAAACAGGACAATTTAATATATCGATTTATAATAGAAAACTCGTTTATGTAGGCTCAGTTTTGATTAATACATCTGTAGCATGCTGCATTATTCATTCTAACATGTTCATCAGAATATAAATTGTTTTGTCCAAACACTGTTGCCATGGTAAGTTCGTGTTCCACTGATGCAAGCTAGCGGAAAATTATAGCAGTTGTTTCTCTTTTCACGGTTCCGTAGGCAACAATGGCAAAAAACGGAACCCTCATAGATTCTTATAGATTCTCCTTATCTGTCTGTCTGTCCGTATGTCATAGCCGCTTTATTTTTATGTGATTTTTAATAGATCAACCTATCACAAGATGAAATCGATTTTTGTTGATATGAAGTGAGTTAGAATATTAAAACTTTATGTAGGATTTTTATGGATATGGAAAAGTAAGCCAATTTTTAAACTGCTCAAAAATTAAGCAACTTTATTGTGTGTCGGAAAAAATATCGAATATCGAACTCGAAACAATTGCTACAGTGCAAAGCGGTGAGGCTTAGGCTGGGCTGCTTAAATCAGTTAGCCATTGATGCTGCCAAATTGCAAATTAACTTATTAAGCAACATAAATCTCACGCTTTAGCCGAATTCGGCGAGAGAGCGTCCTTGAATTATGTGCTTGACAGTCTTCAGATCAAGGACATAATAGATATTTTTAATGTATCAATATATGGAATGTTCAATTTTGATTTTTGGTCTTCAGAATTTACTCATCACCAATCTTTTTATTACACTTTGTAGTGAATTGCACTCCATTTTCCGTGTGGTGAGAGATTAAGAATACGGAATGTCACCACCCCATATCATCCCATGGGTGTCGTAAGAGCCGACAGAGGGAGCATATTATGCAGAGAACAGCACTGTAAGAGAAGGAAAACTTGATTCAAATCCTATACCAACCCGTTTGGCCAGCGTGGTATAGTAGGCCAATTTCTCCTTTCAAAGGAGAGGCCTAGTCCAGCAGTGGACTATTAAAGACTGATGATGCACTCCAATAAATTGTTCAAACATATTCATATAAGTCTTTAATTATTCAGAATCTATTTTATTTGTGCTTCTATGACTATAAGTATACAACAAGGCTCTTTTTCCAATTAGATTGAGGTATAATTTATTACATTCTTATTTTTACATTCTAGAATTTTAGAAACGTCTCTAAAACTTTATGATCACTTCGATTACGCTACAATTACGGTATAATTGTGTTAAGACGATTTTTTATGCTCTGTAAGTATCGCTTTACAATAGCTATCGCTTTCTGTGTGTGAAAGAGCACATGATATCGTATATATTGAAAATTCGTACACATCCTAAGTCCGTTAAAGTAAATGTGCTAACAACGAAATTGTAAAACGAAACCTCATCAGTTCTCCTAATGAAATCATATTGAAAAAATCGTTGATTAGTTTATTTTCATCAAATTGAGTACTATTCTATGCAGAAATGTTCTTAAAACATTGCCTATTTTAGATGGTATTTAACATTGCTTGTTTAAACGTAAATTGGTGTCTTTTAAACAAGAAAATAATTGAAATAGGAAACATAAAATTAGAAATAAAACATAATGTGGCATAAGAATCTGCATGTCTGATAGTTCTCCATAATATTCTCGAAAGAAGAAGTGAACCATGGCTTTATCCCTCTCACAATATTGTTAATATAATATGTGTTACTGTAAAATCCCAAAGAACAGTAAATCTTAAGATTTACCAGCATGAATTGGTAAATATCCGAATTTTTAAATAAAAAAAGAAATAAGATGGCGGAGCCCTGCTCCTATTTTTGGATTAAGGGTCACAAGAGAACCTAAGATAACCTAACATAGCATATTTGGCAATTTGTCTTTTTTTATGCACAATGTGTCAAATATTAGAATAAAATTATCGTATATGTGTTACTGTAAAAGCCCGTGAGATTAGGTGAGACTGTAACCTAAGTAATTAGGTTATGTAAGGTTCTCTTGTGACCCTTAACCCAAAAATAGGAGCCCTACGATGCAGGTCTCCGTCAAATAAGTGCTTTTTTATTTAAAAATTCGGACATTTAACAACTCATGCTGGTAAATCTTAAGATTTACCGTACTGCGGGTTTTTACAGTAACATAAATATATATTATATACGCAAACTAAAGCGTTTTCAGTAGTCAGTACGTTTCGTCCTTCTTTAGTTCTTTTATGTGTCGTATTACACATAACGTAAAGAAAACCTCCAACATAGTGATCCTTTAAAATAAAATTCAACTTAAATGAGTTTCGTTCTGAAACCCGGATGGCATTAATACGCCGCGCCGTACACACTCGAACGGTACGCCCGGACGTACTGACACGACTTTACCAAGAGTTTGTGTTATAATCTTGTAATTTTATATAACTACGCTCCGTTTCCCTATGGCCATCCTTTTATGAATTAATTGTCCGAACTGGTGTATTGTTAAAATAGGTATTTTATTATCAAGGTTTTGTTAGTAGCATTTTTTGTATGTTGGGCTGTAAATTAATATAAAGAAAACTGTAACATTGTTAGAGACCCATATTATGTTTTTGATGATTTAAAAAAGCAACATAATTAACATCAATTTCCAAAAGTTATCCTAATACCTTTACCATATTTTCACGTCGTGAAAAACGTATCTATATCCATACATAACATTTACAGCATTTCTATCTGTGGCAATGTTAAATATAATAGTCTGTCTAAAATGAAGTTATTTGTACGATATACCACCCGCAGGATGTTTGTCACTTTTTTTTCACGATTGAAACTAAGCTCATTTAATTTAAACATGAGGAATATAAATCAGAATAGACAAAACCTACAACCAAAAGCCGAACTATATTTTTTTAATCAAGCACCATTTTTCGCCTTTCAACTGACCACACATTTCAGTTATCTGAGCAAACGTTGTTCTTTTCCAAATACAAACAAATCTTTCCCTTTTTAATATCCGGCCCGTAAAGTGTTATTTTAAAATTTACATTCCTTCTAAGAGGTACCATATAGAGGGTACTATAAAGTGAAATAACTGTTCGGACTTTGCTTGCTTACCGCCTAAGCCTCGCATTGGCCAGTAGAAACGGATTCAGCCAAGTTATTGGCCTCATGTTTTCTTAGGATATGCAAATGTATTTGGATACGTGAAATTTTCGTTTTGAATAATATATATTAAGGAACCTTCTATCATTGTTTGTTTTAAGCTGTTGGAAAAACGTTCGGATATTGGAATGTGTGATTTTTCATGATATTTCGCAACCTTTTATGTAAAGTGTGTGTTATGATTTCTTGGCGTAGTTGAGCAGTAATATTACGGAGATTTGTATATTATTGTGGAATGGATGTATCTATACATGATATGAATGTATTTACAAAAAAATACAAATTACGTTTATCTATTGTCTAGTACTCATAGCACAAACTCTGCTTAGTTTGGGACTAGATGGTGTTCTATGTATGTGGCAGAACATATTACTATTATTATTACGATACGCTTAAATCCGCGAAAATGTCATTATTAGCATATTGATATGCTAATAATGACATTTTAATAATATTTTTTTGACACAGATAAAAGATGTAATATTTTTACATTATCTATCTAATTTACATCATCTATGCGCCTTCGTCTCAACAATAAGGGTACTTAATCGGTTATCCTCCAAAGGCCTCGGGTCATGGATAAACCGAAACAAAGGATTAATGTTTATGGATTATTACCCTACCAAGGGTAATACTGAACTCTTAAGGCGAGGTTGCAGTACTTTTTAAGATTTTTGAACGTCTGAAAGTCCCATGAACTATGATATTTTTAATGAATAAAAATTAAAGTATAAAAGTTGAACATATCTTCTAGTAAATCGTAAAGATAGAAACACGATTTGGAGTGATTGGTTTGATAAAAAAAAATGTCAAACCTGGCACTAAATCACAATTTTAAACGTGTACTGCTTAGAGATTCCATAATGAATTTATATGAAACTATTATCAATAGAAACAGCACTTTATTTTAAAATAAATGGTAAAAACAGATTTCGTAATTTCGTTATCATTTTTCTCCAAGAAAAAAAATAGTCAAAATGTTGGCATTATATCGCTCGCCGGCCGTTCATCAGTGCCTGTCTAGGCGTGATTGAGGGCGGACGTACGTCGTTGCTCCGCAAAATCCCCCTCCACCCCCGCATGTAGTTTTTCGCAAAAGTACAAAGTAATTCGTATTCCAAACTCAATCGTTCGAACCATAGACATACTAGTAAGAAACCGTAGACAGGTTACTGACAAGGTAACATGACGGAGCTTACGAGTGGCACGCATCGCGACACACTAAGAATTAGATAATAAGTGTACACTTACACTCACTAGATAGCACATCTAATCGCAAGCGCGAAATAGAGATAAACATATCATACTCTCTGGACCGAAGCGCATTGTGACATCATGCTGACAGTTTCACAAACAATAATTTGACTCAGATGCGACATGATCACTTTGTCTGTCTTGAGTAAATTCAATTCGCCTCAAAGTAAATTTGATTAATTCATTTAAGGTAGGGAAATAAAAAGTCGATGTGATTTATATTTATAACATTAATTAAAAAGTACATTTCATTCAATGGAAACCTAAAACAGTACGTTAATATAAAAACTGTGCGCTGCGGACCCACCGTAGCCCTGGCAATACCCCTGGGGGTATGGTGGGTCTTTTAAAGCTTAACCGTACTCCTGGCTGAAATGCTCGTAGTGTTATACCAACGTGCTACGTGGACATTAAACTGAACAGTGTTATCTCTCGTATGATAATGACTTACTACTTACGTTTTTGTATTTTTAGACAAACGAAGACAAGCGCTAGTACGATGATATAGTGCAACAAGGAGATTTAAGAAATTAGAGAATAAAACGTTTAGGTATTACTGCTAATGGTTATAATGCTTTGTATATTATAGGTATAATCTGTGGTACTGTTGAAGACCCGTCATCATCATCATCCTTGCGCTGTCGAATCATTCCCACTAGTTCTATTGAACAGTTCTATGATAGAACTAGTGATACTTTTTTTCCCACTAGTTCTATTAGCACAACTTGATGAGAAGAATAGAACTAATGGGAAACAGTTATAGGAAATTTACCACTAGTTCTATGTATGTTTTACAAGGGTAGTGTCACAACATCACGCTCACAAATCCGAATAAATATGTATTTATAAAAATGTTTTAAACGAATGAACGTCTACAAAACAATTGAACGTCTACAAAACAGATGAACGTCTACAAAATAAATGACTACCAGAAAGTGATCAGCTAGCGATAGCGATTGCAAAAAACAGGTGCATGCGATTTTCGACCTTATTGACAATTCATGACAAACCTTATTTTTTTGCTTTTTCTCGCTTTCTGGCAATATTAGGGTAATAAAATTATAAATTCTGACTAATGTCAATTAGGTTGAAAATCGCATGCACCTGTTTTCTGCAATCACTATCGATAGCTGATCACTTTCTGTAAGTCATTTGTTTTGTAGACGTTCATTTGTTTTGTAGGCGTTCATTTGTTTTGTAGACGTTCATTTGTTTTACACATTAAACAAATCAACGTCTACAAAACATATTGATTCGGATATATGAGCACGATGACGTGACACTACGGATCATTCCCAGTAGTTCTATTGAATACCATTGTAAAAACATACATAGAACTAGACTGGGACATTTCCTATTACTTATCCCATAAGTTCTGTTCTCCTCATCAAGTTGTGCTAATAGAATTAGGACAGTTCAATCATAGAATTGTTCAATACTACTACTATTCTGGGAATGATCCCACAAAATAGTAAGACTTGAAATTAACGAACTGAAATTTATAAACTAATTACACAACAATATTATCTGGGAGTACGGTTAAGCTTTGAAAGACCCACCATACCCCTAGGGGTACTGCCAGGGGTACGGTGGGTCGGCAGCGAAAACTGTGTAGTACAATCTACTTAGTTGTTTAATACTAAAAGGAGAAAAACAAGAACAAGTGAATGGACTTTGATCATCCGTCAATGTTTGTAACTTACGTATGATTTTGTATTTCTATAATAATAATATATTGTGTTGATTCAGCCTCAAATCACTTTTATTACTTGACAAAAACACACACCAGTATTTTATTATTACGAATGTGTTTTTTAGTCTTTGAACACGCACAATACTGCTTCTCTTTTACTCTCGCTAAATGCCAATTTTTTTATTCACTCTATTATTTGTGGTACTGAATTTATTATAAATTGTAAATAAAACGTTGTAATATTGTAATACTTATGAATGAGAAGTGATTCCATAACTCTTAGTCATTTTCCTACTATAGTTTAACTACTTTAGCAAAATCTCATTACACACGACAGCATTTTCAAATGTAACGTACACACACGCGAGTAAAAGAGCGAGCGCTTCCAACCGCAGCGCGTACGCGACTAAAGCCAAATGAGCCATTTAGAAAAAAAAAGTTTGTCATGAATTTGTTAGTTTTTAATGTGCCACTTTTGAAGTTCGCATAACTCATCTACGGTTTTTTTACGCTGCGCTGTGGCACACGCACACACGAAACCCCCCCTCCCCTCCCCCCGCTCACTCGCTGACGCCACCGCCGTGTTTTTGTTTTTGCGGGGGGTGAGGTCGAGCTACGCACTGCACTGCAACCTCGCCTTAAAGGGTAATAATAAATAAACAGTGAGGTTTCTTAATACGATCAGATAGGATAGGTTAGAGGTTTTTACAAAACGAGGGTTAGACAACTTATTTGCATAAAACGAGTGTGAGCGCTTCCTGAATTAGTAAATTTCGTTTTGTTTTAGTGCAGTGTGTTTGGATGGTGTGGACGGTTGCACAGGTTTGTTACCATTACAACGGTAGGGTAGGTACAGGCGTGATTATGTTTAAATAGCTAAACGAGGTAAGGACTACCATTCGTGATCAATTACTGTGTATCGATCTTCATGCATTGCAGTATTTTATTAACATAGAACTGTATGTACGTTTTTTGAAACCTCCCATACCATTACCTTATAAACCTTACATATAAACCTTGTGACACAAATTGATAGGAAATTTTCGAAAAAGCTATAGTTCTTTAATTAAATTATTTTACAACTGTATATTTATTTACATTTACAATAAAAGCTATAGTTAATTTCGAATGTTAAATGTGTATTTTATACAACTACGAAGGGTAAAAACCACGTAAACTACATTAACAAAAGCCACAGCAATCAGAAAACCTCATGTCTAGTTTACATCACAATTTAGGCGTACGATTTATTGTGTATCAGTGGCGTGTTTTGATTGATACATTAATTGGAATTCATTACTCGGACCTAGTCGGGTGACGTGCTGGCACACAGTTTGATAAGTACTTCGGACATGTGGTTTGCCGAATATAATTGATGCAATACTTGTATTTACTCTTTGATGTTGTGCTTTGTGTTTAAGTATATAATGTAGATGTGCTGGGATTTACGTATATTCGAAGCAGTTGGAATTGTAAGGCACATATCATTTAGATCTATGATTTATGTGGAATTTTAGACAATTATAGTTGAACTCGGTATCCTTGCAGCTGTTTAGCTGATTTATGCTATTGTTTGTTATGGTCGCAGTAATTTTCATCGGGAACCATCGCATTAAAATAATTAGGTTAGCTATTTTAGTTTGCAAATGCTTATCTGCATCCACCAGTCTTTCTCCGTGTAAATTTTTGGCGTAGGTTATAGCAAGGGAATTATTGCCAAAGTCTCGTCTGCAAATAAATCGTATTCAAATGTTCTTGGTGCTGTTAGTAACTATTAAGCGAACAATTAGCACAGTATTTGATTTAATTAAATAAATAAAATAGAACATCTACATTTTATCATCAATAATTGTGTAACGTAAAAAAGACCTTTCAGGTGTCCCCTGTTACGTTATCCCTACTAGGGTGTGTTTAAATGAGAAGCGTGGTTAAATGTTACAATAAAAATTGATTTAATTGCCAATTAATTTTAGACATCATATAGCAAGCGTTACCTTAATGAAAAAAATTACAATTTATATGATATTAAAGAAAATTTACACAGGGTCGCGTGGTTCGGCGAGGGGTGGGTTGATGTTGAGAATCCCGCTGCCGATGGTCCAGGAGATGTTGGTGACTTAACTCGGAGCTGTAGTCGCCGCCAAAAGGGCCGAACGCAGCCAGCGCTTCAATATTTATAGGAGCTCGCGGTGCGGTGGGGGCAGAGGTGCAAGCGGCCGAGAGGTGGTGTCCTCTCGACGTCACAGCGACGTCACACACTCCCCCCATTAGGCCAGAATTTTCCCAGAGGGAAAATTCTGTGGCCGGTAGGCGGCAACTGCATTCGGAGACCCTGAAAGAGATGAGTGCTAGTGGTGTCAGTAGGTTAAATACAAAGCAACTATTAACCCTGAAAGAGGAAAAAAAACAAGTATAACCCTCGGCCATTCATACGTCACCAAGCATTGAACGTTCCTATAACCTGACATTCATCACATTCAAAAAGGCCTACACACAATCATACGCATGAACAAGCCAACATTCATTCACGATGCGAGTCGCATTCATTATGTACTAATACACGACGCGCGAAGAGGTATTATACGTGAGTTTTAAAGCAAATAGTCACCCAGTCTATGTTGGTAGGCACCACCTGACCACCCATATTCGATAAGTGAAATTAATTGAAAGAGTATAAGTCGTAAACCAATATTACGATCTTACTATATTACGATACTAACAATCATACGATTAGTTGGCAGTATCACAAACAAATTGCTCATTAGCAAGGTAGACGCAATATTGCAAGGACAATTTGTATTCATTTAAAATGGAATAACAATGAAGGTTTGAACCAGTGAACACGTGAGTCATCACTGCGCGCTTGGCGCCAGCCGCATTCCATTCTCGCGGACAATTAACTGGTTTCTGATTATGATACAAAATCAACAACGGCAAATACACAATTTGGAATAGGTTGCAATGTATAGTACATCACCGCAGGAGGCAATCGATGACATAGTGTACACAACCATAGCCAAAAACACAAAAAAAAATATTCACGGCAAGATGTAATGTATAGTACATCGTCGAAGGAGACTATCGACGACATAGTACACACTACCATAGTTAAAAACACAAAAAAAAATATTCACGGCAAGATGTAATGTATAGTACATCGTCGAAGGAGACTGTCGACGACATAGTACACACTACCATAGTTAAAAACACAAAAAAAATATTCGCGGCAAGATGTAATGTATAGTACATCGTCGAAGGAGACTGTCGACGACATAGTATACACTACCATAGTTAAAAAACACAAAAAAAATAAACACAATCTAGAATCGAACCACAGACCGATCCGACAACAACCTTTCAGCCACTGAGCCATAAGGGAAAAAAATATTTTATTATATTACGATCAGTCATTACCAAAGCTATAAGTAACAAGATATATGGGTACATGATTTAGCTGTAATTAGGAGTTAAAGATTTTTATATTATATGTAACGAAGTGTTAAGTTATTTTAGTGATTAATTCATTAGTGATGAGCATTAATCATTACATTCTTAAACTTTGCAGTGAGTTAATTTAAGATCTTTTATATGGCAATCACCAAGAGAAACATATCTGATATTTATATAGTTATGTGAAAGTTGGATAGTTATCAGATAGTTGGATAATTAGTTAGATAAATAACAGATTCTTTGTAACAATATTACATGTAATAAACTTTATTACAATTTACAACTGAAACATTTATTCATTTTATGTTAGCATGTTTACATAAATCATTAACACAACACAATGCATTATCTTGTGAGCTTCGACTCGAAAACAAAAGAACCATTGTTGGCCTACACAAATAATTATGTAGGTAATTATAACTTTGTATAGATATGCGTCTTACATTGTTGTGAATGAAACTGTACCCAATCGTTTATAAACTTATTTATGCTGTAATAGAATAAGATTCAGTTATTTTATTCAGCTTTTAGGTTTAAAATAGTTGATTGTAAAATACGAAATGGTATTCCTAAACTTGTACATCAATTAATTCGCTTTAGTTATTAAAGTATATAAATTATTGATTTATGTATAAGTACCCACATTAGTTATTTAAGTTTTTAAATTATTGATTTAATTTGTGTGTAAACAGCCACTTTAGTTATTTAATGAGGTATAAATATTATTTATTTGATTCATATGTAAATAGGCACTTATTTATTCAAGAAAAGAAGTTATTGATTCAATTTATGTGCAAATACCCACTTTAGTTAAAGTTAGTTTCAATTCAATTAAGTTTGATAAATTCAGTTTGATAAAATAACATTTGCGTAAACACTAGAACACATTATAACCAGCACTATTTAAGATGGTTTAGTAAAACCAGATGCATAGCATTTTGTATAAAGGAAACAAGTTACATATTGATAATTAAGTATTTATCCGGCTGTCAGCGGTTTAATTTTATCATTTATTCATCATTATATGTTTTTATATTTGAGTAGAAACCAGACATTGAAAGAAACAATCCTAGCGACACAAAACAGTACCAAAAAAAATATAATTCAATAATTGCGACGCCGGAATTTTATGTTTGAGTTCACAATGAACAGTAAATGCATAAATAGATGCATTTGCAAATGACATACCGATAGGCAGTAACAAGGAGATAACATCGAAGACCAAAAACAACGATTGTAGCATAATAAACATTTGACAAAACGAACAACTAATAATTCTACGATGATATTCGTATTTCTATACCAAATAGACAATAATTACATTCGTTCATTATTGTTAGTGAGCAACCTGCATGTGACACGTGTACATTTTATTAATAAATGAACGCGGAATTCTAGCTAAATACCTAGTATATAATACGCTAGCATCTTAGGTACGTTCATTCTCAGCCAGTCCAACTATGTTAGGTACACGTGGTATAATAAAGATGCAACTTTCTTAGTAAGAAAGAAAAGTAATAGTTAATTTTAAAAGATGATCGCCGTAGTAGGCGGTAAAAGTATTAAATAATACCAATTATATAGAAATATATCGCCGTACAAAATCACTAGCAGAAGGTTATAGTAGAAAATAGAAAGAAATGAAAAAGAGAAGGGTGTGAATTCGTTCCATAAGTCAGCCAAAGCAGATTATTAGCAAAAATTACCAGTAGCACTTAATTACCTTAGTGGCATTTAAAAAAGCTAATCGCGAAGCATACGATCAAGGTGACCTTAGCACGTCGTTAGTGGACGTGGGGTCATAAATCGCAATACAAAGAATGCGATCGACGAATGTGACCTTAGCGCGTCTTTAGAGGACACGTGGCCGCAGTCGAACGATTATAACTCGTTACTTATGCGGTTGATACACAATAATTATCACACGCGGTAACAGAAAAAGTTATAATATAAAATGCTTACCATGCGTAGTAAGACAAAATTTGTCTGTTGTGACCGGCTCAACACAAAACCGACCTTCCGAGCACAACAGAACAAAAAGAGAAAATGTCTATTGTGGCCGGCATAACACCACCGACTTTCCGTCCACAATAAAACAAGCAAAAAGAAACAATAAATGCCACTAAAATAATTACACACTGCTTAGGAACGATTTCACACATACACAAAAAATAAAAAAAGACTCACCGGCAGCGGATTCTCAACAAAACCCTACCTATAATATTCCCGTGGGCGCCACTGTAACGTAAAAAAGACCTTTCAGGTGTCCCCTGTTACGTTATCCCTACTAGGGTGTGTTTAAATGAGAAGCGTGGTTAAATGTTACAATAAAAATTGATTTAATTGCCAATTAATTTTAGACATCATATAGTAAGCGTTACCTTAATGAAAAAAATTACTATTTATATGATATTAAAGAAAATTTACACAGGGTCGCGTGGTTCGGCGAGGGGTGGGTTGATGTGGAGAATCCTGCTGCCGGTTGTCCAGGAGATGTAGGTGACTTAACTCGTCTGTAGCCGCCGCAAGAGGGCCGAATGCAGCCAGCGCTTCAATATTTATAGGAGCTCGCGGTGCGGTGGGGGCAGAGGTGCAAGCGGCCGAGAGGTGGTGTCCTCTCGACGTCACAGCGACGTCACAATTGGAAACCGCAAAATCTTTTACGATAACTAATAAATGGCATAATTTAAAATCAACATGCAACACATGCAACATTTTCCATCAGTCTCTGGACATCTTCGAAGGATATTTTAACTTCGAGTCCTGAGTGTCGATTCATGTCCTACTTAACTAATAAATATATCAGGAAGTAAATAATTCAGTTTGGAAAATTAAACCAAGCGAACCAACCAACACGGAAATAATAAAAACTTAAAAAAGTCAGAACCTTTTCATAATATTTCTTATTTCAACGAAAAACCGCTTTGCGACTCCACTTACAAAATAAAAATCAATAACCACTCTTGAATGCATTAAACTATAACACAACAGTTCCACCGAAACAATATTGCTCCGAACCGCTATTCCCGCGTGCCTCAAGAAAAATTAAATACTTCTTTAAACAAAAGCCAGGTTCAACGTCTAGGAGCGTAATTACCGGGCCTGTCCTTCGGGAAATCGTCCAGCGGTCAATTCATATCGCGAATGTTCAGCTGTGTCGTGGGTACGAATTCATTTAAACGGAGTGGAACGAATATCATATGTGTGGTATGAGAGTGCATAATTTTCCAGTTAGTGCTTAATATAAAATGTGTTGGCAGATTAAATCGTGTAAGTTTTTATTTTAAATGAGCAAAAGTTGTCCTGTTTGCGTGGAAGCACTTCTGATTTATTGTATCGATATTTATCCCACTACTCGGCTTTTCAGCAGAGGTCAACTGATTCTTACAACCAAATACGAGAAAATACCTACTTTCAATTTTTTTTTAATTCATGCCAAAATGTGGGTCTAATATTACACCTCTGCCTACCCCTTCGGGGATACAGGCGTGAGTCTCAACGTGCTCGTCACTCAAATTTTTGTTTTGGTTGAAAATCGATCCGTATACCTACATTTTAGCTATCATCAATGGCAGAATACTATAAATAACTCACAATAAAATGTTAAGGTATCTATTTCTTACAATCGTCTATTTCATTGTTCTGTAAATACATCCATCTAAGAGTCAAATTGATTTCAATTGAAACGACTAGTACATTAAAAAAATTTGTTTCATAAGAATTAAGAATATTGACTTAATTATTGAAATTATATTTTCATTTTTGTTGCTTCCCTTATTTATTTATTGTCGTGAAGATAAAGGACGGAGGGAAAGAATCTAATTAACGTCCATACTGTACAGCTTCCATTTCGTCTCTATGGTATGGCTGTTTATGGGCAAGTATGGATATTTTTATTTAATTACATTTCTGAATACCTATAGATTTCTTTTTGTTGACGTTTTATTATTAAGTCGCGGCTTCCATGGTTTATAAACTAGTGTCTTTATTTTCAGGAAAAATCGACTGACTCAGCTTACAAATTCTTTAGGGAAGTTGTTTCACGTCAATGCTGTGATGGGTAAGATTCGAACCGTAGATATTATGCTAATTGCGCTTCATATGACTACCATCATGGGACACACCACGATTTCAGTGAGTAGGCCACGAACGCTTTTTGAGAAGAGTCTCTCATACCTCTTATCGGTCGATCATAACGTCGAGTGGCGGAGTTAATAAAGAATAAGATGTTTTGTGGTTCTTGGTACTGAAGTCTAGTTGGAAGTCCATGATTCGTGCAGTCTACATTATAATACAGTAATTGTATTCGTAAGGATGTCACAAGCAACTCGCAAAGCGAACATCTATTCCGAATTGAAACTTTCGAGGTTTTTAAATTATTTGTATATTGCTATCGCAATAAACGAGTAACAAAGAGAGTAGACCGATATACTTGCTCGTTACATTCACCCGCCCGTATTACTTCAATAAATCGGTGATCATGGCGCTTGCAACAGTGCCGAACTATTGCATACTCCAAATAAAGGTAGGTACGTGGTATCCCGGAAAAAATACACAAAAGAAATCAATTCACTTAGAAATGCTACTACAAGTTTCCCTGATTCTACCATCATGATATTATTACAAATGAAATATCGTAAAATGAACTGAAGCACGCATGACCTCAACATAACATCACAAAGACTATTCTCTGACTGTCACTCCTATGTCCGAGATATAAAGACGTCACGCACTTATATTGGTGTGATCAACACAGTCCAGTCACCGTCAACGTTAATACGTCAGCTCGGTGACTGATGACGCCGTTATGAACATTCCTTGGGGATGCCGGACAGGATAGAGGTGAGGGGGATAGGGGGTGAAGGAGAGGGGGTAAGACACTGATTTATTGTTTGATCACGTCACAAATCTTCAGCCTCTGTAAGTGTAGGTGTGAGTTTATGGAATGTGATAAGTTGAAGTATGGAATTGTCGGGAGATTCGGTTTGGCTTGGCTTGTATGATTTATTGTGCAATGTTATGGCATTGCACAATAAATCATACAAGCCAATGCATGGGGTTCCCGCCAAGAACTTAGGGTCCCAAGCCAACCTCACCTGCAAGTGGTGCACCTGCCGATCAACGGACGAGGCTCTGGCAAACAAAATATCCCGATAAGCGGCAATAGGCTCGCCACCTATTACGTGGGATCAAAACACTGGCGAAAAGTGGGCGTTTAATATGCCTCTGCCTAACCCTTCGGGGAGACAGGCGTAAGTCTATGTATGTATGTTTGTATGTTATGGCAAAATATGTCAATGTTTTTAATGAAGGCAACGTAGCTAAAACTTTGTTCATTAGAACAAGATATTTAATTGTCATTAAATGACAGTATATATATTTCATTTATTGCTCAAGTGTTGTGTGCATATTACAGCATCATTTCTTTTATTCGCTTTGCCGTATTAACGTATTTCGGTGTCGACTTGTATTGGCAAGAACTGCAATATTTTCTTTTCCTATTTTTAAAAGGAACTTAAGTTCGCTGGCTTGGTGGAGAGACGAAATACGCAAAGTTGTACGGCACTACGGCAAATTGACCTTAGTGACGTACCATCGGAGGGGCCGTTATCCACAACAGCCTGGTGATGACGATACTACTTGACTACCAGTATACTTCATTTTAAATTTGATATTCATATTTTTTTTATTTCTTCTTATCACCTAAGTAAATAAAGGATTTTGACTTTGACTTTTAAGGTCATATAACAATATACCACTCTGATGATATGAAATCTTTTGAAGTCATTCAATTCCCTAACGATATGTTATTACTACCAGGAGATAATTAAACTGGGACCAAAGCTTGTCTCTTTCACAAAAACAAATTTATAACATTGTAATCAAAACGAAGCCATCAAGTTTGACTTGTGATCTGTAATATCGCTCGCACTCAATCTACTGTGAAAACCTCTAAGTTTGCACAAAACTGAAACAATCACCAATTGCTTAGACTCGATGGACCAAACTAGAACATTATATAGAACCAGATTAACGCTAGAACAACGTCGAATTATAGGTCAAAGGTTACAAAGCCGATTTGGCGGATTATTTTAATAAGTACATTGTTAAAAAGACGGCAAAATTACGTCATGGCCTATAAAATTCTTATTTTAGTGCTTGACTTTAGTACCGGAATTGGTGCTGGCTACGACCTGCGTAAATGTCTTCATATAATGTAAGGGACACTAGAGATACTATATAATTTAAGTGACAGTTAAAATTTATTCCACCCGCATATATATGTAGTAATTTACAGACGTTTTTATCGAATTTACAACTGGCGTCGTGGGTCTTAGAATCTAGGATATAGGATCCTAGCTCTGTGTCTTTGCGATCTGCTAAGCGCAGGGTTCCACGCTCTTGGAAGTCCAACCAGATTGGTTGAATACTTGTCAGTTTCACCACTAAGTGACTGCAATCTAGCTTTCGCAACCAGAAAGATAAACATGTTTCTAAGATGATATCAACTGCAATCAGATGGAACTAGTTTGTGTAGTTTCACTATGTGCTTTAGTTTACGTAAACAGCTCTTTGATTTTTAGCACAAGATAATAATAAATATTCATTAGCCTCCATCTTTATTCACAACGAAATTGAATTACCAACGGCTCTTCACATAGAATTTTCATTAAGAAAATAACTTGAGTCGAATAAATTATTAGGCACATATAAAACGGTCTAAGAGCTGAATCAGTTTGCACAGAGAGCGAATCCAAGACAGTTTATTAGCACTACTTGTATACAAGTAAGGGCACTCGATGTCACTCGAAACGACGATAAAGACTTTATTTATCCTCTAGGAAGATTAAGCGAGTTAAAATATTCATTTGCATCGTTAGATCTTGAATTAAATTTTGTTGGATTTGTTCAGTAAATCTCTTTGTTGCCATTTATTGTGAAAGTAAATTAATCTAAACCAGATTAATTTTTTGTTGGTAGTGTTGTTCATTATTTTTATGAATAGAATAGAAATAAGTACATATTTTACCACAAGGCTCTCGTTACAACAGGATCTCGGATAATTTAAAGCTGTTGTATAGAAAATAATGGACGTATACTCTCCTTCTACATTACGTTATACATAAATAAAGTTGACTTCATAAATATACACCACAGCATAGTGGTTTAAGAAATCGCGTCGGTATTGCTGCTAAATTGCGTCTCGTTGGTTCGATACCTACACGGGAGAACACTTTGTGTGATTAAAAAATTGGTTTAAAGTCTGAGTTTGAATTTGAATTACAACGATTATAATAGATAATAATAATATTACTGTAGCTCTTTATTAATAACAATATATGGAGATGCAAGCCACACACACGAACTGGGCAGCACATATTAAGGTAAGTACGTAACGACTTTGCATTATCTGTAATAACATCTTCAGTCTGCATGACCTTTACCTCCGTGGTATACGCTTAGCCTTAACAATATACTCTTCTTCGTATAAGTTACAGAATAACACCTATGAACGTGAAAGGATTTTTTACAACCAGGTTCGGATAGGTAGCCCATGAGAAAAACTTCGAAGAAATTCATGCCGCCCTTTTAAATCGCCAAAATATGTAATTCAGTCTTACGTTTTATACAATTTGTTGTATCATAAGTATAACATTCATAACAGTTGATAATGGTAAAACCAAATTTCTGTAGAAAGTAACAGCCATCCACTGCTTAATTGTTTTTGTTGAAAAACAGTAGTTACAGATAGTCTAAAACAAAAAGTGTTCCAAATGAGGTTTAAACAGCTTTGTTGTATTAAAAATCAACAAATAACATAACGAGTTTAAGCAAACAATAGACAACTACTTAAGGCGAGGACATATGTGAATTGGGCGTCATTAGGGGTAAATTAAAACCGGCTTTCTCCGTAATTGTTATAGAAAAAAATCCAAAAAAATATGTATTAATCTACATCATATAAAGCATTTTCTCTTCGGTACCAAATCATAAAAAAGTATTTTAAATATCTGAATAAAATATGCAAAGTAACCTCTGTTTTTGTAGTTATTACCTTTTTTCTCGTAATCTCTCAATCATAAGATTATTTAAATTAAATTAGCCTCTTATATATTAGAACACCAAGGGAACCTTCAGCTTATTTTTGCAAATAACTTTATTAATTATTTTTTAAGGATTTTTTCGTCACCGATACTCGCAAATCGCGCGTGGACAACTAACCAGTAGTACGAGCAAGGTCAATGGTGTATATCCACCTCTTAAATAAATTATCTGTGGAAATGCAATAACAAAACAAATAGGTAGTTTATGAAATAGCATTCGCGAAACGCGAAAATGTAATTAAGGAAGTTGTTTTAAGTTTAACGTCTCATGCTTTAAATGTGTTTTAATCGCAGACGCCATGCTGTTTTCGTGAACAATATTTCATTTTATATTAAGGCTATTTGGTTCACTGGGAGTGGAATTGCTAGGCGTTAGGTGTTGGCTTCAATTTAGACTGTTATCATGTTTCTAGTATAAGAAGAGTTATTTCAATGTAGGACACCGTTCTTACTCGTTGTACTTGTTCCTGTTGCATTGCGAAGAAGGCAGTAAATGTAAATGTAGAATAGGGTAGTTTCCAGGGTCAAAATAATTACATTTTATTTAGTGCGTAGTTTAGATTATAAAAACATATTGGACATGTATTTTTTCTTTTTTTCGATTAAATAAAAAATAAAAAAGATATAGCCCATTAAAGTTACGTGTGACGTCATCTAGTGCTAAAAAATGCAGCACGGCGTGACGTTATACGTTAATTTAATGAGCTATATCTTGGTCATTTTTGGTTTAATTTACAAATAAAAAATACGTATCGCTTATTTTTGAATAATCTAAAGGACGGACTTAAATTTTCTTTTTGTCAACTAGCCTATTATTATGTAGTTAATTCCAATTTTGCATAAGTGCCATACGTGACCAAAGTTAATAAATTGTCGTTACTTTGACTAAACATTTTTGTGTGCGATTTCACTTCTTCTCTTGACTTTTCCCAAAACTTAGAACCTTGTGTGTGTGTACAACGTGTTAGCAAAGTGTATATTAAATGTTATATTAGATCAGAATATTTTTCTCCGCGGTCAGCGGTGAACATATTATTATTATTTATTTTTGAATCATATGTTAATATAATAGTATTTCAAACTATAATCTAATTAGAAGAAAACCAGTGGCAATTTGAGACAAGATCTGCGAAAGCTTGTTGCCTGCTTTAGATCGCATATTAAAGAACCACAGGTGAAGGAAACATTACAGAAAAGGTTTACTCAAATACGCACTGTCCTTGTAAGTTTAAAATGTCTAGAAGAATTCTTGACCGCGTATATCACAGAAACAGAAGCTAACCACTAGATGGAAAAACCAATAAAAGAATATTAAGACATAATTCCCGAAGCATCTATAAAACTGAGCATCGTTGAGCCACCCAGTTCCCGGGGCCGTTCATCGGAGCGGCAAGTACGCTCAGCAGACCGACGAAATATGGATGCCACGAAAAACAACAAAATATCTTTCTATAGTAATATCATAGAGTCAAAGAGTTTGTTTGTTTGGTTACTTCATCGCTGGTTTGGTTGGTTCATCTCTAAAACTAGCAGACGTATAGCTATGTAACGGGTCTACGTCGAGTAATTATTTGAAACCTTGTCTGTATCAGACTTTTTTTATATTACAGCAACATTCACGAGGAAGCAGCAGAGAATGCAGCGAACTCATGACATAATCAGTTGGCACCTCTACCGCGGTACCAACCTTTGTTACATGTAACATGATGCTTCGACCCTCATGAGCTGCACAAAAAGGTTGTAATAGCACGGGCGAGCAAGGATTACGAGGCAATACGACGGTTCAATTGACGAGGTGTGCCGAGTAAAACCGCGGGGTGCGGCTAGTATGAATTATATTCGCAATGTCCATGAGAATTCCGTTCACAATCGCAGCAGATATAGTAAGAAAGTGTGCCGTCCTCGTTTCTCTGTTTCAACACGGCTGAGCAGAAAAATCCCAAGTTCCGTTTTGTGTAGGGTGACAATGTTTAAATATTAATGCGGCTTTATTTATAGAGCGTTTGTATCTGTTTTTTAAATGACGCGTGATTATTTTTATTATAGACTCACGCCTGTTTCCGCGAAGAAGAAGAAATTTCAGGCAGAAGTGTAACATTAGTAACATTACACCCATATTTCGCCATGAATTTTTAGGTCCCACGTAATAGAGGGTGAGCCTATTACCGTTACTGGACCACGGAGGCAGTCATGTCGCGTGATTATGTATTAGCAAACAGTTTATTTTAACATAAAATACATCATTATCTTTGATCATGGGAGTATAATACGCAAGAATAAATGTGAGTGGTGTAAGTTGATGATATACAAAAACTAGCAAAAGAAATATGCAAGCATAGAACATCTAAACATCATTCTCTTGACAGAGAGATTGCTCTAAGTTATGGCACAAGTTCACGGCGGGGATCGCTTCTCACCGCTTAAGCGGCAGTCAGGTTTACGCCGGTTTGCAATATTCTATCTACCCATTGATTTAGCTACTATATACAGAGATTTGACACGTTTGGTATGGATATTATATTAAACTAGAGGACGCCAGCAGCTACGCCTGCATTTTTTTTTAATTTACCCATTTTGACCGATCCCGTGGGAATTTCGGAAAATCCCTTCTTAGTGCACCCCTACGGTCCCCAAGGAACAAACATGCCAAATTTCAGCTTCCTGCGCCCAATAGTTTCGGCTGTAGCGTGTCGGTCAGTCAGTCAGTAACGCAAGGATTTTATATATTAAAATATAATTATAATATATATTAAATATTTATCCCCAGTAGCCAAATCTATTGATTGGAAACGGAAGCTAAATCACTGTTAGAGAAACATTAAACTAGCCTAGGGCGGTTTCAGATCAGCGTATTTTTCTGCGCGCTTACACGCGCGCTATATTACGCGCTTTAAAAAAACCGGACTCGCGTAAACGGGCATATTTCGGCGTGTTCGCTCGAAACGGCAGTGACATCTTGTCAGTGTCAACATGGATTCTGACGGCTCTCACGGCTCGCGTTTATACGAGCTTAGAAGCGCGTCCACGCTCATATAAGTTGCGCGTGTGCCAAAAGGCGCGCCTATACGCGCCTACATGCGCTTCCAAAAACGAGCATATACGCGCCTATAAAACGCTAATCTGAACCGTCCCTAGTTTGAACGGATGCAAAAAACACGAGGAACACTTCATTTTAATACCTAGTTAAGTAAGAAAGGTTTTAACGTGGAGTAGCAATATACCTACTTATAAGTAATATACAGCTAAAGTAATTACAGACGTGACTTTAAAAGTTCGTGGTCAACCTTGTTTGTAATCGTTCACCATCTTGATCTCGCTCGTGTCTTTAGCACTTTAACAGGATTTATTAAAATACAATTATCATCAGAATTGTGCTTGCTACGACTAGTAGCGGGTGTACAACCTTTGTCTAATTATACATTTTGAGAGTTTTACGGAATAGGGTGACAGAAAGTGTTTTTATTATTATTTTTATTTAATCTATATCCGCTTTTATATTGAGGAAGTTACAAGCATTTTAATATAACTTATCAGACAAAGATATTATAATAAGCCGGGCTATGTCAAAGTTTTTGTTTTGCAAGAAAGAAATACAATAAACTTATTTATCAATATCTATATTCTTTTCAATATCTATATTCTTTCTTTTTATTCTTATAGATTTAATTGAGTATTTTTTGACTATTAAAGTCATATAAAAGTAATCTTAGAGACATGTTCCAATTAAAAGCTTCGCGTGAGTGTCGGTAATGTCTTCTGATGTACCCCTACGAGCTATAAAATTCCAAAGTTTAATAAAAATCTGTTAAGTAGTTTTTGCGTTAAAAAGTAACAAACATCCATACATTCATCCTTACATTTCCAATAGCAGTATATCCTATTCTCCGCGGATACAAATGAAGCTAAAAGCATGGAAAATTTAAAAATATAATTCTCAAAGGCATACCAATTTGTACGTTTACTCAAATTGCTCGTACAATCACACGTAATCCTAAGCCTTTGTTTGTTTACAATTGCTCTCCCTAACTAGTAGTTACTGTTGGTTGTTGGATCGATCAGTATTAATTATGTTTACACTTACGAATAATTGACATGGTTTTGTCTGCACGGTGTAAACAGTAAGTGTTTCATCCTCCAGAATAGATATTGAGGTAGACGGCATGAGTGTGTCTCTTATATATAAGCTTTTGGAATCCACCTACTAAAACAAACATGCCCATTGACGTCTCGTAGCGGCGAAGCCACATCCCCCACTGCACTCGTTGCAGTTGTTAATGGCGAGACGACCGCTTACACTACATACGTCATATGTTTAGTCAACAAGTAAAAGGAAATTTACGCTCGCAGCATATAATAAGGCACTAGATACTCTAGAGTATAATAACTTCATCACTGCTACTGCGATGTGCCTTAGATCACTTAATTTCGGCGTGAGTATCGACGAACGCGATATTGTGAGTGCCGAACGCGTTGGAGGCCGACATGTCGTGGCGACTAACGCTTCGGGGCCGGAGAGACGGCCGCGCCCACTAGCTGTGCGGTTGGTGAGGCGTGAGCTACGCGACACGCTTTTACGCAACGCCCGCACACGCCGGTCCACGACAGCTGACTTGGGAGTGCCTGGTGCCGGTGCCCCTGTACGCGTCTACTTCAACGAGCGCCTGACTAAGGATAACCGACAGTTGTTTCGCCAAGCGCGAGAAGCCAGCAAACAAAAAGGTTGGCAGTTTGTATGGGTGCAACATGGACGCATCCTTGCCCGATATAAAAATGGGGACAAAGCCCACCCAATACGCTGTGCCTCAGATATTGAAAAGGTGTTTAGCAGTAGCCCTAAGTAGAAATTACATTATAGACTATTATAACATAAGGTATACTATTATGCAATCATATATTTCACTACTTTATTGCATTGTGATATGGATTGCAAATAATCTGCTAGGTTTATGTGAATATAGACATCATGTTCTATACAATATATTTATAAATTGTTATTTCATCATATATATAATTCAAACTAATATTTACAACACACATTTTAATCAGCAATCATTACTACATCAACACATTTATAAACTATATACATATACAAAACATGTAATTCATAGTCATATATATATGTACATTATACTTTGTTTAATATTAGATATTACAAGATTATACGAAACATTCATAAGCTATTTATATACACAAAACATGAAATTCATACTAATAGTTACAATAATTTATATTATTATCAACATTCATTATTTAATCGCAAAAATATACAAAACACTCACAAGCTACATAATATACACAACAAAGAGAAAATCAATTATAATTATTTACATTATATACATAAATGATCAAGCTTAAAAACTTGAAAGTTGGGTTGTTCAATGCTGGGTCATTGGGTACACGCCATGATGAATTTCTGATGGCAATGGATGAGCTTGCTGTAGACATTATGGCAATTAATGAGACCTGGCTCCGGAATGGTGAAGAAGGTCGGGCGCCGATAGTTCCTAACTACCGATTGCGCCACGTACCACGACCGCCTAGTATACGGAACCGGGGCGGTGGAATCGGATTCTACATACGTAGTGATCTATCAGCACGAGTTCTGACACATCCTGTAACGTCAAATGTCGAGCAAATGTGGCTAAAGCTAATAGTGAACAAAGAAACTGTAATCATAGGTACAGCATACAGACCACCGTGGTTAGATGTTAACATTTTTCTAGATGCTATCACAGACTCTCTTACTTCTTTTAACAAGGCGGATAGGATAATACTAGTAGGCGATTTCAATATTGATCATTCAAATAATAGTGACAGTAAAACTAAGCAGTTGAACAGTTTTCTACAATGCTGTAGTCTGACTCAGGTTGTACAACAACCAACTCATTTTACCGAGCACAGCGAGACACTGATAGATGTGGTTTGTACTGATGCTCAAGTTAAAAACGTTACTATTTTACAGAAACCAGACTTGGGACAACATGCAATTATATCTGCACAATTTACATTTAAAGTTAATAAACCATCTCCCTATTGGATCTGGCACAGGCCACTACACGGCATAATGTTAAATATATTTGATGCCGACCTATCTAACATTGACTGGCATAGCATAATCTCCCAATCAAATGTAAACGAGATGGTGTTGACATTGAATGCATTCATTATTTCTCTGTTTGATCTACATGCACCAGTAAAGAAAATATTAATTAAAGAAAAATCACCTCCATGGATAACAGATACAATCAGGGAAATGGTGAAACTGCGTGACAGGTACCATGAACGCTACAAAACAACCAGATTAGACATACATAAAGATAGTTATAAGAATCTTAAAGCCATGGTTGCAAATGCATTTCATAATGAAAAGGTAGCCTACTTCAAAACGTTCATTAATAATAATATTAAGAGTCCTAGGAAACTATGGAAAAACCTGAAGGGAACAATTGTTGTAAATAAACAAAGAGATAATGTTTTACCGCAATTTCTACTTAACCCTGAAGTTTTAAATAAACATTTTCTAGATGTACCTGGTAAAGATGCTATTACACTCTCTGACATAATTTATTTTGAGTCCAATCGACTTCACACTGCCAATTTCAAGCTTGAGCCAGTCAGCGAAGACATAGTCTTGTTCCACCTCCGCAGTCTTAAAACAAATGCCATGGGTACAGATGATATTTCACTGGAGATGTTAATGATGACACTGCCACAAAGTCTTCCTTGTATCACTGAAATTATAAACAAGTCCATTAACACTGCCACATTTCCAGATGCATGGAAGATTGCTTTAGTTAGGCCGATACCAAAAACACCTAATCCTACATCTGCCAAAGATCTCAGGCCCATTAGTTTACTGCCATGCCTATCCAAGGTGTTGGAGAAGGTGGTATGTAGTCAGCTAAGAAGATTTGTTGAGATAAACAAAATTTTACCTCTAAAGCAGTCTGGTTTTCGCCAAGGTCACAGCACAACCACCGCTCTTATTGATGTTGTTGATGACATATTGCAGGCTAGGGATGAGGGGATGGGAACTGTGCTTGTACTGCTCGATTTTTCGAGGGCATTTGACTCCATTAACATTTCTCTTCTTCTCTCCAAGCTCTCTTACTATGGATGTGACTCGGCAACAGTAAAATGGTTTCATAGTTATCTGACTGATAGATCTCGATTTGTCCAAATGGATAGTGATATGGAAGGTAATAAGGCCAGTTCTTCTTGCTGTCAGATAGCCAGGGGTGTACCTCAGGGATCCATCCTTGGCCCTCTCCTTTTTATATTGTATAGTGCTGATGTTGCCAACCAAATACTCAACTCCAAATATCATCTGTATGCTGACGATTTCCAATTATATTTATCCTTCCTTCCTCAGGACTGTGGGTTTGCTGTAAATAAAATTAATGCAGACTTAGATAGAATATCAAAATGGGCGAAAAGTAACTGCTTAGTACTTAACGCCTTAAAATCCAAATTTATTATAATGGGCACTAAGAAAAGTATTCAAAAGATTAAGGATATGAATCCTCTCATACATATTGATGGCTGTCCAATAGAGCAGGTGTCAGAGGCTCGCAATCTAGGACTAGTAATGGACAGGCAACTTCAGTTTGAGACGCATGTTCTTGAGGCTGTACAAAACTGCTTTTA
Source organism: Euclidia mi (assembly GCA_944739405.2). Lineage (NCBI taxonomy): Eukaryota > Metazoa > Arthropoda > Insecta > Lepidoptera > Erebidae > Euclidia > Euclidia mi. Next base: position 14,388,377 of record OX123184.2, on the reverse strand, counting down.
CCGTCTCAAATTGCCGTACAGAGTGCGCCAATACCTCAGTACAGACATGAGAATCATGCTTTGCGAGTCTCTGATCCTATCGAAATTAAATTATGCTGATAATGTGTATGGTCCTTGTATAATAGGCAGAACTCAGAGGCTAATTCAGCGGGTACAGAATGCATGTGCGCGGTTTTGTTAATGTATTCCACCCCGTACTCATGTCACTACTTACTTGAATGATGGCAATCTGTTGAAAATGTCTGCACGCAGGCGTTTTCACCTAGCCTCCTTACTATTTGACATTGTGCGGTCCGGGCACCCAGATTATCTGTTCAAAAAGCTATCTTGGTCCAGGGACATCAATTGCCATCGCACAAGAGCATCTAAACATCTTTTAGTGGTATCGCGACACAGAACGACTGCTTTTCGTGGTAGTTTTAGATATGCTGCCACACGATGCTGGAACGATCTGCCGCCTCCTCTTCTTACTCTTAAAACGTCATATACATTCCGCGTTAGGCTAAAGAGCATTTTATTAGGCGAGCAGAAACTCGGGAGGTAGGATTTGCTTAAACACGATCGACTGCGGCATAATAACAATAGCTTACTTAACACTTGTAATATCAGCAGGTTGTATAATAGCCTGGTTATTAAACACCCACATATAAACAAAAACACACTACACAAACATAGAATACATAATTATGTCACAAATTCACAAGTTAAACTATTGATATTACTTAAATTTAATTCTAAAATTGTTTAATCCATACGCCATTTTTGATGCGCAATGCCATCGCATGCCATAGAGTACATCAAATCTTTACTCAAAGCATAGACTAAGCGTCAGTGTTGTTTTTGCTTCGTCCAGTAACTGGACAGTAGTGTCAATGTAGTAAATAAAGAGTTTATGTATACACATAAATATTTATATTATTAAAATAAATTGTAACGGTTTCTGTAATTAAATGTTTAAGTTTCTATATTTTTTGATGTTCATAAGTTTTATCTATATGTTTTATTTTTATATTTTTCATATTTTTTATTTTATTCATGCATGTGATTTCGTGACGCCACTCAATGGACCTGCCAGAATACCAGCGCTGCGGCATAGTTTGTCGCAGCATTAGCTGACGCAGGCTCTAATTTTGGCCTCACTAATCTTTCAAATTATTGTACTTACCGATTAGATTTAGTACCTAGATATTAATGTGAAACAAGTTCTCATGTTATTTCAACTAACAGCAGTCCTGCTATTCTAATATAACATATCAAGTGCTGTCACAGCATGATATAACTTTTACAAAAGCTCTAAGGCAAACTCTTGAGTCATATTCATATTCGGTTACTGCAATATTTTCCGGCCACTCAACCGTACGTCAGTAGATCACTATAAAGATTAGCTACACATGAATCGTGGCCCGAAATCCGGGCACAGTTTCTCCGTCGTTTAGATCGTAAACTACAGAATATCCTCCCAACGTCTACAGTATGGTAGCATACGTCTGGCCAGATTTATGGCAGGCTAACTGAATTTGTAGGCCCCATCGAGATGATAAACCGTCCCCTTTCCGGACTAAACAAAAGTTAATAGTTTACAAGTTTGACCCTCGTTCGTGCCGATACTACGCTAGTTTTTGTACGCCTCAAAGTTTTTAGTTTTTGAATGATTGCACTTCAAAATGACTTTGGGTTGAGTATGTTATGAATTGTTTAGCAGACCAATAGTGCCACGCTAAGATCTCTAGTTTAACTGTGAAACTGACTTTTTTATTTATACGTATTAAATTATTGTAAGTTATCGCTTGCCTCGGGTCTCAAAGAGAACATTAAGACATGCGTCCCGGATATCATAAAGACCTTTAACAGTCATTAAGAGAAATCAGTACTAACACTAGTCTAAAGCACAGTAGGTACACGTCTTGCGAAACTCAGACAGGCAGACGCTCTGTGGAAAAGCTAATATTCAGTCAAATCCAGTAAGTCAAATAAGTGGACCCCGGGTTGCAACTGGGATATTGCTAGGACGCTAGCTGTTTAATTTTTATTTATTTATAGTCTCACGCCTGTATCCCCAGGGGTAGGCAGAGGTGTAATATTAGGTACATCCGCATTTGGCCATGATTTTTTTTAAGTCCCACGTAATAGGGGGCGAGCCTATTGCCGTTACCGGGCATGTCACCAGACTCCGTGCTGCCACTGAGTATTCGGAGAAACCCAGTAACACTTTTGTCGACCCGGAAATCGAACCCGGGACCTCCGATCAGCAGTCGCATACGCTATCCACTGGACCACGGAGGCAGTTATAACCTCTAGCTTTTTTAGAAAGTGCCTTTTACAGTACCACCTTAGTAGCTCTCAATTACCTAACAAAACGCATCAATACTGACACTAGTTTTCACATCGTTACAATTTTCCAGTTTTGCACACACATTCATTCAACCTATCAAGGCTTGCTACCGGGAAACGTGATTTCCAGTCCTATTCCATCACGTTCCACGTACAACAAACCATTCAAACATCGGAAACCAATAATATTAATTACATATGTATCGTGAAAACTGAATACTGCTCGATTGAACGGTTCCCGGAATTTTTACACGATTCCTCGTTACGTAAAATCCTCACGTGCGTGTTCGTGTATTCCATATAATATAAATAAATAACGTTCGGTGTTAGTAAGCAAGTTGGTTTTATTATTCGTTTTGGTTAGTTGGTGGCGTTTGGTTGGCACTTTCACATAGTATTTAGGCTAAAATCAGCTATTAAAAAGGCGGTGAAAACGGTTATAAACAAAAACTCTCAAACAAGTCAATACAGATATGATGATCAACAACAATCGGCGCAATCATAAGCGGCTAGGAGATCAGTAAAACCACCAGGCACATCATCTCTATAGACAAATCATTCAAATTTATACAGAAACTATTCTGTCAAAATGCATTTCAAAACGTACAGAGACATCTATCGCAGCATCTTCCTTAACTAGCATCAGCTATTTTACTATAATAACTCACTGTAATTACACTTCTCGACTTGTTAACTGTAACCTATTTCAAGTAGTTGTACGTAAGATTTTAAACTAGTTCTTCAACATTTTCAATTTAACAAGAAAATAAGCTGCAAGTTTTTAAATGAAGACGCTGCTGACTACGCTAATTTAGCTAATGGGAACCACGTTACAAGAGAAACTTATAGCGCTAGATTATCGAGATCGCATTCTTCGCGAGATGAATTTTTGTGGTGCGTGCATTTTATTAGAAGTGGGTTTATTACAATAAAATGGTGAAACAGAGAGTATTTCTTTTTTCTCTATTGGTTTTGAGTTCGTAGAAATGTCATATGCATTCAAAAAGGTACATTTGATTGTGATTCATTTTAATTTGATTTAAATTAAACAATAACGTTTTATGATACTAAAGTGTTATGATACTAAAGGTATAAAGGAATATTACTGCAAAATTCGTTGAATACTTTCAGACTGACTGAGTAACAAACATTCTTTCATCTATTCTCAGAAACTTTGTAACGTTTACAAGAAAGTAGTAAGCTACAATACAAAGTATGACTATCTTAAATAAACAACAAAACTAGAAACTGTTAAAAACGAACAGTTATTGCTCCATACCATTCTATTTATACTTCAGTCTTCAGTTTTAGGTGGCTAGTCTCGCTTAGTGGCAGTACTTAAGTTAACCTAGTTTCACACGTCTCTAGTATATCGGTTTTCTTCACAATCAGCAAACAAATTAGTAAATTGCCCTCCATATTCGTTTTCACAAATAACAAGGCACCATTGTAATTTATATTCTGAAGTACGACGTTATGATAGTTTAGAGTAGTATTTTCTGATTTCAGTTTGGGAAGTTTTTAAATCGTGCTTCTCATTTTGTTTTCAGATTTCTTGCTCCAGTATTAGATTGAATATAAAAACTTAAGTGGTATATGTAAATCTATAGTTTAATTAAAATGGCCATTTCCCTATTTTTGTTTTACATACCTAATCACATTTAACACAATTCTGGTCGTTCACTAAGGACCTAATATGTAATAATAAATGCTAAATCTCTGAGATTTCTTAAGATGCCTATGCCTTTATACTTATTTATATTACTGTACAGGAGGTTCGCAGCTTCGCTCGCTTATTTATTAATTTGACCGTTTCTTACCGACCCTGTGAGAATTTCGGAAAATCCCTTTTTGGTGCACTTGTACGGTTCCCAAGGAACATACATGCCAACAGCTTCTAGCGCACAATGATTTAGTTGTAGTGTTGTTGTAATTCGAGTCAGCCAGGTCAGTAACGGAAGAATTTTATTTATACAGATATTATTTATCAGCCAGACTAACCACAATTATATAATTGTGTTTAATTTTCTATCGATTAACCCAACACAGTTTCTACAAAGATGACATACGTTGTTTAATGTTACGTTTAAAGACACAAATACACTGCAGCTAAATTGGTTACTGATATACTAGTAATTCGGTTAATCCTTTTAATCAGGCTCGTGGTCAAAGATCAAAGTTCATATCGAGTTCAGGCCACTTGGACTAAGTGACATGCGTGACCTTAAGGTTAGTTACGAAGGTCTAGTTTGTTTGAAATATTTGAGACATTTTCGTAGATTCGTCTAAGTAATACTATTAGGTTCGAGTGAAGATCTTAACTTATTAAGTTTTACGGCCGGTCTCTATATTTGATCTTTTCATGGATTTGGCTACTAGAGAATCATATTTGACATACACATATTTTATCGACATTTCGAAATTTAGGCACTGTTGCTATGATCACGAATGCACTGCTTGCATATGGTGTATGGACAGCGGGATATATCATAAACATTTAAATTGTAGTCTTTTTAATTGTAGTTCTTTTTTATTTGTGTGTCTTGTGTAACTCCTGTGTAGGAGTTTTACATAAATGCGCTTCCGTATTTCGGAGAACACCTTAAGCTATCGGTCCAGGTTCTAGTTTCACGACAAGAATCGTTAGGCTCTGTCGGAGGGCTTCGAGCGGTCTGAACACTCCGATACCTGAGTTGGCCACAAACTCTCACGTAAAAGAAAGAAAGATAAAATGAAAATTTCTGAAGTCAAGTATCGGGTTACTCTTCTATATTCTACTCGATCCATCCTTTGGTTAGAAATTTCCTAGACTGTGATATTTTTATCAGCGTTATCTAATATCTACACACAATAAATTAGAAAGTGGCTTCAGAGCCTAAAAAGGGGTTTGGATATCTGTAGTCACTACTCAATACAAGTCTTAAAAAGGCAAACTTACTTCGATCTCCTTCGAAATTAATGTGATGAAGCCAAAAGATTTTTGATGTGAGATACCACGCAATTGATTGTAAGATTGTCTGGTGGTTTAAAACGTCTTTCTTATTTTTTTTGCTACGCAGTGGAGTCTTTTTTCGACCTGTCTCGACTCTGCCAATTAGCCATATGAGTATAGCCGACTATATCTGAGTTGGGGGTCTGGCGAAGGAGGTGTGTGATAATTTTCCCTGATGTTTTCGGGGGCCTACTTACTAAAACCACCGTGGTGTCCTTTATGACCCCTAGTGGCGGCGCCACGCAAATCGCGGTAAGCATACTTTGCCGCGAACCCTCCTAGGTTCGGCCCGCCATTAGATGCTGACAAGCCCCGTCATATTTTATCATAATTATTTATGGAGATGCACGTGGGTACAGCGAGTAATTAGTTACCCTGACTGCTAAGCCGATGGTCGTGGGTTCAATGTAATGAGCATGATGTATTGTTCTGCTTCTACCTATAACTTTTCTATAATATTATTTCATAAGTATGTTTATCAGTTATCTGGTTGTACACGATCTGCCTTATTTAAATTGTTGAAATCAATAGAGATCACTTTGTGTGAAGGGTATTAATTATTTAAAAAGATACTTATTGCCTAAATTTATAACTTTACCCATTTAGTCAAAACACAATGATAACGTCATTAAGATTTAATCGTCACTATCAAATAAAATATTACCATAAAACTTAGCTTCAAAAACTAGTCAAACCACATCAAAGAAAAAGTTCTAGCCTATTCATCATATCAGCCAAACGACGTCCACTGCTGGACAAAGGCTTCCCCCAAGGTTCTTCACACAGACCGGTCTTGAGCTTGAGTGAAACTCCAAGCTCTCTCCATCGCCCTCTGAGTGACTTTGAGCCTTCTGAAAAAGCCCATAGTGAGCGACCACGTCTCTGATCCGTAAGTCATCACTGGGACCACACACTGGTCAAAGACTTTCGTCTGCGGGATATCGGACAAGAAGATATGTCGTAGCTTCCCAAACGCTGCCCAACCGAGTTGGATTCGACGATTGACCTCCTTCTCGAAGTTGGACCTACCTAATTGGACTACTTGTCCCAGGTAGATATACTTGTCGACAATTAAATAGCCTATTAAATTAAAAATATTGCAGATAAAAAATAAGTAAAGCGGGCTATCATATGTCCCGAGGGCAGCTTTAACTTTAATCTACGTGGGAGGACGCCGGCCGGCGATTGGAAAGGAATTGGTTTCACAATTCGACTCGCTGGCGAAGCATTATTGGAACTACTACTTCATTTAATTACCTGCTGCGGATTTTTTCTCTCTTTTTGTTGGCTGTTGACGTCGCATCGAGAAGTTTGTTTTGGTTCAGGATTTGAAATATCGGTTGGGATGGATTTTATAATATTTTTTTTTGTGGGGAGATATTGAACAGACAGCTTAGTGACTCGATTAACTTTTGGTATCACAGAAATGAATCTACTAGAATGGTGAAGTAGGCGTGGTCCGCGTGCCGGCCATAAGCAATATATTGCTTGATAATCTAAGCGGGCGCTCACTGCGCCACGCGCCGCCAGTGAATATACGTACGAGCTGCAAATATTTAAAAAAATACGGAAATATGCTATATTGCGCGGTTGCAAACTACCGTAATAAAAGTGTGGAAGTAAACTTAAAGAAAGGCGGGATTTCGTATCATTTATAAGTACTAAATTCTGTAATAAACGAGATATATTAAGATTTAAAATAATTATTCCACTTCTACCATTTTCGTCAATCACCATCTAACTCGTATTCGACAAATTACGTATACATTACTTTCACTAATCATCGCGCGTACATAAAAACATCAAGTGGGCGCGTAATGTACTTCAAACAAACGGGAATCGCAATAACGCTGAATAACTAACTATTCCGCGGCACCGGCACATTCAGGTAAGGCGAACGCGCTGTGATAGGTTAGTGACAATAGTGACTCAACCATTGAATGAATTAGTGATGTTACTTTCACGAACATGAAAAGTTATCGATAAATATTGTGAACGTAGTTTTAGTGTAAATTATTTCCTTTTAATTTATTATTAATATAATTAACTTACTTGAAATGAAAAAAAATATTATGTATATCTTCGGTCGGCTGATATTATTAATTACATTTAATAATTATAAATAATTAAGTTGGAATAGTTTCTGTTCTATGACACAACAAGAACTAAACGGATTTAGATGAAATTTTGTACACAGATAGTTAATAATGAAAATCACATTATCCACCTTATACGCGCAGTAACTGATAGATATATAGACACAGGTTACGCTACTTAACAAAAAAATTGAGGGCAACGGTCAGTAAGCGACAATTGCTTAATAAATATTTATTATTTCAAGGACAGTAACTGTGGCTGTGTTGTCATTACAATAATTAATCAAAGTTAAGTCTTTCATTTGCTCTCAATATACCCATTTTTTAAACACTACAAAATATTTATCATTAACGATGTATACGTAGTATTATAATGTTATCGATAACTGACAATGTGTGTCTCTTCACTAGTTGGCCGACGCTACGTCAACGCAGTGGGCGTGGCTTGTTGAACTAGTGCCACGCATGCATCGTAAAGAATTAAGTGACTATCACCATTCTAGCCGATTCATTTCTGTGTTTGGTATTCTGAATGGCCCGCTTTATCCGCCAATCGTGTCGTGTCGTGACGTTGCTGTACGAATCTTTGTGAGATGAGAGACATGACTGAAATGGTTTTCAACGGTGAATCCTATTTTGTAATTAGAAGCAAATCTTTCCACTTGTGGTGTTCTACCGACTGCATTATCAAATTAAGAATAATTAATGTAGCTACAGTCCGTGTGGTGACGGATTAAGAATACGGCATGTCACCACCCCATATCATCCCATGGGTGTCGTAAGAGCCGACGACAGAGGGAGCATATTATGCAGAGAACAGCTTTGTAAGTGAAAAAAACTTGATACAAACCCTATACCAACCCGTTTGGCCAGCGTGATATAGTAGGCCAATTCCTCTCTTCAAAGGAGAGGCCTAGTCTAGCAGTGGACTGTTAAAGACTGATGATGATGATGATGATGACATTACGTCTTACCTCACTGTTCGCTGCATTGATCAGCGAGTTTCAAGTTCTACAATGTTCTCACTTTGAAGTAGTTCAATCAGTGCAGCAACTGCTTGAATCAAGGTGAAATGTGCAGGAGCTAGATTCAAACTACAGAATACTAAACTATACATACCAATCGTTTCTAATTAATACAATATACTTTGTTATATGGCCTGAGTAGCGGAATAACGACATTTACGAAGCCATTAGTTTAATAATCCATCACAAAATTAACCACAATGATCACACAACCTGAAACGATAACTCACATCACTGAAAGTCGAGTAGATACTACATATCTATCGACCCAAATCAACATACGCATAATAGAAATATGATTCGGTATACGCTCCTACAATAAAATAAAGGTGAAATAGTATATTGTGTAGAGGCTCTAATTCTGTTGGTCGGGTACTTATCGAAAAGTATATTAGTGTCTTCTTCTTTGAGATTAACTTAGAAATAGACAGAAAAAATGAGAGCTGTCAAGGGCGGAGTGAAATTTCACTCCACTCTATGTAAAACAGTAATTAAAATCCGCACGTGGATTGTTTGCATTTTAGAAATCTTCTGTCTTTGCGTTACTGGCTCGTATGTATTTACAGATGAAGAGATGCTCAATATTTTAACCACACTAAGAAGGTTAGTAGTCTTCATTTCGAAAAGCTCTGTTGTCATTTAATCAATTTTATTCGCCAAATATTGCATAGGTTATATTTGCAAATAAATACCTACATGTTAATTTTCAGAAAAGCATCCTTAAATAAAAAGTCTTTTAGTTCACCTATAATTTCTGCTGAAATTTTTAATTAGACCGATAATGATGCAAAGGGCAACAATAGTCTGATTCTAGTTTAGAAAGAGAACAACAGAATCGGGTCCAGAATTGCTTCGTATAGGCGGCCTCGTATCTAGGTTTTTTGCTCGACGAAAACTGAGCAGTATCCTGAGGGGTTTTCTTTGTAAAAGAGCTAGAGAAATAAGACGGTCGAACAAAACTGATATCGTAGAAGGAATTAAGTTTATAAATAAATCAAAGAAGGAAATGCTCTACGAACTAAATATGTATACAGCGTAGATTCCATTATTTTTATTTAGGTGGTTGGTAGCGGCTAACCTTATGGCAAATTGAAAGAAAGTGAATTCTGTGGTGGCCGACTAAAATAATAATATTAATATTCTACCATATACACACATCATCATCTAGTCCCAAACTAAGCAGAGCTTGTACTATGGGTACTAGATAATGCATAAACCTATGTACATATATACTTTCTTTTTGTAAATACATGCATATTATATTATACATAGAAACACCCAGACTAAGACAAACATCCATATTCATGCACACAAATGTTTGACTTGAGTGGGAATCGAACCCGCGACCATCGGCTTGGCAGTCGCACACCCGCACTCACACGCCTGCTGCGCCAACCGGTCGTCAAACGTCAAAAACTTTACAGAATCGAAATCTGTTTAAGTTACGAGTGCATGGGGTGATTATTATTTAGGATTGGAACTATTGCTTCGCACAATAATGATTATAGGATTTAAAAACCTTAATCAACCCGCTGTAATCTTAAGTGTATTACAGCGGGTTGATTAAATGAAAACAATTATATAAATCATAAATTTGGCAATGTATCATTAACATTAAATATGCTTATGATATATCAAATTTCTAAAATATCTTACAGGCACCCAAAATATAAGAGACCCGGAAATATTTCCGGCAATCGAACACAGAACCTCAAAAGCCACTACAAAAATACACATAAACTAAACCACAATAGGTACCTTCGAGACATTTCCCATTTCGCTTTTATTACATTATTTGTGTTAACAAAAACATGTACGTTATTGGTATCATATTTTCTTTAGCACTGTAAGAAGAATACATTATGATGTGGGCGAAAACTACACATACGCATTGTCCATTTGTTTTCGCAAATTGTTTTGATAGAAGGAACGGGCGTATTGTATGTGCCTGTCTGGTTTATTATAGTTGGAGACCGTTTACTTGATTTAATGGTGTCAGCTTTATTTTATTATTATATCAGAGCGTAACATAATATTTTCTTAAAATGGGTTTCATGTCTACAATTATGTAGGTAAGTATTATATATTTTGATAGGAATCGGTGTATTTCTACATGTGTTTGGGTCCTACCAAGTCTTTAGATTTGGGATATTGCTATATAAATTTGCATATGGTTGAAGAGCAAGACTTCAACTATACAGGTACTGCTTTAAGTCAGAGCTGTGACATTATTGGTTTTATATACAGACGGTTTGAAAGAAGTACAATTACTGCTTTCGAAATTTCGATGTGCTATGATAAGTCCAAACTCTATTACTGGAAATAGGTCTCACCAATGAAACGCCACTGAGCCCGATTTTTGTCTCTTCGTGTCCACCTATTCCATCAATTTTATTTTAAATAAATCTATGAACATATAACAAATTGAAGCGAACTGTATCGCCTACAAGCCAAAACACAAACCCAAAAAAGAACTCAGAAATGAACTCGTAAAATGTTAATAGCACAAATAAAAGGTTATATGGCGAAATTAAAATGTTGGTTGTGATTAACTTGAGAGCTGTAAGCGGGTACGTAAAGTCTCACATCAACGTTAAAAGCCTTTAAAAAATATATATAACCGACGCGGCTTGAAGCTATTCCGTGGATTTATTATTATTGCTATTTGTGTAACTCACTTTAAACTGTGAAGTCCGTTAAAATGCGTATTATTGTGTGCGTATTTCGTGGTCTGTTTTTATTTGACAACTTTTTAATGGAGACGTTTTTGAACGGTTTTTTTATAGCGCGTTTTTACCTAAACTAATTTTAAAAATGTAACGAATATCCATTGGTACAATCAACTTCAGATGACAAAGATCACTTGTATTGAGTTTTAAGTTACTTATAACACTTAAACACATATTAGAGTGAGTAAATATCGACGGTACGTCACTTAAGGGAAGCTGACGCAACTGTGATTTGAGGAAGCGTAAACACCAACTCGCATACAAATACCAGTCGCTGCGAAGTAGTTACAAGTTAGGTTTTGTTGTTGATCTCAATTTTTGCACGGCATACAAAACGTAAACGCTGCCTCGTAACAACACAGTCAACATTATTCTTACATTTTAACATTGTTAGACTCACGAAGCATTCGAATATGTCAACGAAAATAAGAAAAATCTGTCGGTTTCGTACATGCTTTGACTCAGGCTATTTATATAGCAAGATAAATTAGTTGCCTCCTTCTCGCTACTGTTTAACTGCGAAATGGTCGATATACAGAGATTATTTGCATCGCTATGCGTGACGACGGCGGTTAGATCTGTAGATAATAAAAATGCGTACGAAAAGATGTCTGCACCCACCGGCCACCAAAACTACCAAAACGACATACCTTGCGAAATAACTGCGGAACTGACTCGGTGTACTAACATTGTTAGTACAAAGGCGGGTACGTATGCGTCTGCGAACCACCGTGGAACTATTGTGGAAGCGAAATGTCTGCAGTCTATTAATTATTACGTCTATTAATAGCTAGTAATATTCGTTTTAAAAGTATCGTGTATGCTTTGGATATAAGTCTCAGCCCCACTTTGGTGCTTACCAGACCGCATCGCAAATAATCCATTTTAAACTTTCGCGATTTGTATACATCATACAATATTATTTAGCGGGTCTTAGTCGCGATAATTTATTTATTTCAAGGCATAAATAACAGAGGTATTTATGCCTTGAAATAAATAAATTATGGCGACTAAGACCCGCTAAATAATATTGTATGACGCATCGCAAATGTATGTGTACTCACTATACCGGCTGTTAAAACTATGTGTATTTATTCATTAACATTTCAGTTTTTGAAAGCAACGATTAATGAAATTCAGCATTTATTTAAGAGCACTTATGGTGCGCTAAATAAATAAAGTACTCTGTTGCTTATCTCTTATTAAACAGGTCGGTATTTGAGATTACTGTAGGTTTTAATTGCTTAATTTTTGGGGTTTCGTCGAATAAATTAGTGGCTACTAACTCTTCAAAGCCACATGCTTTGAAGAGTTAGTAGAATTTTGCTTGGTTATTTTATTGGTGGAGATAGATTTACGTGGTTTTCTTTTGGTTTACTTCTATGAGCCAGTAATGGAACTGTGTTGATAAAAAACTACACACGTATCAAATTGATAGGAATGTGATTTGGGTTATAAATTAGTTATTATTAAAAATCGGCTTAGCCGAACTGTGGGTTTATGGAGAAGACACCGGTCGAAGATCATTATTTAATATTTTAAGACGGTTATAATTTAACAATATCTTGTTCGAAACAAGTAAAGATAATGCTTTTTGATTTGTACTCGAAATAAAAATCTTTAAACGCGTTATTAAACCATGAAAATACGTTTTATGACTTATACTAAAAAAACGACATACCTTTATGTATAAAATTATAGCGTTACTGACTGTCAGACGAAGCCACAGCCGAAATTTGGCCTGGGTGTTCCTTACGGATCGTAGGGTCCACTAAAAGGCGATTTCCTGAAATTCCCGCGGGTTAGTGAAAAAGAAACTGCATAAGCGTAGATGCGGGCATCCTCTAGATTTAAATATGAATACTATAAAACCTTAGGCTTACCTACAACATTCTCTTATTAATATAGCTTAAAATTAAGTTTCCAGAACACCCTATTTTCATCACATTACGTGAGAAAATTACATACACAAGAATACTAAAACACTTTCGCCTTACCAAGAGATAGCTGTGAAATATTAAAACTTAATTTGTTTACACACACCAACATAACTTACATACACAAACAAATGTAAAGAATCAAGTATGTTAGTGTGTGTTGTACCGTGTAGCTACGCGGGTGAAATGCATATGTGTGCGCAGGTTAATTTACACAAGTTCGTAACAAACATATTGTTGAGTACATACGAGTAGTGTACCTGTCATTGGAAACTAATATGTCAATCGATCGCATTTTTATCGATAGTAGGTATGCGCTGTCAACAGGATCTTTTAATGTTTTGAGATACTGATGCCTAGAATGTCAACATTTGGAGTTAGTTCATTGAAATGTTACATTCTTGGGCTTAACATGCATTTATCAGAGGACAAATTTAAATTTTTTAGTTGTCAAGAAGGGGTAAATGTAAAGTTAAATACAAGTTTATAGGATCGCAACACTCCTCCCGCTGTGGGCATCTCGAAAAAGCGGGTGCAGAATAGCAGATGGCAAACTATTAGTCGCGCAGAAAATTATTTATACCTAAAACAGAAATTGCGTTTTCAGACTACCGTAACTTTTAATGGATTTTGTTTAAGTTCATTCTGACGATTTCATTCACAAACAACGTAAAATCTCCATGCCTAGAATTTCTTGTGCAATGTACTAGCTAGTTATCTGTAATATTATTCATTGTTGGTCAATAATTTAATATTTTAGGATAGGTAGGCTACTTTGAGCAAATTATTTATTGTCTATGATTAAAAAAAAATCATGTCAATAATAGAGGAAAATGTATGTCCTCTATCATTAACAAACATGGTACTCTATTTTTCCTTAATTTACAGAATTAATTATGTGTAAAACGACAAAAAAATCGGCAAATTTATGAACATTCGACTATTCAAACACAAAATCAAATGTTTTTATTTCAGTAAAATTATACAATATAAATTAAAAAACATAGTGGGATGATTAGGCATTGAAAAAAAAATGATTGTTCAAAAGTATAAAATCTAAAACACAACTGTTTGACAAAAGGTTATGAAGCCCTGAATGTTTGTTTACAAAAAGTTTATCTTCTCGTGGCACCAACTATAAATACTCTTTAGGTGTACTATAACCTCTGTTATTAAGAGAGGACAAAGTTGCGCTGTATCGTTTTCTCTTCTGTTGTGTGCGTATTCTTATTTGAAACGACTTCTAATAAAAAGGATATTTTTCTTACCTAAAGTCTATTAATTATTTATATGTTTTTTTGCTCAACTTCCCGCCATTTATAAACAGATGCCAAATATTTAATAGCTGCCGCAGTTTGGCTGTTAAATAAAAATGGCTGGAAACGGTAGATAGGTATGTTAAACAGTTCAACAAAATTGCATCCTTTGATTTTCAATTGTGTTCATGTTCAGTAATTTTTGAGGAGCGTCCAAGACATTCACTTTTGGTCTCATATAACAACATATAAAACATTTGGTTATATATAAGGCAAGCCATTTGTTCTTTATAATAATTATGCTAGGTGTATTTCAAACATTTCACATAAAAATAATGAAGAATGTTCATAGAATGAAATTTTATTACGTACTAAAAATAATTCACCGCTCGGTGATGAAATCAGCTCTGTACGTTTCTGAATATTCAAGCTCCACAGCTGATTCTAAAACTAAAACATAATTTAAATGCATAACGTAAGCGATTTGTCCCCCGTTTCTTATCTCGCCTTCACGACGAAACTTGGCGAAATAAATCTACATACTTCAGATAAGACTAGGTTTCGTGTGAGGTTTAAAGTCCAAAGAATCGCGCTATTCTTTTGTGAATAGCTTCAGAATTTTCGCTTTACGGGACTTAGGTAAAGTGGTTTGGATGTACGGGTTGTGTAGCTGGATGTTGTATATTTGAATAGTTGGACGGAAAACAGTTGCTGCGCTGGGAAGTGAAATTCAACTTTATGGCGTTTGTTTATAGTTGATTCAATAACGAAGTTGGAAAGAATTTTCTTTTTCTCATTTAGCGCTTACGTCTTTCTCGATACTTAAACCAGAATTATATCGGAGAAAATCATAAATATTGAAGCAATCAACCTAAAGCACATCGGATTCAAAAAGATCATTGCCACGTTTTGTGACCGGAACTATTGTGAGTTCGATCACCAAACTAAGTATTAGTACTGAATCCCAAGTTTTGTAAAATTCAATAATTCCTCCTCGAATTTAACGTAGAATGGTGAATATATGGTAGCGCCATCTACCTTCCTATATATAACTAATCGCATCAACATGAATCGTTCCACGCTTGTCTAGTGCGAGCGATATCATATTTCCGTCCCGCTCTTTCCCTCTCCCTGGAAGAGGCACTGCCTTGCGCCTGATTCGTCGCCGCGATCGTGAACGCGACGGACAGTCTCGAACATTCCGCTCGCTAAGAACGCCGTCTCGATACCGCTCCGCGCCGCACCGCTGTATGTGATTTACCGCTTCCACCAAGGAAAACCCGCTCGTGAGTGAAGTGAAAACAAGCAACTGCATCACGAAAACACCAGGAGGAAAAGAAACGAAGAAGGCTGTATAAGGTTAGTGCCTTCCATCCTGGAAATATCCTATACCCACTCAATCACCTCCTCCCGTATCCATCTCCTCATCCCTTATTCCTTTCTAGGCGACCCAGAACTCGCCCTAATACAGTCCATTTCCTTTTCCAAGTCGCCTAGAACCCTACCCCACGGTTTCGGCACCACGCCATACCATTTTTTTTGGTCCTTCGAGCCGGATTCATTTACGTTTTATACGTTATACCGCTATACCTAGGCAGTTATAGCACCTAGCTATACTCCTAATATATTCATATAACCGTCACATGGTTATTTCCGCCCGCAATAGTAGGTAAACTTTTATGTAGCTACCTACTTATTAAATGATTATATCTGCAACTATCATAGTTGTCTTATAAATCTCATATTTCAATCAACTTTTATTTCCTCAGCTCTAAAGTGTTGCCTACTTAGGTAAAATAATAGATACATTAGATATTCTTATTTTGTTTCGTTCTCATTAGCTTATACTTACGTAAGCATGTCACAACAAAAGAAGTCACGCGTGTCGGAAGACAAAGAGATGACAATCTTAGAAGCAAAACGCAATATTTTATTTGAGCGCATCCAAAACATATATGAATGCTCAAAAACCGCATCTATGTCTGACAGCAATAGCGAAGCATTTCTCAGTTATTGTATAACAGTAGATAGTATTCGAACAGATTTTCATAAGTTGTTAGACGATTATAACGCAAGATTACTTTCTATCAATCCTGATGAAAAACCGAACTATCAGGCGTATACCGCATTCGAAGATCTCTATTGTATTATTAAGCGTATACAATCGCAATTGGAGGGTAAATGTTCAGCAGAGCCCGTTGCCCGCAAACCGAGATTACCGCCAATCGAGATTATGTCGTTTGACGGAGATATACGAAATTGGCCGTTATTCTATGCAAGCTTTAAGTCTACGGTGCACGATAATGGTTCTCTGACAGATGCTGACAGGTTGTACTATTTAATAGGTAAACTGTCACCGAAGGCCCAGTCCGTATTTGCAGGTGTCACACCCAGTGCTGAGAATTATCAGGTCATATTTCAGTCACTACTTGACAGATATCAAGACACGCGCGTCCTAGCGTCTACGTACTTTGACCAAGCTTTAAATCTCAAACTGTCCAGCAACGCGTCTCTCTCGAATTTCCAGCTGTTTATTGATAACTTCGTAACCGCGGTTAATTCTCTTAGGAATTTAAAATTAGAAGATCTTTCCGACTTTATGTTGCTTCAACTCGCTTTAAAAAAGTTTGACACTGATACAATTCGCGCATTCGAGATGACGGAACGCAATAATAAAATACCTACACTAGATAGTTTTATTTCGTTCATCAAAGATCAGTGTCGAATATTTCATAATACGCAGTCTGGTTCACCTGGCCCGTCTAACACTAACAACAACAAACAAAGGTTGAATAAATCGCGAAATAGTAATAATAACTCAGTCCCTAATCCACAATCTTACGTAACATGTTCGGAATCTAATAGTAATAATTCACAGAAGTGTCTGTGCAGTAATATAGTGCACGACCATTACTATAAGTGTCCCACCTTTAATGATTTAAATCCAATTGCTCGTTTTAAAAGCGTAAAGGATAACAAAGCTTGCATTAATTGCTTAAGCATAAAACATAAAACGGGTAATTGTTCCAGTAGAACGAGATGTCGCCCGTGTAAACAAAAACATCATACACTGTTACATTTAGATAAAAATAACCGGTTGTCAAGTCAAGCCGCTGACCTTGACACACTCACGCAAGTGCAGAACACGGTAGCTGCGCCTTCCGCGTCTGAGGGCGAAGTATCGTTGTGTATGACATCCATTGCGCGGGCGACGCGCACGCGAGGACGGCACTCGCGCATCTATAATGATCCGCGCAGGGCCAAAACGCAGTGTACGGCGTCTAACACGGTACTGTTGGCGACAGCGCAAGTTATCATATATGATGTCAATGGGTCGCCGCACATGGTACGTTGTCTGCTAGATAGCGCATCTCAGACCAATCAATTAACATCGGAATGCTTCAAACGCCTCGGATTATGGAATAACTTTAAAAATACTAACTCAACCGTCAAAGGGATAGGCGGATCAGAAAAGCATTGCAGGGGTTCCGTAGATATTAAAATACATTCGCGTTTTGATAGGAATATTAATTTTAACATTTCTTCGCTTATCGTGGAGCGTATCACGGACGCATTGCCGAACGCTAATGTAGACGTAGCATCACTCACTCATCTCGAATCATTGCCGTTAGCCGACGCGGAGTTTGCGAATCCGGCAGGCATTGATCTTTTGATCGGAGCTTCGATATTTCCGCACTTGCTACTAACTAAAATAGTACGTAGTGAGCGATATGATTTACCGCCCGCTATTGAGACGGTACTTGGGTATGTGATTATGGGTACCGTACCTACGTTACATACTTCTCATTGTATTACGTCTTGTTGTTGTTCTGCTCTTCAAGAGATCAAGGTGGGTGCTAAAACAGTGTGTAAGATAAAGCACTAATTAGCTATGCTATGCTATGCTACGCTATGCTATGCTATGCTACGCTATGCTATGCTAAGCTACGCTACGCTACACTATACTATACTACACATCCTCTTTGTATATAGATGACATTGCCTGTAATGTCATACCCGCTCCGCTAGCAATTTCGCTTTGTGAAGAGCTTATTCGGCTTTTCAAGCGAGGCCAGTTTGATCTTGTCAAATGGACAAGCAACTCTAAGGAGGTTCTCGCACGCATACCAGATTCTCATAAAGCTTCTCCAGAAATTGAGTTTGAGAAGTCTGTACCGCATAAGGTTCTCGGTTTACGCTGGGACAAATCCTGCGATAGTTTTCGGTTTGACGTCTCACCACCAGATGATAAGTGCACCAAACGCACTATGCTGTCCGCAGTGGCGCGACTATGGGACATAATGGGTTTTGTGGCTCCCACAATTTTGTACGCCAAGCTCTTGATCAAGGAACTTTGGCTATCAAAGTGTGAGTGGGATGAAACACGCCCTGACCATATTGTTGCCGCTTGGGGCCAGTTTTGTATTGAGCTTACCGCGCTCAATCAAATTACTATTCCGCGTCATCTTGGGTTGGTAGATGGATGTACCGTTAACTTAATAGGTTTCGCTGACGCCAGCGAGCGTGCTTACGGCGGAGTCGTATATCTGCAAGTCCGCATTGGTTCTAACTACTCGGTGTAGTTAGTTTGTGCCAAGTCTAAGGTCTCGCGTGTTAAACCATTTCGGTTGCGAGACTGGAGTTGTGCGCGGCCATTCTGCTGTCTCAGTTGCTCCACAAGGTTCAAGACACAGTTTTGCCCCACTACTCTATTAATAAATATACGCATTTTCCGACTCCAAGGTAATGCTCGCTTGGATTTATTCTTCTCCTCACCGCTGGCAGACTTTTGTCGCCAACCGCGTTAGTAAGTTGATTGAACTTGTTCCCGCTACTTGTTTCAATCACGTCGCGGGTTATCGTACTCGTCTTCAGGAAGAACTTTCCATAGATCATATTGGCTGGAAGTTTATTCCACCAGCATCACCACATTTCGGTGGATGTTGGGCAAGCATGGTCAAAGTAATTAAAACGCATCTCTTCAAAGTTATAGGTCAACAGATCCTCTCTTACGAAGAGCCTTTAACTGTCCTTGCACAAGTCGAGGCACTGATCAACTAGCGTCCGCTTCCAACTCAGTGAGATCTAGCCTGAAGTTGGACCTACCTCTTAGTTTAAGTATTTAGTTAGTAGTTTTCGCTTTTATTGCGTTTGTAGTTTTCGCTAAAGTTAATTTAGATTAATGTATTGTCATATCGCTGTCTTAGCCTATTGATGGGTTATGCGGTAGTACACCCAACATAGCTAAGTTCAATTCTATTTTTTTTAAAGGCAACCCTTTAGGGCCGGGGGATATGGTAGCGCCATCTACCTTCCTATATATAACTAATCGCATCAACATGAATCGTTCCACGCTTGTCTAGTGCGAGCGATATCATATTTCCGTCCCGCTCTTTCCCTCTCCCTGGAAGAGGCACTGCCTTGCGCCTGATTCGTCGCCGCGATCGTGAACGCGACGGACAGTCTCGAACATTCCGCTCGCTAAGAACGCCGTCTCGATACCGCTCCGCGCCGCACCGCTGTATGTGATTTACCGCTTCCACCAAGGAAAACCCGCTCGTGAGTGAAGTGAAAACAAGCAACTGCATCACGAAAACACCAGGAGGAAAAGAAACGAAGAAGGCTGTATAAGGTAAGTGCCTTCCATCCTGGAAATATCCTATACCCACTCAATCACCTCCTCCCGTATCCATCTCCTCATCCCTTAATTCCTTTCTAGGCGACCCAGAACTCGCCCTAATACAGTCCATTTCCTTTTCCAAGTCGCCTAGAACCCTACCCCACGGTTTCGGCACCACGCCATACCAATATAACCAATGAGAAGAACATGAAAGACAGTCACGTCACTATTTTAAACCGCGCTGGTAGTAAATTTTTATAACCTGATACCGCCAAAACACGGCAATACAACTCACCAAGCAGATACATCATAAATCGTAACTTATTTAATCTAAAGCTTTATCATCATTGCACAGTGATACGCTTAACAAAATTACTTCAATATCCAATAATTACGTTTACATTTACTAATTACCCTGTGCGTCATTGTCTCGACGAAGCACTGAGGTCTGAAGTGCGGGGGAGGGGCTCTCACTATTGTATTGACTCACAATCAAATCCATTGTTGGATGATCTCTTTGTCATGTTATGCTTGTTTGGAGCTCATGTTTTAAGGGAAATACTACTTTGTAATACAGAGAAACTCTGCCTATTGGTATTCAAGAACGATCTTGTAGCAGAAAAGCTCAATATTCTTAGGTGGCTCTAGACATATTTGCAATTTTTCCTAACTTTCGATCGGTGTATGTGATTGCCGGCACCCTGACTATTAATATTAAAATTCTACTTACATATTATGATCAGCCTGCTGTAGTCCACTGCTGGATATAGGCCTCTTCAATGGCACGCCACTGAGCTCAATTCTCATTCAGTGGCCGCCAGTCACTTTGTGTAAATCGTCACTTATCCGGATCCTAGACCATGTTTGACAATTCCTACATACACTGAAAGTCATCTCATGCAATAGGAAAACCTGTATCGCGGATAACTTTACAAATGTTCAACCAGCTGACACATAAAGCAACTTGACTCATAATATGGTTGTGAAACACAAAGTGTTGTTCCGTGTGGAGTTTCGGCACTCAGCGCAGTGTTGAGGCACAGTTGAACTCTTACCAATAGACAATTAATGACTAGTCGTTGCTTAAATTTTTATAATGGGCTTCAAAACCATCGTATTTTCAAACAAACAGTCAAGCCCTCTTTTACTTCTTAGGGTTAAGAGTCTCCTCTCTCCTCGCCTCTCCGCAACAAAATGAACTCTATTATTACTTACTTTGATTGCCTCTTGCTTCAGAAATTTAGTCCCTGCGATAGTATTCCAGACAGGACATGGCTTTGTACATACCACACCACATACTGACATTGGCAACTAGAATTAAGAACCCACATTAAGGGTTTACATTCTTTACACGCTAGCACAGCAAAAAAATTAGGTCGAGACACATTCATTCACACGCCCTCCTTTTATGATTCAGCTAATGAGCATGAAAACAGAACACAGAACTAATTATAAACAAGTTTATAACTTAGAATTACGTTAGCTGCACACTAAGTTCGCAAACATTATTAAACTTGCCTGCTCTACGTATTTGTACCAACTTTTGGAATGAAGCGCTTTTGTTTAAAGCGCGCTTGTTAAACAACATATACACGTATTTGCTGAACTATCTTACTTATATATGTATAAATAATTTTAAATTATTTGTCTTCAGTTGGAAATATATTTCGGTTTAGTATTGTTTTAGTAGTTAGTATTATCATTATTTGTGACATTTTGAATAGAAACCGTGTACAACTCTTGCTATTTCATTACGGTTTTGATAATATTCTTCGTCTCGGATCAAGAGGTTTAACTGGTCATTGTCATTCGAACGAAATTTCCAACTGAAATTTCACCTTTCGACACCGTCACAGAACTCTATAATAACTTACTCAAAAACCAGCCACAGTACAGTGACAGTTTTCTGTTTTTCTATTCATATGAGGGGCAACATTGAAACTAGGTACATATCTTCAGTAAATGCTTGGTATAAGCCGCCAACGAAAAAAGGTTTTTTTTTCTGTTAAGACTCTTTACAGCGATACAACACAAGATTCTCAAACAGCGAACTTCTGTAGTACAAAGTTATTGCGTCAGTCCAATCCAGTAGAAAGAAACGATCATGTACTTAATGTAGACTGGACTAGAGCACTATCATTATGTGTTGTTAAGCTTCATTGGAACACGTGACAGCTTTATAGCTTTAGTCTATATTTAGCACTGGACGTGGAGTTGATACAGACGACCGTATGCACTGCTGAATGTAACGCACATTCGTGTTCAATGCGTGATGTTTTAATTGCAGTTAATTGGTCTGTTAGTGCCTGAATTTGCTATGAATGTAGGGTAGGGATTTTAAATTATACGTATTCTGGTTACTTATAACTGAAAACACAATACATAGTAATTTATTACTGGAAGCTTAATTAGCTTAGGAAGCTTTGCTTTGATTTTCTCTAGAGATACCACCGTGATGATTTTAGAAACAAACCGTTACTATTTCACTTCTTAATCATTTTATACTACCTATATTTTGTGATGGATACTACGTCACTTTTGAGTATCTTATATTTCGGCACTGTTGTTAGCAACCTGATCATGAATGTACTGATTGCTTTTGCTTGGCCAGAAAACGTTTATCAAGAAATCTTGCCAAAAAATAAGAAACTGCTTTACACACATATCACAATTACGTTAAAAAGTATTACTAGGTTTTTCCAAATTCTCAGTAGCAGCACGGAGTCTGGTGATGTGCCCGTTAACGGCAATAGACTCGCCTCCTATAACGTGGGACCTAAAAATTCATGGAGAAATGTGGGTGTAATGTTACACCTCTGTCTACCCCTTCGGGGATACAGGCGTGAGCCTATAAAAAATACAATTACAATAGCTTACAATTACTGCTGCATGCCATTTTTTATCAAATAAGAATCATGAAACACAAATTTGTTAGGATGGACTTTCTTTTGATAAGAATACTCCTAAACCCTGATAGCAACCAGCTTAAGGTTGTTACTGTCCACCCTATCGTTCTAAATCTGATACTCCTTAGAAAAGGAAGTGACGCAACAACTCAAATACCTACAGAAACCCAATGACGTGCACTTTATTCCTAACTCAACACAGGAATGATATCACACAATACAACCTGGGTCGGATTTCGTACGAAAATTAATTCTGGAAAACTGATATCTCCTTATATTTATACGGAATGTGTAACGTTATCTATGATATTGTACCTGGTTCATTCCAATGGATTGAAATGATTCCCTTTGTTCTGAGTTACCCACAAAATATAACGTATATACCGTGCGCTGAGCGTATTGAATTGGAAAACATATTCTTGTGTACCGCGTTTGTAGCGCGGGGCGTGAGTCGTGGCACTCGGAGAAAATATTTAGGTATATATTTCTATGGAATGAAAATATACATTGATATTGGAGACATAGAATTGGTCGTTATTTAAAGGTAGTTATGTTGTTGAAGTTTTATAAAATGCACATTTGCTATGGTGTGTCAATAAATAATAAACTCATAAAAGAAAACTTAGCCAGTGTGAATACGGCGTTTTGTATACGATACTTTTCTGTAAGTTTTAACTTCGGTTTATATTTCTGTGAACCACTATTGTATTACAATATAGCATCAACATTGGAATCACACAATTTGTGTATACAAGTTTGCATAATAAGAAAAGTTAGAAAAATGTTATTACAACAAGACATAACGACTGTTTGGAAATAAATGAAAACAACCAAATCTACAAAGCAAGAAGAACATAATAAACAGTATAAATTCGAATTATTCTGACTAAGAATAACTTTGATTTATAATCAAAGTCATTCTTGCTTTAAACCGAAACTCAGATTTATCATCGTTGTATTAAGTTTTCGTTATAGTAAATTACTCAACTTAGACGTTTTGAATGCATTGTTGTTTGTACATCAATGTTTGAATGACATAAGTTTTAATACACGAATGCTAAACAGATCAAGTATAAACTTTTTAATTTCGTAAAAATAAATTAAGTTTAATCTTTAATAATAGCAGTCATACAGTACTGGAGTATTTAGGTGTATCTAAGCATGGCTGGTGCGAGCCGCGGATATAGACATATAAAAATAATTAAGGATATTTTTATGTTTAGATATATCCCAGTAAACAAGTTCAGAAATAATTGTGAAACTCCGTATAGAGTTATTATGCATTGTCAAAATACGCTCTAAAAACCTCAGCCTACTGCAGTGCCTAGTGGAGAAAATAAGATTGAAGCCCTATAAAAAATTCTTAAGGCGCCGAGTACAACTACTGAGTTGAGCTGTTGCTGTCACTGTCGGATTGTATACATAAGAAAGAGAAGCGCGAGGACGACGGGACGTTCAGAACTTTTAAAAAACATGAAATAAATTAATTACACAAAATGTATTGATTGGATTAAAACAATAAAACAGTATGCTTCTATAATAATTTGTCAAAAAATCAGAATGATTGTATGTATTTTAATATGGTTTTTACTCGTTAAAATATTTGTTTAGAGGTATCTTTGTGATTTTTTTCTATTCTCTGACCAGATTGGAGACATCCTAAAAAAAGGACAGGTCAGAAGTACCCTAAACAGAAGAGCATGCATGAGAAACTTGATGGGAGTGAATGAAGCAAGAGAGGTATGTCAGGATCGTTGCAAATGGTGTTCCGTAGTCTCTACCTACCCCTCCGGGAGACAGGCGTGAGTCTATGTATGTATGTATTAAAGTTAGTTGTATTATGTTTTCAACACAGTACTTAACTAGATTTTATCCTGAAGAATGTCATATATTTTTCTGATTGTTTTAACTGCATTGAATCTTATACTTTAAGGCATGATAAAACTCGCGTTTAGCTCTTGTAGTCCCCTTAAATAAACAAATAAAATAAATCAATTAAACTTCCACATGCGGTGCCACGAATCACTCCCGCCGTAAAGTTTAGCTTACGAAAAGCTATCGGAGGCGCCGTATTGGAAAAGATATTGTTTGTTATTGCCTCGGAGACTCCTGGAATTTATCGACAGAAATTGGACTTGTTTGCCGTTTTAATACTTGATTTACTTATCTTTATACACACAGGTGTGAAACGAAACGTACCAGGAAGCCATGTGAACAGCCGGATAAGAATGAACGATGGCCCGAACAAAAGTACTAAGTTTAGGTTTTATGTGGTAATGCTGTGGTTTTTATGGTTTATCTGATAAAGTTTTAGTATTACGCAATATTGAATGTGAGATTGAGCAAGAATATTTTTTTGGCTGATAACACAACAGTAGGAAAATTCTATTATAATATATTGTACTAAAGGATGCCCGCTGTTACGCCCGCACATTTCATTCGGATTAAACCATTTCTTCCTGATCCCTTGGAAATTTCGGAAAATCTCAAGTTCCAGAAGGAATGTATGCAATACATGCCAAATTTAATTTCCTTGTGCCCCAAAGTTTTGGCTGTGCCTCGTCTGTCAATCAGACAGTAACACAAGAATTTACCAATGAAATATATTATTCAGAAACTACAATTTATGTTGCCTCAATTTTTTTGTGATTAAATTTTCTGCCAATTCAAGAAAGTAAATATGTTATAATGAAAACAGTTCTATAATTGGATGTACTTAAAGCACATATACCAAACGATAAGTCACGAGTTCAAATTCATTGACTGTTGTTATATCCGATTCGCATAACAAATTCGTACAATTGCTTTCTATATAAAGAAAGGCCTATTAAGCCTATCTGCGGTCGCGTGTTCCTAGAAAATGTCTACAGGTTTTCATTTGATTAAGCGATCCAAACGATTCGTGGTATTTTTATCAGAGCGAGCAAATAAGTTACATCTCATTCTGTGATAGCATCTACAAGAGCGCCGCGAGTCACGCGACTTGTTCGTGTATTAATTCGTTGAGCTGTTTGTAATGTGCTTTGTTGAATGCACGTTTGGAAAAGTTTCAAGTAAATGTAATAAATTGTCTTTTTATGCCTCTATAACCTATCATTCATCACATTTATGACTGTTATTCTTTTTAGTACCGCCGAGTTTCTTTCTCATTATTATGACATTATCGGTCTTTTGATTGTGATCCTAGACCTACGCTTTGAAGATACGGGTCACTGTTTTTCTCACTATAAACCAGAGTAAGCTGACAGCGACAACCTAGTGAAGATACCAACAGACTGCCAAGCAGAGGTTCGGGTTCGAATCCACGGCGCGCACAAATGACTCTACGCGGCTGTTTGAGCATTAAATTGTTACTTAAGTATCGCTTTTAAGTGGCTCCGAGAGCACGTTTAACGTGAATATAAAGTCCTTTTAAAGTCGTTATATGCAGTCAGAACTAGTCAGAAGCTACCTCTGAATAACAAATATTAATAAGTTCAGTGACTAAGAAATCACACAGACAGCAATAATCGCATCTTGATTATCTTTTCTTACATGCATATTTTTTATATTTCATGTAGTTTGTTTTTCTTTCGAACCTCTAAAATGTATTTTGTCAACATCAAATTACTAAATTAAAACATCGAAGATAAGCTCATCACACTTTCCATGTTAACTAGTAATAGTACACTCGAAATATTTCTTAGTCATACATAAAAAGCACGTACTACTGAGAGAACGGAAAGTTATAACAACCTAGTATAATTTGCAAATCTTCTAATTTTAACTTACACCCTCGTTTCAAAACGAATCAATAGAATCTTACAGGCTTAAAGGGTAAAAGTCGTAAAATTCAGTCGTCAAATCTTCGTTACTTCCTGACGAATAATATTCAATGGACTGGTAAATTGACATCACGCGGGACATATATTTCAAACCCTCGTTTATTATTTTGTGCAAAGTACAGCTTTCGAAATCAAGACTAAGGTATGGTATGGCTTTCTTCGGACACAATGGATTTAGTCTGCCTGTCAGCTTTGCCTTTGTGTAGCAGTATAAGACCAGGATAGATGTAAGGCCAGTATTGCTTTGTATTTTCACATATTTCACAGTCAATTTTGAGTGTAAGTAGTGTGGCGTAGAGTCTAAGTAAGCGGAAGCCGTTTTGTTTCTCTTCCACTCGTTTTGTTTCTGGGTATTATTAGTGATTGTTGTTAAAAGTCTGCCGCGATTCTTAAATATAAAGTCTTAGTGTGAAAGTTGTTCATAAACATTCTATTACTGTTAGTACTAGTACTCTCTCTACTAACTCTTTACATACCTAGGTAGGCATAGGTAGGTAGGTATGACAAGAGTTCAGTGCTAGCTTCTAAGAGGTTTTAAAAAAGATCAAGAACTGTAATGAACCTTTAATTGCCAAAAAAACAAATACTGAAAAAAAACAGCTAGTCTCTAACGAGTTGTGTATTCCACATTCTTTTTAATATAACATGATTCATCATTTGATAACTTTTAATAATTGAAGTTAATTTTTAAGTAATGTTATTAAATTCTAGTTAGATATATGGTTAAAGTGTTTTTAAGCACCAATTACTACAAATACTTCTTTCTTTACTTTTAAAAGACAGCTCGGCATTATTTGTGCAGTGGAAACACCCCTACATTAAGGCGCTGTTATACCTCAGAAGCCGTGAAACACCTAATTTTTCGTCGCGCAACTAGCCATAACGGTACATATTACAAACAAGCAAAAAATAGAGCTTAAAGTCAAATTATTTTCTTTGAAACAACACATATCTTAAGCGAAAGATTTTTTTTTATTTTTCCATACAAACATGTATGAGGAGAGCTAACGAAAAAGCAGTTACACAAATTTTAATTCTATAATTTTCAAAACGACATAGTAGTATCTCATGAATAAGGTATATCCACATATATTTTTGATTTTTCATCTATTTTGAAAAATAATAATTGTGACGTCGCTGTGACGTCGAGAGGACACCACCTCTCGGCCGCTTGCACCTCCGCTCCCACCGCACCGCGGGCCTCTATAAAAGCGGACGCGTTGGCTTCGCGCTTCCCTTTTGCGGCGGCTACAGCTCCGAGTTAAGTCACCAACATCTCCTGGACCATCGGCAGCGGGATTCTCAACATCACACCCTCCCATCGCCGACTCACGCGACCCTGTGTAATTTTTTATTAATTCCTAATTTTTTCGCTTGCTAAATGATGTCTAAATTTAATTGGCAATTAAATCAATTTTTATTGTAACATTTAACCACGTTTCTCATTTAAACACACCCTAAGTAGGGATAACGTAACAATGGACACCTGAAAGGTCTTTTTTACGTTACATAATTTAATAGGTTTCGCAACGAGTTGCCTGAATTTGAGGGTATTGGTGGTGTAGGAGGCTGAAGGGAGTTAGTTTTAATCCGCTAAAAGTAATTTTGGCTGCCGGAGTTGCGTCTAAATATTTTTAAACAATTTCTAAAAATTCTTAAATACTTCGGAAATTATGCAAAACGGAACGTAGTTTTTTATACTTTAGTACAGTTTTACAAATATCATTATTAGGTTTAACGTGAAAAACGTGAAGCCCTCCATCTTGGAATGATCATATTGACAGCTAATGTCAAATTTGTGCGTCATTGCTTTCGAGTGCCTAGGGTTAGGTACGACTGTAATAAGTAACTAAATAGGTTATGTTAGGTTCTGTTTTGACCCTTAATCCGAAAATCCTGCGGAGCAGGGCTCCGTCAACCTTAGTTTATTAAACTAGTGTGAAGAATGTGGAAGTTGGCAGTGCCATACACACCGATGTTTGGAGATTTTTATTCAGAGGAAACCAAATATTTCAGGCAAGTGAAAATGGTGAGGAGGGGTTCCGTGACCTTTCCTCCTCCCCCTCCCAATCACTCACAACCCCTAAAAACGGCGACGGATTTCAAAACCTTGACCATAATAATTATACCTATAATAACAATAAAACATCCATAAATAAATTAAATAAATCAACTTTTACTTAACTTCAACTATCGCGTAACTCGCTTTAGTTGAGATACGGCTTTTGCGCTTAGTAGGCCAGTATTGTGGTTTTTAGGGTACAGTAGCCAAAACTTGTAAAAACGGAACCCTTATAGATTCGCCATGTCTGTCTATCTGCCCGCC
Source organism: Euclidia mi (assembly GCA_944739405.2). NCBI lineage: Eukaryota > Metazoa > Arthropoda > Insecta > Lepidoptera > Erebidae > Euclidia > Euclidia mi. Next base: position 14,359,335 of record OX123184.2, on the reverse strand, counting down.
CGTATGTCACAGCCAATTTATTGCAAAACAGATTTGAAAACTGGCAGGAATAGAATTAGATGTAGGTATTCTATGAACCGCTTCACCATTTTTATACAAATACAAAACAAAAATAATAAGGGCCTCTCCATACATGCAACTGACTTAATTATTTTTATCATCTTACGGCACGTAGGTATTTAACTACTTTCGTCAACTATTAATATCTATAACGTCTAATGTAAACCAGTTTTGCTCATGGCTCTACTGAGAACAAAACGTGCGCTATGCCTATATTGTACAAACAGATTAATTTATGTAATATAAATTTTAATATCAGTAACTCAATTCAATGCTAAAACGTTTTGCTTGCGATTTTGAAATATTGGAATACGGATGTCGACAGAATACGGCCGCACGCGACGAGATGAGGGCGCGACGGGGTGAGGAGGCGAAATGAGGGGGTGAAGCAGGGGAGGTGAAGGGAGCATAGCTCCGTCTACTGCGGGGCGCCCCCCTTCGTTCTCGTCGCGTGCGGCCGTATTCTGGCGACATCCGTATTCCAATATTTCAAAATCGCAAGCAAAACCTTTTAGCATATTGAATTGAGATACTGATATTAAAATTTATATTACATACATCAATCTGTTTGTACAATATAGGCATAGCGCAATTTTTGTTCTCAGTGCAGCCATGAGCAAAACTGGTTTACATTAGACGTTATAGGTATTAAATGTTGACGAAAGTAGGTAAATGCCTACGTGCCGTAAGATGATAAAAATAATTAAGTCAGTTCCATGTATGGAGAAGCCATTATTATGTTTGTTTTGTTTTTGTATAAAAATAGTGAAGCAGTTCATAGAATACTTACATCTAATTCCATTCCTGCCAGTTTTCAAATCTGTTTTGCAATAAATTGGCTGTGACATACGGGCGGACAGACAGACAGACATTGCGAATCTATAAGGGTTCCGTTTTTACAATTTTTGGCTACGGTACCCTAAAAAACACAATACTGCTCTACTAAGCGCAAAATCCGTATCTCAACTAAAGCGAGTTTCGAGATAATTGAAGTTTAGTAAAAGTTGATTTCTTTTATTTATTTATGGATGTTTATTGTTATTATGGGTATAATTATTATGGCAAAGGTTTCGAAATACGTCGCCGTTTTAAGGGGTTGTGAGTGATTGGAGAGGGAGCAGAGGAAGTCTTGAAACCCCCCTCACCATTTTCACTTGGCGGAAATACTTGGTTTCCTCTGAAAAAAAAAAAACTCCAAACATCGGTGTGCATGGCACTGCCAACTTCCACATTCATCACACTAGTTTAATAAACTAAGGTTGTCGGAGCCCTGCGAAGGGCTCCTATTTTCGGATTAAGGGTCAAAAGAGAACCTAACATAACCTATTTATTTACTTATTACAGTCGCACCTAACCCAAGGCACTCGAAAGCAATGACGCACAAATTTGACATTAGCTGTCAATATGATCATTCCAAGATGGCAGTTTTCCGTTTCGTTTCACGTTTTTCACATAAAACCTAAAAATTAAATTTGTAAAACTGTACTAAAGTATAAAAATTATGTTCCGTTTTGCATAATTGCCGAAGTATTTATGAAATTTTGGAAATTGTTTAAAAATATTTAGGCGCAACTCCGGCAGCCAAAATTACATTTAGGGGATTAAAACGAACTACCTTAAGCCCCCTACACTACCAGTACCCTCAAATTCAGGCGACTCGTTTCGAAACCCAACCCATTATTATTTTTCAAAATAGATAAAACATCAAAAATATATGTGGATATACCTTATGTATGAGATACTGCTATGTCGCTTAGAAAATTATAGAATTAGAATTTGAGTTACTGCTTTTTCGTTAGCTCTCGTCATACATGTTTGTATGGAAAAATATAAAAAATTTATTTCGCTTCAAATATGTGTTGTTTCAAAGAAAATAAATATTAAAATATATTTATTTAGGTATATTCATTTATAATTTATTAACGAAATACAGAGTTTACAGCTCATCAAAAGTTAGCTGTCTGCTACAACCCGGCAGGTTTTCTTTATTCTCATCGAATGTTAAAGGCAGTGTGTGAGGTGATAAAGCTTCAATACTTATTATTTACTGTTGTTCACGAGGCACAGTTTCATTTACTTTCCTTTTACGGCTTGGTATTGTAGAATTTCATGCACTGATGAAACATTTTCCTCTCCGTGATCTCGCAATGCCATCCCTTGAGCTTGACGAGAATCAACAATTTCAGGCAACTGCCAATTCATATAAAACGCCACAAGCTTCTCCCAGAAAACATCATCTCTTTCTATAATTTCTATTTTTAGTGGTATACTTTCGCCACTCCACACACCAAATAAACACTTTTGTTTGCGTGTAACGTGGCGTTGCCCCTGAATTTGGTAATAACAATTACAATATTTGTTTAGACTAGTCCGTTCACTTTTTTATCATGTTTCCATATTTGTATTTTATTTGCTCTTATACTATTCTCCAGGCCATTCTTATAGGCAACTTTAGAACATTAAATTTCCACAATCGTGTTTGGACCTATTAATCCATCTGGCGTGGCACCAATAATCGAATAATCCACAAGGCTCGATTGTTACATTTTCTTGCTTCGCCAGTTGTTGCAAAGCCAGTTGTTCATTTTAGATTCCATGCGCAACTGATTTTACATTGCAAATATTTTATTTGTACAAAATGTTTTTTACTAAGTTGGCTTTACTGCTGTTATCTCTTCTTTTTACCACTATACAAAAATTTCAATCTGTCAACATATTCTTACGCAATTCGAACCAGTCACTGCTATCCCTCTTGTAATTTTTGCTTATCACTACGGAATTTGAGTCAAATTTGTTAAAAAAATTGTTTGGCATTTCTTGGCTAGCTCTTGAACAGATCGTGTTAGGAATGACTGAAGTCAAATGTGTGTAAGACGTTGCAGAACTGTTATCTTTAACTTCACTGTAATTACAATAATGATAATTAGTTACATACTTTATTATTAAAAAAATACTATATCTTGTGTTATAGCAAACAGAGAAGTTACCTTCTTACTTATAAATGATTGATTTTAGAAATTATAAAGATATTAGATGTACTGAGACATACCTAATAGTTTATGAATAATCAAAGTTTTACCCGATGTACCTAAAAAGGTTTATGTTCAAAACACAATAATACAACATTCGTTACCGCTTGTGTGCGGATTGCGGAGCGCCATATTAGCGCTGTCATCATTATTGTTCGCGGTGGCGGCATCTTAGCGCTCCAGGCGCTCTGACAAGCTAATAATGAATTTGAAATATAGGTACATAAAATGATTCGATTTTATGTTATTACTCTTTCAAAAATTGAAAACTGTGGCAGCTATGTATTGTGAGAATAATTTATATAATTGTATTATGCATAATCGATAATATATAAGTAACATAGTTAGTCATAAAAGACTCTTATGAAAATAATTTGTGTAAAAATGTTACATATTTCATAATCACTTGGCCATGGATGAATTTCTATTTTATTACGACGCTTTCTTGTACAAATCCTTCGTAGAACTTCATTTCTCTAATTGTCCATATTTTATTCTTCTAATTATATATTTATAAGCACAGAAACAATAACACATTAAACGCAACAAGAGTATAAACTTAGGTCCTAATTATATGTGCCCATAGTTACATGAAAAGCCTATTTGATTCAAAGTATTCAGTCTATAACATAAAACATGAAATTACGAACTCAAATCGGCGTATTATAATAACAAACAGGTTTACGTAAAATTTCGTGCAGCGGAGACGCAAGCGACATGACCTATCTCTCACAGGGCTCATAGCCGAATGATGAGGTCTGGGCGGGGCGTAAACTAGCAACTGACACTCAGTACACCGCTTATGATAATAAGGTTTAAATTGTTGAAGCGTTTGATATTGATGGGATCTACCGAGCGTCAAAACCATAGACGTTTGGCAGATTTTATTTAATTTTACAAAATATACACTTATAATATGAAAATAAATAGGGTAATTCTTTAGTTCATTAGATTTCCTACAATATTATCAAAAAAAAATATGACAGCTTACGATCAAAATATTGCAAACAGTGAGACGAAAGATTATTTTCTGCCTCAATTTTGTGATTTTTTTACCGTGATTCTATTTTACGTACATGAAAACTTCTTTCAAAAGTCTTTTGTTCAGACTTTTGACTTTAAGCTCTAATTTTTGCTAGTTTGTAATATGTACCGTTATGGCTAGATGCGCGACGAAAAATTAGGTGTTTCACGGCTTCTGAGGTATAACAGCGCCTTAAAAAGATTAAAGTATATAAAAACTATATAGGTACTATCGCTAAATAGTTTATAGCACAATGTCGACATGTTGAGTGACATATTCCCGACGTGTACGGTACTACCAAATATGTATTAGTAGAAATAATAAAAGTGTTCAAGAAAAACTTACTCCTAACGAAACAACAAACTTTATTCTTTAATCTAAAGAGCTAAGAGCTATATTACTTTGGACGTACGTGTATCCTATCAGATAATTATGATCGATTGTGCGATGAAAGAAATGTGAACTATTAAAACGTATATGAAAGAGATTTTCAACCGTATATTTGAGGTGTTAGAGTTGATATTGCAGTGTATGATTTTTACGATATTGTGTTGTGAAAATTATGGTATTATATACAGTTTTGTTGTAGATATTTATGAAGAATTGTTTTGTTCGGAATCAGGGGCAAGTTGAACTGGATGATGTATTTTATTGAGTGTGTTTTTCTTTGATGATTGGAAGTACTTCCTTTCAAATCAGTTGGAATAGAAACGTATTGTAATAAAATCGTATTGTAGTGAAGAATATTGTTTTTTGTCACTTGGTGAAGTCGTGTTGGATAAATAAGCATTGAGGATATTTCAGTATCAAGCAATATTTTTCTGTTCTTTTATATTACTACATTATTTCACTATTCTTATTATTCCTTAGGTATTTTCATCCACTCGGCCTAAGTACAGCTATAGTAACGATTATGTAACGGGTCTGAATCGTGTTATTAAACGGAAAGAAAGATGAAATACCTTTCCATTTGTCCCGACGTTTCGGCATGGGTTACACCAGCCGTGGTCACGGGATGACTGATGTCCGTCAGCGCTGCCTCTGAGAAGTTCGGGTTTGCCCGATGTAGGAACTACCACAGCACATCGGGCAAACAAAAAGGACCATCGCCGAACGAGTTAGGAAACACATCACGACCGTCAAAAACCGACATACCACCAAGTCGGCCATAGCTGAGCATTTCTTAGAGTCAGGTTCTAATCACTGGATTGAGCTACATCGGCCCCAGGTTCTCTCCACAGACCGTCACTATTTTTCAAGAATAGCATGAATAGTATGGGAAGCGGTTGAAATCAAAAAGCACGCAAATTTCAACCGGGAGGATGGTTACCGTTTATCTACATCTTGGAATCCTGTCATCAGCAAATGTAGACACCGACGAGGTGATATTACGCGCCAGTGTGAAGATACCATTAGTGTTGTGTGTCGAAGTACCAACAGTTCCGAACTTATAAATGTCAATAATTGTGAAGACCAAGTGAGGGTAGGTTCCGAAACCCGAAACTTCTCGGAGGCAACGCTGACGGACATCAGTCATCCCGTGACCACGGCTGGTGTGACCCATGCCGAAACATCGGGACAAATAGAAAGGTATTTCATCTTTCTTTTCGTTTAATAACACGATACAGACCCGTTACATAATCATTAGTATGTGTACAAATCGTGGTAGTTTAAAAGTAGTTATTAAGTACAGCTAGGCAATTTACACAATTTTCCCTGAATTTTTCCTCTATTCTTATTATTCCTTAGGTATTTTAATCCTCTCAGCCTAAGTACAACTGTAGGTAATTTACACAATTTTTTCCTAAATCAAAATTTTCTCTATTCGTTATATTGTGTAAACTTTTTCAGGTGCATACTTAAAAAATAATTAGTTTGTAAATGTCATTATTTTTTTTCTTTTCTTTACGTTACGGTGGGCTACCACTGAGAAAACCTATGAACAAGTCTTTTGAACTGGCATATGGTCCATCTTTCTTTCTGGTGGTTCCCTCAATGCTGAGGATCGTGAGTTGGTCCTCCCATCTAGCTGGCGCTCTGGTCTGGTCCATAATAATATACAAAACCAGTATAGAACCCGGTGGTCTCAAAGTCTTTGATTTAACAACAAAGATTACCAAAGTCAGTAATTACTAAAGTCTACGGTACAAAGCGCATAATTATCAAGCGATTTACTGCTTAATACCACAATGTGGGTTAAAATAATTCAAGTCAATCTTACTTGTAAAAGTTTTTGAGGTAGTGTATTATGGTGAGGGTATTTAAAAATTTTGTTTTATTTGATAGATGATTACCAGGTCGCAAATGTTATAAAGGTTTGGGAAAAAAACTCTCCGCTGCAATAAAGAAATCAAAATTTGTCGGCAGAAACTGTTATGCTAGTTATAATTATATTAAATACAGCTTCTGAAATGATGGTGTGTGCACCTTAATGTTAACTATTTATAATAAAAACTAGACCGAATTGTCTAACCATAAACTTAACATAAAAACAGACATGAAAGAAATAAATTATCGTCAATACAAAAGCCTATAAACACGTAGATACCAACAAGTTTTTTTTTGTATATCTGTCGTCCAGATCGATCTTCTTATAATATTTTTATCAACTAACTATAGTACGGAAAGGACTGATGCTGATTAAGATTCTAACACATTTTCTAACAAACAACACAGACTATACTCAATTCAACGTCAGATTACAAACAACTTTCAATAATCGATCAATAAAGTTAGTGTCACCGACAGAGCCCCAACTCATATAGTTATTTGTTACTAAGACGATGCGTAACTAACTTATATGTTAAGAGTTAATTAACTACTAAATGATTTTCAGGTAGCGACGGTTTCAATATGTGGTGAATTTGAAATAAGGAAACTACGGTCGACTTTGTAAGCTGTTAGTGAAGCTATTTTAGTTGCTGTAATTGGAAATTAAGTGTGTGTAATGCATTTCCGACTGCCTCTAAGCCCCGTTATATAAGTGAACATATAAGACGGCCTTTTGGTAGGGGTTCAAATCCGTGCTTCGGCGCAAACCACTGACTTTGCAAAGACAAGTGCTTATTAAATTGTTCATACTCGTACCTTTTATCTATTGCCCTGTGAATCGGAGAGTACCTTAAGCATAAGATACCTGTGTCAAACTGATCTTTGAAAGTTGTTATGGGAAGTCAGTAACTCAGAATATTCTGACGCTGGTCTAATCCATGGAATATTGCCATCTTCATGAGTTGCGGGTTGCGGATGTCAGGAGGCAGTCGGTTTGTAGAATAGTAAATATTCTGACGAATCTGGATAGACCAGTAAAAAGTTCTTTACGAAAAAATCTTAGATACAACAGGAATTAGTTTCCTAAATACATGATTGTGAAATATATTAAACTAGACGATCGCTGGCACATTTTTTTAATTTTATTGTTTCTGGCCGATCCCGTGGAAACCTCAAGAAATCCTTTCTTAATGCACCCCAAAGTACATACATACATGCCAAATTTCAGCTTCCTGCGCCCAATAGTTTTGGCTGTAGCTTGTCTGTCAGTCAGTCAGTAACGCAAGAATTTTATATATAAAAATTAATCTAGGTGCTTGTACAATATAACGTAAATCATAATATTAACGTGACACGTTGTTTGATACACGACACTAATTATAATCTCGCTCATTAGTATTTTACTAATATTAAGTGCGATGTTATGGGTCGTGAATGTGTTTAATATGAATTAATATTTAATGTTAAAATTGGAGTGAGTTTAATTTGTATTACAGGTTTATAATATTTGCAGGGATTTTATATAATTTAAATGGTTGGTTGGTTTTATTTACATACATACATACATAACGTCACGCCTTTTATCCCCGAAGGGGTAGGCAGAGGTGTATTTCTACACCCACTTTTCTATTGATATACTTTAGTCCCACGTAATAAGGGGCGAGCCTATTGCCGTACCGGGCACATTTCCAGATTCCGTGCTGCTACTGAGAATTTCGTGACAGAAAAACCCAATAACACTGCCCGACCCAGGAATCGAACCCGGGACCTCCCACGATCCCACGCGCACATTTATGCCGCGAGACCAACGAGGCAGTCGTATAGGGTTTGGTGTCGAGTTTTCCGTCTCTACGCAAATATGGTATTTGCATCGTATTATCCCTTAGTCGCCTCTTACGACACCCACGGGAAGATAGGGGGTGGGGACACTTGTAGTCTATGCCGTCAACCACACGGCACGTCTGGTTTTATTTGGGAAAATATTGCGGGTAAGATTTTTTTATTTATAGAATTCTAGAGTGTACAATCTACTCCTCCTACTCTGTGTACAATCTACTTCTCCTAAATGATATAGGTATATGTATATAATTATATGTTGGCGTTGTTCTATTAAAATTGTTTTTAATTTAAGGAAAGTTATTTGACATACGTGTGTTAAATAACTTTCCTTTGTTTATTTTTTTGCGTCGTATCAAAATTCATAATTTGAACTTCATAAACGGCACCTACCTATACACATTTAATAAAATAGATTAATTCGCCAATACGCTCGCATTATCTGCCACATTTAGCTCGAAAGCCTCGAGCGTCGCACGCACCGCTCGCGTGACTCCCACAAAATTGTTATTGATTTAAATAATTACACAAAATACTAACACACCGGTGCAGGTGTACCCAGTACTGGTTTACTGCCGAAACACGAATATTTGATTTTCCACGTTATTTACTAGCGATTAACCTTTGTTGCTAATAATAATTAGGAATTTTGGGACAATGGAATTTTGGTATTGATTGTGCGAAGAGCATTAGAATTTTAAGTAGATTTGCATAAGGATACGAATTGTGTTCAATGCAGATTAGCCGCCAATTATTTACAAGGATAGTGACCTTCTAGACTCATAGATATTACGTTGCTTTAAAGATACGGAACTAAGCCATCGTATTTCACTATTCCCTTAGGTTGCCAAGTTACGACGAAAGGTGATCTGAGGACAAACTAATATTCTGTTTAATTAGGTACAACTAGAAAGTGGAACCTTGGCAGGCACAAAGTTTTTTTTTTATGATTTATTATGATTCTGTTGCTGTTTTAACTTTATTTTACTCTTATATAAAAAAATTAGTCACGATGGGTTTATTAGAATAATTACAATAATGCATTGAAGTAGTTTTTTATTTGCTTTCGTGTCATTTTAATAACATTGCGGTTAACTTATCGATTATTGTTGAAATTTTATTCTTGTAATTAGGCGTCCACAAGATGTAATATAAAATTGTCGGTCTTAAGTCGGTCATAGGTATAATATAAAATCACTTGTTTTGACCAACATATCAACTCAGTGCATAAACTTTTAAAGCTAAAAAACATGGCATCCTTTTATTACTTAAACATCCACGGAGGAGGGATTTTGTAGTACGTAGTATAACACTAAAGGTGATCAAAAAAAGTAAAAGTTGACTATATAAACCCGCGGTTACACCTGCGTAATTTAGACCTATTGCTAGATTCCCGTGTTTCATAGCGCTATATAATGTAGCCTTATAGCCTTTCTCAATAAATGCGCTAACCAACACAGCGTAATTATTCAAATTGTACCAGTGGCGCCTGAGATTAGCGCATTCAACCAAACAAGCAGACCCTCTTAATGAATTGTATTTGGGTAACAGCGAGTTTTCATATCCACACCTCAACACCGAGTTCTATTCGGACCAGATCGCGTGTTTTAATACTACTAATATAATATTGCGTATTAAACAGCTTTAAATTGATTAACAAGAGGATCATAGGCACTTTATCGTGTGTCGTGTGTTGACAATTATAAGATTATATTATAAGGTGTATTAGCACATCGGTTCACGTATAATTAATATTAGCTTTGGTGGGTCGATTGGAACAGATTGTACTGTTGTATAATTATGTAATACTGTTTGAATATTCACTGTGTGGTTATGTTGTTGTATTTGATAATGGAAAAGCCCTTTTATTTGTCATGACATGCATTAACTGTGTTTTTCTGTTTTCGTCTAAGAATTGGATGAATAACATGTTGCACAGAAAATTACAGATTTGTATCTGCTCTTTTGTCTAACAACATATTTATCTTCATTATAATAGTTAAGAACTATATGTCAATTTGGTTCTCGACGTCAGACTCTATACTAACCCGGCTGGCCAGCTATAGTAGACCAAACTCTCATACTGACTCACAATGCTACTGTGAAGCAAATAAGAAGAGGCTTTGGTCCAGCAGTGGACTCCAAATGGCTGTAAAAGAAGAAACTATCAAGTAGGCAATGAGATCCCTTGATCCTATCTTCTTATAAATCAGCTGACTGATATAGATCATCATTTGTTTTCTCCAAAAATGGATTAGACATACTTATTCCACAATTTATAATGCCTTATCACCATTTTAATCTTGTATGTTATGACTAATTATTGCAGTATAATTGGCTTAAATCAAACTCTGTTAATAGAAAAATATATAATCAGTAATAAATTTTGTAGTAGTCCACTTTAGGGTCCCCACAGTTTTACCAAATTCTACACAATTATTTATTACCAACCAACTATAACATAAAATTAATTCTTTTCGACTAAAAATTATTACCTTCTACGAAAAACAGAAAACATTAAAGCGTAAATTCCAATCCCTTTTCAGTAATATTTGTTGCTGAATCCACAAAACAACGATTTATTTTCTTAAATTTAAACTCTTATTCTAAGCTTGAAGGCTTTAAAAACCTATTAACTTTGATCCATTGTTGAATAAAAACCCTATATAAATTCTAATAGGGCTGTAGAAAAAGAGACAATGAAATAGTCTACTTTGTTAAAATAATATTGCAGCATCTCGTAGCTTGCGTAGCACTGTCTACGAGTGCTACGTAATTGTAGCAATCGCGCTACGACTCTAGTACATTCGACTTTGTATTGAACTAATTTAATCTGGTTTATATAATTAACTTAGTTTTATTTTGTTGTTTGTTCTTTTTAATTAGATTTATGCAGATAAGATATGGTGGAGCTATTTAATAAGCTATCTGCATAATTGAAATTACTTGACAGAGTTTACCAAATACAAAATTACATTGCTTTTTATATTATTTTTATATAAAAAAGCAATGTAATTTTGTATTTGGTACACTCTGTCTTGTTAATGTGCTGCTAATTCTGTATTGCTTAAAATTACAAACCCCACTGTTTCATAAGAGCCTTACCATAATATATCATCCTATTTTCAATAAATTTTATCACATTCTTACCGTAGGCCAATCCTTATAGCTTCATTGGCTATTTCTCCAAAAAGATTACAACGCAAACAAAGGTCGTTGACCTGAGTTCAAATATTAAGATACCTTGATTCATGGATGACGTAGTGGTCTAATCCGGTGTGTTACTGTTGATACTTCTTTCTTCTTCTACTCGAGTTGATGGTGTAGAGATCTAACGGCACCAGCCGAGTATGACGCCACAGAAACAGCACTGCTGCTGCTTTAAATGTTGGAAATTTGAGTCATAAACGAGACACCACTACTAAGTATGTTCCACGAATAGTTATTTCATGCGATATTTGGGATCTGGGTGTTCCGTTTGTCCTTTATAGCAATATTTGTTAAGATTCCAGTGACCCCAGATTTGTGCACAATGCGAGGACGGAAAGAAAATTGTGATTGCATGCTCTAGCTTAAGTACAAGTTAGGAAGATAAATCAGGTAGTAGTATCATCATCACGTAAAATAACCGCTTAACCTTCTCAAATCACCACCAGTTTCCCACCTTTAAGCTACCTTACACTAACCACAAGGTAAGTAAGAAAAGCGTTAATAATTTTATTGTTAAACGACTAATAAAAGCCAAATGTGATAGTTGTTTTTGAGTAAATGCGTTATCATGTAAGAATTCTCTGACACAAATATACCTGATATATTATATGCTCCTCGTAGTTATAAATCTCTACACAGCTCCTAGAAGAATAAATGTACTACATGCAATAATAAAAAGAAAATACACAAATGTCTAAGAAACTGGACACTGCAAAGTCTATACATTATACAAGATTCCAGACGCGACAATTTGTTTTAGCAGTTGACTACTAAGGGTTGAAGCAGACTGGCTTTAAGAGGCGAAGGGACGATAAAAATTTTGTGAGCAAAAATTGAGAATAAGAAAATAATTATTACTGCACGGATGGCGGAGTGATGAAAATGTCCGCCTCGCCGTTGAGCACAGTTCTGAGTGTTATGAATTCGATTCCTACAGGACAGACGCTTTGCCTGATCCATAATTTTTTTTGAGAGTCTGAGCTATCCGTTTATGAAATGACTTTGCGCTGGTGTTTAAAATGTAGTAGAAAAATAACTCATGCTTTGATATTTCACAATTTCTGTAGCGACGCTGAAACGTCAGTATCTTACACACTCTACCTATATAATTAATACTAACAGTTTTATTAAGAATTTATAAAAAATAAGCACGTGTGTTGAGGTCCTTATATAAAATATATTACACAAGCTTAAAACAAGGTGGCTGATGTCAGCTATCTCCTTTGACATATATTATTTACGAAGAAAAAAGAATGAAATATTTCTCTTGGATTGTCACGAGTTCACTTTTTTATTTCGTTGGGTGAGCTTTTGTGTAATAGAATTCCAGTGTTGCCATGGTAAAATATATTAAGAATGTTTATTTAATAATTATTCATCACTTGTTCAACGTCAAATAAATCATTGTCAAACAACTTGTATGTCTGAGAGTTCTCCATAATATTCTCGTAACACATCTGATACCTGCCAATCCGCACTTGCCAACATGGTGCTATGGCCTTACTTCTCACAATGAGAAGAGACTTGCGCCCAGACAGATTAAAAACAAGGCTGTTTTTTTATTCTAAATTAAATAAGTAAGTAATTCCTTATAACATGTACCTACCCACGAAAAAAAAACTGATGATGATGATCAAGATTCTTAAAGTGAAATCGAATCCACAACTATTGACACGGCGTTGCCACGTCATCCATTGCGGCTTCCATTTAAACTACGTACAGTATAACATCTAAAAGAACTTATTTCACTACACTGCTATAAAAACTCACGAAAGCTAATTACATTTACATTTCAAATTCAATTATAATTTTTCACCGCACTCGGGAGGAAACCTTTTTGAAGATGTGTTGTTTTTAAGTGAATAATATATGTAAAGTAACATGTTTGTTTATTCTACGCAGACGGCAACAGTAATACGGGTGGCTTAAAGATAATTTGTTTTCTCTACTCAGAATGAGCAGCGATACTCTAGTGGAGAAACCGAGAGACTGCTACGCCGAGTGTTTTAGGTTTAAACCACGGCAGAGTACTGCTGAGAACAGGCCTCGTCTTTTTATGAGAAGGGTTAAGGTATAGTCCACCACGCTGGTCCACTAAGGGTTGCCAAACTTCACATGTCTTTTAAAAACATTATGGACAACTGTTACTCGTGCTGATTTCCTCACGATGTCTTCCTTAATTTTGTAGCAAGCGATTAATAATAGCTAATGATAATTAACAGTGACCCTCTGGATAGCTCAGTTTATTATGCTCTACATAGAAATCAATATCCAATCAAGAGGAAAATAACCCACAACGTACAAAGACAAAGTGTCCATTTACCACTGCGAAACTCTTTCTGTCACTGCAACTTTGTCACCAAACATTTAGCTAACACAACATAACATGTCACGCAGCGATCACGTAAACCACTGCAGTTAGCAGACGGTTTTAGCGTAATCATTGTTCAACGAACGATTTGTTATTGCAGTCTGTTTTTACTACACAATTGGACGTTGTAAATGTATTACGATAGTTTCAAATCCCCTAATGAAAATGTTATATAATGTTTTCCTATAAAGTTTATGGAATAATGATTTCATTTTGCGAGATTTGAATAGTCTATTATGTTTTGATTGTAGTTAAACGTTTCAGCTGTGTATTTCAGTTTTGCTGAATATTTGAGAGCAGCGGTAATATGGTGAGAAATGATGACTACAACGCAGAAGGTATTTGTTTCAAAAAAGTGGAGCCGCGCACTACTAACTTTTGGAAGTTATATAATTTTTAATAGCTTGCTAAAAAGCGAAGGAAAACATCGTGAATCGTCGAAGGAAGAAGATCTGTTTATCTGTCAAAATTGTCCATAATATTCTCGAAGGACATGTGAAGTCTGTCAAACTTTGCTAGTGTTATATTTATTGTTGTGCGGAAGAATACCATCCTCCGAATAGGTAATCCGGGAGGAAACAAATGTTAAATTAAATACACAAGAAAGAGAACACAGTATTATTATCCACTTAAAACTCTTTGAGCTTATTCTTAGTAAATACAAACACCACAGTTTAAAACATTAAATAATGTTCACGTTTTCTCTCACAGCCATTCAATAAAATATTCTATGACAGAGAAAAATCGACGTTCGTTTAACAGTAATATTCTATAGGGGTATAGTATAGATAGTTATATATCTGCTCTTAGAGCAAGAGTCTACTCGATCAGTCATCTGCCCGAACAATAGCGAATGCACCATTACAAATATGAAATATTATTCGCAGAGTGGAACTTTTAACGTTAATTTATAAGTTCCAAACACAATAGCGTGTTATTTATTGCTCTGTGCAGTGTTTCGATGATTTCTGTATAGAAATATAGTTTACAATAAGATTATAAATAATATCATCCTGTGATAATTTACATATCATCAGCTGATCCCAAAACTGGCAAAGTTATGCCCATAGCAATCATACAACTAGTAAACATGCTTATGAATTCTTAAATCCGTACTTTTTAAAGAAAGGAAATCACTTTGAATGGCAGCGATAGCCTAGTGCAGAGACCGACAGACTGCTACGCAGCGGGTCCGAGTTCGAATCCACGGCGCGCACCAATGACTTTTCGGAGTTATGTGCGTATTAAATTGTTAACTATCGCTTGCTAAACGGGGAAGGAAAACATCGTGAGGAAATCTGCGTGTCTGAGAGTTCTCCATAATGTTCTCGAAAGACATGTAAAGTCTGCAAATCCGCACTAGGCCAGCGTGGTGGACTATGGCCCTACCCTTCTCATAGTGAGAAAAGGCCCGTGCCCAACAGTGGGACAGTTTATATAAAGGACCGATGATGATGATTATAAAATCACTTTGATAAGCTCCAAAAGATTTGATCTGGGTGGGATCAAACCACTGTCTCAGCAGTCAGGTCACTAGGTTTGCAAGCCAGAATAAATAGTAGGATATCCATCGAGAAATATTAATTAAACCAAACCTTACCCCAGACCAACATTAAGAAGAAAATATTTCATTTATGAATAGTTAATAAATGCATGTCAATAAAATATTGGCGCAGCATTTATTTGAAGGACGAAAGAATAAAAAATAAATATATACCATCACATTTAGAGCTAATGAATGGGGAAAGTTAATTGGTTTTGATTTGACGTTTTGGGAGTTCAATATTTATTTCAAAACAAGCAGATGCGGTAAAATTTGCAGTTCCCGGCAAATGAACTCGAAACCTCATACTCAACTAATCAGGTAGTTACTAAATAGGCAATTATATTAAAAATCCGACATCAGTACAACATCCAACAACACATAACAACTAAACATTTCACTTACTCAAAAATCCTCTTAATCCTCGATGACAGAAAAGCGAAGTGATAATGTTTGTATGGTTGTATAGAATATTGTATTTGTATAAATGAAAATACGTTTGACTTATTACTATAGAAGGTCGTTCGGCGGTAGGAAAGCAGGTGGGTTTGGTGTGAAAGTGTTTGTTTTGTCAATTGAAGGACAGTTTTTGACGCCCATTGTGGTATTGATCAATGGTATTACCTTCACTGCGTATCACCTATTTGATTTTCGCGTCTGTTTATATCTACTATAGATACAAATGTTGTCCAGTTCTGTTTAAGAAACTACTGTTATAACGTATTTATAGTCTATGCTTTTCCTGGATAAGAAAGCTTGTTGATGATAGCTTTTTGACAAGATGTAGTTTCAATTAGGAAATATGTAACTATAATGATTAATAATAATTAAAACATTTATTAGTTTCAACACACTTTACAAAATAATTACACCCACCAAACTGAGTGTCAGTATGTCGGCGGGGCGAGAAAACGTGAACATTATTTAATGTTTTAAACTGTGGTGTTTGTATTTACTAAGAATAAACTCAAAGAGTTTTTAAGTGTAATACTGTGTTCACTTTCTTTTGTATTAATAACAGGTGAGAGTCAACGCCCAAAGATCGAAAAAATTAAGTACCTGACGACAGATAACGAGTCTGCGATTGCTCTTTTTTACTCAAACCAATTCAGAGTCTTGCGATCTCGTCTTAATGTTTGTGCTTTCAAATAAAGTTTTGTTATCTTTCCACTTATTTTTAAAGTCAAACTCCTTTTAAAGATACCTAACACTTTAAAGTACAGAATAGGAAGGGAATATACTTTTAGGTGTGGAAAGCCAGTTAAAGAATTGGCGTATTCTTCGGTAGTCTTTACCATAGTACTACAACTACAAACGTAGAACTATGACGTAACTAGCCGTAACTGAAATAAACTAAGCCAAGTGGCTCTATTGCTTCGAATCACTCATCATCATCGTCCTAGCGATCGTGACGTGACTTGGCTTGCCGTTCGTAATATGTCGACAAAGTTAAGCAACCCTAGCACAGGTCACAACTTGGATGGTTGACCGATTATGGTATATATCAGATATCTACCGTGCTTCGGTCGGTGTAAAGCTGTCGGTCCCCGTTCTTGTCTCAGGATTAGAATAGTTAGACCATGTTGGAGACCTTCGGGCGGTCTGAAAACTCTGACACCAGAGTTGGTAACACACAACGACTATTGAAACTCTAATTTGTAAACTATGCCTGTTTCCGAGAATATCTATGGCAGAAATGTACTATAAAACAAACGGAACTAATTGTCTTCATTATCATATCGCTCAATGTTATTCCGACTGATCCCGGTCAGCGCACAAATTCAACCAGATATGACAGAATTCGCTCGAAATTACATAACTGTATAGATAGTGTATCCCCGCGGCATAAGTCTTGATCATAATCTGATCTCAAACTAGACAATGTCCGTACACAGTACGCCCGTACATAAGAAATAAATTTCACCCATCAGATACAAAGGTATATCTCGGGTGGGCATTGAACCTATGGCCTCCTTAGTAATTAGGATGTCCAACCACTAGGCAAACAGACAGCTAGTAAATTCAAATTCAAATTCAAAATCATTTATTCATTTAGGCCACAAAGTGACGGTTATGAACGTCAAAAATTTAAGTTGATTACTAGATGATTCTACATTTACATTATGACAATATATCTATAATTTTTAATGTACTTTTATTAAGAAAATCTTTATTTACCATTAATGAAGAATTATTTAATTACATAGACGGCTATAAAGATTTTAATGTTATTACTACAGTCGTTGTTTTAATTAAGTTTTTGCAAAAACTGTAATAATATTGACATAATTATTTTTATTTGTACAAAAATTATGACTCCTTAATTGGAAATGTACACTACGATTATATTATATGCCAAAGTGACGTAACACAGCTGTAGTTTCTAATATGTAATATCATATGTACACCTGTGATTCACAATGAAACGATTTGAAGTTAAAAAAGATTGAACTTAAAATTGTAATCCTACCACCTACAAAGTTTGCCACTCCTACAGTTTAATTATAATCTAAACAAATACAAAAATTGTGGTAGAGTCACGTGTAAAGAACACGTAAATACGCGAGTGAAGTGTCCAGTGCGAGTTACTGGCCTCCCGACTCAACTCGCCTCTCTTTATGATAGGAAGCCACCCCGCTGGGCAAGATAAAGCCAGTAGTATATGAAGCGTCAATATTTATGTATGTTTATCGAGTTATAGCGGTTAGGGATTCGGATGTTTATGCATAAATTTGTCACAGGTCTGGAAGGATCTAAAATATATTTGTGTGTAGAATTTTATGAATATAACGATCGTAATTTGCCAATAAAACTTTTGAAATAATGTCTTTCACAATAGGTATATATCTCTTTCATTATATGTACTAACAGCGGTCCACGTTTCCACCTGCTAATTCATATTGCATTGTTCATGCTCCCGAGGATCCTATTATGAGGTTACATAGAGAAATAAAGTTTCCAAGATTAACGCGTTCAAACAGACATTAGAGTAGACTACACTTCTATTTGTCTCATCGAGTATTTATACGGTTTATGTTTGCAACAGAACTAAATGCTTACAAAAACTTGAATGTTTCATTTCATCGCATAACAATAACTCAAACAAAACAAACTCTGTAAAATAAATTAAAAATGACAAAATTTATCTCACGAAAATTAACAGAAAATTATTTTAAAGAACGCTCCCATTACCTTAATGAATTCTTTAGCACATGACTTGAAAATACGGTTGCCTCTGTGGTAGAACATTATGCCACAAACTACACATTTGAAGCTATTGCACTTTGAAAGCATTTAAAATTAATTAACCGATGCATGACCTCTTTGTTCGCTTTTTGAGACAAATAATTGACAAAATATTAACTACGTTTATGTAGTTTGACGTTTAGTCCGGGCCTTATATGTGGAAAATGCAATACCTACAAGTAGGTAGACTAAAGATAAATTTCTGATTCTGATCCTCCTAGCGTTATCACAATTGCAACCGGATTAGGGTAAGGTTTGGAACATTATAAAAGTCTTCTTTGGATTCCTACGTCAAAAAATTAACCGACTGTCTAAAAATTTACGCTCTGTGGTAACATATCATCAGGACAAACCTTTTTACATACCTATATTGAAAATAAGAAGATATTAAGCAACCAATAAAAACAGAAAATAAAAATACAACTTCATGATGTCATTCAAATTAGCCTTACGTAATAAAAAAGTTACTTTACCACAAAAATTGCGTAAATTATTTAGAAGCAGTAATAAATTAAAAATTAAAACCTTAATTTTCAACTTCCTGTAAAATTACTAAGGCACAGACGCAAAAAACAATGCTGTTGCCCATATAAAAATACACCTCAAGAATATTACAATGCGGAAAAAAAAAACTAATTAAATTGCGGGAAGGCGGGCAACCCTGAAGAATTGGATTACTTCTCGGTATGAGAGTGGCAACTCATAAATTGTGTATTGCCATTAGTATGCGCTGTATACAGGCTCATAAAACAGACGCAATTACACTACATTTGTTTCTGATCAATATCAAAATGAATATATAATTAACGGCGATTGCTTTTGTGTAACGTAAATGTACCTGTGTTATTTTATTAATACTGTTCTTTGAAAGATCTGGGTTTTTATTATGTGTATATGAATGTGTCTATATCGGCATAGTTGGTCGACTCAACGTCATTGCGCCGTGTGACGTAGGTTCAATCTTCCCACAGCAACACTGTGTAATCCACAAATGACTGCACGGTTGATGTAGTGGTTTAAGCGGTAGCCTCGCCGCTTGACTCAGCCCCGAGTGTCGTGGGTTCGATACCCACACGATACAACACTTTGTCTGATTCATAAATTGTTGTTTCGAGTCTGGGTGTTCATTGTGTCTGTCAGTTGTATCGAGTCTAGATATTTTTTTTTGTAGGCACTTGGTTCAATGTTTGTGTAGTTCCCAGTGACACAGGACCAGAATAGAGATTGTAACGCGCGCACAATGTCTTAAAAATATGTACACTTAGTTTGATAATATTTTGCCCTTCTACACTTTTACTATATTATACTAAGCAGCTCTCACTTTCAGAGTATCCATATAACATCATGCTACGTTTATAGCAGCCTGAATTCAAGAGGAAGAAAACATGTACTTCTACAAAAACGCCACCAAACCTTATTTATCTGCTACACATAGTAAAAAAACTAACACAAAAGTCAACAACATAACACAATAAAGTAGAATAAACCGACACACACAACATTCTTCAAGAACATTCCGTGGAACCACAATTACATACAAGCCGCAATGATAAATGCTCTCACATTAGGTCCAATGTGACTGGGTACCGTCTTAGGGTCCGAAGGCATTATTAATCAATACATCTTGGGGCGCCCACAGCCTTAATAACTGGATTAAGACATTTCTGTCGTACATAATCAGAACAATGTGACCATGAAAATGAAGTTGTTTAAATGTTTTGGTGAAATTTATGGCTTATATTATCTATGGAAAGACTTTTATAAAAAAAATGATTGTTAGTCTTTGCGTGGAAACCCGGCTACGAGAAGTGTAACCATCTTCAAATCTATGTATGTGAAGACGGGTACCCATTGCAAACGTCCGCTTAGCCCAGCTTGAGGTCTGAATCTAAGATTTGGATCAAACCAACAGCAAAAGGCTATATTAATATGAATATAAAGTTTTAACTTACTTATATAAAAATCAAATTAAACGTTCCTAGGAAAAAGGTCACCATTGCTTATAATTTTATCGGTCATAAAATTATTCGCCGAAATAAAATTCTTACACAAAATATGTGATGAGTTAAAACCACCTTTTTCGAAAATATTAATCAGTATACTTTTATCCTAGTATCGAACTGGAATTTAAAGTCAGATATCGGTTGGTCTCGACAATTCCGGAGATGAGAGCGACGGTTTATCGGCTTTACCTTATAGCTCATTGACTCGTATCTTACAATATATAAATATATACAGAACGTGATAAAATATGGTGGATATGAACAACCTTAATATTTCAGTATTACAAGAGCTGCGCTACGGCTACGCTCGCACATATTTTATAAGTTATCAATTTCTGCCCGATCCCTTATTTATACAGATAACAGAATATGTGCCTCTTTAATTCGTTTCATCCTCCTTGCGTTTATCCCAGTTAGAACGCGGGATCCGCTTTCTAGTCTAACCGGATTTGACTGAATATTAGCTTTTCCACAAAGTGACTGCCTGTCTGACCTCCACAACCTAAATGGCTAGCTATATTCCATGGTAAAGACTAGTGTCAGTTTGTTTATAGGTACTGACGCCCTATAACGACTGTCTATAAGATCTTTATGTCAGCCGGGACCGACGGCTTCACGTGCTCCCCGAGGCACGGGTCAAGCGATAATTTACAATTGAATACGCACAAAACTCCGAAAAGTCATTGGTGCGCGCCGTGGATTCAAACCCGATACCCTCTGCATGGCAGTCCGTTGGTATCTCCACTAGGATATCACTGTCTGCCTCTTTACTCTAATGTTTAACGAAAATTAAACTGTCTTGCCGGGTGTCATTAGCGAGGGCCTTATATCGCAACTGGGAAAGCGCTAAGATGATGTTGATGATGTTTTGAACATACCTACGTTAATTCATGTCCCAAATCATGCCAAAATCTGTTTATGTAAATGCAATAAAGAAACAAACACACAAAAATCAAACTTTACATTTATATCAGTACTGCCTATTAGCGTTCTTCGAACAACTTTCTCACAAGCCCAAGGGAGCCAAACAATTTCCCCTCAATCAATCCGCACTCAATTTCCCAAGCCGCGGCCGAATTAATACACGAACGGTTTATATTATTCATTCCCAATAACCCGGCGATACCACGGGAGTTATACCGCAGCGGTATTAAGAAAACAATCGTTCATTCGCCACAGTAATCACATACGTGTTATTCCCAGCACGCAACAAACAATTCTAACAGAAAATACATTTCAATTCTTTCTGTTAGAATTGTTTGTTGGCCCGAGGACCCATAACTTGTCTCTCTGAGGCTCGGCCTTCATATCGATTGTGTACCGATGCTGCAAAGCCAACGAGATTTGTGACGCTTTTTAAAATTGTTCTGGTCAACTGACAAAGATTTGATGAAGCGTTGCATTGTAAAATTGTTTAGAAACATAAGATAGGATAATTCTTTACACCACAAGTCACATTACAGAGTTAGAAAAGAAAGAGAAGAAGTTTACAATTAAAATGCACAATGGGTGACCTTATCGCTAAAAGCGATTTCTTCCAGGCAATCTTTGGATGGAATGAAATAGATAAGGGAAATAGAATTATAAAATGTGAGCTCAACGCAACACAATAAAGCGCGCGGGCGAGCTACCTAAAGGTTGAAAGACTTGTACCTACACCGATCAGATACTGTGTTCTAGCTTCAAAATTATTCTTATTCACGTACTTACCGTGCTTCATTAGTCCATAGGATGTTCGCTTCGGGATGATTAATAAGCCATTCACACAAGACTCGTCGTGGTACTTGGTCTACTTCCTGGAGATGTTGTACCGGCTGGTAGTGGTACGGATGGAGACCGACTGCGTTTAACAGTCTCCACAATGCGGGCTGGCTCACACCGAAGCGACGTGCTGCATCGTTTGGGTTGGCTCATGGATTCCTTTCGAAGAATTCGAAGATCAAGTCTTCGACGTCAGTAGCCAGGCGAGGTCTGCCATACTGTAGTGCATGGCTAATGGAACTGTGAACTGGCCATGATCCAAAAGCCTTTGGTTGGCCGCTAAAATAGTCCGTTCACTTGGAACTACTGGGTTGTTTACTCCTTGAGCTCGCATACGAGGTACACTTTCTTGTTCGTACATTGTTCTAGCTGCACGAAGGCTTTCACCACAAATTAAATAAACTAGTACCATTTCGTAGCACTCGCGATTTGAAAATCGTTGGGACGTCATTCTATCGACTTATGACCGGCGAGTGCGTCGGCGCTTGCGCTAAATTGCGGACACGTGCCACTTTCTCGATGCGCCCGAGTTGACTGGCGCGCGGCCGGCTCATGGATTGTTGTCCTTTACCACGCCCCGCACCCCGCGTCCTGCATCCCGCGTCCCGTACCCCTGTCGCATCGCGCGCGTGTTTGATAGTATTATTGCAACGAATAACTTTGTGTCTACGATTTCCTTGTTTCTCGGATATTTTTACTCGGATTTTTTGGGATAAAAAAGTAAAAAGTTATTTGTGGAAATGTGTTCTATTATTGATATAGAACCACAGAAAAAAATATACGAACTGCATAAAAAATTACCCTGTATATACATACATACATACATACATGCATACATACATATATACATACATATATACATACATACATATCACATTATAGATATTATAGTTAGAATACGCTATTGACATACAATTTTTAATAATCTGAATCACGCATTCACGCCTGATATTTCGTTTACCTACATAGTACAGTCTACGTTAACACTAGTTACTACCACAATAACCTTAAACGTTTGAATGGATGTTTGTCACTCTTCCACACAAAAACTACTGAACGGATTTGTATGACACTTTTCAGTAATGTTATAGCTTATTTATCAGGATTGAATTGATGTTCGTTACTTTTTTGCACAAAAGTTACAATCAAACAAGTCGGCGCTCGACCAGATTGAAAAAAAATCTCTTGGCTCGCTCATAGAGTCGAGGTACACTAAAAACTGGTTTTGTATACGAGTGTCAATGTGCGTGTAAAGTAGCACTGGAAACCACGATGTCTTGGTGAGCGATTCTCGCCCTTATGGTGTTCTAGCGGGAAGGTTTTCGACTGTACCTAACATCAGAATAGCATATGACCTATGATTTGTTGCAAAAACCGACAGTTACGAGGACAAAGCCACAATTAAAACATGTTTACGTGTATGAACAAGTGTTTCGGTACATAACAAGTGAGTTTTACCAAACTTCCAACAATACCCATTATACTGGCGTCCATTGTCAACATCAATGACATATTTGCTCCGCTCAACACAGTATTACATTTTTACACCGAATTAACTCGCAACGTGGAAACATGACCGCGATACCCTTTATGTGTTAAATCTACTGAAACGCCTGTAATAAATGATCGAACACCAATAAAACATATTTCATTGGTTAATTGAATGTTATTTAACGACCGAATATACATTTATGGATGCTTGTGGTAACATTAATATGTGCAGTTTTGTTTTTTAAATTAGTTTTTTCAAAATAATAGTGAAGGTAAAAAGTAACTTCTATGAAGTGTTTTACTTACAGTTTTGTTTTAATGATTTTGCTCTTTCAGTTTACAATCTTTGTTTAACAACTGGCAATGATCTAATCCGATGTTTCTTTTTTATGTTTGTCGATGTCAGATCATTACCTTATTTACTTTGACCATTTTGCTGGGAAGCGATTTCTATCTCACTCTATTCCGGTGAATAAAATTTAAGATTTTACCCAGATTAATAACTTTTTCGCATTCAACAGTGACTTCCATCATCGTCATTATCTATATACGTCCACTGCTGGCCATAAGCCTCTCCCAAGACTCACCACGCAGACCGATCTTGGGCCGTCCCTAAGCAACAGCTTCCCGCGATTACAACAAGTCCGTCGATAGATCGTACGGGTTGTTAATTGGACTGATAAGAAAAATTAAATATTATAAATGTAATACATAGCCAGACACATAGCCATAGTTTTAGAACATAAGCGTCTCTTCGTAACAATTCAGAACGATCTAGTTACGATGCAAAACTATGTCCGAAAACTCTATTGCATTACATCCTTGGTTCAGCGAACGATTTTATTTTTCAGTGTCTGCTAAAAGGTAGTTTTGTGCAAACTGGTGGTACAACTAGTTGGATTGTTAATATTCTGTGCTCGGACTAACACGGCCCGGCAACGTGCCGTGACTTCGAGCCGAGCCACTTGCCGATGCAATGTCTTTAATTCTTCTTCTTCTGGTGCCTCTTCATTCCTGAAGGTTGGCCGTCAGCTTTTTGTATTCCTCCCTGTCCATAGCCAACCGGAACAGCTGCTCTACGGAGGCAATGCCGGTCGACTCCCGAATGTTCCGCAGCCACGACCTCCTGCTGCGTCCAGCGCGTCCCTTCCGCTCCACCTTGCCCATCATTATCAATTGTAACAGCCCGTATCTATCGTGTCTGAGCACGTGGCCGAGATACTCTATCTTACGTTTTTTGATAGTTGGCATCAGCTTACGATGCATGTGGACACGCTGAAGCACAGTTTCGTTCCTGATCCCCTGCGTCCAACTAATACGTAACATGCGCTGGTAGCACCACATCTCAAATGCTTGTAGACGTTTAATGGAGGTACCTTTTAAGATCCATGTTTCGCAAATCCTGACGCGGAGTTTTATGTTCAGTTGACGACAGCACAGAACTTTTCTCATTTTGTTAAAAGAGGCTCGAGCAATTTCAATTGGGGTCTTAATTTCTTGATCGGACTCCCATGCTTCGTTCACCCATGCCTCTAGGTATTTGTACTGTCGTACCCACTCTAGTGATTTCCCAGTCACTAATATTTCAGGGCTCAAATCTGGTTTTCTTGACACAATCATGAACTTCGTCTTGTTTATGTTTATTGACAGCCCGGCTCTTTCACTATATTCGTTGACTCTGTCTAGGATGACTTGCAAGTCCCTTTCCGAGGACGCGACGAGGATAGTGTCATCTGCATAGCGTAAGTTGTTGATGACTGTACCGTTTTATGTCTTTAATACGAACCATCAATTGAATATGTACATTAGCATGCGGCCACATTAAAATACACCGTTCATTCATATTTTTGGAATGTGTGCGGGTTTGTATGAACTTTGCGGTTCATTGAATATTCTTTTATTGATTTGTGTGATAATAAATAGTATAGGCTTCAATTTAATAAGGTCTGAATCTCAGAAATATTTGATAATGTAAGTACCGTATATGAATGCTAAGTTGCGATTAAAATGTTATGTACACTTTAATAGTAGATATTCTAATATTTTAATTGCTAATGTAAGATTGTCTGTGTCGTTTCATTCTTTTATTATGCAACTGATCATTGTCAAATTTCGTATACACGCTACATAAAAACGGAAAAGAGGATTTTTCACGAGCCACCTTTAATTCGTGTCGTAGTGGGTGTAAAACGTACAGAGAAGCAATCCTAAAACAAGGGACTGACACATTTTTGCCAGCAAATCTATTAAAGTCTAAAGTTGAGTAATCTGACTGGTTAAAACTTTCGAATTCCAATATGGCAGACGAGCTACAAAAAATAGTTTGTGAACTAAACGTTGCCGCTCGCTGGCGCTCTCACGCAAAAAAAGTCTCATTAGATTGTTTCAGTTACACGAGGCGAGAGGTACACTTACTGTGACTCGATAAGCGCTTGTGAAATTCATTGTACAATTAGTAGCTATTTGGTATTGAGCTACCCGTCTGTAGGTTTAGGGGCGGATAAAAATTACCTGTCCTTTTTAATAATTGTGTTTTTATATCGATCTGTTTCTAGATCATTCGGTTTATATATCTTAAAAAAAAGAACAGCGCTAAAATCCGTAAACCGTAGTTTGATTTCAATGTGTAACGTTCGCGAACCCAACAACATATCATGTCCTTTTTGGGTTTTAAATTCCACAGTTGAGTTACAATGTAAAAGAAGAGAGAGACAGCTAATTAGGTACTTTCGTGTCTAAATTTTAATATAGGTACCTAGGACTAGCTGATATATATATATTTTTTATAGTAATAGGCGGCAAACGAGCAGACGGATTGCCTGATGGTAAGCAATTACCGCCGCCCATGGACACAAGCCACACCACAGGAGTCACAAGTGCGTTGCCGCCCTTAAGGGTTGGGAAAAGGGATAGGATAAGGAGTGGGATGGGGGAGAAGGAATAGGGGCTAGGGCCTCCGGCACTCTCACTCACCGAACGAAACGCAACAGTTTAGGTACTGTTACTTTACGTCGATTTTCTGTGAGAGGGTAGTACTTCCTCGGTCGAGCCGGCCCATTCATGCTGAAATCAGCAAGGCTCTACTACCTGAGAAAATAATTGCTGTGTTGTTTCAAAGAAACTTAACGAAACTTCCGATGATTAGAATAAAGGAATCTTGTGTTGAGCTAGAGCTCAACAAAAGATTCCTTTATTCTGAAAAAGAAGAAAAGAGTTCTAAGAAGCCTTTATTTATTACAATAAATAAAGGCTTCTTAGAACTCTTTTCTAACTAATTTTATCATTTATTTAAACACTAAGCTTCACCCGCGGCTGCGCTCGCGAGAATTCTACACCTAAACCTTCCCAAGCAATCACACTATATATTGGTGTAAGGTGTACATAAACCCGTTGGTAGTTTTGTGTTTCTCTCGTTCATACAGTCAGACAGGACGGCCGAGGGACTTCAGTTTGTAATATGAATATTGCATTACTAACCAAGTCAACAATATATAAAATCTTAAAATTATTAAAGTAACCGTATATTCAAGAATTACAAATTAAATTTAAAAGCCGTCATGAAAGTCCCCCGCATCGCAGTCAATCGGGAGCATGCCCAGAAGACTGGCAGCATTGCCACGTACCTACCTACAGTTATGCTTAGCTTTAGTGCTAAATGTCAAAAGTCTCTTTGCGTGATCTTTGAAAATAGATCTTGCATTTATCCATACCTACTAATATTATAAGTGGGAATCTGTGTTTGTTTGTTCTTCTTTCACGTCATGATTTTTGGGTGAGGAGATAATAAGGAGGCAGGAGAGTGACATACCTCTCAAGATCGGTCTATGTGAAGAGACTTGGGGGACACCTTTGTCCAGCAATGGACGTCTTTTGCCTGGCATGGTGATGAGTGACTCAGGCTTCTTACCTTACCATAAAAATACTCTGTCTTAGTGAGAAAATCGCCTATGTGTTCCATCAACTCACAGCAATCTATCAGTCGATCCGAGAACCTCGAGATAATCCATAACAAGCATAATTTTAACCCCAAAACCATCAAAACAGCAACTGTGCATATTATTTCCAGCCAATAAGGCGTCAGACATACGATCATATTGTGTAGTATCGGTTCGATATCTCGGAGGGACATTATACTAACAATTGCTTGTTGAGACCGTTTTTGGTGTCATTTTCATAAATATACTTTAATCTGTTACGCGTCGTAGGGAATACCCGTACGTATGTAGCTATTAAGTCATTATTGAAGTTTCAGAAGTACAATTTGAAGAAGTTCCACCCTCATATCGACTACAGTGTAGCGATAGTGACGTGACTTGGCTTGTCGTTCGTGTTATGACAACAAAGTTAAGCAACAGGCTACCTCTTGGATGGGTGACCGCGTGTGGCATTTATATCCAATGGCTACCGTGCTTCGAGGGGCCGATGTACGGTAGCCATCGGAAAAGACAGACACATTAACCAATGTAGCCCAGGATTATCAGCAATGATCAATGCTGACAACCAGTTTCGTTACTCGCAAAGTCATCTCAGAAGTATAATGAAGGAATGTGGAAACAATTAATCCACTTTCTCTTTTAACAAAATGGGGGACAAACAACGAAGATATGAATAATTAGAAGATATGGCACCGCGGACGTAAAGGTGTAAAACTCTTAATTATAAACTATACCTGTTTTCAAGAATATGTACTTAGAGCAAAAACGCACGAAACTATCGATCTTCATCCATCAAATAATGGACAAATTCCTTTAATATTATTATTATCCATACATAACGTAGATCAGATAAGTTTGATCCCCAGCGTGCTCATACAAAGGTTTGGCACAGCTGGAAATCGAAGCTATGGCTACAAGCTCCGTAGTGAGGGTCACTAAACACGAACAGCTAGTATATCTAACAGTCAATTGACGAGATTAAACTTTAAACCGTACCTAACCCCCAATTCATGATATATCTACACAGCTTGCCTCGCCTACAGCTTAATTATTACCTAAAATCGAAGATACACGAATGTGGTGGTGTCGCGTGTAAAGAACACGTAAATACGCGAGTGAAGTTTCCAGTCGAGATACTGGCCTCCCGACACGACTCGCATCTCTTTATGATAGGAAGCCACCCCGCTGGGCGTGATAAAGCCACTAGTATATGAAGCATCAATATTTATGTATGTTTATCGAGTTATAGCGGCTGGGGATTCGGATGTTTATGCATAAATGTGTCATAGGTCGGGGAGGATCTAAAATCTGGTATGTGAAACAACTGTAAGGAATTTTATTATTATTATGATCGTAATTTGCCAATAAACATTTTGAAATAATGATTTTCATAATAGGTACATAACTTTTCGTCCATCTATTATCTGGGCTCCATTTTATTTTCCAAGCTCCAGGGTCATAATATGAAGTTACATACCTACCTTAATAATAGAACTATAAAAACATTTTTTTTAAGATCTAATACGTAATGCTAAATTATTTACTTAAAAACTAAAGTTTCCAAGATTCACACATTCAAACAGGCATTAAAGTAGACTACACTTCTATTTGTCTAATCAAATATTTATACTCTTTATCTTTGCAACAGAACTAAATGCCTACGTAAACTTGAATGTTTAATTTCATCGCATAACATTTACTCAAACAAAATAAAACACCGCTGTAAAATAAACAAAACGTCACACAATTTATCTCATGAAAATTAACACAAAATTATTTTAAAGAACGCTCCCATTACCTTAATGAATTCTTTAGCACATGACTTGAAAATACGGTTGCCTCTGTGGTAGTTCATTATGCCACAAATTACACATTTGAAGCTATTGCACTTTGAAAGCATTTAAAATTAATTGACCAACGCCTGACCTTTTTGTCCGCTTGTTGAGGCAAATAATCGAAAAAATATTAACTACGTTTATGTAGTTTGACGTTTAATCCAGGCCCTATATTTGAAAAATGCAATACCTATTAGTAGGTAGACTAAAGATATATTTCTGATTCTGATCCTCCTAGCGTTACCACAATTGCAACCGGATTGGATTTGATAAAATATTAGCTTTACCACAGAGCGATTGCCTGAATGACATCCGCAACCCGATGTGCTATGGTTTGACAGCCGAGACCACGGCTTACCATGCTTTCCGTGGTACGGGGCAAGCGATAATTAAGAACGAAACGTCAGTGGTGCGCGCTGTGGATTCGAACCGGATACCCTCTGCGTAGCAGCAAACTTTGAAGAAGAATACTCTCAGCTCACCTAACAAATTCAAAGACAATGCAGGATGGATAAAAACCAACATCTTGAGAGCATCTGTACTGAAATCGAACGCCATGCAGAGAAGTATCAAACTGCAGACCTCTTCAAAAAAGTTAAGCAAATAACGCGTAATTTCAAACCTGCGTCGTGGGTGATAGATGACAAGCATGGTAACCCGATTCATGAAATTGCCGGAGTCTCAGAAAGATGGAGAGAATATTGCGAAGAGTTTTACCAGGAACAACCAGCTCATAGGTCCTCATCAAGCGAAATGTCAATAAAATAGGAACCCAATATACTCCGTTCGGAAGTTGAAGACGCAATCCGCAAAATAAAGAGGAATAAAGCACCAGGGTCTGATCTTGTCACAGCTGAGGTCTTGAAAGGTCTAGGGCCAAATGGGGTAGCCTGCCTACACGAGATCTGTAATGGGATATGGCATACCAAACAATGGCCTACTAACTGGGTGCATTCATCCATCCATCCTCTTCACAAAAAGGGATCAGTACGCAACTGCAACAACTATAGAACAATAGCTCTAATATCACATGCAAGCAAAATTCTTCTACATATTATAAATGCGAGATTACGATCTTTCCTGGACTGGCAAATACTTCGAGAACGAGCAGGTTTTGTCAAAGGTAGGGGTGCCAGAGAGCAAATACTAAACATTCGGCTCATCGTGGAGAAGTGCTGCGAATACAACACCGCAACTTTCATGTGTTTCGTGGATTATCAAACTTTTTTTTGGCCTTCGACTGTGTCAAATGGGAGAAACTATGGCAAAGGCTATCAGAAACAGGCGTTCCTGCCCATCTCGTAATGTTGATACGTAAGCTGTATGAATCAGGATACGGTACGGTAACTGTAGGAGATGTAACATCGAGCCGGTTCAAATTTCACAAAGGCGTTCGGCAGGAATGCGTGATCTCTCCTATTCTCTTCAATATTTATGGAGATTTCATAATGCGCTAGACATTGGAGAAATGGGAAGGTGGCACTAAGATAAATGGAGTCAAAATATTCAATCTCCGGTATGCGGACGACACCACCCTCTTAGCCTCATCCGAAGCAGAATTGGCGGAATTGCTGAACCGTTTAGAAGCCGTCAGTTTCGAAATGGGCCTTGCTATCAATAAATCTAAAACCAAGATCATGGTGATTGACCGTTTTGCAACCATCCAGCGCACTAATCTTCTGCAAGAATACGAGACCGTGGATCAGTTTCAGTATCTTGGTTCGATGATCACGAACAAAGGAAACAGCGAGCCAGAGATAAGAAGACGTAGCGGCATGGCTAGGACAGCAATGACTGAACTGAGCAAAGTGTGGAGAGACAGAAACATAACAAATCGAACAAAGATGCACCTCGTTCGTCGTCGTTCCCATCGCCCTCTATAGTGTCGAGACGTGGACAATCAAGGCAGCCGATAGACAGAGAATCGACGCCTTTGAAATGTGGTGCTGGCGCCGTATTCTCAACGAATACCATGGACAGCCCGCTACACAAACGTCTCGATCCTAAAACAACTAAAAATAGAGGATACTCAGCGCCTGTCTACGACCTGTTTGCGACGTATAATGCAGTATTTTGGCCACATAGCACTAAGAAATGACGACAGTTTGGAATGCCTAATAGTGACAGGGAAAATGGAAGGAAAAAGACCAAGAGGCCGTAGTCCCAATCGATGGTCCGACCAGATATCGAAGCAACTGGCGATGCCATTAAGCGCTGCTTTACATCAAGCAACGGATCGCAACCGATGGAGACAGCTAGTTGACAGAGTCAGAAGGAGTCACGATCCTCAGCACTGAGGGAAACGACTGAAGAGAGAGAGAGACCCTCTACGTTGTAGTCTGCTAGTATCTAAGCTTTATACTAAAGATGTATTTCTATTAGACTTAATCCCAGCTTTAGAGTTAAAAACATTCAAAATCTAACACTAAGTCTGGTCTTATATTTATGCCATGAAGTGCATTAATGCTGAAGCACGTTTAGATCGGACGTAGTTGACGCTTTTATCTGAAGCAATACAGTATTGAGTTGCCCCATACAGCTATTGCTCGTAAGGCGTTCACGATTTTACGAAGGTTTTCAGAGTAAAGCTTAACACGCTAAAGCTTTGGACTAAAAATATATGTACGTCGGTATGATACCAACTGTTAGCCGTGGCTTGGATGGCCCTAGATTTTCAACCCTTTTCTACGCCCTTAAGGTTGGAACATTATACAAATCTTCTTTGAATTCCTACGCCAAAAAAGTAACCTACTGTCTAAAATTATTCAAACTCTAGCAGCTTACTCTCTGTGGTAACATATCATTCAGGACAAACCTTTTTACATACCTATATTGAAAATGAGATGATATTAAGCAACCCATAGAAACAGAAAATAAAAATACAACTTTATAATGGCATTCAAATTCGCCTTACGTAATAAAAAAGGTACTTTACCACAAAAATTGCATCAATTATTTAGTAGCAGTAATAAATAAAAAATTAAAACCTTCATTTTCCACTTACTGTAAAATTACTTAGCCACACACGCAAAAACAATGTTGTTGCCAATATAAAAATACGCCTCAAGAATATTACAATGCGGTAATAAAATAAACTAATTAAAGTGCGGGAAGGGGGGCAACCCTGAAGAATTGGATTACTTCTCGGCGTGAGGGTGGCAACTCATAAATTGTGTATTGCCATTAGTATGCGCTGTATACAGGCTAACAAAACAGACGCAATTACACTACATTTGTTTGTGATAAATATAACATTGAATATATAATTAACGGCGATTGCTTTTGTGGAACCTAAATGTACCTATGTGTTATTTTATTATTAATGTTTTGTGATAGAGCTCAATTGATCATGATTTTGTATGTGAATTTTGAATGTATGTCTATATCGCCTTGACGGTCGCCACAAAACACTAAACGTTACTCCAAGAGTAGTGAGTTCGATCTATCCATAGGACAACACTTTGTGCAATCCACAACAATTGTTGTTTTGAATCTGGATATTTTTGTATCCGTGGGTTCAATATTTGTAAAGTTCTACGCGATACATGACCACAATAATTGTAGTCCCTGTATTGCACGAACAATGTCTTTAAAAAAAAATTGCCCTACGTTTGACAACATTTTGCCCTTCTATACTTTTACTTTATTTTACGAAGGCAGCCCTCACTTTCACAGTATCAATAGATCATCACGCTATGTTTAAATCAGCCATAATTCAAAGAGGAAGAAAACACGTACTTCTACAAAAACGCAATCAAACCTTATTTATCTGCTACACATAGTAAAAAAACCGGTCAAGTGCGAGTCGAACTCGCGCACCGAGGGTTCCGTACAAACCTGTAGGAATATAAGTAAAAGTTCACCAGTCATAGTTAAGATATTTTTTATTGCAAAATGAAATCCAAAACATTACAGTATGGAAGGCTGGAGGAGCATAAATGAAAGAAAAAGGTGTCTTTGTCGTTTGTAATCAGTCATCCTTTATTTTATATTAACATATATCGCTTATTTTATAATATCACTTAAACACCTATACCAGCCTTGCAGCAGCCTTGCAAAAGTCTGCTGATGAATGATGGTAAGATTTTTTATCAAAGTTATTGATTTACAAAGTTTTCAGTGACTATTAGAAATCTGTAACAAAAATACTTATAAAGTATTTTTTATAATTATAGTATTTATTTGCGATGAAAATAAAACTATTACTAGGTGACTATTTGCACTATATAGTGCATGTTCTGTTAGCCAGTAAATGATTGTTACACCTGTAAATGTGTCAGAGCCAAATAATCTGTAATGATTTGTGTAAACAATTGTTGGTTAACCTTATAATAAATAAATAAATAAATAAAACCATAATTAATATTCTTAACAAAAAAAAATAACAAAATAAGTAAGCGGCGATAGCCCAGTGGTGTACGTAACGGACTGCCGAGACGATCATCTCGGTTTCGATCCCCAGGTACCCCGGGCACACATCACTGATTTTTCGGAGTTACATATGTGTGTGTTTAAAATGTTAATTATCGCTCGCTTAGTAATGTGCCCAGTAGATGGCTATATATAGGCTCGCCTCCTATTACATTGGGACCGAAACATAACTGGCGAAGTGTGGGTGTGTCATACACCTCTGCATACCCCTTCGGGGATAAAAAGGCGTGAAGTTATGATACGTTATGTAAATTAAAAAAAAAACATAGAAAAGAAAATGAAAATTTTAAAGTATGGCATTAAGTATCAAATTTGAACCAGATCTGTAAATGGTGACTGAAAAAGGTATGAATAGTACCACATTGAATATTGAACGTTATCTATAATTTTATTGTACTACTTCGTGTTGTGCTAGTGTTTATTAACGGAAACATGTTTATAGATGAAAAATATGTGGAAATTCCATTTTGAGGATTCATTCTAAAATCAATATTGAAGTCTCCCACGACAATCAGGGCCTCAAGTCTGCTATTTTAAACACATTTGTCATTCCAACACGATCCCATTGTCATTTTGATAAAAGTTCGTAGTCTGATAATTCATAATGATCGTTCAGTGATCGATCAGTGATCTCGTAATTGAATTGTGCCAGAATGAGATTGTTGTATTGCTAGTAATAAAAAAACCCATTAGAAGAAATGATTTTTGAAAAACTACCAATAAATTTGATTTATTTTTCATGCCAGATTGCATTTATATATATTTTAAATATTAATTACTAGTGTTATAATCACTCTGTAGTAGTATTAAGTTCGTAAATAGCAAGAAACCTATGAATTTAACCATTCAACTCAATAATACTTTTTCTGTTTAGCTGTCAAAGTCAAATCATGTTTTGACGTAAGAAATGTCAACACTCATACATTTTTGTAAACAAAGTTCTAGTTTGTTAAATTGATATATTTCTCAATGCACTGCGTTGAATTGATAAATAGGTACCGAGTAGCTCGTCTGTTTCTCAAAGAGCCAAAACGAAGATATCAATGGAAAATGCTTTATGGATAACAAATTTCAAAGCAAATGATACAGCAAGATTATGCAGTTCACACCTCAAAGAAAAGTGATTATATCGACAGGAGTAAATACTATAATTAAAGATAGCGAGTTAATTACTAAATGTGTTTATATTGGAGGAAGAATTGATATAACCAAAACATAAAATATTGTAGATCGAGTTAGATCATAGTTACTTACATTCCTATTACAATTAAAATATTATTTGTGTTTCATGTGTTGTAACTGTATCATGAAGAAAAATAAAACTCATAATAATGTGTTATTATTAACAATGTTGTTTTATTAAAGATATATAATTTCTGTACATGAATTTATTAAGAATTGTTGGTTCCAGATTATAGACACAAAAATTGAACACTATTCTCATATACTATCTATCATAAATTTATATTAATTATCAAGCTTCACTTTTGCATCTACTAGCAAAGCAACTTTCTTCATACTGGCTTTGCAGAATCTTCACAAATGTATGTCTCAAACATGAATATGCTGAGCGGTCACAAAACTCATAAAGAAGTTGCCCGTTTGGTTGAATTTTGTATCTGTCAGAGAGATAAGTAAATATTTATAAACACATCACTCATTACATCATATTCTTATATACTTACTAAGATCTTCTATACTATGCAATTCATTTAAAAACACTTTTCATCAGAATTCAGACATTATTGAATGAATTATGTAAATTCTTTACAAGACTCGATAAAATGTAGAATATATTGAAAAATTAGGAACATTACCTATATAAAGCCAGGTCACTACATAGTTATTATTATCCAAATACTTTCATTCCCCATGTGTAAAAACATTACCGTTCCTGTCAGGTAGGTACCCATGGCAATATTAAAAAAAGATCAGGAAGATCTTATTGTACTAATACTTCAAAGTATCACATAGGTATGACATTATCATTTACTTAAGTACCAAGCCACTGCTGGTCATCATTATGTAACACTTCCATTCCCAATGTGTAAAAACATTACCCGTTCCTCTTAGCTCCGCCACTCAGATGAACTAAGTTCATCTGAGCTCCGCCATAGTTGGGTTAAAAGCACAGCTACAAAGTTACCATTAAAAATATTATTGAATTTCCTGTTTCTTATGTTTGGAATACGAGTATTTAGCTTTGATGTCCTTGTATATTTCGGAAGGCAGAATGTACATGTACAGTCTACTTGAACATCCAATTTGGAAAACCACAAACTGAACTTGGCGAACTATAATATTCCTTTCCTTTTAATATATTGATGGTTATATTTTATATAATGCCTCTGTAACTTATTTGATGGACCGCGACACAGTAATTGGCGAAATGTCATGGCAGGCACCCTGTCCAATCAAGGTCTGGTAAGATCCTGCGTAAAATGAGTGCTACCAGAATCTGCAATCATAATATAATATTAATCAAGTCATTTCCTGTTTATAGGAATAGAATAATAAATCAATATTAACTTCAGTTTTCTCACCTTCATTTCTGCTGATACGCTATCGTTTTAACGCGGTCAGGCCTTAAGGGGAATGAGTTTTTGAATTAACTCCCTTACTGAATCCTTTCTAAAGTGAAACGTTTTTACAAATTCCACCTCGGGAATATCCGTAAAAGGGTTTGTAGTAATCCTCCTTAAGCGACGGGCTCGTTAGTTAGCTCGAGAATATTAGTTCGCAGTGAATACATTGTCCCCTTTTCGTAGTACATTAAATCTTTGATTGTCTGTCACTATGTTTCACAAGAATCACAACCAAACACTCGTCAAAAGCAATGATTGCACGATGGCGTTACGATGGTAGGTCACTGATCAAAGAAACTGTCAAAATATTACCAGACTACCGCATACGTCAGTCATTGATTTGTCATTGTGTACGAGACTACCAATCTATGCCATGTCTTTCAATGGAGTGTCAGTGGTTGACCATCGGAAAATCATAATGACACCATTGAAACAGTAGACTACCAAACTTGTCAAAATCAACAATTATGAAGTCAGTGATCGACCATTTTGGCACTATTGTAATACCAGACTTGAGGCCCAGACGAGAACATGAATTATACCTATTGAGGTTGCTGCTATATATTGTTGTATTTATGCATTCTATTGCAACATTAATTGGACATTGTGGTGTTCTATACACAGTTATCACACTGATATTAAACATTTCGAAATGCAAGCATTCACAATGGCCGTTTGCAGCGTCTGGGTTATTAAAAAAATATCTTTTACATGATCCATCTATCACGGCATCCTTGAGATTACGACGTACATATGCGATTGATCCCCAACCTGGATTTGCATTGTATATAGCTGGACCATCTACTCTGCACACCTCATAAAACCCATCAAGTTCAAAAATGTCTCTGCGACGCCCCCAGGTTTCAACAAATAATACTACATGAGAGGAATGAATAGGATCTATGATGACGTCTGAAAAATGTTTGTGCTATGATTGCACGTTATGAAATACAATTTGAACTACATGAAATCTCAATCTCAATCAGCCTATCGCAGTCCACTGCTGGCTTCCAGGTCCCAACACGCACCACAGTACACG
Source organism: Euclidia mi (assembly GCA_944739405.2). Taxonomy (NCBI): domain Eukaryota; kingdom Metazoa; phylum Arthropoda; class Insecta; order Lepidoptera; family Erebidae; genus Euclidia; species Euclidia mi. Next base: position 14,321,665 of record OX123184.2, on the reverse strand, counting down.
GTCCTCAGCCTTCCGCATCCTTTATCTGGGCTACAAGACGTTGCTTCTTACCAAATTTCAAGATTTTGAGTTCACGGGAAGTACCCTGTAAGTTTTGATTCCCTCGCGAGCAGTCATGAGTTTGAAAATATGATTATATTGCTCTTTCTTTTGATTGCGTGGACATAGAAGTTTGATTTTGTTACAGCCTAACGGTGTTCTATATCTGAGGATTTGATATGAATTTCAATTTAATACCTCAACGCGTTCAAGAGAAAGGGGTAGTAACTTTAAATTTATTATTTTTTTTATATGCTTTAACTAAAAAATTACAGTTTCCGAAATTTTTCATTTATAAGTGATATAAGACGTTGCTTTGTACCAAATTTCAAGATTTTGAGTTCACGGGAAGTACCCTGTAGGTTTTGATACCCTTGCGAGTAGTCGCGAGTATGATAATATGCTTATATTGCTCTTCCTTTTGATTGCGTTGACATAGAAGTTTGATTTTGTTGCAGCCTTACGGTGTTATATACCTGAGTATTTGATATGAATTTCAATTTAATACCTCCACGCGTTCAAGAGAAAAGGGTAGTAACTTTAAATTTATTAAAATATTATAATATTATAAATATTATAATAATATGATGTAACTAAAAATTTACGGCTTTCGCATTTTTTCCTTTATATATGTGATATAAGACGTTGCTTCGTACCAAATTTCTAGATTCTGAGTTCACGGGAAGTATCCTGTAGGTTTTGATTCCAATGCGAGTTTGAAAATATGCTGCAATTTGCAGCATAAACGGCTGTATCTTTTGATTGCGATGGATTAGAAGTTTGATTTTTTTACAGCTCTATGGAACCGTAGATTCGAGTATTTAGTATGAATTTCAGTTTGATACCTCCACGCATTCCTGAGAAAAAGGGTCTTGACAGACGGACGGACAACAAAGTGATCCTATAAGGGATCCGTTTTTTCCTTTCGAGGTACGGAACCCTAAAAACAACACAAAAGTCAACAACATTACACAATAAAGTAGTATTCTTCAAGAACATTCCGTGGAACCAAAATTACATTTAAGCCCCAATGATAAATGCCCTCACATTAGATCCAATGTGACTGGAAACCGTCTTAGGGTCCGAAGGCATTAATCAGTACATCTTGGGACGCCCACAGCCTTAAACTGGATTAAGACATTTCTGTCGTACATAATCTGCGGTTTTCAGAACAATGTGACCATGAACATAAAGCTGGTTAAACGTTTTGCTGAAATGTATGGCTTATTTTATCTACGGAAAGTCTTTTATAAAAAAAATATTGTTAGTCTTTGCGTTGAACCCCGACTACGAGATGTGTAACCATCTTCAAATATATGTATGTGAAGACGGGTACCCATTGCAAACGTCCACTTAGCCCAGCTTGAGATCTGAATATAAGATTTGGATCAAACCAACAGCATTTGACTAAATAAATACGAATATAAAGTTTTAACTTACTTATATAAATAAAAATCAAATTAAACGTTCCTTGTACATAATTATTATGTAAATGATAAAAATGATGATAAAAAAAATGCGTAGCATTCGTTACAGGAAAAAGGTCACCAATGCTTATAATTTTATCGGTCATAAAATTATTCGCCGAAATAACATTCTTACAAAACTATGTGATGAATAAATACCACCTTTTTCGAAAATATTAATCAGTATACTTTAAACCCCACTATTGAAGTGGGATTTAAAGATATCGGTTGCTTTCGATAATTCCGGAGATGAGAGCGACGGTTTATCGGTTTTACTTTATGGCGCGTTGACCCACCTCTTACAATATATACATAATATAATTATACAGAACGTGATAAAAATATGGTGGATATGAACAAGCACAATATTACACTTTTACTAGAGCTGCCCCACGGCTACGCCCGCACAATGAATTTCATACGTTATTAATTTCTGCCCGATCCTTTATTTATACAGATAATAGAATATGTGCCTGTTTAATTCATTTAGAACCCGTTAGAACCCGGGATCCGCTTTCTAGTCTAACCGGATTCGACTGAATATTAGCTTTTCCACAGAGCGACTGCCTGTCTGACCGCCGCAACCTAAAGGGCTAGCTATATTCCATGGTCAAGACTAGTGCCAGTTTGTTTATAGGTACTGACTTCCTATAACGACTGTCTATAAGATCTTCATGACAGCCGGGACCGACGGCTTCACGTGCTCTCCGAGGCACGGGGCAAGTGATAATTTACAATTGAAAACACACAAAACTCTGAAAAGTCATTGGTGCGCGCCGTGGATTCGAACCCGATATCCTCTGCATGGCAGTTCGTTGGTATCTCCACTAGGCTTTCACTGTCTGTCTCTTTACCTTAATCTTTAACGAAAATTTAACTGTTTTTCCGGGTGACACTAACGAGGGCCTAATATCGCAACTTGGAAAACTCTAAGATGATGTTGATGATGTTTTGAACATACCTACGTTAATCCATGTCCCAAATCATGCCACAATCTGTTGATGTAAGTTCAATAAAGTAACAAACACACAAAAATCAAACTTTACACTTGTTTAGAGTCCGGGCTAAAATTGGGTAGATTTTACAGAGATCAGTGGAAGCGATTAATTCATCCAGTCTTAGCCCAGGGCAAAGGTCTAACATATGGACCAAGTTTCTTGGCGCTAAGAATTAAACAATGTACAATTACCTGTTTCTTCACCGATGTCAGTCCTGGAACTAAGTTAGGGAAAAACAAACAAAACTAAGGTGGCCACGATAGATTGAATGAATTATCCACTTAGCTGTTCCTTCCAACTTGATGTCCTCTCCGTTGGTACGAGGGCACGATGCACGTTCACAGGATTCACAATTCAGTTTTACAAAGTCAATGTTCAATATATCATCAATTTATCACAAACTTTGCCGGAAGTCAAAAGCGGCAATTATAAGTATTTACAAGTTAATTCAATTCGCGTTAATTCAAAAGGCGATCAATTTATTTCAATTAGGTACAAGGCACGCGAGAGAGCAAAACGGCGTGTTAATTTTTCAAGGCGGGAACGGAAGTTGACAGTTCAGTGTGACCATTGTCAGAAATTTTCAATAGACCAAACCAAATGTTACTTAATCGATATAATCGATTTGACTTATAATAGAAACTAATTCTATTTCAAACAACACTTATATCAGTACCTATAGCCTATTAAGTTCTTCGAACAACTTTCGCACAAGCCCATGGGAGCCAAACAATTTCCCCTCAATCAATCCGCACTCAATTTCCCAAGTCGCGGCCGAATTAATACACGATCGGTTTATATTATTAATTCCCAAAAACTCGACGATACCACGGCAGTTACAGTAGTATTAAGAAAACAATCGTTTATTCGCCACAGTAATCACATATGTGTTATTCCCAGCACGCAACAAACAATTCTAACAGAAAATACATTTCAATTCTTTATTGTATCTGGCCCGAGGTCCCATAACTTGGCTCTCTGAGGCTCGGCCTACGTATCGATTGTGTACCGATGCTGCAAAGCCAACGAGTTTTGTGACGCCTTTTAAAATTGTTCTGGTCAAGCGGCCAAGATTTGATGAACTGTTGCATTTTAAACATTATTAGGTACTTACAATTGCTAATTAATCTTAATCACTCCTGATATTCCACCTGCATAGTGCGGTGTATGTTAACACTTGTTTTTACTTTACACCTTTTACATATTACAAATCTTTTACGAATAATTTGTTCTGAATAGGTACTTTAATGAATTTATTTGTAAATGAAATAAATTACCAATCTAAAAGAGAAGCCAATTTTCTGCAATTTCTTTTTACTCATTATATGAATACGGAACATTCATGAGACCTATGACGGTTATGAGTTCTGTGTTTGGGTGCAATTTACCTAGGAATAATAATTATAGTAAGTATGGTTCCATAGTACCAGTACCTCTGCTTAATTTGGGCTACCAATATTCGAATACATGATATTAAATTTGAAATATCGTTGTGGTCGCACTTCTATCAAATGGCTCAACCAATATTAATGATTTCTTTGTGTATTTCATAGGTCGTAAAGTAAGTTTCATACCGCTATGAAAATCAATAATTTATATTATACCAAAAACAATTATTACCAGATCAGCTAGTACTCGTTGATTGAAGCTTAAACCACGTCACTACCGGCCGGTTTCAATTTTCGATCTATCCATGTATTTCAGGATTTGAGATAAGTGATTGACATATTTTGTATGGAGCTTATGTCAAATACGTATCTAAAATGTCCAAATCCATGGATAGATTGGATATTTAAGAATATATATATAGACGGGAATTAACGCGAACATGCAAATTAGGTATTTACATACCTTATTTTGCTTGACGTTTCGAGACGGTTGCACGTCCCGTGGTCGCAAGCTGACTCAGTGTCGTGCAACCGTCTCGAAACGTCAAGCAAAATAAGGTATGTAAATACCTAATTTGCATGTTCGCGTTAATTCCCGTCTATATATATATATTCTTAAACATGCAACGCGAGTGTTTAAAAGTTTAGATTGGATATTATTGAATTCAGCGATAACATGGACACTAAAATTCGCGGCAATACATTTAAAAATGTAAGTTGATTTGCTGTGGTATTTCCAGTATCGGGCTTTTTCCACGAGTGTCGAATTGCAGACGATTTTAGCCTCCCCGTTGGCATAATCCTCTTTTGACGTAAAATCGCTCCAGTATTTCTAATTCTCGTCTTTTCGCAAAGGAAACCCATAAAAACCGCCGCAGTTAGGCAATTTCGTTTGTTTCCAACGTTTCATCTATCGATATCATATAACTGTTATCTATAAGTTTGTTTGGACTGGTAGAGCGGTGCAATTATATGATTAGTAGTTATGAATTCGTGTAATTCGAGACCACGATTCGACAAACTTAGTGTATTTCATAGGGCAGCGAGCAGAGACTGGAAGAGGACAGCTGAAGACCGAGCTTATTGGCGTGCCATAGGAGTGGCCTACGTGCTGGACTAATATCGGCTGATGATGATGTTGGTGATGTAATTCGTGCAGAATTTGTGTCATATCTTACTACTAGCTTTGTCTCTTTCCACAGATTGGTCAATCATGCAAAGGAGAGTTTCAGTCCATGTCTTATTCATGTTCGTCACAATCGCGACATAACATAATTGTCATTTCTTGTGGTGTCGCGCTGTTTGTTGTGACCTATTATTGTTTTCGCGTCGCGTCGCATCACGTCACATCGCCGGCTTGAACCGTGCCGAGCCCAATTCGTTCACACGGCAAACACCAGTTTTCACTGATTGCGAATGTTTGACCACCGGACTGGCACCGTCTGCAAAAAAACAAGGTGATAATTATTAAAAAATATTTTTAGATCAAGTTGTAATATCACAAATCATTTATTTACTAACAAACAAATTTCAACTTAGTCTAAAAATACTATACTAAAAATACATACTGAACATACAAAGATTTTTTTATAGAACAGACAAGAAAATAATTTAGAGGGCGCGGGCGTCATGAAAGTCAACTAGAAGCACGCTCCCAGAACGTAGAACGTAGGAGTAATTATATACTTATATGTCAGAACTTTGTTGAGCTATTGAAACCTAGGCGGTAAACAAATATTTATTAACATGAAAGTGCCGTTATCTGAGTCTTGATATTAATATATCGATGAGATTGCAAGGACGTCATTGCTGCTGTGGTGAGAAAAAGTTTATATGAGTTTAATCTTTACAAGTAGAAAAGACAAAGCGAACGCCAGAATTTAGAAGTTTGAGGTGATTTCTAAATTGAAAAATAAAATTTCGAATATATCTAGACAATTAAATAGCTTTTTTTTTGGGACTAGTCCCACCCTCATTTCCACTACTGTGTCACCTGTGTAGCCAGGTTAAGCAGCAGTGACCATTGATGACAACGAGTTTTGACACTCGTGAAGTCCCGGGGACAGTTAAACTGTCTTGGAACCCGCAATGAACTTAATCAGAAGTATATTGGAGGGGTTGGAAAATAAACAATCCACTTCCCTCCTTAACAAAGCGGGAGACAAGCAACGAAGAGATATAATGATGAGAAAAGATAATCACCACGGACATGAGCATTAAGGGGGCCTAAATTGTGAACTATACCTGTTTCCAGTAATATGTATGGCAGAAACGCCTAAACGCATGGAAATTCGTCCTACTTGCCACAAGATCCGTATAGTACACTACTCCAGAAGTTACCTCTAATTCGTTAAGCATGATATAACGTTCGATTTGCCAAAGACTACACTCCCATAGAATGTGATGAGCAGATTGTTCATAATTGCTTAATAAATAAATAAATTGGCATAACGGTGAATCAACTAGCTTAAATGAATACAACTTAGCTCTTAAAGTTACCATGACCTGTAAGAAATTGGGCTACACAGTGATCCACCTCCAACCAGTTCCTCGCCAGTCGCTCTCGGACGCATGGGAAGAATTGGTAGAGGTGACGGCCCTTAGTTGATGTGTTCCAGCGACATTGCTATTCATCGACAAGATCGACAAGTCAAACCATACGATGTACGTGCAGTTAAGCCCTCTAACAAATTTATCGTAAAAAAACAGTTCAAAGTGTCAACTTATATACAATTTTGTGTTAAAACAATAGTTCAACTGTGTGGAACCATATTATAGTGTGTGAAAGTGACTAAAAACTATAAGGAGTCTAAATGATAACAAATTAAGATTTGAAACATTATAAAAACCGTCATCGCCAGTGTTTTTAAATCAGTGATTCACTCAAATGCGTAAGCGCCGCCGATTCCATGGCGCTTACGACCTTTTGATCAACAACTCACTCCAAGCGTTATTTACTCGTCACCGAGACTTAACTATTTATTGCAGTTTGCTAGTATTTCTTACCTACAGTTTGAATTTACACAATATTACATACTGAACGACATGGCTCCCACTCATGCTTGCGCTGGCTGCAATATTATGTTAAAATCTAAAGAATTTTTAACATATTCCCTATGTACGAAGAAATTCGACTTGCTATGCGCTAATGTTTCCGAAAAACGATTCAATAGTGGCATGAATAAAGAACAGATATGTGCATGGAAATGTCCTGAGTGCGTTAGTAAACAGCCGAAAAAGGGTAATACAAATACACCAGTTCGGCAAGGTGCTAATCCTGCAACATCGCCTTATTCCGACTGCTCTGATGCGGCTATGTTGGTAAACGAGTCGCCTACTTGCACAAACATCACTTTTAGAGCCAGCCAACAACCGTCTCGTCAGGAAGCTAAGCTCACTCTCGACAACATTAGAGAGGTGATTAAGCAGGAAATGATGTTTATAGTAAAATTCCAAGTTACCGAAGAACTAAATATTATTAAGCAGCAGTTATCATCTTATCACGATTCTATATCGTTTATTAATGCTAAATTCGAGGAACTAAAAGCGTGTGTCGAGGAAAAATCTTCCACAATATCGAAATTTCCACAATCCGATAATGAGTTACTCCAGTCAACGGTAAAAGATCTTTCTTCCCGACTATCTATTACTGAGCAAAACTTACGCGAAAGTAACCTCGAAATTAACGGTCTACCGGAGCATCGATCAGAAAACTTAATTAGTATGGTTACACAATTGGCAACAACAATAGACTGTCCTATTCCTGAACAAGACATATTTAAAGCAACCCGAGTTGCAAAATTATCAAAAGACAGCAATAAACCACGCACAGTCATCGTGAAGCTCCGAAACTCGCGTCAGCGTGACACAGTACTTGCAGCGGTTATTAACTTCAACAAAAAAAACTGTAATAACAAGTTGAACTCTCATCACCTTGGACTTGGTGGCCCACGCGTGCCTATCTACATTGCAGAACATCTAACACCTAACAAAAAAGCATTACACGCCGCCGCTCGCAAGAAAGCAAAAGAATTGCATTATAAGTTCAACTGGATTCGCAACGGACGTATCTACGTGCGCAAAGACGAATCGGCTCAAGCACTGCTTATTCGGAATAACGATAGTCTGAACCTAATTAAATAAGTAGGTACTTATCAATATTGTGGTCAATGTTATTGTGTATTGTTTTAAAGTTCAACGGGTTGGAAATATATTACCAGAATGTAGGAGGCATCCCCCCCGTGGGATCTCCACCTTGTCGTGGTGGGGGGGCTCAGTAACCGTGGATTGGTAACCTGCGGTGAAGCTAAGAGGGATCCAGGAGGGGACGCTCCGCGTGGGCTTGACGGGGCCTGCGCAGGATGCGTCCAACGGTGCGGGTGCGGGGGACAGTTCTGTCTGTCCCTCGCAGTCGGGTGCGGTCGCGGGAGGAGAGGCGTGTCGGTGTTGCGTTGCCGCGCGTCCTATCTCCCGCGACCAAATGGAGGCGCACCATTCGATGCGTCGCGGTGGGGCCGCAGAGGAAGAGGAGATGCGGTGTTGCATTGCCGTCCTCCCTATCCTCTGCGGCCGCTGATTGTTTTGGCGGCGGAGCCCAACACCTTAATCCGCCGCCAAGGGGGTTTTGTGCGGGGCCCGCCTGACCATCTGGCGGGCCAATACCCGTCGGGGGGTAGCGATGAATGCTTATGCGAATCCCTACCCTCCGACACACGGGTACATGAGGAACACGGGTTGGTTTTTAGTCAGTAAGAGTCTGACAGTCCCCTTCGTCCTTCCCCCGGGGCGGAGGGACTCCATGAGGATTTTCCAACCCGACACCAAAAAAAAAAAAAAAAAAAAATAGAGGCATACGCACTAAAACTGTAAGTGTTTATGAAAATATACTTAAATCTAGTTATGATATTATCATATTCACTGAAACGTGGCTTAAATCGAACATTTGTAACAACGAGTTTATAGATTCCAGATATACTGTATATCGCAAAGATCGCTCTTGTATCGAGGGCTCCAAGGAGGACGGTGGTGGTGTACTTATAGCCGTTTCACGGCATCCGCTCGAATGATCAATTGGGAATGTGATTGCGAAAATATATGGATAGTCATTAACATTAATATAAATAACTCTCCAAGAAAAATATATGCGCAGCTATATGCGCAGTATATCTGCCTCCTCCCGTCCGCTTGGAATCCTTGAATGCATTTCTCGATAGTGTAAACAGTGTAATGAATACAATTGATGATGTGGTAATACTGGGCGACTTTAATCAACCTTCAATTAAGTGGTTCAAAAATAACGAATTCTCATACGCTGATCCGATTGATTATAATAGTAAATCTGGCTATGCACTTATTGATTGTATGTCTTTAAATAATATTCACCAGTTCAAGGGTATTAAAAATGTACACGAGAGAATTTTAGACTTAGTATTAACCAATTTATCTCATGTGAATGTAGAAGAACCTCTGAGTCTTTTGAGCAAATTAGATACCATGCACCCTGGACTACTGGTTGTTATCTCATGTTCCACTAATGATCGGTTCTTAAAGTCGGCTAATAATGATCAACTGAACTATTTTAAAGCTAAATATGACTTTATAAATTCCGAGCTTAAAGGTGTTGATTGGAACAGTATGTTTCAACTGTGTTATGATGTGAATGCTACAGTTTCAATATTTTATGATGTTATTAGAGGAGTAATAGAAAGATATGTTCCTAAGCAAAAATGCAATAAATCCAAATATCCCTCTTGGTTTAACAATTCATTAATTAAAAGGTTAAAGGAAAAAGAGAAATTTAGGTTAAGATACCGTATGTATAAGAATCCATTGGACTTAATTTCTTATCAATTTTTACGAGATCATTGCAACACTGAACTAAACATAGTCAAAAACCCTAAAGCATTTTGGCGATTTATAAAAGATTAGAGCAAAGGCCAATCCTCAATTCCTTCCCACATGTACAAGGACAACGACATTGCCGATACAGGGCCAACTATTGCCAACTTGTTTGCCTCTCAATTTTCTTCCACATATAGCCTTGAAAATGATACAGTCGTGAATTTATCCAAACTCAAACCGCTTCCCTATGTCAAATGTATTGCTAATATAAACATTACCGAACACGAAGTGGCTGCTAAAATAAGAAAACTTGATATATTTAAAGGAGCTGGTCCGGATCTCATACCTCCTATTTTTATCAAACGCTGTGGCAAAGCATTAAGTCTTCCGCTTACCTTGATATTTAATCGATCACTAAAGGAGGGATGCTTTCCTGATGAATGGAAAAAAGCTAGAATACTACCTTTGCACAAAGAAGGTGACCTGAGCAATACTAAAAATTATCGACCTATAGCAATACTCTCATGTTTCTCGAAACTTTTTGAGTCCCTTGTATGTCCCGTGTTAACTAGTCATGTGAATGGATTGTTAACGCCTAATCAGCATGGGTTTCGTTCAGGTCACTCCACGATTACTAATTTGTGTTCTTTCATATCTGATGTCTCTGAACAACTCGATAAAGGTCTAGAAGTTGACGCAATATATACTGATTTTTCCAGCGCGTTCGATAAGGTAAATCACAAAATCCTCATAAAAAAATTAAATCACATTGGTGTTATGGGCTCTTTGCTGCACTGGTTTGAATCTTATCTAGCAAAAAGACTTCAAATAGTTTCTGTCAATGGTTACAATTCGGACTCGTTCTATGCTGTTTCTGGAGTGCCTCAAGGCTCGCATCTGGGACCTGTTCTATTCTCTGTTTTCATAAATGACATAACAACTGTCATACTTAACTGTAATTTTCTACTTTACGCAGATGATCTGAAATTATACAGAAGTCTTAAATCACGAAACGATGTGAATCTTATTCAAGAAGATTTAAGTAGAATAGAGATGTGGTGTAAGTTTAATGATATGCAGCTCAATGTTAACAAATGTTATCATCTTAAATTTACGAAAAAGAAACACTTGACAGAGTCTAGATATAGGATTGGTGAAGCCGAACTGCATACAGTCTCCGAAATAAAAGATCTTGGTGTGACCATTGACAGCGAACTCCGGTTCACCTCACACATCCATTCAATCGTAGGAAAAGCATGCCAAATGCTTGGCTTCTTGAAACGCAACACAAAGGGTTTTAAGAATCCGGCAACCAGAATAACTTTGTACAATACTCTGGATCGCAGCCATTTAGAATATGGATGTGTTATTTGGAATCCCTTTTACGCAGTGCATTCCCAGCGCATAGAACGCGTCCAACGTGCGTTCACGCGCCATTTAGCTTATTTCTCTCAGGGTATCACACACAGGTGTAGTTACGACCAGCGGTTAAAATATTTTAAAATGTCCTCGTTATCAAACCGACGTAAGTTACATGATGTGATTTTTCTTCACAAAATATTTAATAATAAAGTTTACTGCACTGATCTACTTCAGCGTATACGCATATCAGTATTAGTAAGCCGCCTCGTTGCCCTCTAACTAAAACATTCCATCACCCATTAGTAAGAACTAATCTGGGACTAAATTCACCTTTAGTGCGTGCATGCAATGAGTACAACAGACTTAATAGTAAAATAGATCAGTTGGATATTTTTCACGATTCCCTTAATAACTTTAAATTAAGAGTGATGAAGTCGTTCTCATAGCTGCCACTTGTTGTTTTTCTTAGACAAACTTTGTAATGTGTTGCCATTTATGTTTTGTTTTTAATTTTAATTATTACTGTTATTTTAGTATGAGATAATGTTATGATCGCAGCCTTAATCTTTGTTCCTTAAATGTACGTCAATCTATTGTGTGCTGTGCATGCCTTTTATAGGTGTACATATAAGAACCCTACTATACATTGTAATCTGTGCTATTGAATGTTGTATATGTATACTGTTGGCGTGTCTATTATAATAAAATAAAATTTAAAAAAATCAAGACCGTCATTCAATTAAATAACCTGTTGAATATTGACTTGACAAAAAATATAGCTAGCGCCAGAATCACGAATGAACCCATGATCAAGGCACGGGAAACTGTGCCGAAATATCGGCACCCCTAGAACATTGCAGTGGTATATTCCGATTCAAATTTTAATCTCACCAAAGAAAGGTTGTTGATATGTTTGATTGTGAAGACTAATTTCTAGTATTAGTTTACTCAGCGAAAGAAAAGATTCCCTTAGAAACATTTTTCTTCTGTCGGTACATACTAATGAACCGATTTCCAAACGACATGTGAGGATTCATTCATGCACGGAAAAATGTAGGACGGCGATCGTTTGTACCTAAAACATGCGAGTTTTATTTCTAATTCATTGGATTTAACCCTCCCTCCCTCACGCCCTCTTTTTTTTTTTTTTTTTTTGTTCACTACGGTGGGAAACTCTCCTTATGAGTCATCTCAACTCCGCCAACCCAGCCATTAGAACGGCTGGGCTTGGGACTGGCGGAGGAGGTATGTGGAGGCTCTCCCCTAAAGTCGTTCGGGGCATACCCACTAAAAACCACCGCGGTGTCCCTACGGGTCCCGTATGTTGGCGGGGTCACGCGATCCGCGATTAGCATACTTTCTCGCGACCCCGCCCGGGATTGGCCCGCCGTTTGTGTTGGCGGGCCCCGTCTACATATGATCTCGCAATCATCCATCAAACTTCTTGCATCCATCAAACTTCTCCCTCACGCCCTCTGCCGAGTCCCTCTTGATTTAACTGAACCCTCCTGAGTGAGTTGTTTGACAAACATATAAATCTCTTTAAGTGCTTGATTTTTATTTTAAGATTGTTGGAATACGAGTTACAAATTACTTGTAAGTACCTGTAAGTACTTCATGCTTTCGAGTAGGAAGTACAATTTAAATTAGTTGACTTAAAATTATGAATTGTATCTATAACATATTTTTCATATTGTGGATGTTTTACCGTATTCAATAATATTATGATGGCAGCAGGCTACTGCCTTTTGGTGAGATATTCTCGAAGTCTGTCAACCCGCATTTGGGCAGCGTGGTGGACTAGAGTCTTAACTATTTTCATAAAAATAAGACTGTAAATAGGCAGAATGAATGTGGAGAGGAGAGAGAATGTGCCCAGCAGTGGAGCAGACTATGAACGAGACTATGCAATTATCACATTTTGTACACACAAATAGATGCAAAAATCTATTTAAATGATAATTTAATAGTGATTGCCTAGGTCTAAGTATTAACAAAAAAAGATTTATAAAATATACTTATTTACTTTTATACACAGCAGCGTTAAAAGGGAAGGTTACGTTTTTCGAATTTATGTATGTATGAGATTTTTTGGCACGCTCAAGAGCTTCAATGGTTTAATGCATTTCGACATTTGAGTCGAAGAGTGTCTTGGTGATGGAAGAGATATAAGATATGTGGTACATGGTCAATGCACCTAATCTAGGTCAAATTATTGTACGATTATTATATGAAATAAAATTTATTTAGTCATTCACATACGCTCGCTTAAATTGGTCGTTTCATTTATTATATGACTCACTATTTATTCAGCATACCTAATTACACATCAGACACATATACTTACATTGGTGACCCCGATTTGTTCTCAACATAAAAAGTTTATTTGTGCATTCCCTATCGTCGCGATAACTGCACTGCACAACCTAGTCAGCCTTCCACAAGCGGATCTCACTGATTTTGGTTTTCAAGAGACACATAGTTATCACAGATATGGCAAACGGAAATTGTGTACCCGGAACATCTGGATGCGGAGCAGCGAACATCAGCAATACCAGCACAGAAATCGCAGCGTTCGGTATATCATCGAAGATACCTGAGTTTTGGACCGAAATGCCTCGAGTATGGTTCGCTCAATTTGAGGCAATCATGGCGCCTCAAAAACAAGGTGACGAGGCGAAATACGGTATGGTGTTGTCCAAGCTCGGCAAAGACGTCGTCCGACAGATAACTGACATCATAACGGCACCCCCCGAAACCAAGAAATACGAGGCTGTCAAGCAAAGATTGTTGTCTGTGTACGAAGAGTCGGAAGAGCGGCAATTTCAAAAACTGGTAAGTGAAATAGAATTAGGCGACCAAAAACCATCGTCCCTATTGAGGCGTATGAGGGAACTAGCACGTAATAGTCAAGTAAGTGATAAAACCCTTCATAACTTGTGGCTATCAAGACTCCCTGACCATATCCGCGCCGTGTTAATGGTGAGTCAAGATCAAAAACTGGATAACCTTGCCGCCATAGCAGACAAGATTCTAGAGGGAAGATCAGGTGAAGTGTCGGAGATGTCAAGCGGCCAACCACAACTAATGATAGAAATATTAAATCAGGTGAGCAAATTAACAATGGAAATAGCAGCATTGAAGTCAAACTCATGTCATAACAATCATGGATATCATAATTTTAGACGAAACCGAAGTATGACGCGCTCAACGTCCCGTTCCAGAGCTAGAATAACACCAGACAGTCCCAAATGGCTATGCAAATATCATTTACGTTACCGAAATCGTGCGCGAAACTGTGAAAAATCGTGCAACTGGAATAAGCCGTCGGAAAACTAAGAGCAGCGTTGACAGAGGCGGACGTCAGCGCTATTACACCATCAAACCGCCTATGCGTTACCGACCGAAAAAGTGGGTATCGTTTTTTGGTTGATACAGGCGCTAATATCTCTGCCATACCGAGAAGAGGAAAAAAAATAAAAATAGACAACACTTATAAAATATACGCCGCAAACGGAACCCTAATACAAACATATGGGGACAAAACGCTGACTTTAGATTTGAATATGAGACGACCGTACCGTTGGACTTTCATCGTAGCCGACATTACACAACCAATACTAGGCGCCGAATTTTTAGAAAAACACAATATTTTGGTGGATATACGAAACAAGCGTTTAATTGATGGCACGACTGGACTTCAGAGTAATGCAAAATTTATGAAGTCAAGCACGCCTTCTCTCCGGATTGTCAAATTAACTGGGGATTACGAAGATATTTTAGCCGATTACCCCAATATTTTGAAACCTATCGACGCTTTATCACAACCTAAACACAATGTAGTTCATCAAATTATCACCGACGGACATCCTGTTCACTCCAAGTCAAGACCATTACCAGCCGACAAATATTTAAGGGTGAAAAAAGAAATTGAACAGATGTTAGAAACCGGCATATGTAGACCGTCTAAGAGCCCGTGGGCTAGCCCCTTACACGTAACAACAAAGAAAATCGGCGAATTACGACTATGTGGTGACTATAGAAAACTTAACGCTATCACAGTACCCGATAGATACCCGATTCCAAGAGTTTTGGACTTCACGTATCTGTTACCAGGAACCAGTATATACTCAAAAATTGATTTAAAAAGAGCATATAATCAAATACCAGTAGAAAACGTCGAAAAAACCGCCGTCATCACGCCGTTCGGCCTATTCGAATTCCTTAGAATGCCGTTCGGGTTACGAAACGCGGGTCAAACGTTTGTCAGATTTTTAAATCAAGTCTTGGCGGGATTGGACTTCGTTTTTATCTATATCGACGACATACTTGTGACGTCATCATCGACCAGTGATCACCGACGTCATCTCCGTGAAGTATTCAAACGATTGGACGAGCATGGCATCGCAATAAATCGAGCCAAATGTGTATTGGGTCAGTCACAGATAGAGTTCCTTGGCTATTTAATTACTCAAGATGGTATCAAACCGTTGCCTGAGAGGGTCGAAGCAATAAATAAATACCCAATTCCAAAGACTGTGCAGGAATTACGAAGATTTTTAGGTATGATTAATTTCTACCGAAACAAGATACCTCAAGCAGCTAAATATCAAGCTCAATTAAACAAATATCTGGTTTGGTCTAAGAAAAACGACAAGACGGAAATACAATGGACCCCGGAGGCGTTACAAGCATTCGACCAATGTAAAGCAAGTCTAAGCGACGCTATTACATTGGCGTCACCAACGACGCACTCCCCGCTATCGCTAATGACAGATGCGTCCCAAACGTGCGTTGGCGCTGTTCTACAACAGTATGAAAATGGCACATGGAAACCACTTTCATTTTTTTCTAAAGGACTCAGTGAAACGCAGTCTAACTATAGCACGTATGATCGAGAATTACTGGCGATCTACATGGCAGTAACGCATTTTTAACCTTATGTCGAAGGACGACAGTTGATAATTTACACAGACCATAAGCCATTGGGAACTCTACGCTCGAAGTTGTCGACAAGTATATCTACCTGGGACAAGTAGTCCAATTAGGTAGGTCCAACTTCGAGAAGGAGGTCAATCGTCGAATCCAACTCGGTTGGGCAGCGTTCGGGAAGCTACGACATATCTTCTCGTCCGATATCCCGCAGTGTCTCAAGACGAAAGTCTTTGACCAGTGTGTGTTGCCAGTGATGACTTACGGATCAGAGACGTGGTCGCTCACTATGGGCCTTATCAGAAGGCTCAAGGTCAGTCAGAGGGCGATGGAGAGAGCTATGCTTGGAGTTTCCCTGCGAGATCGAATCAGAAATGAGGAGATCCGCAGTAGAACCAAAGTCGCCGACATAGCTCTCCGGATAGCCAAGCTGAAGTGGCAGTGGGCAGGGCACATAGCTCGAAGAACCGATGGCCGTTGGGGCAGAAAGGTTCTGGAGTGGCGGCCACGTACCGGACGACGCAGCAGAGGTAGGCCCCCCGCAAGGTGGACCGACGATCTTGTCAAGATCGCGGGAGGAGGTTGGATGCGGGCGGCTCAAGACCGGTCTGTGTGGAGAACCTTGGGGGAGGCCTATGTCCAGCAGTGGACGTCGTTCGGCTGATATGATGATGATGATAAGCCATTATGTTATGCTTTCACTATCAAACAAAACACTACAAATAAAAAGGAGTCCCCAAGACGATTACGTCACCTCGAGTTCATTGCACAGTTCACGACAGACATACGTCACATCGCCGGTAACATGAACCCTGTAGCCGATGCATTATCACGCGTCGAACAAATAGATTGTCCGACACCCGTGGATTGGAGCGAGATAGCAGATACACAATGCAATGATAATGAACTAAAACAACTGTTGAATAAAAACAATTTGAACTGGAAAAAAATTCAGTTAGGGAGCAAATACCTATTTTGCGAAAGTTCGAAAAATAATTTGAGACCATATGTGCCGAAGTTACTTCGAAAACAAGTATTCGACACAATGCACAATATTACTCATCCTGGCGTACGATTATCTAAAAAAATGATATCAGAACACTATTTCTGGCCACGAATGAACACCCACATCGGAACTTGGGCAAAAGTATGCGAATCATGCCAGAAAAGCAAAACATATAGACACAACTCATCGCCAATCGGAACTTTCCCGTCAACACCGCGTTTAGATCATGTGCATATAGACATCGTCGGGCCATTACCAGAATCCAACGGCAACAGATACATCGTTTCAATGATAGACAGAGCCACCAGATGGCCGGAGGCCGTACCCGTTCCGGAGATAACAGCAAAAGTAGTAGCGGAAGTTTTTGTATATACCTGGATAGCAAGATTCGGATGTCCTCACACAATAACATCGGATCAAGGGCGACAGTTCGAGTCAACTAGTGTCTAGTCAAGTAGTAACTAAGTCACTCGGCATTAAGAAAACCAGGATAACGAGTTATCATCCACAGTCAAACGGTTTAGTTGAGCGTTGGCATAGATCAATGAAAACCGCGCTAATTGCGCGAGGTAACACAACGAATTGGTCAAATGAGTTACCTTTGGTACTTTTAGGGCTACGAGCAGCTTTGCGATTGAAAGAAAATATTAGCCCGGCACAAATGTTATACGGAACCAACATACGTTTACCTGGAACATTTATTAACCCTAAAACACAGTTTTCATCGCCAGAAACGTTTACACGTTCTCTACAGGAATCAATGGCAAAGATAAGCCCGTTCAATGACAACCACCACGCTACCTGCCACAAACCGTACATTCATCCCGACATGAAAAACTGCGAATATGTCTACATCAGGACGGACGCTGTAAAAAGACCACTCACACCGTCGTATGAAGGTCCATACAAAGTTTTAGAGAAACGTGAAAAACATTTTAAAATTCAATTGCCTAAGAGAACATCAGTAGTAACAATTGATCGTTTAAAACCTGCATATATTTTTATTGAAGAAAAGGTGAATAAACCTTTAGAACACTTAAAGAGTGGCAATAGTCACAGCAAATGTGATGAGTCGATGGAAAATAGCGAAAACAATTTACGTAAAACAAAATCAGGTCGCGTCATACGTCCGGTCGTACGATTTGCTACTGAGCCCGGTCAGCGACAAAGAATGAACGAATAATTAATTTTATTGGAGCCACATACAAACAAATCCCCACACGTTTCACACACTTATCCAGTATCTGTCGCAACAATTACGATCTTCGGAAATATGGGCAACTGCGGTGGAAAGGAAGAGATTGTGGTGGCCCAAACAGCCGCCGGGTCAGGAGGCACCAGCGCAACAAACACCGATATCGCACTGGGCGGATTGTTCATACTCATTTTCGCCATACTGTTAGTTTACATCTACAAGAAATGCAGAGGAAGGTTCTACAAGAAGGTGTTGAGGAATGTCGAGGCCAGACAAGCCCAGGCACAAACTCCGATACCGGTGGTCTCTATGCATTGCTGCAACAACCCCAACGCGACACATGGACCCGGGAACGTATAAAAAGTGAGAGTGATAATATGGAAATACGAAAAGTGAAATTAGTGCAATATGTGAAATTCGGACAATTATTATTATTTTATTTTCTTCTTATATTTTTTTTTTAGTTACGTCTTATGTTATACATTTTTTATTGTTTTTTGTGGTGTTAATATCAAAATAAAATAAAAAAGGGGGGGAACTAATGTGGTACATGGTCAATGCACCTAATCTAGGTCAAATTATTGTACGATTATTATATGAAATAAAATTTATTTAGTCATTCACATACGCTCGCTTAAATTGGTCGTTTCATTTATTATATGACTCACTATTTATTCAGCATACCTAATTACACATCAGACACATATACACTTACAGATATAATTTTTTTTTTATAAGCGCTTTCCAAAAAATAATAACAGAAAATGAACAAGTTAATGGTTTAACCATCGCAAATTGCTATCACTATGTAGCAACACACAGAGCAATTATTAAGAATATGAAGCACTACCCTAGAATATTCAGTTATCATATTATCTGTATATATAAAATCCTTGCGTTACTGACTGACTGACAGACAAGCTACAGCCGAAACTATTGGACGCAAGTAGCTGAAATTTGGCATGTATGTTCCTTGGGGATTGTAGTGGTGCACTAAGAAGGGATTTTCCGAAATACCCACGGGATCGGGCAAAACAGGTAAATTAACAAAACGTCCGGCGTAGCTGCTAGCGTCCTCTAGTTTACAGATAAAGCTGTTTCCAATTACGCACAAGTAATTCAGGGAGGTACCTATGTGTGCCGTGCCGCGCCACTAGACCGCGGACAGCGATGGCAGTGGCAGCCTAGAATGTATAAATTAAAACTAAAAGCTAAAATTAACTTTAAAAAATTAGAGGTCGACTGCGTTACTACCGCAGCTTTAGATACTTAATAATAATAATAATAATCTTTATTCAAAAATAATGTTTACAGTGGATGGATACATTAGGTCTGGATAATCTTATAATAATATAATACTTTATAATCTAATAAACAATAAATAGTTAACATATAGGTAGTTTAAAGCCGGTATAGGTTATTTTTACTTTGCTATCTAGGTTTAAAATTAATTGCCTGAACTAGGTTTTTAACCTGTGTTTCAGGCTATTTTGTACTTATGTAATATAATTGTGCAAATAAAACAAATGTGCATACGCTTAAAATTAACATTGACGCAATAATAATTAAAATCGAGGCTATTGAATAGTAGGTGATTGGTAGCGCCATCTACCTTCCTATCTATAACTAATCGCATCAACCTTAATCGTTCCACGCTTGGCCAATGCGAGCGATGCCTTTTGTTTCAATCCCTCTCTATCCCTTCCCTAAGGAGAGGCACGCCTTCCGCGGATTGGTCGCGCCAATCGTCGATGCGAGTGACAGTCCAGAACTTTCAAGAATATTCGATTCGCGATACGCGTCCGCTATACCGCATCACCGCGCCGCTCCCGTATAAGTTATTACCGCTTATAAAACCGCTCGCAAGTGGAAGTGACTGTGTAGTGAAGTGAAATCAAGCAGCTGCATCACGAAACTACCAGGAGACTGCCCTTCGGAAACGAAGAAGATTGCCGTATAAGGTAAGTGCCCTCCATCCTTGAAATATCCTATACTCACTCACAATCACCTCTTCCCGTACCCACTCCTAGGTGGCTAAAACCCGCTATCCCTTGAATACAGTCCATTCCATTAATCCTTCCCAAGTCGCCTATAACCTAATCGGTTTCGGTGTATCGCCGAACCATTTTTTTGGTCCTTCGAGCCGGATTCATTTACGTTTTTATACGTTATATCGCTATACCTAGGCAGTTATAGCACCTAGCTATACTCCTAATATATTTACATAACCGTCACATGGTTATTTCCACCCGCATCAGTAGGTAAACTTTTATGTAGCTACCTACTTATTAAATTATTAATTCTGGAACTATCATAGTTGTCTTATAAATCTCATATTTCAAGCAACTTTTAATTCCACAGCTCTAAAGTGTTGCCTACTTAGCCTACTTAGGTAAAATAATAGGTACATTAGATATTCTTATTTTACCTAAGTAGGCTAAGTAGGCAACACTTTAGAGCTGTAGAATTAAAAGTTGCTTGAAATATGAGATTTATAAGACAACTATAGAAGATATAACGTATAAAAACGTTATATCGCTATACCTAGGCAGTTATAGCACCTAGCTATACTCCTAATATATTTACATAACCGTCACATGGTTATTTCCACCCGCATCAGTAGGTAAACTTTTATGTAGCTACCTACTTATTAAATTATTAATTCTGGAACTATCATAGTTGTCTTATAAATCTCATATTTCAAGCAACTTTTAATTCCACAGCTCTAAAGTGTTGCCTACTTAGCCTACTTAGGTAAAATAATAGGTACATTAGATATTCTTATTTTACCTAAGTAGGCTAAGTAGGCAACACTTTAGAGCTGTAGAATTAAAAGTTGCTTGAAATATGAGATTTATAAGACAACTATAGAAGATATAACGTATAAAAACGTTATATCGCTATACCTAGGCAGATATAGCACCTAGCTATACTCCTAATATATTTACATAACCGTCACATGGTTATTTCCACCCGCATCAGTAGGTAAACTTTTATGTAGCTACCTACTTATTAAATTATTAATTCTGGAACTATCATAGTTGTCTTATAAATCTCATATTTCAAGCAACTTTTAATTCCACAGCTCTAAAGTGTTGCCTACTTAGCCTACTTAGGTAAAAGAATAGGTACATTAGATATTCTTATTTTACCTAAGTAGGCTAAGTAGGCAACACTTTAGAGCTGTAGAATTAAAAGTTGCTTGAAATATGAGATTTATAAGACAACTATAGAAGATATAACGTATAAAAACGTTATATCGCTATACCTAGGCAGTTATAGCACCTAGCTATACTCCTAATATATTCACATAACGGTCACATGGTTATTTCCGCCCACATCAGTAGGTAAACTTTTATGTAGCTACCTACTTATTAAATTATTAATTCTGGAACTATCATAGTTGACTTATAAATCTCATATTTAAAGCAACTTTTAATTCCACAGCTCTAAGGTGTTGCCTACTTAGCCTACTTAGGTAAAATAATAGGTACATTAGATATTCTTATTTTGTGTCGTTCTCATTAGCTTATACTTACGTAAGCATGTCACAACAAAAGAAGTCACGCGTGTCGGAAGACAAAGAGATGACAATCTTAGAAGCAAAACGCAATATTTCTATGAACGCTCAAAAACCGCATCTATGCCTGACAGTAATAGCGAAGCATTTCTCAGTTATTGTATGACAGTAAATAGTATTCGAACAGATTTTCATAAGTTGTTAGACGATTATAACGCAAGATTACTTTCTATCAATCCTGATGAAAAACCGAACTATCAGGCGTATACCTCATTCGAAGATTTTTATTGTATTATTAAGCGTATACAATCGCAATTGGAGGGTAAATGTTCAGCAGAGCCCGTTGCCCGCAAACCGAGATTACCGCCAATCGAGATTATTTTGTTTGACGGAGATATACGAAATTGGCCGTTATTCTATGCGAGTTTTAAGTCTACAGTGCACGATAATGGTTCTCTGACAGATGCTGACAGGTTGTACTATTTAATAGGTAAACTGTCACCGAAAGCCCAGTCCGTATTTGCAGGTGTCACACCCAGTGCTGAGAATTATCAGGTCATATTTCAGTCACTACTTGACAGATATCAGGACACGCGCGTCCTAGCGTCTACCTACTTTGACCAAGCTTTAAATCTCAAACTGTCCGGCAACGCGTCTGTCTCGAATTTCCAGCTGTTCATTGATAACTTCGTAACCGCGGTTAATTCTCTTAGGAATTTAAAATTAGAAGATCTTTCCGACTTTATGTTGCTTCAACTCGCTTTAAAAAAGTTTGACACTGATACAATTCGTGTATTCGAGATGACAGAACGCAATAATAAAATACCTACACTAGATAGTTTTATTTCGTTCATAAAAGATCAGTGTCGAATATTTCATAATACGCAGTCTGGTTCACCTGGCCCGTCTAACACTAACAGCAACAAACAAAGGTTGAATAAATCGCGAAATAGTAATAATAACTCGATCCCTAATCCACAATCTTACGTTACATGTTCGGAATCTAATAGTAATAATTCACAGAAGTGTCTGTGCAGTAATATAGTGCACGACCATTTATATAAGTGTCCCGCCTTCGATAATCAGAATGCAACCGCTCGTTTTAAATGCGTAAAAGATAACAAAGCTTGCATTAATTGCTTAATCATAAAACATAAAACAAGTAATTGTTCTAGTAAGACAAAGTGCCGCTTTTGCAATAAAAACATCATTCATTGCTTCATTTCAATAAAGATAACCCGTTGTCAAGCCAAGCCGCTAACCTTGACACACTTGCCTCACAGATGCAGGCCACGGTGCCCTCCCCCTGCACGCCGCAGGCCGAGGTATCGTTGTGTACGACGTTCATTGCGCGGGCGACGCGCACGCGAGGATGGCACTCGCGCATCTATAATGATCCGCGCAGGGCCAAAGCGCAGTGTATGACGTCTAAGACTGTTCTATTTGCGACAGCGCAAGTTATCGTATATGATGTTAATGGGTCGCCGCACATGGAACGTTGTCTGCTAGATAGCGCATCTCAGACCAATCTAATAACATCGGAATGCTTCAAACGCCTCGGATTATGGAATAACTTTAAAAATACTAACTCAACCGTCAATGGGATAGGCGGATCAGAAAAGCATTGCAGGGGCTCCGTAGATATTAAAATACATTCGCGTTTTGATAGGAATATTAATTTTAACATTTCTTCGCTTATCGTGGAGCGTATCACGGACGCATTGCCGAACGCTAATGTAGACGTAGCATCACTCACTCACCTCGAGTCATTGACGCTAGCCGACGCGGAGTTTGCGAATCCGACAGGCATTGATCTTTTGATCGGAGCTTCAATATTTCCGCACTTGCTACTAACTAACATAGTACTGAGCGATATGATTTACCGCCCGCTATTGAGACGGTACTTGGGTATGTGATTATGGGTACCGTACCTACGTTACATACTTCTCATTGTATTACGTCTTGTTGTTGTTCTGCTCTTCAAGAGATCAAGGTGGGTGCTAAAACTGTGTGTAAGATAAAGCACTAATTAGCTATGCTATGCTATGCTATGCTATGCTACGCCATGCTATGCTACGCTATGCTACGCTATGCTACGCTATGCTACGCTATGCTACGCTATGCTACGCTATGCTACGCTATGCTACGCTATGCTACGCTATGCTACGCTATGCTACGCTATGCTACGCTATGCTACGCTATGCTACGCTATGCTACGCTATGCTACGCTATGCTACGCTATGCTACGCTATGCTACGCTATGCTACGCTATGCTACGCTATGCTACGCTATGCTACGCTATGCAACGCTATGCTACGCTATGCTACGCTATGCTACGCTATGCTACGCTATGCTACGCTATGCTACGCTATGCTACGCTATGCTACGCTATGCTACGCTATGCTACGCTATGCTACGCTATGCTACGCTATGCTACGCTATGCTACGCTATGCTACGCTATGCTATGCTATGCTATGCTACGCTATGCTATGCTAAGCTACGCTACACTATACTATACTACACTTCCGCTTTGTATATGGATGACCTTGCTTGCAGTGTCATATCCGCTCCGCTAGCAATTTCGCTTTGTGAAGAGCTCATTCAGCTTTTCGAGCGAGGCCAGTTTGATCTTGTCAAATGGACAAGCAACTCTAAGGAGGTTCTCGCACGCATACCAGATTCTCATAAAGCTTCTCCAGACATTGAGTTTGAGAAGTCTGTACCGCATAAAGTTCTCGGTTTACGCTGGGACAAATCCTGTGATAGTTTTCGGTTTGACGTCTCACCACCAGATGATAAGTGCACCAAACGCACTATGCTGTCCACAGTGGCTCGACTATGGGACATAATGGGTTTTGTGGCTCCCACAATTTTGTACGCCAAGCTCTTGATCAAAGAGCTTTGGCTATCAAAGTGTGAGTGGGATGAAACACCCCCTGTCCATATTGTCGCCGCTTGGGGCCAGTTTTGTATTGAGCTTACCGCGCTCAATCAAAGCACTATTCCGCGTCATCTTGAGTTGGTAGATGGATGTACCATCAACTTCACAGGTTTCGCTGACGCCAGCGAGCGTGCTTACGGCGGAGTCGTATATCTGCAAGTCCGCGTTGGTTCTAACTACTCGGTGCAGTTAGTTTGTGCCAAGTCTAAGATCTCGCCTGTTAAACCATTTCGGTTGCGAGACTGGAGTTGTGCGCGGCTCTTCTGCTATCTCAGTTGCTCCGCAAGGTTCAAGACACAGTTTTGCCCCACTATTCTATTAATAAATATACGCATTTTCCAACTCCAAGGTAGTGCTCGCTTGGATTCATTCTTCTCCTCATCGCTGGCAGACTTTTGTCGCCAACCGCGTTAGTAAATTGATTGAACTTGTTCCCGCTACTTGTTTCAATCACGTCGCGGGTTATCGTACTCGTCTTCAGGAAGAACGTTCCATAGATCATATTGACGGGAAGTTTATTCCACCAGCATCACCACATTTCGATGGATGTTGGGAAAGCATGGTCAAAGTAATTAAAAACGCATCTCTTCAAGGTTATAGGTCAACAGATCCTCTCTTACGAAGAGCTTTTAACTGTCCTTGCACAAGTCGAGGCACTGATCAACCCGCGTTGTTACCGTGAAAACCGCTAAAAGGAGTTACGTGCGCCCTGTTGCACGTCTCTGTCCGCTTCCAACTCAGTGAGATCTAGCCTGAGGTTGGACCTACCTCTTAGTTTAAGTATTTAGTTAGTAGTTTTCGCTATTATTGCGTTTGTAGTTTTCGCTAAAGTTAATTTAGATTAATTCTATTGTCATATCGCTGTCTTAGCTTATTGATGGGTTATGCGGTAGTACACCCAACATAGCTAAGTTCAATTCTATTTTTTTTTTAAAGGCAACCTTTTAGGGCCGGGGGATATGGTAGCGCCATCTACCTTCCTATCTATAACTAATCGCATCAACGTTAATCGTTCCACGCTTGGCCAATGCGAGCGATGCCTTTTGTTTCTATCCCTCTCTATCCCTTCCCTAAGGAGAGGCACGCCTTCCGCGGATTGGTCGCGCCAATCGTCGACGCGAGTGACAGTCCAGAACTTTCAAGAATATTCGATTCGCGATACGCGTCCGCTATACCGCATCACCGCGCCGCTCCCGTATAAGTTATTACCGCTTATAAAACCGCTCGCAAGTGGAAGTGACTGTGTAGTGAAGTGAAATCAAGCAGCTGCATCACGAAACCACCAGTAGACTGCCCTTCGGAAACGAAGAAGATTGCCGTATAAGGTAAGTGCCCTCCATCCTTGAAATATCCTATACCCACTCACAATCACCTCTTCCCGTATCCACTCCTAGGCGGCTAAAACCCGCTATCCCTTGAATACAATCCATTCCATTAATCCTTCCCAAGTCGCCTATAACCTAATCGGTTTCGGTGTATCGCCGAACCAGTGATTATTTTAAGTACGTGTTGTTTTAGTATGGTGTGCAGTATGAACAATTGACGTACAGTTAGGACATTAGTGGACTGATACAATTCATAGGTAGGAAATATGTAAGGTCGAAACGTCGCCACTTTTAGAATAGCTCTCTTAACGCGTTCTAGTGGCAATAAGATGGTTTTGGATGCCCCTCGCCATGAAGTAATGCAGTCGGCTATAATTGACTGACACAACGACAGGTAGATTTGTTTTATTAATTTAAAATTTGTAGTGCTACGCATTGTTTTGAAAATAAATAATAATTTCCGTACTCTTTTACATAAGAGGTCTATGTGAATGCGGAAATTAAGATTGTTGTCAAGTGTTATTCCAAAGTACTTGATACATTGTGTAGATTTTAAAGTAGGGCAGGAGCATGTAGCGTCAGCAGATGAATGACATTTACTGTCGTGAGCGAATATTGTGTTGTTAGGTGATTCATTAATGTTATTGTTACGTATTGAGAAGTGGATATATTTTGTTTTCTGGGTGTTTAAAGTTAGTATATTGTCAAAAAGCCAGTTATTTACAGTATTGAAACCTAGTTGAGCATGTGTTTATACCTCAGTACGAGTATTTCCTGTGAATAATAGTACCGTATCATCTGCATAAGACACAACGACACCATTATGAAGACTTAGGTTACATAGGTCATTAATATATATTAGGAACAAAGTTACTCCTAAAATGCTCCCTTGAGGCACCCCAAAGGGGGGATTAGGAATATCCACGCTAAGGTTTGTGTCTAGTTTTACATACTGACATCTGTCGCTAAGATAGTCAGTAAGTAGTTGCAATTAGGTGCCTCTTATTCCCACATACTCAAGCTTTCTTAATAGACCTGGAACTAAAACAGAGTCAAAAGATTTGGCAAGGTCTAGGAAGATCCCAATAGTATGCATTCCTTTATCCAGGTTAGCCACAATGTGATCAGTAACCATGTGAACTGCCTGGTTTGTTGATTTTTGCGCTCTAAAACCAAACTGCCTGTCTGAAAGTATATTGTTCGATTCCAGGTATTTCACTAATCGATTATTTATTAGTTTTTCCAAGACTTTAGATAATGCTGGCAAGATTGAAATCGGCCTATAGTTGTTTACACAACTTCTTTCTCCCGTTTTGTATATTGGGATAACTATAGCTTTTTTCAAAGACTTCGGAAATATACCTTCAGACAAACATATATTAAAAATGTGGGTTGGTGGAGGTGCAAGGAAGTGCTTAAATCTTTTGATTATAGAGGTAGAAATGCCATCCCACCCTATTGCTGAAGTATCTCTTAGTCCTGTTATTATTTGAACGACTTCGTCAACGTCAGTATCTAATAAAACAAAAGATTTAAGCGCGGAGTTACATGATTTGTTACAGGTGTCGTGCAATGAGAAGTTTCTTTGGTGCAAGATTCTTTCTCCAAGTGATTTGCCAGCGTTAGTGAAAAACATATTTATTTTGTTAAGTGCTAGTGTGGGATTTGATTCGGATTGAAGTAAATCTAATGATGGTTTTTGGTGGTGATGGTGCATTTTTTTATAAATTTCCATACTAATTTGCTGTTATGCCCCGCCTTTTCTAGTTCAGCTTTGTTGTATTGAATCTTTAAATTTTTTTAGGAGGTTGTTACAAAAATTGCGATATCGCTTGGAAGACATACAGATAATTTCATTATCGGGTGCTTTCTTAGCCTTCGAGTGCAATTTGTCTCTATGTCTTATGCAGCGCAAAAGACCTTGTGTAATCCACGGTTTTGTTATTTTATGTCTGTTAGATAATTTTATAGTAGTAGTATTTTTGTAAATTGCACTTTGTAATTCGTTTATGAGGTAATCGAGTGAAATATTAGGATCAGCACAATAGTAAACGGGGTTAAGATCTATGTTAGGTATATCAATTGCAAGGTGCTCCATGTTTATTTTAGTATAGAATATATATATATATAATAATAGTATAGTAAAAAGATTTTTCCTGCCAAAATATTTAAAATATATTTATTTGCTCGCAAATGTTTGGCAACTGACGCTAATATTCCTGAACAACCCGTACGACGCACCATAAAAGGTTTAAGGTAAAGCAAATATATATGTAGCAGTGCATCGAATGCACTAAAGGTAGATTGATTTTACTTCGAAAACTTTAGAAACTATATAAAATAATTTCTAATGTCAAGTCCCACAGGACCCGGTGAGCAGCGTTGGAGAGCTGAATCTTCGCGCCCGGTGCGTAGCCGTCCTTGGTCGTCGGATGTGTGTGCAATATCTACAACAGCGCACCCCGTGGGCAGCTGACTTGGCAAAATTACTAACTTATACACGACGTAAACATCACATTGATAATATGGCTTATACTAAGTTATATCACGAAAATAATAATTGATTATAATCAAAAATATTGGTACGAAGGTTACATAATGGAACATATATCTTTAAATTTTGCACGATATTACCCTCCGTAAATTACATACTTATCCAAAATGAATAACAAAGGATTTTTACCGTAGATTGTTTGTATATTTTCCACCTGACATATAAAAGCATGGCTGCACAACACGCGATCATGCCTCAGCATTGTGCCGACGATATTTGCGCACAATCATGGTGATTGAACGTCTGAGGATTAATTGAATTTTCATCTGAACGTGTTGTTACCGCAAGCATACGTCGGCCGGTATGTGCCTTTCACGTGTAGTATGAAAGAATATAACGGAGGTAATAGTTATAAAATCATGAGACTATGAAAACCAAGATTGTATCTATTAAACCTGGCTAATTTAATAAAAATAAGTCACTTATCATTGAATGTAACTGGCTATCTCCATTATGTATTTCACTCTTATTTTACGATCTTTATTATAACGCTAGTAGTCAGTGAAATTGACTGTTAGGCTGAAGATTGTGTGTTCAATTACATACGTCACGATGCCGACGCTTCAATTAAACGTTGCTCGTGGATCGCTCCACGTTGAGCGCCAGTCTCGCACTTGACAAGAAATAATAGTAATCTAGATAGGTGCTTTTCCTCAACGAAAATAATGTCACTTACCTTTCCACTTAAGTGCGACAGGTAATAGAATAGGTATGTCTAATTATAAAGATATCTTTGTCAAAGGCAGGCTAAGTATTATCATCATCATCATCATCATACATCTATGTACTGTTCCACTGCTGGGCACGGGCCTCATCTCACTATGAGAAGGGTAAGGCCATAGTCCACCGCGCTGGCCAAGTGCGGGTTGGCAGACTTCACATGTCTTTCGAGAACATTATGAAGAACTCTCGGACATGCAGGTTTCCTCACGATGTTTTCCTTCACCGATAAGCAAGCGATACTTAACAATTTAAAACTGAGTGTTATATTCTGCTCTAATTAAAATGTACCTTACAAGTTACCTATTCTTAGATAAATATGGCGCCTACGCTCATACCGAGCCGTGGTCTACAACATTTTCGAACACACAGCAGACACCGACAACAACGATACTTGTTAGCTTAGTTTCAAACAGTGGCCGTTCCGAAATTTGTAGGTACTTTGACTTCTCGACTGGCTGAAAGGACTTTGGAATTTGCTAAATATTTGCAACAGCATCCGACGTTTGTGCAAACTTAGAGTATGTGTAATAATTTCTGCAGCTTTATTTATTTGATAATATTGAGTACTTGAAACTGAGTAGAGTTAATATAACTATGACAACAGGCAGCACGTGTTTGAAGAGGTTCTTTACTTAATATAAAACTAAATCAATATTTGTTTGTTACATGAACCACCTAGGTGTTTGTCTAATGCACGGAATATTGTTACTTTTTTGAGTTAAGGAAGTCAGACGGCAGTCACTCTGTGGAAAAGCTGACATATTGTCAAATCTGGTTACATTTAAGCGTACCTCGGTATGCAACCCGAAATTATTGGGGATGCATCCAAAGTTAACGATCAATGATAATCAACCTAGATTTATGGAGATTACCACAATAAAAGAAACAAGAAATCAGGCAGGTTTAACATTTTTCCTTCACCGTTTACAAACAATAATTAACTATTTAATAATAGTTAATTATTGTTTGTAAACGGTGATTACTGCAAAATCTTAGCCCTGCGCACCGGTTAGAATAGAACCCGAGACCATCTACGGAGCAGTCAGTTAGTTCAAAAGTCTGTCGCAGCCGCTCTGAAGCTACAAATTTGCTTAGATTCAATTAAATAGATCACTAATTAAAAAGTAAATAGATCACTACTTAAAAATATATAAATGCAACACAAAACTAATTCATTACGTCAATCTGTTGCCAAGTGCAATTAATAAGCACAATGAAGGGCTTCAGCATTTTATAAGCCTTACTACATAATAGCTTATAATTTGTCAAATAAATTATACGAATACAGTACGCATTATAAGTCTTCATAATCCAATAAACATTGTTAATGAACGCCATTAAAAAACAGACGACATTATTCTTATCCCTTAAAGCGTAAGACCTTTATCAAGAATCAAGCGAAGGCACGGCTAAATTTTAAACGAGCTACTCCATCAGCAAAATTAATTTTCACAAAAACAATTTAATTGTCCGCAATAAATTATTTCGCTTCTCTCAGTAATAATGTAATGTGAGCCCGCTTTATAAATAACGGAACTCTTCCCCGCAAGTGTTTATTTGGTTTGGAAAATGCAACAAGACACTTGCGAGTGGGACAGCACCTACTCAGTTCAGCCGTACCATAACGCTCACTGCAATGTAAATTGCTAGAATAATATCTAAATTGAAATATTTTACTTCCAACAGCAAACTACAATCAACTTTAAAAGAAATATGTTAAAGTACACATTACAAAGTTGTGTAACAAATGAAAACGTTACCGTCATATTATTTGATGAGTACGGAATGAGTGTACTAAATAAATTTGCAAGTGGTTAACACCATATAGAAAGGTATGCTTTTAATAGCACTTTCTTGTTTTAAATTAGCAACAGTGGACACAAATCTGTAATGGAGACTCACTAACGAATATTATGCTTTGAAGTGATGTGGGTACGTTTTGTTTAGTACAAACCTGCTAGCGGCTTTATTTTTTGCATAAAATGCAAATGTAATAAATGAAAATGTAAAACATTTTGATCAGCACTTAGTATCACACTTAAATATTCTGCGTTGTAGCTTACTAAGTAAAGGATACAAACAGGCAGAGTGGTTTTATACTCATAAATCGAATCAAATAAATCACTTCAGAAACGCAAAATACTGCGCTTTTCAGACGCACGCCTACTACAAATCTATAACCTACTACTACAAAATTTGAACAGTTAAACAGAGTATCTGCAATGCTCAAAATCACAAACCGACACCAAGTGGTCACTTACAAGATCTTGGCTTACTTAAACGAGATATTCTAATTAATTCTATTGAAAGTCAATAATTATCAACTTACTAATCTAGCATAATGCTCTAATAACCGTATTGTTGCCTAGCTGAAAATTGCAGACATTTTATTCTAATCTTCATAAAAGAAAGTTCAAAAGGTAGTGGTGATATTCTATGATTATTAAACCACAATTAATAAGATTTGTACAAAATTTAGATTTGACAAAATTGGTAACATATTCATCTGTACATACTTTGGCATATTCTGTTTCTATATGGACTAAATGTAATGTATAATGAATTTTGTAACCTGGATCAGGTATTTGGCTAAAGTATTTTGTAATCTTATTTCATTTGCGCTACAATTAACATCAGTCAGTACAGTAACAACTGATAGAGCAAGGAATATGTCAATAAGAAAAATTTCAACACTGCAAAAAAATGTCCGAAGCACAAAGAAAAAGGGTAAACAAAGCGCTCATAGTTCGAGATAGAGGCATTCCGATCATTTGTTTATCAAGCCACAGTCACGTTAAACTAAAACTTCACGCCCTGAAACCATTTCGCAAATAAACAGTCCCCACGAGTTCAACCGAAAAGGCTTTCGCATATAAATCTTCTCGACGAAAGCGACAATACTATGTTTGTTTTATGCCGAGCGGAACATTTACAACATCTCGTAATTACTGTAGTCTTTGCAAGAGAGTGTGAGCCCTTTTTGTAACGCAGTGTTTATCCGTTTACGGTGTCATGGCTTATGACGTATTGCCATAATGCCTAACAATGTTGACAAATCCCAAGATCTCTCGCAGTACGTAGGTACTGCGAGAGATCTTGGGATACCCTGTCCTGTCAAACCGTAGGGTTTGACAGGGCGTAAATGCTAATTGTTGCGGCTGTTCATACGGTTTTAGCTTTTGTGGAATGTGAATATGACTGAAGATGACTGCGTCTATAATGACCCTATCATCGCATTAAAATAGATAGACGTATAGTATGCACGACTAGCAAACTGCTAGTCTATTTTTCTTGCACATTGTAATTATGCTCTACGCTCTACAGCTACCTATCTTTCTATTTAGAAGTTCATTTTAATTATATTGATATATAAATAAAATGTACTAAACTAAAGCATTTTTAGTGTATTTTAGACTTTCGTCCTTCGTCGCAGAACCGACAACAGTTGAGTATATATTTTCTGAAGTGGAAACCGCGTCGTGGCAAATGAAGCTAGGAAGCTAGATATAGTAAAACTATACGCATTATGCTGGCAGTGGCTGGACACTCAGAGCTGGAAATCCAGCTAAGTGGCATATCATTCGAGAGGTCTACATCCAGCACTAGACTTGAATTATTTAAGTATTTTGTCGCTCTAAAACCTTGCTGATTAGTAAAATATCATTCCAAACTATGTCAAAACGACAACAATGTGTCGCAGTAGTGACTAGCAACCGCGTCCAGTTCGTTAGAGCCAGCCGCGGCGCGAAAAATTGGCTTAACTGACTATAGATCCGATTAAAAGATTCTCTTTAAGACTTTCAATCAAAGTTTAGATCTATGCGCCAGTACTGCTATGGCTGCAAATAAAGTTTGACGTATTCTGTTATTCATCTGTAGCTTTAAACTAAGCCTACGTCATGAGGCTTTTGATAAAGATAAGTTATTTTTACAGTTAATATCACTAATAAGATTTCATGACATTCACAGATAGGCCTGAATCCCCATCCAATAAAGTGCATTTTTACCAAATTTGATAATACATATCGAATGTAGCCGGGAGCACTTAAACTATACACTTATACTCAGGTCTGTTGTTTGCACAATAAATCAGTTTTAAAAATATTTCATTTCGGTGTTGCCATGTCATCGCTCTCACACCTTCATCCAATTATTGGAATAACATATTTTTTACAGTTTTGCCGTATTATTCTGGTTTTCATTCGATATAAATTGTCAAAATGTGTGAAATTCCGGGAAACTGTGAACCCGATAAGTACACTGTGGGTTCCGCAGAAACTATTGTGTAAAATGTTCTCTACATCTGTATGCCACGATTTTTTTTTAAGACAGCTAGGTGCATACTACATAATTATGTATGTGATATTAAACGGCTTTTTCAGTTCTATTGTGTAGTACCTAAGACCTCTTCATACTAATTAATTCTAACGCAATCGCACGTAGGTGCCTCTTAGATTATGTTTGTTTTTCGTGTGTGGCCATTTCTAGTGTTGGGGTTTTCAGACCGCCCGAAGCCCTCCAACATGGCCTAACGATTCTTATACTGAGGCAAGAACCGGGACCGACAGATTTACGTGACCTCCGAAGCACGGTAGCGCTCAGGTGTAAATGCCACACGTGGTCACCCATCCAAGTGGCTAACTGTGCAAGCGTTGCTTATCTTTACCGATCTGTTACGAACGGCAAGCCAAGTCTCGCTATAAATGCTACAAGATTATAATGTTGATATATCAATTTACTAGTGGAGGCAGCTATACCGGCACGTTTTATTTTAATTTCCCGATCCCGTTTGAATATCAGGTAATCTCTTCTACCCTTTCGGTCTCCAAGGAACATATATGCCAAAGGACAATGGCAGATCTCCATACATCAAAATGTCTGAAATTAAATTGAAGCGAACAGTAATAAAAAAAATATCTAAAAATTTGGCGTAAGTAACAGAGTCTATAAATGATTCTATTTTCACTCAGGAAAGGTGGAAAAAGAAGATATCGGTGTTTGAATTTTTAGTTAAGAATGAACAATGTAGGTAAAAGAAAAGATATAGTATGAAAGTTAAGCAATGTAGGTAGGTACGTTTGAATTATCAAATGACATTTGTCAGATTGACATCAAAACGCGGAAGTATTTTGTAGCATCCAACTGTCACAGCCAAAAACAAAAGCAGAGCTGTACATTTTAAATCGATTTTATGTAAAATCGATACAACTTTAAAACGATGCTGTGACGTTTTTATTTGATTTAAACGTTGTTTTGCTTCAAAAATATTAGCTTATTGATATAATGTTGATTAAATATTAAATAACTGCATTTTAAACCAAACCAACTCTATAAATGTCGATCGTATCGATTACTTATTTAATAATCGATAGGGATATAGCACTCACGTCTATTCCTGTCACACCATTGTCTATGGCAACAATAAAAAAATAAAGTAATAGTGTAATCAATTGGAATGCTTTTTATCATCATAAAATACTCCAGCTTTAACGAGACAAAGTGAAAATATTAAAAATCGTAGAAAAAAAACAATTTGTTTTGTTCATATGAAGTTTAAGGTTGCCACAACAAACCCAGACCAAATTCTGCCATTGTTCTTTCATCTTGTTGCGCCCAATAGTTTCGAATGTGCGTTGTCTGTCAGTCAGTAACTAAAGAATTTCATATATTTTTTTTATAGACTCACGCCTTTATCCCCGAAGGGGTAGACAGAGGTGTAACATTACACCCACATTTCGCCATGAATTTTTCGGTCTCACATAATAGGGGGCGAGCCTATAGCCATTACCACGCACATCACCAGACTCCGGGCTGCTACTGAGAATTCGGAAAAACCCAGTCGGTAACACTTTTGCTCGATCCGGGAATCGAACCCGGGACCTCCACTCAGCAGTCACATAAGCTATCCACTGGACCACGGAGATATACAAATTTTTCAGAAAATTAGAAAACTATAATTATTAAAGCTTACTGTAAACTATTGTATGAATATACGTAGTAATGGCATATAATTCCCTTTAATATAGTTCCTAGCAATTAACACAGCAATACCAGAAATATTCCCACCAAACATTTGAAAGAAACATCAATCTCCATTCTAAAACTGAGTTATTATCCCTATAAAGATAATTTTCGTTTTAGTAAAAGTGGTAATGAGCGGGCGGCATGCAACGTGGGTTTAAATTGGCAGCGAAACAAGATAGCTTAGCTTATTTGTTACTGATAAGCTCATACATACATAGAGTTATAAAACCGTAGTGATAGATATGTCTATTACGATACAAACATACAGCACTGAAACTTCTGTTCTGTAAAATCTTTCAAATTGTCAGGTTCCTATTAGGGAAGTTTCCTGCAAGTGAAATAAATTGTACAAGTATTTTATCTAGTGAATCATGTCAAAATAATAGTAGTTTCTTTCATCAATTAATGTTATAAGTTTATTTAACATTTTTTATCGTCAATTTAGTGATAATAAGTATTCTACTTGACAGCAAAACACTATGACGTCACTACGTCATATTTCATGCAATACCCTTGGCAAACGTCGTTTTTGAAATTTCATTAAAAGTGCTTGATTTGACTAGATGGAAACAACCCTATTAGAAAGCGGACCACTAGCTCCAAGGCAATAAATAGTGTTGAGTGCACTCGGCATAACGCTAAGGCTATGATGGTGGTGATGGTTAATTTTTTTAATGCACTGAAACAACAACGACGTCTGGCCTGTTATTACAAACAGTTAATAAATATTTATTTATTTATTTATTCATAACAATTTTTACATTGTGTTGAATTTTTAAAAGTACATTAAATTAACAATAAAATAAAATAATAGAATAAGATATACAAATCAATACAATCAATAACATATACAATAAATTAATAAAACAGATCAATAATAAGTCAATCAATCATTAAAAAAAAATGTCAAAGAATAGCAAATCAAACAATGAAATAATAAAATTACAAATGACAATTGAAAATTAAAAAAATTGAAATAATTATAAATCAAATTGAATAAATAAACGAATACAACATATTTAAAACAATGCAATAATATTTGTAATAATGTCTTGAATCAAAAAGCTAAGAATGTCTCCAACAATAAAGAATGCAACTAATATAATAATAAGTAACATTAACTTCTTATTAGGGTTCCGAACCTAAAAGGTAAAAAACGGAACCCTATTACTAAGCCTCCGCTGTCTGTCTGTCTGTCTGTCTGTCTGTCTGTCTGTCTGTCTGTCTGTCTGTCTGTCACCAGGCTGTATCTC
This sequence comes from Euclidia mi, assembly GCA_944739405.2. Lineage (NCBI taxonomy): Eukaryota > Metazoa > Arthropoda > Insecta > Lepidoptera > Erebidae > Euclidia > Euclidia mi. Next base: position 14,285,097 of record OX123184.2, on the reverse strand, counting down.
ATAAACCATGATAGCTAGAAAGCTGCACAAATTATGTATTTCGGTTGCCGCTATAACAACAAATACTAAAAATAAAAAAAATGAAAATATTAAGGGGGGGTCCCATACAAAAAACGTGTTTTTTTTCGTATTTTTTGCTCAAAATTACTAACTGTAACAGGTAGACGCTTTAAATTTTCACAGAATATGTAGTTGTATATTACCTTTCAAAATAAATAATTAAATTTAAAAAAAGTAAATAATAAAGGGGGGCTCCCATACAACAAACGTAATTTTTAAGCAATTTGTTACTCGATCTTAATAAACAGGTAGAAACTTATAAAGTACTTAAGTATACATACAACGAACGTGATTTTCTTTTATAGATGATGGCACGGAACCCTTCGTGCGCGAGTCCGACTCGCACTTGCCCAATTTTTAATTTAGGTATGTAAGTTATATTTGAAATTTAAATGTCATTGATAGAGTAATAACAGCCTTCCAGTAAAAGCGCTTTAATTTAGTTTTGAAGTCTGTTTTGTAAAGTGATAATTTTATATCATCGGGAAGTTTATTAAAGATTTTCACTGACATGTGGGCGGTACCGTGTTTGACTGTGTTTAGGTTAGGAATATTAATTTGTTTGAAATCTTTTCTTCTTGCACTCTCTCTAAGCTTTCTTTCCTCTTCAGTCTCATATTGATGAACATATTTTGAGAAGTGTGTCAAGAGCACCAATATGTATAAGGAAGGTACAGTGAGAATATTCAAATCCACATAATGCGTTTTACAAGATTCCTGCTGACGAATACAAACCATGGTACGAATGGCTCTTTTTTGTAACACAAATGCTTTTTGTATATTATATTCGTAGCTACCTCCCCAGCATAAGATACTGTATCGCAACCTTGACTCAATCAACGCGTAATAGACTTTTTTCAATTGTGCTATGTCAATGTCATTTCGGAGGCTTCTAAGTACGTAACTTGCTGAGCTTATGCTTTTTTCTATGCTTTCAAGTTCAAATAGGAATCAACATGTACCCCCAAAAACTTTACCCTTTCCACCATACTGACATTGACTCCTTCTAAGGCACAATTTAGCTGGGTCCTAGATTTAGAAGTGGTACGAAATAACATTAAATTCGTCTTACTAACATTTAATTTAAGTCCGTTAATAGTAAACCAGTTCTGAAACACTTCCAAAGCCTCAGATACGTGCTGATTAAGAGTTTGGATGTTATCAGCTGAAATTATAGCATTAGTATCATCTGCAAATACTACCAACTTTGCGCGTTCTCCTAAACTGTTTTCTATATAATCTATTACATCGTTAATAAAAATGTTAAAGAGAATTGGACCCAATATTGATCCCTGAGGAACTCCTATCCTAGTGTTTTCAAATTAAGACCTAAACGTCTGGTGATATAACGCATTTGTATTTAATTTGCTGTCATTATTGTTATTTCCAGCGTGTGTCAAATGTTTTACTTCGACGTACATTTTCCTATTTCTTAGGTAGGATTTAAGAAGTTCAATAGCCTTGCCTCTCACTTCATAATGCTCAAGCTTTTTCAACAAAAGGTCGTGGTTTATTGAGTCAAAAGCGGAACTTAGATCTAAGAAGAGACCAGCTACCATTTGTTTTGAATTTAGTTTGCTTTTGACCTCCGTTACTAGCGTATCTATCGCGTCTTGGGTTCCTACTCTAGATTGATAACCAAACTGTTTATAATTTATTATGTTATTTCTGTTACAATGTCCAATTAGTCTAGTTTTTATTAACTTTTCGAAAATCTTCGATAAGGTTGGCAAGAGAGATATGGGTATGTACATTTTAGGATCCTGCGTTGAGCCTTTTTTGTGGACTGGTATCACTTTGGCTATTTTCAGTTGATCTGGAAAGATGCCGTCACATATGCAATTATTATAAAAGCATTTTAGAGGGTCTGCTAAATGTCTATATTATCTTTAAATATCATTATGGGTAATTCATCATAACCACACGATAACTTATTTTCCATTTTATTTATAAGCGTAATAATCTCTTTAGCTGTGACAGGCTGCCAAGTAATCTCCCCATCTACTCTATCTATATTTTGCTGTAAGATTTCTTTGGCAGATATATTTGCCGTACGCTTTGTGATATTAATATTGGAAATTGACGCAAATTGTTTTGCAAAGACATTTGCAATTTCAACTGGTTCTGTAACTAGTTTGTCATCTACTCTTAACACAATTTTTTGTTGATATTTTTTTGTTATGTTTCTATGTTTGTTTATGATTTTCCATATATCTCTGGAAATGTTCTTAAAATAAGATATTTGTGTCTGCACTGCATTTTTTTTATTTTTTTAGTATTTTTCTGTATATACTTACATATTTATTTCTGTAATTTACAACACCTACATTAAGGTTAGCATGTTTGCTTACAGCTAAAAATCGTTTCATTTTACTCGATACTTTGATACCCCGAGTAACCCATGCTAAAGAAGAGCGTTCTGAATTTAACTTGATGGTTTTGCTTTTAAATGCATCCTTAAATGTTTCGCTAAGCTTTTTAACAAACATGTTGACGCCTAGAAAGCTCCATTCTTGTTGTAAAAGTAACAATCTAAAATAAGTTTTATTATATACATTAAATAATCTCTTTTTGACATATATGGCAGTGTTTTTATGTTTGGTATTTTGATTACTTGTCATATCTAAGAAGCATAGCAGGCCTGCATGCCCATCCGCTAGACCATTATGGTCCACATTACAGTATAGTATGTTGTCATTTGTAATGTTCGAAGATATATTGTCTATGCACGATTCTGAGTAATTCCTTATAAATGTTATAGTATTTACAAGAGCTTTAAAGTTATAGCAAGATATTAAATAAACAAATTCGTGTGTTTTTTTGCTTCCGCTCTAAGCTTTTTCCCGTCATTTCTTTTTTCCCAAGGAAACTGCTAATAGCCCTGATGGCGTTTACAGGACAAATGGCTAAAGGGGACTGGGAGGGAAAAACGGATGCAAAAACTGAAGGAGCCCAATGGAATGGCGAATTATGGCGGCAGAGTTGTATTTGTACGGATCTACGAATTAAAAGAAAACACAACGTTCAGCTGTTGTCAGCTGTGTACAATGGCAGGAAATTAATATTTGTGCAATTTACTTTACATGACCAAATCCTAGTTGTTTTAAAAAAAAATCGGGCAAGTGCGAGTCTGACTCGCGCACCGAGGGTTCCGTACGCATTTTACCTTATTTGAGGTTGGTGCTAATTACGCTAGTCTTCTAAATCTGAGGGTCTAGTACCAGTGTACACTCAATCGTCACGGTGGACGATAGCCTAGACGACGGGAACAATTTCCATACATTTTCTAAATGCGCCCCCTAGCGGTCTCTATCGATCGCTTCTCTCCATTAGGGGCGCTTTAACAAGTACGAAAATTAACCTTAATTTTCAACTTTTTTAAATTTTCAGAATTTTTCCTTTATTTGTGCTGTAGGACCCTGCTTTTGGCCAAATTTCGTGATTCTAGTTTCACGGGAACTACCATATAGGTTTTCGACCCAAAACCTATAGGGTACTTACGGTTGACCTAGAATTGTCAATTTTTGTCAAAACCAAGGTCTTACAGCACAAGTAAAGGAAAAATTCCGAAAATTAAAAAAAGTTGAAAATTAAGGTTAATTTTGGTGCTTACAAGTTTTCGCAAAAATCTAATTTTGACCATATCTTTTTCTCGGGTCGACCCAGGACCCTGATTTTTACACACCTAATAGGAACCATAGGCCTCAGTCTCTGGTATAAATTTCAATTTGCTAGGTCCACCCGTTCCTGAGAAAATCGGTGGTGACACACGGACAGACAGACAGACAGACAGACAGACAGACAGACAGACAGACGGACAAGAAAGTGATCTTATAAGGGTTCCTTTTTTACCTTGTGAGGTACGGAACCCTAAAAAGTAAGTATTTCTTGGAAATTTAGCGTTTATTATATTCAGTTACTTGGTTTGATTTTTACTATGTCTAAAATTTGCAGATTTAGTTTCAGTATTCCTGGTCGTTGAAACTTTTTAGGTTTCTTAGCTTAGAAACTGCCCTTGATAGCAAATAATTTAACTAAACGAATATCTGGTTACGAAGTAGTATATGTATAGTAAGCAACGCTATAATTATCGTCATTTAAATAATGAGCAAAATGGGCAAGACAAATCCATGATGCCATAAAAAGGTTGCTACGACTTGAAGACAAAAATCGTTACTTTCACAGATCTACAAAATATTAAAATCGATAACAGTAAACTAGATAGTCTAAGATCTTAAAAAATATAATTACTAAATTAGTGCTGTGAAAATTTTGTGTAACTAACCACTTTTCTAAAGTTTTACCAACTTAGATATTATTCTTCAGTGAAATGAATAGGTTCAGGAAAACTTTCTCAAAAATATTTAGATTTGTAATTGTGAAGTTTAGAAATTATACAATAACAGATAAGATTAAAATAGGTAAGAAGGTAAACTTGAATTTCTTCCTTGAAGTAAGGTAGTTACTTTGAGGGTTTGTAAGGGTTTATCGTGGACATTTATTCGCGTATACAACGAGGTAAACAAAACTAGGCAAGTACTAAAAGCCTTCTGGCTAAATACAAACACCCAAAATACAAATTATAAATAAACTTTCTGCATTTTTGGCCGTAAATTCCACTGGGTAATAATAATTTGGTGCATATTTCGAGGCGGTGTTGCCAGTACATAAACATTATTTTTGCTGCATTGTAACTGTAAGATCTTCGATATGATAAGGCGTGGCGCTAAAAGCACAATAGGACGAACTATGGGCTCTTTCGTGATCAGTATAAACTAGTGTTTGTTGTAAGGAACGAACCTGTTATAAGATTTTTATTGGCTGAAAATGCAGGTTGCTTATCTTTGTACGATACGGAACGGAGCTCAAGCAAAAAAAGGAAATTAGCAACTGCATAACTGAGTTATAAAGGTGTAACTATACACGAAGAGAAAGACCTCGATGCATTTCGTCTGAGCTTTACAAACAGTTCTGAGGCCCATTTCTTTAAGAAGTATGAAAATAAAAATATGGCATACAATTTTCTTTTAAATGAAAATGTTAAAACTTATTGCTTTTCAGGATAAGGCGCAGCAAAGCTCTATCTGCTATCTCCAAAATATCTGGTCACAGAGCGCAACCGGTACGGAAATATTTTAAGGATTCCTAGAGGAACCAAAGTAAAGTGCCTGCCGTAATAGGAATTTGCTACCAATAGGCACGTTCAGCGATTTAATCCTGTTAAACCAAGCTTTCAAATGTCTGTATTATGGTCGTTAGAAGTAGAGCTTTTCAGGTTTACCTGCACCAGATAGTTATTGCTGCTGACATCCGGGTTGTCACGTCAGCACACAGCTGAAGACCCGCGTCAGACTCGCTGGCCTGACAGTAGTGCTGGGTTAAGACACCTGTTTGTTGCAACAAAGAGACACCATTTTAATTGTGTTTATTAAAAACTAAGTTTATTTGCTTCTAGGTGCAGTATTAAGTTATTTTTTGACTGCCTCCGTGGTCCAGTGGATAGCGTATTCGACTGCTGATCGGAGGTCTCGGGTCGAGCAAAAGTGTTACTGGGTTTTCCGAATTCTCAGTAGCAGCACGGATTCTGGTGATGTGCCCGGTAGCGGCAATAGGCTCGCCCCCTATTACGTGGGACCTAAAAATTCATGGCGAAATGTAGGTGTAAAATTACACCTCTGCCTACCCCTTAGGGGATACAGGCGTGAGTCTATGAAACATTTTTTTTTCTTGCCATTAAATTCTTTATCTGCAAGTAGATTCACGTTAACATTTTAAGTGGTATTCCCAAGAAATCTATTAGTCTTACATCTATATTTTCATACTTCATGACATAACGTACGTATTTATAAATATCTATTGTAGTTAAGAAAAACGTATATAAGAAGCAGAAGTATATCGACCGCTTATCTGCCTTAAGACATCGAGCCGACGGTGATTAATGTTTTAGCCTCATCCAACTTCAAAAGCGCGTTTGTTTAAGCACTACTCACTTGGAGAATAGATTTTCTAACTTTTCGACATTTTGTATTGAGTCAATGGGTCTTTCTATTCAGCTTGTATTTTGAAAGTGTAGCTTGGAGCAGACTGACTAATTTATTATCATGTTGGAGTATTATTGTAGCACTAGAGGCAATTTCTGATTGCGACCGCTGATAAAAAAAATTGGAGCCACGAGTACCTATGTATGTCTAACTAAGGATAGTTAAAGGCTAAATCTGAATACTTTAGCATGGGGACTGTCAGACTCTTACTGACTAAAAACCAACCCGTGTTCCTCATGTACCCGTGTGTCGGAGGGTCGGGTATCGCTGAAGCATGCCTCGCTACCCCCCGACGGGTATTGGCCCGCCAGATGGTCAGGCGGATAGGGAGGACGGCAACGCAACACCGCATCTCCTCTTCCTCTGCGGCCCCACCGCGACGCAACGATGGTGCACCCCCATTTGATCGCGGGAGATAGGGCGCGCGGCAACGCAAAACCGACACGCCTCTCCTCCCGCGACCACACCCGACTGCGAGGGACAGAAGAACTGTCCCTCGCACCCGCCCCGGAGCGTCCCCTCCTGGATCCCTCTTAGCTTCACCGCGGGTGACCAATCCACGGTTACTAAGCCCCCCCACCACGACAAGGTGGAGATCCCACGGGGGGGGGGGGGACTTACCTAACTAGTCCTGATTTTAGTCATTACCAAAGATCGGAATCAGACAGCTAACATTGTCAAAAGTATGGATTTGCCTAATTTTTTAATGTGTTTCCAGAACTAGATTCTGGAAAATTTCGGATTTTTTATGAAGGTGCTTTAAACTGTTGAAAAAACCATATTAAAAATCCAAAATTTACTGGAATCTAGTTCCGGAAACACACTTAAAAATACGGCATATCCATACTTTTGACAATGCTAGCTCTCTTAATTCCGATCACTAGTCATTACCTACCTACATGAGAAAAAGCGACATTATGAATTCGACATTAATATTATTATATTATCCTTATCGTTACTGCTAGATTCGAAGATAGGTCTTACCTTACATTTTTTAACCACTTATTACAATTTTAATATTCATCGTTCTTAATTTAATTTGCTTTGAACGGAAACATAAATAATCCATTTTACATCCGAACGATTTAAATCACGGTAGTGTATCATAAAACAATATACCGTAAAGGCATTAAAAAAATGAAAAATCTCGCTATTGTCATAACAATATAATATATTACGATTAGAAACCAATAATCCATATTTCAAACCCAAACATAACATACATAACGAAGTCAGTGAACCCACAAAAATGGGGTGTAAAGTGAAAAAGAAGAACGGATATTATTTGATCGTACGATATATCACGAGAATGGGACTGGTAGGGGGAGACAGGGGATGGAAAACAAACTCACTTCCAATATCCAATGAAAAATCAATCCATCAAATCCAATAAAAAATCTAGAGCAAGTTATTATTACGTTATAGATAGCTGTCGGGGGACGATTTGTGGTATGCGATAGTTCCATCGACAATACGCGTTAACTTTTATTTGATATTTCACCCTTTAATGCTATAACTTTTTATGTGTTTAGTTTTCTTTGGCCGTAATTACGTTGGTTAACAAATACCAATGAGATTTTATTGCCTTAACTTGATCGAAAAATTAACTTCTTCACGAAGAAATGTTTGGATAATTTGTCAAAATATTTGTGGAAACTATACCTATTTGTTATTATTTTTTCATCATCTTACGCGAAATTCGAATTACAACCCAGGTTCCGCTTACGCATCTAACCTGATTTCATTGAACATTAGCTTTTAAACAGAGCGACTACCTGTCTGACCTCCACAACCCAAAGTGATAGCGTTATTTCGTGGTTTAGACGAGTATCAGTTTATTTGAGTGTACTGACCGCCCTATAACGTTTGTCAAAGATCTTAGTGACAACCAAAACCGTCAGCTTAATGTGCTCTCTGAGGCTCCTCTTGAAAAAGCCTTATTTGGTGTGCCGCAAGGCAGGATCCTTCATCATCATCAGCCCTTTATATTGTCCCACTGCTGGGCACGGGCCTCTTCTCACTTTGAGAAGGGTAAGGCCATAGTCCACCACGCTGGCCAAGTGCGGGTTGGCAGACTTCACATGTCTTTCGAGAACATTATGGAGAACCCTCAGACATGCAGGTTTCCTCACGATGTTTTCCTTCATCGTTTAGCAAGCGATAATTAACAATTTAATACGCACATAACTCCGAAAAGTCATTGGTGCGCGCCGTGGATTCGAACCCGGACCCTCTGTGTAGCAGTCTGTCGGTATCTCCACTAGGCTATCGCTGCTTCGCAGGATCCTTGCTCTGCTTCTATTCTTAGTGTACATAAATGAACTGGCGATTGTAACACAATTTATATAAGTACGGTCGTCAACGACAACCTCTTATTTTAAGCCGAAATGTTTTCTTTGGTTTCTGGTTGGATTAATTATAGTTATTATAATAAGAGAAATTGTATACTTAATGATGATTAATAAATGATTATTCTTATTATTTAAAAAATGTTTCTAGAACTAAATGTCCTCTTAAAACTTACTTACTATCTTCATTCTGGAGCTATTCCTATTTGTGAAAAGTATTTTTCAATATTTTTACTAGAAATCTCCATTAAAATTAAATATACGTAGTAAATCATCTTGCGTTCCGTTGGAACCCGGGGTCCGCATTCTCGTCAACCCGAATTTGACTGAAAACAAGCTTTTCCACAGAGCGACTGCCTGCCTGTCCTCTGCAACCCAAAGCGATAGCCATATTCCATCGTTAAGACTAGTGTCAGTTTTATTCACAGGTTCTGACCGCCCTATAATGTTTGTCAAAGATCTTCACGATAGCTAGGACCGACGGCTTAACGTGCTCTCTGAGGCACGGGGCAAGCGATTACTTACAATTCAATTCGCACATCACTCCGAAAAGTCATTGGTGCGCACTGACTTTTCGGCGTGGATTCGAGTCCGATACTCTCTGCCTGGCAGTCTATTGGTATTCCACTATTTGTGTGTATTTTGTCTTTTGGCGCACGTACACCGCGATGTTCTCCACCTTAGTGGTGTAGTGCAGGCGAGACACATAGACAGGTGTGTTCGGTGCAGCGGCCCGCAGATTCGCACCCGACTGTACAGGGGCCGTCCCGCAGCAGTTCTTGTTGGTTTTCTGATGACGCTTTCTCCTTTGCACCGTCATAAAACCATCATCAGCTTTCTCGTCGCGGTTTGTTGCCTTCTCCGGCATGGACTTCAGTGTGGATGCAATGGGGGTACTCGCAGTAACTTGCTGAACCTCTATTCGCTTATTACGCGCAGCGATATCCGGAGGAGCTACGGAGACGGGGGCAGGGCTGCGGGCGTTCGTGTAGCGCATTCAGCAGTCACAACATTTCGTGGCGACAAAACTGCTGACGCCAAATTGCGACTGATGTGTTGACGCATGCACCTCGGCGCGTGTTGATGTTACTGCGCGCGTGATCCAGTTAAATCGACAACCACGACGACGACCTACACAAGGTCATCCACTTCCGTGCGCAAGAGTGCAACGGTTTCCTCGGATGCCTGTAGTTTCTTGTGTACATCCGATAAACTTGCCTTCAGAAAAACGATGTCCTTCAAAAGGCTTGTGACATTGACGTGGTCTAAAGTGACGGGAGGCAACTTGTTCAAGTCCCCCGCCACAAACATCTTCACCCACAATAAGAATTGCTCAGTTGTGCCCTTTCAGGTTATGGTACTTTTGTTCATTGTGGTTGTAAAATTATACATAAAATATTAGCAGATAGGCCTTTTTCTCCTGATTCCAAATATAAATTTTCAGATTCCAATATGGCAGACGAACTACAAAAAATAGTTTGATTTATTTAACCATGGCGCTCGCTGACAAAAAATCTCAAGCAATCTCAGCTGAAAAATCTCTCATTAGATTGTTTCAGTTACACGATGCGAGAGGTACACTTAAGGCTGCTACACACAGTGCCGCCGGCTTTTGGCGGGCGTCTGTGCGGCCGGCATCGGCCGCAGAAAGCCGCGCATTGTTCCAGTTGCGACAGTTGTGTAGAACGCTAGTGAGGTGACACTGTGATTGGTTATCGACTACGATGAATAACGAAGTCGTCAACATTGCCATAGCCGCTGCCTAAATATATATGCTTAAATATATTTCGGATTTCATTTTATTATGTAAAAAAATCAAAAGAAGAAGAACACAGACTTCAGATTGATTGTCAGAATCAGTGTCTTCAGAATGACATTCAGACAAAAAAACATACAAAGAACTATACAAACATACAATTAACAGACACAAAATTCATACCAATTTCTGTTTCGTGTAGGGATCGAATCCATAACACTCGGCGCAACGTCAGGCGGTCGCTTATATGCAACTTGGAATCAATTTGATCATAAGCATGGACATCTACGATTTTTCCCCATCACAATTGATTTATTTTATGGCAGAATTAAATGCGAGTTTCTTAGTACGCAACAATCCTTTTCAGCTTCAAGTTTAATAAACAAAATTTTACTTATTAGTTCCAAACAGAAACATACTGCTTGGACCAGCCATGCCGCCGGCACTGTGTGTAGTAGCCTTTACTGTGACTCCATAGGTGATTTTGAAATTCATTGTGAAAAAGGTTTCAATTTAAATGATAATTATATAATTTTAAACGTGCGTATTGTATTGTTATTATTTATTGGAAAGGACATGTAAAGTCTGCCAACCCGCACTTGGCCAGCGTGATGGATTAACGCCCTAATCTTCTCATAGTAGAGTTGAGAAGAGGCCCGTTCACAGCAGTGGGACAGTTTATATATAGGGCTAATGATCTCAGAGGTTCCACTGACGAAGATGAGTGCCGCAGGCAAAAGCTAGTATTCATATCAACCTATGCTTTCAAAAGATGTCCTTTGCTGTCCTTAAGAAATCCAATACAGAAATACATCGTTGTAATCGAAAGTACATTACGCTCATGGTTAATCTGCAAAATTAAGTAGCTCCGTACATAAGCCGCGGCCTTCCACCGCGGGGGACTCCTTATAAAGTCGCGTAATAGATGTTTTAACCCAAAAACGATAAAGAGCTCTCATTTGCATACGAACTTCGTTAACTTTAATTACTGAACCCTACGGACATACTTATAATATCTTTGTTACGACGGGCTTACACTAATGGTGTGTACACACAAGTTATGTTGAACCGGCAAGTTTTGCGACGTGGTAACTTACAGCACCTTTATATTTTGACTAGAGGATACCCGCAGCTACGCCCGAACATATTTTTTTTATTTAACTGTGTCGTCTCACTCCCGTTCTGATTTCAGATAATCCTTTCTTAGTGCACTCCTATAATCCTCAAGGTATATGTACATGCCTCAGTTTTTTGCGCCCAATAATTTTGGCTGTGCGTTGTCTGTCTGTCAGGCAGTACCGGAAGAACTTAATATATGCATATAGATAAACATACTTAACTTGTGATGTTCGTAATTCGTAATAGCTAGGTAATGTTATTCAACACTTGCATCCTTTTCTCACACGCATGAATTGTGGGGCCATGCTGGAGCACTTCAGGCTGCTTGTAAACTCTTATACCAGATAAACAGAAAAAGAAAAGCATTTTTTGCCATGTAAACGTTATTCATTGACTGCAACGGTCGAAACAAATGGTCAATACGAGGTATTTATAGCCTTAAAACAAATGCCATTTAAACCGATAAATATTTAGAGCCTAATGTTTACAAGTTATATTTCATTTTCAGTTTGTTGAATTTCATTTAAAATTGGTTATACATTATCCGACTAAAACTCACTGCAAGGAGAATACAACTAATGTCAACAAAAAGAGAATTTGAGTTATCTACGCTGTGCAACTTACAGTATTCCGTTTTCAATGTTGAAAGTTACTGTCGAAAGTCACTGAAATCGTATCGTTAGTGTATATGCAGCTTTAGAGGCAACATAGGGGTAGAAAACGCACCGTCTCCTTTTAAACAGTTAAGTTGAAAAGAGAGGGAGCTATCAGAAGATATAGGCGGAGTAAACTTAAATAAGCAATTATCTTCTATAAAGTAAAAGCTATGTATAGTTTATTTGTATCGTTTAGGACCGAGTAAAGATGTTTACTCTTGTAAAATATTATAAGGAGTGGTATAAGAGACCGTCACGCAAAAATGTTGTGTACAATTATTTAGGCTTAGTATGTGTACGAATTAAGCGTTAAATTTTATACAAAGCTTTTACGGTCGTGGTGTTTATTTATTGTTAAGCGTAAATTAAGGTTGTAATAATGACTTTGAAGACTGCACTGATGATTGTTAAATTAGATTAATGGCTCTTTGCTTTTTCATCAATCAATGTTGTTTTGTAACTGTAAGTTGTCCTAGGAATATGAATTTAAAATATTTTGCATTTTTTATGTTTTCCGGCGTATCCTCTAGAATGGCTGAACCGATTTTAACAGGACTTTCACTGGAAGATGGAGGACTTCGAAGAGCTACATAAGTCACCTGGTCGTGCTTTTGTCGAGATACCGAAAATTACCAGGGCGACCGCGGGAACATATATGGGAGAGGAACAGTGGCGATAGCCTAGTGGAGAGTCCGGCAGACTGCTAAGCAGAGGGTCTCGGGTGCGTATCCACAGTGCGCACCAATGACATTTATAAGCTACGTACGTATTAAATTGTTAATTATCGCTTGTTAAACGGTGAAGGAAAACATCGTGATGAAACCTGAACCCTGATCTTTGACAGTTAGTAGTCAAACGCACAAAACGAGGTAAACCTCTACAGAATTTCACCAAGTGACGTCAAATGACAGTCATCTCCTTTTTGAGACAAATGGCGGCCATTATTTTTGGCTAGCCCACGTCACTTTTTCGACTAGCAGTTCCTTGAGTCGTGAGGGAAAACTATACCATGTTTCGTATATTAGTGGCGTCGACGGTAAAAGGTTTTTGTCTATGTGTCACTCAGTTTTTGAAGGAAAGAAATGTGAATCGGCTAGACGGGTTGCACGTTTCGCCATTCTGCCTCACCCGGGAACAGGCAGAGATATTAGATGTCAACGTTTGTTTTCACTACTGTGGTAATGGAAATATGATTGTTTGCGCTGCTTGTTTGCTTAGTTATTTGATTTGGGCTTGTTGTTTCGTTGTCTGGGAATTAGAGTGATTATTTGGACGGTACATGTGATATGTTCGTAATGGATAGCTTTTGTTAGAAGTTGGTTGGTTTTTTGGGACGGATAGAATTGTGTTTGTGTGTCGTTTTACTCTAAACATTAATTTTTTGATCGCTTGTGGTGCACTTTAAAGCTCGGCTGTGCGGTAAGTCTTGAGAGTTTCCAGTAAATCCTAAGATTCTAGTTTCTCTGTCCATTGAGGATAAGAATTCTACATAAAAACATCCAAATGAATATAAACATTTAGAGTTGTTGACACAGACTTGGATGGGTGACCGCGTGTGGCATCTACACAATATCTCTACCGTGCTTCGGAGGGCACCTAAGACTTTCGGCTCCGGTACTTCTTTCAGAACTAGAATCTTAAGGCCTTTGGGCGGTCTGCAGAAAATTTCGATTGAAAATTCTCAATAGCTGATATAATTATGATGAGCAAAAAACAAACATTCAGAGTTGGTATATCTCAGGTTTTACTGATGGCGGTAAATGGCTTAGAGTGCTCGAAATCGTTTGTGTCACATATTGAGTCTTGAAAAAGAGTCAATATTCAAGCAACATTTTTGGTTCATTCATATATCTGCTATTGAGAATTTTCTATCCTAAATATTCAATATAGCATCGAGGACGGCTGGCACCAATATTGATATCGAATTTAACCTTAGATTACCTATATTCCTTTGGACTGGTTCCCAAAACCTGCACATATATTATTCGATCAACGTAGCAGACACGAAAATTGACAGTGATATACCTACTAGAAAAGTTAAAAAACAACTTAAATAATATACGCACCGAAACTGTAACTTCAAAAATTGATATTATTTTTAAGAAAATATATTTAGAATGGTTCTAAAGAACTCGGATTACAATCGATTTATGACTTTGACTTCTAAATTCTGGAGTAATTTAAAGAAGCATGTCAATAAACGGAATGTCGAAATAAACGAAAACGTAAGATATTTTGCTTACTTGTGACTTTTCCTGGTTTTTATTGGATTATATAAATACATACATACATACATATCGTCACGCCTTTAATCCCCGAAGGGGTAGGCAGAGGTGTATTTCTACACCCACTTTTCGCCAGATATACTTTAGTCCCACGTAATAAGGGGCGAGCCTATTGCCGTACCGGGCACATTTCCAAACTCCGTGCTGCTACTGAGAATTTCGTGACAGAAAAACCCAATAACACTGCCCGACCCAGGAATCGAACCCGGGACCTCCCGATCCCACGCGCACATTTATGCCGCGAGTTCAATAAGGCAGTCGTATAGGGTTTGATGTCGAGTTTTCCGTCTCTACGCAAAGATGGTATTTGCATCGTGTTATCCCTTAGTCACCTCTTACGACACCCACGGGATGAGCAAGATACTAACAGTGAACGAGAAGGGCCCCATCCCCTATTTCTTTTCCTTTTCCCAACCCAAAGGGTGGTGACGCTCTTGTGACTGCTTTGGCGTTGCTTGTGTCCATGGGTGGCAGTAAGGACGGGCTCGTTTTTGGAAGCGCCTGTAGGTGTGTATAGGCGCGCCTTTTGGCACACGCGCAACTCGCACGAGCGTTGAAGCGCTTCTAAGCTCTAATGAGCGCGAGCCATCAGAATCTATGTTGACACTGACACGATGTCACTACCGTTTCGAGTGAACACACCGAAATATGCCCCTTTACGCGAGTCCGAAGCATTTATGCAGAAGGGAAGGGGAAACCACTGCATAACAAATTCCCAAGAAAGTCATCATAAAGGTACAGTCAAATACACAGAGGAGGCCATGCGATCCGCTTAGCAACCGGCGCCGTGCTGCATCCGGGGCAGATGGTGGGAAATTGGCTACCGGCCATACGGTTGTAGGAGACCAGGCAACGTATGGAAAACATGCTACTGGAGACTCCAGGAAGATGCGACATATCCAAAAGATAGGGACATGGAATATTCGCGGTCTACTTCAACCAGGCAAGCTAAAGATTCTGGAGAAAGAGTTAACAAGGTGCGGCATTAATATCTGCGGCATTAGTGAAACTCACTGGAAGAACAACGGTCATTTTCTCACAGAGGCTCATGCCATATACTTCTCTGGAAATGATGATAACAGCAGAAATGGAGTTGCTTTCCTTATCCCTTGACCGCGCACAAGTGACTATTCTCCCTTTTTCGAAATGCCGTAGACCGCGCACAAGTGACTATTTTCCCTTTTTGGTTACACAGCGCTATACTCGGTCTGAATTTACTGTTTCTTTCTATTACGTAATGTTTTAAATTATTTTTTTCTGTTCTATTCAAATCATTGAACATTTCTTCATGCTAAAAATACGAAACGAGTCTTAAAATCGTTAACCCGGAACGAAAAAATAATGTCAAATGCCACTCTTTGTTTCACGCGCTCCGTGATTACGTGCTATATATACATGTTTTTTTTATTTAATTCGGTGTAGATAGAATCCCTCTATAGTTAAAACTCATAAAATATGTAATATGTCATGGATTTACTTTTTAAAATAATCCTGTTTAAAATACACAAAGTGTTTTTTTCTACGATAGTCAATGTTCGCTGCTAAGTAATTACGTGCTTATCGTATGCGTGTAATTAAATATTTTTATACTATGATACATGTTTTTTTTTATTTAATTCGGTGTAGATAGAATCCCTCTACAGTTAAAACTCATAAAATATGTATGTCATCGATTTACTTTTTAAAATAATCCTGTTTAAAATACACAAAGTGTTTTTTTCAACGATAGTCAATGTTCGCTGCTAAGTAATTACGTGCTTATCGTATGCGTGTAATTAAATATTTTTATACTATGATACATGTTTTTTTTTTTTTTAATTCGGTGTAAATAGAATCCCTCTACAGTTAAAACTTATAAAATATGTATGTCATCGATTTACTTTTTAAAATAATCCTGTTTAAAATACACAAAGTGTTTATTTCAACGATAGTCAATGTTCGCTGCTAAGTATAATAAATTAGAAAGTAAATACCAACAAAGCATTCATACGACTTGAAAGAGTAATTTATAAGGTTGAAGAAAAACATCACTTCAACTTACTCATGTTAACGACTTATCAACAATAAATGTTTATGTTAGCGCGCCCATCTGGCGAGCGGCGGCACGACATTTTGTTTAGAACGTGAGCGGTCAAGTGAATTCGGCGAATTGGCGCTAGCGGTCAAGCGGTTATTCCAAAAAATCTAAGGAATAGTGTAATGGAGTATGAACCTGTTAGCGACAGGATAATAAGAATAAAATTTAAAGCGACACCTGTCAATTTTAATCTTATTCAGGTTTATACACCGACTAGTGCTGCACGTGATGATGAGATGGAGAGCTTTTACACGGAACTGGAAAATACCATCGAAAAGATCGCCAATAGAGAAGTTTTGATCATCTTGGGAGACCTCAACGCTAAAGTGGGAGCTGATGCACATCAGCTGAGTTGCTGTGCTGGTAGATTTGGTTTGGGGCAACGCAACGAGCGAGGGGACCGGCTCATTCAATTCGCAGCTAATAACGGCCTGGTAATATCAAATACATTCTTTGAACATCACCAACGCAGACTATATACTTGGATATCGCCAGACGGCAAGCATCGCAATCAAATTGATTATATCCTGATTAGATCGCGGTGGAAAACATCCATCAAGAATGCTCATACTCTGCCGGGAGCAGACTGCGGGTCAGGTCACCAATTGCTGATAGCGAAAGTGCAATTAAAGTTAAGAGCAGTTAGGAAACTCCAGACACGACGAAAGATTGAAGTAACTGACAATGCGAAGTTTTTAAGTGCACTGGAGCAAGCGATGATACCGTGGACGAACGTAGACTCCAACACAGATACTCCAGATCAGTTGTGGGATCGAGCTAAAAACGTTATGGTGAGCTTGATCAAAGAGTCTAGTGTAAACGTACGGAAACGGAAACGGCAGCATTGGATGAGCGATGCAACGTTAAGTCTTGTGGAGGAAAGGCGAAACATGAAAGCATCTGGAGCTGACATAAAATCCCTCAACGAAATGTCCGCTGGGATTCAGGAAGCTTGTAGGCGGGACCAGAATAACCAACTTCGGGACATTTGTGCAGAAGTGGAAGTCCATGCAAATAAACATGAATCTAGGGACCTACACCAAAAAATTCGCGCCATCACAAAAACATTGAGCTGCAAGACCTGGGCCATCGAAAACTCTACTCGAGAAACGGTGACGAACATAGAAGCAATAGCTGAAACGTGGAGACAATACTGCCAGTCTCTCTTTCAAGACCCGCAATCTAAGTGTTACGCCCCTACGGAACCTGGAAACGAGGATCTTGAGCCTGATATTCTGAAAGATGAAATACGAGCTGCTATTAAGCATCTGAAGAACGGCAAAGCCACAAGGGCGGATGCCATACCGATCGAGACCATCAAGGCATCGGGAGAACATGGTGTTCAAATCTTTCACACCCTGTGCAATAAGATATGGCTCACGGGGCAATGGCCGAAAGAATGGACTCACACTGTTTTTGTCCCCTTGCACAAGAAGGGTTCCACCAAGACGTGCAGTAATTACCGACTTATCGCTCTTATCTCTCACGCAAGCAAGATTTTACTGCACGTACTAAATGAGCGTCTAAAATCCTACTTGAGCAAAGAAATTGCTCCTGAACAGGCTGGTTTTGTTAAGGGGAAGGGAACCCAGGAGCAAATTTTGACGGTTCGACAAATCGTAGAGAAAGCCAGAGAATTCAACAAGCCTGCCTATATATGCTTTGTGGACTTCTCTAAGGCGTTCGATTCTGTCAAATGGCCCAAACTCTGGGAAACGCTGACGGCGATGGGTGTTCCAAAACAGCTGGTACACCTCCTGCGTAGACTGTATGAGAATGACACAGCCTCAGTACGCGCAGATGACATTCAATCCAATTACTTCCACCCCAGCGCCGGAGTTCGTCAGGGATGTATTATTTCTCCACTCCTGTTTAATGTGTACACAGAGCTCATAATGAGGATTGTACTTGAAGACTGGACAGATGGCATCTCGATTGGTGGCTTGAAGATCTCCAACCTGCGATATGCTGATGATACCACTTTGTTCGCCACCAATACCCAGCACATGGAACAACTTCTCGGCAAGATGGAACGCGTTAGCCTTGAGTTTGGACTTAAAATAAACCGGAATAAAACGAAAATGATGATTGTCGACCGCATGAATAACAATTCTCCAGAAATTACACAAATTGCTAACTGTGATGTAGTGCAATCATACATTTATCTGGAAGCCTTAATTACGAACAACGGTGGGTGTATCGATGAGGTTAAGACGCGTATGGCCATTTCCAGATCTGCAATGGGCAAGTTGAGGTAAATATGGAGGAATCGCAACATATATAAAGCCACAAAAATCCGGCTAGTTCGGACACTTGTATTGCCCATATTCTTGTACGCCGCAGAAACGTGGACCTTAAGAGACATAGAGAAGAAGAAGATAGACGCCCTAGAGATGTGGTGCTGGAGAAGAATGCTCGGAGTATCGTGGACTGAATTTCGTACCAACGAGTCTATACTTCGAGAACTCGGCATCAAGCAGCGTTTATCATCTTTGCTACAGTCTCGTATTCTCACCTTTTTTGGTCACGTATGCCGCCGAGGGGAAGTGGCTATTGAGCGACTCGTGGTCCAGGGAAGGGTTGAGGGTACCAGGTCACGAGGAAGATCGCCTATGAGGTGGACTGACCAGATTAAAGCGGCAGTAAATGGCTCATCATCACTGCACGAATGCACGAGGAAAGCGGCCATCAGGGAGGAGTGGCGGCGTGTAGTGAAGCTAGCCACCAACACCTGAAATGATGACCACGACCACTCTGTCATGAGTGATACCGACAAGGAAGAAGACGCGAGTCCATGAAGTCCGAGTTTTGAAGCTCGTAATGTAGCGCGCGTATAAAACTCTAATTTGAAACCGCCCTAAGCACATATGCTGAAACGACCGTATACGCGCAGAAAAATACGCTAATCTGAAACCGCCCTTACCATCAGGCGATCCGTCTGCTCGTTTGCCGCTTATTACATTAAAAAAAAAACTGAATGAGTTTAATGTTTTCTTTGTCGAATTTTTATACAAATAGATATGACTAGTCCCATAAAAATATATTGTAATTAATGAAAACGATATTTTGAGCGACATTTATGCCGTGTGGTTGACGGCATATAATACATTTGTCACCACCCCCTATCCTTCCGTGGGTGTCGTAAGAGGCGACTAAGGGATAACACGATGCAAATACCATCTTAGCGCAGAGACGGAAAACTCGACATCAAACCCTATACGACTGCCTCGTTAGTCTCGCGGCATAAATGTGCGCGTGGGATCGGGAGGTCCCGGGTTCTATTCCTGGGTCGGGCAATGTTATTGGATTTTTCTGTCACGAAATTCTCAGTAGCAGCACGGAGTCTGGAAATGTGCCCGGTACGGCAATAGGCTCGCCCCTTATTACGTGGGACTAAAGTATATCTGGCGAAGAGTGGGTGTAGAAATACACCTCTGCCTACCCCTTCGGGGATAAAAAGCGTGACGATATGTATGTA
Source organism: Euclidia mi (assembly GCA_944739405.2). Taxonomy (NCBI): domain Eukaryota; kingdom Metazoa; phylum Arthropoda; class Insecta; order Lepidoptera; family Erebidae; genus Euclidia; species Euclidia mi. The sequence continues at coordinate 14,265,277 of OX123184.2, read as the reverse complement.
TGTATGTGTATTTATTTAAATTATATATTAAAATCTAGACCTCGTAAAACGTCCAGAATTCTACATTAATAATTTTAATTTAAGTCTAGAAACGAAAGGGTGGCTGAGGATTTAAAACTTAAACCGTCTGGCTGGTGAGAGGTTCTTAAACTGCTTACTGAAGGTGGGCTGATTTAAATTTATTTTATTAATGTTTGTAGTAAAAATCAACCAAAGTGAGACCAACGGATATTTAAATACTTTAGGACTATTGACTTGTCTGTTCTCAGATTGCTCAACCAGGAGTCGTGGGTTCGATTCCGACCCAGGATAAATCATTGAGTGATATAATATTATTTGTTCTGTCTGTGTGTAATAATTTATCCCAGAGAAGAGTTAGTCGCAAGTTGTTTGCTGCGGCGGGGACTTTGCGAAAACTGCGGAACTTTCTGCCGATTGCCACTAAGATTGCACTTGCAAACTCTCTTCTATTACCGATCCTTGACTATGCCGATGTCAGCTATCTAGATCTCACTGAGGAGCAACTTGATAAGCTTGAGCGTCTTCAAAACTTCTGAATTAGGTTCATATTTGGATTACGTAAATATGATCACGTTTCTAATTTCCGCAATAAGCTCTAGTGGCTGCCAATTTGCCTTCGGCGGAATACTCACATTCTTTCCTTACTCTATAATATTCTTTTCAATCCTTCTTCTCCATCTTATTTGAAAGAACGCTTCAAGTTCCTTAGTGACTCTCATTCAAGATCGGGTCTTAGGTCATCGGTAAATTTGAGATTGGAAATTCCAATGCATTTCACTACTTTTTACGATAAATCCTTTACTGTACAAGCGGCACGGTTGTGGAATGCATTGCCTATATCCATCAAACTGGCTCAAAATATCACATCTTTCAAAAACTTAGTGAAAAACCACTACTTAACTCTTTAACTTTCAATAATATTGTCAAACTCACACTTTCTTTCTCTCCTTTTTTTTTACTATTGTCTACTCCCATTACTTAATTTATTATATTATTGTTTGTATGTATGTATATATATTAGTGTATTTGTATACTATAGTGTGTATTCGTATTTTGTTTGGTATAATTTCATTACTACGCCAAAACTGTCCTATGTCTGGCTCCTTACTTCTCTTTTCCTAATGAGATGCCTGTAAGAGATTGCTTTTTAGCGATAAGGCCGCCGTTTGTGCAATATATACTTATATGTTGTAATTCCTATGTCAAATTTAAATTTGGTGTACAATAAAGATTATTATTATTATTATTAAAGACAATTTGTGAAGTCGTGGTGTAACCGATTGCTCGATTAGAACGATCGAGATCGATTAAGCTTGTCCATAAACAGACTCCGTGCCGCCACTGAGAATCTGGGCAAACTCAGTACCTAAAACTTTTGTCCGACCCGGAATTTAACCGTGGACCTCGCTCAGCAGATGCATTCGCTATCCACTGAACTAGGGCGTCACAGCTTAAATCCAAACTGTCACATTCAAATTCATCTAAAATATTTCAGATTATTTTAATGTCAAACGATATCAGGTTAATAAGATAGATGTTCAAAAAATTCACGGCTACCTCACATTTTCTCAACTCAGTCCGTTTTAAAGCCTCATATCTAAAGAAAAATGTGAAAGATAAGTTTGTTGCAATTTATGTGAACTACGTTCGTTCTATTCTGGCGATTAATAACTGGAGTAAGAATTTATTTTAAAATTTTGGACACTTTTAAGTAAATTTTTATTCAGTGTGTGGACGAGTGGAGTTAAAAAAGGAGTCTAGTAGCTTTGTTTCTAGATTATTCTATGAGCAAGGACCCTCTTTTTTACAACTTTAGTCTGACACTCTTGCCAAGAGATGTCAGCACATATATTACTAGAGATAAGGTATTATTATATTTGCCAACACGATAAAACGAGTGAACAAATTTAAAACATGCAGAGGACATAATAATATAAGTATGCCATAGGTAGACTCCTCAATCTTCAACTCGGCTGTATCTACTTTTATCTGTAAATATAAAATTCGTGCGATACTGACTGACTACAAGTTACTGACAGACAAGCTACAGCCAAAACTACTAGCGGAAAAATGTGAATTTTAGCATGTATATTCCTTGAGAACCGTGGGGGCGCACTAAGAAGAGATTTCCTTAAATTCCTAAGGGATCGAGCAGAAACGGTAACATTAAAAAAGGGCGGGTGTAGCTTCACGCTTTCTCTAGTTAGATCTTAAAGTCTAGATTACCACAGTAGGTATATCTTAGAAGAGAACCACCTCTGCGTTTTTTATCTCGATTTTACTTTCGTCTGCAATATACTAAACATCATCATCACCAGCATTTAACAGTCCACTGCTGGACTAGGCCTCTCCTTTGAAAGGAGGAATTGGCCTACTATACTAAACATGAAGCCACTAAAACACCCGTCAGCAAAAAAGGACATAGAAGCAATCGATTGACCTTTTAGTTTAAGTGCCGGCCCGTAAAATTCGAAATGAAATGGTTGTGTCTTAATTATCTGAAGTATATTAGCGAATTTGAGCTCTAACCCCAGAGAATGGAATGTCGAAGGATTAACGGTGCCCCCGGCGATGTGTTCGTTTTCATTTTCTCCGAATTTTTGCTTTTGTGTTCGCGTGCGTTAAAAATGTTATTTATTGCGACAAAGCGTTGATTGGTTACAAGTAAACGTTTGTGTTTAGAAGTGGGCTTTTACTTTGACTGGAGATATTCTGTATACCGCTAGCCTAGTGCAGGTACCAACAGACTGACATGCAGAGGATATCGGGTTCGCACCCACGAGGCGCACCAATGACTTTTCGGTTAAGTGGCAATGATGATTTGAACTGTACCTAATGTCTTATTTGTAGTTAAAAGTTCATTTAATAAATAAATAAGGATGAGAATATCCATGATACACCGGTGATTTTTATAATAGCATGTTAGATTTTCCGTGACTTGTGCAGTTTCCATTCATTCCACATCTGATAATGTTACTATACGTGGATATTCTGTGAAAGGGTAGTACTTGCGCAGTCAAGCCGACTAATTTAAGCTAAAATGAGCAAGACTCTACTTTCTTCAATATATTAAACGTTGTTCAAACATGAACATGACATTCTTGGCATTCCAACACACATCCAACTTATCACCGAGGAAGATGCGTGATATTTTAAGATTATCTAATTTATCACGTACGGCGGTCGGCTCAAACATGCTGCATCGGCACAATACACCGACGGCACACAACTAAATACGTGTATATATGTGTATATAGAATAAGTTTAGTATATAAGATAATACTTTTAAGAAATAAATAAGTCACAAGTTCACTCCCGGCTTGGACTCATACCCTACCCCACACCTCTCACTGCGGCCAAGACACCCTTAGCCGTCACCATGATCGGTCTTGTGAGTCTGATCGACCGGCAGTGAGATAACCCACTCCGCTACACCTTAATCCTACCCACTTTCCGTCTGCCGCAGGTCTCCCGGCGACAGATATCCCGGCCCAGGGATCCCAGGGACTGCTAGGGAACTAGGGATTAGGGTTGTATACGCGACAGTCTGTGTGACCACAGTGTACACGGCCTCGCTATACAATATACCTAACAGGGGTAGGGTAGCACTAGGGAGATAGGGAATAGGTGGACTTGGTTACTGCGACGGTAGCCAAGTTGAGGGATACTACTACAACAAGGGAATAGGAGGACTTGGTTACTGCGACGGTAGCCAAGTTGAGGGAAACTACTACTACTACAAGGGAATAGGTGGACTTGGATACTGCGATGGTACCAAGTTGAGGGAAACTACTACTACAACAAAGGAATAGGAGGACTTGGTTACTGCGACGGTAGCCAAGTTGAGAGAAACTACTTTTACAATTGCTACTACTACAACTTATACTACTGTTAAATAAGGGAAGGAATATAATTTCTGGAGGGGTGAATAACATGCAATTGTGTAACAAAAAATGATTACAATTGCGTGTTGACTAAATATATATAATTTTTTTTTTGAATACATATGTACCTACCGATTAAGTTCTTAACATTTCCCCTGCAACGATCGCCTTAAGACTCTACAGCATGCAACGAGGTCAACTGTCGCTGCCAGGGTTGCATCGCACGTGGCATACAGCCAGCCAACCGAAGCCGTCAAGAAAACAACTCACCAGTGAACAACCAACTACCGATGCAGATGAAGTTGAGCTGAAGCCTACGCCAGACACCCGCCAGAATGTTCACGCCTGAACATAAGAACATTCTAGAGCCTGCCCCGGAGAGACGCTAGAATGTTCACGCCGGAACATGACCTTCCTGAAGCCTATCCCGGAGAGACGCCAGAATGTTCAAACATGAACATGACATTCTTGGCATTCCAACACACATCCAACTTATCACCGAGGAAGATGCGTGATATTTTAAGATCATCTAATTTATCACGTACGGCGGTCGGCTCAAACATGCTGCATCGGCACAATACACCGACGGCACACAACTAAATACGTGTATATATGTGTATATAGAATAAGTTTAGTATATAAGATAATACTTTTAAGAAATAAATCAGTCATTTGTTCACTCCTGACTTTGACTCATTACCCTTCCCAAACCTCTCACTGCGGCCAAGACACCTTTAGCCGTCACCCTGATCGGTCTTGTGAGTCTGCTCGACCGGCAGTGAGATAACCCACTCCGCTACACCTTAATCCTACTCACTTTCCGTCTGCCGCAAGTCTCCCGGCGACAGATATCCCGGCCCAGGGATCCCAGGGACTGCTAGGGAACTAGGGATTAGGGCTGTATACGCGACAGTCTGTGTGACCACAGTGTACACGGCCTCGCTATACAATATACCTAACAGGGGTAGGGTAGCACTAGGGAAATAGGGAATAGGTGGAATTGGTTACTGCGACGGTAGCCAAGTTGAGGGATACTACTACAACAAGGGAATAGGAGGACTTGGATACTGCGACGGTACCAAGTTGAGGGAAACTACTACTACAACAAGGGAATAGGAGGACTTGGATACAGCGACGGTACCAAGTTGAGGGAAACTATTGCTACAACAAGGGAATAGGAGGACTTGGTTACTGCGATGGTACCAAGTTGAAGGAAACTACTACTACAACAAAGGAATAGGAGGACTTGGTTACTGCGACGGTAGCCAAGTTGAGAGAAACTACCTTTACAATTGCTACTACTACAACTAATACTACTGTTAAATAAGGCAAGGAATATAATTTCTGGAGGGGTGAAGAACATGCAATTGTATAACAAAAAATGATTACAATTGCGTGTTGACTAAATATATATATATTTTTTTTTGAATACATATGTACCTACCGATTAAGTTCTTAACATTTCCCCCGCAACGATCGCCTTAAGACAGCATGCAACGAGGTCAACTGTCGCTGCCAGGGTTGCATCGCACGTGGCCTACAGCCAGCCAACCGAAGCCGTCAAGAAAACAACTCACCAGTGAACAACCAACTACCGATGCAGATGAAGTTGAGCTGAAGCCTACGCCAGACACCCGCCAGAATGTTCACGCCTGAACATAAGAACTTTCTAGAGCCTGCCCCGGAGAGACGCTAGAATGTTCACGCCGGAACATGAACTTCCTGAAGCCTATCCCGGAGAGACGCCAGAATGTTCAAACATGAACATGACATTCTTGGCATTCCAACACACATCCAACTTATCACCGAGGAAGATGCGTGATATTTTAAGCTCATCTAATTTATTACGTACGGCGGTCGGCTCAAACATGCTGCATCGGCACAATACACCGACGGCACACAACTAAATACGTGTATATATGTGTATATAGAATAAGTTTAGTATATAAGATAATACTTTTAAGAAATAAATCAGTAATTTGTTCACTCCTGACTTTGACTCATTACCCTACCCAAACCTCTCACTGCGGCCAAGACACCCTTAGCCGTCACCCTGATCGGTCTTGTGAGTCTGCTCGACCGGCAGTGAGAAAACCATTTCCAACACCCCTAAATCCTACCCAATTCCGTCTGTCGCCTTAGGTCTCCCGGTGGCAGATATCCTGGACTATTATATATAAGTATTTATAAAAATACGATATAGTAGGGCTAGGGGGATAGGGACATTAGGGTTTAGGGACCACAACAACGACGCCTTTGTAGGAATTAGATAGGTTGTAGGAATAGTTCATAGGACACCTAGGTTTACTACATAATACGTAGGATAGGCGTTAGATTAGATCTAAAATAGGGATAGGTTTATCGTAGGTAGGTTAGGCTAGATATAGGAACCAGTAGGCTTAAATTAGGATAAGTCTAGGTTTAGGTACGTGCAAGCTTAGGGCTATACTTAAGAGCTATCGAAGGTTAGGCCCTAACTTGTACAAACGTAATAGTCCCGTCATTTCAGGCCAAATTAGGGCATATCTCGGCAAATCGACATACCCAGTATATTACCACGTAAAACTTATATTTTAGCATCCTAAAACTGTTCTCAAAATTCACATATAATTGGATGGTCGCAAGTTTCAAAAGGTCAAAGGTAAAAAAAATCTATATTTTTTACATTTTTGCAAATATCTCGTTTTCTATGGGTTTTACGCTATTTGTATTTATTATCAATATTGGGGTGGTGGGGGGTGCATAGAGTTCCCACCAAGAACTTAGGGTCCCAAGCCAACCTCACCTGCAAGTGGTGCACCTGCCGATCAACGGACGAGGCTCTGGCAAACAAAATATCAATAAGCCGTCACCCTGATCGGTCTTGTGAGTCTGCTCGACCGGCAGTGAGAAAACCATTTCCAACACCCCTAAATCCTACCCAATTCCGTCTGTCGCCTTAGGTCTCCCGGTGGCAGATATCCTGGACTATTATATATAAGTATTTATAAAAATACGATATAGTAGGGCTAGGGGGATAGGGACATTAGGGTTTAGGGACCACAACAACGACGCCTTTATAGGAATTAGATAGGTTGTAGGAATAGTTCATAGGACACCTAGGTTTACTACATAATACGTAGGATATGCGTTAGATTAGATCTAAAATAGGGATAGGTTTATCGTAGGTAGGTTAGGCTAGATATAGGAACCAGTAGGCTTAAATTAGGATAAGTCTAGGTTTAGGTACGTGCAAGCTTAGAGCTATACTTAAGAGCTATCGAAGGTTAGGCCCTAACTTGTACAAACGTAATAGTCCCGTCATTTCAGGCCAAATTAGGGCATATCTCGGAAAATCGACATACCCAGTATATTACCACGTAAAACTTATATTTTAGCATCCTAAAACTGTTCTCAAAATTCACATATAATTGGATGGTCGCAAGTTTCAAAAGGTCAAAGGTCAAAAAAATCTATATTTTTTACATTTTTGCAAATATCTCGTTTTCTATGGGTTTTACGCTATTTGTATTTATTATCAATATTGGGGTGATGGGGGGTGCATAGGGTTCCTACCAAGAACTTAGGGTCCCAAGCCAACCTCACCTGCAAGTGGTGCACCTGCCGATCAACGGACGAGGCTCTGACAAACAAAATATCAATAAGCCGCAATAGGCTCGCCACCTATTACGTGGGATCAAAACACTGGCGAAAAGTGGGCGTTTAATATTCCTCTGCCTACCCCTTCGGGGAAACAGGCGTGAGTCTATGTATGTATGTATCAATATTGTAGAGAATTAATTCTCTACAACTTTTCTATTTATATTTTTGTATACCTTGAACCCTTTTTATACCTTGGTAATGACTGGACTATAAACGTTACTAACGTGTAAACATGGTTTGGTGTGAGATAATCTATCATGAAAGATTATATCTATAATGTATATGATAATCGCTAGCAAATTAAATTAATAGTATTGCCTGTGTACCGTTACTGCCTGTGTACCTTTTGATTCCTACTTGAGTCAGAAAGTGTGGCGTTCTATGTGTCACTAATATCAGTGAAAGCTTAGTGGGAAGAACAACAGAATACTACCCAGAGAGTCTCAGGTGCAGCTTACGCTGAGCACCATTGACTTTTATAAATACAGTTGGTATTGAATTGATCATTTACGAATTTTGTGTTTAATATACATCCTGATGTCACCTATGTGTCTGAGAGTTTTCTATAATTTTCTTGAAATATATGTAAAGTCTTCCAAGCAGCATATGACCACTGTTGTGAACTCAGGCCTTAAGGTACTAAAAAAACGCCCAGGCAACAGTTGTAACAGTTTATAAACTAGGTGTTGTTATTTGAACCCTTCACCATCGGGCAAAACCTATAAAATAAATTATCTTTCTACTCAAGTATATCTAAATTGCCTGTCGTTTGAAATATTTATTTAATTAGATAGATATTATTTTGATGAATTACGAGTGCGCAGTCAAAATTAATTACATCAACGAGTCGCTCTGGGAAATTGCCGAAAGGCAATTAATAACTGAAATACTCTTCGATTAATAATCATAATTATCTCGTCAACTTGACGTTTAAGCCCGTGTTACCAATGTAGATTCTAGATCTTTAGTCGATTCTAAATTTTGCGTTTCAAACATACATATGAGTTTGTTTGACGAGTCTTAATTATAAGTGTAAATACTTAGACTATAATTATATATTACTACTCCAACCTCTCTGTGTAAATATCTGAGCTCTTTGTCATAAGTCAACTTTCGACGTCAAAGTTCAAATTCATATGGAGCAACAGTTTTTCTTCGCTCTTTCAGCAAAGTCCCAGAACAAAAATTGTTCATAATAATCACCCCTAAGAGGTTTGCACTATACTTAAAATAATTCTGTAGAAAATGTTACCTATAATACAGGAATTACTCCTAGTGTGGGCGATTTTTTCTCACGACAAATTTAAAGTCGAACTGAAGTACATAATAACGTTCTATTTACAGGTAAAAAGTATAAAAAAATTGGGCAAGTGCGAGTCGGACTCGCACACAAAGGGTTCCGTACCATCATCTATAAAAGAAAATCACGTTCGTTGTATGTATACTTAAATACTTTATAAGTTTCTACCTGTTTATTAAGATCGAGTAACAAGTTGCTTAAAAATTACGTTTGTTGTATGGGAGCCCCCCTTTATTATTTACTTTTTTTAAATTTAATTATTTATTTTGAAAGGTAATATACAACTACATATTCTGTGAAAATTTAAAGCGCCTACCTGTTACAGTTAGTAATTTTGAGCAAAAAAGACGAAAAATAACACGTTTTTTGTATGGGACCCCACCTTAATATTTTCATTTTTTTATTTTTAGTATTTGTTGTTGTGTAAAATTTCAGCTTTCTAGTTATCATGGTTTATGAGATACAGCCTGGTGACAGACAGACGAACAGACAGACAGACAGACAGACAGCGGAGGCTTAGTAATAGGGTTCCGTTTTTTACCTTTTAGGTACGGAACCCTAAAAATTAAGTTAAGTGTAGAGGAATAAGTCTAGTATGTTGTTGTGACGTTCTCCTCCTAAAGAGACAATAATCAATTAGATAACATTATTTTGAAAAAAGAAAAGCCTAGCCTAACCTAAGCACCTACAATTGTAGGTATCTTACATTTCTATATTATCTTTGCTTTTATGTCTGTTTTGTTTTGGGTTTATTCCACGTTTATTTCCTTCCACATTTTATCTGAGTATCGAAGTTCATCAGCAGTGACCATAGTAGACATCATCATCAGCCCTGTATATATACTGTCCCACTGCTGGGCACGGGCCTCTTCTCTCTATGAGAAGGGTAAGGCCATAGTCCACCACGCTGGCCAAGTGCGGGTTGGCACATGTTTTTCGAAAACGTTATGGAGAACTCTCAGACATGCAGGTTTCATCACGATGTTTTCGTTCACAGATAAGCAAGCAATAATGAACAATTTAATACGGACTTAACTTCAAAAAGTCATTGGTGCGTGAAGTGGATTCGAACCCGAGACCCTCTGCGTAGCAGTCTGTCGGTCTCTCCACTCGGCTATCGCTGCTTTTTTGGGTACAACATAGTAGACGCTGAGTTTTAGAACACATGAAGACCTTGGAAACGCTAAACTGTACTTACAGTGTACACACACTATACAATGATAGTTAGGCTATATAACATCACGCTACGAGCCACGTAACTGGGGACAAGCCACAGCTAGTGTAAGTATAAATGTAAATAAAACCTACGCTTCATAAAACCAGCTGATAAGCAGGTACTAAATAACTTCCCAAGCGCTAGTAAACGAAAATAATACCTGAACAAAATGAGGTTGTCTAGTTGGCGTGGGGTCAAGCAAACTGAGTATGTATAGTGGTCCTTACGTCGTACACAAACTGAGCACGTACTGCGAATACTCTAGTGTGACGGAAAATGTCTTTAGAAATACGAAGGCAGCTCTAGCTTACGTCACTACGGGAAACTCTAAGGGCTATTCCATTTTTATACTAGTATGTTAACGTTAAAATTGACGGGATGGAGTAGCATACAAACTGCGTCGCAAATTGTGGGTTCTATGCACGAGAGTTGCTAGTGTGCTCTGACAAACATTTCATCGCAGAGCCTAAACTATATTTAGGTAGTAACTCAAACTTTATTCAGTGGGTTACTTTAATAAAGTATATCTAGGCATCCATAAACTTTTTTTCGCTTTTCACACTATTACTTATAAGAAAGTAATTATGAGTAGAAAGTTTGTTTAAAGATCGTCGACTTTGAGTGCTCGGCCAGAGTGAAAGGCGGGCGCGGGTGCGGGGAACTGAAACATATGAAACTCTATAGGAGTGTCCGCAGTGGGCAAGCGGGCGCGGCGAGCGGCGCGGGCGGTGTAGCGCGGGGAGCACGCGGGCAACGCAAACCATAGGACTTTCATACAAGTGTCCACAGTGAATGCGTGGGCGGCAAGCGGGAAACAACGTGGAGCGTGCGGGTCTCAAACTTTTCTTAGTTAACTGTGCTCTTAAGCATCATAACACCTTCTGATTTGTAATGAATTTGAATGTTGAAAACTTTATAAGCGCAAATCATCACAACCCAGACTATGGATATCAAAACATAAGCAATAGAAAAACAAAAATGTTATCTCAAGACTGTGAAATTAAGTAATATTACAATTTCATGGGCATGAAGTTACTTTTTATATTAAAAAAAACGTACGAACTGTTACAGTGTGTTAAACATTATTTTCAACGTCTATTTGTAGTAAGAATTTTCTAGAAACACTAATTCTTCTTCATCCGTATTGTATTTGACAAACACTGTACATCGCACCCGCGAACGTGCCATGCGCCGTCCGCAGTTCAAGACGCGCGCGGGCCGCCCGCCCTACTATGGCCAAGCACTGAAGCCGGTCCTATGAAAATAATGCAGAAAACCATAGGCTTAATATTTGAAATTGGTATTATACTAACAAGAAACGCATCTTTACTAACATTACATTTAAAAGACTTCTGTCATCGTCGTAATTAGCCTGCCATAGTTCACTACTATAGACTTCTCCAATGGACTGCTAATCCTGATTTTCGTCTGTTCGGATCCTGTCGTTGCCTTTTAAATAAAGAAAACCTGCCCTTTAAATATTCGTCTTTCTTACATCGGTCCCTGTGACGTAAGCTACATATATTTTCACTTAAGTGTAGCAAGCGTACGCAATGAGGTTGAGCGTGGTCGGCCTTATGCTAAATTGTCTGTCACTTTGACGGGGCAAATGGAATTTGTAGTAAAATATGTTAGTAGATAACTTCGTATTGCCTGTTTTTGACATTGAGAAAGGGTGACGGTAGAGTTTTATGCAGGTAGCGAGAGTGGGGCTTCTGTCTTTGGTCTTTTATATAAAGCACATGCATTCAAGATTCTAGATCTTTAGTCGATTCTAAACTTTGCATTTCTAACATACATATGTGTTTATTTGACGGGTCTTAATCATTCTTTCTGCAACTCAAATTGCCGCTTGGCGACGTGGCGGTTGCGCTGCGGCAGCTGTCTCTCTCTCCTCCAGTGTATCTTAACTACGAGAGCAAGAGAGCCGGATAACGACCCCAGCGCCGCCAACGGCGTCAACTAAGAAATAAACTGGAGACAGTCCTCACTTTGAATCGGCACACGAAATCCTTAAGAACTGCGCTTCTATGTAAATCTGTATTCATTGACATTACGATTGTCTAAGATCTTCATGACAACTGAAACCGACGTGCTCTTCTAGGCATGTGGCAACCGATAATGAACAATTTACTAATTACTACGCACATGTGTTCAGAAAGTGAGTGGTCCGCGCCGTAGATTTATACCTCTGAATAGCAGTCTGTTGGTATCTTCACTGGTTATCGCTAACTTAATTAGAAATATTTTTAGCTTTACTTTGTCTAGCTTTACTTTATATTCTTGGGAAAATCTTATCGTACCTTTCACACCTTAATCTATTGTGATGAACCCACATCTTTCATTTAATACTCTGCAACCGTTGGCACGTTTGAGCTCGTCTTGTCAAGCATTTATGATTAGACAAGTCTAATATCGTAATCGTAGTATATACCTACGATTTACCCTTTAGAAATATTGACGCAAATAGTTTTAAATTGAAACATACTTGCTAAACTAATTGCAAATGAGAATTATGGCAATGTTTTTATCAACGCTTTAGGCCCACTTGCGTAACGTTTGATTTAAGTCACACCTTAATTTAAATTCGTTGAACAGAATTAACAGCATAAAATAATTTAAGTTAAAAGTATTTAGCGTCCTCTTGCACAACGACAACCACGCTTAGATTTAGTTAAACATTTTATGAGGTCGGTAAAGTAGTTTCTACGTTTTGTTTCATGGCATGAAGCCTTTTTGTTACGATTTTAACGATGTTATGCGTATGGTTTCGCATAAAACCTTAGACTATAATATATACTTTGAGCATAAAACAAAACGCATTGTCGTCGCCTAGCAACGAAATGACAATTGACAAATAATAACTAGAAACTTTTGAGCATTAACCCTAGAACCCTGCATGGGGTGCAGGTGCACCCCACACCGATTTGTTTTCTAAATATCTCAATTTATTTAATGTCCACGAATTCACGCGTCAGAGTATTTTAGTTTGGTGTCAACCTCTTGCCAATACCGTGACGACAGCTGCGTCATGTAGTCGCCTATGTAAGTGCTGTGGGGTATGCCAGTACCCCATTGTAGTAAAATCGTAAGTTATTTTATTTATTACGATTGATGGATTTGTATGTAATATCTTATTTAATTTGACTATTTATTAAAACAATACTCTTATATGAATTAAATACTGATATTTTTAGATGTTATGTGGAGCATCAGGAACAAGTTTGTGCAAAGTGCTCAAACTAAGTTTAACTTAAGGTTGATTTGTGATCTCAAGTTACTGATTATTTATAATTAAACGTATTATTATTAATTGTTTTTTTATTTTTAGAATTACAGTCATTATAGAATGGGGTGTTCCAGCACCCCAGTGTAGAAATAATATGTGCGCCAGATAGTGTAGGATTCTAGGGTTAACAAGAACAATTAGCTACATTGTTATCAGTTATATCATCATCATCATCATTTCAGCCTCTTCACCAGATCGTCGGTCCACCTTGTGGGAGGCCTACCCCTGATGCGTCGTCCGGTCCAGTTATACATATAATTATAGTTAATTTTCGTCGCTAATGACAAGTTGCCAACGTCAGTGTGACAATTTTTAAATAAAATTAGGCACTAAACAGCCGATTTTCGGTAATTAATTTTGACAGTTCTTAAATCATATTACTCGACAAATTTTTCGTTGTGCAAGACGCCAGTGGCGTTTAATATTTTTTTTCTCGTTAAATACATCTTAATTCAATTTAAGAATCGTTGTGCAAGTGGGCCTTAGTTCATTTCTTAGTAGATTTTGCCCTGCAAGTTATTACACTTTTGAAAGCATGGAACTTTTCAATAAGTAAAGAAACATCGGTAGGGGACGCCCAAGACGGACATACGCCAATCAAATAGGAGACGTACTAAAAAAGAGTCAAATTAAGAGGACCCATAACCGACGAGCATGCATGATGAGGTTAATGAATGTCGAGGAAGCGAAAGAGGTGTATTGGAACCGGAGTAGTTGGCGTTCCATAGTCTCTGCCTCCACCTACTCCAATTGGAGACAGGCATGCCGATAGATAGAAAGAGATAGATAAAAATTCGAATCTAGTTAATTGCTTGAGCCATGGCTAAGTGAGTAAGTACCTACCAAAGTTCTTTCAAGCGTTAACGTTGTTGAGCGCTTGTATGTTATGTATTGCCCTCCACGTTACAAAGTTATAAGTCGAGTTTGATGACGCCTTAAGCGCGATAGATTTCAGTTTTACTTGTTCTAACTAAGATGTTGTGGTTTTTGTGTTGTATAGTCCAAGTGTACTGTGAAAATAGGTAGTAAATGGAGTTCGAAATTTAGGTATACCAGTATTTATCAGTTTAAAACATATATTAATGCAAAATCTCTCTCTATCTTTTCGTGTGGTGACGTCTGAAGAATAGAAAATCGAACTATTAATTCACGAAACCATTAGTATTTTTGTGAAGAGTTGTAAAACCCGACATATTAGGAGAGGGTTATGTCAAGCAATGGACTGCGAAAAGATTTATAATTGATTATCATCATCATCATATCAGCCAAACGACGTCCACTGCTGGACATAGGCCTCCCCCAAGGTTCTTCACACAGACCGGTCTTGAGCCGCCCGCATCCAACCGCCTCCCGCGATCTTGACGAGATTGTCGGTCCACCTTGCGGGGGGCCTACCTCTGCTGCGTCGTCCGGTACATGGCCGCCACTCCAGAACCTTTCTGCCGCAACGGCCATCGGTTCTTCGAGCTATGTGCCCTGCCCACTGCTACTTCAGCTTGGCTATCCGGAGAGCTATGTCGGCGACTTTGGTTTTACTGCGGATCTCCTCATTTCTGATTCGATCTCGCAGGGAAACTCCAAGCATAGCTCTCTCCATCTAAAATTCATAATTGATAAACTTACATTCAAATACGCTGTTACGGCGTAGACCCGGTTGCGACCAGAGACTTTCGTCCCTGAGGGCAGAGTGACTAGATTTGACTGTCTTAAATTTGCACCGCAAAGGGACAGTGATAGGTTTTCTATCATCAGGTTTATGCATAACTCATAAATTATAACGCTATGATAGACTAATTAGGCTGACGTGTAATTTTTAGTTATTAGTCATTACGTGGTGCACGTAGCTATGTAGATACTTATGGTACATCGCTTTAGCCTAAAGTCTAGGACACGTATACATTTTTTTATCAATCAATTGTTTTGTTGTATGTCAAGTGTATGTGGATTTTTTATGTGATTGAAGATTAGTATCGATCGTTTTTGATAACTAATATTCTACTACGTACACACAACACCATCTCGTCCAAAACTAAGCAGAGCTTGCACTATGGGTAATAGACAATGGATAAACATACTAAATATGTTTTTACTTTTTCTTGTAAATATATACATATTAAACACCCAGACCAACAGAAACATCCATGTTCACGTACACAAATGTTTGACTTGATCGGAAATCAAACCCGCGTACACTCCTGCTGTGCCACCGGGTCGTAATTAATAATATAATAATTATTATTATTATTTAACCCCTCTGGGGCAGTCGTTATCTCATCACGAGACTAACGTAATCTCAGAGGGCAAAGTAACAGCTTTCAAAGATCACCTTTGTCTTGACTGTGATATATATTACAGGATAGAAAGAAAGCTTACAAACCGCAGGGCAGCTTTGTGGCGAAGTGAATGTGTGTGGCGACACTGCGGTCCCGAATACATCAGGGAGTCGGTCAGGGCCTCGTCTCCGGCTTGGGTTTACTTGCTGGTCGGAGTTGATTTCCAAAAGCGCCTGCAGGACTGTCAACTCTGGCTTGTCTTACGGCCATTTTCAATATTCGAACTATAGATAGATCTGCAGATTTTAGCTTCGTGTTTGACATATTTTGTATAGAGCTTACGTCAAAAACTGTCAAAAACGAATCTAAAATCTACAGATCTATCTATATTTCGAATATTGAATTCCGTAGTTAGTCGGCCGGCCACAGGGAAGTCGCTATTTGCTCGGGGGTGGAAGTGTCATTGTCAACGGCGTAATTACGGGGAAACCCGCTTTGGGTCACGAGACCCGCGATGGCGAAACCGGTGCCGCACCGCTCTACACTCCTTGCCGCTCACACCGGTGTTGCCCTCTTGTTGCCATTATGGTAGAGTTTGTTTGCCTTGGTGGCTATTTAGAGAGGGCCCATCTAGTGAGCTGGCGAGTCACCGTCTGCCCCTTTTCGACGTACTATAAGAGTAATTAGGTCAGACGTCGGCATTCATCCATAGTTTTCATCTAAACCAATCCATTTAACAGCCATCCCAATAGCCCAGAGTAATTAGTTTCCATATAAGTAGCAATAGTCCTTCACCTGCTGCGGCTAACCCGTGACTGTACTTAATAGTGCAGTGATGGAGGCGCCTTAGTAGGTGTCCCATCACATTCTTGATTAAAACTAACGAAGGGCCTCTGCGCGTTGGACCTATGTCTCCATGTACGCCTGCCAAAGGGCCGGATATTGTTCTAACAAATTAGAATTATACACGTGAAAGAGAAACATAATAATTATTTATTTATTTATCTTTCTATAATAATAGTATATATAATTCTAAGGTAAGTACGTACTAGATTATAATGGGTGCCTGTACTAGGTTGGATCTGTGCCACAGGCGGTAAGAGCACTATCATAATATGTTTATTATGTTAACTATTAATTAAAATGTATACCTATACCAATACTTATTACTGCCTACACTATTTATAAAGTTACATAATGACATGAATACCTACAAGACCAATGCATAGTTTGGAGTTATTTTTATAATATAATACGCAATAACAATGTCAAGACAAAGGTACAATTTATTATATTGATGAATCAATTGAAAGACTATCGCCCCAGCTTTCAAAATGTAGACTCTTGAAGTCTTGACTAATCAGTCGATACAGAAGTGCTATGCGATATGTCATATGAACCAATAAATGAAAATATTTCATTAAACTTTCTTATGGCATTCTATAAGGATGGCCTTAGTAGTCAGTGGAACCGACAGCTAGAAAGAAGAAAATCGAAATGGATCAAATTTGAAACGCCCGCACTTTAGTGTTAAAACGTTCACGAGTATTTCGAGTGTGAGCTTAAATTGTTTTTTCCCTTTGTTATTTTAATTTGATATTAAGCACAAAAAATTCCATGAGCTTAGCCGACTTAAATATTAGAAACTAGAAACCGTTCAGTGTGTTTGTTTTATTTTAGTTTCTGGAGGCTTGTTGTTATTACCAAAATGTAGGCGCCGCTGGGTGTTTTGGCGGCGGAGCCCAACACCTTAATCCGCCGCCAAGGGGGTTTTGTTCGGGGCCCGCCTGACCATCTGGCGGGCCAATACCCGTCGGGGAGTAGCGACGAATGCTTCGGCGATACCATACCCTCCGACACACGGGTACATGAGAAAGTCGAGGTGGTTTTTAGTAACACCACATATTCCGGCTCTCATTTCCCAAAGAGTCGGAGATCCGAAGGGATTTTCCACCTCGTAAAACATAAAAAAGTCAAATTTGGGGACTATTTTTGCTACTTCCTACAGTTTAACTCGAGTAGCCAGGTTCAGTAGTAGTTACTTTTGAAGACAAAGATTTTTGAACAGTTCGGCTATTTGTTTATAACAGAGAAGATAGCAAGCATTCAACACATTTTTCGTGGCTGCAATAAAAAAGTAGGCAGCTCAAGAACTACACAAATCCGATTCGTAGTTCTTAGCTTTAGTGCATTCAAACAATCTTATTCTTTAAATTTTTATCATCTTTCTGTTTATATAAAATTCTTGCGTTACTGACTGAATGATAAACAACACACAACCGAAACTATTGGGCGCTGGAATCTGAAATTCCGCAGGTATGTTTCTTAGGAACCGTAGGGGTGCAATCAGAAGGAATTTCTAGAAATTTACACGGGATCGGGAAAAAAAGGTTAAAAGCAAATAAAATTCGTGGGCGTAGCTGCGCTTATTCACTAGAGTTAAAATATAAAGAATTCTTATCAGTTATCATTGGCGTAGGTACAATAAATTATAAATATGGACAATGGAATCGCAAAACGTACAAAGATCCTTTCAGTTTACACTCTAGGTTATATATGTATTATATACCTAGTCAGTTATTCATTCAGTCCAGTGCCACAGGTTTGCGCAAGCGTGCACAAATAGAAGCATCTTGTCGCCATGTTTGTTTGTCCCTCAAGTGTTATGTGAAACGTGCGGAACACTAAAACTACTTGTATAATCTGCAGCAGCTACGTATTTTGTTTTAGTTTGAGGTGGTGAAAAGGTAAAACGATCGAGGACAAAAACTTATCAAAATATTCATTGGACGAAGATTATTCAAAACCATTTGATAATGGACTGCACGACATATTTTGGTCTAATAGTATCTATTTCAAATACCGTGTAAGACTTTGCTACTTCACAATATGCGTACTAAATTTATAATTTTCTCTAGCGAAGCGGTGAAGAAATTCATCATGAGAGAGCTTGCATGTCTGAGAGTTTGTCATTATGTTTTTAAAAGACTGAATATGAAGTCCTCCAACCCTCCGGTACGCACCATGGTGGACAGTGTAATAACTCTCTAATGGCGGGAAAAGAGGCTCGCCCCGCAGTGGAACATTTATAAACAATGCTGATTTTAAAATATTACTGTTTTATTTATAATAATAAACTAGCAGCACAACTCTATAACACTGATCTATAACAAACCTAAGCTCAAACTATTTGAATTATCTTCAGTTCAATACGTTTGAAACTCTTCGTTCTAATCAACAATTCTACTGTGAATGGTCACACCCATTCGGATGGATGGTCAATTTTGGTTTTTCATTTTGACAAGAATCTTGACGCGTGCACTCAACTAAGAAAACTATTTCCTTTTTATGTATTACGTCCATATTTTGTGGCAATCTAGTGGTATTGAAAGTGATTAAGAATACGGATTGTCACCACCCCATATCATCCCATGGGTGTCGTAAGAGCCGACAGAGGGAGCACATTATGCAGAGAACAGCACTGTAAGAGAAGGAAAACTTGATACAAACCCTATACCAACCCGTTTGGCCAGCGTGGTATTGTAGGCCAATTCCTCCTTTCAAAGGAGAGGCCTAGTCCAGCAGTGGACTGTTAAAGGCTGATGATGATGAAAGAATGCCATCAATGCAGGGATTTAGTAATCCTTTCAGATAGTCTTGATTTGTCATCCCGTGATCATGGTTGATGTAGCAAATAGAAAGTTTGTCAATTTTATGATGAAGACATTTTTCCCTGAAATACAGTTAAAACTAGAATAGGGTTAGTGTCTATGCTAGGGATCTCGCTGAGGAACATGAAGTCCGAAACGAGACTGAGGGGTACAAGACCAAGGTTACTAACACCATTTAGAGGTGTAGCAAACTGAAGTAGTAGTGGGCTAGTAACACTGTCGCAAAGCTGATGGCTGGTGGAGTACGCAGGTTCTCGAGTGGGGGCCACGTTTCGACAAGCGTAGGTAGTTCCCTGGCCAGGTGAACCGACGATATGAGGAGGGTGGCTGGCAGTGCCAGGACGCTCTGGTATTCTTATGGCGTACTCTGGAGAGGCCTACGTCTAGGAAGGAACTGCAATTACACACACATCAGCATTTGGATGTAATGTGTATGTGTTATAAGTGTTTGTTACGTAATGCCTCATTAATGCTTTGCAATTAATGCTCGAGTTATTTCAAAATAATATATGGGCTTCGTAACTTTTAAAATTATTTATCATGATGATATCATGATGATGAATGAAATTTGTCACCTGATTCTACAAATACATAAGCAGAATCCAGTTTCCTTAGGATTCACAGATCACAATACATTAATAACGAAACCAGCTTACAATATCAGCGCACTAGCAATTATTTAACAGAGAAGGATAAATATTAAAGCTTACCTTGGTCGGCTTATCGTGTATGAAGCAACCGTGAAAAACGGATAAATGTGGGATCCCCGCAAAGCTGGCTGGAAAGTTTCGGGACGATACTGGTGTACAGGGCTTATGTTGTGTGGTTCTCTGAACTGCAAAGAATTGGAGAATATATCTAGATATATAAAATGTAAATGGAAAAAGAATAGCAGAATGTATAGATTGAAAAGCTCACCCCAATCTGAAAAGTGAAGCTGTCGAGATAATATAATCCATACCTACTAGTATTATACATTCGAAAGTGTTTTGTTTGTTCCTTCTTTCACGTCGCATCGGAGCGGTGTTATTGTATGACTTTTGTGTATTAAGATAATTAGGAGGCTGAAAAGAGACGTAGGCTGTTTTATCAAAAGAAACTCTACAAGCCGTAACTTCACAAACTCTACACCTTAGTCAAAATACGTTGATAGCGACCGTATAGATAAGCTTATTTTCTATATATAGATTCCTATCATTGCCATAACTAAAACAATAATTTAGTAGAGATGCAATTGTACAGTAATGGTCAATTTGTTGGTATTCTTGTGTCGCGGGAGAGTTAACTAAAATAAAGTATCCTTTCAAAGAAATTTTTATCGCCAAATATTTAGAAAGCTATATTATAACAAGGTGAGCCAAAAGTCGTGTAATTATTTTTAACGAGTTTACTATGGATTCAAAGTAAGATCAAGAAAAATCCATATTTTTCGAGAAAATATTAAAATATGATATATTTTGTCTTAAGCTAAACGAAAATGCATACATTTGTCATAATTAATCGCCAAGCAAAATATTTTTGATCTGACTATAAAACCTCTACACATTTTTATATACCTTTCGTTGTTGATGGAATACGTAGTTTGTAATTTAGTAACTTTTTGCGTAAGGGCTTGGCACCGCATTCAAAAATGTTTGCTCCAAAACCAATTATTTTTTGTTTTTTAGTTCCTTAGTTATTATTCCTTAATTATTTATTTGTCGATTTATTTTTTTACTTTCATAAAGTTAAAAAATATTTGTAGTATCTTAAGTTTAGATTGAATCGTTTAAGGACCCTCAAAGGTCATTTGAAGAATTACATACATACTTAGATCCCAGCAAGATCACGCAAAGCGAGGTACGATACGTCAATAGATATTCCGGTGGTTTTAGTAGGCAGGAATCGAACGCCTGTAGATGAAGAATCACGAATACTCTCTCCACCAACTACAGAGGCGAAGGATGAGTCCATAATTTGGGTTCTACCGTTAAAAAAAATTGCTGGTTTCTTGCTATTTCATTGAATTGATGAAAATCGACTCTCACAGAATATCGACGTACAGTAACAGTATCGATACAATATAGTGCAAGAGACTCTATACGATTTTCACTCTTCCGGTTCTCCTCCTTTCTTTTTCATATGTAGATCAGCAATGCATTCGTGACTCCTCTGAGGCCCAATTCTCCTAATTATATTTGTTCAAAATACAGTTCGATATAATGTCAGTATCAAACTTGCGTCACAAATGTTATTCTCCTAAATTAAGTGATATTTGAATGATATTGTAAATGGATTGTAAAATGAAACAAGTGTCAAAATATGTGTCAACGACTGGTTTATTTCAAATTATACTATAATGACATTTGGTTAGCTGAATACCGATTCTGAGTCAATTAAAATTATAATCTCATTACGTTCAAAATTTATTTTTAATGTCATATAAAATACGAGAATTGGCCTTCTGGGGTTATGATTGAGGGTATTTAATAGTTATATTCATTAAGCGATGCGTCTGCTCGTTTGACACCAATCATATTGAAAAAAATTACAGCTACTTAGTTAAAAAACCTATGTTTAGTTGTATTTAAACACTATATATCAATGTTCATTCAATAGCCCTTAGACCGTTTTTTCTCAAAGGCTATCATTGTAAAATTGAACAGTGTAGCCATTACGATGAATGATCGTGACTGCGCTATCTGTTCGCGTTCATTGTGTCCTAACAAATCGCTCTTAGCACCTTCACCATTGTCGAATGTAAGCGATCAATTGACGTAAAACTTTACACCTACTTTTTGTGTATGGAGCGCTCGTTAGAGTACTTGAGTTGTAGCAGATTCATGTTAGGTACAGTTGAGTTGAAAATTTTGTCTGCGTATTCTAGAAGCGGTGTTCATGCTTGATTTTGGATTGGTAAGTAGTTAAATATTACCAGATATATTTGGGACCAAAAGTAGCTGCTAAGTGTCATCATATTTAAAAGTTTGATGTCGCTAAAACATAATATTTAACACTTTGTAAAACAACATGTTCTTCTCTCTTCAAGCTCCCGAATTGATATCTGAGAGATGATGTTTTATGACAAATAAAATTCCTCGTTAAAAAGCAGTTTACCTAATAAAAAAAAATATGATGAAATTATTATTATTAAGAAAAACTATTAAGCAATTCAACGTCTAAAAGATAACAAAAGATAAAAACAGTCACATAATAACAGCTCTGCTTTAAGCGTAAATATACAAATCAACAAGATAAAAATCACTAAAATGCCTTAAAGAAGATGTGTTTTGGTAGTTATTATTAGGTTTATGTGTTTGTGGGACGCGATTATAAGAGTCATTTCTTTTATTAAAAGGTTCAGTAGTTTTTGTTTTGTTAAAGTTTAGGGAGGTGTTACGGAAAGAAAACTGTTGTATTTTCTCCTCTGTTATGGCGCAGTTTATTGCGTCATTCAGGCTCTTAGGATATTTACTTCTGACCAGGTTCGCTATTCTAGGATGCATTTCCTAAAGTGAAAGTATGGAGGGCTAGATCCTCCATAGCGGCTAATCTGCCAACAAGTTCGCTCTTTTTGGAATTTGAAACGGTTACTTCTGTTAAAAGTTTTTGTAAACAGGTCTCTACACGTAGAGAAAATTGGCTGACGGTTTCCTGAGCGCTTTGTCTACAGTTTTGCAAGTCGATAAGTAAATGAGCGTAATGCTTGCGCTCTCCAAATTGATTTTTAAAGAATTCTTTAAGTTATGACCACGTCTCAAAATCTTTAATTGAACAGGCTGTTTCGGCTTTCCCTTAGTTTATTTGTTTTAGTTTTCCTTTAGTTGGCTTAAAATATATTTGAAAACTACATCTTCCTGGGATGAAGACGCTAAGGAAATTGCGCTGTCGCAATTTCTCAGGAAAGCAGTTAATTTCTCTCTGTCACCGTTAAAAGGTTTAATGAATTTCAACACAACGTTTAAGGAAATTTCCTCTTCAGATCTTAATTCTTTAACATCTTTCTTAGAATCTGATTTTGCCATTTTAATTTAAAAGAAAAGAATATGATATAACTAAATTAAAATAAATCGAAACCAAACCCGAACGCAAACGCTTGTATAGTATTCTGAACAGAGCCGATAACAAAGGTATGATGTGCGTAGGTGTTACTGGGAACGGTCTGAGTAGAACTGTGACTTAGATAAGAGCCACTTCGATGCAACTTATTTGGTTTTATAATTATAAGAACGTTATAATGAATAAAAGTTATTTAACGTAATATAAATTCTACACTGGAACACTGAAAATACGAATGTTACACGGAGCGGACAAATGAACACTTTGATTTCAGGATATTTCGACGATTTTACCGTAGTCTCAGGATCAAAGTCAAGGAATAGTTTCACTTACAGCAATAGTTCACCACGCCTCATTCTCGTCACTCCCTGGTAAGTCCTGGATTCCTGGACCGGATGTAAGGATGATGCCGCGAAGATATCGCCGTCTGGTTGGTATTTTCTCGTTGGGAATGGTACACCGGTCACAGCGTTAGACTACGCGTGACAGAGGGTATACTTTGCAGGTTCAAGGTTAGAGACCGGCTGCAGCACGAACAGTGCGCAGCAATGGGCCTTTCGAGAACACGGTCGCGACGTACAAAGAATCACCGGAACAACAGCACGGTAAGTATATACGTAGTTGGAGTCGGCAAGTACACTCAACACACAGACTCGCGTATATTTTGGACTTTTCAGAGACGTATAGGGGACTCCTTCGGAATCCCACCGTTGCCACCAAATGTTATCCGAATTTAAACGATAGACTTTTAAAAAAAAGATTTATTTCGTTTAGTTTAATGTTAAGGATTATTTATAAAAATAGACGAGTTCGGTAGACGTCTTGAACGTTTGGGGTTTAGGGACCGACTGTCTGAAAGTGGGCATCATACTACAGATTAGAACGCGGATTGCTGACCAAGCGTTTGGTCTGCATGGGGTAAGCACAAAGCCATACATTTTAGGGATATAACAGAACGCATTATCCCTGGCATTTGATCCGCAGAGTTGCACCGCCCGTCTGTTAATATTGCGGTAACGGGTGACTGGGAACCAAAGCCAGGCTTAGTCAAGTTTAGAATGGCATTGCCATGTCACAATCTAGTCGGGGGTAAGGTGCAATCCAGTCGCGACTAACTTATTTAACACGATTTAGACAACTGATGGGAGGATTAAGGAGTGTTATTTTTGGGAGTTTGTGTATTATTATTAGTATGTAGTTGATTTGAATAGTAGCAGGAGGAAATGGTTTCTTGTAGATACTAGTTAGTCGTTGTGAATATATGTCCAGTTAGATGGACGTTTTTTAAGATATTTTTTAAATTTTGTTTGTCTTGGTCTGGGTGTTTCTATGTAGGTATAATATGTATGTATTTACAAAAAAAAGTATATATCGATGCCTTCCGGCCAAAAGGGGGTAAGCGACATTTTTTGCGAAATCGACTTATATAATTGGTTAGAATCGGCTTTTTTTTCTGCGTCTTAAGGTGATTTTCCACCAGAGTGGCGAGACGAGACTAGGCGAGAAGAGAATTGAAATCGCACTGACCCTTTTCCACTAAAAATAGCCATCGCGAGCTCGCGCGTGACTGCTGCGCCGCCCGTAGGCTTCATTAGATAAAGATATAGGTACAGTGCTGTTTGAGTTCGTCTTGCAATACACACGCAATTTCTATCACGAGAAGCGTGTTTCTGTTGCAAAGTTAATTTATACTCTATATTGGAAGCAATACGGTTAATTTTTACACTAACAAATATTTCAATTCACGCCTCGCATATTCTCGTCAATCCACAATGTTTCCACCAAAGATGCGCTGAGAGAGAATTGAAAATTTGCCATACAAATTTCAATTCTCTCCTCGCCTCGCCTCGTCTCGCCACTCTGGTGGAAAATCACCTTAATGGTCTAAGTTTCGTGGCTCTAGGACAAACTTTTTGTCGCATAGGCGGTAAAGGAATTGAGGTTCTAACACTAAGTTTTTCGTCATAAACGACAGTTATTTTTGGTGTATTTGGTATTATGGTGGTTGGATAAAAATAATATTTCAAAACTGTGCGATAAGCAATTTTGGCTTTGAATATTTTTTCTTTACTTGAACGTTAAGTAGTTTGGGCTGTAAATACTTTTTTGTAAAAAATACCTTAATCAAATTTTACTTGAATCTATGTTTACCAAACTTTCGGTTAGGATATTAGGGCAGTTTCTTTGGATAAATATATGTCATTTATTACATTTAGGTCTCATTTCCGTGACTTTATATGCCGCTTATTTTTATTTTCCCTAGTCACCAAATCAATCATCGAAGACGCTTACACACAACAAAACAATAACAAAATGGACAAATCATCCAAACGAATGTCGTCTTACATTGTCGCTTACCCTTTTTATCCCTCCCAAAAAAATTATCTGGTATGGTGGTTAGATAAGAAGATAACTCAAAGGTTTGGAGGTTAGCTTACACAAGAATGACAAACAGCATCGGTTAGCTCTCTCTTTCTTTCTAACAAAATGTCGTTAGCGTTGCACAGCGTCTAGACAACCGCGGCGTAAGCACCTCCGTGCTCGCGAGTCCGTTTGGCGCGAAGTTTTTCGAAGGAAATAAAACGGTAAGATTATTTTAATAGACTTTTATATTCATCTATAATTGTGTATTCTAGTTAGTTATTTTAAGTTTTATAGGTAAGAAGTCATTATTTTGCTATCTCGTTCAGACTATACTAAATGGTTAAATAAGTACCAGAGTTTTTGGTGGCTGGCCTGGCTTAGGATCATAATCAAGGGTTCGAATTGCAGGTTGGGCCAGCAAGGAATTATTGGATTTTTTGATGAATTCTCAGTAACAGTCAAGAGTTAATCCTGCGACTGATATGATTCTGTTGTGTCGAATTGCCTATGGGACTATGAGAGTGAGAGAATAAAATCTTCACGTTTGTTTTGCACAAAATTATATTAGCGCACGTTAGTAGGTCCCTCTTTTGCAAAATCTTATTCTGCCGCAAGATTTGCCACCGTGACTAATTTAACATGTGTCATCATCATTGTTTTATGGATTGAGTGAGTGGATGGGTGAGTGCGAATGAATGGATACACCGCAAAAGCGATAGTAAGAACCCTCTTTGTGGAGTGGCTGGAGGCTGCCACGGTGTCCTCACCTTCCGCCTGACGCATGTCTTCACCGGACACTGTAGTTTTGGGTAGTTTCTTTGCTGTGGGGGACTCCTCCGGGAACGGATGTCGCGAGGCAATTTACGGCAACCGTCGACGCGGACATGCGGACGGCAAGGACCAAACGCCTACCGGGTCGCGTACTAACTTAACAGGTCACCGTGACCCTGGAACTCAAAGGACTGTTGAAGGGACACCGTGGATTTAAGTGAATACGAGTCTGACAGTCCCTTCCGCTCAACTAAGAGCAGGGAGGTCTCCTTTGATGATTTTACCACGTAAAAAAGGGGGTGATTAGTGAGTAAGTGGGTGGGTGAATGAGTGTGCTGAAACTTAGAAGTATGTTTTTTGCCACAAGCGTTCTATAAAAAAATTTAGGGGGAGTTGTTTTTATTTACGACGTTTTTTCCTGTTAGTATAATTAGGACCATTTGAGGGTAAGCGTCAGTAAATAGTGTTAGGTGTGTGATTTGTTTTAAATAACAATGTCATTTCGTAGAGACCTAAACAAATTTTATATGGTTAAATTTTGTTTTTGGACCGTACAGAAAATGTTCTATGATTTTTTTTCACTTATTTTGAACTTTAAACTACTCTCCTGTAAAGTTCGTAAATTGGCGGTTAGCCTCTTTTGGCCGTAAGGCATCGATATGTATGTTTATCCATTATCTACTACCAATAGTACAAGCTTCTGCTTAGTTTGGGACTAGATGGTGTTGTGTGAATGTGGTAGAATAGTAATATATTATTATTATTTTTTTAATAAAGCAAAGTTATTTTCAAACAATTAGCAGGATAAGAGATTTATGACACTACTTATGAAAAACCGGCCAAGTGCGTGTCGGGCCAACCGCAATGTAGGGTTCCGAAGTTGGCCATAATGGCCATTATTGATAATAACTTCTGTTTCTCATAGGACTAAACACGGCCATGTTTAAGATTAAGCCAGCGCTCCCAATGTAAACTCACAGAAATAGGTATTTATAAGTTAACCGACGATTACTCGTAAACCAGTGAAGTCTACTTAGCCGTGATAGTTTTCCTTTTAAATTCGTTATATGTACTACATTTGTGATTTTTTTCACCTCTTCTAAATTAGTAGTTTAGCCGGAAGAGGGGGGGAGACACTTGAGTCTAACAATTTTTTTCACTTCAAAGCTTGATATTTGACAAACCAATCACTTGGTATAATTTGAATATTTTCTTAAAACCTATCCAATGATACCCCACACAATGGGGTACTCAACCAAAAAAAAAATTATATGTAGGGGAGATACCCTTAAAAAAAATATTTTCCTAAATTTTATTCTACAGTTTTGTTGCAAAATCGTATGTCTATATTCATGGCGTCTTTGAGCTAGGCTGCGGACGGACAGACGGACGGATTTGACGAAACTATAAGGGTTCCTTCCTTGTGGACTAGGTACGGAACCCTAAAAAGCATGTATCACAACTGAACTTAAGGTTTTACGAATTCTATCAATAAAGAGCTTTCAAACAAATATAACCAGATTAAAAATCAAATTTAGACTATTTTAGATTACATTATCCATAAAACCACTGATCTGCTTTTGACGAAACTTAAAGCTTATAATTATTTCGCCATAACAAAATTAATTTTGTCGCGATAACCTCACCCACGCGTGTGAAGTCACAACATTATTGATTTCAATACGAAATTAGTTTCATCGATTTTTAGACACTAATGTTTTACAAAGATGAGGCCATTACAGAGGTTTAAAAACCTATAGTTATTTAGTACCTCCACACTTTAAATAAGCCTATTAGTCATTACTATACAAGCAGGTATGCTATTTTCAATACTGAAATATTCGAAGTAAATCATTCGGGAAAGTTAATAAGGCTGTGAATAAGAAACCTTAAGCCACCTTTTTGATCGGTAATGCGTTTCGACACACTGCCTAAAGGTCACAAGTGAACTATTATTTAATCAAGGATAAATAACGCTATTTGTAATATATATAACAACTAGAGGACGCCAGCAGCTACGCCTGCATTTTTTTAAATAACCCGTTTTGGCCGATCCCGTGGGAATTTTGGAAAATCCCTTCTTAGTGCACCCCTACGGTCCCCAAGGAACCTTAATGCCAAATCTCAGCTTCCTGCGCCCAATAGTTTCGGCTGTAGCGTGTCTGTCAGTCAGTCAGTAACGCAAGGATTTTATATATTAAGATAAAAGTATCCAGTTACCAAAATATAAGTACGCATTTAAGTACTTTTATGAAATTAATGTCTGTATAATTCGATTTTGCAATACTTTAATCCACTCGTAACTCATAACTCGTATTAACAATGTGTTTATACATAAATATGTTGTTACATAAATTTGTAACAGTATTTAAAATAGAAACAGTTATAGCAAGCAGCATAAG
This sequence comes from Euclidia mi, assembly GCA_944739405.2. Lineage (NCBI taxonomy): Eukaryota > Metazoa > Arthropoda > Insecta > Lepidoptera > Erebidae > Euclidia > Euclidia mi. The sequence goes on along the minus strand of OX123184.2, from coordinate 14,236,406 downwards.
AAATATGCCTCAAACTGAACTATAATGTCGTCTCGCTAACTATACATATAAAAATCCCATATTAATGGCACTTATTGGTAATAAATCAAACTAACTTCTGTAGTCCTAAGACTGCCTTTCGAATGTTGTAAATACTCAATGTCAACCCTCAATTTTATTTACCGTGCCACTTGGCAAAATGGTCCTTCATAAAGAGTAAACGAAAAGGCTATTCCTATCAATTCATCATTATTAAAGGTAGGAATTCGTTTAAAAATGTAATTATACTCCCTCCCTCCGTAATGAGAATATATCCCCTTTAGATGCTGTCTGTATATTTAATAAACACGCCTTGTTTTAGCATGCATGTGGTACAAAGAGTTAATTCTCTTGGTTGTTTCTTCATGCTGTTAATAATTTAGATGTGGGAACACCATAATTTTGTGAAGGCGATTACGGACGCGACATTCTAAGCGTTGTGAGGGTGTTCGTTAATTTATTATAACATCTTTTTAGGGTGCGTGTTGTTAAATGAGTTTTTTTAAGTGAGATTACTTGTCGTAAATTTGGTTCGGGCTTTGTTAAGACGTCTGTGACCGGTGAGTGACGTCACTTGTGGGTGTAGAGCTGTAGAACATGATGCTGTAGTGTGGAGGATTAATTAATTCCTGTTTATGCAGAGACTGGATTGTTCTCGAGGCATACATGTCGCCTTGGGTTAAGATTCGTCTCGGCGCTTTTGAGTTTGCTTATATGAGGTTATGCTGAGTACTGTAGGTAATATATTCTTTATATACTTAGCTCACTTCATAAGTCTCGACATATGATATAATATACTGTCAAAATAATGAGTTATAATATAAAAAAAAATCTCTTATAAATTTATTGATCGATTATTATTTATTATTTACTAATTATTGTTAACATTTGCATGTCTTAAAATTGACAGAATATGTTGAGACTGTAATATTTTGTTAGGTACACCATAATGTACACATGTTATAGCAAATAAATGATCTTTATCTTTAAGATGGCCAACTCTAAATAGGTCTCCTGAGAAAGGTATGACTAGACCTTTCACTATTTAACAAGAATCACGATTTCTTTTACATGATGTGTGGAAAATTTACAAAAGATTATGAATTGGGAATTTATACGCATGTATGAAGAAGTGATACTCTAAAGTGGTTTTGCACAACCGAAATCGTATCAAATCCGAGAAGTAGCTACAGTAAATCAGTGACTATAGTGGTAGTCTAGCGCTATCCGAGGTGTTCGAATAATTCCATCTTATCCCTAAACCCAGCTATTACAGGTAACCCGACTGGACTGAATGGCTTTCACGTTATACACAGGTTGTTTGAAAACTATCATGGTCCTTGGTGATGATGTAACATTTTCACTGTACAATCCTACTGTTTTGACGCTCGTGGCGGGCGTGGTCGCATTTATCTCAGTTATATGTTACGCCGTGTGGTTGACGGCATAGAATACAAGTGTCACCACCCGCTATCTTCCCGTGGGTATCGTAAGAGGCGACTAAGGGATAACACGATGCAAATACCATCTTTGCGTAGAGACGGAAAACTCGACATCAAACCCTATACGACTGCCTCGTAGGTCTCGCGGCATAAATGTGCGCGTGGGATCGGGAGGTCCCGGGTTCGATTCCTGGGTCGGGCAGTGTTATTGGGTTTTTCTGTCACAAAATTCTTAGTAGCCGCACGGAGTCTGGAAATGTGCCCGGTACGGCAATAGGCTCGCCCCTTATTACGTGGGACTAAAGTATATCTGGCGAAAAGTGGGTGTAGAAATACACCTCTGCCTACCCCTTCGGGGATAAAAGGCGTGACGTTATGTAAGTATGTTATGAGATAATAAGCCGTACACCGGGTTTATCAAATCCTTACTATTAAGAACGTATGCTACACTACCGTCCGTACTGAAATTAAATGGAAAATGTGGTCCAGCAGTTTACCCATCAAGGATTTATCAAAGGAAAATACACGAAGCAAATGCTATTTTTGTGACGTTGGCACTCTCGACATTTAACAATGTACCAAGTACCAATTACTTATCTGGCCAGCGTGGTACTACTACCCCACGCTGGCAAGACAAGTTGATATGGGTCGAATCTTGCCATTGACTCTTAATGCCATTGTGTCGCAGATTAGGAGACCAGTCCAGCAGAGGACTGCTACAGGCTGTATGATATTTACCATCTTTTAGACCGCAATGTTACATTGTGAATATGATAATTAGACTATTTACATTCCAGAAATGTTATAATACCAACAACCTGTATATTTGTATTGCCACATACCACAGTAGACCGTATGTCGCAGACAAATTACAACGTCAGCCAATCCGTCCTTTGTCCGGATGACTAATGTGCGATACAGCTGTAATTCTGCTCTCCGCACTCCAGCCAGTGCGCGCACTGACTGGCTACAATCGTTACTCACCTAGCTAGTTTGTGATTTGTGTTGTACTTTCACGTTGCCAACGTATTTTTGGGATTTATTTTGTGGTTAAGTTTATTGTAAATAATGTTAGCTGTGGCAGGTTTAAAAGTATTTTATTATTGTGAAGTTATGACTGACCAGATAGCGTAGTGGTTTGAGCGACCGCCTCGCTGCTTAATAGTGTTGTAGATGCGATGCCCGTACGAGACAACACTTTCTTATTATTTAAATGTTTGTAAAAGTCTCCCGAGAAACAGAACAAAAAAGATTTTAAGGGTTCTCAACGTCAAACAGGTCATAGTTAGGTGTGTTCTTTAAATATAGCACTTACACGGGGTTAAATTCCTATAAAGTAACTAATCCACTAAACTTCGATCCACTTAAATCCGAACCGGAAAATGAGCTTACATAGCAAAAAAATTAGGCATTATCTTATTTTTAGTCTTAACACATCTCCCGCCTTAGGTTGTTTCGCTGAGGAGTTTAAAAACATTCAAACAACAGATATAAAGAACAACATTTGTGAATTACAGAACGAATCATTTTCACGCATATTTGCATCGAACCTACGACATACAACACACAGTGTCAGAAACGAAGCAAACACTCAAACTACTTATAAGTGTAGTACTTATTTTGTTGCTACCAGGCCTGATTATAAAATAGGTGAGGAAAATTCAGCCAATATATTTTGAATCGACACAAAACAATCTGATCTATTAAGGGAATTAATTTTGAATTTCCCCCATCTTCATATCACGAAAATGTAATAAAATTATTTAGTAACGAGCCAATGTACACAGATAATAAATTAAATATACATTCCGAGTTGGGTAATATAGGCAGCGTCCTTTAAATCCTAAATGGTAATAAAAACATATTTTATTCAATATAAGTATATTTCCAAATATGCGTTATAATTAAATTAACAACATTTACTCTTTTATTTGCAATTTTATACATTTTGATATCCCGAATCCATTGTTATGCTTTTTAAGAAAACTCATTAATAAAAGCAAAATCACTATTCAAAATATTGCCTGGATCAAAACATTGCCTCTAAAACTTCTACTTAGTGGAAAGACACAACACAGGCGCATATCTAAATGTCAATTTGTCCCTTATCATGAATGTTTGACATATTATCTATGTGACATACCATACGCGAGTGCCATGGGGCGAAAACTCGGCGCACACGTCTTATCTAAATAAGCCATTATACACAATGATTATGATAATGAACCTCTCGTTTGTCACTCTTCTGATATCCAAATAATATAATTTTGTTTAGTTCCATCGCTTGGGAATTTGAGGGATGGAGATAAGATCCGAGTGGAATGATTTTATGGATTGGCCTTTTGCTCAACTCTTAAGGGTCATAGTATGATTAAATAATATAGAGGCTTATAGCGTTAATTTATAATGGGGCAGTCAAATATAGAATAAAATAATGTTTCGAATCCGATTGGTAGTTCTTAATGCTTTAAAAAAAAAAGACATCTTCCGCTTTAAGACTAAATTCGGGACTTTACAAACATACAACTAACGGACACAATGAACAACCAGGTTAGCTTAAAGCAAATTAGATTTACATTAACTCTCCAGTCTCATTATTACCTATTATTGTATTTATTTATATATGAACGCAGTGATGTAATGTTGTGTCTATATTTGCTGCTTATCATGAAAAACTAGATCATATTGGACGTAAATTCGTAATGAGGTTTTAATTCAAATTAAAGTCAAACGAAACTCACGTTACATTTTGACACAGATATTAGAACCACGTCACACTATGCAGACACTCAGTTGCTGCAATTTTATCTAACTTGCTTACTTATTAGCACGTCACATTTTGACACAGATATTAGGACCACGTCACACTATGCAGACACTCAGTTGCTGCAATTTTATCTAACTTGCTTACTTATTAGCAAGTTAAGGTAATTCACATATACATATATGTATGCCTTTCTCTCGTCAAAGTAGGCAGAGGCAACGGAACGCCACTTGCTTCTATCCTTACAAACTTCACACATTCATAACCATTCATGCTCGCCGGTTCCAGGTGCTTCAGACCTTTCCATTTTTCAAAAAGTCACCAATTTGGTCGACGAATGTTCTACGAGGTCAGCCGCGACCGGCTTGCCCACACACATTTGCCTCATATCATCACATCAATTTGGTTTTCGCAGGAACAAGTCGTCATGTGATGCTGTTCAGGCCTTAACCCAGAACATAGTACAAAACCTGAACGCCACCAAAAAGGTTCTGACAATATTTTTAGACCTAGCTAAGGCATTCGATACAGTTCCCGTGCGTACTCTCTTATTCAAACTTGAAAATATGGGTGTCAGGGGAATACAATTGGATGTCTTTAAAAGTTATCTGACAAATCGCTCTAAATCTGTCGTCATTGATAATTATAACAGCAACGAGCTTCCCATCTATTATGGTGTTCCTCAAGGAAGCATATTGGGTCCTACTTTGTTTCTGGTTTTCATAAACGATTTATGTAAACTCAATATCCCAAACGCTAAGATCCGGCTATAACTATTGTCGCGAACACATGGCCTGAACTCGAACTTGAAGCACAGTATGGTTTTAATGTAGTGTTAAACTGGCTTTTTTCCCACAAACTTACACTCAATACTTCCAAAACCAAATACGTCACCTACTGTATAAGTTCTGCCTCCCAACCGAATATACCAATATCACTGAAAGCACATACGTGTCAGTTACAGTCCAAATCTCCTTGCCATTGTACACATATATCCCAAACTGATCAAATTAAATACCTGGGTTTAATACTACATCAAAATCTTAACTTTAATTCACATATAAATGCTCTTACTGGCCGAGTTCGCAAACTAATATTATATATATTTAAAATCTTATTGCAAATCCCATAGTTATACGCAGTGTCTATTTTGCTTTGTGCCAATCAATTGTTACTTACTATATTTCATGTTGGGGTGGTGCTGCAAAAACAATTATTACCTATATATAAGACCATTGAAAATTGCACACCGTGCCATTCTGAACGTTGCTACCTTTTGACTGATTATGTTTCCAAGGAACCAACTGTACAAAGACTATAACGTCCTTAACGGGCGGCAACATTTTATTCTGCAAATGATTTTGTTGCAACATCGTATAACTCCGTATAAAGAAATCCAGAAACGCAGTAAAGATAAAATATGTACTCCTACACAAACACGGCTAATTTTTACAAAACGGTTTTTTTTATTTCTTGGGACCATCCCTCTATAACAAATTAAACAAAAACATTCCAATATATAATTTATCCTACCATAATTGCAAAAAAGCTCTCCACTCCTTTCTTCAAAATACATCATACGACAAAACGGAAATATTTTTAAGTTAATCAATGGTAAGCCTATACCTTGTACCACACGGCACACAGCCCATTCACTTTACACCACGCATATATCACGCGTATGCATACACACACACACCGGCGCGGCGCGGCGGCGGACAGGTCGACAGTCTCACCCGCCGCTCAGCACGCTCCGTACACACTTAAACGCACACACACATATACATTTACACACATTCCCAAACACATCTTTGTTTGTTATTTTCTTTCAATCTCATTTTATTGTCTATTTATAATAATTATTAGTTATTTTGTTTTTAAGTACTTTGATTTATATTAAAATAGTGTAGTTTAGTTTAATACTTGTATAAATTATAGCTTGCATATTTGCTCTATTTGGATTATGTACAACAATTAACACTATTAGAGGGGTTCGGGACTGTCACTCCTTAATACAGGCTATATTCTAGCCTAGCTAGGAGAACAGCGCTTCACCCACCTGATAGAAGATGTACCTACCCACATTGAACATTTATGTTTTTATAGGTAATACAAATGTCACATGTACATAATATCAATCTGTTTTTTAATATAGTTTTATTATTAATATTATTATATATTTAAGTTACTTTATAGTAGATTTTACTTTAAATTATATACATATTCAAGCCGTAGAATAATGCTTGCGAATTTAATTTGCTGTAATAAAGTGAACGAATCAGATAACAGCTTGTATCTTAATGTTGTAATTGGTTTACATATTTTCGGATTGAACCCATTATCTTCGGTGGGACTTAGTAGTGAAACCTTAACCGTCCATGCATTATAATTATGGACATGTATCTGTGATTGTCTATTGCATATTTGTAAATCGTACAATATGAAATGTGCAGAAGTATAATGGCTTATGCTTCTCAGGGCAGTACGGATGTGTAATGATGTAATGTCAGTCATTCAGCTAATTTATCGACATTGTTTGACATTAATTTCAAGTAATACTCATCATCATTATCATTTGTAGTGTAGGTCTGGTTAGGCTTGTAAACAGAGGCTGAGCTCCTAGGTGAGAGTCTTGGATGCTACCGAGAACGAGATATGACAATGAAGAGATTATAACTACCTTTAAAATATGCTGTAGTACGCTACCACAACAAGTATAGTGTGTCAGTGCCTTAGCTCCACACAGTTGTGTAATGTCAGTCAATCACCGGGAGCGTGCAGGTTAACGTTCGATGTGAATGCTTTGTTAACAGCTCACACCGCCTCGCTTTGTTACTGTTGAGTTGTGGTATCAGTTGAGGTTATGTGTGAGCAGTGTACAGGTTTGTTTTGATTCCTAACTTTTTGAGTTGCCCTGCAGTACACACTGACTTAAATACTACGATAAAAAGATAGCTCTGCTTAGTTTGGGACTATTATAGATGGTTTTGTGTGTAGCTTGTAGAACGTATTTGGGAAAATACGCTTTATTGTAAACCAAAACAATGCAATAAATTAATATACCGACTTAAAACTACGATGTATGTTCTATTGGCAACATGGTTATGATATATAAGACATAGAAGGCGAGACGTATTACTGTTGGTATGATTTATATTTATATATTATTCTGAATATTTTGCAAAACGTTTAACGGAAAAGGATTTATGCAATTCTCTAGTGTTTATGAAATACCTATATATCCCACACAAAGTGCTAGAAAATGCCCGACCGAAAAACGATTACTACGTTGATATCACTATCTGTTTATATAAAATTCTTGCGGTACTATCTGACTAACAGACAAAGCACGGCCAAAGCTATTTTGCGTAGGAAGCTTAAATTTGGCACGTATGATCATTGGAAAACGTAGGCATGCACTAAAAAGGGAATTCCCGAAATTCCCTCGGGATCGGGCAGAAACAATTAAATTTAAAAAAAATATGCGGGCGTAGCTACACGCATCCTCTAGCCCTGATCAATTCGTAATGTTGACGTAAGAAGAAGACTACATCTTATATCCGTTCATCCTAAATTTAATGGAACTAAAAAAAGATACCTACTCTTAAAGCGTTCTTTAAAAGGTTAAGACGTTCGTCTAATTACTTATTGCAATTTGCGGCGAGGCGTTTGCTCGACTCAATTACGGTTCAACTTGTGATATTTAACTTTTAAGCAGCAAGCAGTGATTGTAGATTACTGTTACATGTTAAACGGAATTCACAATATTCAGTGTCTTGGGAGATTTGGAAGCTGTAATTATTAGTCCCGACCGTCTAGATCCCTAAATCTCGTGGGAACGCTATGGGAACAAAAACTTCTTCTTCTCCATACGGCGGCGACGCGGTTCGCAACTCGTCACGTCTCGTTCCCCGCGAGGGCGAAAAGCGGCCTACGGAAAGTCGGTTTGCAACGTTGAATGTTGGAGGAGGGATGGACGGCAAATTGGATGAAGTATGTCAGATGATGGATGATAGAAAGATTGATGTTCTTTGTGTGAATGAGACAAAAAGGAAAGGGTGTGACACCACCAAGCATGGCACATATACGGCGTATTGGTCTGAAGTAGATAGTACCACCAGAGCCTGCAAGGGAGTTGGTGTAATACTATCTGCGCGAATGAATGAGTGTGTAAAAGAGTTTGAATGTGTAAATGCTAGGCTACTATGGATGAGAGTGAAAGTAGGACTTACTCGTGTCTTTATTATAGGGGTATACGCCCCGGTCAATATTGTTACGGGTTTGTCACAGCAAGAGCAAGACGAAAGACAGGAGTTTTGGGAGAGTTTAAGAGATATTTTGAGGAAATGTAAGGATAACGAAAGATTGATTTTGTTAGGGGATTTCAATGGATGGGTGGGAGTAAAGCGAGATGGATTTGAAAGGGTGTTAGGTGCATTCGGTGATGAGAGTGTGAATGAAAACGGAAAAGCACTGCTTGAGGTTTGTTTGGAGTGGAGCCTTTGTGTGACAAACACCATGTTTGATCACAAAAGGATACATATGTATACGCGTGAGGCGAAATATGTTAGAAGAAGTATGATTGATTTTGTAATAGTAGATGAACGACTGAGAAAGAATGTGATGGATACAAGAGTGTATGGCTGCCAGAGCAAATGAAAGAATGGGGAAAGCAGCGAGTGAGGACATAGATGAAGCAAGAAAGGAGTTTGTTAGGTCAAAGAGAATAGTGAAAGAAATGGTTAAAAGGAAAGAAGAGGAAAAGAAAGATGAGTTTGATAGCAGACTATCTGACGATTTCCGGAGAAACGTTAAGTTTTTCTGGAAATCCGTTCGTCCAGTTCGAGGAAGAACTCAATCCTCAGAATACACATCGATAAGAGACAAAAATGGAAGGATAGTGAATGGTGAATCGTGCGTGCTGAAGAGATGGAAAGAGTATTTTGAAGGATTATTTGAAAGAACGGCGGTAGAGACACCCATCGATGAAATGAATGGTAGTGATAGCAATGATGAAAGCGTTATTGGCGTGGATGAGATCGTGAAAGCACTAGAAAGTATGAAAGTAGGTAAAGCTGCAGGATATGATAGGATTACAGTCGAAATGCTGAAAGCTGGACAGGGCATCATAGTTGGTCAGTTGCAGCGGTTATATAACTTGTGCTGGAGCACCGGCCGAGTACCTAATGACTGGGCCACAGCTGTAGTTGTGCCTCTGTATAAAGGAAAAGGCTCGCAACAAGACTGCAAAAACTATAGAGGCATTAGCCTTCTCAGCATTGTTGGCAAATTGTATGCAAAGGTACTGATTGAAAGAGTTATGCAAGGAACCGACAAGAAAATATGGGATGTACAAGCGGGATTCCAAAAGGGTAAGGGGTGCACGGATCAGGTTTTTTCCTTGCGAAGCATAGCCGAAAAGTTTTTGGCCAAAGGTCAAAAGGTCTATTGCGCATTCGTGGATTTGGAAAAGGCTTACGATAAAGTGGTGAGGAATGAAATGTGGTCGGTGCTGTTAATGAATGGGGTAGACAGCAGCCTCATTCGAGCTCTGAAATCCCTTTATGAGGATTCTAGAGCTTGTGTGAGGATAAACGGGGCATACACTGACTGGTTTACCATCGAGAAGGGTGTTAGACAAGGATGTGTAGCGTCGCCGTGGCTGTTTAACCTCTTCATGGACAGTTGTTTGCAAGATTTAAAACATAGTGACTGCGGATTAAGGATGAATGGGTTACTCGTCAAATGCCTCCTTTATGCTGATGATCAGGTAATACTTGCGCCTTCAGCGGAGGAGTTGCAGGAGATGGTAACAATCATGCATGGTGCGTTAGAGAGGAAAGGAATGAAAGTGAATGTAAGTAAAACGAAAGTTATAGTTTTTGAAAAGGAGGAATGCGTTACGGCTTGTAATGTTTTGATCGATGGACAGCGAGTGGAACAAGTAAATGAGTTTGTTTACTTAAGTACGTTGTTTACAAGAGATGGTAAGAATGAAAAAGATATTGAAAGAAGAGTTAATGCAGGTAATAGTGTGAATGGAGCTCTGAAGGCATTTATGAACAGTCAAAACGTGTCCAAAAAGGCACGTTTGGCTGTGCATAGAGGGATGTTAGTGCCTACCCTTATGTATGGTAGTGAAAGTTGGGTATTGCAGAAGAGACTTGAAAGTAGAATAAATGCGGTAGAAATGAGAGCACTGAGAAGTATGTGTGGTGTGTGTTTGACCGACAGAGTAAAGAATTGTGTGATACGGGAGTGGTGTGGGATAAAAGAAGATGTAGTGACAAGCATTGAGAAAGGCATGTTAAGATGGTTTGGGCACATGGAGAGGATGGATGACGAAAGACTGACAAAGAAGATATATAAGGCAAATGTGAATGGGACAGGACGAAGGGGAAGACCTAGGCGGACGTTCTCCGACCAGATTAGAGACATCCTAAAAAAAGGACAGGTCAGAAGTACCCTTAACAGAAGAGCATGCATGAGAAACTTGATGGGAGTGAATGAAGCGAGAGAGGTATGTCAGGATCGTTGCAAATGACGTTCCGTAGTCTCTGCCTACCCCTCCGGGAAACAGGCGTGAGTCTATGTATGTATGTATGTAATTATTAGTACTGCAGTGTAGTGCTGGCCCAATGATAACATCTAAAAAATATATTTAAAAAATCGACCACAAGTCCACAAAATCTCCTCAAAGTATATAAAGTAAAAAACTCATTATTAAGCATAACTCAGAATCAATTAAACTTTGTTTATAACTTTATCTCAGCACTAGAATTAGGATCTGTCGAATCCTACCAATACTAAGGCGACCCTTATCCATACCTACTGCTGTACTGATGAAAATGTACATTTTACAAACTAGGCAAGTGAGGTATGACTTTCTATATACTTTATTTGCGATTAATATTCAATTATAAATAAATATAAAAACAATTTGCAATGAATCGAATGAGACCATACTCATGCCGATAGGGTGAAAATGGTGCTAAATCTAAAAGAGAATCGACATGCACTTGGTCGATTTTTAAGTTTCCTTTTTAAAAGACAACTCACGCACTAGTAATTTGTTTATTTATTTACAGTTTATTTACATTATTTTGTGGCTGGAGCGTACAATATACAAGGAAATTATCAAAAAATCTTCGTTTGTGAACAAACTACCGCACAGAATTTTCAATAGTAAACATTTTAACCCACTTTATCTATCAGTTATGTGACCTATAAAGGTAGTATTAATGTCATCGCGATACAACCACATTAATAGGTTATAGTCTCAATATCCGCGCGTTGTCACGCTGCACGTCTCGACTTGTCAGTGTTCTGTTTCTGTCGCAGGCATATCTGTGAAACTAGCTGTTTTGAGAAGTGACTAGTTGTTATATAATTTGAATAAGTGCTGGCCCAGATCTTGTCAAGCGCAACTGAAAACATTTTCATTGTCAAATTATTATCGATATTGTTTTCAAATTGAAATAGTCCCGAATCAATGATCTCGTAATCGTTGTTTGTGTGTGTTCATTATTTTAAAAGAGACAGTATCAGTATAGCGTAGCGTAGTATAGCGTAGTGAAGTAGTATGTGCTTCAATATCCAAAGCTTATGTGAATTTTTGTACGTACGCATAAATGTATCAAGGTTATAATTTCATGCATCTTGCAATCATTTGTGATTCATAAGCTTATCAACGACGCAGTCATAAACTTGAATCACAACCAACACATTGACGATACAACAAATTATATAGTAAGCATCTGAAACGTGCTACAGTATTACATCATCAACGTCTTTAATACCAAAGAACCATATATGATTAACCTCTTTAGGGGCTTTTGTATGGTTTCTTTAGAGTTTGGATAGACTGTCCAGTTCCTATATTCAACCGCAACACATTCAACAGCAGAGATATGTATTGGGCAGTTAATCTCCGGTGTTCGTCAACTTGTGCTCTACATTCTTGTAAGCATATACGTAGATTTATTGGGTGAGTCTAGCTCAGCTGTAGGCAATTGAAAGACTTCCTATCTTATATGAATACGATTTAAAGTGATAGGTTTGATATCGACTTGTAATCGTGAATGCACATTCTTATTTCTAATACAACAAACAAGAACATTGGTTGGTAATGTATAACACAAATTATGGGTAAAATATTTTAATGAGGCTCAATATTTCGAATGCGTTACCAAAACAGGTGGTAAAATCAACAAAATCTGTACTTAAAAAAAGGAATGTGTATTTCGTCATTATATAAAATTGTAAGGTGTCGCTGCATGAAGACGCCGCGGTCCCGAGAAACATGCTAATCTAAGAATTCTGACGAAAAAGATATATGTGCGTAACTTTTACTATGGACAAAAAAGATCCATGACTAGCAGTGGGGTAGTTTATGTATAGGGTAAATATAAATTGTGTCATAGTCACCAGTTATATTAAGTTCTCTGACTTATTACTGTCTCCCAAGCACAATTCATTTGTGACATTCAAAGTTATTCAACACAAAGTTCAACATATCTAAATTACCAGGAAGATTGACATACATATTTATAATAAATGATAGCAAAACCAAACCAAATTCAATAACAGAGAATATACCAAAATTTGTATTCATTTTACACGCCCACCAGAACGAAACAACGCAATGATGGTTTATAAATCTAAACAGGACAATTTAATATATCGATTTATAATAAAAAACTCGTTTGTGTAGGCTCTGTTTTGATTAATATATCTGTAACATGCTGCATTATTCATTCCAACATGTTCATCAGAATATAAATTGTTTTGTCCAAAGACTGTTGTCATAGTAAGTTCGTGTTCCACTGATGGAAGTTAGCGGAAAATTATAGCAGTTGTTTCTCTTTTCATATCAATAGTCCTCATATCATCATTGAAACATAGATATTTTTAGTGTATTAGCACTTGAAATTTTCATATATTATACCTATTTGCCACTTTTTTCAAACAGTCCAGTTTTAATTTCATCTTCAGAATTTACCTCCATATTATAATAAATACTCATCGCCAATCTGTTTGTTACACTTTGTAGTGAATTTCACTCAAAAATTCACAGTCGATCGTAAAGTTCTTTAAATAATTTTGAATCTATTTTATTTCTGTTTTGTGGGTATCATTATATCAATCATGATCTTTCTCAAATTAAATTAAAGTAGAATATTTATTTGATTTTATTTCTACATTTAAGAATTCTTAGAAATGTTTCTAAAACTTTATGATTACTTTGATTACGCTATAATTGCGATGTAATTGTGTTAAGATCATTTGCAATACTTTAGTGAAGAATATGCGCTGTACATTTTTGAGCGTTAGGTACACATAATTTTATAATATACTGTACTATTTTTAGCCAAATATATAAACCTGTGTTCACTTAGAGGCAAAGTGGTCATCCTAAGTATTTCGCAGCTTCATTTAAGAAACTTTATTACACAATTTTACATTAGGTATAAAGGGTTATGTCATAAGTTTAATGCACTACAGCATTTCTATAGTATTAGAGATGTCAGTGTAATAACAGTTACAGAAAATACGAGTATATGAAACTATCGGAATAGTTACGTTTGAAATAAAGCATCCTGCGGCCTACTAGAAGTAATTATAACCTATTAGTATCTCCTTTTTATTTAATTCCGAACCATAAATAACATTTTAAGGAAAATCATTACGTCAAATTCTTAGAAATACTATTTAGATGTTCCCTTCTTCGAAGGACATTTATTTTAAAAATAACCTTTAGCATAATATTTTCTTGGGTTTACGCGAATGTTACACATTGAAATTAAACTACAGTTTACGGATTTTATCGCGTTATATTGGTTTCACTTGTTTTTACATTTAAACCGAATGATCTAAAACTACATTTTTATTACTAGCCAACGTTTCGAATTCTTTACAGGATTCATGTTCACGGCAGACTGAGGTGGTATTTGTCTTTGTCTTGAATTTAAAAGTTATCTCAAAGTACCCGAACATTTTTCAACTATTGGTGTTACTATCTACGCAGAATGTGCTCACTGTGTCTTGATGTCTTCTGGTGACTTTGTCCTTCTTGGGTTTCATTAGCCTGATAACAGGGTCCCAAGCTGGAGGAACATTCCAACCATCTTCCCTATTGAAATTAGGATGTTTTTTTATTTCAATAGCTTCTCGTATCATTCTTGGAATAAAGCGGTGTTCTTTTGCGAGTATCTGTGGTTTATCAAATCGCAGGTAATGGTTGGTTCCTTGTTCTACATGTTCACACACAGCAGACTTTGTCGAGCGTTTGTGTTTAATGTCAGCTATATGTTCCTTTAGTCGAATGCCTATGCTTCTCTTGGTTTGTCCAATGTATGAGAGCCCACACTCACAGTCTATCTTGTAAACCCCGGCCTCTTGTAAGGGTAACTGACTCTTGACAGATGGTAATAATTGGCTTATCTTCGTTGGCGGCTTGTAGAAAGTTTTGATTGAAGCTCGCTTCAAGATGTAGCCAATCTTGTCGGTCACGCCCTTGATGTATGGGAGGACAGCAGGTTGTCTCTCTACTGTGGCTGGCTTGTTCTTCGGGGATCTGTGACGTTGGCGCGGCGGTCGGAGCTTGTTGTCTTGCAGAACTTGCTTGACATGTTGAAGCTCGGCGTCCAGGTGTTTCTTGTCACAGATCCCTAAGATTAATTTCAATAAATAACCTTTAGCGTCAAGATCGGGATTCTCAGTTTACTAAAAGCAAGGAATTGTTAAGTGCCGTACAGAAACGAAAATGTGGGGCTGAATCAATTAGAAAATCTAGTCTTAAAATAGTCTTAGAAAAATATATAGAGATAAGGTAAGAAAATGGTATAAACTGAAGGAATTCGCTGAAAACTGTAGAGGAACCTGGTTTAGAATTGAAAGTTGGGAAAGCTACTAAACATATTCATAATGAAAATATCCATATTTCTCTAAAAGAGAAAATCGCAATTCGTCCATAAGCAACAAACACACAGAGTTTGCTTAGTACCTAGAAGCTATCTAGGTACCAAGCGAAGAGAAAGTTACGTCGTTTTCTAACCTGATACGGGATACAGAAGGAAATTCTATTAAGAAAAATGTTGGTGGTTGGCAGTGAATGAACGAATAGACGAAAGTATCGCTTTACAATAGCTATCGCTTTCTGTGGACTAAAGATGATATCGTATACATTGAAAATTCATACACGTCCTAAGTCCGTTAAAGTAAATGTGCTAACAACGAAATTGTAAAACGTAACCTAATCAGTTAACCTGATGAAATAATATTCAAATATTCGTTGATTACTTTATTTTCATCTAATTGAGTACTATTCTAGGTAGATATTTTTAGGGTTCCGTACCTTAAAGGTAAAAAACGAGACCCTATTACTAAGCCTCCGCTGTCTGTCTGTCACTAGGCTGTATCTCATAAACAGTGATAACTTTGTTGTTGCCGCTATAACAACAATTAAAAAAATGAAAATAATAAGGGGGAGTCCCATACAATAAACGTGTTTTTTTTTCGTATCTTTTGCTCAAAATTACCAACGGTAACAGGTAGACGCTTAAAATTTTCACAGAATATGTAGTTGTATATTACCTTTCAAAATAAATTATTATTAAATAAAAAGAAAGTTAATAATAAAGGGGGGCTACACTCCGGGGGAAAAACACTCCTTATTCTCAGATAATACATTAGGCTTCAGAAAATGTAGATCTTGCATGGACAATTTGTCTAGATTAGTAATTCAAATTCAGAAAGGATTTTGTCAGAGTAATGTCACAGTTGGTTGTTTCATTGATAAAGAAGACGCATACCTACAACAATATAGATATATTAAGCTTCTTAAAAAAAATGGACAGTCTAGGCGTGGGACAGAAACTATGTTACTATTTATGGCAATTTCTGCGTGAGAGACATCTTAAAGTTAAACTCAATAACACTTTCCTCGTACGTACCACAGAGCGAGGAGTAGCTCAGGGTGACCCCCTATCCCCTTTGTTGTTCAATATAGCAACCATGGATATTTGCAAACACATAAACAGTGACACCATACACATATCACAATACGCAGACGATTTCGTTGTGTACGCTACCGAAAAGAGTGCTCTCCTAGCTACTAACTTATTACAGGAACCATTGAACGCAATAAGACAATTATTGTTTGATTTAGGACTTGAGATCTCATCCTCAAAAACTAAAATATGTGTGTTTAAGAAAGGAGTCAATAGATCTAACGTATCGCTTAAAGTTAACGGGTCAAGATTAGAGGTGGTTGGATCTATTAAGTTTCTAAGTTTGTGGTTAGATAGATCACTCAGGTGGGCGAAACATATAAATGAAATCGTTGAAAAAGCTGCTGGATACATCAATATTTTGAAAGTATTAGCTAATTCCAAATGGGGGATACATCCTACGCATCTAAGAAGGGTTTATATGGCTCTTGTGCGAAGTAGATTGGATTATGGAAGCGTTTTATATGGGGACAGTTGTCAATCACATCTTTACAAAATAGAAAAAATACAAAACCAAGCAATGCGCATAATTGGCGGTTTTATTAAAACAACACCTATACACGTTATGAATAACGAATTGCACTTACCGCCCTTACAAATACGTCGAACATTTTTAGCTGGAAAATATTGGTTGAAATGCAAGTCCTTACAAAGTAATAGTATCATCCTTGAATCATTGGAAGAACTTCAGTTGATGATAAACTCTTGGAGTAGGAAAAATAAACCCATGTTGGTTGAAATTCATAAGGAATTTAAGAATACACAGATACATGTAACTGAAAGTCTGGAAATGTTTACATTTGATTGGTGGATTACTTACATAGACATATCAGATAGTATTATACACAAAATTAGTAACTTAGACAAACCAAAACAGTATTATAATTCAAATGCGTTAAAGGATCTTTGTAATGATTACTTGGATGAAACGTACTGTAACTATTATAAAATATTCACGGATGGCTCGAAAGAACATAACGGAACGGGTGCAGCTTTTTTTGACCAGCAACAGAATAGTCACACATTATTCAAAATTAATACCAAACTATCCATTATGTATGTCGAACTATTGGCTATTAGTGAAGCAATATCTTATGCTAGTTCAATTGATCATGACAAAATTGTAATATTAACCGACTCTAAAAGTGCACTCCAACACGTAGCTCGTTGCATCTCGACTATTCGAGGAACACCGATAGCATACATGATTATAAATCAAATTCTGGAGTTGCACAAAAATAATAGAACTGTAAAGCTTCAATGGATCCCTTCCCATATTGGTATTAATGGAAACGAGCGCGTAGACACATTGGCCAAAATTGCTTGCTCCGATGGCATTATAATAAACATAAGACCTTATTTCCAAGACTGTCTGTATCTGGTTAAGAAACGCTGTTACATCCTATGGAAAGAATATTTTGATGAGATCCCAAGAGAAAGGTATCTGGTACAAGACCATACAGCCCGAACCCCTTCAAAGTGCCTGGTTTGATAACTGCTCTTTAAGTAGAAGAACATGTGTAACCGCAATGAGACTTCGTTCTGGACACATTCCATCAAGAAAATTCAAGTTTCTTATGGGCTTAGCATCATCTCCTAATTGTGAAGAATGTGATGTTGTTGAGGATGTATATCATATCTTGATAGAATGTGTTCGGAACGACAGGTTAAGGATGAGACTGTGTTTTGGTTGTGATGTTGGAGCTTGTAATGGTGCATTGGCTACTCCCATGTCGGGAGAAGCCAAGGCACTTTACAAATTATATAGTTTTTTACTTTAAAATGTTGTGTGTAAATAAATGTAACTGTGGTGAATGAAGCGTCATCGTCACAATTGACGAAGCTCCTTAAATAAAGAAAAAAAAAAAAAAGGGGGGCTCCCATACAACAAACGTAATTTTTAGGCAATTTGTTACTCGATCTTAATAAACAGGTAGAAACTAAAAAAAATATATAAGTATACATACAACAAACGTGATTTTCTTTTATAGATGATGGTACGGAACCCTTCGTTCGCGAGTCCGACTCACACTTGCCCAATTTTTTTAAATTAGTGCCTATTTTAGATGAAATTTAATATAGATTTTTAAAGGTAAATTGGTGTCTTTTAAACAAGGCAAAAATTAAAATAGGAGACCTAAAATTAAAAAGAATGCACCATGTGGAAACCTGCATGGCTTATAGTTCGTCAGTTTTCCATAATATTCTCGAAAGACATGTGTAGTCTACCAACTGGCTTTTAGGTACATAGTGAAGTGAACTATAGCTTTACCCCTTTCACAACAGTGTTAAGATAATTATGTATATCATACACGCAGAACTATATATAATACAGCGTATTCAGTAGTCAGTACATTGGAAACTTTCTTTACTGGTATTATGTGTAATAATGCTAGCGTAAAGAAAACTTCCAACATAGGGATCCTTTAAAATAAAATTCAAGTGAAATGAGTCTCGTTCTGAAGCCCGGATGACATTAATAAGCCGTACACCCACGAACGGTAGTCCCGGACGTACTGACACGACTTTACCAAGAGTTTGTATTATAATGTTGTAATTTTATATAACTACGCTCGGTCTCCCTATGGCCATCCTTTTATGAATTAATTGTCCGAACTTGTAAGGGGTGTATTATTAAAATAGTTATTTTATTATCAGGGGTTTGTTACTAGCATTTTATTGTAATGTTGGGCCGTAAATTAATATAAAGAAAACTGTAATTTTGTTAGAGACCTATTTTCTGTTTTTGATGATTTAGAAAAGGAACATAGGAATAATGGGCACATAATTAACACCAATTTCCAAAAGTTATCCTAAAACCTTAACCATATTTTCACGTCATGAAACGTATCTATATATATACCTATACATTTACAGCATTATCATCTGTGACAATGTCAAATAAAATAGTCTGTCTACAATGAAGTTATTTGTACGATATACCACCCGCAGGATGTTCGTCACTTTTCTTTCAAGAATGAAACTAAGCTTATTAAATTTATACATAAGGTATATAAATTAGAATAGAGCAAGCACCATTTTTCGCCTTTCAATTGACCACACCTTTCAGTTATCTGAGCAAACGTTTTTCTGTTCCTAATACAAACAAACCTTTCCCTTTTTAATATTCGGCCCGTAAAGTGTTATTTTAATTCACATTCCCTTTAAGAGGGACCATATAGAGGGTACTAAAGTGAAATAACTGTTTGGACTTTGCTTGCTTACCGCCTAAGCCTCGCATTGGCCAGTAGAAACGGATTCAGCCAAGTTATTGGCCTCATGTTTCCTTAGGATATGCTAATGTATTTGGATACGTGAAATTTTCGTTTTGAATAATATATATTGGGGACCTTCTATCATTGTTTGTTTTAAGCTGTTGGAAAAACGTTCGGATATTGGAATGTGTGATTTTTGGTGATATTTTGCCACCTTTTATGTAATTGTGTGTTATGATTTCTTAGCGTAGTTGAGCAGTAGTATTACGGAGTTTTATGTTTTATTGTGTACTGGGTGTTTTTATGAATGACATGACGTATGTATTTACAAAAAAGTATATGCATTCCACATATGTTTATGCATTATCTAATAAGTACCCATAGTACAAACTCTGCTTAGTTTGGGACTAGATGGTGTCTTGTGTATGTGGTAGAATATTATAATTGCGATACGCTTGAAAATGTCAGTATTAGCATTTCAATACAGATTATCGACGTAATATTTTTACATTATCTATCTAATTTACAGCATCTATGCGCCTTCGTTTCAACAATAAGGGTACTTAATCGGTTATCTTCCAAAGCCCTCGGACTCATGGATAAACCGAAACAAAGGATTAATGTTTTTGGATTATTACCCTACCAAGGATAATACTGATCTCTTAAAGGGTAATAATAAATAAACAGTGAGGTTTCTTAATACGATCAGATAGGATAGGTTAGAGGTTTCTACAAAACGAGGGTAAGACAACTTATTTGCATAAAGTGAGTGTGAGCGCTTCCTGAATAAGTAAATTTTATTATTTTTAGTCCAATGTTTTTGGATGGTGTGGACGGTTGCACAGGTTTGTTACCATTACCACGGTAGGGTAGGTATAGCCGTGATTATGTTTAAATAGTTAAACGAGGTATGGACTACCATACGTGATCAATTACTGACTATCGATCTTCATGCATTGTAGTATTTTATTTACATAGAACTTTATGTACGTTTATGGCAAACCTCCCATACCAACATATAATATTATTTAGCGGGTCTTAGTCGCGATAATTTATATTTTATGATGTATACAAATCGCGAAAGTTTAAAATCTCCCATACCATTAACCTTATAAAACTTACATTTAAACCTTGTGGCATAAATTGAAAGGAATTTTTGTAAAAGCTATAGTTCTTTAATTCAATTATTTTACAACTGTATGCTTATTTATATTTGCACTAAAAGGTATAGTTAATTTCAAATGTTAAATGTGTATTTTCAAACAAATAAGAAGGGTAAAAAACATGCAAACTAGATTTACAAAAACCACAGAAATCAGAAAACCTCATGTCGAATTTACATCACAATTTAGGCATACGATTTATTGTGTATCAGTGGCGTGTTTTGATTGATACAATAATTGTAATTAATTACACGGACGTAGTCGGGTGACGCGCTAGCACACATTTCGATTAGTACTTCGGACATGTGGTCTGCCGAATATAATTGATTTGCAGGACTAATATTTACTTTGTGATGATGTGCTTTGTGTTTTAGTGTATTCTGTAGATGGTGCCGAAGTTTGTGTATAGCAGAAAGCTTAAAAGTTCAGTTAAGTATAATTTATAGGAATTGAAACGGATCAAATGTAAGCGGCATTTTAGGCGATTGTAAGTAAACTTGATGCCTTCAAAGCTGGTGGTATTTGCTACTGTTTCTTATTGTCCTAATGCATACAATAAAATTGTACGGATATCTACTTTATCCAGATTTAAAAAAAAATGTTGCAGTTGGTGTTGGTCATCGCTCGGACATTGCTTCTGTCTCGTTTGCATAGCTTAAGGTTTCAGAGCCAAAGGTGGGTTACTGTTAGCTCTGTGCTGCTATTAATAATCTCCAGACAAACAATCTGCTTGTATATCAATTAAATGAAATTAATGCACATAAACACGACACGCACTACACTACACGTACTTAACTTGGAAAAGCTATTGGCTTTTGCTTTTGGCGAAGTTAAGTACGTATTAAATTGTTAATTATCGCTTGCCTATTGCTGAAGGAAAACGTCGAGAGGAAACCAGCATGTCTGAGAGTTCTCCATAATGTTCTCGAAAGACATATTAAGTTTACCAACCCGCACTTAGCCAGCTTGGTGGACTTCGGCCATACCCTTCTCTTAGAGAGAAGAGGCCCGTACCCAGCAGCTGGACGGTATATAGGGTTGATGATGAATGCACATAAAATTATAATAAGTGCAAATTAAAATACATGCACAAAATAATTGATACCCAAAAACATACATCAAATCATCGGCCCTAAATCAACACGTGAAATTTCACCGTGTTTTTTTTTAAGAAAGTTATACTTTAGCTTGCAAGATTTGATCCCAGAGTACCTACTACATAATAAAGCAAAAATATAAAGTAAATAATCCTTTTCATCACATTTCTTGTTTCAACGTACTACCGCTTTGTGCCTCGACACAAAAAGTAAAAACAATAACCACTCATGAATGCATTAAACTATAACACAACAGTTCCTCCGAAACAATATTACTCCAAACCGCTATTCCCGCGTGCCTCAAAAAAAATCTTCTTTAAACTAAAGCACGGTTCAACGTCTAGGAGCGTAATTAAACGCGCCTGTCCTTCGGGAAATCGTCGAGCGGTCAATTCATGTTGCGAATATTCTGCTGTGTCGCTCGCACGAATTCATTTAAACGGAGTGGAACGAATATGATATGTGTGGTATGAGAGTGCATAATTTACCCGTTACCTAGTGCTTGATATAGAATGTGGTGGTAGATTAAATCATGTAAGTTTTTATTTTAAATGAGCAGAAGTTGTCCTGTTTGCGTAGAAGCACTTTTGATTTATTGTATCGACATTTAACCCACTACTTGGATTTTTAGCAGAGGTTAACTGATTCTTCCAACCAAATACGAGAAACATACTTAATATTTTTTTAATTCATGGCGAAATGTGAGCATGACTCTCAACGAGCTTGTCATTCAAATTTTTGTTTTGGTTGAAAATCGATCCGAGTACCTACATTTTAGCTATCAGAGTCACTAAAGACTAGATGACTAGACTAACAACCCAGCTAATGGCAGAATACTATAAATAACTCACAAAAAAATGTTGAGGTACATATTTCTTACAATCCTCTAATTCATTGTTCTGTAAATACATCCATCTAAGAGTCAAATTGATTTCAATTCAAACGACTAGTACAAACAAGAATTTTGTTTCATAAGAATTAAGAATGTTGACTGAATTATTGAAATTATATTTTCATTTTTGTTCCTTCCCTTATTTATTGTCGTGAAAATAAAGGACGGAGGAAAAGAATCTAATTAACGTATATACCAGATATACTTCTTCTGTTTCGTCTCAATGGTATGGTTGTTTATGGGCAAGTATGGATATTTTTATTTAATTACATTTCTGAATATATATTTCTTTTTGTTGATGTTTTATTATTAAGTCGCGGGCTCCATAGTATATAAAATAGTGTTATTATTTTCAGGAAAAATTCTACTGAGTCGGGTTACAAATTCTTTAGGTAAGTTGCTTCACGTCAATGCTGTGATGGGTATGATTCAAACCGTAGTTATTATGCTAATTGCAATTTATATGACCACCATCATGAGACACCACGGTTCCAGTGATTAGGCCACGAATGCTTTTTGAGGAGAGTCTCTCATACCTCCTCCAAATCGGTCGATCATAAGGTCGAGTGGCGGAGTTAATAAAGGAAAAGGTGTTATGTGGTCCTTGGTACTGACGTAATAAATGTAGAGGAAGCGCGTGAGGTCTGTAAGGATAGAAGCAAGTGGCGTTCCGTTGTCTCTGCCTACCCGACGGGAAAAAGGCGTCAGTATATGTATGTATGTATGGTACTGATGTTTAGTTGGAAGTCCTTGATTCGAGCAGTCTACATTATAATACAGTAATTGTTTTTTGAGGGTTTTGTGAGGGTTTACTTGCTCGTAACATTCACCCACCCGTAGTACTTCAGTAAATCCGTGATCATGGCGCTTGCAACAGTACCGAACTATTGCATACTCCAAATAAAGGCACGTGGTATCCCGGAAAAATATACAAAAAGAAATCAATTCACTTAGAAATGCTACTACAAGTTTCCCTGATTCTTCCATCATGAATTTTGCAAATAAAATATCGTAAAATGAACTGAAGCACGCATGACCTCATCATAACATCACAAAGACTATTCTCTGACTGTCACTCCTGTGTCCGAGATATAAAGACGTCGCACACTTATATTCGTGTGATCAACACAGTCCAGTCGCCGTCAACGTTAATACGTCAGCACGGTGACAGATGACGCCGTTGTGAACATTCCTTGAGGATACCGGACAGGATAGTGGGGAAGGGGGATAGCGGGCAAAGGGGAGGGGGTAAGACACTGATTTATTGTTTGATCATGTCACAAATCTTCAGCCTCTGTAAGTGTGGGTGTGAGTTTATGGAGTGTGATAAGTTGAAGTATGGAATTGTCGGGAGAATTCGCGTTGGCTTGAGATGTATGATTTCTCGGGCAATGTTATGTCAAATCAGAATATGTTAATGTTTTTAATGAAGCCACCGTAGGTAAAACTTAACTGTGTAAAACAACATGTCTTCATTAATGATTATTTATTACTCAAGTGTAGGTATATAACAGCATGTATTTTATTTGCTTCACCATACTAACATAAATCTGAGTCGACTTGCATTGACAAGTAGTACAATATTTTATTTTCTTTTTTAAAAAGCAACCTCTGCTCTCCGGCTCGTTGAAGAGACGACATACGCAAAGAGGCTGGCCATTTAGAGCCGAAAACTGATCTTAGTGGCGTACCATCGAAGGGTCCTATAGTCTAAAACAAGCCGATAATGATGGTACTACTTGACACC
Organism: Euclidia mi; assembly: GCA_944739405.2. NCBI lineage: Eukaryota > Metazoa > Arthropoda > Insecta > Lepidoptera > Erebidae > Euclidia > Euclidia mi. Next base: position 14,212,057 of record OX123184.2, on the reverse strand, counting down.
CGACGTTCTTAATTTTTAATTTTGACTCTCATAAGACTGCCTCGTTGGTCTCGCGACATAAATGTGCGCGTGGGATTGGGAGGTCTCGGGTTCGATTCCCGGGTCGGGCAAAGTTTTATTGGGTTTTTCCGTTAGGAAATTCTCAGTAGCAGCACGGAGTCTGGTAATGTGCCCGATACGTCAATATGCTCGCCCCCAATTACGTGGGACCTAAAAATTCATGATTAAATGTGGGTGTAATATTACACCTCTGCCTACCCCTTCTGGGATACAGGCGTGAGTTTATTAAAAAAAAACTCATAAGTAATCGTCATATTGTGACCTAAGTGAATAAAGGATTTTGCTTTTGACTTTGATGGTATTATGACTATGTAGGTACCACTCTGATGATATGGAATCTCATGAAGTCATTCAGTTCACTAACAATAACCACTAAAGAAGATAATTAATTTGGAACCAAAGCTTGCCTCTTTCACAAAAGCAATTTTATAACATTGTTATCAAAACGAAGCCATCAAGTTTGACTCGTGATCTGTAATATTGCTCGCACTCAATCTACTGTGAAAACCTCAAAGTTTGCACAAAGCTGACACAATCACCAATTTCTTAGACTCGATGGACCAAACTAGAACATTATATAGAACCAGATTAACGCTAGAACAACGTTGAATTATAGGTCAAAGGTTAGAAAGCCGATTTGGTCTCCGAGATTATTTTGATAAGTACATTGTTAAAAAGACGGCAAAATTACGTCATGGCCTATAAAATTCTTATTTTAGTGCTTGACTTTAGTACCGGAATTGGTGCTGGCTACGACCTGCGTAAATGTCTACATATAATGTAAGGGATACAAGAGATGCTATATAATTTAAGTGACGATTAAAATTTCTTCCACCCATTTGTATACGTAGTTATTTCTAGACTTTTTATCGAATTGAATTTTCATTTAAGGACTTAGGTTCCACATCGGGTTACAAGCTTTAGCAAGTCTCGACACTCGACGACATTCGGTTGAGTACTTATCGGTTTCTTCACGAAGCAACTGCAATCTAGCCTTCGCAAACTAAAAGATAAACATGTTTCTAAGATGATGTCAACTGCAATCACATGGAACTAGTTTGTCTAGCTTCAATATGTGCTTTAGTTTATGTAAACAGTTCCTTGATTTTTAGCACAAGATATTAATAAATATTCATTAGCCTCCATCTTTGTTCACACCGAATTTGAATTACCAACGGCTCTTCACATTGAACTTTCATTAAGAAAATAACTTGAGTCTAATAAATTATTAGGCACATATAAAACGGTCTGAGAGCCGAATCAGTTTGCACAGAGAGCGAATCCGAGACAGTTTATTAGCACTACTTGTATACAAGTAGGGGCACTCGATGCCACTTGAAACGACTATAAAGCCTTTATTTATCCTCTAGGAAGATTAAGCGAGTTAAAATATTCATCTACATCGTTAGATCATGAATTAAATTTTGTTGGATTTGTTCAGTAAATCTTTGTGTTGGTATTTATTGTAAAATGCGGTGGTTTTAGATATTTTTTGGTATTGTTGTCCATTATTTTTATGAATAGAATAGAAATAAGTACTTATGTTACCACAAGACTCTCGTTAAAATAGGACCTTGGATAAATGTAAAGGTTTAGAAAATAGTGGACGGATAAGTATTCTCCTTTAAACATTACATTATACATAAATTAAGTCGACCACATAAGAATACACCACACCATAGGTGTTTATGTAGTCGCTTCACGATTGCTGTTATATCAGGTACCGTTGGTTTGAAACTCACACGGGATAGCACTTAGTATGGTTCATAAAATTGTATATCGAATCTGAGTGTTTGCGTGGCCACCGTCTCCATAGTTTATTCTAAATTCAAATTCATTAATTCACTAAAGTTAGAGGGTAACACTTATGAACGTCAAAATAAATTTTTACTGCCAGGTTTAGATAGGTAATTGGGCTAAGAGAATTTATTTTTAAGAAACTCATGTCACTCGTTACAATCGCCAAAATATTTATGGCAATATCTTATTTTAAACAATTCGTGGTTTCACAACAGCTGATAATGGTAAAAACACATTTCTGCAGAAAATAACCTCCATCTCCTGCTTAATTGCTTTTTGTTGAAAAACAGCAGTAACAAGTAGTCTACAAAGTGTTTCAAATGAGAATTTAACCGCTTCGTTGTATTAAAAACAACAAATAAAATAACGAGTTTAAGCAAACAATAGACAACTAAATAAATTATCTGTGAAAATGCAATAACAAATAGTTTATGAAATAGCATTCGCGAAACGCGAAAATGTAATTAAGGAAGTTGTTTTAAGTTTAACGTCTCATGTTTTAGATGTGTTTTAATCGCAGACGCCATGCTGTTTTCGTGAACAATATTTCATTTTATATTAAGGCTATTCGGTTCGCTGGGATTGGAATTGCTAGACGTTAGGTGTTGCCTTCAATTTAGACTGTTATCATATTTCTAGTATAAGAAGAGTTATTTCAAAGTAGGACACCGTTCTTACTCGTTGTACTTGTTCCTCTTGCATTGCGAAGAAGGCAGTAAATGTAAATGTAGAATCATTATGTAATTAATTCCAATTTTGCATTAGTGCCGAATTGTGAACAAACTGAATAAATTGTCGTTACTTTGACTAAACCTTTTTGTGTGCGATTTCAAACCTCTTCTCTTGACTTTTTCCAAAACTTAGAACCTTGTGTGTACAACGTGTAAGCGAAGTGGATATTTAACGTTATATAAGATCAGAATATTTTTCTCCGCGGTCAGCGGTGAACATATAATAATATATTTTTGAATAATATGTTTATAGTACTACTTGTGTATAGACAAGATATGCGAAAGCTTTTTACGAAATATGGGTGCCACGGAAAACAACAAATCTTTCTCTATTAATATCATAAAGTCAAAGAGTTTGTTAGTTCGGTTAGTTCAACGCTGGTTTGGTTAGTTAGCAGACGGACGGACATATATGTGTAACGGGTCTTTGTCGCGTAATTGTTTGAAACCTTGTCTGTACCAAACTTTTTTTATATTACAGCAACATTCACGAGGAAGCAGCAGAGAATGCAGCGAAATCATAACATAATCTGTTGGTACCGCGGTAGAGGTACCGGATAGGACTGCTACACATAGAGTATCAGGATCAAACTCATAAATCGCACCACCGAGTTTTCAAAGTTATGTGCATATTCAAAATATATTGTATACATTCACTGGTCTAAGCAATGGAATGTCACTGTCTCTATTGACTGCAAAGGTAAGACGGCAGTTCCTCTAGAGATAAGCTAATATTCGTTCAAATTGGTATAGATTAGAAAGAGAGTCCTCTTTCCTCGGGCTCCAAGATTAAAGTCTTGGATGCGACTGAAATAGCGCTAGTCCGATGATGATTTCTGAATCAAATTATGGAATAACAAAAATCGGAGGTCATGTAACATGATGCTACGAATCTTAAGAACTGCACAATAAGAATGTAATAGCACGGGCGTGCAAGCAATTCGAGGCAATACGACGGTTCAATTGACGAGGTATGCCGAGTAAAACCGCGGGGCGCGGCTAGTATGAATTATATTCGCAATGTCCACGAGAATTCCGTTCACAATCGCAGCAGATAAAAGAAAAAAATGTGCCGTCCTCGCTTCTCTGTTTCAACACGGCTGAGCAGAAAAATCCCAAGTTCCGTTTTGTGTAGGGTGACAATGTATAAACATTAATGCTGCTTTATTTATAGAGCTTTTGTATCTGTTTATTAAATGTCTGGTGATTATGCATTAGCAAACAGTTTATTTTAACATAAAATACATCATTCGTTTCTGATTATGGGAGTATAATACGCAAGAATGTGTTAAATTCTCTTTGCCTAATGTCAAAAGTGTTCCTACTAATATAATTTTAAATAAGGAAAACTAAGAACAACTAGTCGAATCAACCGTATTCTTAGGTGTAACTTTACATTGTAAGCTTCAGTGGGGCGCCCAAATATCCTGTCTCGCAGTAAAACTTAGTTCTGCAGCGTTTGCAGTTAGAAAAGTTAGGGAATTCACAGATATAGATACTGCTAGACTAGTTTACTTTAGTTATTTTCACAGCGTAATGTCTTACGGAATAATGTTATGGGGTACAGCTGCTGATATACAGACTATTTTTGTCATTCAAAAAAGGGCCATACGTGCAATTTATAAGTTAGGTGCTAGAGATTCTTTACGTGATAAATTTAAAGAAGTAGATAAATTGACAGTTGCATCGCAATATATATATGCTAACTTAATGTACATTAAAAAAAAACTTAATTCTTTACCGCAAAAATAATGATTTGCACAAAGTGAACACAAGGAATAAGCATAAACTGGTGGGAACTAACTACCATCTACATAAAGTTCAGAACTCAGTTGCGGGGATTGGTATACGATTTTTCAACGAATTGCCTCTCGAAATAATGAATTTACCCATGCACAAATACAAACGGACAATTAGGAACTTTCTTTTACAAAGGGGTTATTACACTATTAAGGAATTTTTAAATGATAAGACACTGTGGGGATAGGCTTAGGCTTGTTTAACTCACGATTATTTTATTTACATGTTAAGTGGAAGGATTTGGATATTTTTATGATTTGTTGAATGTAGTTTAACATTATGTATCCCTGATCATATCATTGTTCACTTGTCACCTTCACAAAATTCTTTCTACATTTGCATTCCTTTACGCGTTCCACTAACTTATGTTAATAATAACGATCTGGTAAATGGAGGTAATTGGCGGTCATGGTCAGTATACCAATAGATTGTTTCTTACTGCTGGTTCGTATACCGTTGTCGTCATGCTCACTAAAATGTCATTTCTTGTGGTGGCGTCGTGTGTCGGGTCATCCCTGTCCCTCTTATATGGCGAGAGGGATGATGGCTGGCACATGCGTCATACTCGTGAACGGGTGCTACTTGCGATGACTGGTCGATGACGGTCTTGCGGGCTGGTATTAGATTTTAATATTTAACTGGATCATTTCCATCATGGTTCTGATCACTTTCGCGGATTGCCTGCATTATTAGGTATATATAATGTAAGTAGATGCTCCTGTTTCACCATGTCTATTCTGAGGAGGCTAACCAAAAGTATTATGCTTGAGTATTATTATGTACAGTAAATATATACAAGTGATATAGAAGGTGTAACAGTTGCAACACCTTACAAAATGTAAATTGTGTATTATGCAAAACCTGGCGATGAAAAAGAGTGACCGTGAGTTTTATTGCCCGTTCTTTCTCATGGTTCTACCTATTGCTTTGCGAACGTGGCAGTAAATGTAAATGTAGAAGCATACAGTAATAATGTTTTAAATTTGAGTATAAGTAATTATTTTATAAATTTATTATTTTGACGTTCATAAGCGTCACATTGTGACCCAAATGAATAAGGGATTTTGAATTTGAATTTGAATTAGAATAAATGTGGGAGACGTAAGTTGATGCTGTAAAAAACTAGCGAAAGAAATATGCAAGCGTAGCAAAAGCCAAACATCTTTCTCTTGACAATCTTTCTCTTTTCTCTTGTGCTCTAAGTTGTGTCACGACAGTGATCGCTTATCACCGCTTAAACGCGCTGAGCAAGCGAACCCACAACCTCCAGCGTCACAATCAAGCTTACGCCCGTTTCCAATTTACTATCTTTCCATGGTTTTGGCCAGCAGAGATAGATATAGTAAGAAAGGTTTTTACGTGGAATAGTAATATACGTATAAGTAATATATAGCCAAAGTAATTTCAGACGTAATATAAAAAGGTCGTGGTCAACCTTGTTAGTAATCGTTCACCATCTTCAGCCCGTTTGTGCCTTAGCGCTTTAGCAGGATTTATTTAAATACAATTATCACCAGAATTGTTCTTGCTGCGACTAGTAGCGGGTGAACGACTTTTTTATAATAATACATTTGAGAGTTTTACGGAATAGGATTGCAGAAAGTGTTTTTTTTTATTATCATCTATATCTGCTTTCATATTGAGCAAGTTACAAGCATTTTAATACAGCTTATTAGACAAAGACATCATATAAATAAAATGTATGGATTTATCAAAGTTTTTGTTTTGCAAGAAAGAAATACATTAAACTAATTTACCAATATCTGTATTCTTAAACATTTAAATGTGTGTACTTTTGACTATAAAAGTGATCTTAGAGACTTATTCCAGTTCAAGGCTTTGCGTGAGTGTCGGTTATGTTTTCTGATGTACTCCTACGAGCTTTAAAAAGCAAAGTATAATAAAATCTATTTAGTAGTTTTTGCCCGGAAAAGCAACAAACCTTTATACATCTATCCCTCCATCCTCACAAACTTTCGCATTTATAATTGTAGAAAAGTAGTTCATTATTTTCTAGTAGTTAACTACCCTATACCCCGCGAATAATATCGTAGTTAAAATCATGGATAGCATAAAATTCAAAAATATATTTCTCAGAGGCATACCGATTTGTACGCATACTCAAATCGCTCGTTCACAATCACACGTAATCCAAAACCTTTGTTTGTTTACAATTACTCTCGTAACTACGTGGTAGTTACTGGTTATTGGGATCGATCGATATTAATTATGTTTACTTTTACGATGGCCGTGTGGTTGACGGCATAGAATACAAATGTCACCACCCCCTATCTTCCCGTGGGTGTCGTAAGAGGCGACTAAGGGATAACACGATGCAAATACCATCCTTGCGTAGAGACGGAAAACTCGACATCAAACCCTATACGACTGCCTCGTTGGTCTCGCGGCATAAATGTGCGCGTGGGATCGGGAGGTCCCGGGTCGATTCCTGGGTCGGGCAGTGTTATTGGGTTTTTCTGGCACGAAATTCTCAGTAGCAGCACGGAGTCTGGAAATGTGCCCGGTACGGCAATAAGCTCGCCCCTTATTACGTAGGACTAAAGTATATCTGGCGAAAAGTGAGTGTAGAAATACACCTCTGCCTACCCCTCCGGGGATAAAAGGCGTGACGATATGTATGTATGTGTATGTATGTACTTTTACGAATATATAACACATGGCAGTAGTTAGCTGATTATATGGATAACAAATACTTAAGTTTCGTACTATTTAGTCGTTTATTATACCTAATGTAGAGGAACGATTTTTCAAATATGATAATTTTGACACTGCTACTGCGAAATGCCTTAGTTCACTTAAAAACCTTTGTGAACTATATCGACTTAAATATCCTCTTACAACAGCTTAGCTTCGTGACAGTTATAAGAGCCCTTTATTATTGCAATAAATTTAACTACAAGCACATCCTTTATTCTAACACATTTCATAGCATATCATATTTAAATGTTACAAAAGCTCTAAGGCAACCTCCTGAGTCATCTTTTAATTCAGTTACTGTAATATTTGCCGTCCACTCAACCGTACGTCAGTAGATCACTATGAAGATTAGCTACACATGAATCGGGGCCCGAAATCCGGGCACAGTTTCTCCGTCGTTTAGATCGTAAACTACAGAATATCTGCCCAACGTCTACAGTATGGTAGCATACGTCTGGCCAGATTTATGGCAGGCCAACTGGATTTGTAGGCCCCATCGAGATGATAAACCGTGCCCCTTTCCCGACTAAACAAAAGGTAATAATTTACAAGTTTGACCCTCGTTCGTGCCGATACAAGATAGTTTTTGTACGCCTCAGTGTTTTTAGTTTTTGAATAATTTCACTTCAAAATGAGTTTGGGTTGAGTATAATCGATTTTAAACTTTCGCGATTTGTATACATCATACAATTTAATTTAAACGGGTCTTATTCGCGATATATTTAATTAATTTAAGGTTTAAATACCTATGTTTTACCGACTTGGGTTGAGTATGTTATGAATTGTTTAGCAGACCAATACCGCCACGCTAAGATCTCCAGTTTAACTGTAAACCCACGGTGCGCACCATTAATATTATTATGATAATTATTAGTGTTTTAATTTACAGGCAGCGATAGCCTAGTGTAGAGACCGACAGACTTCTTTGCAGAGAGTCTCGCATTCGAACCTACAACGCGCATCGCTGGCTTTTCGAAGTTTTAAAGTGTCTAATTATCGCTAGCTAAACGGTGAAGTCTGCCAATATGGAATAACTCTTCACATAATGAGGAGAGACTTAGTGGGATATATTACAGATGACCCACTGCGGGGATAGATGATTAAACAAGACTGATGATTATGATGATGATGAATCTACTATTGTATTTGTTGCTACAATTACATGACACTTTGATACCTTATACGAAGGTTTACCAGAACAACATTCCTCTGAACTCAACATATAATGTTTTATAGCAAATTGCGTGTCTAGACGGTGCTATTTCTATTCTAACTATTCTAAAAGAACTTCCTTTTTCGTCTTGATTTGATTTATCAAACGCGACAATTTCGTTGCAGGATGTTTTCAAGTATAGACTCGAGGATTTTGTCTTAATTTTGTTTTAAAGGTACGTACTTTACTTCTTGCAAGCTGCTCTTTTAGATTTGTATTTTAGTTCAGTGTTTCCAAATTATCTAACTTATTTTGTGATTATAATAGTGTTTGCCAACACAAACACTGCTGCTATCTTGCCATTGTTTGCCATGAAATCACGTAATATATACCGGTACCAAACCGGTACCAAATGTTTCATAAGCATGAATTTTGGTAAATGTGGCTATCCATACTATCATCGATCTAGCGTTATCCCGATTCATTCAACTTTGTCTCGTAGCCTCGGGGCCCTGTTTGTCATATAATCAGATTTGACAGAATATTAGATTTGCCTGAGCTTTTTTTAATGCCATTCAGAAGGTATCGGGTTCGAATCCACAGCGCGCACCACTGACTTTTTTATTTATACGTATTTTATCATCAGCCTTTAACAAATCACTGCTGGACTAGGCCTCTCCTTTGAAAGGAGGAATTGGCCTACTATACCACGCTGGACAAACAGGTTGGTATAAGGTTTGTATCAAGTTTTCCATTTCCCACAGCGGTGTTATCTGCATAATATGCTCCATTTGTCACCTCTTACGACACCTATGGGATGATATAGAGTGGTGATATTTCGTATTCTTAATCCGTTCCAATGAAATCCGTTTAAATTATAGTTAATTATCGCTTGCCTCGTGTCTCAGAGAGAGCATTAAGACTAGCGTCCCGGATATCATAAAGATCTTTGACAGTCGTTAAAAGAAGTCAGTACCCGTGAATAAACTGACACTAGTCTAAAGCACGGTAGGTACACGACTTGCGGCACTCAGACAGACAGACGCTCTGTGGAAAAGCGAATATTCAGTCAAATCCAGTTAGTCTAATAAGTGGACCCCAGGTTGCAACTGGGATATTGCTAGGACGCTAGCTTTTTTAGAAAGTGACTTTTACAGTACCACCTTCGTAGCTCTCAATTACCTAAAAAAACGCATCAATACTGACACTAGTTTTCACATCGTTACAATTTCCCAGTTTAGCACACACATTCATTCAACCTATCAAGGTTTGCTACCGGGAAACGTGATTTCCAGTTCTATTCCATCACGTTTCACGTACAACAAATATTTCAAACATCGGAAACCAATAATATTAATTACATATGTGTCGTGAAAACTGAATACTACTCGATTGAACGGTTCCCGGCATTTTTACATGAGTCCTCGTTACGTAAAATCCTCACGTGCGTGTTCGTGTATTACATAATGTATAAATAAATAACGCTGGATGTTAGAAGTCAAGTTGGTCCTATTATTCGTTTTGGTTTGTTGGTGGCGTTTGGTTGGGACTTTTATCTAGTATTTGGGGTTAAATCAGAACAATTCTAATAATAAACGTAATGATTAACAACTCAGCACGATGATAAACGTCAAGGTGATCTCTCAACCTATTAGGAACATCATCTGTATCATCATCATAGTCAAATCTTTCGAAGTTATTAATCGCGCTATTAAGGCCTACGACTCCGCACTCGTTGATCATACCGTGATGTTATATAGCCTTAGCCCTATAGCCTACTTCGATAAATGGGATATCAAGTACAAAAATAATGATTCAAAATGGCCAAGTAATTCCGTTTGAGACGAATTAATCAGATTAGCGCGTTCAACCAAACACACAACTCAGCTGTATAATATTAGTATTATTGATGTGTCAAATTTATACAGAGATTCTTCGTGTATAAGCTGTGATCAATATAGCAAGTGTCTTAAACAACAGTATTTGTCAAGAGTCTTCTGCCAAAAAGACAGTATAGACCAACTTGTAATAAATAATCTTGCAATCGAAATGCCATTTCAAAACGTACAGAGACATCCATCGCAGCATCTTCATTAACGGAGAATCACTACCGTCAGCTATTTTGCCATAATAACTCACTGTATTTACACTTCTCGACTTGTTAACTGTTGTTTTACGTAAGATTTTAAACTAGTTCTTCACCATTTTCAATTTAACAAGAAAATAAGCTGCAAGTTTTTAAATGAAGACGCCGCTGGCTAAGCTAATTTAGCTAATGGGAGCCACATAACACAAACTTACAGCGCTGGATTATCGAGATCGCATTCTTGGCGAGATGAATTTTTGTGATGCGTGCATTTTGTTAGAGAGGTTTGTTACAATAAAAATGGCAGTCCACAGAGAAAGGAAGTAGACCTTTTTCTATTCTCTCTATCTCTAGTTTTGAGTTAGAAATATCATAAGAACACATAGAAATGTCATAATTATGTATACAAAAGTAACTACTCTTTTTAATTTAGTACATTATTTGACTACAACGCTTCGTGATATTATTGAGTTAGTACGTTTAATGAGTTTTTTTTTTTCTGCCGAACAAATTGACTCCATGCTGCCTGATTTTAAGCAGTCAGTGAAGTCCCATAGTGATGGACATCATCCCAGCAGACAGCATGGCATTATGGCATGATGGCTCTCACCTTGATGGCCTTGAGTAAAGCTTTTTCACGCCCCGCTTAAAGGACCCGGGATCATAGGTGGAGGGAAACACGTGGACTGGTAAAGAGTTCCACATCTTAATGGTACGGCAGAGATAAGAGGCGCCGAACCGTTTGGTGCGTGACGGTATCTGTTCTACCGTGTGAGATTGACTTTATCATGTCGACGAAGAGGCAGATATTCAATAATGTCTCCGTGATTAATTCGCTTAAAGTGGAGAGCGATCACCGAATGGTAAGAGGCACATTGAATATCTGTACAAGCCTCGAACAACCTCGACCAGGTTGATAAAGTCCACGCTCCGACCGACATCGGTTCATATCCAAAACCCCGAGAACTTTCAGCTCGAAGAATCGTTTGGAATGCCTGGGCGAATGCGTAGATGTGGACGAGTACAGTAACGGACGATGCTGTCCATACAACAGGGGCTAAATTCTTTAAGCCCCAGAAAAGCAAGAGAACCAGCAAGATCTCGGGTCCGACCCTCGAGCTGTTAGAGGAAAGGCGCAAGATGGTTCTGCTATCCTCCAACGACATGCCGAAATATCGGCACCTCAACAGACAGATCTCTAAGTCTTTAACTCGCGATCTCCGCCAATACAACACAAAATGTGTTCTTGAGGCGATCGAGCAGAATAAGGGATCCAAAGTGTTCCAGAGAGATCTGTCTGTTGGGCAGAGTCAGCTGACAAAGCTGAAGAGGGAAGATGGCAGAATCGTATCGTCCAAGCCTGAGCTCTTGGAGGAGATCGAAAGGTTCTATGGACAGCTATACACGACAACGCAACAACCCGCAAGTACTCCAGCGTCAGACCCAAGAGCTGGATTGACCCGACACTATACCGAAGATATCCCGGACGTCAGCGTGCATGAGATTAGTGTGGCTCTCAAACAGCTCAAAAACAACAAGCCGCCGGGTGATGACGCAATTACGATCGAGCTTCTGTAAGCCGGCGGCACACCCGCTGTAGAAGCCCTTCGGAAGCTATTTAATTCCGTCATTCTCGAGGGTAAAACGCCACAGACGTGGCATAGAGGTGTGGTGGTGCTTTTCTTTAAGAAAGGGGATAAACCCCTCTTAAAGAACTACAGACCCATCACACTTCTGAGCCACGTCTACAAGCTGTTTTCGAGGTTCATAACAAATCGTCTCGAGAGCAAGCTAGACGACTTCCAGTCTCCCGAACAAGCCGGTTTCCGTAAAGGCCTAGCATAGTACCATAGAACACATACATACGCTGCGTTAGGTTATACAGAAGTCCGAGGAGTATAACCAGCCTCAATACTTGGCTTTGTGGACTATGAGAAAGCCTTCGATTCGATCGAAACCTGGGTGGTGCTACAGTCTCTCCAACGGTGCCGGATTGACTACCGATATATCGAAGTGCTGAAGTGTTTGTTTGAAAACGCCACTATGTCAGTCCGCCTCCAGGACCAGAGTTCGAAACCTATTCAACTCCTGCGAGGGGTGAGAAAGGGGGATGTGATATCCCCGAAATTGTTCACCACTGCGCTGGAGGATGTTTTCAAGCTTTTGGACTGGAATGGACTCGGCATCAACATCCACGGCGAGTACATCACTCACCTTCGATTCGCAGACGATATCGTAGTCATGGCTGAGACCATGAAAGACCTAGACACAATGCTCGATGGCCTCCGTTGAGTCTCCTAACAAGTAGGTCTGGTAAGATGAACATTCAGGTTGGGAACTCTACGCTCGAAGTTGTTGACAAGTATATCTACCTGGGAAAAGTAGTCCAATTAGGTAGGTCCAACTTCGAGAAGGAGGTCAATCGTCGAATCCAACTCGGTTGGGCAGCGTTCGGGAAGCTACGACATATCTTCTCGTCCGATATCCCGCAGTGTCTCAATACGAAAGTCTTTGACCAGTGTTTGTTGCCAGTGATGACTTACGGATCAGAGACGTGGTCGCTCACTATGGGCCTTATCAGAAGGCTCAAGGTCATAAAATGCAGCACAAAATAAATTTACAAGTGACCTTTCGCGAAATAATACACTAACACTGTCAATGCCGTGATCGGAGGAACCGGAGCTCAACCCAACGTATCGACGGATAGATAAAAGTCAGCAGAAACGCTTAGATTTAGCCAAGGGATTTAGCATACACCACAATCCAAAGCAATAGCAAAGACACCATTGATAATCGCCGGTTTGTTTACGACTTTCTCGTTCTGTCAATAAAATGTTGCCATATCAATTTTTTTTATCGATTTAAATAAACGATTTTGTTGAAATGTTTATTTATTAAATAATGCTTTACAGTTCAGTCCCGATTGGTGTAATACTTATTATTAATTAAAGTATATTTGGTCTGAGCTTTTGAATACGAGAATGACCCAAATGAATAACATGATGATTTCACTAAATCGATCTTTTAACTATCTCTTATTTACATATGGCAAGTTTTCGGTAGGAATACCTCGTTTTGTTATTAACATTTGCACGTTCAGTTACTGCAATTGTAACAATTAATCAAACTAGATTTTCATACTTTTGCATATTTCTAAAAATATTATGATTACATCGAAATGGTTAATTCACTTATTAAATGGTACAAATCTCAACATCATCCATCATATATCACTATGGGTACCAAATCTGCCGTTATCCTTTCGGAAGTTTACAAAATATAAGTACCTATCTGAAATAAACAACAAAAATAAAGTAGTAAGCTACAATACAAAATATTACTAACTAAAATAAACAACAAAAATAGAAACTGTTAAACTTATGAACAATTCTTGCTCAAAACCTTTCTATTTATACTTCAGTCTTCAGTTTTAGGTGGCCAGCCTCGCTTAGTGTCAGTACTTAAGTGAACCTAGTTTCCCCCGTCTCTTGTATATCAGTTTTCTCCTAAGCACGCAAACTAATTTGTGAATTGGCCTCCATATTCGTTTTAATATAAATAACAAGGAACTATTGTAATTTATGTCCTGAAGTTTACGCCGTGATGATAGTTTGGAGTAGTATTTTCTGATTTTAGTTTGGGAAGTTTTTGATTTGTGCTTCTCGTTTTGATTGCAGTTTCAGATAGAATCTGTAACTGCAGGATTCATATACAATCTGTAATTTGATTTTAAAAGGCCATTTCCCTACATTTTCCTTTTTGAAGATTTATTTTTGTAAGCAGGGAAGGATTTATTTTTGTTTTAAATATACTTCTAACACCATTCTGGTCGTTCACTAATGACCTAAGTGCCCTAGAAAAATACGAATAGTTTGTGATGTAATAATAAATACTATGTTTGTGAGTATTGTTAAGATGTATTTCACTTTATTCATATTATTTTATAATAATTATTACACTGCAGGATGCCCACAGCTAGCGAGCTCGCTTATTTATTAAATGGCTGTTTCTTCCCGATCTCGTGGGATCCTTGAAATATCTTTGAAAAATCTCTTCTATGTGCAACCCTAATCCCCAAGGAACATACATACCAAATTTCAGCTTCAATAGTTTTGTCAGACAGTCGGTACGGAAAGGTTATATATACAGTTTTTTTCATCAGCATATCAACTTTAATGACTACATCATATTTTTAGACAGTTACTCCAGATTTTACATAGTTACCTACTCCAGAGATGACTTACGTAATTTAATCTTACGGTACCCAAGTATCTTAAAAGGTAAGAAACACACCGCAACTGAACTGGTTACTGTAGTTCGTTACAATAAATACTAGTAATTCGGTTAATCCTTTCAATCAGGCTCGTGGTCAAAGATCAAAGCTCATATCGAGTTGAGGCCACTTGGACTGAGTGACATGGTTAGTTACGAAGATCTATTTTGCTTGAAATATTTGAGACATTATCTTAGATTCTGAAGAGGTAAAGAGCTTTACTTATTAAGTTTACGGCCGGTCCTAGTATATGATCTATCCATGGATTTCACTGCTACAGATTATTTTGACGTGACCTCAATATGTGACTGCCTCCGTGGTCCAGTGGATAGCGTATGCGACTGCTGATCGGAGGTCCCTGATTCGATTCCTAGGTTACTGGTTTTCCGAATTTTCAGTAGCAGCACGGTGTCTGGTGATGTGCCCGGTAACAATAATAGTCTCGCCCCTATTACGTGGGACCTAAAAATTCATGGCGAAATGTGGGTGTAATCTTACACCTCTGCCTACCCCTTCGAGGATACAGGCGTGAGTCTATATAAAAAAAATAAGCTCAATATAAATATGTCAAATATGTAGCTCTCGGGACCGGCCATTAATAAATAAGGGTTTATAAATCGTGCGAATTTAAAAAATTAATCTTATTGCTTTTTATTTTCTGTAAATAAGTCATCTATTCGACTTCTAGTGGGATAGTGTACGTATTCAGTGGGTACTTGTGCATGTAGTGCAGTATATTTATAATAAGGGATATCCAATATCTTGATAATAAGTTAACCAAAGCTTAAACAAGAATTACGTAAGTTAAGTATGTAGAAGTATTTTTAACTGGAACGGTGTCGGCGTTTCGAGACCGCCCGAAGTACTCCAACAAGACCTTACGTCTCTTGTCCTGAGACAAGAACCGGGGCAGAGAGGTTTCCGTCCCTTCCGAAGCACGGTACAGTCCTGATATTCATGTCACACACAAAAGGCAAAGCAAACCTCTCACAGGTCATCACTTGGATGAGTGACTGAGTGTGGCATTTTACATCTACACTACCGTCGGTCCCGGTTCTTGTTTTAGGACAAGAATCTTTAGGCTATGTCGGAGTCCTTTGGGCGGAATTAATACTCCGAAACTAGAGTTGACCACAGACTCACACGAAAAAATAGAAACTACAAATTCAAGTTTTTGAAGTAAAGTATCAGGTATCCGGTCCACACTCCAGACCATCCTCCCTTTGGTTGGAAGATTACTAGACTCCCTATATATATATTTATATCAACGATATCTAATATCTACACACGAGTCAAGTAAACCTAAACAATGAGTCTCATAAAAATTCTATTACTCTTTTCACTGAAGTCTCCATAAGTGGCAGCCTAAACAATCGAACAATGCCCTATTTGAAATCAACGCTGGTTAACCCTTGGACCACGAAGACAGAATATGTTCTGGAAGTTTCTAAAGACAAAGAACCATTACCTGTCATGACAGTATAAAACATCGGGACATCGGCTACATCGTCGGAGTTCTCTACTTGTATTCTGGTGAATATTGGTAGTTAACACTAAGTAAAAGTAGTGGAATAAGTTATTTATGTAATTAATTAATTACATGCAATAAAATTTATTTAAAAAGTTTAAACGGCTGGGTTATTTTAACTGGCGCCCAACGTGGAGCTCAGCAATAAAAGTGAAGCGGAAAAGTACTTCGAGAAAAATATCTCCAAAGTCAGCAAGCTTCGCGTGACTCTCAAGTCTTAAACACTGGGCTAACCTTACGAAGAAACAAATACGTCAAATGATCGCACTGGAAGCTACTATCTGCTGCTTACTGTAAGTACCAAGTAGCATTATCCTTTTACCAAAATTCCACTCCTTAAACCCGCAACGTTAGTATTTAAGGGTAGTATAAGTAGGGCTCCCGTCCAACTTCCTTCAGTAAAGATGGGAGGAAAGCAGGGCTACGTACATAATGTGCCTGGTTCTTCATCGAGTCCATTAGTGCAGCCACAGATTCAACCTGTGCAGTTTACTATCGACCCTAAGAAATTAATTAATTTTTTTCCTACTTATAACGGGGATCCTTTTACCATTTATAATTATTTAAATAATGCAAAGCAATGGCTAACAGCCGTAGAAGGCAATACGCCGCAAAATGTAATGTTACTTCTTAACAAATTAGAAGGGAGAGCCGCTATTATTATTTCTATGATTAATCACGCGTTTAATTGGGATTGTATTGAAGCAACCCTAAAGGCCGAATGCGCCGAAAATCGAGAACTTAATACATTATTAGTTGAATTATCTTATGTTAAGAGAAAAGGTAGTTATAAGGATTTAATATTCGAATTAAAACAAATATTATTTTTTATTAAGAGTAAGTTAACTGATAAGCATGGTGCAAGTAAACAGAATTTAATCGATGAAATTATGGAAGCTTATATAAATACAGCTCAAAACAACTTAAGAAACAGTTAACCTTTTTTTTTTTTGGTGTTGGGTTGGAAAATCCTCATGGAGTCCTTTCGCCCTGGGTGGGAAGGATGAAGGGGACTGTCAGACTCTTACTGACTAAAAACCAACCCGTGCTCGTCATGTATCCATGTGTCGGAGAGTAGGGTTTCACCGAAGCATTCCTCGCTACTCCCCGACGGGTATTGGCCCGCCAGATGGTCAGGCGGGCCCCGAACGAAACCCCCTTGGCGGCGGATGAAGGTGTTGGGCTCCGCCGCCAAAACACCCAGCGCCCGCAGAGGATAGGGAGGACGGCAACGCAACACCGCATCTCCTCTTCCTCTGCGGCCCCACCGCGACGCAACAATGGTGCGCCCCCATTTAGTCGCGGGAGATAGGGCGCGCGGCAACGCAACACCGACACGCCTCTCCTCCCGCGACCGCGCCCGACTGTGAGGGACAGACAGAACTGTCCCCCGCACCCGCACCGTTGGACGCATCCTGCGCAGGCCCCTCCAAGCCCACGCGGAGCGTCCCCTCCTGGATCCCTCTTAGCTTCACCGCGGGTGACCAATCCACGGTTACTGAGCCCCCCCCACCACGACAAGGTGGAGATCCCACGGGGGGGAAGAAACAGTTTACCTTACCATGACCAAGTTTATGTAAGTAATTGTAGTTTTAATGAAACTGTTAGTAGAGTTTTACAGTTAGAGGCTGAAGGGCGATTTGATAACATTAAACAAAAAATTTCAAACTATCGTCCTGCCCCTCGCGCTATAAATCAAATAACACCCCAATCATCCCAATTTAATCCGATAAATTCAGGGCACTTAAATAATTTTGGTAACCCTTTCAATATTCAGAAACCGAATTCAATGCAAAATAAAATGAATTCGCCATTCTTTAATAATAATTATAAGCCTATGCCTATGAATAATAATAATAATAAGCCTATGCCTATGAATAGTCCGTTTCATGCTAGAAATCCATGGACACTTAGAGTTAAAAATAATGTATTTCAAAGACAACCACATCCATTTTTCCAGCAAAATCAATTTAGGCAACAGCCTCAACAAAATACAACTCCTGCTCAAAAACCTGAGGACGTTACTATGAGGACTGCACCTCAAAACAAAACCAAAACCAATTTAGGGAAAGGATTTGTAGCCAAAGAGTTATATCATCATTCCGCTAGTAAAATCAAACAATAAATTAAGCGAAACTCAGTTAGCTGAACAAAATTATAATCTTGAAGGAATATATCATCATAATTCCCAGGAAAATTATTATATGCCTGAAGATAATTATTACCATATGCCTGACGAAAATTATTATTATCATATGCCTGAAGAAAATTATCATTATGATTTTTCGGAAGGAAACTGCTATGAAGAAAATAATTATTATTCCCCAAACCAGGATTTTCAGGACGATACAGACCAAGACAAAACATTATAGAATTTAATCATATGAACTCCTATTTACCTTATTTTGAGACAGAAAATCCTAAACTAAAAGTTTTAATAGATACTGGTAGTCAGCGCTCATTTATAACCCCTAGAGCTCAAAAACTATGTTTTCCATAGTTTTGGAAGCTAGAAAAATTTACAGTAAGAACTTCCCATGGTACTACTTCTCATAATGGCATTATAGAAACACCCTTCTGGTGTAGATATTTTGGTAAAGATAAGGGTCATATGAAATTTTTTGTATATAATTTTAGTGATAAATATGATATATTAATGGGTACGGAGATGATAGAACAAATAAATGCAGTTATAGATTTAAAGGAAAGAAAATTGAGTATGCCAGAAATCGAAATATTAATTTTCCAAATGACTAACGATGAAAGCTTAAATATTAAAGAACTCTGTGAAACTTATAGTGATCTATTTACGGAAAATGTCACAAATAATGCTACCACAAAAATTAAACACCATGTGACGTCACATCGCACTCCTGCGCCGCGAGCCTCGCTACGAGTGACGCACAGCAATGGGCCGTTCCCTCGCGCCCCTCCGCGCCGGCTCTATAAATACAGCGGTCACGGTCTTTCCTTCGGCCAGCACCGCCTGTTGAGTACAAGATCATCCGAAGACCTGTGAAGTGCCAACGTCGCCCACGCCCTGGATAATTGTCTCATCTGCTAATCTTAATTGTCAGTTTTTTTATTTATAACTAAAGCCATCGAATAACTGGAATTATAACGCGAGTTTAAACTTTCCTGGTGATATTTTTTATTTATTTCCCGTAAGTCAACCTAATTATCTCTCTTTAATTGCTCGGCGAGTGATCGATCCCGGCTATCCCGTGGAAATCAATCACTCGTGCGACATTGGCGCCCAATAGAATTTTTAATTATATTATATATATAATTTTTAAAACGTAAGTTGGCACTTTACAGGTGAGTGAAATAATTTCTTTTTCTCTTGTATATTTTTCTCCTGTGTGTGCATATATTCTGGTGTGGTGAATTGCGTACAGGTACAGTTTCTATCTATTTTTGTTGGCCATAAGCAATTTAACTGTGTAAATAACATAACGGTGATTTAATTAACGTCTGTCTAAAATCACGTTTCCACCGCGGGCAGCGTATTGAGCCGCCAACCGGTTCTAACCGCTTAGCCGTTGAACTAACGAGCCACGTGTTCGCGAAAAAATATTGTGATTCAACCTTTGAGTGACCTTTAAGAAATTTTTTCTTCCTTGACCAATCATCACACCATTGTATAATTTAGTGTATTTCAGCTTTTTTTTTAGCACGGTATTCGATTTTCTGGCGATATTTATTTTTTTTTCTAGTGCCGGCGTAAATACTTAGATTTTTTATTATTGTTTTGTAATAATGGCTTACATTATAAATTTCTCATTATTAACTAAAGCGGAATTAGAATATGAGACCACAATACGCGGCGTTTCAAAGCCTGACGATCTCCGCAAACAAATCGCTAAACTTTCAGTTAAAACTCCCTCAGAGGATATATTATCTTCACCCTTCCCACCAGAGGAGGATGTGGCAGAAGTGGAAAAGTCGCTATTAAGATCAACTAAACACTTATCTATGTTGGAAGCAAACTATACTTCCGAGCTTCAACAGAAGGTCGAAACCGTGCTGCACCATTGTTTTCATCGACTGAATAGGGTGGATACCGGCAGTCTTAATATTAAAAAAATTGAGTCTGTGTAGAATAAATTTAATTACTTATATGCGAAATTACAATTAATCACCAGACGTAATTCGCGGTCGGATTGCTCAGTGGCAGAGGGAAACACTTCCTATAATTACGACCGTAAGCTTTTTTCGGAATTAGGTAAATTCAAATTTAACGGTAAATCATGTGTAAGATCCTTTATTGAAAAAATTGATGAATTTATGTCCTGTAGATCTATTCCTCACGACAAGATGTTGTCTTTCGCTTTTGAAATATTTTCGGGTGACGCATTAGTTTGGTATCGTTCTGTTAAAAATAATGTAAAGACTTGGTTAGAACTTTGCGAACTTTTAAAACGAGATTTTAGTCCGCATAACTACGATTATCGACTTATGACGGAGATTCGTAAGCGCTCACAAGGCGAGAACGAATCAATAACTATTTACGTGGCAAAAATGCACGGTCTGTTTTCGCGACTTAGTTCTCCTATCGCTGATTCGGAGAAGCTAGAAATTTTACTAAATAATATTAGACCTTGTTACACTAATTGTCTGCTCACTGCAAAGGTTGTTGATGTTGATAGTCTGGTCGAAGTTTGTCGTCTTTTCGAAAATTACCAAAGTCGCAGTAAGCAATTTTGTGAACCCCCTAAAGTTTCAAAGAATACTGTAGCACCCGATCTAGCGTATAATTATCCGTTTTCTAATTTTTCTTCAAACAAAAATGCTTACAATCATAATAACTTCAATAAATATAACTCTGTCGCCGATACATCGAGATACAAGTCTGTACCACAAGTCAACGCCGTATCGAGTACTTCTAATATAAATAAAACTTTTTGCGTGCGTTGTAGATGCAATTCGCACTCATTACGTAATTGCCGTCAGCCACACTACCTAATCTGTTTTAAGTGCGGCACAAAGGGTTTCAAGGTGTCAGACTGCCCCAATTGTAAATCTAAGTCGACCCCTACAGTTTCAAAAAACTAGTTAACAAGGATTGTGGAAAATCAAATTATACAACTAATTGTAATAAAACAGAGTGGAATAATTGGTTGGACTTTTTAAAAAAACTCTTTAGTAGCTATCATATATCCTCAATCCGTAATTCTAAAGTAGAATATTTACCTTACGTTACTCTAAAATTAAACGGAATACCTACCACTGGTCTTTTAGATTCTGGATCTTGCGTTACAATTTTAGGTAATAATTTGCATAACTTATTTTTGAAAGACGATGTTTTGGATAAATCGAAACCTTTAAGGTTAATAACAGCTGGCGGCGAACGATTTGAGTCTTTGGGATCGGTGTTTCTACCCTTTGAGTTTCAGGATAAATTGATTAACTTAGAAGTTCATGTTGTACCTGGGATTCAAAATTCCCTTATCCTTGGCATGGATTTTTGGCGAAGCTTTGGCCTATTTCCTAACAAATTAGAGTCTGTTTTGATTGTGAACAAGTCTGACGCTCAAGTAATGGAGTTGCAGGCAGTTCCCCCTACACATCTTGTTTCTTATGATCATCTTACAGTCGACCAGAGAGCTACCGCTGACAACATTATTTCTAAATTTACCGATATTTCATACGAGAAGCGGGGTCTCGGTTGCACAAATATTATTTCTCATTCAATTGATACAGGTGATTGCCCCCCTATTCGGCAAAGATTTTATCGCATATCTCCCGATAAACAAAGAATTTTAATAAAGCATCTTGACGACATGCTCTCAGAGGATGTTGTTGAAAGATCTGAAAGCCCGTGGTCAAACCCTGTCATTTTGACCCCTAAGAAGAATGGTGAACTGCGTTTCTGTTTGGACAGTCGTAAATTAAATTCCGTTACAAAAAAAGATGCTTATAGCTTGCCTTATATTTCGGAAATTTTAGATAATCTGAGAGATGCTAAATACTTGTCTAGTTTAGATTTGTCTAAATCTTTTTGGCAAACATTAATTAAAAAAGAGGACCGTTGCAAAACAGCCTTTTATATTCCTACGCGTGGCACATTTCAATTCAAAAGAATGCCCTTCGGTCTTACGAATGCGCCAGCTACTCAACAACGATTAGTTGATATTTTATTTTATGGTCCAGAATTTGAAAATAAGGTTTTCTGTTTTATCGATGACATAATCTGTATCACTTCCAGTTTCAACGAGCATATTACCCTTTTATTACGCATTCTTGATAAACTAAAAAGCGCTAATTTAACAATTAATCTCGAAAAATGTCAATTTTTTTGAGATAAACTAAAATATTTAGGCTATGTTGTCGACTCTAGTGGATTGCATCCCGATCCGGATAAAGTAAATTCAATGAAAAATTATCCCACTCCTTCTAATAGAAAAGAAGTACGTCGTTTTTTAGGCGCAGCCTCGTGGTACAGGCGTTTTATACCGAATTTTAGCTCTATTGCTGCACCCTTAAATAAGTTAACATCTCAAAGTAAAAACGCACCTCCATTCTGTTGGACGACAGAGGCTAATGAGGCGTTTAATAACCTAAAGAATTGTTTGATTTCCTCCTCGGTGTTGGCTTGTCCTGACTACTCGCAACCTTTTGAAATACACTCAGATGCTTGCGATTTTGGACTTGGCGCGATCCTCTGTCAAAGGTTAAATGGTGAGGAAAGAGTCATAGCGTACTATAGCAAATCACTCACTAAGCAAGAAAAAAATTACAGTGCCACAGAGCGCGAAGCCCTTGCTGTTCTATCTGCTATAGAACACTGGCGTTGTTATGTTGAAAATGGTAAAAAGTTTATTGTTTACACAGATCACGCTGCTTTGAAATGGTTCTTGACCTTAAATAACGCTACTGGCCGGTTAGCCAGATGGGGAATTCGCTTATCTTCCTATAATTTCGAAATACGTCATCGTCGGGGTTCCGATAACGTTTTACCTGATTTTCTGTCTCGCTCTTTACCCGTTTCTGCTATTGCTAATGATATAAATATAGATATTAATTCTAATCAGAATTTACCAGTTTCTACTAATGATCCTTGGTATTTAAATATCTATAAAGGCTTTTTAAGTTCTCCGACTTCCTTTGTTAACTATCAAGTAATAAACAATAAATTGTATTGTTTTAAAAAAACATTAAACCCTCTCACTAGAGAATTTCAATGGAAAGAGGTTATTCCGTCTGACCAAAGAAATGACATTCTAAGGGAGAATCATTCTTCGCCCACTGCTGGACATCTGGGTATTTTTAAGACATACAAACGTCTCGCACTTAATTACTTTTGGCCTGGTATGTACACTGATGTTGTCAAGTTCGTCAGTTCATGTGAACCTTGTATCACCCATAAACACCAAAATCACCCAAATTTAGGTCTAATGGGAAAACCCAAATCATGTCAAAAGCCCTTTTAGACGATTAGTATTGATTTGATTGGTCCATTGTCTCCCAGCAGGAAACAAAACACTTTTATATTTGTGGTCAGTTATTGTTTCTCTAAATATTGTTTACTTTTCCCTATTAAACGGGCAACTGCAGAAGTGATAACAAAAATTCTTGAGGAAAATGTATTTTTGGTGCATGGAATTCCATCTACTATTGTTTTGGATAACGGTAAACAATTTATTAGCGCAACCTTTAAAAGTATGTTGTCAAAATATAAAATTCCAAATTTGCATTTTACACCGTTGTATACTCCCCACGTTAACTCAGTTGAACGTTACAACAAAACCATTATGACAGCTATTTCAACTTTCATAGAATCTGATCATCGAATCTGGGACACTCTAATCACTAAAGTTCAATTCGCCCTTAACTGCGCAGTTAGTGAGGTTACTGGTTATTCTCCTAATTTCCTTGTTTTTGGTAGGGAGGTCATAACATGTGGTTCTCAGTATATTGATAAGGAATTTAATTCCGATATGGTGCTTGAACCACGGGACGGCTATGCCGAAACTTTAGGCTATTTATCTTCTATTTTCGAGAAGGTACATTCAGCTCTGTTGTCGGCCCACCAACGAAATTGTTCATCTTATAATCTTCGCCGTAAACAGGCAGAATTCAATGTCGGTGATATAGTTTGGCGCAGAACGTTTCTTCTTAGTGATAAGGATAAATACTTTAGCAAGAAATTGGCGCCTAAATTTATTAAATGTAACATTGCCTCAAAAAAATCACCTCTAGTATACAAACTTAATGACATGGCTGGAAAACCTTTAGGCGATTGGCACATCAAGGATTTAAAGTTGATTAATTACAAAGAATAATAAAAGTATAAAAACAACAATAAGAATACCTTCTACCTATTCATTGTTTAATTTTTTCAAACGAACGTTTCTAATTTATATTACCGTTTGTAGTAGTGCCTACTATAAGTTGATATTTTCTGTGGTGGGTAGCAAATATTTTTTTTCTCGTAAACAATACTACTTTTCAAATTGCTGCGCAATTGTGTACTCAAATGTTATGTTGAACATTGTTTTAAAAAATACTAACCATAAACTAAATATATTGTTTTTTACCCTGTTGATCAGTGGTTAAAAGGTCGCTATTAGCTGAGCATACAAGTTCGATTCTCGCATGTGTATTTTCTTTCCGCAAATCTATTTGTTGAAATGCATCTTGATTGGCGTATTGTTTTTCGCCGTACCTTGTTCTGAAGTTCTGTTGTTATTCTTAATTCTGTATAAATTCCATAATAAAATTGTTATTATAGGTACTTTACAAACGATCATGGTGATTTACCGTGCGTCGCGAGCTCGGAACAGTCGAATAGTACCTACCATTTAGATCGTACCTAGTTGTCGTTATGACGCACGCGCGTTCACTCAGCGCCGCGCCGATAAATAAATGCCTAACTAATGACTCACCATTGTTTACATTCAAAAGGTGGTGACTGGTCGTGTTGTAGTTATTAATTAGAGCAAAACATTTATTAATTTCTTTCCTTTGACATTGAGCGGTCCGGTCGTGTCTGCGGCTTGTATTATTTTTGTTCATCTTTACGAAAAATCTGTTGTTATACCTAACTATATTCAAAAAGTTTACTTATCTAGTGGCAAAGGCCGAACCCAAGATTTATAAGTCGTAGGGCTAGATCAAGTTTCTTATATCTACAAACCATTATTACCTAATAATTACCCTAAGCGCTTCTCCATAGATTGTTATCTTTAATATTAGGCTATTACACTGGCCTCGGCATTTACATGTAGGTATGTGTGATGAATTATGAATGATAAATGTTTATGTTCAAATTCAGACTGCCGTTGTACGCGTGAAGAATGCAAGCGTGGGTCATTATTATTTAGGTATCCTAATTAGCGTATAGAGTTGTCACTTGTTCAAGGTACTCATGCCCTTGTTTTCTCTAATTTCAGGGAGTATCTTCAGGGCTGCTACGCCCGTTGGGCTAGGGAATTTTCCTTAGGGAAAATCCCGGCCTAACGGGGGGGGGTATGACGTCAAATCGCACTCCTGCGCCGCGAGCCTCGCTACGAGTGACGCACAGCAATGGGCCGTTCCCTCGCGCCCCTCCGCGCCGGCCCTATAAATACAGCGGTCACGAGGCTTCGTCCCTTTCCTTCGGCCAGTACCGCCAGTTGAGTACAAGATCATCCGAAGACCTGTGAAGTGCCAACGTTGCCCACGCCCTGGATAATTGTCTCATCTGCTAATCTTAATTGTCAGTTTTTTTATTTATAACTAAAGCCATCGAATAACTGGAATTGTAACGCGAGTTTAAACTTTCCTGGTGATATTTTTTATTTATTGCCCGTAAGTCAACCTAATTATCTCTCTTTAATTGCTCGGCGAGTGATCGATCCCGGCTATCCCGTGGAAATCAATCACTCGTGCGACAACCATATAAATTTAATTAATGACGAACCTATATATCAAAGACCATTTAGATTACCTCAGATTCAACAAGAAGAAATTAGGAAACAAATTAGCACTTTATTAAGTGAGAATATTATTCGCCCGTCAGAGTCCCCGTGGACCTCTCCTGTTCACATTATCCCGAAAAAGTTAGACCAATCAGGGATACAAAAATGGCAAATGGTCATCGATTACAGAAAATTAAATGAGAAAACAAAATCGGATAAATTCCCTTTGCCTAATATTGCTGAGTTATTTTCGAAGTTACAAGGTAATGAATATTTTACTACTTTAGACTTAACATCTGGCTACCATCAAATTTTAATGGATGATGATTCAATAGAGAAAACCGCATTTAGCACTCCCGGCGTTCATTATGAATTTTTGAGAATGCCATTTGGTTTAAAAAATGCACCCGCTACATTCCAACGGATGATGAATAATGTACTAAATAAAGAGATAGCTAGAGATATTTGTTAAGTCTATTTAGATGACATTATAATATATAGCAAATATAAACAAAAGCATATAAATAGATTACAGGAAGTATTTGAAGCCTTAAGAAAAGCAAACTTAAAAGTTAATAAAAATAAATGCGTTTTTATGGAAAAAGAAATTGAATTTTTAGGACATAATTATACTAAATAAAGATGGATTAACGCCTAACCAAAAGAAAATAGAGGCAATTCAAAAATTTCCTATCCCAAAAACAGTTAAAGAAGTCAGAGGATTTTTAGGATTAATTGGCTACTATAGGAAATTCGTTCCGAACTTAAGTAAAATCGTTAAACCTTTAACAGAAGCCACAAAGAAAGATGCTGTTATAGATATCCATAATAACAATTATATTGAAGCATTTCAGACTTGTAAGCAATTATTAACTAATGCACCTATTTTAGCATTTCCTGATTTCAATAAAACATTTGTAATTACTACTGATGCGTCTGATATAGCATTAGGAGCTGTTTTAAGCCAGGATAATCATCCTATAGCTTATGCTTCTAGGACACTTAACAATGCTGAACAAAAATATAATACAACTGAAAAATAATTACTAGGAATACTTTGGGCCGTAACACAATTTTGCCCTTATGATCTGTTATATATATAAGTATCTACTATCTATAGATATAAGTATCTACGGTAGAAAGTTAATTTTACGAACAGATCATAAAGCTTTAATATGGTTAGCTAAATTAAAAGAGCCAAATCAAAGATTAACTAGATGGAACTTAAAATTACAAGACTATGATTTTACCATAGAACATGTTTACCATAGAGATTTACTATACTGATAGTAATACATTAGAGGGTAATGGAGAACAGAATTTAGCATTAGCGAATTCAGATACAAGTCGAACATTAACAGCTAATGTTAGCTCAAGT
This sequence comes from Euclidia mi, assembly GCA_944739405.2. Classification (NCBI taxonomy): domain Eukaryota; kingdom Metazoa; phylum Arthropoda; class Insecta; order Lepidoptera; family Erebidae; genus Euclidia; species Euclidia mi. Next base: position 14,184,628 of record OX123184.2, on the reverse strand, counting down.
CGTACTCAAACAGCTAACTCCGATCTAAGTCGTACCCTAACCCGCTAGAAGCATAGAACCACCTAATAATAATTATAGTCATCAAGGTACTGTCCATTCTAATCAAGAAGATAGTGATGAAGGAATACCTATTATAAATGAATATCCACCCAAAAGATTAAGACGAGTTATATTTGAATATGCCCCTTATAAAAAAGCAACTCAGGAGAATGGCATTTGGTATTTTTATATCCCACCAAATGACGAAGAAAATATTATTAAGCAATTTATGTTAGAACATTTACCACAAGAAAAATATGCCTTTATTATCCCTAACGATGAACTATATTATAAAGTTTCCGAAACATATCGAAAACATTTTGATCATACTAAATTTAAACCAATTAGATTTACGAAAAATTTAGTGGAAATTTTTGAAAAAGACGAACAATTAAGACTGATAAAAGAGTATTATTTGAAAGATAGACACCCCGGTATTGAAAGTGTATACAAGCAATTGAAAGAAAAATACTATTGGAAAAACATGCGAGAACAGATTAAGAAGTTTATTTTATAATGCGAACCTTGTTTAAAAGAGAAATATAATAGACATCCAAATCATACATTAGCTACTGAAACCGAAACGCCGTATGAACCAATGGAAATATGGCATATTGACTTTACGTCATTAGAAAGACAGTGGTATTTAACAATTATTGATAAATTTTCTAAATATTCTATAGTAAAACCTACTGAAAAAAGCAAAGTATGCGATACTTTATCTGAAATATTTGCATTAATAGGTACACCTAAGAAAATTATACATGATGGTGAACAATCGTTTTGTACTGAAATAATTAAGGAATTATTCCAAACTTATAACGTAATAAATCATACTACGTCTCCACAACATCATAAATCTAATTTAGATGTCGAAAGATTACATAGTACATTACAGGAATTATATAGATTACAACGTGGCACGGATCTAAACCAATATCAAAAAATATGTTACATAACACATGCATATAATAATACAAGACAGTGCTATTGATATGACACCGTTTGAAGTACATTTTGGCAGAAAACCAAAATTACAAAATTTTGAAAATTTAAAAATAGTTATACAAAATTATACTATATAACAAAAACACTTTGTAAATCAATTAAATAAAAATATACATTATTTTTTACAGAAGAAAAAACAAAAACAAAATTAACGTATTAATAAGAATATTAGGCCATCAATTTCTTTTAAAATAGGTAGTACAGTATATTTAAAAAATAGTAAAGCTGAAAGACATAAAACGAATGCTAGGTATATAGGTTCTTTCAAAATTGTGTCTTGTGAACCCCATAATAAGTACAAACTTGATAATGACAGAATCTATCACAAAGAGGAACTTATTGTTACAGACTTAACTACGCCTTCGGATACCAATTCCGAAGACTAAATCAAAATAAACACATAGTACTAGTAGACATGCCACCTGCCCGACTTATTGAAGGAAGGTGGACAAAATTATTCATAAGTTAGAAATAAGACCTATATTAGAAAATAAAGATAAATTTAAAAATACTGTAAATAGAATAATAACATAACCAAATTATAGCACAACTGATGTTAAGCACATATATAATCGCATTAATATCATATTAGATCATGTAACTGAAATATGTAATCACTTAGATCTACAAAGTAGAACGAAAAGAGGACTTATAAATTGATTGGGATCAGTAATTAAGTCAATAACAGGTAATTTGGACCTAGATGATTTAAATAATATTCAAAATGATTTAGAAACTTTAAGAGTTTCTTATAATAAGCAAATATCTGTTAGTGATGAAACACTCGAAGAATATAATAAAAAAATTAGTAAAATTGTTAATATTCAAAATATTTTAGATAGTGAATATATCCAAATAACGAACAATAAAACTCATCAAAAAGTAGCTTTAGAGATATTGTTACAAGCTCAAACATTACAAGATATAGCTGAAAAATTATCAACAGCTATTACATTAGCTGAACATCATATGTATCATTATAGTATAATACAATCACATGTTTTGCAAGATACTCTTAATAAAATTGATAAAGATGTAATGATTTCGAATAATATAAATAATATTGAGCCTTTTATTAATGTTCAGTGTAAAATTATCAATCATAATGTATATTTCATATTAGAGATACCATTAGTTAGACCACAAGTATATAATGCAAGGAATATTGTTCCCATTATCCAAAATTCCCCAACCTGTTCCTATCCCTTAATGCGAAAGGTTACTTTAGCATACAATGGCGAAGAAACATATGAAGTAGAAGGATGTACAACATTAAAAGAATTGATCTGTAAGGAAAGCATTCATCAAACTCCGTCCTGTGAAACTGAATTACTATGGAATAAAACTACAGAAAAATGCACCAGGGTTCCAAAAAGATGCCCAGAGGAAGAAATACAAGAAATATCACCAAAGGCAATCTACATGTACTTCAACAAAACAACAGAGATAAAGTTAGCTTGTGGAAAGCATGAAGAAACATTATGAATAACAGGTCCTTACATGCTAATAGGAGATAACTGCGAAGTAAAGATTGCAGGTATATTACGATTTCATACTAAAGAGTCACATGATAAAATTATAATAACCAATATGAAAATGAGTCAAACTAAGGATACCCCTGAAATAGAATTGAATTATGATCAAGAAAAGATATCAGCGAAGTTGAAGCAGCTAAAGCAAATAGAAGAATTAACAACACAAAGAAGACACAATGTTATTCAGTACAGTTGGATGCTATGCACCACCATACTAGTTGTTGTCTTGATACTCTTAATTTTTTTCCGATCCAAGGTTTGGAAGAAACCATGGACTCCAAAATTAGGGGAGGACAGTCAAGTAAACCCAAACAATGAGGCTCATAAAAATTCTATTACTCTTTTCACTGAAGTCTCCATAAGTGGCAGCCTAAACAATCGAACAATGCCCTATTTGAAATCAATGCTGGTTAACCCTTGGACCACGAAGACAGAATATGTTCTGGAAGTTTCTAAAGACAAAGAACCATTACCTGTCGTGACAGTATAAAACATCGGGACATCGGCTACATCGTCGGAGTTCTCTACTTGTATTCTGGTGAATATTGGTAGTTAACACTAAGTAAAAGTAGTGGAATAAGTTATTTATGTAATTAATTAATTACATGCAATAAAAGTTATTTAAAAAGTTTAACCGGCTGGGTTATTTTGACTCACGTTAGATTAGAAAGTGGTTTCTGAGCAAAAAAAGGGTTTCAATATCAGCTGTACTCACTACTCAATATAAGTCTTAAAAAGGCAAATCAAATTCTTCTATATTAATGAGATCAGTTCAACCGTATTAAAATATTTATAATGTTAGATACCACACAATTGAGCGCCTTATGATAACAGATAACTTATTGACTGGCCTGTAAGTTGGTCTAGAGTCTAGAGTGTTGTGACCCTAGTTGTTATGATGGAGGTCGTGGGTTCGTTTCCCATCCAGGTTTTTTTATGGGATGAGCGAAATGTATTGTTATGTGCCTCGGTATACTTTGTCTATAATATAAATGCATTAGTATGTTTATCAGATATCTGGTTGCCATACTACAGAGTCTACTTCATCCTCCTAGTTTAAATCAATCGAGATAACTTCGTGTGAATTATATATTATTTATAAAAATATTGCCAAAACTTCTAACTATACACATTTAGTCAACCGAAAGTTAATGATTACTTATTAAGTTTTAATCGCCACTGTTAAATAAAATAAAACCAAAAAACTAGTAAAACTACATCAAAAAAAAAGTTCTAGCTTATAAAATTAAAGATATTGCAAATAAAAAATAACTAAAGCGGGCTATCATATGTGCCGAGGGCAGCTTTAGCTTTAATCCCACGTAGGGAGGACGTCGGTCGGCGATTGGAAAGGAATTGGTTTCAAAATTCGACTCGCTGGCGAACCATTGCTGGAACTACTACTTCATTTAATTACCTGCTACGGATTTTTCTCTCATTCTGGTGGCTGTTGACGTCGCATCGAGAAGTTTGTTTTGATTCAAGATTTGAAATATCGGTAGAAATGGATTTTATGGTTCTCTATTTTTGTGGCGAGGTATTGGACATACAGCTGAGTAATACTAGCCGCTTTGATTCGATTGACGTTCGGTATTATGAAAGGTTCGCTTTAAGATCACATCGCTGTAGAAGTCAGAGCGAGCCAATCGTGTCGTTAGATGCTGTACGAATCATTGTGAGATGAGAGACTTGACTGAAATGCTTTTCACGGTGAATCCTGTTTTGTAATTAGAAGCAAATCTTTCCACTTGTGGTGTTCCACCAGCTGCATTAACTGGTTAAGAATTAATGTAGCTGCATAACGTCTTACCTCACTGTTCGCTGCATTGATCAGTGAGTTTCAAGTTCTACAATGTTCTCACCATGAAGTAGTTCAATCAGTGCTGCAACTACTTTATGAATCAAGGTGAAATGTGCAGTAGGTAAATTCAAACTACAGGATACTAAACCATACATACCAAACGTTTCTAATTGATACAATATACTTTGTTATATGACCTGAGAAGCAGAATTACGACATTTACATAGCCATCACAATATTAACACAACACGATTACACAACCTGAAACGATAACTCACATCACTGAAAGTCGAGTAGATACTACATATCTGTCGACCTAAATCAACATACGCATAGTAGAAATATGATTCGGTGTACTCTCCAACATTAAATAACGAATAGAATATTGTGTAGAGTATGAAATAGTATATTGTGTAGAGGCTCTTATTCTGTTGGTCAGGTACTGATCAAAATTTCTATTACTGTCTTTTTCTGTTAGATTAACTTAGAAAGAGACAGAAGAAAATAGACCCGTCAAAAGTAGTGCCACTCCCCTCTAAATAAAACAATAATTAAAATTAGCACATACATTTTTCACATTTGTGCGAATTTTAATATAAGATTATATTTTTATCTTTAATACCATACTAGATCGTATTATTTTACAGTTAAAGGAGTTATCAATATCTTTACCATGCTAAGAAGGTGCCCATTTCGAAGCGCCCTGTTGTATTTTTATAAATGTTATTCGCCAAATTTTGAATATTTTCGACATGTATTTACATGTCGATCACATGTCAATTTACAGAAAAGCATCCACAAATAAAAAGTATTTTACTTCACCTGTATTTTTAAATATTGTTTATGCCAGCATTTTTATTAGGAACGATATGTTGGTCAGTAAAGGACAACAATATGAATTCTAATTCTAGTTTAGTAAGAGAACAACAGAATTGGGTCCAGAATTGTCTCGTATAGGCGGCGAACTGTCTAGGTTTTTTGCCCGGCGAAAACCGAGGCGTATCCTGAGGGATTTTCTTTGTGAAAAAAGCTAGCACGGTCGAACAAAACTGATATCGTAGAAGGAATTATGTTTATAAATAATTCAAAGAAGGATCCCTGCGAACTAAATATGTATAGAACGTACCAACATTGCATTATATTTTATTCAGGTGGTTGGTAGCGGCTAACCTGATGGTAAATTGAAAGAAATCGAATAATATGGTGGCCTACTAAAACCTCTTCAGGATTCAACTGTATAGTAGGTTAAGTCCAAAGCGCTTTCACTATTGTATACCAGACACTTTGGTAGAAGCTCATAGTCCCGTCACATGGTTGATGGGTCATCGTCACATGGGTCATCCTAACACACCCTCATAATACTCTTCGGTGTCAAGGCATATTAATATAGATTTTAGCAAAGATTTTCCTACTTCAGAAAAGCAGCATCTGCCTTGCACCAAATAGTTATAAATGGCCGGAACGTAGAATACTTTTCATGGTCACGAATTCATTGATTGGCGATCAATTTATGAGATTTGGTACTATTGCTACGTATAAAAACGATTATAATATTTAAAAACCTTATCCAGTGTATTACAGCAGTTTATCATATGAAAAAAATACAACTAATGAATGAGGGAATGTATCACTAACTTTGAGCGTATCGAATTTCCAAAATATCTTAGAGGTACCCAAAATATAATAGAGAGACCCGGAACTATTTCCGGAAATCGAACAAAGAACCCCACAATCCACTACACACATACACATAAACTAAACCACAATACCTTCGAGACATTTCCCATTTTGCTTTTATTACATTATTTGTGTTAACAAAAACATCTACGTTATTAGTATCATATTTTCTTTACCACTGTGAGAAGAATACATTATGATGTGGGCAAAAATAAGCGAAAACTACACATACGCATAGTCCATTTGTTTTCGCAAATTGTTTTGATAGAAGGAACGGGCATATTGTATGTGCCTGTCTGGTTTATTATAGTTGGAGACCGTTTACTTGATTTAATGGTGTCAGCTTTATTTTATTATTATATCAGAGCGTTACACAATATTTTCTTAAAATGGGTTTTATGTCTACAATTATGTAGGTATGTAATATATATTTTGATAGGAATCAGTGTAATTCTACGAGTATCTAGATTGGGATATTGCTATATAATTTTGCGTATAGTTGAAGAGCAAGACTTCAACTATACAGGTACTGCCTAAAGTCAGAGATGTGACATTATTGGTTTTATATACAGCCGGTTTGATTGATGTACAATTACTGCTTTCAAAATTTCGAGATGCTATGATAAGTCCACACTCTATTACTGGAAATAGGTCTCACCAATGGAACGCCACTGAGCCCGATTTCCGTCTCTTCGTGTCCACCTAGCTGGAGCACTAGTGCTACCTTCACCACGCCGCGTGTCTTCTTGACTACAGAACACCAATCAATTTTATTTTAAATATATCAATGAACATATAACAAATTGAAGCGAACTGCATCGCCTACAAGCCAAAACACAAACCCAAAAAAGAACTCAGAAATTAACTCGTAAAATGTTAATAGCTCAAATAAAAGGTTATATGGCGAAATTAAAATATTGGTTGTGATTAACTTGAGAGCTATAAGCTAGTACATAAAGTCTCACATCAACGTTAAAAGCCTTTAAAAAATATAATAATATGTAACCGACGCGACTGGAAGCCATTTCGTGGATTGACTATTATTGCCATTTGTGTAACTCACTTTAAACAGTGAAGTCCGTCAAAATGCGTATTATTGTGTGCGTATTTCGTGGTATGTTTTTATTTGTCAACTTTTCAATGGAGACGTTTTTAAATGGTGTTTTTATAGCGCGTTTTTACCTAGACTAATTTAAAAAATGTAACGAATATCCATTGGTACAATCAACTTCAGATGACAAAGATCTCTTGTATTGAGTTTTAAGTTACTTACAACACTTAAACATATATTAGTGCGAGTAAATAATGACGGTATGTCACTTTAAGGACGCGTTTACGCTTGTATCAAAAAACCACATATTTCCGGTACATTTTACAATTATAGATAATAACTAATAAAACTAATGATTCCGATAAATTGATAACTTTTTTATCTATAAATCAATTTGAAAATAAATAAAAAATATTGAATTAATATTAATGTAAAATCGATTCGAAACGGCCTCTTAAATCAAAAATAGGCATATACTGCTATTTTTGGGTACAAGTTTCTCTCTATTTTTACATTTATTTAGATTTTCAAAGATAGAATAGGGTAGTAAATATAGTCAACTCAAAAACAATTAGATTTTTTTTTTCAAAATGTTGTAAATTTACTCAAAAAAGCAATAAATACTCTTACATTTTTCTTCTATTTTGCTCGCATACGTGTGTCTTAATGTGTGGCAATAAGGTTCGTTTTATTTAGCCACTTTCTTGATTTATATATCCAAATTCTGCAATGAGATCTCAGTCAGCGCTTGAGCGCCGTCGGGAGTGGACTCTATGTCGCTTGTCGCTGCAGCCCGAAGACGAAAAAAGCAATATACGAATACAAAATATTCGCTAAAATCAATTTGATACTTCTCGTATTCTGTGCGAATTACGTACAAGTAAATTTCTTTTGTATAAATGGACATTATTACTTTATTTTCTCCGTTATGTTGAGTCAGGATATATTTCGGTATTATAATATTTGTTTACAATTAACAATATAATTAAATTAAATCTTAAAATAATAAAAAAACGAATTAATATATACAAGGGAAAATTCAAAAAATTAAAAATTAAAATTTAGAAGGCGTCATGAAACTCATCCGCATCGCAGTCAATTGGAAGCGTGCCCAGAAGACTGGCAGCATTGCCTCGTTGGATGGCTATACTTATTTTTTGAGCCAAATACGTGCCAGCCCTCTGGTCACGCGAGGCGTCTATAAGTCTCTTTGCGAGATCTCTAAAAATTGATCGCGCACTTGGACCCCATGGCCCCAATGTTTCGACCCCAAACGGCTCAAATACATAATCTCCTATTAGATTTACATATTTGCGCCGTTTGAGTGTCTCCGCTGTAGCAGCAGCAGCGCCCGCACAACCTGCTGTGCTGGGAAGATGAGATGGCGCAAGGGTATCGACACATGTTGCGTCCCATACCAAAGGCCTACCCAGCTTCCACGGCAGTAACGACATCCCGTCTGGTCTTTTGCCATCGTCGCGTGCCAAGCCTTGAGGTTCAAGTTGGGCTGGAACGCCAGCAGTGGCAAGAGCACGGCGCAGTATGTCATTGAGGTTGGCGTGTCGAGAAATACGACCCGCGCTCCTGCTGCATGACAGGCCATGGTGACTAAGGCTATCGACAGCCTCTCCACAGTGACAACGATGCGGAGAGACACATGACGCACCTAAACGGAGGCAAGTAGCGAAGCGGAAGGTCGTATCGTCCAACATGGTACCTATATTGGACGATGGCAGTGCCTGAAGCCAGAGGCCCGATTCCCATTCTCCCACAGCCAGCAGGCGAGCACGCTCCGCAGCGTTGGACGATGTATTGAGAAGGTTTTCTCGTACCACGCTGCAAAGCGGCCCATCCCATTGCCTCTGGGAGGATAAGTTTCGGGGTAACTCAGTTCCTGGACAAGCATTTCTCCAAGCGTTCAAGGCATCGGTCTTACACGGCACTTCAGAATCAACCAGTGTGGGAGCTAAAATTTTCCTAGTCAATTCTGCAGTGCTGTGGACCGATGACAAGAACGCTGGCAGGCTTACGTCGGTAATTTTGCGAACGCCGAGGCCGCCCAAGCGCACAGTTAAGGACGCCTGTAGCCACACCCGGTCGTTTAGGGCCACATTTAAAATTTTACTCAGGGTATTCTGTATAATTTTGTCAATTTGAATGAGTGGAGTTGGATTTTTCCAAAAAGGTGAGCACCGTAATGCGTGCGTAAATTTAGGGACAAAAAGGCAATATCGAATAATAGTGAAAGCCGAATGTATATTAATTTTGAGTAGCCTGTCAGAAATTTCACTAAAATTTTGAATTTTTTCCTGTATAAAAGAATCAAAACCGTCGTCTAAATTTGGGGACCCCAGGAGGCGAAGAGAACTTTTTTCAACTTGAGTGATATTGGCAGCCAAATATTGATATTTTGAAAGAATAGAGGATTTATCTAGATTGTCATTAATAAAAATTTCGCATTTGTTTGTATTCAGTTCTAAGCCTATGGATAAAAATTTTGATTTCAGAAGTGCTAGATCTTGATACACAGACTCTACGTCACCGCCCAGGGTTCCATCATCGAGGTACCAGATGTTTATTTTAGAATTTAGTTGGGTTATAACTGGATGGATGGCCAAACTAAAAATTAGTGGTCCAAGAGGGTCACCTTGTTGACAACCGACGGCAGATTCTAAAAGATGTTCTTTGTATATTAATTTAGAAGGGTGTCTATAACATTGCCAAAGAAAATTGTAAATTTGGGGTGTTAAAGGCATTCTTTAAGTCAACCTTCAGTTTGAGTTTCGGTATTTAGATATTATTTTGTTTCTTGCGTTGAAATCTGGTAAGATTATCTGGACTGATGGTATACCATCCCGTTCAAGTGTTGCGACTGGAACTCATAAAAGAGTAGACCTAGTTATGCCAGGTTGGGGCTCATTTTATTTGTTTTGGTGAGACCCTACTACTGGTACTAGTGAAGTAACCTTCCAAGGTTATTCGATGAGTCTTGCTGGTACTCATATGTGAGTAGGGCTAGGCATGCCGAGTTTGGGCTTATTTTGTTTGTACATAAGAGACCCTACCACTGGAACTTATGAAGTAACCTTCCAGGGTTATTCAATGACTCTTGCTGGTATTCATGTGTGAGTAGAGCTAGGCATGCCGAGTTTGGGCTCATTTTGTTTGTACATAAGAGACCCAACCACTGCAACTTATGAAGTAACCTTCCAGGGTTATTCGATGACTATTGCTGGTTCTTATATGTGAGTAGAGCTAGGCATGCCGAGTTTGGGCTCATTTTGTTTGTACATAAGAGACCCTACCACTGCATTCTATGAAGTAACCTTCCAGGGTTATTCAATGACTCTTACTGGTACTCATATGTCAGTACAGCTAGGCATGCCGAGTTTGGGTTCATTATGTTTGTACATAAGTGACCCTACCACTGGCAATTATGAAGTAACCTTCCAGGGTTATTAGATGACTCTTGCTGGTACTCATATGTGAGTAGAGCTAGGCATGCCGAGTTTGGGCTCATTTTGTTTGAACATAAGAGACCCTACCACTGGAACTTATGAAGTAACCTTCCAGGGTTATTCAATGACTGTTGCTGGTACTCCTGTGTGAGTAAAGCTACGCACGCCGAGTTTGGGCTCATTTTGTTTGTACATAAGAGACCCTACCACTGCATTTTATGAAGTAACCTTCCAGGGTTATAAAATGACTCTTACTGGTACTCATATGTCAGTACAGCTAGGCATGCCGAGTTTGGGTTCATTTTGTTTGTACATAAGTGACCCTACCACTGGAACTTATGAAGTAACCTTCCAAGGTTATTCAATGACTCTTGCTGGTACTCATGTGTGAGTAGAGCTAGGCATGCCGAGTTTGGGCTCATTTTATTTGTACATAAGAGACCCTACCACTGTAACTTATGAGGTAACCTTCCAGGGTTATTCAATGACTCTTGCTGGTACTCATGTGTGAGTAGAGCTAGGCATGCCGAGTTAGGGCTCATTTTGTTTGTACATAAGAGACCCTACCACTGGAACTTATGAAGTCACCTTCCATGGTTATTCAATGACTCTTGCTGGTACTCATGTGTGAGTAGAGCTAGGCATACCGAGTTTGGGCTCATTTTGTTTGTACATAAGAGACCCTACCACTGCATTTTATGAAGTAACCTTCCAGGGTTATTCAATGACTCTTACTGGTACTCATATGTCAGTAAAGCTAGGCATGCCAAGTTTGGGTTTATTTTGTTTGTACATAAGTGACCCTACCACTGGAACTTATGAAGTAACCTTCCAGGGTTATTCGATGACTCTTGCTGGTACTCATATGTGAGTAGCGCTAGACATGCCGAGTTTGGGCTCATTTTGTTTGTACATAAGAGACCCAACCACTGCAACTTATGAAGTAACCTTCCAGGGTTATTCGATGACTATTGCTGGTTCTTATATGTGAGTAGAGCTAGGCATGCCGAGTTTGGGCTCATTTTGTTTGTACATAAGTGACCCTACCACTGGAACTTATGAAGTAACCTTCCAGGGTTATTCGATGACTCTTGGTGGTACTCATATGGAAGTAAAGCTAGGCATGCCGAGTTTGGGCTCATTTTGTTTGTACATAAGAGACCCTACCACTGGAACTTATGAAGTAACCTTTCAGGTTTTTCAGGTTTATTCGAAGACTCTTAGTGGTACTCATATGTGAGTAGAGCTAGGTATGTTCCAGTGGTAGGGTCTCTGATGTTCATACAAAATGAGCCCAAACTCGGTATGCCTAGCTCTACTCACATATGAGTACCAGCAAGAGTGATCGAATAACCCTGGAAGGTTACTTCATAAGTTCCAGTGGTAGGGTCTCTTATGTACAAACAAAATGAACCCAAACTCGGCATGCCTAGCTTTACTTCCATATGAGTACCAGAAAGAGTCATCGAATAACCCTGGAAGGTTACTTCATAAGTTCCAGTGGTAGGGTCACTTATGTACAAACAAAATGAGCCCAAACTCGGCATGCCTAGCTCTACTCACATATGAGAACCAGCAACAGTCATTGAATAACCCTAAAAGGTTACTTCATAAGTTGCAGTGGTTGGGTCTCTTATGTACAAATAAAATGAGCCCAAACTCGGCATGCCTAGCTCTACTCACATATAAGAACCAGCAATAGTCATCGAATAACCCTGGAAGGTTACTTCATAAATTTTAGTGGTAGGGTCTCTCATGTACAAACAAAATGAGCCCAAACTCGGCATGCCTAGCTCTACTCACATATGAGTACCAGCAAGTGTCATCGAATAACCCTGGAAGTTTACTTCATAAGTTTCAGTGGTAGGGTCACTTATGTATAAACAAAATGAGCCCAAACTCGGCATGCCTAGCTCTACTCACATATGAGTACCAGTAAGAGGCATTGAATAACCCTGGAAGGTTACCTCATAAGTTCCAGTGGTAGGGTCACTTATGTACAAACAAAATGAGCCCAAACTCGGCATGCCTAGCTCTACTCACATATGAGAACCAGCAACAGTCATTGAATAACCTTGAAAGGTTACTTCATAAGTTGCAGTGGTTGGGTCTCTTATGTACAAATAAAATGAGCCCAAACTCGGCATGCCTAGCTCTACTCACATATGAGTACCAGCAAGTGTCATCGAATAACCCTGGAAGTTTACTTCATAAGTTTCACTGGTAGGGTCTCTTATGTATAAACAAAATGAGCCCAAACTCGGCATGCCTAGCTCTACTCACATATGAGTACCAGCAAGAGTCATCGAATAACCCTGGAAGGTTACTTCATAAGTTCCAGTGGTAGGGTCACTTATGTACAAACAAAATGAACCCAAACTTGGCATGCCTAGCTCTACTGACATATGATTACCAGTAAGAGTCATTGAATAAGCCTGGAAGGTTACTTCATAAAATGCAGTGGTAGGGTCTCTTATGTACAAACAAAATGAGCCCAAACTCCGCATGCCTAGCTCTACTCACATATAAGAACCAGCAATAGTCATCGAATAACCCTGGAAGGTTACTTCACAAGTTCCAGTGGTAGGGTCTATTATGTACAAACAAAATGAGCCCAAACTCGGCATGCCTAGCTCTACTCACATAAGAGTACCAGTAAGACTCATCGAATAACCTTGGAAGGTTACTTCACTAGTACCAGTGGTAGGGTCTCACTAAAACAAATAAAATGAGCCCCAACCTGGCATAACTAGGTCTACTCTTTTATGAGTTCCAGTCGCAACACTTGAATGGGATGGTATACCATCAGTCCACATAATCTTACCAGATTTCAACGCAAGAAACAAAATAATATCTAAATACCGAAATATATCCTGAAATTCCTGAATCAACATAATGGAAAGAATAAAGTAATAATGTCCATTTAGGTATATAAAAATAAGAAACTTATTTGTACGTAATTCGCACAGCCAGGCCTATAACACATAGATACATAATCACAAAAAATTCTAAGTCTCAAAGTTATTTAGATGAACTACATTTCCGCAAGTTACCGTACGTAGTACGTACTGTTGCCGCCGTGTCGCTGTAGTGACGCGATTTTGTACCTACTAATTTTGTAAACGCGTCCTTAAGGAAGCTGACACAACTGTGATTTGAGGAAGCGCAAACACCAACACGCAAACAAATACCAGTCGTCGCAAACTAGTTACAAGTTAGGTTTTGTCTGTTGATCTCAATTTCTGCACGGCAAACAAAAAGTAAACACTATCTCGTAACAACACAGTCAACAATATCTTACATTTTAATTTAGTTAGCCCACCGATGGATTCAAACTAAGATGAATCTGTCAGTTGTATGGAAGCGTTTCGTTTAGGTATGATATGTCTCACTCTATTATAAATACTCTATTATAGCGTCAGATTAATTATTTGCATCCTTCTCGCTACTGTTTAACTGCGAAATGATCGATATACAGACGCTAGTGAATTTTCGCATCGCTATGCGTGACGACCTGTAAGGACGGACAGATATTCGCATGATTGAAGCCGAAAACATTAAAATATTGCTGAATTGAATTCGAAATGTCTCCAGAAATGGATGCGGTTAGATCTGTATATAATAAAAATGCGTATGAGAAGATGTCTGTTCCCACGCTTCACCAAAATTACAATGACATTCCTTGCGAAATAATCGCGGAACTAAGTCGGTGTACCAACGCTGTTAGTATAAAGACGTGTTCACATACGGCTACGAACCACCGTGGAACTATTGTGGAAGCGAAACGTCTGCAGTCTATTATTACGTCTATTAATAGCTAGTAATATTCGTTTTTAAAATATCGTGTACGGTTTGGATATAAGTCTCAGCCCCACTTTGGTGCTTACCAGACCGCATCGCAAATGCATGTGTACACACTATACCGATTACCGACTGTAAAAACTATGTGTATTTATTCTTTAACATTTCAGTTTTAGAAAGCAACGATTAACGAAATTCATGCATTTATTTAAGAGCACTTATGGTGCGCTTAATTAATAAAGTACTCTGTTGCTTGTCATTTATTAAACAGTCCGGTATTTGAGATTACTGTAGGTTTTACTTGCTTAATTTTCAGGGTTTCATCGAATGAATTACTAGTTTCTAACTCTTCAAAGCCACATGTTTGAAGAGTTAGTAGTATTTTGCTTGGTTATTTTTATTATTGTTAGAGATAGATTTACGTGGTTTTCTTTTGGTTTACTTCTATAAGCCAGAAATGGAACTGTATTGATAAAGTTACACATGTACTAAATTGAAAGGAATGTGATTTGGATTATAAATTAGGCGGAAGTTATTATTGAAAATCGACTTAGTCGAAATCTGGGTTTATGGAGAAGACACCGGTCGAAGATATTTTTTTATATTTTTAGACGTTTATAATTTAACAATATCTTTTTCGCAACAAGTTTAGACACTGTCCTTTGATTTGTACTCGAAATAAAAATCTTCAAACGCGTTATTAAATAATTAAGATACGTGTTATGTCTTATACTTAAGAAAACGACATATCTTTATGTATAAAATTCTAGCGTTACTGACTGACAGACGAAGCCACAGCCGAAATTTGGCCTGGGTGTTCCTTACGGATCGTAGGGCCCACTAAAAGGGGATTTTCCGAAATTCCCACGGGTTAGTGAAAAAGAAACTGTGTAAGCGTAGCTGCGGGCATCCTCTAGTTTTAAATAAAATACGATAAAACCTTAGACCTACCTACAACATTCCATTAATAATATCGCTAAAAATAAATTCCCAGAAAACTCTATTTTCATCACATTACGTGAGAAAATTACACACACAAGAATACTAAAACACTTTCGCCTTACCAAGAGATCGCTGTGAAATATTAAAACTTAATTTGTTACACACTCCAACATAACTTACATACACAAACACACGTAAATAATCAAGTATGTTAGTGTAAGTTGTTCCGTGTAACTACGCGGGTGAAATGCATATGTGTGCGCAGGTTAATTTACACAAGTTCGTAACAAACATATTGTTGAACTTTCAGCAGTTTGCAGTTAATTCTTTATGTAAAAAGTTTGGTAATACATTGACCTTAAAGCGAGATGGTTTGAGTTATAACCCCGGGGTTATCTCGGGAACTCGTTTGTCTTTAAATGTCAGTAACCCTTTTTTAGTTCCTTTATTGTACCTGTTTGTTTTTTATTGAACTGAACTAAAAACTCTTTAGGCATACTATAATACATAACTGGCGAAGTGTGGGTGTGTAATACACCTCTGCCTACCCCTTCGGGGATAAAAGGCGTGACGTTATGCTTTGTTATGTTAGGCATACTATAACCTCTGCTATTAAGAGATTACGAATTTACAATGTATCGTTTTCTTTTCCGTTGTGTGGGTATTCTTATATGAAACGACTTCCGATAAAAAAGAAAATTTTCTCAACTATACTCTATTATTTTTTTATATGTTAATTAGCTCAACATCCCACCATTTATAAACCGAGTGCAAATATAAAATAGCTGCCGCAATATGGCTTTTAAATAAAAATAGCTGGAATAGGTAGGTATTTAAAACAGTTCAACGTTCAGTCATTTTTGAGCAGCGTGCAATAAAATCACTTTTGGTCATATAAGAACAACATAATAATATTACATTTGGCTACAAATAAGGCGAGCCATCTATTCTTTGTATTAATAAATGCTAGGTGTATTTTAAACATTTCACGTAAAAATAATGTAGAATCTTGATATAATGAAATTTTATTACGTATTAAAAATAATTCACCGCTTGGTGATGAAATCAACTTTGTACGTTTCTGAATATTCAAGCTCCACAGCTGATTCTAAAACTAAAACATAATTTAGATGCATAACGTTAAAGATTTGTCCCCCATTTCTTATCTCGCCTTCACGACGAAAGTTGGCGAAATAAATCTACATACTTCAGATAAGACTGGTTTCGTGTGAGGTTTAAAGTCCAAAGAATCGCGCTATTCTTTTGTGAATAGCTTCAGAATTTTCGCTTTACGGGATTTAGGTAAAGTGGTTTGGATGTACGGGTTGTGTGACGTATGTAGCTGGATGTTGTATATTTGAATAGTTGGACGGAAAACAGTTGCTGCGTGGCAAGTGAAATTCAACTTTATGGCGTTAATTTATAGTTGATTCAGTAGCGAACCTGGAACGAACTTTTTTTTTTCAATTTGAGCTCTTTTTGGATACTTAAATTAGAATAATTTAGGGGTAATCGCAAACAGATTATTTGAAGCAATCTTTGTACCTTCAATCATAACTCTAATGATGAACCTAGAAACTTGGGCATGTAGCAAAGGATTTTGTAAAAAAATCGGCACAATATTACATACACATTATATAAATTTTATTTGAAAATAGTTTCAAATAATTACACGATATAGACCCGTTACATAAATATTGGGGTTACATAAATTAGGGATCGAACCCACAAAACTCTGAGCAGAGTCAAGCGTCGAGGCGGCCGCTTAAACCACTATCTAGATATAGTATAACTAATCAAGCAGTTACACTACCGTTATTTATTTAACATAAAGCTCTATAATCATCGTACAGTGATATTACGCTTAACGAACTAACTTCATTATCCAATAATGACGTTTACATTTACTAATTACCATGTGCGTCATTGTCTCGACGAAGTTCTGAGGTCTGAAGAGCGGGGAGGGCTCTCACTATTGTATTGACTCACAATCTGACGCATTGTTGGATGATCTCTTTGTCATGTTATGCTTGTTCGAAGCTCATGTTTCAAGGGAGATAATACTTTGTAATTCAGTGAATCTCTTGTTGGTTACACTGCAATAAGAATCTAGTAGATAACTGAAAAGCTCAATAAATTTGATAGACAGCCCGAAACATATTTTTGTTTACTTTCGTTCGGTGAATGTGAGTGCCGAACACATGACTATCTATACACATAAATAAAATTGAAGTGATTGTTTGTAATATTAAAATAACCGCGTTTTACTAAATTTATATTTATGTATACACGGTACATATACCGAAATGACAATTTTTACAATTTTTGTCTGTCTGTCTGTTTGTTCCCGCTAATCTCTGGAACGGCTGAACCGATTTTGACGGGATTTTCACTGGCGGATAGCTGATGTACCAAGGAGTAACTGAGGCTATAAATTAACCGGGTACGCGAGTAATTCCTTCAGGACGCGGGTGAAACCGCGGGAAACAGCTTTTTATATTAAAATTCTACTTAGATACATATTATCATCAGCCTGCTGTAGTCCACTGCTGGATATAGGCCTATTCAATGGCACGCCACTAAGCTCGACTCTCATTCAGTGGCCGCCAGCTTGCGTTAGTATTCACTTATCCAGATTCTACGTTATGTTTGACAATTCCGACATACATTGAAAGTCATCCCTTGCAATAGGAAAACCTGTATCGCGGATAACTTTACAAATGTTCAACCAGCTGAAACATAGAGCAACTAGACTCAAAACATGGTTGTGAAACACAAAGTGTTGTTCCGTGTGGAGTTTTAGCCCTCAGCGCATTGTTAAGGCACAGCTGCACTCTTACCAATAGACAATTAGCGACTAGTCGTTGCTAAAATTTTTATAACAGGCACTTGCTTCAAAACCAACGTATTTTCAAACAAACATCCAAGCCCTCTTTTACTTCTTAGGGTTAAGAATCTTCTCTCTGCTCCCCTTTCCGCAATAAAATGAATTCTATAATTACTTACTTTGATTGCCTCTTGCTTCAGAAATTTAGTCTCTGCGATAATATTCCAGACAGGACATGGCTTTGTACATACCACACCACATACTGACATTGGCAACTAAAATTAAGAACACACATTATGGGTTTACATTCTCTTCATGATAGCACAGTTATAAGTAACTCAGCATAAAAATTAGGTCGAGACACATTCATTCACACGCCCTCCTATTAGGTATGATTCAGCTAATTAGCATGAAAACAGAACACGGCTAATTATAAACAAGTTTATAACTTAGAATTACGTTAGCTGCGCACTAAGTTCGCAAACATTATTAAACTTGTTTGCTCTACGTGTTTGTACCAACTTTTGGAATGAAACGCTTTTGTTTAAAGCGCGCTTGTTATACAATATATATTGTTGAACAACTTATCTTACTTATATATGTATAAATAATTTTAAGTTATTTGTCTCCAGTTGGAAATACATTTCGGTTTTGTATTTCGTTGCTTGTGACATTTTTAATAGTAACCGTGTACAACTCTTACTGTTTCATTAGGGTTTTGATAATATTCTTCGTCTCCGATCAGGAGATATAACTGGTCATTGTAATTAATACGAAATTTCCAACCGAAATTTCACCTTCTTTTTTTTTGTTTAAAAAAGACAACTTCCGCATTAGGACTAAATCCTGTGTCGCGGGGAACTTAACAGACATACAACTAACGGACACAATGAACACCCAGACTCGAAACAACAATTTATGAATCACACAAAGTGTTGTCTCGTGTGGGGATCGAACCCACAACACTTCGGCACAGTGTTAAGCGGTGAGGCGGCTGCTTAAACCACTACGCCAACCGTGCCTTTCGACACCGTCACAAATTTCGGCAAAAACCAGTCACAGTAGAATTACAGTTTTCTGTTTTTCTATGCATATGAGGGGCAACATTGAAACTACATATCTTCAGTAAATGCTTGGTATAAGCCGCCAACGAAAAACGTTTTTTTTCTGTTAAGACTCTTTACAGCGATACAACACAAGATTCTCAAACAGCGAACTTCTGTAGTATAAAGTTATTGCGTCAGTCCAATCCAGTAGAAAGAAACAATCATGTACTACTGTAGACTGGACTAAAGCACTATCATTATGTGTTGTAGAAGCTTCATTGGAACACGTGACAGCTTGATAGCTTTAGTCTATATTTAGCACTGGACATGTAAGTTGACACCGACGTCCGTTTGCACTGCTGAATGTAACGTGATGCTTTTAGAAACAAACCTTAACTATTTCACTTCTTAATAATTTTATACTACCTATATTTTGTGATGGATACTACGTCACTTTTGAGTATCTTATATTTCGGCACTGTTGTAAGCACCCTGATCATGCATGTACTGATTGGTTTTGCTTGGCCAGAAAACGTTTATCAAGAAATCTTGCCAACACATAAGAAACTGTTTTACACACATAATACAATTGCAATAGCTTACAATGACTGCTGCATGCCATTTTTTATCAAATAGTAATCATGAAACACAAATTAGTTAGGATCGGACCTTCTTTTGATAAAGATACTTCTAAACCCTGATAGCAACCAGGTTAAGATTGTTACTGTCCACCCTATCGTTCTTAATCTGATACTCCTTAGAAAAGGAAGTGACGCAACAAATCAAATATAGTGTTGCCCAAATTCAGTCTTGGTCTTGCAGTCTTGGTCTTGTTCTTGCGTTTTTGCAAGACCAAGACCAAGAACAAGACCGCGTATTTTTAGCAAGACCAAGACCAAGACTGATCGTGCAAGACTTGAGCAAGAACAAGACTAAGCCTGCAAGACTCTTGCGTCTTGCAGCTAGGACTTAGCGCTATTTCACGGAGTAGTTAGGTGTAACCGTTCGGTGTATAGGTACGCTTAGGAATTCTATGAGACGCAAAAAACTGTATCAAAGAATATGAAAAACTGGACCTATGCGCATTACTTTGTATTAATTCTTGGTCAAAAGAATTGATATAAAGTAACATAACCTAATGATAAAGCTGTTGTGTACTGTTATGTTTGATTTGTGTTGTATTTTATTTTTTATTGAAATAAATGATAAATCGTAAAACTCTTTTATTAAATTTCATATAAGTTGAGGGTTCAATCTCTTTCTAGACAGATATTGTTCTTTAAAATACAGTCAAGTTATTGTAATTAATTTGTTTTTTTTACATGTTTTAGCAAATGTAAGCTTATAAATCATAAATGTTTATTAAGAAACAGTTACTTCCATGGAAAACGACATATAGGTCAGTTGATTTTTCGAATTTCTTATCAAATCTTCAGTTATTTATTAATCTGCTTGATCTTTACTATGGCTGTGTTAATTCAAGCTCACAATGTTCCAATTCTAATACGTTTTTCTAAGATTTAAAAACTTTAATAAATAGTAATAGACTGATAGGTAATTGCAAGACTTGCAAGACTCTTGCTGCAAGACCAAGACCAAGACCAAGACTGGGAGCGCAATACCAAGACCAAGACCAAGACCAGGTGTATAGGCGCAAGACCAAGACCAAGACTGGCTAAGTCTCGTCTTGTTCTTGCATTTGGGCAACACTAATCAAATACCTACAGAAACCCAACGACGTGAACTTTATTCCTAACTCAACACAGGAATGATATCACACAATACAACCAGGATCGGATTTCGTACGAAAATTAATTATGGAAAACTGATATCTCCTTATATTTATACGGAATGTGTAACGTTATCTATGATATTGTACCTGGTTCATTCCAATGGATTGAAAGGATTCCCTTTGTTCTGAGTTACCCACAAAATATAACGTATATGCCGTGCGCTGAGCGTATTGAATTGGAAAACATATTCTTGTGTACCGCGTTTGTAGCGCGGGGCGTGAGTCGTGGCACTCGGAGAAAATATTTAGGTATTTTTCTGTGGTAGGAAAATATACATTGATATTGGAGACATAGAATTGGTCGTAATTTGACGGTGGTTCTTTTGTTGAAATTTTATACCATGTATATATATGTGTCAACAAATAATAAACTCACAAAAGTAAACTTAGCCAGTGTGAATAATGAAATATAAGCGTTTTGTATGCGATACTTTCCTGTAAGTTTTATCATCGGTTTATATTTTGGTGAACCCACAGACATAGATCTACATAGATAACGCAAATGCATGCACTTCGCGTGTCTGAACTCCGACCAAGCGTCGAGCTTGGTCGCCACTAACTTCAGTCCCCGCGCGTCCGTTTTACCGTTAAGTAAACTTTATTCACATTACGTTGCCGCGTTTGCTTCGGACGTTTGATCTGACGTTGTGTATTACGAGACGATGAATATCGCACAAGCGATACTGTCGCGCATCGCTTCGACTTCGTGATACAGGCAACGTCACAGTAGGTATTAAAAAGTCGGCACGCTTGGTTTCAATACAAATCGTGATAGTTGCGTTATCTATGTAGATCTATATCTGTGGGTGAACCACTATTGTATTACAATATGGCATCAACATGAATCACACAATTTGTATACAATGCTTATACAAATTTGCATAATTAGTAAAGTTAGAAAAATGTAATTATAACAAGATATAACTACTGTTTGAAAATAAATGAAAACCACCAAATCTATAAAGCAAAAAGAACATAATAAAAGTATAAATTAGAATTATTCTAACTTATAAATCAAAGTTATTCTTGCTTTAAACAAAAACTAAGATTTGTCATTGTTGTATTAAGTTATTGTTGTAGTTAATTACTCTCAACCTCAACTTAGACGTTTTGAATGACATAAGTTTTTATACACGAATGCTAAACAGATGAAGTATAAACTTTTTTATTTCGTAAAAATGTATTAAGTTTAATCTTTAATAATATCAGGCATACAGTACTGTAGTATTTAGGTGTATCTTAGCATGGCCGGTTCGAGCCGCGGATATAGACATATAAAAAGAATTAAGGATATTTATTATGTTTATATTGTCCGTGTGGTGACGGATTAAGAATACGGAATGTCACCACACCATATCATCCCATGGGTGTCGTAAGAGCCGACAGAGGGAGCATATTATGCAGAGAACAGCACTGTAAGAGAAGGAAAACTTGAAACCCTATACCAACCCGTTTGGCCAGCGTGGTATAGTAGGCCAATTCCTCCTTTCAAAGGAGAGGCCTAGTCCAGCAGTGGACTTTTAAAGGCTGATGGTGATGGTGATTATGTTTATATCACAGTAAATAAGTTCAGAAATATTTGTGAAACTCCATGTAGAGTTATTTCGCATAGTCAAAATACGCTCTAAATACCTCAGCCTACTGCACTGCCTTGTGGAGAAAATAAGATTAAAGACCTATAAGAAATTCGTAAGCAAACAAATGAAATAAATCAATTAAACTTCCACATGCAGTGCCACGAATCACTCCCGCCGTACAGTTTAGTTTACGAAAAGCTATCGGAGGCGGCGTATTGGAAAATATATTGTTGGTTATTGCCTCAGAGACTCCTGGAATTTATCGACAGAAATTGGACTTGTTTGCCGTTTTAATAATTGATTTACTTATCTTTATACACACAGGTGTGAAATGGAATGTGCCGGGAAGCCATGTGAACAGACGGATAAGAATGAACGATGGCCCGAACATAAGTACTAAGTTTAGGTTTTATGTTCGGGTATGCTGTGCTTTTTATGGTTTATATGATAAAGTTTTAGTATTACGCAATATAGAATGTGAGAGCAAGAATTCTTTTTGTGATAAAATTTTCTATCAATTCAAGAAAGGAAATATGTTATTATGAAAACAGTTCTATGATTGTATGTACCTAAAGCACGTATACCAAACGATAAGTCACGAGTTCAATTCATCGACTGTTGTTATATCCGATTCGCATAACAAATTCGTACAATTGCTTCCTATATAAAGAAAGGCCTATTAAGCCTATCTGCGGTCGCGTGTTTCTATAAAATGTTTACAGGTTTTCATTTGATAAAGCGATCTAAACGATTCGTGGTATTTTTATCAGAGCGAGCAAATAAGTTACATCTCATTCTGTGATGGCATCTACAAGAGCGCCGCGAGTCACACGACTTGTTCGGGTATTAATTCGTTGAGCTGTAGTGTAATGTGCTTTGTTGAACGCATATTTCGAAAAATAAAGTTTCAAGAGAATAAAATAAAAACATCTTTATCTTAATATATAAAATCCTTGCGTTACTGACTGACTGACAGACACGATATAGCCGAAATTGGGTGCAGGAAGCTGAAATTTGGCATGTATGTTTCTTGGGGGCCGTAGAGGTGCACTAAGAAGGGATTTCCCGAAATTCCCACGGGATCGGCCAAAACGGGTAATTTAAAAAAAATGTAGGCGTAGCTGCTGGCTTCCTCTAGTATAATATAAAATTCTTGCGTGACTGACTAACAGGCAAGCTACAGTTTAAAGTATTAGGCGCAGAAATGTTGCATGTATGTTCCTGGGCGACCATAGTGGCGCACTAAGAAGGGATTGCCTGAAATTCACACAGAATCAGGCAAAAATAATTAAATAAAAAAATGTGCGGGCATCCTCCAGTAAGATTATAGCATCATGTCTCCCTAACCTATTATTCATGATATGTATAACTGTCATGTTTTTAGTACTATTGAGAGAGCTTACTCATAATCATGACCTGACCGTCCTTTCGATTTTGACCTACGCTTTGTAGCAATGAGACACTGTTTTACTCGCTACTAACCAAACTTGGTAAATTGCTAGCCTTACCACAGATCGACCATCACCTTGCCTCTACAAATCAATAGATGGTGATAGTATATAATAGTATTAAGATAATTGTGGGTACCGTCTCTCGTTAACTATTGTCAACAATCTTCATTGTAGCTGGGACCACGAAGTAGTCGTTGATCACACAAATTATCGTCTTTCCGAATCCACTACGCTGAACAGAATGCTGAGCAGTATTTATTTTATATTTATTTAGCTATAATTCCAAAATAATATAATTCTCAAAATCATCTGATTTTAAGTTACACCGTCGTTTCAAAACGAATCAATAGAATCTTATAAGCCTTAAAGGGTAAAAGTCGTAAAAGTGAGTCTTCAAATCTTCGTTACTTCTTGACGTATAATGTTCAATGGGCTGATAAATTGTCATCACACAGGTTATATATTTTAAGGCCTGGTTTATCATTTACTGCAATGTACAAGGCTTTCGAAATCAAGACTAAGGTACGGTAAGGTTTTTTTCGGACACAATGGATTTAGTCTGCCTGTCAGCTTTGCCTTTGTGTACTTGAATGAAACCAGGATATATTATATCCAGTATTGCTACGTGTTTTCACATATTATATAGTCCATTTTGACTGTATGGATGGCGTGGCACTTGCAACAGTATGAAATGGCTGCCTCGCCATTTAGCACTGCGTTAAGTGTTGTGGGTTCAATCCCCACTTAGGACGATACTTTATGTGATTGACAAATTGTTGTTTCTGAGCTGTGTTCTTTGTATGTTTTGATAAAAGTCCGCCGCGATATTTGAATAAGTTTAAGTGCGAAAGTTTTTAAAAACATTCAATAACCGTAGTTGTTGGTGTGTAAAGCGTCCAGTGATACCTACTAAGGCGTTTAAAATAAGACAGTTTAATGAACCTTAAATATCTGAAAAACTATCTACTTAATGAAACCGATTGATTTTAACAACGTATGCTGTTTATTTCGATCTGATGTTATTTTTTATTATTTTTATAAATGCCGTGTGGTTGACGGCATAGAATACAAGTGTCACCACCCCCTATCTTCCCGTGGGTGTCGTAAGAGGCGACTAAGGGATAACACGATGCAAATACCATCTTTGCGTAGAGACGGAAAACTCGACATCAAACCCTATACGACTGCCTCGTTGGTCTCGCGGCATATGGCAGTGTTATTGGGTTTTTCTGTCACGAAATTCTCAGTAGCCGCACGGAGTCTGGAAATGTGCCCGGTACGGCAATAGGCTCGCCCCTTATTACGTGGGTGTATTTCTACACCCACTTTTCGCCAAATATACTTTAGTATATCTGGCGAAAAGAGGGTGTAGAAATACACCTCTGCCTACCCCTTCGGGGATAAAAAGCATGACGGTATGTATGAATGTGTATGTTTTAATATTTAATTGAATTTCGTGATTCGCTGATGTCCACCTACCCAGTGCTATTAAATTCAAAATTTATGGCTGTAGTGTGTTTAAGCACTAATGAACATATACATACTTCTTGTGTTACTTTTAAAAAGACAGCTGAAGCTTGAGTTCAATGCTTGTATCACGGGGCACTTTACAAACATTCAGCATTATTTTTTATTGCACAGATTTGTGCAGTGAACTTGCCCCTACAATAAAAAGGTTAGAGTATATAAAACTATACACTATCGATAAATAGTTTATAGCACAATGTCGATATGTTGAGTGACATAAGCCCGAAGTGTATGGTACTACCAAATATTTATTAGAAGAAATAATAAAAGTGTACAAGAAAAACTTACTCCTTAAGAAACAACAAACTTTATACATTAATATGAAGGGCTAAGAGCTATATTACTTATACGTTCGTGTCAAGATCTTATCAGATATGATCGATTGTGCGATGAAAGAAATGTGAACTGTTAAAACGTATACGTAAAAGACTTTCAACCTTATACTTGAGGTGCTAGAGTTGATATGCAGTGTATGATTTTTACGATATTGTGTTGTGAAAATTATGGTATTTTATACAGTTTTGTTGTAGATATTTATGAAAAATTGTTTTGTTCGGAATCAGGGGCAAGTTGAACTAGCTGATGTATTTTATTGAGTGTGTTTTTCTTTGATGATTGGAAGTACTTCCTTTGAAATCAGTTGGAATAGAAGCGTATTGTTATAAAATCGTTTTGTAGTGAAGATAATATTGCTTTTTGTCGCTTGGTGAAGTAACGTCAGATAAATAAGTAGAATGAGGATATTTGCGTGTCGAGCAATATTCTTCTTTTCTTTGATATTTACATTATTTCTCTATTCTTATTATTCCTTAGTTATTTTAATCCACCCTGGCATAGTACAGCTATTGCAGATGCAAAGATTATCCGTGCGCCTCTAGAGGCGAAATTAGAACTTGTCTAAGACCGACACTTTTGACAGCTTTCAATGCAACTTTGCTTCGAGGATATGGTGGTAACCATGGTAACTGTATTGAGAGCTGCCAAAAGTGTCACAAGTAGGTGGTATTGATCTGTGTAAATGACGATCTAAGACAACTACTAAATTTCGCCGCTTAAGTCGCTAGTTGGAATCTTAGCATGGCCAATATGTAAATCACATAATATTCCCTAAAACTATATTATAATAATATTCTACCACATTCACACATCACCAACTAGTCCCAAACTAAGGATAGCTTGTACTATGGTTACTAGACAATGGATAAACTTACATATATGTATGGATTTTAAAATATGCATTTAGTAGTTTGAATTATAAGCATGAGTGAGTGTGAGCGAGACGACATATGTGTATGAGAGAGAGGAAGGATGGAAGGGGAAAAGTTAAGATGGCGATAACCGTAGAACTGATAGTGTGTACTCTGTGTAATTTTGAGTTAATAAAAGTCTAAAATAGCGAATCTGCCATTATTTCACCGTCACAGACCTACAAATTTGGGGGCCCCTCCGGGATCTCAAAAAGAGAGGTGGAATAGTACGGCCGGTGAAATAAAAACGACGTGTGCAGATCGGCTACCACATGCACGGGAACACGCGAACGACGGCGGTTTCTGCGGTAAAAGACTGTCTCAACGAGTACGACGAAATGTCCAAACCAGCGAAAGATCGCAAGAAAAGTCGGCAAGAAGACTACACCGACTGCCATGACGACTGCGATGCGGGAAAGCGTAACGGCAACAGGCTTCAGATGACGGCCGAGTTGATACCCAGCTTCAGCGGTCGCGACGACACCTATCCAGTGACGCGGTGGATAGACGACGTAGAATCCAACGCCGAAATCTTCGAATGGACACCGCTTCAGCAGCTCCTTATCGCGAAAAGAGCGCTGACAGGTACAGCACAGCTATGGTTACGGGCGGAGCGTCCACACAAGACTTGGGAGGAGCTCAAGGCAGCGCTTGTAAAAGAATTTCCAGACACTGTCGACATCAAATCCATCCATGAGTTAAAGAGCAACAGAAAGAAACGGCCGAATGAATCCTGCTTAGACTATATGCTCGTTATGAAGGAACTCGGAAAGCGCGGTAAGATGCCTGACTACGTCGCAATCAAGTACATAGTGGATGTAATAGTGGATGTCGAAACAAATAAAATCATGCTGTATGGTGTCACCGCATATAACGACCTTAAAGAAAAACTCAAGATTTATGAAGCTATAACCAAAAAGATGCAAAGTGCGGCGCAGGTGCAGAGGCGTTCAGCAGTGAGTACAAGTAGCAATAATAAACCCCATTCAAGTGGCAAACCATGGATTCAGTGCTATGGATGTGGTGAAGTTGAACATGCATCAGTCGATTGCCCGCATAAAAGCAAAGGATTGAAGTGTTTTAAATGTTACCAATTCGGACATGTTGGATCGGCGTGCACTTCATCGGCAACGCAGTAACGAACTGCAGGACTACCAATACACAAAGCGAGCGATGTTCACGACGGTGAGTGACGAAGAAGACAGCGCCCCCAGCGGATACTTTTCGAACGACGAATCGAAAATGGCGGCGTTTGTCTACAACGACGAAGAAGTGTTAATGTCAATGTTAACAAAAGAGAAGAAGCCGGTTGTTGTGTTGGAAATAAACAATGTGCAATTAAAAGCATTAGTTGAAACGGGCAGCGACGTGAACATTATTTCGGCGGATGTTTATGATGCGATTGGAAAACCAGAATGCGAAAAGGACGAATTATTACTCTCGGGCATTGGACAATCAACAGTGCGTTCGATGGGAAAGTGTCGTTTGAATTTGTGTTATATTTCACGTTCTATGTAAAGACTGTATACCATACGATGTAATAATAGGTCAGGAATTTCTTAACGACGTTACAGTTGTGTTAAAAAGGGGTTGCGTGAAATTTTATAGCTAAGAGTGGGAGCGACTGGGATGATATGTGAGTGAAGTATGCCCATCTGATTCTGTTGTAGGTCACATGAAGGATCCGGCGTTAAGAGAAGAAGTGCTAAATTGTGTTCGAAACTACAAGCCTCATCAAACGAAAGAAGCACCGCTGCGACTGCGAATCGTGCTCAAGGATGACGTTCCTGTGACGCAGCGACCACGACGTTTGGCGCTGAAGGAGCAGGAAATAGTGGATAAACAGGTTGCAGAATGGTTAGAAAGGGACATCATACGCGTGAGTCATTCAGAATATAGTAGCCCGCTGGTATTAGTTAAGAAAAAAGATAATTCTGTTAGAGTCTGTGTTGACTATAGATTGTTAAATAGAAAAATAGTTAAAAATGAATTTCCATTACCAACAATAGAAGATCTTATTGATAAATTAAAGGGTACTAGGGTCTACAGTGTACTCGATTAAAAAAAAAGGGTTTTTTCACCTGAAAGTGTGCGAAGAGTCCATCAAGTATACTTCATTTGTCACACACAATGGGCAATATGAATTCTTGAGGGCTCCTTTTGGTTTAAGTATCTGTCCAAAATATTTTAGGAGGTTTATAACAATTATCTTCAGAGAACTACTAGCGAAAGATGAAGTCATCATTTTTATTGACGATCTATTGATACCGGCAAAATATGAGGCCCAAGCTGTGCAACGTCTTAAGATAGTACTTATGATTTCAGAGCAATATGGTTTAGAGATGAATTGGAAGAAAGCAAAATTGATTTCTCGAGAAATAGAGTACTTGGGACACTTAGTGAAAAATGGAGAAGTGAGACCCTCTGCTGAAAAGATAGATGCTGTCATGAGGTATCCAAGACCATCAACAACAAGGCAAGTTCATAGTTTTCTTGGTCTAACTTCATACTTCAGAAAGTACATTAAAGATTATGCATTTATAGCAAAACCCTTATCAGACTTACTCAAGAAGGATGCTCTGTTTGAGTTTGGTGAGAAAGAAATGATGGCATTTGAGAACTTAAAAAGAAAGTTAGGAGATTTACCAGTATTAAAGATTTATGATTCTTACTTACCCACCGAATTGCACACAGACGCTTCTGCTATTGCGTATTCTGCCATACTGCTGCAGCTACACGAAGACGGCTGGCACCCTGTTTACTACATGAGGAAGAGGACTACCGACACCGAATCGAGGTATTCAAGCTATGAACTAGAAGCATTAGCCATCATTGAGGAAGTGAAAAAGTTTCGAATTTATTTATATGGTATCCATTTTAAAATAGTGACAGACTGTCAAGCCTTTGAGTTGACACTGAAGAAGAAAGAACTGTCACCGAAAGTAGCTCACTGGGTTTTGTACTTAGATCAGTTTGACTATGAGATTGTGCACAGAGCTGGCACGAAGATGCAGCATGCCGACGCGTTAAGCCGACATCCGTGAATGATTATAACAGTAAACAGTCTACAAAACCAAATAAAGCTGGCTCGACAAAATGATGACGGATTAAAGGCAGTGTGTGAGGTACTAAAAAATGGTTCTTTTTCAGATTACTGGCTAGACAATGGACTTCTATACAAAGGAGAGCATAAGCAGCTTGTTATACCTAAGTCGCTGGAGAAAGAAATTATAAAACAAGTTCACAGAAAGGGGCATTTCTCTATGAAAAAGATGAAAGAAATTATAAAACAAGATTATTTTATCCAAGATTTGGATAAGAAGCTACAAGAGTTTGTGGTCTCTTGCATACCATGTCTACTGGCTACGAAGAAGGCAGGCAAGCAAGAGGGATATCTGAATCCAATTGATAAAGAAGGTACCCCATTACACACTCTACATATAGGTAGATCATTTGGGATCACTGACGGATACCAAGAAAATGTACAATCACATATTGACAATAGTGGATGGTTTCACTAAATTCACGTGGATCTTTCCTACTAGGAGTACAACGAGTAAAGAAACAGTTGAAAAGCTAAAGATACATCAACAGCACTATGGAAACCCTGTGAGGATAATAAGCGACCGGGGGACTGCATTTACTGGAGGTGAATTTCAAGAGTACTGCCAAGAGGAGAACATACAACATGTTACCATCACCACAGGAGTCCCAAGGGGAAATGGCCAAGTGGAAAGGCTGCACAGGACTATACTAGCTGTATTGACCAAGCTATGTCTGGAAAATCCATCATTGTGGTATAGACATATCAGTCGGATGCAAAGGGCTATAAATAGTACCTACCAACGAAGTATAGACACAACTCCATTTCACCATATGGTTGGCATAAATATGAGATGTAAGGAAGACCTACACATATTGGAATTGTTAAAACAGGAAGAGATTGATCAATATCAAGAAAATAGAGAAGAGATTAGAATCAAAGCCAAGAAGCAAATACTACAAGTACAAGATGAGAATAAGAATACATTTAATGAAAAGCGGAAGCCAAGTACCCAATATAAAGAAGGAGATTTAGTGGCTATAAAAAGGACACAGTTTGGTACGGGGATGAAGCTGAAACCCAAGTTTCTAGGGCCATATCGGGTATCAAAAGTTAAGCGAAATGATCGCTACGACGTGGAGAAGGTTGAGCGTGCAACCGAAGGGCCTATTAAAACGTCTAGTTCCGCGGACCAAATGAAGCTTGGCCGCAGTAAGTATTTTCTATATTTTTTTTTTGTTAGGAGATGGATGAAAGTAAATAAAACAGAACCCTTTTTATAGCAATTGTAACGTTTATTGTCATAAACAGTGTGTATTCTGTATTGTTATAATATGTGATTTATGTCCACACTTTATTAATTGTGTATTTGTACACTATTTAACAATATTCTGTTTGAGTGAGTTCCATATAAATCTGTAAGGTTGTAAAGCAAAGTAGCTTCAATTTTAAACTTGTATTATTGTAACCTAGTATAGAATTCTTGATGTTCCTTAACTTTAAGATAAGAGGTTCCTTTTGTTATTTAAGCTGAAGATTGAAATTGTAATTAAGGTTGTCTGAGGGCAGACGAATTATCAAGACAACCGAGTTGTAGGATTTTAAAATATGCACTTAGTAGTTTGAATTATAAGCATGAGTGAGTGTGAGCGAGACGACATATGTGTATGAGAGAGAGGAAGGATGGAAGGGGAAAAGTTAAGATGGCGATAACCGTAGAACTGATAGTGTGTACTCTGTGTAATTTTGAGTTATTAAAAGTCTAAAATAGCGAATCTGCCATTATTTCACCGTCCCAGACCTATAGGTCTAGAAAAATATATATAAAGAGAAAAATATATATATATATATTTCTCTTTGCGTTATAATGTGTACAAAACAATATCTTTTATCCTTCCTTGACTTTACGACGAGGCTACCGCTGAGAAAAACCGTGCAGAACTCTTTATGTGAACTAGAACATAATTCGCAACAGTACACTAAACCAGTATATATAAAACCTGGTGGTCTCGAAAGTATTTGATTTAACAAAGATTACCGAAGTCGGTTGAACTTTAGTAATTAAAGTTCAAAGTCCACGGTACAAAGAGCATCATTATCAAGCGACTTCGCGGTCGCCTTCGGTAGAGGACGGACGCGTTGTTGTGCGCTCTCGCGAAATAAATTCGTGTTTTCGGAAATTCTGGAAATTTTGTGTATAATAATACACGAACGAGTTCCCTAAGGAGTAGGGACTCGCGTTAAGTGTTATTGTGAAGTTTTGTGGTGTTTTAGTGTGTTTTTCGTGGTTTTTCAACTCCGCGCTGGGACCACGCGGTGAATTGTGTTGTGTGTTGTGCCCGTTAAATACGGTCAGGATTGGGTGTGTGGTGGCTCATCCCGGGGCTCTTCAGCCCCTGGAACATTCGTAACAAGGTAACAAGGCTTCAGGAGCTCCTGCAATCGGTTTTTCGGGACGATTGGCGTATCATAACCTTAAAGTTGAGGTTAGGATAGCGTTGTCGATCGCGTGCCGGTGCGGGCGCTCTGTTGCCTTGCATTAATTTTGCATGCACTTTTAAAATACTAGTTTGTTCACATTTCTATAAGCCTTCAGCTGAAAAAACAGTGTTAAACAGAACTTTTTCACGGGCACGTGGCATTTGACAACTAGCGCGGTGTGACTCGGCGTGACGGCTGACAGTTGACACTGACAGTTGTCATCGTCGGGAAAATAACCGCGCCGGTAGGGTTGCTAGCTCAAGATTCTGTCTGATACACATAGTTGAAGTAAACTGTGGCACTGGATATCGGTCCTTTGGGTGGCCGGAATATTTATCGGGGTACACATAGGCGTTGACATCTGACGTTTGGTGTCGTCTGGTGCGGTTGACGGTCGGTGTCATTGGCACTGACTGCTAACGTCTGCGTCGGGCCGACATCGGCGTCGGAGGGTTGCCAGTACACAATTCTGGTCCACCAAAGTTAAGCTTTGACAGTAATAGAAAATTGCAGTACTGGACATTGACCTTTTGGGATACCGTAATTAATAGTATATACAGCACGACATTGGCGTGACGGCTGACGTCCGGTATCACTTGGCGTCGGCAGCTGTCACTGTAACTGTCACAGGTGACATTGACGTTTGGTGAGCGGTGACAGCGTTGACACTGACAGCTGTCCGTGCATTGCGCTGACGGCTGCGGGTCGGTGTTGCCACCTGCGGAAAAGGGTTGCTAGTACAAGTACTATACCCTAATAAGTTCAGGTAAGTAAATACATTGTTTATTATAGTTTATTAAACTGTTTGCTCTGAGTCGATAGCACTGAACATAGGTACAATACATAATACAACAATAATGGTGAATTTAAAAAAAGCAACTAGACCCATGATGTCTTGTCATCTAGAAATTCTTTGATAGTGTAATAACCCCTTTTTAAAAGAAAATTCCTAGTAGTGGTTCTAAATTTGTGCAGAGGTAAATTCATTATTTCCAGAGGTAATTTGTTGAAGAATTGTATACCGAGTCCCGCAACCGAACATTTTTGACATTCGGCAAAGTGAATTTCACACATTTTGTTTTGCCAGAGTTGAGTAGCAAATTATTTGTCGTGAACCAATGTAGTACTTGCGCAAGAGAATTATTTACGCTGTCAATGTTACTTGTATTACGATCAACTTTAAAAATAAGTGAAGTATCGTCAGCAAAAAGAACAATATCACATAGATTTCTAATAAAAAAATGGCAAGTCATTAATATATATTATAAAAAGAAACGGACCAAGAATAGAGCCCTGTGGAACGCCCATTCCCACTGGCAAACCTTGAGACCTACTTCCACTAATATCTACATACTGAACTCTATCTCTAAGGTAACTGGCAACAAGATTGAGTGCGCTATCTCGAATACCATAATGGTTGAGTTTACGTAAAAGTGTATCATGTTCAACACAATCAAAAGCCTTTGACAAGTCGCAAAAAACACCAATGGCATCCTTCGAATTTTCCCAAGCGTTATAGATATGTTTTAATAGAGTTACACCGGAATCAACGGTGGAGCGACCCTTAGTGAAGCCATACTGCTCACTGTGCAGTAAATTATTTGTGAGAAAGTGGCTCTCTAACTGATGCAAAATAACCTTTTCAAAAATTTTACTGATTGCAGGCAAGAGAGAAATTGGCCGAAAGTTACTAGGGTTGCTCTTGGATCCTTTTTTGAAAAGTGGTATCACCTTGCTGTGTTTCATTAAATCAGGAAATACCCCTGTATCCACGCATCTATTAAATATTGCAGCTAAATATGCAGCTATGCTAAAAATAATTTGGCGAACAAGACTAACTGAAATACCCCATAAGTCAATAGATTTCTTAATATTGATGGTCTTGAATGTCTTGAGGATGTCATTGGTGTCAATGTATTTAAAATTAAACAGCACATCACATTCATTCACATTGCCCCTAACTAACATCTCTGCTTTGCTTGGGCATGAGTCTAAACACTTGGTTGTTTTCACTGGTATGTTTATGAAGAAGTTGTTAAAAGTCTGAGCAACATCAATTTTCTTTGTAACTATTTCTCCATTACATTTTAATTCATAGCTATTATTTACTAACTTAGCTCGACCAGTCT
Source organism: Euclidia mi (assembly GCA_944739405.2). Taxonomy (NCBI): domain Eukaryota; kingdom Metazoa; phylum Arthropoda; class Insecta; order Lepidoptera; family Erebidae; genus Euclidia; species Euclidia mi. Next base: position 14,150,196 of record OX123184.2, on the reverse strand, counting down.
CACTGTTAATAATGTTCCAAGTTGTTTTTATTTTGTTCTTGGATTCTTTAATTTTATTACTTATAAATATAGACTTAGCTGAAGCACATGCTCTCTTAAAAACTTTTGAATAATTTCTTACATATTCAATAAATGAAGGATTAAAATTGTATTGCTTCATACCATACAGATCATACAACCTAGATCTACTTTTGTATATTCCTACTGTTGCCCAATCACAAAATTTAACTTTAGAGCTCTTGGCAAATGTCTTCTGCTTAAAAATTTTATTGTACTCATTTTTAATAACATCAAATAACAACTTATATAATTCATCTGGATCATCGTGAGTTAAGTCAATGCTGGCAATCTTAGCAGCAACATCATCACTAAAGCGATTAAGGCGAGCAGAGGTCATAGGCCTACATGTGATTTTTTGTACTGTAGAGGTTGTATTAGTTGGAATTACAACCTTTTGTCCACAGTGATCCGATGTCAAGTCACTCAAAACAGCTTTACTTAAGTAAAAACAATTGCAAAAAATATTATCCAAGCATGTAGAAGAATGTGAGGTAGTTCTGGTTGGTTCAGAAAATAAAACATTCAAATTATATGACATAAATAAACTAACTAACTTAGTACCAGTTGGTGATTGTTCTAACAAGTTAACATTAAAATCACCACATACGATTATTGACTTCCTGCTGGAACTTAAGTGTTTTAAGACGTCCTCCATGATGCTTTCAAATTGGCTAAAGTCACTTTGCGGTGGTCGGTATACACAGACTATGATGTGTTGCTCAAGTTCAACACAAGATATCTCAGCGGTGCGCTCGAGAAAGTTCGGCTATGTCCTTTCGTTCTTTACATTTAATACTATTACAAACATATATGAGAGAGCCACCACGACTAGCGTTCTTTCTTACGAATGCACTAATCACTGTATAAAATTCATTATTGAATATTAATTGGTAACCTCTTAACAAATGTTCCGTAATGCATAATACATGCAACTTATGTTTCTTTAAAAATAAATCTATCTCTAAGTCTTTGCCAGATAGGCCTTGTATGTTTTGATGAGCTAAGTTTAAAACACATGAATGCCTATCTGTTGACTCATCTAGTAGTTTAAACTAATAGATTTGTCAATACTACTATTGGTATAACTATTATCTACCAAATTCCTAAGTACTCTAGTAGTACTGCGTTCACTATGTAAATTAAATACTAATAATTTAGCAAGTTGTCGCCTATATATAAAAGAGAGATACATAGTATCTTTTGTTAAAAAGAAATTACTAATAAAAATATTAGAGTCGAAAAATAAAATATGGTCACTATGACTACAAGTGCTATTATATAATAATAGATTCAATTTACCTATCTGGTTATTTTCTTTATAAGATAAGTTATTGGAATATGGTAATGCACAGACAATAAAATTGCACCCCACTTTAGAACTTTGTTATATCATAATATCTGATAAAGCTAATATTTCTTTCTTGGTAACTAGTAGGCTATCCCCATATAAAATTATAACTGTAGAATGTTTATTTAGTCTAGCATACTTTAATTTATTAATTAACATTGACATTCCTTGTCCTGGTGAACAAATATTTTGTATTGACCGAACAGTATAACTATTAATCAGGCTACCCATACCAATTCCTAATTGGTCAGAAAAAATTAAAACATTGTTATCTAAAACATTATTATTTTCAGTATGTAACTATGTGTCAGAACCTGAACCATGACATGTTTTCGAAGAATATTAATCTTTAAAGTCACTATATAACTTGGTTGTACAATTAGGTGAAGCCTCTAACTTATGATTTGAACAATTTAAACAGTTACTGTTGTTGGTCATAGAGAGCAGTTGTTTTAGATTTTCTCTACCAACTCTACTAATTTCATCATATTTCAATATATATTCCTGTGTTTCACTTTGATGATCTATTATCAATTTGTTGAGCTGTGCATTTAATGATGTGATTTGTATTTGCAGCTCACATGTGTGTTGTTCATATTGTAATCGGCTACTGGCTAATTGCTCACTACTCTCCTTAAGCTTAGTAACTAATAACTCACTCTCTTTAACTAAATCATGGTTAATTTGTGTTAAATCTAGAATTTTCTTTGACCTCTTATAGCCTAACTCAAGTCGCTTTTTAAATTTTGTCAATTTCCTAAATTTACCATTTGACACCTTATATGTAAAGTTACAATTACATTTTACAGATTTAAAAATATTTGCCTTTCCACCAATGACTTCAGAGAACAGGTCCTGGTTTGCTGCGCTGCTTAGTGACTGAATGGATTCCTCCAAGGTTGTTATTTTGAATTGAGCTTCACTCAAGCTTGTTTCCAACTCCATGATGCGACTGAGCTGCCTCATATATGTATCAACGCAGCTACTATATGATCTGACTTCTTCCTGCAGTCTGTCCCGCTGGTCCAGAATGTCCATATGTTCTATGTGGAGTTCCGTCAATTGTGCTTTCAGTTGTGAGACTTTGTCATTAACATTCTTAATTTCCTCTTCACTGTCAATTCGTTCCTTCAACAGTTGACTATGATCTTCCTTATATTTCTTGAGTTCCAGTAGTGCAATCTTCAACTTGTGCTCCGTTTCCTTTGCCAAAGCCTTACGGGTCATCATAGTGTGTGTAGACATATTTTGTACCCAAATTACCTTAAAAGAAGAAAAATAAAACAGCTGAATTATTTGAAAAATATTATAGGGTATGGGGAAAGGGATGTTAATATAATAAATATAACAAATACTCAGAAAAAGTTGAAAGACAGAAATATTTTAAGAAAGTACAGTGATGTAGGTATGTTGACAAAAAAAAATAATAAGAAAAGTTATACAAATTGAACAGAAAAAGAATAACAAAGGAACTAGAAAGGTAATTTGATTACTAGATACCTATATTACTTATATCTTAGTTTCTTGGACAATCTTAATTAAACTAGGTAAGATAGCTGTAGGCTGTAGCTATTATTATACTAGGTACTAATTATATTCAAATAAATCAACTGGAAATTGATGCATATACACCTAAAATAATAATTGTGAAGTGTGATTAGTGTAGTGGGTGTTTGTATGGGGCATTTGTTCAGTCCTCGATTTTGCTTCCACTTTTGTCAAGCAAAAGGAGACAGAAACTGTGCCAGTGTGTGATGGACGAAGCTCACGTTATGTGAGCCGAGTAAATATGTGATGAGGAGTGTAAGTTAATAAGTAAAATACTCCCCGGGTTTCAGGATGATGATTTGAAATCCGTCCGTTGACACTGGGTAGTTGATCTGTCCGCCAAGAACTGTCGGCAGCGAGGTTTCAATCCTTTTCAAACGCCAAACTCAATGTCTTTCACACTTCTTTTGGCATAAATACAACTTAAGTGAAACATAAACGTTTAATATTGATTTAAACTTTAGTAAAAATTTTAAAATCACGGAGCTACGTAATTTTACGTCTGTCGTTTTCAGTGTTGCCAGCAAAATTATATATATATATATATATATATACAACACTTATACATGTCAAAACCCTATTCTAGGTGAAGCCGGCTTTTCCTAGCTAAATGACTTCTTGGGAAGAAAGGCTGAAATAAACTCAGAGTCATTGTTTTTTTTGTCACTTCAATTTCTTTAGTCTTTTCTTCATCTTTTAAAGTCCAGACAAAAAAAAGGGTTTAGTATGCAAGTACAATGCAGGAAATTATCTGACGCTTTTGACTGACTCGGCCCACTGATGGCCCACATTCAACAGCAATCGTACGGCTCAACCTTGATTGAGGGAGCCAGCACGATATGTATCACTATGCCTCCACGCCATCAGAAGGTGTATGCATAAGCATGTTAGCATAAGCCATCAGGCAGGTTGACTCTACTAGTTTATATGTTTAATAATACCCACATCGTACTCACAACTTTACATGCTAATACACAGTAAAGTAAAGTATAAAACGAACTGATGCCTATAAAGATTCTGACATATTATCTGAACTTCCAACGCAGACTATATCGACTCAACGTCAGTTACAGACAATTTTTAATAATCAATCAATAAAGCTAGTGTCACCGACAGAGCCCCAAATCATATAGTTATTTGTTACTAAGACGATAAGTTTTCAGGTAAAGACAGTTTCAATGTGTAGTGAATTTGAAATAAGGAAACTACGGTTGACTTTGTAAGCTGTTAGTGAAGGTATTTCAGTTGCTGTAATAGGAACTTTAGTGTGTGTAATGCGTTTCCGAGTGGTTCTAAGGCCCCGTAATATAAGTATTCGTAAACGTATAAGGAAGAGCACTTTTAAGCCCCGTTATATATATGTAAGTGTACGTATAAGACAGACAGCATAATGGCAGTTTAGTGAAGAGAGGCAGCGATAGCCTAGTGCAGCCAATCTCAAAGTATGCTCCGCGGAGCCCTAGGGCTCTATGAAGCATCTCTAAGGGCTCTACGACAGTGTTGCTCAAATGCAAAATAAAATTTCTAAATTAGAACTAAGTCACAGGGTAGCTGACTTTGTTTTAATTTAGGGCTCCGTCAAATACCTGGTTATCCAAAAGGGTTCCATCTCTAAAAAGAGTTTGAGAACCACTGGCCTAGTAGATAGAGACAGCGATAGCATAGTGTATCGACAAACAAACTGCTACGCAAGGTGTCACGGGTTCAAACCTGTGTGGCGCGAACTATTTACTTTTTCAAGATAAGTGCGTAATAAATTATTATAATTACCTATCTGTTACCCCGTGCCTCCATTGTGTTCTATGTTAAGTCGTCGGTACCTGCTGTCAAACTGATCTTTAAAAGTTTTCATGGAATGTCTGTACCCTAGAATATAACGATGCTGGTCTAAATAATGAAATATTGCTATCCCTATATGTTGCGGTTTGCGGATGACAGATGGCAGTCGGTCCATGAAAAAGTTAATATTCTGTCAAATCTGGTTAGACCAGTAAGTCGGGCTTCTATAAGAAACATTCTTGGATAAAACTGGGTGGCATTAGGACGATGATGATTATTTATTTTCAGCCTGTAGCTTCCCGCTGTAAAGCAAAAGTTTCCCTCTCCTCTTTCTAGGCCAGTCCTTTCCCTTTTATACGCGTCCAGTTCGTCCCGCCATCGTCGTCTCTGCGTGCCACTTTATTGCCGAACACCTCCCGGGACCTCATTAGTGGCAATTTTGGGCCAAAGTTTTCTAGGCATGCGTCAAACGTGCCCTGCCCAGTCCCATTTCATTTTTCTAGCTTCGTGGGTGATCTCTGTTTCGGAACGTAGTATTGTATTTCTTACGCGGTCTGTTTACTGGACTCCTTCGATACTATTCTCCATTGATCGCTGACAAATCTCGAGTGCGAACCTCCCTCTGTTGTCCAGTCAAATACCATGTTTGTGCACCATACGATGATGATAATCGTAACTAAAATTCCTAATCTGAATAAATATTCATGAGCTAAATGACTAAAGTGAAGTGTAAATTAATCAAGGTGCTTGTATACACTATAAGCTAAATCATAATATTGACGTGACATGTTGTTTGATACACGACACTAATTATAATCTCGCTCATTAGTATATTACTAAAGTGCGATGTTATCTATGCGTTGTGTATGTGTTTAAAATGAATTAATATTTAATGTGAAAATTGGAGTGAGTTTAGTTTGTATTACAGGTATGTTAATATTTGCAAGGATTTAATATAATTTATATGGTTGGTTGCTTTTATCTGTGAAAATATCGCGGGTAAGATTTTTTTATATTTAGAATTCTAGAATGCGTTTGAGTTCAATCTACTCCTCCTAAATGATAAAGGTATATATAATTATGTGTTGGCGTTGTTCTATTAAAAAGATTTTATAGGGTTCCGTACCTAAAAGGTAAAAAACGGAACCCTATTACTAAGCCTCCGCTGTCTGTCTGTCTGTCTGTCTATCTGTCCGTCTGTCCGTCTGTCTGTCACCAGGCTGTATCTCATAAAACATGATAGCTAGAAAGCTGAAATTGTAAACGTAATTTTTAAGCAATTTGTTACTCGATCTTAATAAACAGGTAGAACTTATAAAGTATTTAAGTATACATACAACGAACGTGATTTTATTTTATAGATGATGGTACGGAACCCTTCGTGCGCGAGTCCGACTCGCACTTGCCCAATTTTTCTATTAATTTAAGGAAAGTTATTTGACACACGTGTGTTAAATAACTTTCCTTTGTTTATTTTTTTTTTCGCCGCGCTTCTTATCAAAATACATAATTTGAACTTCATAAAAAGGCACATAGCCTTACACATTTAATAAAATAGATAAACTTGCCAATTCACTCGCATTATCTGCCACATTTACACAAAATTGTTATTGATTTAAATAATTACACAAAATACTAACACACCGTTGTACCCGGTACTGGTTTACTGAGAAAACTCGGATATTTGATTTTCCACGTTACTTACTAGCGATTAACATTTGTTGCTTATAATAATTAGGAATTTTGGGACAATGGAATTTTGGTATTGATTTTCCGAAGGGAATTGGTATTTTAAGTAAATTTGCATAAGGATAGGACAAATTGTGTTCAATGTAGATTAGCCGCGAATAGTTTTCAAGGATAGTGACCTTCTAGACTCATAGATATTACATTGCTTTAAATAATTTTTTTGACCTAAGCCGTCGTAAATCACTATTCTTTTAGGTTGCCAAGTTATGAAGACAGGTGATCTGAGGAAAAGCTAATATTCTGTTTAATTAGGAACAACTAGAAAGCGGCACCTTCGAAGGTGCAAAGTGTCGCATCTAGGCAGATGAAAGTATTGCATGCAACCGAGGCAGTGGTAGGAGGAGGATGGAATGGAGGAGGAACTTTATTTAACTCTTATCTAAAATATGAAACAAGATATTAGCAAAATTACACTATTGCACAATTGTATATTTTACTAGCTGCTGCCCGCGACGTCGTCTGCGTGAACGCTATACAGGACCTAACTATTAAATAAATACCTACGATTATACCTTTTAAAAAATACGCGGCGGCGATAGCCCAGTTGTGTATGTAACGGACTGCCGAGACGATGGTCTTGGGTTCGATCCCCAGCTACCCCGGGCACACACCTATGACTTTTCGAAGTTATGTGTGTATTAAAAAATATTAATTAATTATCGCTCGCTTAACAACGTGCCCGGTAGATGGCAATAGGCTCGCCCCCTATTACATTGGGACCGAAACATATCTGGCGAAGTGTGGGTGTGTAATACACCTCTGCCTACCCCTTCGGGGATAAAAGGCGTGAAGATATGAGAAGATATACCTTTTAAAATAACATTCATTTACCCGTTTCTTCTTTATATTTCATACCTGCAGAAAGCGTAGTAACAGGGGGAGACTGTCTTTTGTAAAATTGACCTTCAAAAAGTGCTGATTTTCAACCTGCTTTGAATAAATGACTTTATGGTGATTCTGCTGAATTAAGTCATAAGTTGTGACTGAAGCAGATGGAGAAAATAAGGAAGGCCTATTATGTAATAGGGTAAAATACAGAGTTATAGGACTTCTCGATATACAACATTAGTGGTTTGGCTCTCCGCAGCCAAAATGTAAAGAGAGTCTGGACTGGTGACGCGGGAGCAAGCGACATATAGGACACCCGCTGCCCTCAATGTCTGCCTCTGCGACTTATTGATGGTCTTCGCAAAGCAAACACTCACGGGGAACTGTATGCGCTTGAATTATGAGGTATGAGAGGAATGCGTGGTATAAATACTGCCTCGCTGGCGCCACAACCCGTAAGAATTTCCTAAATGGTGTGTCTGTGGAGCGAGATGACTTTCAGGTGGGTCACGTTACACAACTTCGGAGGAGATAGGTTCCGAAGAAGCATAATCGGGACACCGACCTTCAGCTTAATGCTATGCGCTGGAAGTTCACTTGCTGACTGGGAGTTCAGAAATTCCACGGGATAATGTGTGGCGTTTTCTTGCTCGACGACAGTGTTTATAGAGGTGTAGACCACTTTATTCCTCTCAATTTCCGAGAGAATGCATTCGTTAATTGCTACAGCCTGATCATTTTTGGGCGTCAAAATAGGCCACTCACACACTCACGAATTCTGCTATTACGTTATACAGCTGTACAATTCTATGCTGAATACAGCTCTACTAAGAGACTCTGGAAGCACCACCTGTCCACCTCTCTCCTCTGGTAGAGTGTCTTCGCCAAGACTTAGAAAGACATCTTAGAATTGTTGAGCACGTGCATTGACGCCAAGCTGAGCTCTCATATTAATGGTCAAGCGCAGCATACGAACTCGTGACCACAACAAAGATAATTTCAACGAAGCACTCACCTTGTCCGTGTGGTGACGGTTTAAGAATACGGAATTTCACCACCCTATATCATCCCATGGGTGTCGTAAGAGCCGACAGAGGGAGCATACTTATTATGCAAAGAACAGCACTGTGAGAGAAGGAAAACTTGATACAAACCCTATACCAACCCGTTTGGCCAGCGTGGTATAGTAGGCCAATTCCTCTTTTCAAAAGAGAGGCCTAGTCCAGCAGTGGACTGTTAAAGACTGATGATGATGATGATGATGATGACTCACCTCGTCAGCTCTTGATCCCCGCGTCACCACGGGAAGTGTTTGTCGGGAATCGTCACTGAACAGAACTGTGACCACCCATTAAATGCTCGTTCCTGCGGATGTCCTGCAGGGTTCTGTCCATGGCCTGAACTGCCTTCCATCGTACGCTCATCCCGTACGATCAGAGAGCAATCCTTGAGCACGTGTCCCTTATCACTGTTACGTGACACACCACAAACGGGTATTACGGCGCTGTCTAAATCGATGGGAAATTTAAACATGGTATGTGCTGTCTTGCCACCCGGAAGCAGTGTGGCAGCGATTGCCGGCGACGCTACAGCAATGACAATTTTGCCTTGCCTCCTGACCTCTGCAAGTATGCCAGTAGTAACAAATGTTTTTCCTGTTCCACCAGGAGCATCCAAGAAAAACATTTTAGCCATGCTTTGCCCAACGCTTTCAAGGACGGTGTCGTAAAATTCGTAAGGTGGTCATTTCAAATTGTCTCAGCGTAATACTCCCAATTTTCACGGTCTTGATGCGGTGATGATTGGGAAGCTGGTAACAAATATTTGACCAGTGGGTTGCCGCTGATAGAAATGATGTCTTGAAGTGAACTGAGACACTGAGACTTCGTCTCTAGTAATACGCCTCAAAGCTCGTAGAAAATCTTCAGACAGATGATGGCGATACTTCTCCCAGAAAGCTACCGCGTTCGCGACTCCACAAAACACCAAGATGACGTCAAACAGATGACGCATGCGGCTGGGACTGTCACTGACGCTCGCCTCCGCGAGGTTGTCATCCCAGTATTGGTCACCGTCGAGAAAGTGACGTACTACACAGGCTGTGCGGTAAGTGGGATACTCCAAGCCATCAAATGTCCTCAGAAAGGCGAAAGACGTTGGGCTTCGGACCGTGTGAAGTAACAACCGCAGAAAATAGCATTCGACATTATTTGTGTGTACGGTATAAACTCTACAAAATGCGGTGTCCTTGAAACTTCCCGGAAAACCTTCCACAGCACCTCCTCGTCAACGTCGGTTAAATACACCCTTTTGCTTGTCGTACGTGTAATTTGAAGGCATCTCGTCATACGTAAGAGACCTCCCAAACTGATCGATTTTACAGAGCCTGAAAAATGCCAAGAGAATTGTTTGACGCGGATTTTCCAAGTACTCAGCAACGCTGTCGGGATCAAAATATATGCGCTAGCCGTTCTCTAGGTGGTCGTGTAAATGCATTACGGTAATATGCTTCTCATGTATAGAGAACACCAGTATCCGCCAAACCGCTTCAGACGTAACAATAAATGTGGCTGTGTGTTAGTAAAAATAATCTAGCTAGTTCCACATCTCACTAATGTTTATATACAGTTAATCCAAACCAAGGTACGTGCTATATGTATATCCCGGAAGACAATTTAAAGCAAGTTTACATGCGACATGAAAATATATTAATTAAGAAGCAATAATTACACCAATGTGACCAAAATGTTTATTTTGTACTAACTCTATTACTATTTATTCTGACAGAAATGATGTAAGCAATCAAGTGTGGCGATGGTGTAGTTAATTAATTAAATAACTTCAACTAATAGTCTTGCTCATCTCTGAAACGAATTAAAAATAAATTTTTAAGAAGAAAATGTACAACTCCATCTATGACTTTTGAAAACAACTATTAACGTCGCCAACATGTTGAAATTTAAATTATTTATATCCAAAAAGGGCTTACACATGTAATTCGACTATCAAGTCGAATTACATGTGTAAGCAGTCATCAGAAAAACATCAGTTTTTGAACTCTCTTAGATGGCGCTGCATTAAAATTGTCTTAATTCTACTTATATCCAAATAATTATTTTTATCAGCCTAAGTTACTTATATTGCGTGATTTTTATAAACAGATAAACAGATAAGCAGATAAACAGACAAACAGACAAACAGACAAAAATTCTAAAAACTATATTTTTGGCCTCGGTATCAATAGTAGATCACACCCCAAGTATTCTTTTAAAAAAATATTCAATGTACAGTTTTGACTTTCCTACCATTTTATTATATGTATAGATTTGCTTTCGTGTGATGTTAATAACATTGCGGTTAACTGATCGTTCATTGAAATTTATTCTTGTAATTAGGCATCCACAAAAAAAATAGAAACCCTGTCGGTCTCAAGTCGGTTTTAGATATAATATAAAATCACTTCTCTTGACTAACATATCAAGTCAGTGTAAAAAAACTTCAAAAGCTGAGAAACATGGCCTCTTTTATAACTTAAGCATCCACTAAGGAGGGATTTTGTGGTACGTAGTATAACACTAAAGGTGATCAAAAACAGTAAAAGTTGACTATATGAACCCGCAGTTATACCTGCGTAATTTAGACCTATTGCTAGACTACCGTGTTTCATAGCGCTATATTATGTCGCCATATAGCCTTTCTCAATAAATGCGCTATCCAACACAGCGTAATTATTCAAATTGTACCAATAGTGCCTGAGATTAGCGCATTCAACCAAACAAGCAGACCCTCTTAATGAATTGTATTTGGGTAACAGCGAGTTTTCATATCCACACCTCAACACCGAGTTCTATTCGGGCCAGATCGCGTGCTCTAATACTACTAATATAATATTGCGTATTAAACAGCGTTAAATAGATTAACGGGAGCATCATAGACCCTTTATCGTGTGTCGTGTGTTGACAATTATAAGATTATATTGAAGGCGTATTAGCACATCGGTTCACGTATTATATTAATGTAAGCTTTTGGTGTCACAATTACTGTATTGTTATATAATTATGTAATACTGTTTGAACATTCACTGTGTGGGATGTTTTTGTATTTGATAATGGAAAAGCCCTTTTATTTGCCATGACATGTATTAACTGTGTTTTCAGTTTTCATCTAAGAAGTGGACTAATAACATTTTGCACAGAAAATTACAGATTTTTATCTGCTCTTCTGTCTGTCTACATATTGACCTACATTTTAATAGTTAAGAACTATAGGTCAATTTGGTACTTGACATCAAAGCCTATACTGACCTGTCTGACCAGCTATAGTAGGGCAAACCCTCCCATTGACTCACATTGCTACTGTGAAGGAAATTAGAAGAGGCTTTAGTCCAGTAGTGGACTGTGAATGATTAAATGGAAGAAACCATCAAGCAGGCTATGTGATCACTTGTTACTTTCGTCTTATAAATCAACTGACTGATATTCATGGACCATGCGTTATCTAAATAGGGATAAACCCTACTTGGGTCAAAACTTTAAAATGCCTCATTACCATTTCAGTCGTGTATGTTTTGACTAGTTAATTCTTTAATCGGCTTAAATTAAACTCTATTCAAAGAAAATCATGAAATCAGTAATAACTTTTTGTAGCTATCCACTATTCTTTTGAGTATATATGGATCCACAGTTTACCAACTTCTACACAATTATATATTACCCTCCAACTATATCATTAAATTTGTACTTTTCAACTCAAAATTATTACTTTCTACGAAAAAAAAAGATCATTAAAGCTTAAATTCCAATCCCTCTTCAGTAATATTGCAGAGTCCACAAAACTACGATTTATTTTCTTAAACGTAACTCTTATTACAAGCTTGAAGGCATTTAAAACCTATTAACTTTGATTCATTGTTGAATAAAAACCCTATATACATTTTAATAGGACTGTAGAAAAACAGACAATGAAATAGTCTACTTTGTTAAAATAATATTGCAACATCTCGTAGCTTGCGTAGCACTGTCACCAGTGCTACGTTATTGTAGCAATCGCGCTACGACTCTAGTACATTCGATTTTGTATTGAACTAATTTAATGTGGTTTATATTCGATTTATGCAGATAAGATATGGTGGAGCTATTTAATTAGCTATCTGTCTAATTTGAATTATTTGACAGAGTTTACAAAATTACATTGTGTTTTATAATTATTGGCAAATGCTTACTATTGCTTAAAATTACAATCTCCACTGTTTATTTATTTATTTATTTTTATTTGGAAAACCAACAGCTTTTTACAATTTGACATAAAAAAAAAGTATTTTTAAGACACAGAGAGCCAATAAAAGGTTTTCACGCTTAAGTATTAGATTTTATAAAATTGCGTGGACATAGTCTAGTTAACATATTAAAAAAAGTAGATACTATTGACAACTGTTTTGAAGACCAAAGATGCTGAACAAAAAACCAAATAATCCCTACATAAATATTTACAATAACAATTCATCAAATTACATACATTGAGAGAAAAAATCAAGGCTTAGTATCCGTCTCACCGAATCCAGCTTAGTGTTAAATATGTCAAAGTTGTGCTTTTTACATGCATTATTAATGGCTTTGCTCGCTCGCCACAGAAACGAATTTTGACGATATTTGCTAGAGACCAATGGAAGATGTATAGGAGTGTAGTGCCTCACAACTTTATTAGGTACATTAAAACTAATTTTAGATAGAAGGTTAGGACAGTCAACAGCGCCCGATATTATGTTGATCATATACACTATATCTGCTATTTCGCGCCGCTTTGATAGCGGTAGAATGTGAAATTTCGCGCATAGCTTTAGGTAGTCGCATGATGAATAGGGATATTTTATGCGATAACACAAGTATCTAATGAACTTTACCTGGATATTCTCGATACGCAAAATGTATTTATCATACCGAGGATTCCATACTTGGCAAGAGTACTCCAAAATGCTTCGTACAAAGGTACAGTATAATATTTTGAAAGTTTTTGCTTCCATAAAGTTATTGGACATACGCATTACAAATCCTAGTGATTGCGATGCCTTAGCAATAACGTAATTTATATGTTCATCAAATAACAATTTAGAGTCATGGATGACGCCTAGATCACGTGTACTAGTGCACCTTTGAATAACTTGCCCGTGTAAGGTATAATTCGAGCGAAGGATATTAGATTTTCTACTGTAGGTAATAACCGAACACTTAGATGGATTAAGCTCAAACTTATTTTCCGTACAGTAGCCTTCTAAGCGAGTAAGATCCGATTGCAGATCAAAGGCATCAGCCTCTGATGACATGGCCTTAAAAATTTTCATATCGTCTGCAAAAATTAATATCTGTGAGTGACGGAAGCATTTCTCGATGTCATTTACACAGACCAGAAACAGCAACGGTCCCAACAGAGAGCCTTGTGGCACTCCGCTGGGGACAACTACCCAACTGGAAATGTAATTATTAACCACAACAGCCTGTGACCTGTTAGATATATAAGACGAGAACCACCGAAGAAGGTCTCCTCTTATTCCGGCGAGTTGTAATTTGCTGATTAGCGTATTGTGGTCAATTCTGTCAAAACATTTGGTATAGTCTGTGTAAACAACATCGACTTGACTTCCCTTGCTCATTGCTTCCGATATGAATTCGTTAAGAACGATTAAATTGGATGTGTAGTAGAGCGCCCTTTCATAAAGCCGTGCTGGAAGGCACTAAAAGATGTTTTTAACGCTGCCTGTAATTGTTTATAAACTTCTTATAAAATTCTTTCAAATAGCTTGGCTAATACACATAATTTTGAGACCGGTCTATAGTTTATTACGTCCACCTTGGACCCCTTTTTGTGAATTGGCGTAATAAATGCCGACTTCCATATTGCGGGTACTATGCATTCCGAGAGGGATTTTCTGAAAAGAAGAGCCACGGGGACCAAACTGGTATCGCAACAATTTACCAAGAAGGTAGGAGGCAACTGATCCGGCCCAGCTGATTTAGTGAGATCAATCTTCTTCAGAAGAGAGCTTACTTCTGATTCAAGTATCTGAATATTTGCTATGTCAGCTCGTGAGTTACATCCTTCATGCTGATCGATTGGTGCAATTGATTGACAAGGTTGCAAATAAGTAGAGTGGAAATATTCAGAAAATACGTTACATATGGCGTCACCAGTATTAGCAATCGTGCTACCATATCTAACAGAGGCGGGTATGCCAGCTGTTTTCCTATGTGTCTTTACATACGACCAAAAATGTTTCGGATTATTTTTAATAGACGATTCAACTGACGATATGTACCTAGAATAGCACTCGCTTTCTAGACGTTTCACTCTATCTCGTAATAATTTAAATGTTTCTTCAACCGAACGTCTAGCGTACGTCTTATATTTACGAAAAAACTTGTACTTCTCTTTAATTAATTTAATTAAAGATGACGAATACCATTTCGGATAGCTACTATTATTAGAAGTTTTTAATTTAGGTATATATTTCTCTATTAATTGATGGATGATTGTGTAAAAATAAGTACAAGCTTCTTCCACATTCCGCCCAGAAAAACTCTCAAGCCAATCTATCATACGTATTTCCGAGTTAATAGCACCATAATCTCCTTTTCTAAACTGATATCCAGTACGTGACGCGTTCTTTAAATACGTGAGATCAACTTTGTCCAATTTTATTAAGAGTGGTTTGTGGTGCGGGTCGATTGGGACCAGAGGATCATTACATTCCGACACAGAACAATACTCAGTAGATAATACTAAATCCAGTAATCTATTGTTCACATTACAAATGTTGTTATACTGCGTTAGGTTATGCGTATGCAATGTATCAATCAAAATATATTCATCGTTTGTATAATTGTTGTTGCAAGGTGATAATGATAAATCAGAATTATCCAATTGCCACGAAATGCCACTTAAATTAAAATCGCCAACAATCAAGTATTTATCCTGCGGATTACTTATCATTATTTCATCTAATTTTGACAAATAATTTTTTAGTTGATTTGAAAAAGATGAACCTAAGTTTTGTTTGCACAAATATAGTACGCATACGTATAGGTTCATATGAGACTCACCTGAAGATTGATTGATAGGAAGCGAGATCCATAAATTTTCATAAGAGCCTTACCGTATCACCCTCTGTTCGTTTAATATTATCACATTCTTAACATAGGCCAGTATTTATGGCTTTATTGGATATTTCCACTAAAATATTACAACGCGAGCAAAGGTCGTTGACCTGAATTCTAATATTAAAATACTTTGATTCATAAATGACCTAGAGGTGTAATCAGGTATGATATTGCTTTCTTCTTCTACTCGAGACGATGGTACAGAGATCAATCGGCTCCAGCCGAGTATGTGGCCGCAATAACTGCACTGCTGCTACTTTGAATGTTGAGAATGAGTCCTAAACGAGACACTATTACTTAGTATGATCCATGAATGGTTGTTTCATGTGACTTATGGGGTCTGGTTGTTCTGTTTTCCCTTTATACCAATGTTTGTTAAGATCCCAGCGACCCCAGCTTTGTTAAGTTAAGAAAAGAAATTTGTGATTGCGTGCTCAAGCTTAAGCACAACTTAGTAAGATAGATCAGGTAGTATTATCATCATCACGTAAAATAACCGCTTTACTCATAACCATCTCAAATCACCACCAGTTTCCCACCTTTCAGCTACCTTACGCTAACCACAAGCTAAGTAAGAAAAGCGTTAATAATTTTATTGTTAAACGACTAATAATAAACAAACGTGATAGTTGTTTTTGAGTAAATGCGTTATCATGTAAGAGTTCTCTGACACAAATATACCTGATATATTATATGCTCCTCGTAGTTATAAATCTCTACACAGCCCCTAGAAGAATAATAGTACTACATGCGATAATAAAAACAAATGTATAGAAAGAAAATACACAAATGTCTAAGAAACTGGACACTGACAAAGTTTATACAAGAATGCAGACGCGACAATTTGTTTAAGTAGTTGACTACTAAGGGTTGAAGCAGACGGGCTTTAAGAGGCGAAGGGACGATAAAAGTTTAGTGAGTTTTGTCCGTGTGGTGACGGATTAAGAATACGAATTGTCACCACCCCATATTATCCCATGGGTGTCGTAAGAGCCGACAGAGGGAGCATATTATGCAGAGAACAGCACTGTAAGAGAAGGAAAACTTGATACAAACCCTATACCAACCCGTTTGGCCAGCGTGGTATAGTAGGCCAATTCCTCCTATCACAGGAGAGGCCTAGTCCAGCAGTGGACTGTTAAAGGCTGATGATGATGAGAAAAAATTGAGAATAAGAAAATAATTATTACTGCACGGAGTGATGAAAATGTCCGCCTCGCCGTTGAGCACAGTTCTGAGTGTTACGAGTATGAATTCGATTCCTACAGGACACACGCTTTGCGTGATCCACAAATTGTTTTTGAGAGTCTGAGCTATCGGTTTATGAAATAAGGTGACTTTGCGCTGGTGTTTAAAATATAGTAGAAAATAACTTATGTGTGCTTTGATATTTCACAATTTCTGTAGCGACGCTGAAATGTCACGTCAACACACACTAAAATTAATATTGAGACTAATAGCTTTATTAAGAAACTATAAAAAATAAGCTCGTGTGTTGTGGTCCTAACATTAAATTTATTACACAAGCTCAAAACAAGGTGGCTGATGTCAGCTATCTCCTTTGCCACATATTATTTACGAAGAAAAAAGAATTAAATATTACTCTCGGATTGTCGCGAGTTCACTTTTTTATTTCGTTGGGTGAGCTTTTGTGTAATAGAATTCCAGTGTTGCCGTGGTAAAATATACTCGTATTAAGAGGGTGTATACAATTATTATTCACTACATATTCACCGACAAAGAATTAAACGTACAGCAATTTGTCTGAGTGTTTCATAATGTTCTCGAAATACATCTGAAAATTGCCAATCCGCACTTGTCCAACATGGTGCTATGGCCTTACTTCTCAGAGTGAGCAAAAACTTGCACATAGACAGATTAAAAGCAAGGCTGTTTTTTGTATTCTAAATTAAATAAGTAAGTAGTTACTTATGAAATGTACCTACCCACGAAAAAAAAGCTGATGATGAAGATCAAGTTTCTCAAATGGAACGAAATCGAACCCACAACTCTTGATACGGCGTTACCACGTCACCCATTTTGGTTTCCAATTAAAATACGTACAATATGCCATTTTTAATAGAACTTATTTCACTTATACCTACTGCTATAAAAACTCACGAAAGCAAGTTAATTACATTTACATTTCAAATTCAATTATAATTTTTCACCGCACTCGGGATGTTACCTTTTTGAAGATGTGGTTTTAAGTGAATAATATATGTAAAGTAACATGTTTGTTTATTCTACGCAGATGGCAACAGTAATACGGGTGGCTTAAAGATAATTTGTTTTCTCTACTCAGAATAAGCAGCGATAATCTAGTGGAGAGACCGAGAGACTGCTACGCCGAGTGTTTTAGGTTTAAGCCACGGCAGACTACTGCTGAGAACAGGCCTCGTCTTTTTATGAGAAGGGTTAAGTTATAGTCCACCACGCTGGTCCACTAAGGGTTGCCAAACTTCACATGTCTTTTGAAAACATTATGGACAACTGTCACAGTGACAAGAGTGGCGATAGCCTAATGGTGTACGTAACGGACTGCCGAGACGATGGTCTTGGGTTCAATCCCCAGTTACCCCGGGCACAAACCTTTGACTTTTCGAAGTTATGTGTGAATTAAAAATGTTAATTTTCACTCGCTTAATAATGTGCCTGGTAGATGACAATAGGCCCGCCCCCTATTACATTGGAACCTAAACATAACTGGCGAAACGTGGGTGTGTAATACACCTCTGCCTACCCCTTCGGTGATAAAAGGTGTGAAGTTATGTTATGATAATTAACAGTGACCCTATGGATAGCTCAGTTTATTATGCTCTTCATAGAAATCAATATCCAATCAAGAGGGAAAAAATCCACACCGTACACAAAGTGTCCATTTACCACTGCGAAACTCTTTCTGTCACTGCAACTTTGTCACCAAACATTTAGCCAACATAACATAACATGTCACGCAGTAATCACGTATAGCAGACGGTTTTAGCGTAATTACCGTTCAACGAGCGATTTGTTATTGCAGTCTGTTTTAACTACACACTTTAACGTTGTAAATGTATTTCGATAGTTTCAAATCCCCTACTGAAAAAGTTATAGTATGTTTTCATTTAAAGTGTATGGAATAATGATTTCGTTTTGCGAAGTTTGAATAGTGTATTGTGTTTTGATCGAAGTTAAACATTTAAGATGCGTATTTCAGTTTTGCGAAGTATTTGAGATCAGCGGTAGTGGTGAGAGAAGGTGACCACAACGCAGAAAGTATTAGGTTCGAAGAAATGTAGCCGCGCACTACTAACTTTTTGACGTTATATAATTTTTAATAGCTTGCTAAAAAGCGAAGGAAGGCATTGTGAATCGACGAAGGAAGAAGATGTGCTTCTCTGTCAAAATTCTCCATAATATTCTCGAAGGACATATTGTGAGGTTTGTCAAACTTTGCTAGTGTTATATTTCTTGTTTTGCGGAAGAAAGCCATCCTCCGAATAGGTAATCCGGGATGAAACAAATGGTAAATTAAATACAAAAGAAAGTGAACACATTACTACACTTAAAAGCTCTTTGAGCTTATTCTTAGTAAATACAAACACCACAGTTTAAAACATTAAATAATGTTCACGTTTTCTCTCACAGCCATTCAATAAAATATTCTACGACAAAGAAAATCGACGTTTGTTTAAGAGTAATATTCTATAGGGGTATAGTATAGATAGTTATATATCTGCTCTTAGAAGCATGAGTCTACTCGATCAGTCATCTGCCCGAACAATAGCGAATGCACCATTACAAATATGAAATATTATTCGCAGAGTGGAACGCTTAACGTTAATTTATAAGTTTCAAACACAATAGCGTGTTATTTATTGCTCTGTGCGGTGTTTCGATGATCTCCGTATAGAAATATAGTTTACAATAAGATTATAATTAACATCATCTCGTGATAATTTACATATCGTCCCTGATCCCAAAACTGGCAAAGTTATGCCCATAGCAATCATACAACTAGTAAACACGCGTATGAATTCTTAAATCCGTACTTTTTAAAGAAAGCAAATCACTTTAAATAGCAGCGATAGCCTAGTGCAGGACCGACAGACTGCTACGCAGAGGGTCCGAGTTCGAATCCACGGCGCTCACCAGTGACTTTTCGGAGTTATGTGCGTATTAAATTGTTAATTATCGCTTGCTAAGCGGTAAAAGAAAACATCGTGAAGAAACCTGCATGTCTAAGAGTTCTCCGTAATGGTCTCGAAAGAAGTGTGAAGTCTGCCAATCCGCACTAGACCAGCGTGGTGGACTATGGCCCTACCCTTCTCATAGTGAGAAAAGGCCCGTGCCCAGCAGTGGGACAGTTTATATAAAGGACCGATGATGATGATTATAAAATCACTTTGATAAGCACCAAAAGATTTGTTCTGGGTGGGATCAAACCACTGTCTCAGCAGTCAGGTCACTAGACTTGCAAGCCAGAATAAATAGTAGGATATGCATCGAGAAATATTAATTAAACCAAACCTTACCCCAGACAGTTAATAAATGCATGTCAATAAAATATTGGCGCAGCATTTATTTGAAGGACGAAAGAATAAAATAATATATATACCATCACATCTAGAGCTAATGAATGGGGAAAGTTAAGTGGTTTTGATTTGACGTTTTGGGAGTTCAATATTTATTTCAAAACAAGCAGATGCGGTAAAATTTGCAGTTCCCGGCAAATGAACTCTAAACCTCATACTCAACTAATCAGGTAGTTACTAAATAGGCAATTATATTAAAAATCCGACACCAGTACAACATCCAACAACACATATAACAACTAAACATTTCACTTACTCCAACGTGGTAGATAAAAAGATCTACCCATGTGTTAGCACCGAAAGCGCTCGTCACAGCGATTATCATGTTCAACTCAGTGTATAAAGGACTTATCTCCTAATCCTCGATGACAGAAAAGCGTAGTGACAATGTTTGTATGGTGGTATAGAATATTGTATTTGTATAAATGAAACTACGTTTGACTTATTACTATAGAAGGTCGTTCGGCGGTCGGAAAGCAGGTGGGTTTGGTGTGAAAGTGTTTGTTTTGTCGATTGAAGGACAGTTTTTGACGCCCATTGTGGTATTGATCAATGGTATTATCTTCACTGCGTATCACCTATTTGATTTTCGCGTCTGTTTATACCTACTATAGATACAAATTTTGACCAGTTCTGTTTAAGAAACTACTGTTATAACGTATTTATAGTCTATGCTATACCTGGATAAGAAAGCTTGTTGATGATGGCTTTTTGACAAGATGTATTTTCAATTAGGAAATATGTAACTATAACGATTAATAATAAATTAAAACATTTATTGGTTTCAACACACTTTACAAAATAATTACACCCACCAAACTGAGTGTAATTTGTCGGCGGGGCGAGAAAACGTGAAAATTATTTAATGTTTTAAACTGTGGTGTTTGTATTTACTAAGAATAAACTCAAAGAGTTTTTAAGTGTAATACTGTGTTCACTTTCTTTTGTATTCATAGCATAGGTGAGAGTCAGCGCCCAAAGATTGAAAAAATTAAGTATCTGACGACAGATAACGAGTCTGCGATTGCTCTTTTTTACTAAAACCAACTCAGAGTCTTGCGATCTCGTCTTAATGTTTGTGCTTTCAAAGAAAGTTTTATTATCTTTCCACTTATTTTTTAAAGTCAAACTCCTTTTAAAGATACCTAACACTATAAAGTACAGAATAGGAAGGGAATATACTTTTAGGTGTGGAGAGCCAGTTAAAGAATTGGCGTATTCTTTGGTAGTCTTTACCATAGTACTACAACTACAAACGTAGAATTATGACGTAAATAGCCGTAACTGAAATAAACTAAGCCAAGTGGCTCTATTGCTTCGAATCACTCATCATCATCGTCCTAGCGATCGTGACGAGACTTGGCTTGCCGTTCGTAATATGTCGACAAAGTTTAGCAACCCTAGCACAGGTCATAACTTGGATGGTTGACCGAGTATGGTATATATATCAGATTACTACCGTGCTTCGGTCGGTGTAAAGCTGTCGGTCCCCGTTCTTGTCTCAGGATTAGAATAGTTAGACCATGTTGGAGACCTTCGGGTGGTCTGAAAACTCCGACACCAGAGTTGGTAACACACAACGACTATTGAAACTCTTATTTGTAAACTATGCCTGATTCCCGGCATATATATGGCAGCAATGTACTATAAAAGAAACGGAACTAATTATCTTCATTATCATATCGCTCAATGTTATGCCGACTGATCCCGGTCAGTGCACTAATTCAACCAGATTTGACAGAATTCGCTCGAAACTACATAACTGTATAGATAGTGTATCCCCGCGGCATAAGTCTTGATCATAATTTGATCTCAAACTAGACAATGTCCGTACACAGTACGCCCGTACATAAGAAATAAATTTCACCCATCAGATACAAAGGTATATCTCGGGTGGGCATTGAACCTATGGCCTCCTAAGTAATCAGGATGTCCAACCACTAGGCAAACAGACAGCTAGTAGATAAATACAAGCAATTGACAAGATCTATAATTTAATGTAATTTTATTTACAAAACTTTATTTACCATTAATGAAGGATCCTTTACTTTTGATCATTTGAATGATTTATTTTACAACTTTATATATATATATATATATATATCAGATTGAAACGTAACTAAGTCTTAAAATACTATACAAAGAAATATATACAGAACATACAAAAAAATATATACAGAAAAAAAAAAGAAAAAAAAAATTTAGAGCGCGTCATGAAATTCATCCACATCGCCGTCAACTGGCAGCGTGCCCAGAACGCTGGCAGCGTTGCCACGTTGTATGGCGATACTTACCTTCTGGGCCAAATACAACCCAGCCTTCTGGTCACGCGAGGCGTCGACAAGCCTCTTTGCGAGGTCTCTAAAAAGAGATCTCGCACTTGGACCCCATGGCCCCAACGTTTCGACCCCAAACGGCTCAAATACGTAATCCCCTACTAGGTTTACGTATTTGCGCCGTTTGAGGGTCTCCGCTGTAGCAGCAGCAGCGCCCGCACAACCGGCTGTGCTAGGAAGATGTGATGGCGCGAGGGTATCGACACACGTTGCGTCCCATACCAAAGTCCTACCCAACTTCCATGGCAGTAAAGACATACCGTCTGGTCTTTTGCCGTCGTTGCGTACCAGGCCCTGAGGTTCAAGGTGGGCTGGAACGCCAGCGGAGACAAGAGCCCGACGAGCGGAGATAAGATCCTTTACTTACATATCTTCTTAATATATAAAATCCTTGCGTTACTGACTGACTGACTGACAGACACGCTACAGCCGAAACTATTGGGCGCAGAAAACTTAAATTTGGCATGTATGTTCCTTGGGGACCGTAGGGGTGCACTAAGAAGGGATTTCCCGAAATTCCCACGGGATCGGCCAAAACGGGTAAATTAAAAAAAAATGCAGGCATAGCTGCTGGCGTCCTCTAGTACGGATATAAAGTTTAATGTTATTAATACATTCGTTGTTTTAATTGAGTTTTTGCAAAAACTATAATAATATTGACATAATTATATTCATTTGTACAAGACTTATGACTCCTTAATTGGAAATGTACACTACGATTATATTATATGCCAAAGTGACGGAACACAGCTGTAGTTTCTAATATGTAATATCATTATGTACACCTGTGATTCACAATGAAATGATTTGAAGTTAAAAAAGATTGAACTTGAAATTGTAATCCTACCACCTACAAAGTTTGCCACTCCTACAGTTTAATTATAATCTAAACAAATACAAAAGTTGTGGTAGAGTCACGTGTAAAGAACACGTAAATACGCGTGTGAAGTGTCCAGTGCGAGTTACGGGCCTCCCGACTCGACTCGCCTCTCTTTATGATAGGAAGCCACCCCGCTGGGCATGATAAACCCAGTAGTATATGAAGCATCAATATTTATGTATGTTTATCGAGTTATAGCGGCTAGGGATTCGGATGTTTATGCATAAATTTGTCACAGGTCTGGAAGGATCTAAAATATATTTGTGTGAAGAATTTTATGAATATAACGATCGTAATTTGCCAATAAAACTTTTGAAATAATGTCTTTCACAATAGGTACATATATCTTTCATTATATGTACTAACTGCGGTCCACGTTTCCACCTGCTAATTCATATTGCATTGTTCATGCTCCCGAGGATCCTATTATGAGGTTACATAGAGAAATAAAGTTTCCAAGATTAACGCGTTCAAACAGACATTAGAGTAGACTACACTTCTATTTGTCTCATCGAGTATTTATACGGTTTATGTTTGCAACAGAACTAAATGCTTACATAAACTTGAATGTTTCATTTCATCGTATAACAATAACTCAAACAAAATAGACTCTGTAAAATAAATTAAAAATCACAAAATTTATCTCACGAAAATTAACAGAAAATTATTTTAAAGAACGCTCCCATTACCTTAATGAATTCTTTAGCACATGACTTGAAAATACGGTTGCCTCTGTGGTAGAACATTATGCCACAAACTATACATTTGAAGCTATTGCACTTTGAAAGCATTTCAAATTAATTAACCGATGCATGACCTCTTTGTTCGCTTTTTGAGACAAATAATTGACAAAATATTAACTACGTTTATGTAGTTTGTCGTTTAGTCCGGGCCTTATATGTGGAAAATGCAATACCTACAAGTAGGTAGACTAAAGATAAATTTCTGATTCTGATCCTCCTAGCGTTATCACAATTGCAACCGGATTAGGGTAAGGTTTGGAACATTATAAAAGTCTTCTTTGGATTCCTACGTCAAAAAATTAACCGACTGTCTAAAAATGTACGCTCTGTGGTAACATATCATCAGGACAAACCTTTTTACATACCTATATTGAAAATAAGAAGATATTGAGCAACCAATAAAAACAGAAAATAAAAATACAACTTCATGATGTCATTCAAATTGGCCTTACGTAATAAAAAAGTTACTTTACCACAAAAATTGCGTAAATTATTTAGAAGCAGTAATAAATTAAAAATTAAAACCTTAATTTTCAACTTCCTGTAAGGCACAGACGCAAAAAACAATGCTGTTGCCGATATAAAAATATACCTCAAGAATATTACAATGCGGTTATAAAATAAACAAATTAAAGTGCGGGAAGGCGGACAACCCTGAAGAATTGGATTACTTCTCGGCATGAGAGTGGCAACTCATAAATTGTGTATTGCCATTAGTATGCGCTGTATACATGCTAATAAAACAGACGCAATAACACTACATTTGTTTCTGATAAATATCAAATGAAATATTATAATTAACGGCGATTGTTTTTGTGTAACCTAAATGTATGTTTGTATATGTTATTTTATTAATAATGTTCTGTGATAGAGCTGTGTACATGGAAATGAATTGATCATGATTTTGTATGTAAATTTTGGATTTATGTCTATATCGCATAGACGGTTGCCACAACATTTAACGTTACTCGAAGAGTCGTGAGTTGCATCTACCCATAGGACAACACTTTGTGCAATCCACAACAATAGTTGTTTTGAATCTTGATATTTTTGTATCCATTGGTTCAATATTTGTAAAGTTTCCCGCGATACATGATCAGAATAGTCCCTGTATCGCACGCACAATGTCTTAAAAAATGATGTGCTGCGGTTTGACAAAATGTTTCTTTCTGTATTTTTACTACATTTAACTAAAGCAGCTCTCACTTTCACAGTATCATTAGAAACATAACGCTATGTTTAAATCAGCCAGAATTCAAAGAGGAAGAAAACGCGTTCCCCGACGAAAACGCCACCAAACCTTATTTATCTGCCATACGTAGTAAAAAAAACAACACAATATTCAACAACATCAACACAGTATGGAACACACTACAAAATTCTTCAAGAACATTCCGTGGAACCAAAATTACACATAAGCCCCAATGATAAATGCCCTCACATTAGGTCCAATGTGACTGGGTACCTTCTAAGGGTCCGAAGGCATTAATCAGTACATCTTGGGGCGCCCACAGCCTTAAACTGGATTAAGAAATTTCTGTCGTACATAATCTGCGGTTTTCAGAACAATGTGACCATTAACATGAAGTTGTTTGAACTTTCCGCTGAAATTTATGGCTTTATCTGAGAAAAGGTAAAAATATTTTGTCCTGTCTTTACGTTGAAACGCAGTACCCCTTTTTGGATCCATATATGCGAAGTCGGGTACGTATTACAAGCGTCCACTAACAAAGTGTCAAGTCTCAAATATTTGTATAAAACAAGTTGTTTAGAGTTGCCTTACGCAAGTGGGAAATTGTTGCAGATGGCAGTGGACGTTTGTATTACATCTACCTGACTATGGCAAGCAAGGAGTGTATCATATATTTGCTGTGATACACAGTGATGAAAATTACATGTAAATTTACCTGAGATCTTCTGGTGATGTTCTGGAGTAGACCTATAAAATTACACTCACTAATTTGGCCAAAATAATGACGAAATCCTTATAGCTACCTAGCTGTTCCTCCAAACGATGTCTTCAGGACGTGAGGCACGTGGACGTCGACACACAATTTTACAAATGTTCAATATTTTACAAATTTTATCAATCGCTCACAACCTTTGTCGGGCAAATCCAATAGTGACAATTGCAAGGTTATTACACAATTTAATTCAATTCTACAAATCACGCGATAAACAAGATACGGCGTGGACACAAGGAATTTTCCGGAAGCAAGAAGAGAGAATGAATGACAGTTCAAAGTGTGAACATAGTCAAAATTTACAATAGACAAAATAAAACGTTAAAAATTGATGTAATCGATTTAACTTATCATAGACAATATTTATATTTCAAACACAAGTATCAAACCAACCGCAAAAGATTTCATGAATATGAATAAAAAGGGCATAAACCGCATATAAAAATTTAAATTAAACGTTCCTTGTACATAATTATTATGTAAATTACAAAAATGATGATAAAAAATGCGTAGCATGCCTTTCAGGAAAAAGGTCACCAATGCTTATAATTTTATCGGTCATAAAATTATTCGCCGTAATAACATTCTTACAAAAAATATGTGATGAGTTAAAACCACCTTTATCGAAAATATTAATCAGTATACTTTAAACCCCACTATTGAAGTGGGATTTTATGTCAGATATCGGTTGTTCTCGATAATTCCGGAGATGAGAGCGACCGTTTATCGGCTTTACCTTATGGCGCATTGACTCACCTCTTACAATATATACATATTAAACATAGAACGTTATAAAAATATGGTGGATATGAACAACCGTAATATTACAGTTTTACTAGAGCTGCGCTACGGCTACGCCCGCACATATTTCATAAGTTAGTAATTTCTGCCCGATCCCTTATTTATACAGATAACAGAATATGTGCCTCTTTAATTCATTTCATGACAGCCGGGACCGACGGCTTCAAGTGCTCTCCGAGGCACGGGGCAAGCGATAATTTACAATTGAATACGCATAAAACTCCGAAAAGTTATTGTTGCGCGCCGTCGATTTAAACCCGATACGCTCTGCATGGCAGTCCGTTGGTATCTCTACTAGGCTATCGCTGTCTGCCTCTTTACTTTAATGTTTAACGAAAATTAAACTGTTTTTTTTTCGGGTGACATTAGCGAAGGCCTTATATCGCAACATTCGCAACTGGGAAAGCGCTAAGATGATATTGATGATGTTTTGAACATACCTACGTTAATCCATGTCCCAAATCATGCCAAAGTCTGTTTATGTAAGTTCAATAAAGTAACAAACACACAAAAATCAAACTTTAGATTTATATCAGTACAGCCTATTAGCGTTCTTCGAACAACTTTCTCACATCCCCGAGGGAGCCAAACAATTTCCCCTCAATCAATCCGCACTCAATTTCCCGCGCCGCGGCCGAATTAATACACGAATGGTTTATATTATCCATTCCCAATAACCCGGCGATACCACGGGAGTTATACCGCAGTGGTATTAAGAAAACAATCGTTCATTCGCCACAGTAATCACATACGTGTTATTCCCAGCACGCAACAAACAATTCTAACAGAAAATACATTTCAATTCTTTATTGTATCTGGCCCGAGGTCCCATAACTTGGCTCACTGAGGCTCGGCCTTCGTATCGATTGTGTACCGATTCTGCAAAGCCAACGAGTTTTGTGACACCTTTTAAAATTGTTCTGGTCAAGTGGCAAAGATTTGATGAACTGTTGCATTTTAAAAATTTTTAGGTACTTACAATAGCTAATTTAATCTTAATCACTCTTGATATTCCGTCTACATAGTGCGGTGTATGTTAACACTTGTTTTTACCTTACACCTTGTATATATTACCAAATATCTTCCACGAATAATTTATTCTGAATAGGTACTTTAATGAATTTATTTGTAAATGAAATAAATTACCAATCTAAAAGAAAAGCCAATTTTCTGGAATTTCTTTTTACTCATTATATGAATGGTAACGGAACATTCATGAGACCTGTGACGGTTATCAGTTCTGTGTTTGGGTGTAATTTACCTAGGAATAATAATTATAGTAAGTATGGCTACCATAGTACCAGTACCTCTGCTTAATTTGGGCTACCAATATTCGAATACATGATATTAAATTTGAAATATCTTTGTGGTCGCACTTCTATCAAATGGCTCAACCAATATTAATTATTTGTTTGTGTATATCATAGGTCGTAAAGTAAATTTCATACCGCTATGAAAATCAATAATTTATATACCAAAAATCTTGGGGCACGGCAGTGCCCCCCCCACCAAGTCGAGCAAAAAGGCGGCACGTCCGTACCATCCTGTTCTCGAAGCAATTCAGGCCATTTTCGACCCCCTATAACTTCGTTGTGGATAAAACTAGAAGTCTGTTTTTTTGTAACCATGCAGGTATAGTATAAACATTGTGTATTTTAAATGACATTCAAATTGAACCAGTAGTTTAAGAATTATAACGAGTCAAATTCTTAATTTTGTCACTCTCTGACCGATCATCAAAAGTCTAAGGCACTTCTAGCAGACATAGAAGCTTCAAATTTAGAATACAATTAGTGTTTTGTATATGAATAAAGGAAAAATTAAAATTTTAATGAATTTCTGTCCAGTTTTCGAGATACATAAGCTGCATAGATAACTTTGTAATCCCATATGAATATATAGGATTACAAAATTGCATTTGCAGTTATAGCTTTAATTAAGAAAATTCGTTGTCGGTGTACAAGAAGTACAAGGTACCGGAAAGGACAAAAGTAAGACTATCTACAAAAAAAATCCCATAAAAAAAATACTTGCCAAAAATACCAAGTCTCGCGACCCTAAAAAGTTGTGAGATCCATGTAATACCAAGTCGGTTAATTAAAAATCTTTAATGTTTTAAATAAATATATTGACTTGGCAATCGCATAAAACAATCTAATTTATATATGTATTACTTATGAGATATATTGTGTTTTCATGCCGTGGCCGAGTCAATCTATTGGATCTCACAACTTTTTAGGGTCGCGAGACATGGTATTTTTGACAAGTATTGTTTTTATGGGATAATAATTACCGGATCAGCTAGTACTCGTTGATTGAAGCTAAAACCACGTCACTAACGGCCGGTTTTAATTTTCGATCTATCCATGTATTTCAGGATTTGAGATAAGTGATTGACAGATTCTGTATGGACATACATACATACATAGACTCACGCCTGTTTCCCGGAGGGGTAGGCAGAGACTACGGAACGCCATTTGCAACGATTCTGACATATCTCTCTTGCTTCATTCACTCCCATCAGATTCCTCATGCATGCTCTTCTGTTCAGGGTACTTTTAACCTGCCCTGTATTTAGGATGTCTCCAATCTGCAGGCCGATTCAGAATGTCACGACAAGTAATCGTACGATATGTCAAATTATTGTCCTCGTCTTTTAGCCGCCTATTAGAGATATTTTGAACAAATATTCATTGAATTCGGTTTATTTACTAATTTACTTAATATTGAATGCATAAAACTGATAGGAAATTCGATAGTTTTGACAAAAAATTAGGTAGCCCGTTTGACAATTAACGGAATCGAATGTCAAATGAGATATCGAAAGATTGTGAATCGCCCCCCGGGTCAGATAACGTCCGCCAAGGTCTTCCCGTTAGTCCTGTCCCTTCCACACTTGTCTTATATATGTGCTTGGTCTGTCTTTCATCATCCATCGTCTCCACTCTCCATCTTAGCATACCTTTCTCGATGCTTGTCACTACATCTTCTTTTACCCCACAACACTCTCTTATCACACAATTCTTTACTCTGTCAGTCAAAGAAACACCACACATACTTCTCTGTGTTCTCATTTCTACAGCATTTATTTTCTACTTTCATGACTCTTTTGCCATGCCCAACTATCACTACCATACATAAGAGTAGGTTTTGTATGGAGTCTTATGCCAACACTTTGTGTGATTCATAAATTGTTGTTTCGAGTCTGGGTGTTCATTGTGTCCGTTAGTTGTATGTTTGTAAAGTCCCCCGCGACACACGATTTAGTCCATTAATAAGAAAATACGTTTCTCAAATGTCCAAATCCATGGATAGATTGGATATTATTGAATTCAGCGATAAGATGGGCACTAAAATTTGCAGCAATACATTTAAAAAGGTAAGTTGATTCTCTGTGGTATTTCCAGTATCGGGCGTTTTCCACGAGTGTCGAATTGCAGACGGTTTTAGCGTCCCCGTTGGCATAATCCTTTTTTCACGTAAAATCGCTCCAGAATTTCTAATTCTCGTTTTTTCGCAAAGCAAACTCACAAAAACCGCCGCAGTTAGACAATTTCGTTTGTTTCCAACGTTTCATCTATCGATATCATATAACTGTTGTCTATAAGTTTGTTTGGACTGGTAGAGCGGTGCAATTATATGATTAGTAGTTATGAATTCGTGTAATTCGAGACCACGATTCAGACGCAGCGAGCAGGGACTGGAAGAGGAAAGCTGAAGACCGAGCTTATTGGCGCGCCATAGGAGAGGCCTATGTGCTGGACTAATACAGGCTGATGATGATGTTGGTGATTTAATGCGTGCAGAATTTGTGTCATATCTTACTACTAGCTTTGTCCCTTTCCACAGATTGGTCAATCATGCAAAGGAGTGTTTCAGTCCATGTCTTATTCATGTTCGTCACAATCGCGACATGACATTATTGTCATTTCTTGTGGTGTCGCGTCGTTTGTTGTGACCTATTATTGTTGTCGCGTCGCGTCGCATCGCGTCACGTCGCCGGCTTGAACCATGCCGAGCCCAATTCATTCAGACGGCAAACACCAGTTTTCACTGATTGCGAATGTTTGACCACCGGACTGGTACCGTCTGCAAAAAAACAAGATGACAATTATTAAAAATATTTTCAGATCAAGTAGTAATATCACAAGTCATTTATTTACTAACAAACAAATTTCAACTAAGTGCTCTTGAAATACTATACCAAGAAATATATACTGAACATACAAAGAATTTCATATAGAACAGAAAGAAAATAATTTAGAGGGCGGGAAGCTCCCAGAACATATAACGTAGTAGTAATTATACATATGTCAGAACTTTGTTAAGCTATTGAAACATAGGCGGTATACAAGTATTTATAGACTTGAAAGGAGCGTTATCTGAGTCTTAATATTAATATATCGATAAGATTGCAAGGACGTCATTGCTGCCGTGGTGACAAAAAGGTTATATGAGTTTAATCTTTACAAATAGAAAAGACAAAGCGAACGCCAGAATTAAGAAGAAGTTTCAGGTGATTTCATTTAAAGCAGGTAAAATAGGTGAACCTAAACTAAAATCAATAATAAAATTTTGAATATATCTAATCAATGAAATAGCCTGTTGAATATTGACTTGACAAAAAATATTGCTAGTGCCAGAATCACGAATGAACCCATGATCAAGGAGCGGGACACTGTGCCGAAATATCGGCACCCCCTAGAACATTGCAGTAGCATATTTCGATAAACATTTTAATCTCTCCAAAGAAAGGTTGTTGATAATATGTTTGATTGTGAAGACTAATGTCTAATATTATCATTGGTTACTCAGCGAAAGAAACGATTATCTAAAGATTTTTTTCCTCTGTCGGTACATACTAACGAACCGATTTCCAAACGACATGTGAGGATTCATTAATGCACGGAAAAATGTGGGACGGCGATCGTTTTTATCTCAAACATGCGAGTTTTATTTCTAAATCATCAGATTTAGCCCTCCCTCCCTCACGCCCTCTGCCGAGTCCCTCTTGAATTAACTGAACCCTCCGGAGTGAGTTGTTTGACAAACATATTAATCTCTGAAGCGCTTGATTTTTATTTTAAGATTGTTGGAATACGAGTTACAAATTATTTGTAAGTGTTTTCGAGTAGGAAGTAGGTACAAATTAAATAATTTGACTTAAAATTATGAATCATATCGTAGTATCTGCAACATATTTTTATATTGTGGATGATGGCAGCAGTAGCCTATTGGAGAGATTAGCAGACTGTTACGTAAAGATTCTCGAGGTCAAACCCACTCGGCCGCGACGCGGACCACTGACTTTTGCTACAACTGCGTATTTAAATTGGTAATTATCGCTTGATAAACGGTGAAGGAAACCTCATGAGAAAATCCTTATGAAATCTTGCTGAGTCATCGCCATAATATTGTCGATATTGCCAGTGTGGTGGAGTATGGCCTAATACTTTTCATAATGACAGGCGGTTTGTGCCCAACAATGGAAGAGAGTATAAACGAGACTACGCAATGGTCACTTTTTGTACACACAAGTAGATGTAACATCCTTCTTAAATAATTGCCCATTAAGTAATCGTTATGCGTCTTTTAAAAACGACATAGACCATATACTGACTAATTATCAATAATTGTTTACTTTTTACGCAGCTGAGCTTAAAAGAAATGTTATATTTTTCGAGTGTGAGTTATGTATGAGATATTTTGACACGCTCAAGAGCTTCTGCTAGCTGCTGTAATTAATCAGAATCGTTACATTAATTTTTAACTGCTATTTGTTATGTATGGTTTCTTTTAATTTTAAATAGATTACACTACGTTTCGTGTCACTTTTAATATTTGTTGTAAACGGAAATCAAAGGTTTAAGCTGAAAACCAGCGCTTGGTAATTCTCCGGGACCCAAGCATAAGCTGACGCTTCTACTTTCAGTGTTACAGTTTATTTTGTAACTACGACAAATTTGCTGTAGTACTGAAACCAATAAACTTGTATTCTATTCTTCAATGGCTTGGTGGATTTCAACATTTAGATCGAAGAGTGTCTTAGTGGTGGAAGAGTCATAAAGTTTTTTTTTTGCTTGAAGGTAGTGTTTGCAAAAAAAAGAAATTAACAGAAAAACCACCATCGCAAAGTGCTATCACTATGTAACAACAGACAGAGCAAATTTAAATAATATGAAGCCCTGCCCTAGAATATTCAATTGTTAACTAGATAAAGCTGTTTTCAATTACGCACAAGTAATTCAGGTACACCTATGTATGCTTTGGCGCCACAAGATCGCGGACAGCGGAGGCGGTGGCAGGCTGGAAATTGGAATGCATAAATGAAAACTAAAAGCTAATAATGAATTAAATTATTTAAAAGTCGACTGCGTTACCACCACAGCTTTAGATACCTACTTAAAAGTGTTAAACAAGATTTTTTGCCAAAATATTTAAAATATATTTGACGGCAAGTTACCAGCGCCACAATAATATTTCACGTCAGAACGGGAATAACAGATGTCATGAAACGTCATCACGTCACTAGTATAGTCTCTAAACGAATCGAGAGTGCTGGGTTGTGACGTATTGCGGTGCAATGGCGGGGGCCAGCGCTGACAGTGTTTCGTGTGGACTTGTCTGGCGAGCGAAGGACATTCAGTCGAGTCGCCTGGTTGACAGTACATCATGAATCTGTCCTCGGTTCGTTAATAGACTTGCAAGTGAAAGTGTTCGACTATAATTTGTTAAGATAGTACCATTCGTGTTTAAAAGTAGTCAGTGTATTTTAGTTAGTGTGTACTGTGTATTCAATGCACAAGAACTCAGCCTCGCCCACTTAGTAGGAACTCTGAAGTGATTATATCGGTCAACAATCTAGCTACCCGCCTACATATTTATTTGCTCGCAAATGTTTGGCTGACGCTAATATTCCTGAACAAAACGCCCGACGCACCATGTTAAGGTAAAGCAAATATTTATGTAGCAGAGTGTCGATTGCACTGGAAGTAGATTACTCTTACTTCGCTTTTAGAAACTATATAAAATGACTTCTAATCTCAAGTCCCACATGACCCGGCGCACAGCGCTGGAGACTGGAGAGCTGAATCTTCGCGCCGGTGCGTAGCCGTCCGTGGTCGTCGGATGTGTGTGCAAAATCTGCAACAGCGCACGCCGTACGCAGCTGACTTGGCAAAATTATTAACTTAAACTTAAAATCAGCAGTCACATACGCTACCCACTGGACTGCCTCCGTGGTCTAGTGGATAGCGTATGCGACTGCTGATCGGAGGTCCCGGGTTCGATTCCCGGGTCGGACAAAATTGTTACTAGGTTTTGCCGAATTCTCAGTAGTAGCACGGAGTCTGGTGATGTGCCCGGTAACAGCAAAAGCTCGCCCCTATTACGTGGGACCTAAAAATGCACGGCAAAATGTGGGTGTAATATTACACCTCTGCCTACCCCTTCGGGGATACAGGCGTGAGTCTATAAATAAAAATAAATACATTTTAACAATAATCTATTCCAATAGATACACTTATTACTCAGTAAAGCGACATTGGTATTTCAGATTCAAATAAAAACAAAGTCGGCACTATTAAACGCTATAGTAATCGTCACCTAAACGCGCGCGAATGGATTCACAAACCCACTGAAAAGAAACTAGGGCTTTTATCGTACCCATCGTTTAGATATTATCGAAATAACGTAGACTTTGTGCTATCGTTTCTTCGAATTGTTCTGAATTCTATAGAAATATACGTACAATAAAGCTGTTGGTACAGTTCAGGCCACCAACTCAGGAACTGGTAATCAGACTTGAAAATATTAAAATTGCAATAAGTACCTATGAACGTCTTTTGAACGTCAGAAGACAACGTCATTTCATTATAACTGGGACTAATATTTCTATTACACCCCATATCATCCCATGGGTTTCATAAGAGCCGACAGAGGGAGCATATTATGCAGAGAACATCACTGTAAGAGAAGGAAAACTTGATACAAACCCTATACCAACCCGTTTGGCCAGCGTGGTACAGTAGGCCAATTCCTCCTTTCAGAGGAGAGGCCTAGTCCAGTAGTGGACTGTTATAGGCTGATGATGATGATGAATATTTCTATTTACCAATAAGAATACGATTTTTCAGTAACTGACTGACAGACAATGCACAACAAAAGCTCCTGCGCGCAAGAAGCTCATATAATATATGGTGTGTGCGTCAAAGGGAAGCGTTTTTCCCCAAATGAGGATTTTTCAAAAGGGCTGATTTCTCATTTTACAAAAAGAGACATCCGCGTCAAAAATGCATAAGTGTAAGCACTCATGACGCTAGTCGATTTTCTAGGGGGATAAAGTCTGTTTCGTCCGTTTTTAACCAAACTTTAATTGAAGAACATGGTATTAGAACTCAATTGCATTAAAAAGAAAGATTTTTTCAAATAACAAAAAAGCCCTTTTGAAAAGTCGCTCCTCAAATGGGAACCCCGCTCTAAGAAGGGATTTCCCACTTCTCCATATCCCCAAAGAATCGAGATAAATTGTTAAATTAAAAAAGGGTAGTATTTAAACGAGTGACTGTAAATTTAAGTTTTGAGTGACAAAATCACAAATTTGGGTTATAGAATTACTAAGTGAGCGACTGACTGTGAGTGATGAGGAATCAACAAAACAGCAACTTACAAACATTAATTTGAGTTACTTAAAATACAAAATGAGAAGCTTCTTAATATTTGAGCGAACTAATATTTGTTTGAGTGCAGACGTTACGTCCTGCATTTTTTTTCAATATTTGGCAAATGATTTATTTATACTGAGCGGCATTTTATCTTAAGTGAAGTGTTTCGTACAACACATTGAAAATTCTAAATAACACGCTTCAGACTTTTAAGCCAAGTTTGGTAAAGGGTCACAAGAAAACCTAACATAACCTATTAAGTTTCCCGAGTGAACGAGATTATTTTCATAAATAAATAGTTCGTGATTTTCGAAATGAATGCCGGCAATATTGAAGTCGCCTTTTCTGTATTTCTAGTCGCTCACCTAGTCATTTAGTCACTCACCTAGTAATTTAGTCGCTCACTTAGTAATTTAGTCGCACGGTTAGAATTTTAATTTCTGAAATGGATTAATCACAACCCTCTTTTAGTAAGCTCGTTCTAGATTTTATTATTAGATAATCAATATTCTTCATTAGTTTAGTTAATTTTTCGCTAACTCAATTTCATGACGCTCAAGTTATCTAACAGTATCTCATCATCAGTCAATTAGTTCTTTTTTAAGTCGCTCGTTTTATAATTCCCCTTAAAAATATATGCACGGGCGAACAATTAAACATCATCCATATTCAATAAACAAAAATCGTGACACATTTCCACACAAAGCTATCTCTCAAATTCGAAAAACAACAAATGAAAAATTTAAAAGACTGCGATATGGAGGCATTAATTATCTGAACTTCACAAACAGTTCACATTGACAGTTGGGTGCAGATACGTCTGTAAAGGCTCGGCTGTGATCAAGTCTGAGCCTTGTCGGTCGTGAGCCGCACAAAACGAACATCAAACCAGTGTTTCACCAAACGTTTTATCTGGATTTAACAAATTATCGATTTTATAAACATAGTCCACAGATGTCGGAATTGACTGGACATCCAGTCAATTCCGACATCTGTGGACAATTAATATATTATTTTAACAAACTTCTTTATATTAGCAGATTACAATTGGGTTGTATTTTTTTTTCATGTTTGTTACTGTAATTTATATTTTATTTAAATAACATATAAATTACATAGAAATTTAAGTCGGTTGTTGGTTAAATTTATTTTAAGGTTATTGACTTGCTTTTTGTTGTGGTAAATGATTGGATGACGGGTGACAGATAATATTCAAGCGAAATATGGACAGCGCCAACCCCAAATAAATTGGCGCATAGCAAAACAGTAAGGTACTTAATTAAACACTGGAGTAAATCATAGATTTTGACATTTTATAGCATAGCAGGTCGTAAATTATGGCAATTTAAAACATATAGTTCCACTTCACAATAATTAAAGTAAATAATTATGAATCTTAAGTATATAATTATATTATTTTTATACACAGACTATACTTTACCTTTATTTCGGCATAAGACCATAACATTATTTAAAAATTGTTACAAGAATTCAAAATTTCGACTTCCAGTACAAAGCCTCGGCTTTTCATCTTAAACCACTTTATCACCAAAACAGCCACGAAAAATATATTTTTCTCAAAATTTGAAGCATCTCAAGCCGGATAGAATAAAACACGATGATACGAGCCATTCGTTCGGCAACATTTCAATTAGATGGCAATTGGGCTCTGGAGTCGCTGAAGACTGCCAACGACCCTTAAGCTGACAAAATATAATGGGTAATGAAGACGAATTACTCCGCAAAAACAAGTGTAGGGGATGTAAAAGTGGCGCCCGAAGATGTTTGAAGACAATCTGTATACTTACGGGGGGATGTGTAAGATCGTTATGGCAAACGTATGTATCGAGACATAAACTAGGCGTGAATAAGCGAGTTGATAAAAACGCCGTTACAGTATAAAATCTTTTGGAGAAAATTTGAAGGCAACATAGGAACATAACAAGTACGGTGGGCGAGTTATCACTCCGCTACTTGAGTTCGAAAACTTTAGCAGCTATGATTTTTAGTGTGACATCAGTTCCCTGTGAGAAACTGGCGTTCAACAAACGGTAGTGCGCCCATTCTAATCTATCATAGAGCATGACGAAGGAAGAAAAGGAAGTAATGTTAGGTTTTTAAGGCTGATTGTGCTCTGAAATTATCTGCATTAGTTACAGAATCTCTTTCTTGATTTAAGAATAATAATTGTATTACTCTACTGCAACAATCGGAGCGGTGGCACAATTTCCTACCCTAAATGTAGCCTTAGCAACATAGTTTCAATCGGAAATCGCCTAAGAATAATCTAAGATTTTTACCTGTCTGTAACTCCTTCAAGTGTTTTCAGTATAAACAAACCCCGCATTTGTACTTCGTCAACATATTTGGGTAAAAGGCTACTTGTTTTTGTATGACTATAAAACACCCTCGTTCTACGAAGTTGGTGCGTTACTAGAATCTAGTTTTCTAGGAATACCTTTTCCCCAAATATCTGTTTTGTAAACAGGTAGATATTTGTTCCTTTGATACTTTAAACCATTCGTTTTCTAGGAAGCTCTTCAAAGAATGCTCATTGCAGAATTAGTATTGTAGCTAGTAACTGTGATTTACTTAACATGAAAATACATATGAGTAAATGAATATAGTACAATTACTAGAAATGTGTAGTAAATGCGGTATTATTTTTGTGTAAGTAAATTATATATTAAAACACATTTCTCTCAATGATGGAATCAAACAAGAAGCAGGCTTAACAGGGTTAATCCTCTTCAAAACTGTACGCAATCTTATATTCGGTACCAACAAAATATTATAATTTAAGGTAAAGAGGCCCTGTTCAACCCCGACGACTAGCATAATTATGTTCACAGACACAACAATTATTGCTATTTAAAATTCAGAACGAATTTCATTAGACTACCAACTTTACTCAAAATTTTAAATATACGTTACCTTGAAGCCTGTTAAAACAAGATGTCTAACAAGATGTCAAAAAAACGTATCATGTTATAAACGGGTCGGTGTCAGGCCTCCGTCACTGGCTCAAATTCGCGCGATAAATACCTACCATTTCGTGTATCCATATGGATACAAACGACAGAGGGCCGCCGCACGCCCGGCAGCGTGTAGGTGGCATGGCAAGTTTCCCGCGCTTTCTTATAGAAATACCGAAACCACGAAGTTATTGTGCAGTGGCTGGCCCGATGGGTGTTAAACGCATAAAACAAATGCAAAACTTGTTGTTGGAACGAAGTTTTGGAACGAAGTTGGTTATCGCGCGTTGCGAAAGGGGGCTAGACGGAAAAAGTTAAGATGAAAAGTTGAAACGACACTTTTTGCTATAGTAAGCTATTGTAAGCCGAGCGGCGTGCGCATGTATCTCTGTCTGTCTCTCTCTCTCTCTTATAGAAAGCAAACATCATGTTCATGCTTTCTGATCACGAAAATGACATCTATTTGGGAATCCAAGATGGCGGACGGGACAGTTTAAATAAAATTAATATGTGTATCATTTTCGGGGTTTTAATATATTCTGGTCATTAAAATGACATCTATTTGGGAATCCAAGATGGTGGACGGGACATTTTTAGTAAAATTAATATGGGTATAATTTTCGGGGTTTTTATGGATTCTGGTCACGAAAATGACATCTATTTTGGAATCCAAGATGGCGGACGGGACATTATTGATAAAATTAATATGGGTATAATTTTCGGGGTTTTTCTGGATTCTGGTCGCGAAAATGACATCTATTTGGGAATCCAAGATGGCGAACGGGACATTATTGATAAAATTAATATGGGAATCATTTTCGGAGTTTTTATGGATTATGGTCACGAAAATGACATCTATTTTGGAATCCAAGGTGGCGGACGGGACATTATTGATAAAATTAATATGGGTATAATTTTCGGGGTTTTTCTGGATTCTGGTCGCGAAAATGACATCTATTTGGGAATCCAAGATGGCGAATGGGACATAATTGATAAAATTAATATGGGTATCATTTTCGGAGTTTTTATGGATTCTGGTCGCGAAAATTACATCTATTTTGGAATCCAAGGTGGCGGACGGGACATTATTGATAAAATTAATATGGATATAATTTTCGGGGTTTTTCTGGATTCGGGTCACGAAAATGACATCTTTTTGGGAATCCAAGATGGCGGACGGGACATTTTTAATAAAATTAATGTGGGTATCATTTTTTGAGTTTTCATGCTTTTTGATCACGAAAATG
This sequence comes from Euclidia mi, assembly GCA_944739405.2. NCBI lineage: Eukaryota > Metazoa > Arthropoda > Insecta > Lepidoptera > Erebidae > Euclidia > Euclidia mi. The sequence continues at coordinate 14,110,548 of OX123184.2, read as the reverse complement.
ACATCTATTTGGGAATCCAAGATGGTGGACGGGACATTTTTAATAAAATAATATGGGTATAATTTACTGGGCCGATCATGCATTCTGATAACGTAAATGACATTTATTTGGGGATCCAAGATGGCGAACGGAACATTTTTTGTAAAATTAACAATTATTACTAAAATTGAGCCTACTGATTAAGTTTATATTTCATTATATTTGTTAATAATATTAAATATTATTATAACTTAAAAAAATAAAATTTTATTACAATTTCTTCACTAATTAATAGAAAGGAATTTCGTTCCATCCGGGTGTCCCTTGACACTTCGCAAGCAGTTTTTTTTTTCATTGCCGACGAAGGACAAACAATTATTTATGTAGTAAGTTATGGTCTTATACCATAAATTGATATAAGTGGGTACTAATATAAAATTTCGTCTAAAAATTGACACCGTTTATTTTATTTAGAGCAAAGGTAAGAAAGGAAATACTAGGTATGTAAATGTTCGTTAATTGATAAGTTAAGGTTATTACTAGAAATAAATATAAATTTTTTTATTAAGTAAAATCTACTTAATGTCAGAATCTTATGTACGTACTTACTGTACTGTCTGGTATTATGTCCGATAAACGGAAATAGGCAATAGGCCCCTACTACGTACGATTATAATATATTTCATTTATTTTTATAACATATTGCATACTTATTATTACTTAATTTTATTATATATGTTAACAATATGTATTTACTAACTGACTCGTGTATATATAGGTAAGTATTTAGCAATTTAAAATATGGTTATTTCGCAACATTCGTTTTATTACCAAAATCATCATAAGAACAACCCTAGTGCCTTCGTTCGATGACGCGCTTGTACGTACAGTCACGCAATCTGCAACTCTTTGCGTTAGGACTTAAGGTACATTTCTCTTCATTGCGAACAACGGATATTATTATTAAGATTTTGTAGGTGATTATAGAGTAGGTATTTTCGATTTTGTATGGGAGTGATGTATCTGTTACGAAGTAACTATTTAGTAATCTGTGTCGGTGTTACAGCGTGAAATTGGTCGGTTCCACGAACTCTCCAAAGGGGGCGCCGCTCGAGCCACGTCTTTTCGACGCCAAGTGCTGTCCAACTACCTTTTATTCATTTTCTGTTCCCCTCTTGAGGTTTAGACGTTTCTATTTGAGATTCTTTTTAGAATTTCTTGTGTATTGTTCTTGGGAATTGGGATGCAACTGCAGATGTGCAATTTACGCCGCGCGACGCTGGTGAAGTGGTTTTCTTTAGATTATTTATAAGGTAAAGACATGTGATTGCTACCGTAAAATAAAATTAAGACGTTATATAATGTAAACAATCGATAATAGGTATGACTTAAACCAAGTAGTATCACCAAAATGATCGTTTATTACAAGCAAATTTTTTTTGCGTCAAGATTACATAGAACATTTCATAGAGTAATAGAACATATTAGGTATGACAAGTACGTTACGTATAGAATATAAGTTAGCCAAATCCATGTACATGCTTTTTGTCATAGCTGATGTTTATTCTAAACACCTCATATATCTGTACATTTTGCACGATATTTTCAGAATTACGTACTGAAAAAAGGTACACACTTCTTCAAAATTAATAACAATGTATTTTTGCCAAGCATTGTTTGCTTATTTACCACCTGATGTATAAAAAATACGGATGCACAATACACGATCATGCCTCAGCGTTGTGCTGACGATATTTGCGCACAATCATGGTGATTGAATGGCTGAGGATTAATTGAATTTTCATCTGAACGTGTTGTTACTACCGCAAGCATACGTCGGTTGATAATGTGCCTTTCATGTGCAATGTGAAAGAACATACACTGAGGTTGTTGTCATAAAATAACTTGAGACTGAAAACCAAAGTGGTTTGTATTCATCATATCATCAGCCAAACGACGTCCACTGCTGGACATAGGCCTCCCCCAAGGTTCTCCACACAGACCGGTCTTGAGCCGTCCGCATCCAACCGCCTCCTGCGATCTTGACGAGATCGTCGGTCCACCTTGTGGGGGGCCTGCCTCTGCTGCGTCGTCCGGTACGTGGCCGCCACTTTTGCACGCCACAACCTTTCTGCCCCAACGGCCATCGGTTCTTCGAGCTATGTGCCCTGCCCACTGCCACTTCAGCTTAGCTATCCGGAGAGCTATGTCGGCGACTTTAGTTCTACTGCGGATCTCCTCATTTCTGATTCGATCTCGCAGGGAAACTGAAGCATAGCTCTCTCCATCGCCCTCTGAGTGACATTGAGCCTTCTGATAAGGCCCATAGTGAGCGACCACGTCTCTGATCCGTATTAAAACTGGTTAATTTAATAAAAATAGGTCATTGATCTGTTTAAAAACTAGATTAGCAAAGAGAACATAGATTTGTTGCCATGTGTTTGGGTCCGTGGACCTATTACCGTCACATAGTAATTGTCAAATTTGTCGACACGAAAAGACAACGATCGTAAAAAGGGTATATACGCAGTGAAATATTTGCTATTCACGTTGGTAAAGAGCCAGGATATTTCATTTCACACTTAAGTTAATCGTTTATCATCACATATTTTTGTTGAAAATTACAATAGAATCGCAAAAAAAAACATTGAACTTCACGGTGTTGTCAATTCATAAAATGTTGTATTTTTTTGTCAACAAGTTACCTTTAGTCTCAAGTGCAACTGAATAAAAAATAGGTAAGTCTAATTATAAAGATATCTTTGCTCTAGCCAAACAAGGTTTATATTTTGTACTTTTTAATATTTCTATATTAGAGGGAACAAATTATAATGAGCGTGACAAGTCTGAAATACATCTGCGTAACAAACACAAACATAACTGTCAACTTTTTCCACCGCCAAAAAGCGAGACTATACCAAAAGCTTACAAAAATATGGCGCCTACGCTCATACGAAACCATGGTCTACAACATTTCGGGACACACAGCAGAAGCCGACAACAATGATACTTGTTAGCTTTAGTTTCAAACAGTGGCCGTTCCGAAATTTGAGGGTACATCGACTTCTCCAGTGGTTGAAAGGACTTTGGAATTTGCTAAATATTTGCAACAGCATCCAGCGCTTGTGCAAACTTAGAGTATGTGCAATAAATTCTGCAGCTTTATTTATTTGATACTATTGAGTACTTGAAACTGAGTAGAGTTAATATAACGATGACAACAGGCAGCACGTGTTTGAAGAGGCTCTTTACTTAATAAATTAATATTTGTTTGTTACATGAACCACCTAGGTGTTTGTCTAATGCACGGAATATTGTAAGATACTTTTTTGAGTTAAGGAAGTCAGACGGCAGTCACTCTGTGGAAAAGCTGATATATTGTCAAATCTGGTTACATTAAAGCGTACCTCGGTTTGCAACGTGAAATTATTGGAGATGCATCCAAAGTTAACGATCAATGATAATCAACCTAGATGTATGGAGATTACCACAATAAAAGAAACAAGAAATCAGGCAGGTTTACGATTTTTCCTTCACCGTTTACAAACAATAACTAACTATTTAATGCGCTAATTACTGCAAAATCTAAGGCCAGCGCACCGTGGGTTGGAATAGAACCCGAGACCATCTACAAAGCAGTTCGTTAGTTACTCCAAAAGTCTGTCGCAGCCACTCTGAAGCTACAAAGCTTAGATTCAATGAAATAAAAACATTTTTTTTAATCCAAACATAAAAAGGTACTTTATAATTATCTAAGTATGTAGAATGCCTAACGCCAACAAAAGTAAATAGATCACTACTTAAAAAGATATAAATGCAACACAAAACTAATTCATTACGTCAATCTGTTGACAAGTGCAATTAATAAACACAATGAAGGGCTTCATTTTATAAGTCTTGCTACATAATAGCTTTTAATTTGTCAAATAAATTGTACAAATACAGCACGCATTATAAGTCTTCATAATCTAATAAACATTGTTAATGAACGCCATTAAAAAACAGACGACATTAATCTTATCCCTTAAAGCATAAACTGGAAATACCTTTATCAAGAATCAGGCGAAGGCACGGCTAAATTTTAAACGAGCTACTCCATCAGCCAAATTAATTTTCACAAAAACAATTTAAGTGTCCGCAATCAATTATTTCGCTTCTCTCAGTAAAAATGTAATGTGAGCCCGCTTTATAATTAACGGAACTCTTCCCCGCAAGTGTTTATTTGGTTTGAAAAATGCAACGAGACAGTTGCGAGCGATGCAAAATACATGATTATTCTAAATCCGCGGGACAGCACCTACTCAGTCCAGCCGTACCATAACGCAAATGCAAATTGCTAGAATAATATATAAATTGAAATATTTTACTTCCAACAGAAAACTACAATCAACTTTAAAACAAAGACGTTAAGGTATACATTAGAAAGTCGTAATACAAATGAAAACGTTACCGTCATATTATTTGATGAGTACGGAACGAGTGTTCTGAATAAATTTGCAAGTGGTTTACACGATATAGAAAGGTATACTTTTAATGGCACTTCCTTATTTCAAATTAGCAACAGTGGACACAAATCTGTAATGGAGACTCACTAACGAATGTTATGCTTTGAAGTGATGTGGGTACGTTTTGTTTAGGACAGACCTGCTGGCGGCTTTATTTTATGCATAAAATGCAAATGTAATAATTGAAAAGGTAAAACTTTTTGATCAGCACTTAGTATCACACATAAATATTCTGCGTTGTAGCTTACTAAGTAAAGGATACAAACAGGCAGAGTGGTTTTATACTCATACATCGAATCGAATAAATCACTTCAGAAACGCCTAATACTGCGCTTTTCAGACGCACGCCTGAAACTACAATTTTATTTTTTTTATTATCACACAAAACAGATTACAACCATTACAAAATTATAGAGAAAACATTACAATTTTACTATCAATCCGGGTTGCAACCCACAAAACTGTGTTTTCATACAAAGTATATCTTAACCAAATTTATCTAGTATGGTGTAAGAAAAGAATTAAGACTAGTTTTAGTTTATAAGCATGCAAAATATAAGCTAGTTCTTAGATATTTTGTTTATAGTAAAGGATATCCTTTAGTGTTTTACTAAACGAAATTAGGTTGTTGTTAAAAATATCGAACTCTAAGTTGTCCTTTGCCACTTCGTTACATTGACGAGCCATTCTAGTTAGTGGGTTATAAAAAGAGGTGTTGTTTTTATATACCTTTAAAGCAAAAACTCCTATTTGATTAGACCTACGCGCACTATAACTTGTGTTAAAAGTCACTTCAGAGAGTAAATCGGGTACATCTAATATGGAATGAATAATTTTGTGTAAATACACGAAGTCAAAATACTTTCTACGGTCTTTGAGCTTTTGAACATTGAATTTTAACAAACGAGTCTCGTAGTCAAGGTTATTACGTCCTAGCTGTAGACGGTAGCACAACATTCTAAGGCACTTCTTTTGTACCCTCTCTATTTCATTAGTATATACTTCATAGTGCGGAGACCATATTGGGCTACCGTATTCCAAAACACTACGGACAAGTGTGTTAAACAGATAAAGAATAGATCTAGGACTTTTAAAACCTTTAGTGGATCTAAATACGAACCCAAGAAGTTGATTAGCTTTAGAAGTTACATGTTGATAATGTGCACGGAATGAGAGCCTGTCGTCGAAAAGAATACCTAGATCTTTAACAACACAGGACCTACTTAGGACCTGGCCATCGACGGTGTAATCATTAACGACCCTATGAAGCTTGTTTGTAAAGGTTATAGTGAAGCATTTGTTGACATTAAGATACATATTGTTCGTCCTTTGAGATAGTGTTTAGGTCATTCTGTAAAAGACTGCAGTCAGTAGGCGAATCGATAGTCTTAAATACTTTCAAATCGTCGGCGTATAATAGACATTCACAGGATAAGTGTTTTATGAGATCGTTAATGAAAACAACAAACAATAGCGGTCCCTAATGCGAACCTTGAGGTACGCCAGAGATTACGTTAATAGCAGATGAAATGAACCCTTTTAGGGTGACTAGCTGGCTTCTATTATTAAGATAAGATATCACCCAGCGATAGAGACTACCATGAACACCGTAGGAGGCAAGTTTGTCGCAAAGCAATCTATGATTTACTTTGTCGAAAGCCTTTGAGAAATCTGTAGAAATACAGTCCACTTGACCACCTGTGGCAAAACTCTTACAGAGGTAACTTTTATACACTAAAAGATTAGTTACAGTTGATCTCCCCTTAACGAAACCATGCTGGTTTTTAGAGATGAGTGGCTTAAAATGGTTATATAAATGACTGTAAACTAGGGATTTGAAAAGCTTTGCAAAACATGCTAATATACTTATAGGTCAATAGTTTTTGCAAAGAGATTTGTCTCCATCTTTGAAAATCGGGATAATATGAGCTATCTTCCATCGTCTAGGGAAGATGCCATATCTAAGTGATTTATTAAATATTATGCATAACGGTGTGCTTAGCTCTTTGCCACAACTTTTAATGAAATATGGAGGTATTTGAATAGTTAACCAGAGTATCTGCAATACTCAAAAGTCACTAACCGACACCAGGGGGTCATTTACAAGGTCCTGGCTTACTTAAACGAGATATTCTAATTAATTTTATTTAAAGTCAATTATCAACTTACTAATCTAGCATAATGCTCGAAATACCGTATTGTTTCCTAGCTAAAAATTGCAGACATTTTATTCTATTCTTCATAAAAGAAAGTTCAAGTGGTAGTGGTGAATCATTAAACCACAATTAAAAAGATTTGTACAAAATTTAGATTTGACAAAATTAGTAACATATTTATCTGTACATAAAGGTTGGCATATTCTGTTTCTATTTGGGCTGAATATAATTTATAATGAATTTTGTAACCTAGATCAGGTAAAAAAAAAATACAAGGCTTTAGCCAAATGGCTAAAGCCTTGTATTTTTTTATTCATACCCCATAAAGTAATATGTAATCTTATTTCATTTGCGCTACATTTTATATCAATAAGACAAAATTTCAACACTGCAGACAAATGTCCGAAGCACAAAGAAAAAGGGTAAACAAAGCGCTCATAGTTCGAGATGGAGGCATTCCGATCGTTTGTTTATCGAGCCACAGTCACGTCGAACTAAAACTTCACGCCCTGAATCCATTTCGCAAATAAACAGTCCCCACGAGTTCAACCGAAAAGGCTTTCGCATATAAATCTTCTCGACGAAAGCGACAATACTATGTTTGTTTTATGCCGAGCGAAACATTTACAACATCTCGTCATTACTGTAATCTTTACTGGAGAGTGTGAAACCTTTGTGTGATGTAGAGTTCACCCGTTTGTAGTCGCGCCTTATTACGCATTGCCATTATGCTTAACAATGTTGACAAATCCCAAGTTCTCTCGCAGTACCTACGGGTTGACGGTAAATACTAATTGTTGAGGCTGTTCAAGTCAACTTTGATATGGTTTTGGCTCTTGATGAATGTTAGCATGACTGAATATGCGTCTATATTGTTAGTGTAATCACTTTAAAACAGACAGGCGTATATTGTGCATAATTAGCAGACCGCTAGTATAAGTATCCTGCAAATAATATACTCGCCTGCTATCTTACGGTTTTGAAGATCTTTTTTTTATATTACATATTTGTAGTGTATCTTTGTGTTTCGTAATTTGTCGAAGAACCGACCTTTGAAGTAGACATCTTCTGGAGTGGAAACTGCGTCTTAGTAAGCGTAGGGTAACATGTCCTCTGGCTAGGTGGAGTGACGATTTACGAAAATTGATTTTAAATTGTCTTTCGGGATATATACCACGTAGGTTAGGCTAGGTTACCTTTGTTTCGATTTACCGATATTTTAGCAGTGTTGCAGGCAGCATGTTCATGTACTGAGTATATCGACCTGAGTAGATCGACATTGAACAAGAAAGTTCAAATTCCTAGAATAACGTAAAGTGGCTGACAGCACCTAGATAGAAAGAGCCGGAAATCGAGCTCAGCAGCGTGCCATTGGAGAGGCCTGTATCGAACAGTAGACTGCAAAATGCTGATGATGCAGTCTTTAAGTCGGTTTCGCTCGAACAAAAAGCCTTCTAAAACCTTTCTGATTAGCAAAAACATTCCAAACTATGTCAAAATGACAGCAATGCGTCGCAGTAGTGACTAGCAACCGCGTCCAGTTCGTTAGAGCAAAAATTGGCTTAACTGACTATAGATCCGATTAAAAGATATTCACAATTCAATCAAAGTTTGGGCTATGTACCAGTTATACCTAGGCTGCACTTTGAAAATAAAAATGTTATGTATTCGGTTATTTATCTGTAGCTTTAAATTACTAAGCCTACGTCAAGAGGCTTTTGATAAAGATAAGTTTTTTTACAGTTAATATCACAAATAAGGTTTCATGATATTCAGACAGGCCTTAATCCATAGTGCATTTTTATCAAATTTGTTAATACATATCGAGTGTAGCCGGGAGAACTTAAATCTACATTCAGGTCTGTTGTTTGCATAATAAATCAGTTTAAAAAATATTTCATTTCGGTGTTGCCATGTCACCGCTCTCACACCTACATCTGATTATTGGAATAACGATCATATTTCTATGTATAATTCTGGTTTTCATTCGAAATGAATTGACACAATGTGTGAAATTCCGGGAAACTGTGAACCCGATCCGTTCACTGTGAGTTCCGCTCAAACTATTGGGTAAACTTTTCTCCTCTGCATCTATATGCTACTGTCTTTTTTTTAAACAACTAGGTGCATACTCACATTTTAAGCTTTTGTACATAAATATGTAAGTGATATGCGGCTTTTTCAGTTCTATTGTGTAGTACCTAAGACCATGTCATATTTCATAATTCTAACGCAATCGCAAGTAGGTGCCCTTTAGATTATGTTTGTTTTTCGTGAGTGTGTGGCCAACTCTAGTGTTGGGTTTTCAGACCGCCCGAAGGCCTCTGACATGGCCTAACGATTCTATACTGAGGCAAGAACCAGGACCGACAGCTTTACGTGACCTCCAAAGCACGGTAGCGCTTAGGTGTAAATGTCACACGTGGTCACCCATCCAAGTGGCGACCTGTGCAAGCATTGCTTAACTTTGCCGATCTATTACGAACGGCAAGCCAAGTCTCCCTATGAACGCTACAAGATTATAATGTTGATATATCAATTTACTAGTGGAGGCAGCTATACCGGCACGTTTTATTTTAATTTCCCGATCCCGTTTGAATATCGGGTAATCTCTTCTACCCCTTCGGTCTCCAAGGAACATAATATATGCCAAATTTCATCTTGTTGCGCCCAATAGTTTCGAATGTGCGTTGTCTGTCAGTCAGTAACTAAAGAATTTTATATATATATATATATATATATATATATATATTTTATAGACTCACGCCTTTATTCCCGAAGGGGTAGACAGACGTGTAATATTACACCCACATTTCGCCATGAATTTTTCGGTCCCACGTAATAGGGGGCGAGCCTATAGCCGTTACCTGGCACATCACCAGACTCCAGGCTACTGGGAATTCGGAAAAACCCAGTAACACTTTTGCCTGACCCGGGAATCGAACCCGAGACCTCCGCCAGCAGTCACATAAGCTATCCACTGGACCACGGAGATATACAGATTCTTCAGAAAATTAGAAAACTATAATAATTAAAACTCACTATAGAATCGTCTCGTGGTCGGAGCGTTACAGCCTAACGTTGAATCCTACAAAATCAAAGTTTATTGTTCTGGGGAGCAAAACACAAGTACAAACTATTATTTCTGCTAAGCCAGAGATAAAGATTAAGGATAAAATTATTGACAGGGTAGAAACAGCTTACAACCTAGGTCTAACAATTGACCCTGAACTCCGTTTTGAGGCGCACATTAGCAATGTGGTTAGGAGTTGTTTTTATAGGCTGAAGACATTGTATAGATTTAGAAGATATCTCAGTGTAATGATAAGAAAACGATTAATAGATAGTCTAATCCTTTCTAAATTTAACTATTGCGATATAGTATATGGCCCTTGTCTACTGTCAAGAACTGAACTTTTAATACAACGAGTACAAAACGCATGCGCCAGATTTTGTTTTGACATCCCGCGTCGTAGCCATGTTACGCCATTTTTAAATGACGCTAATATGTTGAAAATGAGTTACAGACGAAAGCTTCACTTAGCTTCGTTACTGTTCGGCATTGTTAAAACGTGCTCGCCTAAATATTTATACGAGAAGTTAAACTGGAGGCAGAATCACCTTGCATACCCCGCGCGTTCCACAACCAACTCGCTTTCAATACCGCAGCATGTCCTATGTCCACGGTGTTCAGAGGTAGTTTTAAATTCGCTGCCACCAAATGCTGGAACTCATTACCACCTCCAGTAGTATCTAAAATAAGCAGGATAGGCTTTAAGAACTGATACAAGAGAATTCTATTGAATACACAAAAAAGTACACAATAAAGTGATGACTTGATATGTTATGTTATCACTCCGGCTAGAGGCAGCGATAGCCTAGTGGAGAGACCGGCAGACTGCAACGCAGAGGGTCTCGGGCTCTCATGCACCACTGACTTTTCGAAGTTATGTGCGTATTAAATAGAAAGTTATCGCTGGCCCCGTGCTTCGGACGGCATGAGAAGCCGTCGGTCCCGGCTATCATGAGGACGTTTAACAGTTGTCACAGGAGGTCAGTATACTAAAATATCCTGACACTGGTCTAAACTATGTTTATCGACAAACCCGCTTAGGCATCAATAAACTGAACTAAATAATAATATTATCATATCCATAAAAATTAATCATCTTATAACCCTGCCATAAGCCACTTTTCAGTTATGTCTCACTTCTGATTCCTATACACACACACTATCACTTGTTGTATGTTTTATGTACCTGCTTGTCGTAATGTGATGTATAATCATTGATATTATACTTACTGGACCTGTGTAATTTTTCCATTGTAATGTATGATTCGCTGTATGTATGATTCGCTGTGCTCTGGATACATTGATAATAATACAGAAGCACACATGCAGCATTCCGGTTGTGTGATGTTGCTTATTGGTAATGCTGCAAATTATTATTGCAGTTTATATTTAAGTTTTGTATTTATCTGTAAACAAAAGTATGAAATACTCTAAATCACTGTCTGGCAGTCACTCAGTACTTATATTACTTGTATTTCACGTAATCAGCAAAAGCAAACTAACAATAAAATTATTAGAATGTTATATAATATAGAACACAGATATAGAATTAAGTAAGTACCTACTCACCCATCTTATTGTAAGAGGAAACACTATTCTGTTTGTGCCTATGTACACACATTTGTATTTTTATCATGATTATGACATAATAATTATGCGGCTTGAATTATTAACTACAGATTACATAACCTTTGTATGTTTGGCGAGCGGAATGTAGTTTAATATAAAACCGCTGTTGGCGTACTTGGCGTCTATGTACATCTCGCTCTAAGGCATTGTCTCATTTCAACAATGTCATTGCTTGTCACAATTATGCAATTTATTTAGAGCGGCACGCGCTATGAGCCGGGCTCGTAATGATATATTTTTATCAACATTTTTAATATGTTTATGATTATGTAACTTAATCGTATTTCTGACGTTTGTTTTTGTTATTGATTACGTAACGTGATCGTGTATCTGTCATATCTATAGCATACCTACCTAATAATATTAAAAATTGTAAATGTCAAAACTTAGCCGAAGAGTGCATTTATGAATGTAGTAATGATATAAAAAAAATGTTATCTTTGGATTTTCCATTTCTGTTATTTGTATGTGAAAATATTACATAACAACCAATATTAGATAGTACCTAAGTAAAATAATCTGGTTTTGACGTCTGCGTCTACTAAGGAGCCAGTTGAAAACCAGCGCCGGGCACATGTGTCCGGCAATATGCTGAACTGGCCTCCTATTTTTGTACAGACGACGGGCGTGTACGATTTATTGCCTAGTTATAGATTTTTTTCCCACACTGTATTCATATTATGTCCTTCGTCTGAAATAAAATAAACGCTTTCATTTCATTTCATTTCACTATTAACTGTTGTATGAATGTACGTAGCAATAGCATATAATGCCCTTTAATATAGTTCCTAGCAATTAACACAGCAATACCAGAAATATTCACAACAAACGTCAATCTCCATTCTAAAACTGATTTATTATCCCTATAAAGATAATTTTCGTTTTAAAACAAGTGGTAATGAGCGGGCGGCATGCAACGCGGGTTTCAATTGGCAGCGAAACTAGATAGCTTAGCTTATTTGTTACTGATAAGCTTATACATACATAGAGTTATAAATCCGTAGTGATAGATATGTCTATTACGATACAAACATACAGCACTGAAACTTATGTTCTGTAAAATCTTTCAAATTGTCAGGTTCAATAAGGTAGTTTCTTGCAAGTGAAATAAATTGTACAAGCATTTTTATCTAGTAAAACATGTCGAAATAATAGTAGTTTTATTCATCAAATAATGTTATAAATTTATTTAACATTTTTTATCGTCAATTTATTGATAATAAGTATTCTACTTGACAGCAAAACACTATGACGTATTTCATACAAAACCCTTGGCAAAGGTCGTTTTTAGGGTTCCGTACCAAAAAGGTAAAAAACGGGACCCTATTACTAAGCTTCCGCTGTCTGTCTGTCCGTCTGTCGGTCTATCTGTCACCAGGCTGTATCCCATAAACCGTGATAGTTAGAAAGCTGAAATTTTCATAAATTATGTATTTTGCTTGCCGCTATAACAAGAAATACTAAAAATAAAAAATAAAAATATTATGGTGGGGTCCCAAACAATAAACGTGTTTTTTTTCGTATTTTTTGCTCAAAATTACTAACGGTTACAAGTAGACGCTTAAAATTTGCACAGAATATGTAGTTGAATACTATCTTTCAAAATAAATAAATCAATTTAAAAAAAGTTAATAATAAAGGGGGGCTCCCATACAAGAAACCTAATTTTTAAGAAATTTGTTACTCGATCTTAATAAACAGGTAGAAACTTAAAAATATTTAAGTATACATACAACAAAAGTGATGTTATTTTATAGATGATGGTACGGAACCCTTCGTGCGCGAGTCCAACTCGCACTTGCTCAATTTTTTACATTTCATTAAAGTGCTTGATTTGACTAGTTGGAAACAACCCTATTAGAAAGCGGACCACGAGCTCCTAGGCAAAAGTGTTAAGTGCACTCGGGATAACGCTAAGGCTATGATGGTGATGATGGGTAATTTTTTTAATGCACTGAAACAACAACGACGTCTGGCCTGTTAATACAAACAATTAATAAATATAGCCCCAGACTATGTTCTAGATTTAAACAATATTTCTATTATTAAAGTAGTTTATATTCTATGCAACATTTGTTGCAAATAAACGTGGACATAATTATGTAGATGCTTCGCAATGTATTATAAGTCTAGGTAGCTATAGTAACTTTTCCGTGGGAAGCGTGGATTTGCGATAAAGTATGCTACCAGCGATTAACGTGACCACGTGGTTAGGCGATGTCGAGGACACCGCAGTAGTTTTAGTAAGTAGGCTCCGAACATCTTTAGGGGAACGTCTCAGACATCTAAAGTTTCGCACGCCCATACTTTACCCAATATGCTGGCATAGCCGACCCACATTAAGATTTCAACCGCAAGTACAAAAAGAAGTACCTATAATATATTTTAGTGACGCAGATAGGTCCAAGACTAAACTTTGAACTCTATGTAGTCCATGTTCCATATCAGGCGGGAGATATCAAATCTGCAAATCCGGCATGATAAAGCGGCGATCAATTAAATCGTCACGCTATCCAAACACTGTAATCATCATAATGCCACACATCTCCGTATAAAGACGTTAAGCCGCGCTGGTCATTGAAGTAAGATGGTATCTGACGTCAGACTGAATGTGGCTGTCAGTGGCCTGCCGCGCGCTCTGTGTTGTGTTGCCAATATCCGGTGTGTCCGCACGACTGGCGTGTGGCAACACTAGGAATATAGAGCAGAAGTGTTGCTAGCCGCAAAGTTCATAAAAGGTTAATTTTCTGTTTAACCAATTTTTCTAAACAATTTTAGATTACTGTTGTCAACTAAGAAACAAATTGTCAATTCATTATTTCGAAATTCTCTTTCTTACAAATTAGAAGCAGTTTTGATTTTCTTTTTCTTTTAAACAAGTACAATAACATACGAAACACATCGGTACCTTTAAGGCGCGAAGCGTTTTTATGCATACATGCCTGAACTACTATTTGCATTAAACAACAAACTGTAAGTTTGCACTTGGTGTAAGCTTAATGCAAAAGTGGTGCATGTTGTCCTCAATCAGTAGTGAGCTGCAAAATGGATTTTAGATCACTGAATGGATGTTCTTGCCATTTCTAGGTTATGAGAACCCAATAATATCCATGTGTCAGGCAATTTCCAACCGATCAACCACTGAGGCTTTTATCACCGATGTTTATAACTAGCTGAGCCCGCGATTACACTCTCGTTATTTAGGGCTACTGTTACGCATCCGTGGCTCATAGCGCGATGTTATTATAGCCTAAAAAAACAAAGTCTTCACCTTTACAATATTAGTATAAATAGGAAAACTTACCAAATAAAGTTGCAGCTGGCATCCCAACGCAACTAGTGTGAGCACGTCGCCGCGTGGCGCTACGCCTCGCCACAGCTTGACGCCACGTCACCTGCGCTTTGATATACTCTGTGGCACGGATAGCTTGAACTCGGTCGAAGTTTGAATTTAACCCACCCATTATGTGCTCTACTTTATTTCTGGCAAACAAAGAGCAAGTAGGTGCTGCTTCTATTCCATTTCAGTCAAACAAAGAATGTATGTCGATTGTCATACCGAGTGATTTAAGAATGTTATCAAAACAACGGCACCTAAATCTAAATCAACATTTTTTTTTTTTTTTTTTTTATTTAGCCTGTACATGTGTCCCACTGCTGGGCAAAGGCCTCTCCCTTGGACCGCCATTCATCCCTGTCCTGTGCTATGTTCGGCCAGTCGCTGTCGAATGCATCTAGGTCGTCCCGCCATCTCCGTTTAGGTCTGCCGCGTCGTCGTCGACTATCATGAGGCACCCAACTGGTTATTAAATAAGCCCACCTTTCTGGGTGCATACGGCAGAGGTGACCAGCCCAGTCCCACTTCAGCCTGGCAGATTTTAAACCAACATCGGCTATGCGTGTTTGGGAACGTAGCATGGTGTTCCGGACACGATCGGTCCTTTTTACCCCGAGAATGCTACGTTCCATAGCCCTTTGGCAAATCTTCAGTTTGGACTTCTGGAATTCCGTCAAGGACCATGTTTGGGCACCGTAGGTTAGGACAGGCAATATACACATATCGACGAGCTTTCGCTTGAGTGTCAGTGGAAGGTTGCCCTTCAGTAGCTCTTTCATTGACCAGAAGCTCTTCCAGGCATTTTCGACTCGCCGTCCTACTTCTTTGTCTTGCCTGTTGCTGAAAGAGACAATCTGGCCCAAGTATATATACTCGTCGACATAATGTATAGTCTGCCCGTCTACCGTGACCCTACGTTTCGTGCTGTTGGTCATTACTTGAGTTTTGGCTCGGTTCATCTGAAGTCCAACTTGAAGACTTGCAGAGCTGAGGTCTTTAAGCATAATCAAATCAAATCAAAATATGCTATAATATTCAAAACAAATTGTACGGCATTTGTACGTGAACATACCTACCTACCTATGTAATATTTCATACAATTGACTGACTGACGGACTGACTGGGGACTGTTGTCAGCTCAGCACATACCTACTACACCATGACGTCTACACACTGATGACCTATGCTACTGCGGCGGTGTTTGTACTTTGATTACAGGATGTCTTATAATAAGTATCGCAAGTAAGACCCGCTAAATCAAATTAAATGATAAAGTTTAAAATCGATTATATAATATATATTTCCAATCTGTTAGATGTTCTACGGCTGAGATGGTAGTTATACCGATTTGAGAGACGAATTAAAATGTAGGCTATGTTTTTTCTTGGATTTAAATCTTAGTCCTATTGGCCATTTAGCGGGTACACGATTTTTTCTTGTTCTTCACCAAAAAGGGCTGTGCTGTACCTAAGTTTATACTAGCATCTTCCTAATTAACTTGTATTTTCCTTATTACAAGTTCTGCTGATAAATAATCAATTACCTAGGAGATGTCTCTCATTTACTTCTTCTCAGGGTGATTTCCTGGCATTGCAAGTCCATAGCCTAATTATTGAACACCAAAATTAAATACGCTATTGCAACCTGTAAAAAAAGGTTCCCTATCCATTTGCATAAAATTTTAAGACCTAATATGACTTAGCATAATTTTGTTTGGCATAATTATATTTTCGCATACTGTAATTACGCATAAAAGCTTACGCATAATTTTTTAAGCATAATTTCTCTAACCATAATAATGATTAAGCATAATATTCTAAAGCATTAATTTATTAAGCATAAAGTTCTAAAGCATAATTTTTTTAAGCATAATATCCTAAAGAACAAAATCCTAAAGCATAAAATCCTAAAGCATAAAATCCTAAAGCATAAATTTATTTACGCATAATGATTACAATACAATACAAATTGGATATAATAACTTTGGCAATGTATCTTTGGCATATTTTTCGCTGTAGGAAGCATGAAGCAAGCAAGCATGCAGCATGCAGCAAGCATGCAGCATACAAGCAAGCATGCAGCATTCAAGCGAGCATGCAACATGCAGCAGGCAAGGCTTCTGTCACGGCTCCGACGCTGCGGGTCTCCGGTAGCCCCACGCGTGCTAATCGTCGCAGACGGCTTTCGCTCACCAGCTCGCTCGCAGCCGCCTGCTCCTCAGCCCGCGGGCCGCCTCGCCCCAACGCGCCTACGCGATTTTAAATAACACTCTAGGGGTATGGCAAACAAGACAACGTCGAGTCGGTTTTGCTGCAATTTGGTTCTGTCACTAACTTTTGTTGCACAGCATATACATTTTTTACAAGTTAAATATATATTTATATAAATATTATGCTATTCATTAGGCCTACTAACGTTATGCTAATAGTCATTAGGCCTACTAACGTTATGCAAATCAAATGTATGCCAAAACAAATTAGTCCTTAAGATGATTATGCCAACATAAAATGTATGTCAAAAAAAAATATGCCGAAGTATTTTTATGCCAAAACAAATTGTGCCAAAATCGTAGTATTACAAAAGTATATTAGGACAAAGAACATTATGCAAAAAAAAGGGATCCCGTAAAAAGACGTGAAAATTCAGCATGTTACTCAACATTTTTCTAACACCAACTCTTATTAAAGCATAGCTATCTATAGAATGACTAGCTGACCCGGCAAACGTTGCTTTTTTTTTTTTTGAAAAATAGATGTTGGCCTATTCTCATAGATACCGGATAAGCACAAAAAATTTCATCAAAATCGGTTAAGCCGTTTCGGAGGAGTATGGGAACGAAAACTGTGACACAAGAATTTTATATATTAGATCTAGTACAGTAATAACAAAAGTGCAGCGCAATTGAGTTAATATTAATAGGCAGGTTATCTGTAAGGCCCTTCGTATACGAGGCTACGTAAAACTGTTGCCTAGAGGTTTGTAAACAGCGTCGCCGACAACTGTGCCGCACTACCTGTCAGCCTTTACTCTATTCACATTACGAAAAAATAAAAGGTAAACAAAGAAACCATACATACATACATACATAGACTCACGCCTGCTTCGTAGGCAGAAGCATATTAAACGCCCACTTTTCGTCAGTGTTTTGATCCCACGTAATAGGTGGCGAGCCTATCGCCGCGTATCGTTATATTTTGTTTGCCAGAGAAACCAATAATTCACAAACTTTATGATAGCAGGATAACCGATCGGGATAACCCGGCCTAATCAAAAATAACTCCCTGTCATGCGAAATGGTTACTTTTAAGTTGCCAGGATAATAAATACATCAAAATTTTAGAACTATTAGCATTTTAGGTTCTTTATCATGTAAAATACTTTATTAGCATAATCAAAATAAAAAGTTGTTATTATAAATATGAATAAGTAATACAGAAAAAAATATAAGTATTATGCCGTACCATTTATAAAAGTAAGGGACAGAGGTTTTTTAAAAAAACACTTTATTAAGTCTTTCGCTAGGAATATTTAACTAAAATCTACTTTTTTGGTAGGTAGGCGACATAACAAGAACCATTTTTATGGTTTGTTTACATTTTATTTTTCGTATCTGAGAGATGCAGAGGCTACGGGACTTAATCTCCCCTTTCTTTCTCACCAAAAGCATGTAATCTCTCACGACAAAATACTTTAATATTTCTCTTGATACCCTTTTAAACCTTTCCTCACCTGTTGAGTGTGCTTGAGGGTCACCACATTCAAGCCCTCTCCCCAACTAAAATATGCAACGCAACTATAGAGCGTATGTATACGTATATGTAGCGGAGATTTACTTACCCTTGTGAACCAAAGTCCTTATGATTAAATGCGGTGTGATCGTTCGGCACATGAGATACTTGTGATGTTACTATCGCAGTTTTACGTAGCGTGTGTGCGAAGGGACTGTAGATGTCGGCTGCACGCATCCATATTGGATGCGATGCCACGCTGCCTGTTACTGAACCATATAACATTCTGATTGGCTTCCCGATTATATTACTGAAACCGCCGTAATAAATATACGAATACGTGGAATATTAATACATCTGTTCTTTTTATGACAACTCGATAAATTGCAATTTAAATTGGAATTGGCATGTAACGTTCGCCGGATTATGTATTTGTTTTTTTATTACGCTACTAAATAACCACGGTAGGTACTATTTTTAATATATACAAGCATATACAATAAAATTTTTGATGAAAACTAGTTACTGAGCACAGCAACTATTTTTAGCTGACTAAGGTGATTCTGATTATACGAATAGCTTGCATGCGAAACTAGAGTAAATAATGTCATCGTC
The DNA here is from genome assembly GCA_944739405.2 of Euclidia mi. Taxonomy (NCBI): domain Eukaryota; kingdom Metazoa; phylum Arthropoda; class Insecta; order Lepidoptera; family Erebidae; genus Euclidia; species Euclidia mi. The sequence continues at coordinate 14,091,526 of OX123184.2, read as the reverse complement.
TCTACCCTGATAAAAAGCTTTGGAGCCAAGACAAGACTACACTAAGATCTATATTATTGATGCTTTAGAAAAATGTACAAAAAATAAGTCAAAATACGAAACAAGGACTTACTTAATAACCACTAGATTTAGTCGGAGATTTAGGCTACTTAGATCATCTACCAAATAAGGTCCTTCAAAATGGCTAAACATTAGTCTACGTCCCTATTCTAACTTAAACACAGAACAATTCACCTACAAAAAAAACGGAGCACAGCAAACCTAAACAAAAGGGAAAGCCTAAACTCAATTCTTAAGTCTAGTTAAACATAAGGTATATATGTATATGTACTATTCAGTCAACACTTTCAAATAAAACAAGTAATTATTTTCATCCATAGCTCTTATAAGATTCATGTCGATAAAATATTTAATTTGATTTTATGTAAAAACATGTACAAGTAAATCATAATCGCATGCTTCTCCACATAAATGCCAACTAACCAAACTCTTAAACCCCATTCATTCCTAACCCTAAGCTTTTTCCCGTCATTATTTTTTTCCCAAGGAAACTGCTAATAGCCCTGGTGGCGTTTACAGGACAAATGGCTAAAGGGGACCGGGAGAGAAAATTGGATGCAAAAACTTAAGAAGCCCAATGGGGAAGAGCGAAATGGCGGCAAAGGAGATGTATTTGTACGGATCTAAGAATTAAAAGTAAACAAAACGTGTCAGCTTGTTACAGCTGCAGGAAATTAATATTTATGCAATTTACTTTACCCGCTCTAATCCTGTTCGTTTAAAATAAATATATATTTCTTGGAAATTCAGCGTTTATTACATTCGACTACGTGTTTTGATTTTTGTAGGTATTTCAAAAATTTGCAATTTGGTTCAGTGATCCTGGTCTTTGGGAGATCAAATTTTTTTCACGCGGGAAATTATAGAGACTGCTCCTGACAGTATATAATTTAACAAAAAGAACATCTTGTTACAAAGCAGTATATAGTAAACGAAGCTCTAATGATCATCATTTGAATCACTAGCAAATTAAATTAGACAAATCAACGATGTCATAAAAAATATTGCTACCAGACGCTGTCGATTTAAAAACGGCTTCTTTCACGTAACTATCTATAAAATACTAAAAAGTTGACTAAGAAGAAAGATAGATAGATAGATATATTATTATACTTTATTGTACACCAAAATACAGTTCATTATTAGAGTGACTTAAAACTACGATTTATGTACAAACGGCGGCCTTATAACTAACGGCGATTTCTTCCAGGCAACCTTTGGATGGACAGGAATGTTGTTAGCCCAGATCCCAGATCTTAAAATATCATCTTAACCAACTTCGTGTTCTGATGGAAGTTTTGCGTAACTAAGTACTTTTCTAAAGTTTTACCAACTAAGATATTAATCTTCAGTGAAATAAATAGGCAATGGAAAACTTTCTCAAAAATATTTAGATTTGAAATTATGAAGTTTAGAAATTATACAATAACATATAAGAATACAATAGGTAAGAAGGTACTTTTCCTTCATTATAGTTCAGTACTATAAGGTTTTGAAAGGGCTTACCGTGAACATTTATTTAGGTACGTATACAATGAGGTAAATAAAACTAGGCAAGTAATAAAAGCCGTTTGGCTAAATAGTAACAGCCAAAATATGCGGTTAACGTACAGACGTTTAACTTTCGTACGCATTTTGCTTACATGCGCGACCTACATTTCTTTCTTTATAACGTTTATGTACCTAATAAGAAGTATAGTTAGTTGATATATCGATCGCCGTGGATTAGCATCCAAATAGTAACAAGTGTAATAATACTAACAATAACTTTAGAAATAAACTGTGATTTAAGTGTAATCTGTGGTTTGTGTCAACTGAACCCAACTAACTCTTACTTCAAACACCTCGACTCTCTGCACCATACACAAAATACAAATTTCAAATAGACTTTCTGCATTTTTTGCCGTAAAACCTACTGGGTAATAATAATTTGGTGCATATTTCGAGGCGGTTTTGCCCGTACATAAACATTATTTTTGCTGTATTGTTACTGTTAGATCTTCGATGCGATAAGGCGTGGCGCTAAAAGCGCAATAGCACGAACTATGGGCTCTTTCGTGATCAGTATAAACTAGTGTTATAATTATTGCTGTAAGAAACGAACGTGTTATAAGAATTTTACTGGCTGAAAATGCAGGTTGCTTATCTTTGTGCGATACGGAGCAGAGTTCGAGCAGAAAATGGAAATTAGCAGTTGCATAACTGAGTGATTAGTGTAGTCACGCCTAAATAACTTTGCCGAAAACAACACTATTTTTCTTAAAGTCTCTTACATTGTCGCCCAAGTAAACTAAGAAAAACAATCCTTTAAAGGAACATTTTAATACTTATTGCTCCTGATGACAAGGTACGTAAAAGAAGATCATTACGTAACCAAATACTCTAAAGTAGTAAGACGATTGTGGCCTAATCAAGCCCCAATCGTGTCACCTATAAAGAAAGAGGATGGTGGCTGGAGAGAAGTTGCTAATTGTGCTTCCGGTCGTCCTACTCAACAAGCGAAACACAAGAACGCTGACACTGTTGGTTTACATACATATTCTGAAAGAGGGTAGTACCTTATTATGATTCATACGCGCCAAAACTGTAGTCTTTCTAGTTAACTTAATTTATTTTTATATTATTTATAGTCTCACGCCTGTATACCCAAAGGGGTAGGCAGAGGTGTAAATAGTACACCCACATTTCGCCATGAATTTTTAGGTCCTACGTAATAGGGGGCGAGCCTATTGCCGTTTAGTTAACTTAAAAATACCAAAAACTAAGTGTTTTACATATAAATTGATTTCACGTCAAGGTACAGCTGCAAATCCGTGACAGACATTCATTCCTGGCACAAGCTGAGCCGGAAACCAACTAGCTGCAATAGAGAGACACGTTAATTGGAGCTGTCATACCTATTAAATATAAAGGCCCCTTAATAAAAATTTAAATGAAGCTGTGATGAAGATCTTTGACCGTCGTTATAGGGCGTCAGTACCTCTGAATAAACTGTCACTAGTCTAAACCAGGGATTTTAGCTATCCTTTTGAGTTCAGGCGGTCAGAGGCAGTCGCTCTGTTGAAAAGCTAATATTCAGCTAAATCCGGTGAGATTGGTAAGCGCATCCCAGGCTCCAAAGCGAGAAGCCTTGGATGCAACTAGGTTAACGCTGGGACGATGATGACTTGCTTTTTATTTTATTAAAATATATTGTATCTTGTTGTGTCAATAAAGATAGTTAACTTTATTTCTTTCTTTCATATTTATTATGTGCGTGTAAATTCATGTTAATGGCGTTCCTAAGATATTTGTCATTCCCAAGAAATCCACTAGATCTTTATCTTCATACTTCACTATAATGCGTCCATATTTATATTTATAAATATCTATTGTTGTCAGGAAAAAACGTATATAAGAAGCTACATCGACCGCTTATCTGCGCTAAGACGGCGAGCCGACGGTGATTAATGTTTCAGCCTCATCCCATTCCACTGACGCGTTTGTTGGAGCACTACTCACTTGGAGAACTTACTTTTCGACAGTTTCCAGTTTCGTATTCAGTCAATAAGTTAAGGCCTGAGTGTTTTCAAAGTGCAGCTTAGTGCAGGCTGATTTTTGCAGTAAGTATATTAACATTATATAGTATAATTATATAGTAGTAGTCGACGCCAGCGGCTTCGCTCGCAGATATTTTCGAATTTCCCGTTTTGCCCAATCCCGTGGGAATTTCGGGAAATCCCGTCTTAGTACACCCCTACGGTGCCCAAGGACCATACATGCTAAATTTCATCTTCTTACGACCAGTAGTTTCGGCTGTAGCGTGTCTGTCAGTCAGTCAGTAACGCAAGGATTTTATATATTAAGATAACGTACGGGCAGAAGCCCTTGCACCTCATTTCATTTCAACTCCATTGAACTGCACTGACTTCCACTCTCTGCATTCGCGTCCGTTGCAGAGTTTGGCGAATGGCCTTAGGGGAGAGCGCAAGTCGTGTAGATCCCTAAGGCAAGGCTGGTTGACTATCCTTCCCGAGGTTGCCGCCCGTTCTTGGTCTGGTTCCCTATGAAACAGACGTAACGAAAACCTCCAGCCGCCCTCACCCACACACATGCACAAGCACGTACACACATACATTCACTACACTAACGCAATCATTCATACGGACGCGCACACACACACATACACACACCACACCTACATAGAAACACATACACATACGCCCACGCACACGCTCATACGGAGCCAAAAAAAACAAATAAGTTATGGATGTGAAACAAAAGAATAAACTACCCCAGGAGGGTACCAGCGTCCGTGACGCTGGAGAATCCCTCCCTGCACCCTCGGGTCCAGGCTGCCCCACGTATTCTGGGGGGGGCAATGTTTCACGCGAAAGTAGTCTAGACCTGCATGACCTGGCAAATGCCATGCCTCGTGCAGAACACATAACCAACACCTCCTGGACGGTTGTACCGCGTCGAGCAGACGAACGCCGCAAGGCAAACGTTAGCTCCGCTGCAACCGTAACCGGTAGAGGTAAACACCGCGGAAAGCGCTCCCGTCATCATAGACGTCAGCGTGAGTACGCAGCGCACGCGGGAGGTAGCGAACCGACAACGTCGGCGAACGCACCCCTCGCGGAAGGTAGCGAACCGACAACGTCGGCGAACGCACCCCCCGCGGTAGGTAGCGAACCGACTACATCGGCGAACGCACTCCCCGCGAGACAACAAACAGCTGGTGCAACGCACCAGCGCGGACATCCGCCCTCAGCCAGCGCGATGAGGGAACCGCCCAGGATGAAGCAATCGGCAGGACGCGCCGCGATTGGTGGACGCAGCAGCTCAGGCTTGCAAGCGGAAACCACGCGGACGGCGAAGAGTGAGCCCTCGGGCTCGCTCCCGCCGGCTGCACGCGCCGCTCCGGCCGGTGCAGCGCCGGGCATCCCCCGTCGCGCCCCTTCGACGGCAGTCGAAGATGCGGAAGCAACAGCCCCATGGGGCACAACCGGGCCACGCTGCAAACGCGGCCCCAGAAAAGGCGGACCCAGGCACGCAGCGACCAATCCGGCGCTCTCGGGACGGCCCACTTCGGCGACACCGTCGAAGAGGAACCGTCACGACGACACACCACCAAGCGCCACGACGAAGCGTGCGAGAGTGGACGCAACACCGAAGAGGGCAACGATGAGCTACGCCGATGCGACTAACTCGCATCTGATGGTGGCCGTCGTTGCCACTCCACCCACAGACCTGACGGTGGAGCAAGCACGGCAGCTCGAGCTCTCCATAGAGGAGCGCATCATGGAAGCAGCCTTTGCACCACCGTCAAACAACGAGCCCACACTCGCGCCATCCTTTAGAGGCAAACCGCTTGCAGCAGGAGGAGTCCTAAAGCTATGGTGCGAGGACGAGAAATCGCTGGCGTGGCTCAAACGAACGGTAGCGGGACTGCAGTCACCGATCGAAGGAACCAGGCTGGCTGTCATCGGGCAGACGGACCTCGCGAAGCGCGTTCGCGCATCGCTCTGGCTGCCGAGGTCGAACAACCTGGAACTCCCGAAGATCCACCAACTCTTAGCTGCCCAAAACCCATGGTACGCTGTCCAGACGTAGCAACTGTACAGCGCTACCATGCAAGAGCACGACCTATACTTGTCCTTGGGCATCCCCGAATCGGAGGTCCCGAGAATCGAGGCGCGCGACCGCCGAGTCTCCTTCTTCACCGGCAGCGTGTACGTACTGTTCCACGCTGCCGGGGCAGGGGCTGGCGGGACGGTTGCCGCGCCCAGGGAAATGCCGCCCGCCAGCGGGCATACACAGGGACGAGAGACAACATCGGCCGTTCCCAGCACGTCGGGCACAGACCGCGCACACACAACGCCCGCAGCGGCAAAGAGCGCTGTGACGGCAGTTGACGACGAGCACGAGTCGTCTGACGGGGAGTCTGTGGACAGCAATGTTCTCGGATCTTCGTCAGACTAGAGTCGTACAGAACAACCTCCAGCACAAGCAAATTGCAACGGCTACCCTACGCAGGCTGCTGGAGGTTAACCACCACACAATAGCCCTAATCCAGGAGCCGTGGATTAGAGGCGACACCATATGTGGACTCAACAACATCGGAGGTAAGATATTGCACTGGAGCTCGGCTCCTAAGCCGAGAACATGCATATACATTCCCCGAACAGTACCAGCATTGCTGCTGACTAACTTTTGTTCTAGAGATCTCACAGCCGTGGGAATACGAACAGGGCCCAATGATCAGATGCTTGTACTAGCTTCGGTCTACATGCCCGGTGATGAGGAGATCCCATCGAAGGAGCTGGCCGAGCTGGTGCAGCACTGTGAGGACCATGGCTGGCCAATAATACTCTCGGCAGATGCTAACGCCCACCATCCACTGTGGGGGAGCCCCGAGGCAAATAGACGAGGTGAGATCCAAACTGAATACATCTACACAACAACACTAACGGTAATCAACAAAGGCTCAGAGCCCACATTTGTTAGCTCCAGATATCAAACCATAGTAGACATTACACTGGCATCGGATGGGGCCGCGGAACTTGTCACGAACTGGTCTGTGTCCGCCGAACCATCCTTTGCCGACCACAGACGTATCTGCTATGACATACGAGTGCAAGAGAGGGTCATACAACCAAAACGCAACCCACGTAATACCGACATTGCGAGATACAAGACCCTGCTCGAACAAGAAATAGCCATGTCAAATTTCAACGACATGAACACAAGCACTACACACATAGAACACAACACTAATTTACTAACAAAATGCATACAACGCAGCTACCAACAAGCCTGCCCCACCACACTACCGAAAACGAGTAGTAAAACCCTATGATGGGGATCGGAACTGGAGAAACTCAGGCGCAATCTGAGACAACTCTTCAACCGGGTCAAAAACACAAGGAAAGACACGGACTGGGACAAATACAAAGAAGCCCAGTCGCACTACAAGAAACGCATACGATTCCGCAGGGGAGAATCAACCAACATTAATTCCACATGCGAGGCAGCCAGGATAAAAAAGATCCTATCCCAGGACAGCAACAAGACCCTAGGCTCCATAAGAAAGCCTGATGGCACCTACGCAACCACAGACATGGAAATAAGCCAAATACTAATCGAAACGCACTTCCCAGGTTGCACAGTGACCGAAGACTGTGATTGGGAAGAATCAGAACACAGACCACCGACCCAGACAGACTGGATGATAGCCATGGTTACCGGGGACCGGCTGAAATTAACAGCTTCCAGCCGTACAAATCTGCAGGCCAGGACGAAATAACACCAGCACTTCTACAATGGGGCTGCACAACGATTGTGCCACAGCTACTCAGCATATATAGAGCATCTATAGCGCACAATTACATACCACGAAGGTGGAGGGAAGTAAAAGTCATATTTCTCCCAAAACCGGGCAAAACGGATTATACGCAAGCAAAATCGTTTAGACCTATCAGTTTGACCTCCTTCTTGCTAAAAACGCTGGAAAGGCTCGCTGACAGGTACCTGCGGGAAGGCGCACTGCTACGCAGACCACTACACCCGCATCAACACGCCTACAGAAGCGGTAGATCAACGGAATCAGCGCTTCACTCCGTAGTGGGGACCATAGAGACAGCGCTATCTGACAAACTAATGATCTTAGGCGCCTTCATTGACATAGAGGGCGCCTTCGACAAGACTAAATTCACCAGCATTAGCCGGGCCCTTAACAAGTTCGGAGTTGAACAAACCGTCAGTGGATGGATTGATCAACTCCTGAAACAAAGGGCTATTCAGTTCACGGTTAATACCACCACAAGGGGGATAGTAGCAAAAGGCTGCCCACAGGGAGGTGTCCTATCACCCCTGCTTTGGAACATAGTGGTAGACGATCTGTTGAGAAATCTGAATGACAAATGCTTCTTCACGGTCGGCTACGCAGATGATATTACCATCCTAATCAAAGGAAACTCAGAAGACATGATCCATTATCGGATGCAAGCAGCCATCAGGATCATGGAACAATGGTGCAACCACCATGAACTGACGGTCAACCCAAATAAAACGGAGCTAGTACTTTTCACCAACAAAAGGAACACCCGTATGACCAGAAAACCAAAACTTTGTGGCACTTTTGAGCTTAACTTATCGAGTGAAGTCAAGTACCTGGGCGTAACACTCGACCACAAGCTCAACTGGAATAAACACATCACCACTAAAACCACAAAAGCATGTACAACCTTCTGGCAGTGCAGGAGAATAATAGGCAAGAAATGGGATCAAAAACCATTCATCACCCTATGGATCTACACTGCCATAATACGCCCCATGCTCACATACGGTGCAGTAGTGTGGTGGCCACGCACTCAACTAAGCACAGTCAAGAGCAAACTGCAGAGCATACAACGCCTCGCCTGTTTGGCCACAACAGGCTGCATGAAAACAACTCCAACGGCGGCACTGAAGGTGCTTCTCGATTTGCGACCACTGCACCTCATCATCCAGCAAGAAGCAGGTGCCGCTGCGATCCGGCTCGATAAGTTCGGGCTCTGGAGGAGAGATGACCGTATAACCCACGCACGCCTGAAAAGGACGTTAACTAACGAGATCCCGATGCTAGATGCAACGTGTGATCTCATACCTAAAACCTTTGTCTTTGACAAAAAATACCGCATACAACTGCAAGAAGAGCACAAGGATAGCTCTGGTATACACGAAGTTAGAGTATACACAGACGGCTCAAAAACAAAGTATGGGACGGGTGCCGGAGTGTTCTCCCATGACTTGAATATCAATCTCTCAACATCGCTTGGTAAACTCAACACCATCTTCCAAGCTGAATGCGTTGGGATAACAAGGGCGGCGACGGCGATCGCGGCCAGAAATGTGAGCAACCTGTCAATACGCATCATCACAGACAGCGCCTCAGTACTACAAGCTCTCGATGGCAACTGCTTTAATAGCGGCCTAATTATGGAGTGCCACCAAGAGCTGCAGAAAACTGCAGCGAGGAATCGGGTCACGCTCCAGTGGATACGAGGACACAGTGACTCCACGGGCAATGACGCAGCAGACCAACTGGCAAGGAAAGGATCGGACACGACAACTCTGGGACCCAAACCAATTGTTCCGATACCGTTCAACCAACTAAGAACATGGTTACGCGAGAGAACCCTACAACAACACGAAAAAGAGTGGGCAGAGTTAAAAGAGTGTAAGCAATCTAAAGATGCCTTTCCCCAATTAGATAAACGACTCTCGCAAAAACTGTTGCACTCCAACAGGAAAACACTCAAGCATCTGACTGGCATAATAACCGGCCACTGTCCACTAAACAAGCATCTCTACAACATCGGCGTCACGGACAGCCCACTATGTAGGGGCTGCATGGGGACCGAAGAAACACCCGTTCATATAATCCTACATTGTACCAGCGTGAGCGACCAACGGACGAAGTTCCTGAACAACCCCAGAACCATGAGCGAAGCCATATGCAATACTGGTCAACTCATGGCCTTCTGGAAGGAGCTTGCATGGTATGAGTAGCAGGCGACAACCTTGTCACTGCTAACGCACAATGGCCCAATTAAGTGGCTAAGTGCGGAAAACACCTGTCCAACTAACTAACTAACTAACTAAGATAACGAAGGTATTATTTATTAGAGCAAATTGCTCCTTTTCAAAGCTAATTAACAAGATTCGAGCAACGCTCAAAGCCTAGTTAAACTCTAAATCTGAACCTTTTACCATAAAATTTACACAATAGGCTACATTACAAAACAAAGCCTCAATTTAACACTGGTTTTAGTCTAGCCTTAGCCTAGAATTAACTAGTCCTAGATGTTTCCTGTTTTAGTCATTATAATTACTGCTAGATTTGAAGCAACCAGGCGTTTTCTCACATTTTTGTCCACTTATTACAATTTTAATATCCATCGTTCTTAATTTAGCTTTGAACGGAAACATAAATAATCCATTTTAAATCCGAACGATTTAAATCACGGTAGTATATCATAAAACAATATCCCGTAAAAGCATTAAAAAAATGAAAATTCTCGCTATTGTCATAACAATATAATATATTACGATTAGAAACCAATAATCCATATTTCAAGCCCAAACATAACATACATAACGAAGTCAGTGATCCCACAAAAATGGGGTGTAAAGTGAAAAAGAAGAACGGATATTATTTGATCGTACGATATATCACGAGAATGGGACTGGTAGGGGGAGGCAGGGGAGGGAAAACAAACTCACTTCCAATATCCAATGAAAAATCAATCCATCAAAGCCAATAAAAATCTAGAGCAAGTTATTATTACGTTATAGATAGCTGTCGGGGGACGATTAGTGGTTTGCGATAGTTCCATCGACAATACGCGTAAACTTTTATTTGATATTTCTCCCTTTAATGCCATAACGTTTTATGTGTTTAGTTTTCTTTGGCCGTAATTACGATGGTAAACAAATAACAATGAGATTTTATTGCCATCGTAACTAAGTGTTCGAACTTGATCGAACAATTAACTTCTTCACGAAGAGTTGTTTGGATAATTTGTCAAAACATTTGTGGAAAATATACCTATTTGTTATTATTTTTCATCATCTTAGGCGTTATTTCAATTACAACGCGGGGTCCACTTATGCGGCTAACCTGATTTGATTGAACATTAGCTTTTAAACGAGCGACTACCTGTCTGACCTCCACAACCCAAAGTGATAGCGTTATTTCGTGGTTTAGACGAGTATCAGTTTATTTGAGTCTACTGACCGCCCTAAAACGTTTGTCAAAGATCTTAATGACAGCCAGAACCGACGGCTTAACGTGCTCCTCTTGAAAAAGCATTACTTGGTGTTCCTCAAGGCAGGATCCTTGCTCTGCTTCTATTCTTAGTGTATTCTGTTTTATGAGATACAGCCTGGTGACAGACAGACGGACAGACATACAGCGGAGGCTTAGTAATAGGGTCCCGTTTTTACCTTTTAGATACGGAAACCTAAAAAATGATAATTGAAATGATTTTTATATTTAAAATGAATTTTTGGTATGCAGATTCCTGCTGTTTTACATAAAAATGTAGTGTTAGGCCTGAATCTGCGTTAAACGGGCGCCCGCGACGGGCGCCCGTGACGGCCACCCGTTGCGTGAACACGTACGTGCACGCGCGTATGTGCACACGGTCGGTTTCCGTGGGACCGCAACGGTGCTCGTCACGGAGACCGGATGATTTTTACGCAGCGTTGCTAGTTTAACTTTAACTGGGTGCAGGTTCAGTTGTATCGATAGAACGGAGAATTTGTTATGAAGTTCAGTAAATTGAAATACGTAGATATACGTTAAAAGACGTAGAGTTGGCAACGCTGCTACCGCGAGTGCCCCCGGGCGGGCCACTGGTAGCACGGAGGCGGGCACCGGTGCGCGGGCGTGAGGCGCGGCTCTCTGCGACGGGTGGCCGTGCGGATCTCCGCAACGTAGCACTTTTGCATGGGACCGCGCGGGCGAACGCTTTACGCAGTTTCAGGCCTTACCCTATTTTTCTTAAATTGTGTTTTACATGTTGCATGTCAGATATGGATAAACTGTTGTGTCAATTGCTTTAATAATAATATCCTTAGTTATGTAATAAATAAATCTTTGTCGTATCTTTAAACGCTTATTAAGCAATAAATATCGTCTGAGTGCAATTTCGGTTCGATTCCCGCTCAAGTCAAACATTTGTGTGCGTGAACATGGATGTTTGTCTTGGTCTGGGTGTTTCTGTAAATAATATGTATGTATTTACAAAAAAAGTATATGTGTATGTTTATCCATTATCTAGTACCCATAATACAAGCTTCTGCTTAGTTTGGGACTAGATGGTGTTGTGTGAATGTGAAGAAAAAAAATAAAAAATTAAATTAAAATTAATTAATTTAGTTTTTGAACGATATATTCTCTGTCAAGAATAAAATTCAAAACAAAGTGTCCAAATAGCCTCCGCAACCCGCACTTGGCCAGCTTGATGGACTAAGGCCCTAATCTTCTCATAGTAGAGTAGAGAAGAGACCCGTTCACAGCAGTGGGACAGTTTATATATAGGGCTTATGATATCAGAGGGTCCACTGACGAAAATGGGTACCGCAAGCAAAAGCTAGTATTCATATCAACCTATGCTTTCAAAAGATGTCCTTTGCTGTCCTTAAGAAATCCAATACATAAATACATTGTTGTCATTGAAAGTACATTACGCTCATGGTTAATCTGCAAAATTAAGTAGCTCCGTACATAAGCCGCGGCCTTCCACCGCGGGGGACTCCTTATAAAGTCGCGTAATAGATGTTTTAACCCAAAAACGATAAAGAGCTCTCATTTGCATATGAACTTCGTTAACTTTAATTACTGAACCCTACGGACATACTTATAATATCTTTGTTACGACGGGCTTACACTAATGGTGTGTACACACACTAGTTATGTTGAACCGGCAAGTTTTGCGACGTGGTAACTTACAACACCTATAAATTATGACTGGCGGATACCCGTAGCCACGCCCGAACATATTTTTTTTATTTAACTGTGTCGTCTCGCTCCCGTGTTGATTTCAGATAATCCTTTCTTAGTGCACTCCTATACTCAATAATCTTGGCTGTATCTTGTCTGTCTGTCAGGCAGTAACGGAAGAACTTAATATATACAGATAAACATACTTAACTTGTCTTGTTCATAATAGCTAGGTAATGTTATTCAACGCTTGCATCCTTGTCTCACACGCATGAATTATTACGCCATGTTGGAGCACTTCAGGCTGCTTGCAAACTCTTATACCAGAGAAAAATGAAAGGAAAAGCATTTTTTGCAAACGTAAACGATATTCATTGACTGCAACAGTCGAAACTAATCAAATTGGTAATACATTATCCGACTAAAACTTACTGCAAGGAGAATACAACCTTTGTCTACAAAAAGAGAATTTGAGTTATCTACGCCGTGCAACTAACAGTTTGCCGTTTTCAATGTTTAAAGTTACTGTTGAAAGTCACTGAAATCGTACCGTCAGTGTATATGGCGCTTTAGAGGCAACATAGGGGTAGAAAACGCGTCTCTTTTTGAACAGTTAAGTTGAAAAGAGAGGGAGCTATCAGAAGATATAGGCGGAGTAAAATTAAATAAGCAATTATCTTCTATAAAGTAATAGCTATGTTTAGTTTATTTGTATCGTTTAGGACCGAGTAAAGATGTTTACTCTTGTAAAATATTATGAGGAGTGGAATAAGATACTGTCACGCGAAAATTATGTGTATAATTATTTGAGCTTAGTATGTGTACGAATTAAGCGTCAAATTTTATAAAGCTTACAGTAGTGGTGTAAATTTATTATTAAGCGTTAATTATGGTTGCTATAATGACAACGTATAATAATAGTATTTTTTGAAGACTGCACATGTTTTTGAAATAAGATTAAAAGCTCTCTGTTTTTTTATTAGTCAATGTTGTTTTGTAACTGCTAGTTGTTCTAGGAATGTGAATTTAAAATAGTTTGCATTTTTTATGTTTGCCGGGGTATCCTCTGGAATGGCTGAACCGATTTTAACAGGACTTGCACTAGAAGATGGAGGACTTTGAAGTGCTACACATAGCAATTAGTAGGTCTTGCTTTTGTCGAGATACCGAAAATAACGAGGGCGACCGCGTGCACATGTATATGAGGAGGGGAACAGTGGCGATAGCCTAGTGGAGAGTCCGACAGACTGCTACGCAGAGGGTCTTGGATGCGTATCCACAGCGCGCACCAGTAACTTTTATAAGCTATGTACGTATTAAATTATTAGTTTTCGCTTGCTCAACGGTGAAGGAAAACAACGTGATGAAACTTGAATGTTTAAGAGTAGGGAGACTACTAGTCAAACGCACAAACCGAGGTAAACCTCTAGGGAATTTGACCGAGTGACGTCAAATGACAGTCATCTCCTTCTTAAGACAAATGGCGGCCATTTTGGTTAGCCCACGTCACTTTTTCGAAGAGCAGTCCTTTGAGACTTGCGGGAAAACTTTACCATGTTTCGATTTTGCCGACAGTAAAAGGTTTTTGTCTATGTGTCACTCAGTTTTTGAAGGAAAGAAATGTGAATCGGCTAGAGGGGCTGCACGTTTCGCCATTTTGCCTCACCCGGGAACAGGCAGAGATATTAGATGCCAACGTTTGTTTTCACTACTGTGGTAATGGAAATATGATAGTTTGCGCTGCTTGTTTGCTTACTAATTTGATTTGGACTTGTTGTTTCGCTGTCTGGGAATTAGAGTGATTATTTGGACGGGACATGTGATATGTTTGTAATGGAAAGCTTTTGTTAGAAGTTGGTTGGTTTTTTGGGACGGATAGAATTGTGTTTGTGTGTCGTTTTACTCTAGACATTTATTTTTTGATCGCTTGTGGTGCACTGTAAAGCTCGGATGTGCGGTAAATCTTGAGAGTTTCCAGTAAATCCTAAGATTCTAGTTTCTCTGTCCATTGAGGATAAGAATTCTACATAAAAACATCCAAATGAATATAAACATTTAGAGTTGTTGACACAGACTTGGATGGGTGACCGTGTGTGGCATCTACACAATATGGCCTTTGGGCGGTCTGCGGAAAATCTCGATTGAAAATTTTCAATAGCAGATATAATTATGAATGAGCAAAAAACAAACATTCAGAGTTGGTAAACCTCAGGTTTTACTGAGGGCGGTAAATGGCTTAGAGTGCTCGAAATCTTTTGTGTCACATATTGAGTCTTGAAAAAGAGTCAATATTCATGCAAAATTTTTGGTTCATTCATATATCTGCTATTGAGAATTTTCTATCCTAAATATTCAATATGGCATCGAGGTTGGCAGGCACCAATATTGATATCGAATCTAACCTTAGATTACCTATATTCCTTTGGACTGGTGCCCAAAACCAGCACATATATTATTCGATCAAAGTATCAGACATGAAATTTGACAGGATTTGAAAAGTTATAAAACAACTTAAATAATATATGCACCAAAACTATAACTTCAAAAATTGATATTACTTTTAAGAAAAATCTATATTATCGAATAATAGTAATTTTAATATAAATTTATATAATCCTATAAAAACCACGAAAAGTCACAAATAAGCAAAATATTTTTACGTTTTCGTTACTCCAGAATTTAGAAATCAAAGTCATAAACCTATTGTAATTCGAGTTTTTAGAACCAGTCTTAAAGCCTATCCATACAAAATATTTTCTAAATTCGCATAAGATGGTGAGGAGTCAAATAAAAAAGTGAACAACAGAATTGACAACCTTCTTAATTTTTAAGTCTATTATTAAAATACTACTCTATTTCCCAACCCATGAAGCACAGATCTATTAATATCTAAATAGCTGTACAAAATTTATTTCAAATGACATTATGTGGGCATTTTCGCGAAATATTGCACGCGGCCATAAATGAGTGTCCACTACGTTTAGTGAAGCAGAACTATTATTTTGTAATAGTTTACGCAGCTGTTTCTTTTTCTGAGAAAAATAAAAGTACTTTTTTCAACATAAACGAAGTAAAAATCTATTTTTATATTACTTTTTAAAACAAATATTTTATTTTATAGTCACAAACCATGCCAATTTGCGATGTCCTATGCTACTCTGGTCAACTTTGAAAGCTTTGAATTTCTTAATGTATCATTATATCCGCTAACTTTTAATGACAAAGATATATTATTGTTTTGTTTTATAGTAACATTCCTTAGCAGATTTTCAAATTAAAACATTTAAAAATCATCGATTAAATTCTGTCCTCCAAATTCGCACATGGTGGAAAATCCTACGTAGTCACGACAGTAAAACATTTTTTTAAGCGTATTTTTTTATTAAAAACTACTAAAGCGCGTTCTTGTTTTAATGATGGTAACATTATTTACCGACGAAAGCTGCCATCTTGTCTAAATTATTTCATTTTGGTGTTGAAACACGTGACGACAGGTTTGCGATTCTGTGTGAGTGAAATATATGTTTCCACGATAGTTACGGTGTTATGCCTCAAAAGTAAGTACATTTTATTAAATTTATATTACATTTAATGAATTAATTAATGGTGTGTTTGAAAAATCTGATTGAACGAGAATTATTCTATTAAAATAAATACTAATCATAATTGAGTTGCGTGAAACATTGAGCGTCACGTCCGGCTCGTCACGTGACATATGAGTGGAACAATAATCGTGACGTTATGGAAACATTAAGCGTTGTTTACACATGATATTTTAACCGACTGCGTTAAATACAAGTTCAACACTCGTAGTCGTTACTTTCATTGGATCTTATAAAAGGACTTGGTATAAGTTTGTTTGTTTGGGGCGTGGTCATGTGATATGCATCGGATTCCATTTCTGCGTTGAGCACTTAGTACTGTTTCTGCCTAGATATATGACACGGTACGATAAACTGGATGGATATTGCCCAACATAACAAGTGCGAAATAAGATCCTATTTATACTAAAACGGTCAATAAATAAAATAACAAACAGTATAACATCAATATATTTTTTTGGAACATAGGTAATTTATTTATTGTGTGGATGAAAATGCTCTAATAATAATAATATTTTTATTTTGTTTTTATTTATTGACTCACGCCTGTATCCCCGAAGTGGTAGGAAGGTGTAAATATTACACCCACATTTCACCAGGAATTTTTTAGATCCCACGTAATAGGGTGCGAGCCGTACCGGGCACATTACCAGACTCCAATTCCCGGGTCGGGCAAAATGTTATTGGGTTTTTCCGTTAGGAAATTCTCAGTAGCAGCACTGATTCTGACAATTTGTCTGGTATGGTAATAGGCTCGCCCCCTATTACGTGGGACCTAAAAATTCCTGGCGCAATGTGGGTGTAATATTACACCTCTGACTACTCCTTCGGGGATACAGGCGTGAGTCTATAAATAAAAAAAAAATATTTATACTACCAATGCTTATTAATATTTTCAGATTGAGTAAGTCATGGCTCTCAGCCCAGCTGAAAGAGCGAAGCGGTATAGGAAGAAATTAAAAATGATGTATCTCTGGGTCACGTCATGATCGGAGATATCCTTAGGTATATTAATATTGAATGCTGATAATCGTTTTCGCTTAGTTATTATTGTCTGTTTTATATAAATTTCAAAGATTTTAAATTTGCATTAAATCAGCATTCGCCTTCAGGTGACACCATATACTTCTTGTGTAAGGAAATAAATATGTTGTTTATAAAAGTAAATATTTAACGTGTCGTACTTAGTAATAATGATAATGAGCGATAAATCTGTAAATCTGTGATAATTATCTTAAGATAGTTCTTACTCAATAATATGTTATATTTAAATAGTGTAAACTCTGCTTTACATTTCCGTTAAGTCACGATATGTTCCTACATAGTAACTGTCCTAGTTTTTAGGAACCAAATAACTGTTGATTTTCTTATAGTTTAATTATTAAAACACTTATAACTTATTAATATAATGAGTATTTTAGATTTCAGTTTAATTATAGAAGAATAAATCTATGTTTCTATCAAAGACTGATTGTCTGAAGAAAAGTAATGGTAGAAAATTGCTTAACGTTGTGACGTTTTGGATATAAAACTTATAATAGTTAGTATTCCATTAAGATTCATAGTAAAAGTAATGCATATTATTATTCTATGTGTCACGCTATTTAATAATAAAATAAACAAATTATCTTGACGTGGATAGTTTTTCTTTTTAAGTCCTTTAAATTAAGTGACGATGTGGAATGAGATACCCCATACGGTCACGGAAAATTTAATTTATTTCGTGATTATACAGGGAAAAGCACGAATTAATCAAATATTCTGATACTATAGTTATCAAGTAATGTAATTACAACCCAAAACAATTGTATTATTTTTTAAATTCATAAAATTCCACATTCGTCACGTAGGCAATCTTTCGCGAAAATGCCCATGTATAGACTCACGCCTGTATCCCCGAAGGGGTAGGCAGAGGTGTAATATTACACCCACATTTCGCCATGATTTTTTTTGAAACGAAAATAAAATTATTTATTTTTCTTTTAGTCTAAGTTTTATTAATAGACAATGCTGTCGTGCTTCTATGGCACTTGCAAACACAGTACAAATATCCTCAAAATAATATAAAACACATCAGTCAGATGCTTAGAATTTGCTTATTAACTGACCTACAACTTTTTTCGTGTCTGTGTGTTATTTTCTTTTGATTATGCGTTCATAAAGTTTTCCCTGTAATATAGAAATTACTCCTAGCATGGGCGATTTTTGTTAAGACAAATTTAAAGTCAAACTGAAGTACATTACGTTCTACTTACAGCTCAACAGTCAATTTAGTTTAAGTGTAGGTCGTGGCCTATATTATACTGAATATGTAGGCCTTTTCATTTTAAAGGGATTGTTATATAACATTATTTTTGCAAAATAAATATTGTTGTTCTGCAAAACTTACTCCGAAACAGACAATATGCATCATACTAGCCAATTATCTTTCCAACGTGCACTTGCAGGTAAATAAAACGATTAGGAGCAATTTATTACGAGGCGCGTTTTTACCCGTCGCGCGTCCGCATAAATCATTGTTTGCGCGGTTTGTACCTATTATAACAACATTATTTCGTGTTAGTGCTGAACCTACGTGTTTATCGTCCATCCTGTGTGCTGGAGCCTTTACATTTCTATTTACATTTTGATTTATATAGGGTTTTATTAGTTTTCAGTGAGATTCTTTGTAGTGGTTTTAAGTAATTTTATGTAATACATACTTAATTGGTTGGTTTTAAGATTTGTAAATTATAACATGTAATCTAAAGCCTGAATGATTATGCAAGCGAAACAATTCGCTTGCAGCCAAGCCATTTTTTCGCCTTGGTGCCCAGCAATTTTCTTACTTGTCGAAACAGTTTTGACAGAATATCAGCTTTCCTCCACAACCCAAAAGCATAGCGATATTACATAGCATAGACAAGCATTATTTTTTGTAAGCGTACTGACTCTCCGTCACGACTGTCAACGATCATCATGATACCTTGAACCGACGGTTTAACATGCTCTCCGAGGCACGAGGCAAATAACTTTGAAAAATCAGTGGTCGGCGCCGTGGGTTTGAACCCAGTACCCTCTGCATAGCAGTTTGTCGGTAGCTTCACTAGGCTATCGCGGCTTTAATTAGTTTTTTTTTGCTTTAGGCTCATTGTTTACCCCTTCAGGAATTTGCTATCGTGCTTTGCACACCGTAATCTATCGTGATAAGCTTACATCTTTCATTTAATATTCCGCATCCGTTGGCACGTTTGAGCTCGTTTTGCCTAGCATTTATGATTAGACTAGATATACTTAAGATTATCACAGTTTAGAAATATTGACGCAAATAGTTTTAAATTGAAACATACCTACTTGCTTAACTAACTTGCAAATGAGAATTTTTGCAATGTTTTTATCAATGCTTTAGTTCTTTTCTTAGTAGATTCTGCCCTGCAAGATCACACTATTGAAAGCATGGAACTTTTCAATTAGTATAGAAACATTATCACTTTTGTCGAATTATCCGTTTCAGTATTAAACCAAGAGTCTAAGATGGCTATATAGATTACGTCCTTACTACCTTTTGAGAGCCGTGAGTTTCTTCCAGGAACTTCTCATAGCACTTAATGTAAAAGAAAATGTTTGGTCTATACACGGATAAGAGTTATTCTGTATGCTGAGTGAATAAATTAATTTGGTGTTTAATCTGAAAACTAGGAAAACCAGAGATCTTACAAAATTTCAAAGGAAATTTGAATTATGGTTGAATGATGGTTTGGAGATTTGGAACGGATCGATGAAAGGAGAATTATTAAAGAAGTGTATTGTGTAAGAATTAAAGGATATGTCGGTAGGGGACGCCCAAGATGGCCATACGCCGACCAAATAGGAGACGTATTAAAAAGTGTCAAATTAAAAGGACCCATAACTGACGAGCATGCATTGCGCCATGGCAAAGTGAGTAAGTACCAAAGTTCTTTCAAGCGTTAACGTTGTTGAGTACTTGTATGTTATGCATCTCACTCCACGCTACAAAGTCGATTTTGATGACGCCTTAAGTGCGACGGGACGTTCAGAACGCTTTACAAACCATAAAATAAATTAATAACAGAAAATGTATTGATCGGATTAAAAAAATAAAACAGTATTTCGTTAGTATGTTGCTTGTTGAATAATTTGTCAAAAAATCAGAATTATTGTATGTATTTTAATATGGTTTTTATTCGTTAAAATATATTTTTTAGAGGTATCTTTGTGATTTTTTTCTATCGACTAAAGTTAGTTGTAGTATGTTTTCAACACAGTAATTAACTAGATTATATCCTGAAGAATATCATATATTTTTCTGATTGAGTTAACTGCATTGAATCATATACTTTAAAGCATTATAAAACTTGCGTTTAGCTCTTGTAGGCCCCTTAAAGGGACCCACAGCACACATTAAACGATTTGAAACAGACTAACGGCCTTTTTCAATATGCGAACTATAGATAGATCTGTAGATTTTAGATTCGTGTTTGACATATTTTGTATGGAGCTTATGTCGAAAACTGTCAAAAACGAATCTAAAATCTACAGATCTATCTATAGTTCGAATATTGAATTCCGTAGTAAATAACATCTCGCTGTTTTGTATCATGTTTACGCATAACTCATAAATTATAACGATCGATATGATAGACTAATTAGGCTGACGTGTAATTTGTTGTAATTAGTCATTACGTGGTGCACGTAGCTATGTAGATACTTATGGTACATCGCCTTAGCCTAAAGTCTAGGACACGTATACATTTTTTTATCAATCAATTGTTTTGTTGTATGTCAAGTGTATGTGGATTTTTTATGTGATTGAAAATTACTATCGATCGTTTTTGATAACTAATATTCTACCACATACACACAACACCATCTCGTCCAAAGCTAAGCAGGGCTTGCACTATGGGTAATAGACAATGGATAAACATACAAAATACGTATTTACTTTTTCTTGTAAATATATACATATTAAACACCCAGACCAACAGAAACATCCATGTTCACGTACACAAATGTTTGACTTGATCGGAAATCAAACCCCCGTACACTCCCGCTGTGCCACCGGGTCGTAATTAATAATATAATAATAATTATTATTATTTAACCCCTCTGGGGTAGTCGTTATCTCATCATGAGACTAACGTAATCTCAGAGGGCAAAGTAACAGCCTTCAAAGATCACCTTTGTCTTGACTGTGATATATATTACAGGATAGAAAGAAAGCTTACAAACCGCAGGGCAGCTTTGTGGCGAAGTGAATGTGTGTGGCGACACTGCGGTCCCGAATACATCAGGGAGTCGGTCAGGGCCTCGTCTCCGGCTTGGGTTTACTTGCTGGTCGGAGTTGATTTCCAAGAGCGCCTGCAGGACTGTCAACTCTGGCTTGCCTTAGTCGGCCGGCCAGAGGGAAGTCGCTATTTGCTCGGGGGTGGAAGTGTCATTGTCAAGGGCGTAATTACGGGGAAACCCGCTCTGGGTCACGAGACCCGCGATGGCGAAACCGGTGCCGCACCGCTCTACACTCTTAGCCGCTCACACCGGTGTTGCCCTCTTGTTGCCTTTATGGTAGAGTTTGTTTGCCTTGGTGGCTATTTAGAGAGGGCCCATCTAGTGAGCTGGCGAGTCACCGTCTGCCCCTTTTCGACGTACTATAAGAGTAATTAGGGCAGATGTCGGCATTCATCCATAGTTTTCATCTAAACCAATCCATTTAACAGCCATCCCAATAGCCCAGAGTAATTAGTTTCCATATAAGTAGCAATAGTCCTTCACTTGCTGCGGCTAACCCGTGACTGTACTTAATAGTGCAGTGATGGAGGCGCCTTAGTAGGTGTCCCATCACATTCTTGATTAAAACTAACGAAGGGCCTCTGCGCGTTGGACCTATGTCTCCATGTACGCCTGCCAAAGGGCCGGATATTGTTCTAACAAATAAGAATTATACACGTGAAAGAGAAACGTAATAATTATTTATTTATTTATCTTTCTACAATAATAGTATATATAATTCTAAGGTAAGTAAGTACTAGATTATAATGGGTGCCTGTACTAGGTTGGATCTGTGCCACAGGCGGTGAGAGCACTATCATATGTTTATTATGTTAACTATTAATTAAAATGTATACCTATACCAATACTTATTACTGCCTACACTATTTATAAAGTTACATAATGACATGAATACCTACAAGACCAATGCATAGTTTGGAGTTATTTTTATAATATAATACGCAATAACAATGTCAAGACAAAGGTACAATTTATTATATTGATGAATCAATTGAAAGACTATCGCCCCAGCTTTCAAAATGTAGACTCTTGAAGTCTTGACTAATCAGTCGATACAGGAGTGCTATGCGATATGTCATATGAACCAATAAATGAAAATATTTCATTAAACTTTCTTATGGCATTCTATAAGGATGGCCTTAGTAGTCAGTGGAACCGACAGCTATGTCGCAGCTTGTGGTTTGATTCCAACCCAGGACAAATAACCTCAGTATGATGAGCATAAGCATCATCGATAAATAGGGTAGTTAATTAAAATCCTACCTTAGTATTGGGTTTCTACGTTTTATAAGCAACGCAACAAATATCTTTTTGCTTCAGGCTCTGTGATAGTTTGCACCAGGCGATTTTCTTATAAGTACCTATATAGAAATCCCACTCAAGTTTGGTGAATTTAGTTTATTATTCTTATTAAACATGTACAGACGTGTAAATTATGGATGAAGAAATCGAGACACTTTTTTCAGATAAATATCTGTTATTTATCTAGAATATCATTTAGAAAAAGTAAACAATGTCTAGATAATGTTACAGCCAAAGTAGGTTAACTAGAATATCGAATAAACATTCAGTTACAAGAATATCTCGAGCGAAACTTGACAGTGTTAGATAATAATAGATGGCTATTTCTTTATTTATTACACGAGTACTTTGGTTTTATTGTAGTTTCTTATTTGTAAGGTTGTGTAAAAGTTGGATTTGGTAAAAAGTATTTGTTGTTTTATATGTCTGTTATTGTTTCCTTTTTCTTTCTTTGACTGGATGGCGTAGGGGTTTATTAGTAGCCTAGCCATTAACACTGCGCCGTGTGATTTTGGTTCCATCCCCACACGATACTACAATTTAAGTGAATCTCAAAATTAGCCGCCTCGCGGTTTGGTAATGTGCTACGTGTTGTGGATTCGATACCCATCCAGGACAAACGTTTGTGTGACCCGGAAATCGATGTGCCAAGTCTGGGTGTTCTTTGTCTTCTTAGAGAATTCTAATCTTCTTATAAATTCTCCCAGAGGCCCTTAATTGTTAAGTGCGATTGCCAAGTCAATCTATTTATTTAAAACGTTAAATTAATATCCGACTTGGTATTGCATGGATCTCACAACTTTTTACGGTAGAAGAACTGAGTTGCGAGATTTGGTTTTTTGACAAGTATTTTTTTATGGGATTTCATTTCTTTTTGTAGATAGTCCTATTTTTCTCTTTGCCGGTACCTTCTTCTTCTTGTATACCCAATGAATTTCTTGAAGTCCTAGCTGCAAATGTAATTTTGTAATCCTATATATTTATATGGGGATACAAAGTTATTTATAAAGATAAAGATGCTTTATTTGTGTCAACATGTGTAGGTAAATTATTACAGGTCTGATAGTATTACAATAATGATGATCTCAACATCTTCTGTCAATGTTTATGACATGCAAATATATAATTAGACGTAGTGGCAAAAAAAAAACACTAATTAATTAATTAAAATGAGGATTACTCTCAATAATATAATCATTGATAAAATTAATTTAATAATCTAAAATATGTCATGTGTGTGTTTCCACAAATCACTAAAGTAATAATGTCAATTAATATAATAAATCATAAGTGGTAGCGCCATCTATCTTTTCCATTGCTAGTTAATTATGTCAACACCTAGCTAATAAATTCCTTTGCATACCGCAGTGTCGGGACGAGCGATCTTTTGTCCCTTTCTATCCCATTCCCTCCCAAAGGTACGCCTCGCTCTAATTGGTCGCAGAATTCAACGACGCTACGACGGAGTCAAGGATCAATCGTCACTCTGATCGGTTAAGTCCCTACGCCGCCCCGCGCAGCGCCGAATACGTGCAGCACCGCAATATTTTACCGCTATTTTATACTATAAACGAGAACTAAACCACCCGCGTGTGTAGTGGAATGATCAGTGCAGCTTCAGGATTCTCGAAGACACCAGGAGGCCGCCATTTTGTAAAGAAGAAGACTGACTTACAAGGTAAGGTGTGCTCCCATACCTCCGCCTCCTATTCCTCCCATGAATCCACTCTTTTCTCCTATTCTAGGCGATCATCAGCCATCCTTATACAGTCCACAATATTAATATTTTTTCAAATCGCCGGATACATACGGTTCGGTGCAACGCCGAACCATTTTTTGGTCCGTACGAAGCCGGATTCATTTACGTTTATACGTAACCTCTCGTTTATATCGCGTCGGTATCTTCTAGAAGTACCTACCTAGGTAGTTATAGCGCCTAGCTATACTCCTAGTCCATTTACATACCCATTATGTGGTTATATCCGCACGCTTCCGTAGGTAATATACTTTTATGTAGCTACCTACTAAACCAATTATTATTACTGGAACTATCATAGTTGTCTTGTAAATTACATATTTCGAGCACCTTTTAATTCCACCACCTTAAAGTGTTGCCTACTTACGAATAACTAACGCATAATCACCTACTTAGGTAAAATAACTTCAAGTATTCTTATTTTGATTCGGTCTCATTAGCTTATAGTTACGTAAACATGCCGCAACAAAAGAAGCCATGCATGTCGGAAGAAAAAGAGCTGACAATCTTGGAAGCTAAACGTAATATTTTATTTGAGCGTATTCAAAACATTTACGAGCGCTCAAAAACTGCCGCTACTTCCGATATTAATAGAGAATCATTTCTTAGTTATTGTATGACAGTAGATAGTATTCGAACAGATTTTCATAAGTTGTTAGACGATTAAAACGCAAGATTGCTTTCTATTAATCCTGATGAACAGCCAAATTATCAGGCGTACACCTCATTCGAAGATCTTTATTGTATCATCAAGCGCATACAATCACAATTGGAGGGTAGGTGTTCCGCGCAGCCCGTTTCTGCCTCACCGGCAGTTCGAGCGCCGAGATTACCGCCAATTGAGCTTATGTCATTTGATGTCGATATACGAAATTGACCGTTATTCTATGCGAGTTTTAAGTCTACAGTGCACGATAATGGTTCTCTGGCAGATGCTGACAGGTTGTACTATTTAATAGGTAAGCTGTCACCGAAGGCCCAGTCCGTATTTTCAGGTGTCACACCCAGTGCTGAGAACTATCAGGTCATATTCCAGTCACTACTTGATAGGTATCAAGATATTCGTGTTCTAGCGTCTACTTACTTTGATCAAGCTTTAAATCTTAAATTGTCCGGTACCGCGTCTGTTTCGAATTTCCAGCTGTTTATAGACAACTTTGTTACCGCAGTTAATTCCCTTAAAAACTTAAAATTAAAAGATCTTTCCGACTTTATGTTACTTCAACTCGCTTTAAAAAAGTTTGACACTGAAAAAATTCGTGCGTTTGAGATGACTGAACGTAATCATAAAATACCTACACTAGATAGTTTTATTTCGTTCATCAAAGATCAGAGTCGAGTATTTCATAATACGCAGCCTAGTTCATCTAGCTCGTCTAATAATAATAATAGTAAACAAAAGTCGAATAAATCGCGAAATAGCAATAATAACTCGGTCCCTAATCCGCAATCTTACGTAGCATGCTCGGAATCTAATAATAATAATTCACAGAAGTGTCTGTGCAGTAATATAGTACACGACCATTTCTATAAATGCCCCGCTTTTAATAATTTAAATCCGACTGCTCGTTTCAAATGTGTAAAGGAAAACAAAGCTTGCATTAATTGTTTAAGTATAAAACATAAAACGTGTGATTGTTCTAGTAAGACGAAGTGTCGTTCATGTAATCAACGACATCACTCATTATTACATTTTGATAAAAGTTATCCGTTGTCGAGCCAATCCGGTAACCTTAACCAAAATTCTAGCGCGCCGACGTCGCAGGTGCAGGCCGCCACGGTGGCTTCCCCCTCCACGTCTCAGAACGAAGTATCGTTGTGTACGACGTCCATTGCGTGGGCAGCGCAACACGCGGACAACCCTCACGCGCTTGTCGTGCTCAGCGCGATGCTAAACCGCAGTGTACGGCGTCCAAGACGGTTCTATTAGCGACAGCGCAAGTTATCGTTTATGATATTAATAACGCGCCGCACATAGTTCGTTGCTTACTCGATAGCGCGTCACAGAGTAATTTTATTAGGTACTTCTGATTGTTTCAAACGCCTCGGACTGTGGGATAAATTTAGAAATACTAACTAAGTAGTCAAGGGCATCGGGGGGTCAGAAAAACATTGCAAGGGTTCCGTAGATATTAAAATTTATTCGCGTGTTGATAGGAATATTAATTTTAACATTTCTTCGCTTATCGTGGAGCGTATTACGGACACATTGCCGAACGCTAATGTGGACGTATCACTACTCACACATCTTGAAACATTACCGCTAGCAGACGCGGAATTTGCGAATCCGGCAGACATTGATGTTTTGATCGGAGCTTCAATATTTCCGCACTTGTCACTACCTAAAGTTGTACGTAGTGAGCAACATAATTTACCACCCGCTATTAAGACGGTATTTGGGTATGTGATTATGGGTACCGTACCTACGTTACATACTTCTCCTTATATTACGTCTTGTTGTTGTTCTCTTCTTCAAGAAAATAATATTGATTCTCTTCTTAAGCAATTTTGAGAGCTCGAAGAGATTACCGCACCGCCCTCGATGAGCCGTAAGGATCTCGAGTGTGAACAACATTTCCACGCTACCACTGTTCGTGACGACAGTGGCAGACACGTTGTGGCGTTGCCATTCTATGGTGACCCTTATTCGTTAGGCAACTCGTACGCTGCTGCGCTTAGAGGTTTCCATTGTTTAGAACGTAAACTTGATGCATCACTTAAGTTACGCGGCGCCTATAATGACGTCATTCGTGACTACCTAAATAAAGGTTTTTTGAGTGTCGTTGTAAACAACGAGGGCAATTCTCTTCCCTCATATTATATCCCGCATCACGGCGTAGTTCGCGAAAATAAAACCTCTACTAAACTTCGTGTGGTTTTAGATGCTAGTTGTAGGACTACATTGGGTCAGTCGATTTATGACATTTTGCATGCCGGCCCTAATCTACAGGATGATTTATTTAACATCATAATAAAGTTTCGTCTTTTCCAAATCGCTCTATCAGCTGATTGCCGCCAAATGTTTCTCAGTATCGGCGTTTGCGTATCTGACCGTAGATTTCAACGGATTTTTTAACGTTTTGACAATAAGGAACCTTTATCCGTGTATCAGTTCAATCGTGTTTGTTTTGGACTCAAGTCTAGCCCATATCACGCGTTACGAGTTGTTCGCCAGTTGATCGCTGATGAAGGCGATCACTTTCCCGCCGCAGCAGCTGTTGCTACTTCCGCTTTGTATATGGATGACATTGCCTGTAGTGTCATATCCGTTCCGCTAGCAATTTCTCTTTGTGAAGAGCTTATTCAGCTTTTCAAGCGAGGCCAGTTTGATCTTGTCAAATGGACAAGCAATTCTAAGGAGGTTCTCGCACGCATACCTGATTCTCATAAAGCTTCTCCGGACATTGAGTTTGAGAAGTCTATACCGCATAAAGTTCTCGGTTTACGCTGGGACAAATCCTGTGATAGTTTTCGGTTTGACGTCTCACGTTCACTTCACGGTTTGATGATAAGTGCACCAAACGCACTATGCTGTCCACAGTGGCTCGACTATGGGACATAATGGGTTTTGTGGCTCCCACAATTTTGTACGCCAAGCTCTTGATCAAAGAACTTTGGCTATCAAAGTGTGAGTGGGATGAAACACCCCCTGACCATATTGTCGCCGCTTGGAGCCAGTTTTGTATTGAGCTTACCGCGCTCAATCAAATTACTATTCCGCGTCATCTTGGGTTGGTAGATGGATGTACCATCAACTTAATAGGTTTCGCTGACGCCAGCGAGCGTGCTTACGGCGGAGTCGTATATCTGCAAGTCGGCATTGGTTCTAACTACTCGGTGCAGTTAATTTGTGCCAAGTCCAAGGTCTCGCCTATTAAAAACTTTTCGGTTGCGAGACTGGAGTTGTGCGCGGCCCTTCTGCTGTCTCAGTTGCTCCACAAGGTTCAAGACACAGTTATGCCCCACTTCCTTATCAATAAAATATACGCGTTTTCTGACTCCAAAGTAGTGCTCGCTTGGATTTATTCTTCTCCTCACCGCTCGCAGACTTTTGTCGCCAACCGCGTTAGTAAAATGATTGAACTTGTTCCTGCTACTTGTTTCAATCACCTCTGCAGTATACGCCAGTGCGTGGTCGAGGTGTTAAAAGCCGTAAACCTTGGCTATGTATTTTTACATGCTTAACGACGCACGCTACGCATATTGAAGTTGCGACAGATTTAAGCACGGTGTCATTCCTGGCAGCCCTTAAACGATTTCTTTCACGGCGCGGCCCTATACAGTGTTTGTATACGGATAACGGCACTTGTTTCGTGGGCGCAAGTTCTTATTTACGCGACCTGTATAAGTTTCTCAGGGAAGAATATCGTACTCGTCTTCAGGCAGAACTTTCCATAAATCATATTGACTGAAAGTTTATTCCGCCAGCATCACCACATTTCGGTGCATGTTGGGAAAGCATGGTCAAAGTAAATAAAACGCATATCTTCAAAGTTATAGGTCAACAGATCCTCTCTTACGAAGAGCTTTTAACTGTCCTTGCACAAGTCGAGGCGCTGATCAACTCGCGTCCGCTCACGGCATTGAGTAGTGACCCTGCAGAACCATCCGCGTTAAACCCTGCACATTTTCTGAACACACTGCCATTATCGTCATTTCCGGCTCCTGAAGCAGACTCTTCAAGCTTGCTCCAGAGACATACTCTGCTGGATAAACTCGTGCAGTCGTTCTGGCGGCGCTGGCGTGCGGAATATTTCCACCAGCTTCAGGCGAGATCCAAATGGAATAGTCCTGCATCCCCTATACAGGAGGGTACGTTGGTCGTCATAATACATGATAATTCTCCGCCGCTTTCATGGCCGTTAGCCATCGTAGAGAAACTGCATACTTCCAAAGACGGTACAACCCGCGTTGTTACCGTAAAAACCGCGAAGGGGAGCTACGTGTGCCCTGTTGTACGTCTCTGTCCGCTTCCAACTCAGTAAGATCTAGCCTGAAGTTAGATCCACCTCTTAGTTTAAGTATTTAGTTTGTAGTTTTCGTCATAATTGTTTCGCTAAAGTTAATTAAGATTAATTTTATTATCATATCGCTGTCTTAGCCTATTGATGGGTTATGCGGTAGTACATCCAACATAGCTGAGTTCAATTTCATTTTTTTTAAAGGCAACTCTTTAGGGCCGGGGGATATGGTAGCGCCATCTATCTTTTCCATTGCTAGTTAATTATGTCAACACCTAGCTAATAAATTCCTTTGCATACCGCAGTGTCGGGACGAGCGATCTTTTGTCCCTCTCTATCCCATTCCCTCCCAAAGGTACGCCTCGCTCTAATTGGTCGCAGAATTCAACGACGCTATGACGGAGTCAAGGATCAATCGTCACTCTGATCGGTTGCGTCCCTACGCCGCCCTGCGCCGCGCCGAATACGTGCAGCACCGCAATATTTTACCGCTATTTTATACTATAAACGAGAACTAAACCACCCGCGGGTGTAGTGGAGTGATCAGTGCAGCTTCAGGATTCTCGAAGACTCCAGGAGGTCGCCATTTTGTAAAGAAGAAGACTGACTTACAAGGTAAGGTGTGCTCCCATACCTCCGCCTCTTATTCCTCCCATGAACCCACTCGTTTTTCCTATTCTAGGCGATCATCAGCCATTCTTATACAGTCCACAAAATTAATATTTTTCCAAATCGCCTAATACATACGGTTCGGTGCAACGCCGAACCAATAAGTAAAATATAAATGTCAATATTATGATTATCGCTATGTCACAATTCGTTCATTTGAGGCAGTTGCTACTTCTTTCTTAGTATTAAAATCAAATCCAGTAACCACAGTGAATTGTTTTCGGTTAGTTATGTATGACTCTATTAAGTTTAAAACGTTTCCTCGGATACCGTAACGTTCAAGTTTATTTTTTAATATGTTGTAATCCACATAATCAAATGCCTTGCGTCATATCGCAAAACACTGCACAAACTTTGATGAAAATGATGTTTCTCGAAAACTGGACGGAAATTGAAAAATATTTTAGTTTTTCCTTGATTCATTAATAAACAACAATATTCTTAATTTGAAGCTTCCGTATCTGCTAGAAGTGCCTTAGACTTTTGATGATCGGTCAGTGAGTGACAAAATTAAGAAAATTTGACTCGTTAAAATTCTTAAACTACTGGTTCAAATTAAGTGAAAGTTCAAGTATAACGTGTTTATACAATACATACTTGGTTATTAAACATTCGAGCTTCTAGTTTTACCCACGAAGAAGTTAAAGGGGGTCTAAAATGACCTGAACTGCTTCGAGAAAAGGATGGTACGGCCGTGCAGATTCGCACTTCCCAATTCGCTTACCTACATCTACGAACTTTCTGCATGAATTAAAACAAGAATATTAATTCAGTCTGTTTGATGATATCAAAATAAAAGGCTTCATTAACAGACAAAAGACGTTTTAAAAGCTACGTGGAGCGGTATAATTAATTAGAAATTATATAAAACGTCTTATTGTTCGTTAAGTAAATTTTAAAGAGGATCGGAATCCCCGTGAGAATTGGCCAGGCCTGATTTAACTGGCTTCGATTTATGCTTGGAGGGCACGCGAGCAGCACCTCAACACCACGCAAGCCACAAAATGACGGTGATTGTTGTGTTGAAGTTTTTTTTATAAAAATAAACATTTTCAATAACAGGAAAAAGTTACTATTTGTCATTATCATAATCTGCATATATAAAATCCTTGCGTTACTGACTAACTGACAGACAAGCTACAGCCAAATCTATTAGGCGCAGAAAGCTGAAATTTGACAAGTCATGTATGTTCTTTGATGCAAGGGTGCAAGAAGAGATTTCCTGAAATTCCCACGGGATCGGGAAGAATCGGTTAAATAAAACATAACGTACAGGCGTAACTGCGGGCATACATACATACATATATATGCTCACGCCTTTTTCCCGTCGGGGTAGGCAGAGACAACAGAACGCCACTTACTTCTATCCTTACAAACCTCACGCGCTTCCTCTACATTCATTACTCTTTTCATACATGCTCGCCGGTTACGAGTACGGAAAAGTCTGAAACTTTTCCGTTTTTCAAGACGTCACCAATTTTAGCTGCGGACATCCTCTACTATATTATGTATTTTCATGATATAATGGACAACATTGTAAGAATATTTGTTATAAAACCTGTATTCTTTACTAGATGAGCCCGCGGTTACACCCGCGTTATTTAAGGCTACTGTTCCTCTCCCGTGGCTCATAGCGTGATGTTATATAGCCTTTAGCCTTCCTCGGCAAATGCGTTATCTAACGCTGAAAGAATTTTCGAATCGGACCAGTAGTTCCTGAGATTAGCGCGTTCAACCAAAGAAACAAACAAACAAACTCTTCAGCTTTATATATTAGTATAAGATTATTACCGTTGGTCCACTTTGACGTGAAACGAGTTTAGAAGAATCATTTTTAGGTTGGATTGGCAAACAATTCAGCCTAAGCTTAAATCTTCAGTACTACAATAATATATTCTTTTTAGAACCAGAGATCTGCACCCACTCACCACTCTACTTGTACAGCAAAGTAAAAGAGTAATTGTAGTTGGATATAGCTTAGCAATGGGAGGTAGAAGCAAATTTACTTTACACATAATTTAGTATATAGCTGTATTAAGAATTTTTTATAATATTTTCTATATTTATTGTAATATTTCTTGTGAAAAAATCGCCAGTCGCTTATATATTGCACCAAACTTGGCGACTTAATTGAATTTAGCAATATACGCTCCGTTCCGGATTTGGAAAACGCTTGAAAACAAAAGGACGTGTATTTTAATATAATTTATGTGTCTTATTGAAACTACGCTCGTCGTAAGCAGAGTTACAACCAAACGATTTTGTTAATGCCATTTATTGCAGCGTTCGAAGATTTGGTACAAATGTAGGTGATGATATTGTTTTGTGGCAAGTAGAATAAAATTAGCAGCTTGCAAATTTTCGAGTCAGTGTTGTGCAAATCTTTTTAAAGCATTAAAAGCTCTTTATTTTTATAACTTTATTAAAGGATGCCCGCTGCTACATCGCATATTTTATTTAGTTTAACCGTTTCTTTCCGAACCCGTGGGCATTACGGGCAATCCCTTCTTAGTGCATTTCTATGGTCAGCAAGCAACATACATGCCAAGTTTCAGCTTCTTGTGCCTAATTGTTTTGTCTGTCATTCAGGCAGTAACGCACGAATTTTATATTATATATGTACAGATTTCTGGACAGCATACCCCAATACATCGCAATGACCGAAATTAAATTACCATAGTATAGTGTTACCCCAATGAGGGTGCTTGATATTTTTTCTACTACCAGACGGCGCTTAGTATGTGTCAGGTCCAAACTGACGTCAGATATGTACAGACGCGTACCCACACATAATACAAACAAACACAGACGTACGAAAATATAGGAGCTTTGACAGTTTTGACAGGTTTCTGGACCTGATGCCTCAGTGCTGCCGCATAGTGAGCGTCATTTCAGAAGACCCTCATTACAGGCCAACATTTAATAAAATATAAAACACTTTTAATGTATAATTTCTTTGACTCCTTTATCATCTTTAAACTTTCTTCAGAAAGATAGTAGTGATCAAAGTAAAAATATATCGGTTTAACAATTAGTAAGCGTACCATAGGGTTTTCAAATATAGCCCCAGCAACATTTAAACTGCCAAGGAGTACGTACAATAGTATCCAATCCAAACAAACAACATACAAGAACCATTAAACCAAGGGCTATGTTAATATATACCGACAACGTGAAAATATCCCATAATTTGATAAAACTTAAACATAACACATAAATTCGTATAAAACCATGCTGTTATTGCATGCGCTGGACTTTAATATCGCATCCTCGTTAATATATAAATTGTATTACTTGTTTGTCCATTTGTACCATGTTCTATTTGGTATACGTATAAATATCGTGTCCTATAAAAGTAACTTCTTCAAAAGAAACAGAGCTTATTGGTTATAGCCCATGCTGAAATATTCTAATTATGTATTATACTAGCCCCCAAGGTGTCATTACCTATGTTTAGTGTTACTCATTATGTAAGTATTAATTTATATTTTTAAGTATTTTTGTAAAATTACCCTTTTTAATCCCGCTAGTTATTTTTTAACAGGTGTACAAATCGCATATGCTTTACAATGATTAGCTACTTAGCATTCGGTGTTAAGCTTATTTAGTGATTCCGAAAATGAAACAAAAGCAAAATAAACTGCAATTTTTTGTTGTAAGCTGTGACCCAACTAATGCTACAAGCTTGTAATGCATAATTTCCAAAACGAGGTGATACGCGGGTATATGTTAGCTGCGTAGTATTGCCTATCTTGATAAGCTGTATGGACAAAGTTTTAAACAGTTCAATATTGGTGAACAATCAAACAAAATTTTATGGAACACGCCAATAATCTGTAAAGTATGTGCGTATCAAATATTAAGGTTTAAATTGTATCTATATTTACCTAGTTATAAATAGAGGTACCAGATAAATTTTGAAGTTGCTTCACATCAAAATGTTGAGAATTGCGTTCACACATTTTCTTTTATTTTTTAAAAGGCTATTCCACTCTAGAAATGAATAATGTATCGGGGAATCTTTACAACAAACATTCAACATTCAGACTCGAAATAACAATTTGTGGATCACATATTGAACTGTTTATTGCTCGTCGCCTACCTGCGTAACCGTACTTAAAGTTAACCTGGTTAAAAATTTGCAACAAATGCTTGTTATTTGACGTTTTTATCTTGTATAAATTGCAACAATTATTCATACATCTAGATCTGCTCAAGCATTTAGAACTTTAACTTTTTATTTATTGTAACAACATAGGAAAACAACGGAGTATGAAGAAGTCTTAAGATGTTATGGTGTGCTAAAAAAACTCACATACACATACAACCCCTGACAACGTCGTGGATTTTTAGGTACCCATATAAAAAAGCAAACAGCAACACATATTTTTAATTAAACTTTACACACACAGCCTCCATCGAAGTAGTGGTTATCAGTACACACGAACGCCATAAATAAACAATGAAACTGCTGCCGACACTAAAATGTCTCCTTGATTGAACAGAGCTCGTAAACTCTTAACGACAGTAACCCACAGTTACATCAGCAGTGCAGTTAACACAGCTTAACTGTAGTTTAACAGGCGACAGTTAACCTTTATTGGTCAGATACAAAGTTATAGGAGATTAAGATGTTGACTGTTGAATGTTACATTCAGACTCGAAATAACAATTTGTGGATCACATATTGAACTGTTTATTGCTCGTCGCCTACCTGCGTAACCGTACTTAAAGTTAACCTGGTTAAAAATTTGCAACAAATGCTTGTTATTTGACGTTTTTATCTTGTATAAATTGCAACAATTATTCATACATCTAGATCTGCTCAAGCATTTAGAACTTTAACTTTTTATTTATTGTAACAACATAGGAAAACAACGGAGTATGAAGAAGTCTTAAGATGTTATGGTGTGCTAAAAAAACTCACATACACATACAACCCCTGACAACGTCGTGGATTTTTAGGTACCCATATAAAAAAGCAAACAGCAACACATATTTTTAATTAAACTTTACACACACAGCCTCCATCGAAGTAGTGGTTATCAGTACACACGAACGCCATAAATAAACAATGAAACTGCTGCCGACACTAAAATGTCTCCTTGATTGAACAGAGCTCGTAAACTCTTAACGACAGTAACCCACAGTTACATCAGCAGTGCAGTTAACACAGCTTAACTGTAGTTTAACAGGCGACAGTTAACCTTTATTGGTCAGATACAAAGTTATAGGAGATTAA
Organism: Euclidia mi; assembly: GCA_944739405.2. Classification (NCBI taxonomy): domain Eukaryota; kingdom Metazoa; phylum Arthropoda; class Insecta; order Lepidoptera; family Erebidae; genus Euclidia; species Euclidia mi. Next base: position 14,056,176 of record OX123184.2, on the reverse strand, counting down.
GATGTTGATCTGTATTGATACAGTTTTGGCCCTTGTGAAAGGTTAGTTTGCTGCTTTGATGTGATATTGGTGCTTCATAGTTATTTATATGTCACTTTTGAGTATAACTGATGTAAAGATGTAGACATATTTGATATTTATTTATTTATTAGTTCTCCAGCAAGGAATACACATTACATAAAAATTGATATTATGTGATTTATGTTGCAGGTCATTTAAATTAAACTAATGTTCAAGGAGTTTGGCGAGAGGAGAGTCGTTCTATCTTTATAAGATTTTATCACTATACATCATCGTTATCATCAGCCTGCCATAGTCCGCTCCTGGATATAGGCTCCTCCAATGGCACGTAATTATACATAGCTTATATAAAACCAATGCTACCACGATTCCTCTTTATAAAGGAACTGAAACTTTGGGAATATCATGTCTTTCACATACTAAATCTAAAATTATTTGCTATGAATATTGTAAATTTATGCTTACTTTTATCCTAAAGCATTAGCTTAAGGCCCTATTTTACCACCTCTAAGTAAGCGTTACCTTCTAGGTAAATTCAAAACTAGAACGAAATTTGTATAAATTTATTTGCCAAGTAGTTTAACCAGAACTTACTGGACAGTGGTGAAACAGGCCCTAAAAGTATAAATATATTTAAGCTTTTTTACTTCAATACAATGAACATTTCCGCTATATTCAACTTTTCTCGCTCTGCACTGAAAATGAAATAATGGAAACTCAAAGCGAACAATTCTTTGAGTGATCGACTTAATTTTGAAAGTAAAAAAAGGAATTATTTTTAAACTGATAACTATAATTATTAATTGTCTTGTGTTCTGTATTTTTTCTACTGTCTTTCTAAAATAAGGTCTCGGGTTCGATCCTCGGGTCGGGCAAAGTGTTATTGGGTTTTTCCTTTAGGAAATTCTCATTTCTCTCACGCACATTACCAGACTCCGAGCTGCTAGCTCGGAGTCTGGTAATGTGCCCGGTACGGCAATAGGCTCGCCCCCTATTACGTGGGGCTAAAATAAATCTGGCGAAAAGTGGGTGTAACAATATACCTCTATCTCATACCTCTCTCTATCTCTGTATTCGGCGTGACAACCGACGTTCAATCGGTGGATGCGTAGAAAACTCATATCTGAAATGACAATTTGGACATTACAAAAAGTGCTTCCATGTGAGAATTATAGGTACAACAAGTGCTTATTCAATACATTATGTTGCTGAGGAGAAATTCGTACCAGGTAGCCATTTTATCAACTGCTTCATTGACGCTAGGACTCCATAAAGTTGTGCACCATTAAACAACGTATCAAATAATATATGTTGAAAAAATTAACTAAATAGACTATTATTTCAGGTATGACCTTTTGGTATGGTAGGCCGTTTGCCTTGCAACACCAAGTCGCCAATGCCAGCTATTTTCTTCTTGTCTTCAGACCACTTGGTCTGCTGGGGGACGTCCAATCTTATGTTTCCCATCCTGCGAGCTGTCAGTTCTTCATCAGATAAACTCAATTTAAGACTTAACTGATAAGAAAATAAAATTATGTCGCAAACCGCTAAAAACCTACGAAAGAGTACATATCGTAACGCACTGCGGGGCTAAGATATACATACTAAGTATCAGTATTCCCAAGTAAAACTTACTTGATAATACTGGTACTTAGTATATAGTAACTTTTGCTTAGGAATACTGGTAAACTCAATATTACGTCCGTAGGCTTTTAATCGGCAAACAAAAACAAACAAAGCCAATAAAAGATAAACAAAGTCTTTCGTATGTTCTAACCGCGGAACTCGAGCAAATACATACAAAGTACGCTTTACGATCACATACGCCACGTGTTCGTTAACTGGCACGTAAACAGATCGTTGGAAGGTCGTTTCGATGACGTTACCATGTCCAAGCGATGTCGTCGCGGCATCGTCTCTATCTTGCACGTACTGCGGCTGTAAAACTTAATAGACTCGGTATTTACTGCGCGCGATAAAACTTTTGGACAGTTCGATGTGAATGAAATAAAAATCACGTATTTAGATGTGTCATTGTTGGTGTATTTGCGTTTGCTGAAAAATTATTTATACGGAAAAAATTGTGTCGTCGGTAAGGTGTTCTAAGGTAGTGTTTAGCTAGATATGCTCTTCTATCATTTCACACGATATTTAGGCAGTGCCGCAGTGTTCCTCCATTATAATACTATTCGAAAAGCTGTATACGAGTTTTAACTCCGTATATATTTACAATAGTCTATCAACCCGCACTTGGCTAGCGTGGTGGTCTATGGCCTTACCCTTCTCTTAGTGAGAAGAGGCTCGTGACCAGCAGCGGGGCAGTTTATATACAGGGCCGATGATGATGAATAACATAATTATTTGAATAAAAATATGACCCATATAATATTTTGTCTTATATTGTTAGACTTGAAAGTGGACCTTGGCCTCCAAGACGTATCTTGGAAGCAACCGGGATATCACTAGGACAATGGTAAACTATCTATGTAAGTCTATATAAGTCACCTTTTCTTCTTTCTTATCTGAACACGATTATATCAAAATCTATGGAACGGATTTTCGTACAGTTTTTACTAATAGATAGTGTGATTTTTAACCAAGGTTTAAATGTGTAATTTACGCGAGCAAAGTCTAGTAATTAATAAAAACATGAATATTTATAAAAAACATTAATATTTGTGTCTTAGATAGACATTAATTGTATCACTGCAATTAAAAGTCATATTATAATCACTACTGTGTAACAAGGCACTTGGTTAAGTGTAAACAAGTGGCGACGTCACAATGCAGTGCCGAATTAGGGCCGAGGCGCGAGGCTAGTTTGTCCTCGAGCTGCGCTGTCTTGAGTGTGCATCGCGCCTACGTTTATGCGCACCCTGACACACTGCGGCAATGGATTTGTTTATTTTATATTTGTTAATGCTGTTTCCTTTATTTCTTTAGATTTATATGGCCCATGACTAAATTATGTACCACCAAAACCTTTAACGGTAGTAGAACCTTGCTGATTTCAGCATGAATGGGCCGGCTCGACCGGGGAAGTACTACCCTCTCACAGAAAATCGACGTAAAGTAACAGTACCTAAACTGTTGCGTTTCGTTCGGTGAATGAGAGTGCTGGAAGCACTATCCCCCATTCCTTCTTCCTCGTCCCACTCCTCATCCTATCCCTTTTCCCAACCCCAAGGAGCGCAAACGCACTTGTGACTCCTGTGGTGTTGCTTGTGTCCATGGGCGGCGGTAATTGCTTACCATTAGGCGATCCGCCTGCTCGTTTGCCACCTATAACTATAAAAAAAACCTTCCAAATTGTATCTTTGCGAAGAGATGGAAAACTCGACATCAAAATCTGTACCAGCCCGTCTGGCCAGCGTGGTACAGTAGGCCAATTGCTCCTACTGACTTGCACTTGACTTGTGTTACTGTGAAGCAAATTAGGAAGTTCAGTGGTGGAAGTTGAAAGACTTTTATCGCATACGTGTGTTCTGTCAATATTTGGTGGCTAGAGCGTGACAATTATCCTCCGAAAATTGACTTCATCTGAATGGACTCTAGAATGTATACATTTGTTAATAACTAGGGACTGTTGGTAGAACAGATAGTATTTATTTAATAGAATATGTTCAAAAGTTACTTAGTTATCATCTTTAGTCATCTCCGCTTCTACAACCCTCGCCGTAATCCAGTACGAGTGTATTATGGCTGCAGCCGTACCTTAATCCTGTGGAGTATCAAACGCTCACACATTACAATGCGTGGAGCATGCCATCGAAATGTGCTATCTTTAACTGCAAACTTCCAATGCACTTCGTTTACTAGTAAAACTTCTTGGAATCACAATCTGTTGTGCGACTTAGTGGAAATATTTTACATAAGTGTAGTGCATTTTATTTTACATACGTGATAATAAGCTGATTGCTAAGCGATTAGCAGAAGATTTTCTATGTGATTTCTGGTAAAAACTCAAACTTAGTCGAGACTGTTTTAACATCTAACGCAGTCGTTATTGGGATTTCATTGCAAAAAGCCTGACGCATGACTTAGGAATTATGTTTATCCTCCTGAATTGCGGAGGCCAGCTAACAAAAAAAAAATGAAAAATTGCCGTTTGCAAGTTTTAGGAACAGAAAATCTGAACAACTGACACAATGAAGAACTTGCAGATGACACGAGATAAAATATTTTGCCTACGCTAAACAACTTTAATTACAAACCGGTTTAGAAGTGTGTTTTCAGCAACAGTTTCTTGATGAAATTTTTTGACACGAGTGGAAGCCGTATTAGTCAGGATCACCCAGGCCTACTATGTAATTTATGTATTTTACCACTACAGTAGATACCTCGAGATAAAATACATCCATGTACATTATGTAAAAATAGCATTCTCGTAGCCGTGTGTATCGCGGCCTGGGTGTGTGACTAATGACTTTATATTTCTTGCGAGTCGCTCTGAGCTTCATGCGTCTAATTACATGTTTTAACATGAACGTCTGTTTTAAGAAATCTGATTGTTGTTTAAGACACTTTGTTTACAAGCTAGTTACTCGTAATTAATAAAACATTTTATCTGTCTGCAGATTTAATTAAAAGGTGCTTGATGAAACAGGTATTCTTCAGTATTGCTTGTGCTGCGCTAATTACTGACATATGATACAGCCTTTCGTAGTCCATTGCTAGACAAAGGCACGTTCTAATTATTACAGGCCACAATAGTATTGTGAGACAATGGGAGTACATGACATACTACTTCACGCTATTGCCATTACTACAGCTATTTAATTAGTGTATTTTTATGTTTCGCGTCTTACGACACCTACCACAAAATGTAATGGGGTAAGTACTGATACTTTTTTTTTAAGAAGCAACGCGGGGGACTTTAGAAACATACAACTAACGGATACAATGGACACCCAGACTTTCTATTCCCCATTCGTCACCACATGAAAACTCTCTATAACCTATATCTATATTACTTATATTCAGAATATTCAAAGCATGCTACTCTATAAAGACATATAAAGGTACTCCACACAGGTATTCGCAAACATGCCTAATAGACAAGGGAGAATTTTAGCTTTTTTTCTCCACTTTGAACGCATTATTTTATTCAAGAGAAATTGCGTCACGACTTAACAGTCTCGCAACGGTAATGGTAAAAGTCACCCTCTTCACTTTGTCAATCTGTCTATCAAGACGCTTTCTTAGGAATAGCTAAACTTATTAAGGTTTATTAAACTTAAAAGTTGTGTAAATGTAAACGCATTGAGGGAGGTTGTTAGCTTCTATAGAGATTATTTACTTAAATATAGGTAATAAACATTGGAAAATATTTAGAAACGCAAACTTTACAAATAAAATTCAGCATGTACCGTTATTCCGTTTGCATCCAAGTCAGATTTGACAGAAGATCATTAGTTGGTTGCGATTAAAAATAGTTGCGGTTTAAGGAATAACCCAGCTTTTAATAGCAAAACTGCATAGCATTCCAATCTCTACAAAGCAAGAAATTTAATAAAGCCGATACCAACATTTTATTATACATACTATGTAATGATGTTTAAAAACAAATTATAGACCTCTCAACAAAACACAGCGCAACTATACGCATAGTTTTCAGCCACGACGTCTTTTTTGGGAGCAGTCCCATGCTTATCTTCATTAACATCTGTATAGGTTCAGCAACAATGATCATAGAAGACACCTGTTACTCGTGAAGTCTCGGGGAAAGAATAACTCGACGTTAAATAACACGTCGAAATGTCTTTACATCCTATTTCATGAGCGATCGAAATACACATTTATTAACAAACATTAAAAGTATTAAAACACAACGATGCCAAAATGTGCTCTTACTAGCACAATATAAGCACTCTGCACTCTTTTTTACAAGCTTTTTACTTGAAATTGTTTGAACAGTTTGCATCAAGATATTCCCCTGAGAGGATCCTCCATCTATCACCAGTACATACGCCCATAGTCACCCGATGACTAATCACTTCACAAACACCACTTGTCCAAACTTCGAGCTCGCTAGCCAGGTATTGTTCAACTTAAATTTGCTTCTCACCACTGTCTGCCCCGGGGAAATACGCCAACTTAATGCAATTTAAACATTTACCTAGGTGTGTGTTTGAGAATATTTATATTTTGTTCTTGTTTGCGCGTGTGAGGCGTGTTGTTTATAGCAATTGCAAGTATAAAGTTCAAAGTAGTTGAGATGTAGAGTTTTATTCTTAGTAGAGCCTTGCTGATTTCAGTATGAATGGGCCGGCTCGACCGGGAAAGTACTACACTGTCACAGAAAATCGACATAAAGTAACAGTATCTAAACTGTTGCGTTTCGTTCGGTGAGTGAGGTTGCCGGAGGCCCTATTCCTTCTCGTTCATCCCTCTCCTCATCCTATCCCTTTTCCCGACCTCAAGGGGCGGCAACGTACTTGTGACTCCTGTGGTGTTGCTTGTGTCCATGGGCGACGGTAATTACTTACCATCAGTCGATCCGCCTGCTCGTTTGCCACCTATTACTATGTAAAAAAAAACCATGTCCGTCTTGGTGCGATAAACAAGAAATGTTTAAAATGATGTAAGTATATCGTATGTTTGTATTCCAATCGCCTCAGTACTGGCTCTATCAATTGCAGTTTGTGATCAAATGTGTGTGAGGATAGTTCAAAGATAAAATTGATACTAAGGTCAGGTGATGAAAGAGCGTTAAAATCAAATAGAAGTTGCCTGCTAACCTCCTTCGAACAAGGCACTACATTCCACCTGCTCACTTGTGCATCAAAAATATATTCATACATATAAATCGCGAAACTCCCTACGTTCCAACCATATACTCAAATTTAGATAATAATATTAAGGTACCAGAGAAAATGTTATACGAAGCATGTTGGAAGCGCAAAATTCACAAAGAAGATAACTATCCTTGACAGGATTGAAATGTGTGAATGTCACAAACTTACGGAAGGTACGGCAAATTGAAAAATATACATATGTGTTACAAGTTGACCCTCGTTTGCCTTACAACGCGTCGATTTCTCTTGATCAGCATTAGTTTGTGCAAAGAATTGTTTATGCATATTTCAAAGGATGTCATCTTGGAGTTTTGTTAGAATGTTTTGTTCTTTACTTATATGTTGAGCTTCCTAGATTTAATAATCGCGGCACTCGAATTAGGAAGAGAAAGGTAGATGGAGAAATTTTAGAAAGACTCGCCTTTTCTCGTCATACAAGATTTATAAAGTAGGTGGTAATAACGTACTTGCCCCTTATATACTTAGCAATGTACCTTGTGCCTGATAATACTCTTTTAATATTATGATTGACATTCGAATTCTGGGATCGCAAATCTACGATTGGCATTAATTTTGTCGTATAAAAGTCTCCCTTTCGACAATTAAATAGCCCAATGAAGATTATGCACCCTATACAAGTGAAGACTAAGGCCCTTCTCTCACGAAGCTATTCAAATGCTACGGGACTGAGATGCAAACCATGATCGAATACTGGTATGCTACTCGTAACCGCACACGATGCTACGCTAATGAGACTATATTTTATCATTTGAAGGACAACATTCGTCCGAAGATGTCTAGTGACTCTAGCGATGAAGACAATGTTCTTCTGTATTTATATTGCAAGAATAAACGAAAATATAAAAGAAGATTCTGGGTGCATCCGTACATCGAAAACAATATCAATTGTAGAGCATTCGTCGCTGCTAGAGAACTGCATGAAAATTATGACGAGAAATTTCGTAATTTTTATAGAATGTCAAAAGAATCATATTATTATTTGATGCAGTTGTTAACGCCGAATATTCATAAGAAAAGTACAGTAATGAGAGAATGCGTAACAGCTGAGGAAAGGATTTTAATAACACTCAGGTAAAGCTATCAAAATACTTATTTATTGAAACGAAGTAATCAAAATAGTTATTTATTGAAACATATTAAGTATTTTCACTAGGCTGTGTGGTCAAATCTTGTCCTGCTGTTTGATAATACAATGTAATCTGCGAATTGTCTATTGACGATGATGTAGAAGGCGTATCTTCCAAAATATCGTCTATTAACTGCATAACGCCTCGTTTAAATTTTCTCATTTGTCCGTCGGACATAGGTTCTAGATCGGGCAATAAGCTCAGCAGAAACATTATTTTTGGATTTTGTGCATGATGTTCAGTGGTTTCTGCCCTAGCTTGTTTAGCCTTAAAATAATCAAGGATGCTTTCATCCACGGAGTTTTTTGTTTTGCGCATTTTTTTCTTCGTTGAAAGGTTTGATGTCGACGATGGCGTTGGTAATGGTGGATATAGCGTTGGCATTGATACTGAAGACGAATGCGGCGATAGCTTTGGTAATGGTCGAGATTGTGGAGATAACGTCGGCACTGAATATGGTGACTGTGGTGATGGCGTTGGTATTGGTCTATGTTCTGTACTAATCTGAGTATTAAACGTATGAGTATTATTAAAAAAATTGTTCAGTACTGATTGGGATCCATCTCCTTCATCGGTTAACACATCGATGTCAGGTTGATTAATTTCGTCGATTGGTGGCTTTTATAAGTTCCCAGAAACAGACGCTGTTGAAAAGTTAATAAATGGTAACGTGAATTGCATCACCTCATTTAGGTAATATGGTTTCTTTTTTTTTGCCCCAGCTCCACTTTTACCGGGTTTCATATTACGAACAAATACGTTACGAATATTTCGCCATTTCTCTTTACACTCGGCACCTGTAATTAAAGTTTTAACTATGGTTTCAGGTATTTAGGTGAAGGATGTACATTTACAAGCTTGGCATCATATTTTGCAAGAGGAGATAATACAATATCTACAATGATTGCAGAAACTGTAATTATTATTTGGGTATACTAAGTCAAACTTATATGCCAATCCCAAACATGGCTGATTGGAAGCAAATTTCTGAACGTTTCTATCTGCTATGGAATTTACCCCATTGTTTAGGTTCTTTGGATGGCAAGCATATAAGAATAGAAAAGTTACCTAACACTGGTTCAAGCAATTTCAATTATAAGTCTTATCACTCGATTGTGTTAATGGCTTGCAGTGATGCAGATGGTCTTTTCACATTTATTGAAACAGGTTATGCAGGAAGAAATAGTGATGGGGGTATATTTAAAGCATCGGCCATTAAATACTGGATGGAGCAGTCCAGTCTGAACACACCGCCACCTTCTGTTTTACCAAATGATATAAATGAAAACCTTTTTCCGTACTTTTTCGTTGGCGATGAAGCGTTTCCGCTAATGCGGTATTTGATGCGATCATATTCACAAAGAACATTAAATAACGTAAGAAGAGTTTATAACTACCGACTTAGCAGAGCTAGGAAAACAGTTGAGTGTGCGTTTGGGATGATGACAGAAAAATTTGCCGTCTTGAGCAATGCAATACGATGTAGATCAGTAGATAAAGTAGCCAACATTGTTAAGGCTGTTTGTGTTTTGCACAATTATGTTCGTAAAAGAGAAGGTTTACCGTACAGCACTCGGCAATTTGAAACACAACAATCGGAGGGACACATTTTTATACCTGAGAATCTTCAGATTTCTCCGCTTTCATCACCACAAAATCTGAGAAATTATCTGGCCAACTATCTAATAACCCCACATGCTTCGCTTCCTTGGCAATCTAATTATTGTGTATAAATTTAATATAAGTACTTACATAAAAAATAACCTATAAATAAAAAATATTATTGCTGACCTGTCATATTGACTTTTTTTCCAATCTCAATCCACGCTTTTTCTGTAACATCTTTCCGTACATACTCTGGCAGCCTATAATCATACAAACATGGATAATTTTCCACCTCCTCGACAAAATTAATATTAAATTTTTGTTCCGCCGCCATTTTTTAATGCTACGCGTATACGACTCGGGTAGCGTGCGACCAGCAAGACGGTAGCGTGCGACTTATGTCAAATGCGTCGTAGATGCGTCTCGTCGTGTGCGAAACTAGCTAATTAAGTATGGCGGCTACTGACAAGCGCCGCGTATGATACGGGTATAAAACACAAATAGCTTGAGAGTCGCTTCGTGAGAGAAGGGCCTTATTCATCACACTACCAACCATGTACGTAATCATATTACTATAAAGCCTTAGAATATTCCCCACAAACTACCATACTGTACTCTATTTACCCAACACAAACATCCACCCTCAAGCCTTGCACTTCAAGCTGATGAATTTCTGCATAATGCACATACCATTACATTTACTCTCTATTCGTCCACTTTACTGCGCAACCTTTGGTAACTTTGGATAATAAATGCGTCGATAAAGCCAACGACAGTGTAACATTGGATAAATATCATGAATCAATAATGCCTTTTTTCTGTATCGCTTTCCGCCGCTTAAATAAATCAATTGGAATTTTAACCGACTTAAAATGGCGCTGTGGTTTAAGTTTGTCAAAGATAAATGCGTTAATGAATGATGATATGGGGGGATGAGTCTACCTGGGTTTAAACCAACGACGTGCTGACATGTATATCAATGGTTGAAACCATTATTATTGCACTGTTTATGATTCTTTCTTCATTAAAATTTTGTTTAATGAATTATTGTTTCTTCAAAGCAGTAGAAACTCTGGTACCTGCATATGTAGATCTACCTTATTTCCTTTAAAGTATAGACACAATTTTTTCAAATTCTCCCCAAACCAGCTGCGTTCCTGTGAAAATTTCACTTGAGAAATAATGATGACACCATAATTAAAATATGAGCAATTTATTTAGTTGCAAGATTATTGAGACGGCGGATATCTAACCGCCACCACAACCGATGTCAGCCAATCAAAAAGTTGGTGAAAAAAGAGGTATTTTAGCTAATTCGATTAAATATATAGTATAATGTAGTCCAGTTTAAAAAGAGTCCCACTGACTCATGTTCGAAACATTGTCCCCCAGACGCCCAAGGGCTTAAACAAAATCACTTTGAACATTGGACATGCAGCTAATACAACATTGTCGACAATCCTACATTAGGTACAGTTAGGTTACGTACAAACCTAGAAAAGCTCAGAGCCTTAAAGAAAGCGCCCGCATGAATACGGAATGCTGGCTTACGGAATACATAAGTTAGTGGATGTATTGTTCAATCGGTAAGTATATTAGTTCGCCAAACGTATTGTTTTGTTCATCTATTGAATGCGTTTACAATGAGCTTGTTTATTTCTTTTTATTTAAGTGTAATATATTAGATATTCCAGAAAATATGCTGCGTGGTTTTGCTACAATCTGTAACGATTAAAATGAATATGTAACTTCCTATAGAGTAGATATCCTAATCAGAAGTCTAGTATTTCATAATAATACGACAAATTGGAACATCTCAAGTCACAAAACCTACGTTTAAAAAATAAAGCTCATTATCGTCCAAATAATATGACGAAGTCAGCATAATATGTATCAGTCAGGCTATGTAATTTTAAGGAATCTATACATTTAAATATAATTAAAGTGTATGTCTGTGATTACAAAAGTACTTAACTTTGTTTTTCAAGTGCATATACGGGGTGTAAAATGACCCTTAACGAAAATTGAAATCCCATATTGTACTAATCGCTACGGATATTTTATATTTTGCCATCATAGCTGAGATATTACTGGCTCGATATTGAGGGTCAAAGTCACCATACAAATATTCAATTTCAGTACAAAATCGATGCATTTCTCGCGCCAATTTGTTCTAGAGATGATCTAGTCATCCATGGAAAAGTGCGCGCATGCTCGATATACAGGCGCAGGCGCAGACGCGCACTTTTCATTGCGCCTAATATTGTGTCTACTTAACAAACAATCTCTGACCAGGTATTATTTTTGCTTAGTATTACTTGACATGATGTGCAGAACGAGAAGGCTTCAGCTTGGCTGGGTTGGTCTTTTGACACCCTGTATATAGTTACACGACACTAAATAATAACCAAACTTTTTTATATTTTCGGCACTCTGATTATTCGGGATCATCATCAGCCTTTAACAGTCCACTGCTGGACTAGGCCTCTCTTTTGAAAGGAGGAATTGGCCTACTATACCACGCTGGCCAAACGGGGTGGTATAGGGTTTGTATCAAGTTTTCCTTGTCTTACTGTGCTGTTCTATTCATAATAATATATGTGTTTGAAATAGAAATATTATTTATGATAAGTCAAATCGATTATATCGGTTTAGTAACGTTTGTTTAGTCTATTGTAAATTTTGACTATGGTCACACTATGAACTGTCATTCATTCATTCATTGTCGGTTTCCTGGTAAAAAATTTGTCTTGCGAATATATACGCCTTGTCTTGCCACGTTTTGCCTTCTCGCGTGCTTTTGTGATATTATAATGAATTTGGAACCCGAGTGAATAATTCTTTGATCTATAACCGGCACCGGTATACGGTGATAAAAGTCAAATTTGTGAACTATTGAACATTTGAAACATATTGAACATTGTAAAACTTGTGTGAATCCGCCAACGTGCATCGTGTTCTGAAGAAGGACGCCGAACTGGACCTTCGAGTAGTAACTATAACGATTTGCTTGTTATTTTGGCCAAAATTATGAGTTTAATCTTATAGGTCCACTCCGGAACATCAGTGAAGATTTGGTAAGTAAGTTTGCATGTAATTTGAATTCATCGCTGTGCAATCACAGTACAGTTATGTCGGAGATTTGTTGTGACTAACAGGGACTGATGAATATAATCACGCTTCCACCAATCTCTGCAGACAATCCCAGTTCCTTCTAGCCAAACTCTAGACATAATCTTTGGAAGCAGAGCTCGGTTGCTTGTATCTAGCCGTTGATTGTATCTAAACTCAGATTGGTATTGTATGAGCTATATATCTCATTAGTTAACAGTGTTGTGGTGTTCTTAGGTCAGTTTTGTCTAAAATACATAATATTTATTTGTATAAATTGACATAACCGCTTGACCGCGCACAAGTGACTATTTTCCCTTTTTGCAAAAACAGATGAGCGCGTAAACTGTAATTTTTCCCACGCTTTTCCGCTGCGCACTAATCTGTTTGTGGAACTCGGATAACTTAACCGATTGCGGTATGTTGCATATCAATAGACGCGTTATTAAATGAGCTTTCCAATGATATAAAATAAAACCATATAATATGGTTGAAGCCCACGCAAGGGTAGTATAAAGTGAAAATTAGAAACTTTTTCCCGCCATTTTTGAGCGCGATTTTATATTTCTGACATATTCCTTTTTCTCGTCGTTTTTTATTATGGGAGGTATATAAGTATTATACACAGTTAGAAAGGTTATTTAATTTACTTTTAGAGAAAATAAATATAATGAAAAGAAACATTTTAATATAAAACATTAAAAAATAAAACAACGATTATTTTTTAATTGGCGCCAATTTTCATATTTTATTTTTTTAAATACCGTTTTATGTTACATATCAGATTCAAACCTAGATAACTTTCTTTCCAACTAGATTTCCAAGAATAAAAACCAATTCTGATAAGAAACTGATAAGAATTATTTTTATTGGAACCTGCACAGTTGTTTACTTATTCCCGCCAAAAAAAACTGAAGTTCCCGCCAAAATTTTCGATAAATAATATCTCATAAATAATTTGAGTATTATATATTTTATCAAATGTTTATTTATATACTCATAATAAAAAAATAATACAACGCATAAATGTAACCTTATATACATAAATATGTATTTAAACTTTTTTACATAAAGTGACGTTTTTACTATAATTTTTTGTCTATAATTAAAGTAATACACATTATTTTTTTATTTTTTTGCTGTTACTTCATAATTTATCAGTTAATTTACAATAAAAACATAAAACTATGATATATAATTACATAATTTGTTTACAATGATGTTTTTAATCCATAATTACGCCCCGCGCGCGGAATGCATAGTCAGCGAAATATATTTTTTTTTCAAATGCTTACATCTAAATAATTTTCTGCAAGTATTGCTATAACTTTATTTTATTACATAGATAATATCACCAGATACATGAAAATACACAAACCAGATTTAGCTTTAAGTTTAATTATGATAAACAAAAGTGTTGAGTAAGACGTTAAAGACGACATTGTTTACCTTACGGCCGCTCGCCTAAAGTATACATTTCATTCAAACGTAATTTGTTTTGTACCATTAGAATGAGTCATTCATTAGGTTGCAGAAAAATAAAAACCACTCCTCTCAAGTTATTAACAATCGCACAAAAACTAATTAATTGAGCGCGCCCGTCTTTAAGTGGCGGCGCGCACTTGAAATTTGTCGATGCTGAGTAAGCACTTAAAATGGTGAGCGGTCAAGCGGTTAAATAATTTGAAACACATGTCATACATAACCCACATCAGTAATTGTTTGACTTGTATTGTTGAAATCTAGCAATAATTTGTTGCTGTTAGTATTAATAAGTCAGTTTGTTTGGATACATAACAGTTATATGTATCAATTGATTTAGTTAATTGCATATATTGATATATTGAGTTTGAAACATTATAACAACCAAACTTGACCTTACATTGATAAACCTTGGTTGGTATAATATATTGATTATATTGTTAGGTAACACAAACTGGTGTCTACAGTTGTAATATATAACACACTTAGTCTGTCTGTTGCAGTAATTTATTAATTAATTTAAGGTTCAACTTAATTGCTGTAAGTTATAACTTTGATAACTTTTGTCCTAATGTCAATATATTGAAACAAGCAGATTTGAGCTTGTTATTAATTTTGTTGGGCAGTAAATACCTGTCACTTGCTTGTACCAGCAGTAAACAGGCGAATACTTTGTTGGTTTCAAAGAATTAACAAATATTAAGTTTTGATTGATAATATTATTTAACGCTTGTCCGAGCTCTTTTGAAACTTAATTATGTCGGCTATCAAGGACTTGTGTGCGGCTGCTGGTAACATTGCATCAGATTTGCGCTGGTTTGCCTCAGCCAGTGCCTTGGTGAACCAGCCTGATCGCCAGCAGGCCTTACTACAAAGGTATGAGCGGATCGATGATCGCCTGGCAAGTGTGGAACAGCAATTTCGCACTTTCAGCACTTGCTGTCTCGAAGTGTCAGTTAATGTAGTAAAACGCAGTAAACGTTCTAGATGCGTTTATTGCCGAGTATTGTCTCACTTCCCTTGCCACGAGTATGACCGACCAACAACACGACACTGGCCTGAACACTAAGGGCTGCAGTCTCCCACGCTGTTCCCTCCGGTAGTGTGTAGGCAGGCTGCTCGAAGGCTGCGCGTAGCGGTAGATCCTCGCGGGCCGTTGGTTCAGTGGCAGACGCCGGCGGTGCGAGTACGAGGAGCAGGGCAGGCCAGACTCTTCGGCAGAAGTGACGCCGAAGGCGATGCAGGAAGTGTAGCGGTCTAGGAGCGTAGCCGAAGTCTTAAGGTGAACCTGGAACCTGAAGGAAAGCAGCATTAGGAGAGCCACAACCAGTAGAGTCAGGCAGGCGGCGTCAGCCGGCCTCAGCTAGCAGGTAGAGAGATGGGCAGTACGCTAACGCAGTAAATGTAGTGCTTACCCGTAGCTGGGACCAGGATACACGTAAATACGACGTAGGGTCAGTAGGTACGCTTAGTTATAGTAGAAGCGACGTTAGAGTAGCGGTGCCGGCCTCTCTGTCGGCCCCTTTATATACCGGGCCCTCCATCAGGCTGGGAGTCCGTTTATGACCATATTTGGTCAGGCTTTGCGAGTGCGGACGATGGCTTTCTCTGATTTGCCGAGCGTATGGGCGGTACTGTGACGCAACGCGGTAAGTACCGGACATACGTCACAATACCGCCCGCCTTAGGAGAGGATTTTACGTGGCTAACAAGGAAAATCCGACTAGCTGCGTTAGGTCTATGAGTCCGCTACTGTCCAAGCTAAGACGGCATATAGAGAGAAGGAAGGGAAAGTCTTCTACGGTTTGTAACAAATAGTTAGGCACCATAGTGTATAAGTTTTAGGTCCTTAATGTGCCAAAACCCAATAGAATTTCCAGACGCGTCCGACAACTCGTAAACGAGAGGTGACTTTTTATTAATCACTGTGCACTTCACGAATTTAGGGGCTAGTTTCTTACAGAAGGACTTATCCTTGTCGCTCTGATAAAAAGTCCGTTTCCACACAGTGTCTCCCACATTAAACTCAGCTGGTTTACGGCGTGAATTATACGTTTGGGAATTCCTAGCATGAGCTTGAATGAGGAGTGCCTGAACTTTGTCAAATATGCCTGATAAGTGACCTATGTTTTCTGCGTAATCGTCCCTAGGTATGTATACTATATCATCAGCGTCTGTGTCGACATAGTGTGAGCCGCATAGAACTAGTTCACGTCCATAGACTAAAAAACTAGGTGTATAGCCCGTGACTTCATTAACTGCAGTATTTAATGCAAACTGCACCTTAGGTACGAGAGTGTCCCATAATCTCTGGTCATTTCCTACAAACGCCGCTAAGGTAGGACCAATGGTTTTATTATAGCGTTCGACCTTATTGACATGTGGGGAATATTTAGGAGTATAATGAAGATTAGGGATTTTGTACTTGCGCAACATAGCTTTTAAAGTAGCACTGACAAACTGTTTACCATTGTCCAATATAATTGTAGATGGTATACCATGAACTAAAAATATTTTTTCTTCCAAAATATTAGTTATTATTTCAGCAGTTGCGCGCCTGATAGGAAAAAGTAGACAGTATTTACTAAAACAACAAGTTACTACGAAGATGTAGGCGTTTTGTTTTCTTGTGACGGGTAGTGGCCCCACCAAATCTACACTAATGGTTTGGAAGGGTCGTGAACACACTTTGGGTCGTCCCATGGTTCCCAATGGTGCATGGTTCTGATGTTTGTGCGCGATACAAGTGTCGCAAGAATTTATGAACTTAACTATGTCATCGCGCATTTTGGGCCAATAGTAACGCAGTGCTAAGCGCTTGTAAGTTTTAAATATACCGAAATGCCCCGAAGTGGGTTCGGCATGGTTCTCTAATATGGCATTATTTCGATCAGAAGAAGGTAGTACTTCTTTCCATTCGAACTCCTTACGTAGCATACACCTAGATTTAATCAAACGATATAATTTATTATTTTTAATGGAATAGTCTGGATAGTCATTAGGCGAAGATAAACAACCATTGTAGGTGGCTGAATACCATTGGTCAGTGTTAACATTAGGGTCATTCACGTTATTATTATTCGCGTTAATTATATTTACAGGTAGGGATCGTGATAACGCATCGGCTATAATATTATCCGCACCGCGCCGATGCTTTATTTCGAAGTTGAAAGCTGACAGACGAACCGACCACCGAGCTAATCTACCAGTCGGGTTGCTCAAGTTTAGGAACCATTTCAGTGCGGAATGGTCAGTATACACAACAAACTTTAACCCGTTATCTAAATAACAGCGCCAATATTCGAGGGCTGTTAGAACTGCTAATGTCTCCCGTTCTGTTATACTGTAGTTTTGTTCCTGTGCATTTAGTGACCTACTCATGTAAGCGATAGGTAGTTCCACGCCATCTATTTCTTGTGTAAGTAACCCACCGATGCCGCTCGCACTCGCATCTGTGTGAACTTGAAAAGGTTTCTCGTAATCGGGACACGATAATATTGGTGCGGAGCTTAACAATTATTTTAGTTTACAAAACGAGTCATCAGCTTCCACCGACCACTGAAATGGTGCGGCTTTCTTAGCGGTAGAGGTAAGTTTGTTCAGAGGACCGGCAATAGTACTAAAATTAGGTATAAATCGCCGATACCATGATGCAATGCCTAAGAACCTTTTGACTTCTTTTTTATTCTTAGGCGTAGCATATTGAAGAATGGCTTCCACCTTACATGGGTCTACTTGTAATCCTTTAGAGTTTACTACGTAGCCCAAGTACTTCAATTCATCACGGAAGAATTTAGATTTTTCCAAGTTGATGGTAAGGTTGGCCGATTTTAATTTTTCGTATACTTTATTTAATAGGGACACATGAGCATTAAAGGATGGCGATATAAGCACGATATCATCTAAAAAAACGAATACAGAGTTTTCGAACTCAGGACTGTTCGTAAACAAGTGATCCACCAAACGCTGTTGTGTCGCAGGCGCATTCGTTAAACCAAACGGCATAGTCACAAATCTAAATGTTCCTCTAGTAGGCACATAGAACGCAGTCTTATCACGATCACATTCGCGAAGAGGCGTCTGCCAAAAGGACTTAGATAAGTCTATACTACTTAGATATCTAGCGTTCCTAAGGTTGTCTAAAATTTCGGATACGTAAGGTAGTTTGTACGCGTCTTTTTTAGTAATAGAATTAAGTTTCCGACTATCTAAACAAAACCTTAGTTTACCGTCTTTCTTAGGCGTTAGTAAAATCGGTGACGACCACGGACTTTCGCATTTTTCTACCACTCCCAATGCAAGCATTTCGTCTAATTCGTCAATAATTATTTTCAATTTCGCCGGCGGTAACCTATAATATCTTTGGCGTATCGGCGCAGAATCGCCAGTGTCTATTGCATGTTCTATTAAGTGAGTTCGTCCTAAACCGGTTTTTTCAGTAGAAATCGACTCGTATTGCTTTATAATTAACTTAGCCGTTCTCTGTTGTGACTCACTCAACTCACTAAAAGATTGCAATACGTTCGTGTTACTTAGCTTATTTTCACCTAACACACTACACGGCAATGTTTTAGACATGCATACGGATGCGATATGGTTAGGCAGTAATTTAAATAGTTTCCAGAAATCGATGCCTAAAATTAAATTACTTGTAACTTCTGGAATAATATAAGCTTTCAATAAGTGGGTTTGATTATTAAAAGTAGTGGGTAAGTTGATAAAACCGCGCGGCAACAATATATTTCCACCTGCGGACCGAATGGAATTAGTGTTGTGACACTGCTGTATTTCTAACCCGGTTTTAGTAATTACCTCCAGATGGGAGTTGTTACCTAGAATTGTAATGGCTGAACCGGAATCGAGCAATCCACAAATAGGTAAACTATTAATCGTTACGTTAACATAGGGCCGTAGGTCATTTTTAGGTTTATTATCCAGGATCGAGGCGACGGAATAACTAGAGAAATACACTTTTAGAGTGTTTAGCCAATTTCTCCAATCATCTTTGTCAAAATTGGTTGAATAGGTTGTAGAACCTAATTTAGATTTTGACACGCCCCGACCCTGACCAACTAGTTTTTTGGTTTCGTCGATTTACAGTTCGGGCAGTTAGGGAATGTCACATCCCTACAGCCGCACTTGAAGCAAATTGCGAAGCGATCGCGTTTGCATTCATTCAAAC
Source organism: Euclidia mi (assembly GCA_944739405.2). Classification (NCBI taxonomy): domain Eukaryota; kingdom Metazoa; phylum Arthropoda; class Insecta; order Lepidoptera; family Erebidae; genus Euclidia; species Euclidia mi. The sequence continues at coordinate 14,036,830 of OX123184.2, read as the reverse complement.
TGTGATCATTGATTCGGCAGCGCGGGCAGTACTTGGACGTGACTAGAGCGACAGAGCTAGGTTTAGACTTAGGTTTGCTAGGTTCGTTGTTCACAGTGTATTCGGACGTACCCTCTATAGTAGCGACGGGATAATTATTGTAGGAATTATTACGCGCTCGGTTATTAGGTTTGTGACTGTAAGCTAGGTCTGGTGCCAACGTGTCGTTATTATAATACGGTTCGCGGAATTGAGAGTTCAAACATTTCATCCGTTCGTAGTTTAAACATAACGTCTGCAGTGTTGCTATACTGTCTATTGAAGATATTGACGGAGCTAGCACTAGTGAGTAGCATGGACGTATGTTATGCAATAGGATGTCTAACTTTTCGCGTTCGGACAATCGCTTTGACGGAGACAGCCTAGCGAACAGCTGATTCATTATCGAGAGATAAATAATTATAGTTTCGGTAGCACCTTGAGTACGTCGGCGGATTTCATTTAATAACCGGTAGTCATAATCGTACGGTGTGAAATCGTCTATTAATTTAGTGGTGAGTTCTTCCCATGTAGTGAAATATTCTTTTAGGCCGCGGTACCAGTGAAGTGCGTTACCGGTGAAAATTTCGGAGGCATATGATAAAATTTTAGTGGAAGGTAGATTACGCGTGGTTTGGAATTCGGTTACGCGTTGTAGGAACGCTCGGACTCATCCCGTACCGTCGTATTTTAGCTTAGACAGTTCGCTAACTCTCAAATGCTCGCAATGCAATACTGGGGCTAACCCTGCCTGCGTCGAGGTAGACGGCGCAGGTTGGACCTCTGCCACAGCATCAGCTGAGCGAACAGCTGATTGCTCAATGGCGGACAGCTCCGCCGAGAGCTTGTCGAACCGGCTGCACAATTCGGTAATCCGTTTTGAAAACGCCGTAGGACGTTCCATCCTACGGAGTCTATGGTATAAGTGGTTGTGCAGTGCGGTAGACCTCTTAGCTAGGTTCGCGTCGTAAGAGGCAGATAACGAATTTAGTCGCTTGGCCAGCTCAGAGACGGCCTCGCTAGCGCCCTCGAAGTCCACCGCTATGGCTAGACCCGACTCCAAAATGTCATCATGTGGAATGGCTTCCAGTAATTTAGGGAGCTGCTTTCGCAGACCTAGGACAGAGGTAGCCGGCTCCTCACCTCTAATCGCGACCTCGTAAGCTAACTCGTTCTTGTTTAGCAGGAAGTATTTTATGGGGTGTGAGCCCATTGTGTATGAAGGAGTACCGCGTAAGTATAACACTACACACTACACTTAGTGCGCAAGCGTTCCGCCCTTACAAATGGCCTACTTTACGATTAGGCGTAAAAGTTCGACCGTTAGGACTAATTAGAAAGAAAAGATAGATTCAAATTTGCGAACTATTACGTAGTAGGTAGTTACACTAAAAGGTAGACAATTAGTACAACAATACGTACCGGTTCGCTGTAGCCGCACCTCCTCGCTTACAATGATGGAGACCTGCTAGAAGGGAACTCGAGCACGGAAAGCGAGACAATAACCCACGTAGGCGCCACTGCTGAACGAAACCAGCGAAATAAAGTCAGCGAGGATTATGGCCAGGTCTTAGACCTGTATGATGCTGTCTCCAACTGTGCGAGACAGTTAATTGCCGAGAGGGACGGTCAACCCGGCTTGAAGCAGGAGCTTACTAGGACAGCACCGGGACTGGTGAGTAGGCTTCCTACTTTAGACCACCCGCATTTTGATGGCTGCCTAGGAAGCTACCTGGGCTTCGTTAATTTGTTCGACAGCCTGGTCGATGACAGGGCTGACCTTCGGCCGGCACAAAAATTGGCATACTTGATGTCGGTTCTGGATGGGGAGGCCAAAGGCCTCATCCAGCATCTGCCCGTGTCTGACGAGGTGTACCAGACGGCTCGGGACTTAATTACCCGTAGGTACCACAACAAGCTTGGCCTCGCAGACACGCACATCGAGCAGATTTTGGGTTTGCCGACACTCACCCGGGTCTTTGGGTTGCGCACCCAACTTTTGAACCCGCTTTTGGTGGCAATCAACGCACTTAAGTGCTTGGACCTGCCCGTGGACCAATGGTCCTACCTATTGGTGCACATTGTGCTCAAAAAGCTGCTTGCCGACCTGAGGTCACGTTTTGAACAGCGCTTTGTTGGGGATAGCCCCCCTTTGCTGACTTGGAGAGGTTTCTCGAGGATGAGTGCCGGGTCCTGGATAACTCCGGTGGTGACACGCCAGTTAAGTCGCAGCCGCCCAAGGTCAAGGAGCAGGCTCGCGTTCACACCCAAGCCAATGTTGACCGGCGCCCTCCTCGCTTTGCAGTCACGCAGAGCCCAGCGGAGTGCTCTTACTGCAAGGTCACGGGGCACAGAACGGCCAGTTGTAGGGCATTCTTGGACCTGCATGTCGCCTCTCGTAGGCGCATCGCGAATGCCCACCGCCTTTGCTTCTCTTGCTTGGGGTCCCACTATCAGCGAGACTGCCCAAACTCTCGCCCCTGTCCTCACTGTGGAGGACAGCATTTGGACATTCTCTGCATGAATGCCAGAGAGGTAGGCCGCTTGTCCAATCAGCCGACGCCGCGCACTGGCGGGTATTTTGATGGTGGCAGCCGAGGCTCACCGGCGCACAGCCGAGAATCGCCTCGCTCAATTTATCGCCACTCGCCCCGCTTGGAGAACCGTAGCGTGCGCACGCCTCCTCTCTCTCGCGCACCAGAATGTGCGACCGCTCAACGTTACCAGCACCATGAATGCAGCCCCAGGTATTCCCCTCCTTCGGCGGAGCGACCCCACCTTGACTCGCGCCCACCTCGTTTTGGGCGGGTGCGTCATTATGACCTCCCACAGATGGCGCGCGGATCGAGTCACCGCGCCTTTGAGGACTTCAAGCCGCACCCCCATTTTGATTTGCCTGGTCCTAGCCAACGGTCGCTGCCCAGGCAACAATAGGTCATTGACCCCTGCCCTATAACGCCAACCTCCCCCATTGAGACCGTTATCCTACCAACAGTTGCTGTTAGGGTCTAGGGATCCACGGGGACCACTGTTGTTGTCCGTGCTATATTGGACACAGGTTCACAAGGTTGCATTGTTTCCACTTATTTGGTAGAGCAGGTTAAATTAAATATGGGCTCTTTTCCCAATTGTATACGGGGAATAGGTGACGTAGCCTCTAATGTTGAAGGGCAAGTTAAAGTTTTGTTTGCCTCTGTTGAATCTTCACATCCGAGGATTAAAACCTCGGCTATTGTGCTGAAGAATATTTTGGGTATGCATCCACAGAAACAGCTACCTGCTGCTGTGGTGCATTTGACATCGGGATTGGAACTGGCAGACCCCAAATTTGACACACCGGGACAAATCGATTTGTTGATTGGCCTTGATGTGCTCGGTGGAATTTTGATTGGTCGGAAACGAGTCTTGGCGCCAAATGGTTTGACTGCCATCCCGACCATATTTGGATTTGCTTTGATGGGACCTGTACCTAGGGACCCCCCTCCACCTGAACTTGATATTTTGTTGGCTGTAGGCTTCGCTCTCTCTGATGCGGTTCAGAGGTTTTGGGAGGTAGAGGAGCCCCGTCAAGCTGCTCGTTTGAATCCAGAACATGAGGAGTGCGAGCTGTTCTTCCAGAACAACACTGGTTGACTCCGTTCTGGTCGGCTTATTACGAGGCTACCTTTTCTGTCTGTTCGGCCTCCGCTTGGTGAGTCACGACCTTTAGCCGAAAAGAGATTGTTGGCTATGGAGCGTCGCATGGGTCGTGATCCGGAGCTCAGACAGAAGTATATTGAGTTCATGAGAGAATATGAACAATTGGGACACATGTCGGTGTCAAATTTGGATTGGCGTTCGGTGGAGCACTACTTTCTCCCGCATCATGCGGTATTGAAGCCATCAACTGGCAAGCTGCGCACAGTGTTTGATGGTTCTGCGCAGACTTCTACGGGCGTATTCTTGAACCAATGCTTGCATTCTGGTCCCAAGTTGGTCAAGGACCTTTGTGACGTCATCACCAGCTTCCGACGACATCAGGTTGTCTTTGTAGCCGATATAAAAATTATGTTTAGGCCGACGATTATCCACCCTGATGACCGTCGCTTCCAGCTGATCCTTTGGAGAGAGAATCCACGCGATCCCATGGTCGTCTACGAGCTCAATACTAATACGTACGGGTTAAGGTCAAGCCCCTACTTGGCAATACGTTCTATTTGGGAGCTCGCAGACCGCGAAGGCTTACGTTTCCCACGAGCCTCCGCCATCTTGAAAAACGATATTTACGTGGATGACATTTGTTCAAGCGCCTCCACAGCGGACGAGGCGATCCTCCTGCGGGACGAATTGATAGGTATTTTGGCCTCCGCTGGTTATGAATTGCGCAAATGGATTTCCAACTCACCAGCGCTTTTAAAAGCTTGCCAGAGGATCATCAGCAGGATCCACATTTGTTTGAGATTGTTGACAACCCCAACATGATGGCTGTTCTCGGCCTTCAGTACAGACCAGTCCAAGACATCTTTACGTATAACGTAGACTTGAAATTGCCTTGTTCTTGGACTAAAATGCTCGTGTTGTCTACTGTCGCCGGAACCTTTGATCCACACGGTTGGATTTGTCCAGTTATATTTTGGGCAAAATGCTTCTTGCAGAAGCTTTGGACAGCAGGATTGACCTGGGACGAACCTCTCCGCGGTACTCTTGTTGAGGAATGGACCTCTTTTGTATCCTCACTTCCTGCCGTCAATGAGATCTCCTTGCTTTGGCCCATCCTTCCTCCCGGGAAGTACAAGGCAAACCTTCACGGGTTTTGTGATGCCTCGGAACGTGTTCACGTGGCCGTGGTGTACTTGCGCATAGTTAGTGCCTCAGGTCAGGTGAGAGTTTCCCTGATCACGGGGAAGAGCAAGGTTGCACCCCTTCGTACATCTTTGACCATTCCAAAATTGGAGCTATCGGGAGCAGCCCTACTTGTACGCTTATTGAACCACGTGTCCAGTACTTTGGGTAAAAGCATTTGTATTAATGGGACCTACGCCTGGACAAACAGCCAAATTGTTTTTTGTTGGTTGAAGGCTTCTGTCCACACCTTGGAGGTATTTGTCGCTAATCGCGTTTCCCAAATGCAAAAATCCGAAGTCACGCTTGTTTGGAGACACGTGCCAGGTGAGCTCAACCCCGCTGATTGTGCGTCGAGCGGATGCTTGACGCCTAGTTTAATAGACCATTCGCTGTGGTGGGGTCCGGAATGGTTGAGTCGACCAGAAATTGATTGGCCTCGAACGCCAGTTCCAATTTGCCGGGTCTACGAACACTCGCTCTTGAGAAGGTGGAATGCGCCTTCGACCCCGATTTCTTGTTGAATCGCTACAGCTCCCTTGACAAGTTGTTAGGTGTTACTGCTTGGATAAAGCGTTTTGTTTTTAATTTTAGGCACCCACAACAGAAACATCTGACACCCTTTCTTTCACCACAGGAACGACAGGAGTACCTCACCTTTTGGGTTCGTTCTGTGCAATTGGCGCACTTTGAGAAGGAGATTGCTCTCCTCAAGTTAGGGAAATTGAAATTATCGGGCGCTATATTTAAATTGAACTCCTTTTTGGACGATACGGGTCTCTTGCGCATTGGAGGGCGTCTCAAGAACGCCAACCTCCCTTAAGGGGCACGTCACCCCCTGTTGTTACCTAAGGACGGTCATTTAGTACGCTTGTTGGTAACTGACCGTCACCTTAAAAATTCGCATGCTGGTTGTAATGCGCTCTTGGCCATTTTGCAACGCGAGTTTTGGATTTTGTCTGCCCGAAGAATTATTCGGAGTGTGGTCTTTCGCTGCATCCCTTGCTATAAGCTCAAGGCTTCTACCATGCAGCCCTTGATGGGAGACCTACCGGAAGATCGCGTAACTGAGAGCAGGACATTTGACGGTGTTGGCACGGACTTCGCTGGTCCCTTTTTGGTGAAAACGTCGACACTTCGAAACAGCAAGACTGTTAAGGCCTACTTGTGTGTTTTTGTTTGTCTTTTCACAAAGGCCGTACACTTAGAACTGGTCTCCTCGCTTACGACCGAGGCGTTTGTAGCCACATTTGACAGATTTGTATCCCGCAGAAGGCTGCCTTCCTTGATCCGTTCTGACTGCGGCACTAACTTTAAGGACACTTATAATTATTTGAATGATGTTGTTAATTTCCTTGAAACCAACAAGGCTGATATAGGCAATAGGCTTGCCCGACGTGGGATAAATTGGTTGTTTTCCCCACCAAATTGCCCACACTGGGGTGGTATTATTGAGGCCGCTGTAAAATCGGCCAAAACACTCTTGCGCAGGACAATCGGTGAATCTGTCCTTACATTTGAGGAACTCGCAACTGTGTTTTGTAAGATTGAGGACGTTTTGAACTCTAGGCCACTGTGCCCGATCTCCTCAGATCCGAATGATTTGGAAGCCCTTACGCCGGGCCATTTTTTGATTGGTCGCCCACTTGTCGCCTTGCCTGAGTACCCCTATATTTTATTATTACAGACCCGAATATAATAAATAGTCATTTTTTAAACGTGCCTGGTAACCCTGTAGTTAAAATTTCGGATATGACATTTTTTGAATTTCATAAACATGGTGATGCCGTCTTTACTATATTACCCGTTAACTCGGAAGATATTTCTAGATATATGTTGCTACTCAAATCAAATGCGGAGGGTTGCGACGGTATTAGCTTAGAGATGTTGATGCTATCTCAGCCTTATTCGCTATTAGCCATAACGCATATTATTAATACATCTATACAGACGGCCACTTTCCCGGATACTTGGAAATTGGCTACTGTCAGGCCACTACCTAAAAATCAAAACCCTAACGATGTTAAAGACCTTAGGCCTATAAGTATACTCCCCTGCTTGTCTAAGGTAATAGAGAAAGTGGTGAGCGGACAATTTTCTAAATACCTGGAGGATAATAATATATTACCGACGCTCCAATCAGGCTTTCGGAAGGGTCGGGGCACCGCTACCGCGTTGCTTGACGTGACAGATAATATTCTTTATGCCCAGGACCGGGGTATGTGCACCTTACTTGTACTTCTGGACTTTTCGCGTGCTTTTGAAAGTATAAATATTGCTCTGCTACTTTCAAAATTAAACTACTATGGCTGTGACAACAGAACAATCAACTGGTTCCACAGTTATCTGTCACATCGTAAGCAAGCGGTGGAGGTGCGTCTGTCCGATGGTGAAAATATGCTCTCAGAATTCAGTCCACTCGTTAGAGGAGTCCCACAGGGATCAATCCTGGGACCTCTGCTCTTTATTCTTTACTGTGCTGACATAACTAAGTGTATAAATAATTCGCAGTATCACATCTACGCTGATGACATCCAGGTTTATGTGACATTTAAGCCTAACGAGTATGCGATGGCTATAGAGGGTTTAAATCAGGACCTCGATAAAATTGTAGAATGGGCTGAAAATAACTCTTTGGTACTGAATCCCAAAAAAACAAAATATATGGTGTTCGGTACACAGAACCAACTTCAATCACTACCTGTCCTTAATATTACGCTCATGGGGGAGGTAGTTGAGAGGGTGAGTGAAGCTCGTAACCTAGGTCTGAATATTGACTCGAATCTAAGATACGAGAAACATGTCGCGGAAGTAGTGCGTAACTGCTTTTACAGGTTACGAATTCTATACGAAATGAGACCGTATTTATCAGAAGATTTGCGAGTACGTTTGGTTGAATCGCTAGTTCTGTCCAAGTTAAACTACGCGGACACTGTATATGGACCACGCCTGCTAGCACGCACGGATCGGTTGATCCAGAGAGTCCAGAACGCCACTGCCTGTTTTTGTTTCACTATAGGACGTAGAAGTAGACACCTTTTTTTAATGATAGATTAATTCTTAAAATGAAATCACGGCGTAAGCTTCACTTGGCATCCCTCATGTTTGGCGTCATTCATTGTCAGCAGCCTGTATACTTATATAGCAAACTCAGTTGGGTAACTAACAGACGCGACTGTGCTAGCAGACAGTGTTCGCAACAACTGTCTATATTGCCTCACAAAACAGCTGCATTTAGAGGTAGCTTCCGTTATGCGGCCTCCAAAATTTGGAATAACCTACCCCCGCCTATAAGATCTCTAAGAACAATTGGTACTTTTAAAATTCATTTGCGTAGGTATCTTACTGACGCGCAACGGAAGCTAAATATGGTTAATTTGAACACGTCATTTATATGATACTGAGGAATGCTATGCTAGAAGTGGAGCTGCGCGTGGATGCAGGTACTGGCTGGGTCTGTTTATGTGTGTGTGTGTATGTGTGTGTGTGTGCGTGTATGTGTGTGTGTGTGTGTATGTGGCGAATGTGGGAATGTCAAATATGTCTATATCACTGTTATGTAGTATATATGAATAGAAAAACAAAATAACTATTACAAATTTAGCTGATGTAGGTGGCTGTTTCTTGGGCGGGAGTGGCGTTTCTGGCTGTGGCTTTTCACTTCACTTAGAAGGCTGGTTGACTGCCCGACTGCAAAGCGGGCGGGTGACCTGAAATTATTAAATACCTATTCTTATTTTAAAATGAATTTATTCAATTGTATTTTTTCTTATGAGGGCTTTGTAACTGACACGACACTTTATTTCTCACTGTTCTTATGTTATAGTTTGGTACTTAGCTATTGTTAATTATTTATGTACACTTACCTATGGAGTGTGGCCATCGGGCTCCGCTGTCAACTGTTGGTAAACAATTAGTTCCTCGACGATCCAAAGTGTTATTAGTGTTAAACAACGAGATGTAACGACTTTGATGATTTTTATTTTAAAAAGTAAATGTGCTACACTATTAATAGTACGGCTGATAAAGCTATTTAATTTTATAATTTAATGTTTTCGTTATTGTACTACGATCTTGTAAATTTGCAGCGCAGCGCGCGTATGCGCGACGCGTGCGGTGAGCGGTCTGTCGGTCGCAAGGGTCGGTTGTCTCTTTCTTCCCCCAGTTGAAGCGACGCGCGACGTCGACCCTGCCTCATGGCCCCCGCGCCCGCACCGTTAATGCGTGATGTTATTATTTTAAGACTTAGGCATGTTAAGTTTTTGATAATGTATCTATAATTATGTATCATCTTCATCGTATTTGGCCACTGCTTTGCGCCTTCGTGAGTTCACTATTAGGGTCCCGTAGAAAATCAGTGCCAGCATGTCTGGTATCATGCTGAACGGGATCCTATTGCCATCACGACCTAACCCTGATATGTTTATCGTGAATATGACATCGATGTTCTATTCTTTTTTTTTTTTGTTTTTTTGTGTTTCTGTATGCCTATAACTATGTTTGTTTGGTTGTGAAAGCAATAAACAATTTTTCATTTCATTTCATATTGATAAGAGACCTGGTCGTCTCTCGCGTTTTGAATTGGTACGCCAGATTACTCAGAGCTTTTGGAAACGCTGGAATTTGGAATACTTGCACATACTCCAGCAACGCGTTAAGTGGACCGACAATACCGATCCACCCAAGATTGGTGACCTTGTTTTGATCAAGGAGGCTAACCTTCCGCCACTCAGATGGCGCAGGGGGCGCATTCTTCGTTTGGTAACTGGGGCTGATGGAGTTCCCCGATTTGCTGAGGTCTTGGTGGACGGTTCGATTCTGAGGAGAGCGGTTGCTACAATGTCACGTCTACGAACTGATTAGCGGACCGGTAGGCCGGTCCGCTTGGTCGATGTTTGAAATAGAAATATTATTTATGATAAGTCAAATCGATTATATCGGTTTAGTAACGTTTGTTTAGTCTATTGTAAATTTTGACTATGGTCACACTATGAACTGTCATTCATTCATTCACTGTCGGTTTTCCGGTAAAAAAGTTGTCTTGCGAATATACGCCTTGTCTTTTCACGTTTTGCCTTCTCGCGTGCTTTTGTGTTATTATAATAAATTTGAAACCCGAGTGAATGATTAAGAAATTCTTTGATCTATAACCGGCACCGGTATATTGTGATAAAAGTCAAACTTGTGAACTATTGAACATTTGTAAGATATTGAACATTGTAAAACTTGTGTGAAGCCGCCAACGTGCATCGTGTTCTGAAGAAGGACGCTGAACTGGACCTTTGAGTAATAACTATAACGATTTGCTTGTTATTTTGGCCAAAATTATGAGTTTCATCTTATAGGTCCACTCCGGAACATGAGTGAAGATTTGGTAAGTAAGTTTGCATGTAATTTGAATTCATCACTGTGCAATCACAGTACAGTTATGTCGGAGATTTGTTGTGGCTGACAGGGACTGATGAATATAATCACGCTTCCACCAATCTCTGCAGACAATCCCAATTCTTTCTAGCCAAACTCTGTGCAATATGCTCGCTCTATCGGCTCTTACGACACCCATGGGATGATATGGGGTGGTGACAATCCGTTTTCTTAATCCGTCACCACATGGACGTATTCGGGGTAATCGGTTTCAATTCATTGGAGTATAGAGGACTTTGTAGGGCGGAAAACATTTGATAATGGTCCGCAACGACATATTTCGGTCTACTAGTATCTATTTCAAATACCGTGTAAGGCTTTGCTACTTCATAATATGCGTACTAGGTAAATTTATAATTTTCTCTAGCAAAGCGGTGAAGAAATTCATCATGAGAGAGCTTGCAGGTCTGAGAGTTAGTCATAACGTTTTTAAAAGGCTGAATATGAAGTCCTTCAACTCTCCGGTAGGCACCTTTTTTTTTTTGGTGTCGTGTTGGAAAATCCTCATGGAGTTCCTCGGCCCGGGGGGAAGGGCGAAGGGGACTGTCAGACTCTTACTGACTAAAAACCAACCCATGTTCCTCATGTACCCGTGTGTCGGAGGGTCGGGTATCGCCGAAGCATTCCTTGCTACCCCCCGACGGGGCCGGTAGGCACCATGGTGGACAGTGTAATAACCCTCTAATGGCGGGAAAAGAGCCTCGCCCCGCAGTCAGCAGTGGAACATTTATAAACAATGCTGATTTTAAAATATTATTATTTTATTCAAAATAATAAACTAGCAGCACAAATCTATAACACTGATCTATAACAAACCTAAGCTTCAAACTATTTTAATTATCTTCAGTTCAATAAGTTTGAAACTCTTCGTTCTAATCAACAATTCTACTGTGAATGGTCACACCCATTTGGATGGATGGTCAATTTTGATTTTTCATTTTGACAAGAATCTTGATGCGTGCACGCAACTAAGAAAACAATTTCCTTTTTATGTATTACGTCCATATTTAATGGCAAACTAGTGGTATTGAAAATTATTTTTAAGTTCCTGATTTAAAAGTCTCAGCCTAGGTTCTGACTCAAAGAGATTTGGTAATATCAAGTAAAATATATGTGAAAACGTAGGTAATTATTATTAGTTTAGTCAAGAATTCAATGCAGGGCTTTACCTAATGCTTTCAGATAGTCGTGATTTGTCATCCCGTGATGATGGTTAGTGTAGCAAATAGAAAGTTTGTAAATTTTATAATGAAGACATTTTTTCCTGAAATACATGTAACACTAGAATATGGTCAAGGTCTATGCTAGGGATCTCGCTGAGGAACATGAAGTCTGGAACGAGACTGTGCAGTAGAAGACCAAGGTTACTAACACCATTCAGAGGTGTAGCAAACTGAAGTAGTAGTGGGCTAGTAACATCTGTCGCAAAACTGATGGCTGGTGGAATAGGCAGGTTCTCAAGTGGGGGCCACGTCCACATCTTAGGTAGTCCCCCCGCCAGGTGAACCGATGAAATGAGGAGGGTGGCTGGCAGTGCATGGAAACTCTGATGTTCTTATTACTCTGGAGAGGCCTACGTCTAGGAAAGGACTGCTATTACACACACATCAGCATTTGGATGTAATGTGTATGTGTAAGTGTTATGAGTATTTGTTACGTAATGCCTCACATTAGTGAGGCATTACGTAACAATGCATTAGCTCGAGATATTTCAGAATATTCTATGGACTTCGTAACTCTTAAAATTATTTGTCATGATGATATCATGAAGATGAATGTAATTTGTCACCTGATTCTCAAAATACATAAATATCATCTAACAAATTCACAATATTTTTCTAAAATCCTTAGCAGAATACAGTGTTTTGAGGATTCACAGATCACAATACATTTATAATGGAAACAGCTTACAATATCAGCGCGCAAGCAATTTTTTAACAGAGAACGAAAAATATTAAATCCTACCTTGGTCGGCTTATCGTGTATGAAGCAACCGTGAAAAACGGATAAATGTGGAATCCCCGCAAAGCTGACTGGAAAGTTTCGGGACGCTACTGGTGTGTACAGGGCTTATGTTGTGAGATTCCCTGAACTGGGCTGAAGAATTGACAAAATATAACTAGAGATATAAAATGTATATACAGATACTAGCTTTTACCCGCGGCTTCGCTCGCGTAAATTCGGGGTTCTCTAGTTATAGTATATGATCTATGTTCGGGGTAACACAAATCTCTTTTATTGGGCGGAAACTTCTATAATTGTCGTTATAACTGTTTAAGAAATATAACTACAAAAAGTATTTACGCATATAAACTACTTAGACTTAGAACTAAGACTTAGTAGTACCACATAGTACCTACTCAAAATGTTATCCGGTATCAGTGACGTTTCGCTAGAGTAGCCAATATGGCGACTGCGATTTGTCTGTCAGAACCACTAGAATTTAACAAAATACTCAACAATCCGAATTTTGCGGATATATGTTGTCATCTCGAAATCTTTATTTTTTATTTTTTTATTATTCAGGTAAGGTTTCGATCGAGTCTACCGTACCTCTTGACGAAATTATTAAAGATTTGACATTGCGCTGGTAGCGCAGTCGGTCGGTTCCAATGTGAAACATTCCAAAATCAAGAACCACTTACAAATTGAAAATTAACTAAAAAAACCATGTTCCAGTAGACTTAATTGTGAACTATTCTGAAGTTCCCTTGAACACACACACAAAAAATCATCAAAATCAGTCCAGTCGTTTAGGAGGAGTTCACTGACATATACACGCACACAAGAAATATATATAACTTGCTTTTGCCCGCGGCTTCACTCGCGTAAATTCGGGGTTCTCTAATTATAGTATATCATCTATGTTCGGGGTAACACAAATCTCCTTTATTGGGCGGATACTTCTATAATAAAATTGTCGTTTTAACTGTTTAAGAAATATAACTGCAAAAAGTATTTAGACAAACAAACTACTTAGTACTAAGACTTAGTAGGTAGTACTCAAAATTTTATCCGGTATCAGTGACGTTTCGCTAGAGTGGCAAAAGTGGCGACTGCGATGTGTTTCTCAGAACCATAAAAATTTAACAAAATACTCAACAATCCGAATTTTGCGGATATTTATGATGTCGACTCGAAATTATTATTTTTTAATGTTTTATCATTCAGGTAAGGTTTCGATCGAGTTAACCGTACCCCCTGATGAAATTATTAATATAGATTTGACACTGCGATGGTACCGCAGTCTGTCGGTTCCAATGTGAAACATTCAACAATTATGTAAATTACTAAATAAACATTTTCCAGTGGACTCAATTGTAAATTTAAACCATTTTCACGTCCCTTTGAACACACACAAATAATTTCATCAAAATCGGCCCAGTAATTTAAGTGGAGTTCAGTGACATACACACGCACACAAGAAATTTATATATAAAGATATAAGGCAACGATAGCCTAGTGAAGATCAACCAGACAGACAGAGCCAACAGACTGCCATGTAGAGGGTTACGGGTTCGAATCCACGGCGCGTACTAATGACTTTTCGGAGTTATATAGCTTGTCCCGTGCCTCGGAGAGCACGTTAAGCCATTGGTCCCGGTTGTTATGAAGATCTTTGTTGCAGAGCGTTAGTACCTCTTAATAATACTGACACTAGTCTAAACCATGGAATCTCGTTATCCCTTCGGGTTGCGGAGGTCAGACAGACAGTCGCTCTGTAGAAAAGCTAATATTCAGCCAAATCTGGTAAGACGAGTGAGCGGACCCCAGGTTGAAACTACATACAAAGTAACATCACCAAGAGTCCATATTTTATCGAGCAAATATGAAAATATGATTTATTTTGTCTTAAGCTAAATGAAAATGCATTACGTTTTATAGTTAAAGAACGAAAGATCTTCAAACGAACAACTCATTTGAAGAATTACATACTTAGATCTCAGCAAGATCACGCAAAGCGAGGTACGAGACGTCAACGGATATTGCGGTGGTTTAGTAGGCAGGAATCGAACGCCTGTAGAAGAATCACAAATACCCTTCAACCAGCTATTGAGGCGAAGGATGAGTCTATAATTTGGGTTCATTTTTTAGGGTTCCGTACCTCGAAAGGAAAAAACGGAACCCTTATAGGATCACTTTGTTGTCCGTCCGTCTGTCAAGACCCTTTTTCTCAGGAATGCGTGAAGGTATCAAACTGAAATCTTATACTAAATACTCGAATCTACGGTCCCATAGAGCTGTAATAAAATCAAACTTCTAATCCAACGCGATCAAAAGATACAGCCGTATATGCTGCAAATTGCAGCATATTTTCAAACTCGCATTGGAATCCAAACCTACAGGGCACTTCACGTGAACTCAGAATCTTGAAATTTGGTACGAAACAACGTCTTATATCACTCATAAAGGAAAAATTGCGAAAACCGTAAATTTTTAGTTACAGCATATAAAAAAATATTTTTAATAAATTTAAAGTTACTACACCTTTCTCTTGAACGCGTGGTGGTATTAAATTGAAATTCATATCAAATACTCAGGTATATAACACCGTAAGGCTGCAACAAAATCAAGCTTCTATGTCAACGCAATCAAAAGAAAGAGCAATATAAGCATATTTTCAAACTCGCGCCTACTCGCAAGTGAATCAAAACCTACAGGGTACTTCCCGTGAACTCAGAATCTTGCAATTTGGTACAAAGTACCGTCTTATAACACATATGAAGGAAAAATTGCGAAGACCGTAATTTTTTAGTTACAGCATATAAAAAATATTTTTAATAAATTTTAAGTTACTACCCCTTTCTCTTGAACGCGTGGAGGTATTAAATTGAAATTTATATCAAGTACTCAGGTATATAACACTGTTAGACTGCAAGAAAATCAAGCTTCTATATCAACGCAATCAAAAGAAAGAGCCAATATAAGCATATTTTCAAACTCGCGCCTATTGGCAAGTGAATCAAAACTTACAGGGTACTTTCCGTGAGCTCAGAATCTTGAAATTTGGTACGAAGCAACGCCTTATAGCACATATAAAGGAAAAATTGCGAAAACCATAAATTTTTAGTTACATCATATAAGAAAAATATTTTTAATAAATTTTAAGTTACTACCCCTTTCTCTTGAACGCGTGGAGGTATTAAATTGAAATTTATATCAAATACTCAAGTATATAACACCGTAAGGCTTTAACAAAATCAAACATCTATGTCAACGCAATCAAAAGAAAGAGCAATATAAGCATATTTTCAAACTCGCGACTACTCGCAAGGGAATCAAAACCTACAGGGTACTTTCCGTGAGCTCAGAATCTTGAAATTTGGTACGAAGCAACGCCTTATAGCACATATAAAGGAAAAATTGCGAAAACCATAAATTTTTAGTTACATCATATAAGAAAAATATTTTTAATAAATTTTAAGTTACTACCCCTTTCTCTTGAACGCGTGGAGGTATTAAATTGAAATTCATATCAAATACTCAGATATATAACACCGTTAGGCTGCAACAAAATCAAACATCTATGTCAACGCAATCTAAAGAAAGAGCAATATAAGCATATTTTCAAACTCGCGACTACTCGCAAGGCAATCAAAACCTACAGGGTACTTCCCGTGAAATCAAAATCTTGAAATTTGGTACGAAGCAACGTCTTATAGCCCAGATAAAGGATGCGGAAGGCTGAGGACCGTGTACTGTGGTGCGTGTTGGGAGAGGCCTATGTCCAGCAGTGGACTGCGATAGGCTGATTGAGATTGAGATTTCAAATAATTACATAGTTTTCAAACGTTTTTGCTAATTAGTCTGTACTTTATAAGTATTTTTGTAACAGATTTCTAATAGTCACTAAAAACTTTGTAAATCAATAACTTTGATACAAAATCTTCATCATTCATCAGCAGACTTTTGCAAGGCTGCTGTAAGGCTGGTATAGGTATTTAAGTTATATTATAAAATAAGTGATATATGTTAATATAAAATAAAGGATGACTGATTACAAACGACAAATACCCCTTTTTCTTTAATTTATGCCCCTCCAGCTTTCCATACTTTAATGTTATGGATTTCATTTTGCAATAAAAATACCATAACTATGACTGGTAAACTTTTACTTATATACCTACAGGTTTGTACGGAATCCTCGGTTTGCGAGTCCGACTCGCACTTGACCGGTTTTTATTTATTTATTTAACTTTTTGCATTTCACAAACAATGTGATACATAGACGGACTTAATGCCTTAGGCATTCTCTACCAGTCAATCTAGAGTGGTGCAGAGATAATTGATGGTAGGTGCGTGATTATTATAATTGAACTAACTACCCTCTCACGGAATATTGACGTGAAGTAACTGTATCTATACAATATAGTGAGAGAGAGTGCAAGAGATTCCATACGATATTCACTCTTCCGGTTCTCTTCCTATTCCTTTTCATATGTAGATCAGCAATGCATTCTTGAATCCTCTCCTAATTATATTTGTTCAAAATACAGTTCGATATAATGTTAGTGTCAAATTTGCGTCACAAATGGTATTCTCCTAAATTAGGTGATATTTGAATGATATTGTAAATAGATTGTTAGTTGAAATAAGTTTATTTCAAATTATACGATAATGGCATTTGGTTAACAGAATACCGATTCTGAGTCAATTAAAAATATAACCTCATTTCGTTCAAAACTTATTTTTTATTTATTTATTTACAGTCTCACGCCTGTATCCCCGAAGGGGTAGGCAGAGGTGTAAATATTACACCCACATTTCGCCATGAATTTTTTTGTCCCACGTAATAGGGGGCGAGCCTATTGCCGTTACCAGGCACATCACCTGACTCCGGGCTGCTACTGAGTATTCAGAAAAACCCAGTAACACTTTTTGCCCGACCCGGGAATCGAACCTGAGACCTCCGATCAGCAGTCGCATACACTGTCCACTGGACCACGGCAGTCTAAGTTTTTAATGCCATATACAATACGAGAATTGGCCTTCTGGGGTTCATCATCATCATCAGCCCTTTATGCTGCACTCACATCATTGCTGGGCACGGACCCCTTCCCACTATGAGAAGGGTTAGGCCATAGTCCACCACGCTGGCCTAGTGCGGGTTGGCAGACTTCACATGTCTTTCGAGAACATTATGGAGAACTCTCAGACATGCAGGTTTCTTCACAATGTTTTCCTTTACCGAAAAGCAACTGATAATTAACAATTTAATACACACTTAACTTCATAAAAGTCATTGTTGCATGCCGTGGATTTGAACCCGGGACCATCTGCGTAGCAGTCTGTCGGTCTCTCCACTCGGCTATCGCTGCCTTCTGGGGTTGTGATGGAGATAATTTAATAGTTAGGCGAAGCGTCCGCTCGTTTGTCACCAATCATATTAAAAGCCTTACAGCTACTTAGTTCAAAAACCTATGTTTAGTTGTATTTAAACACTTGCTGTCCCTGTTCATTCGATAGCCCGTAAACTGTTTTTTTCTCACAGGCTATCTTTGTAAAGTTGAACAGTGAAGCCGTTATGAGGATGAATGGTCGTGACTACGGTATCTGTTCGCGTTCATTGTGTCCTAACAAATCGCTCTCTGCACCTTCACTATTGTCGAACGTAAAGCGATCAACTGACGTAAAGCTGTACACCTACTTTTTGTGTATGGAACGCTCGTTAGAGTAGCTGAGTTGTAGCAGATTCGTGTTCGCTATAGTCTACTTTAAATTTTCGTCTGCGTATTCTAGAAGGGGTCTTGATGCTTCGTTTTGGAATGGTAAGTAGTTTTTTGTTACCAGGTATTTATCATATTAAAAATCCACTGTCTCAAAAATATATTAATCACTTTGCCTAAATACATGTTATTTCAATGTCATTGCGTGAAGGAAAGTGTTTTAAAATTAGTTTCATCGATTTTTAGAGACTAATCTTTTACAAAGATGCGGCCATTGCAGAGCCTTTTGTTCATTACTAAACAAGTAGGTATGCTATTTTGAATACTGAAACATTCGAAGTATATCATTCGGAAAAGTTATTATGGCTGTGAATAAGAAACCTTAAGCCACCTTTTTGATCGGTAATACGTTTCGACACACTGCCTTAAGGTCGCAAGTGAACTATTATATAATCAAGGATAAATAACGCTATTTGTAATATATAACAATAAAAGTATCCAGTTACCAAAATATAAGTAGGCACGTAAGTACATTTTATGATATTAACGTCTGTATGATTCAATTTTGCAATACTTTAATCCACTCGGTAAGAGTAACCCTGTAAAGATATTTACAATGTGTTTATACAAGTGATGTTACATAAATTTGTACCACTATTTAAAATAGAGACAGTTATAGCAAGCAGCATAAGAAATTAAGATGTCTTACTCTCTGCCAAGAAAACATCGTCCCTTAAAAGAGCCTGGGAATTCTTAGAAAATCACCGACTTAGCTGCTAGTCTCATTAAGCTTATAAAAATGCCTCCAACTGAACTAAGAATTTCCTCTCGCTATCAATATAAAGATCCCGTTTTAATGGCACTTAAATAAATAAAAAAATTGTATTGAATCTCATAATTTTGGTTACAGTATGATGAGGCTGCCCCAGTAAGTTATAAAAATACTTGTGTTGAGGCCACTTCGCTTCTTCCCAGGTTACAATAATTATATGAGAGAAGATAACATAAAAATAATAAGTGAACATATGAAATCGAAAAGGAACATAATAACTAAAGTAGTCTAGTCTGACAGCTCTAAGCATTATTACAGCTGTAGTTTGTGTTGTTTATGATTATGTTTTATGTGTTATGTGTTAGTGTGTGTGTGTGTCTGTACGTGTGTATGTTTAATGTGAGTAATGTGTGGTTGTGTGTACGCGTGTGTCTGTATATATTTATCCTAGAATACATTGTGTATATTTATTCACAATACAATATATTGAACATATTTTAAATTTAGTATGTTCTAGCTAAGATTATTTCTGTTTCCTCATAAGTCTGAGTTTTAACCACTCTGTGATGATTCTTTTGCAGTCATGGTGTTGCATAAGATATATATTTGACGACGAATAGCTTAATTTTTGGTCGGTATCAACGCTTCAAAGTTCTATGTGGCCACAACTGGGTCTCTTTGCAATAAACACACACTGAGTACAATACACTGAGTTTTATTTCAGGGCACAAAGTACATTATCTTCACAACTACAGTCTAACATGGTAAAACTTTCACTTAAGGCCTTCTAACGGACCGAGGACAGATTCACGAGGTACTTATGGCTCGCCGCTTCGAGCCAGAATGTTGTTCGTTCGCCAGATGAGTACTCAGGAACAAGCGCCGCCCCTCCAATGCACCACAATACGTCACTCAGCGGTCACCAGATGGCAGCCCTTCGAGTCGTTTAGCGACTATACCAATGATCGCATCCGACATATTTAATTTTACATTTATTTTATTATAAATATACTTTGATTGTGTGGTATATTGACGACTGGCAAAGACTTGACAAGTATGAACTTTCGGGGAATAAGCAACTTTATGTTTACGACGTGTAACCTGATTCTGTGGATTGCATGCAGGCACAGACTGATATGTAAAACATAGATTTTTCTTACGGAAAGCAGATTGCTTATCTTGTAAAGGTAATCGATAGAGTACCTAAATGATTTCAAATACATTATTTTGATAATAAGTCTCTGGGCTCTTTCAAGTTCTAAAAAAATTGTTTTCGTGGCTCCACCCCGTACCGGTATATAATATGTTATGACCGATTGTGCCAGGGCAATGTAAATTTTCTTAAGTAGCTGCGCTGGTGACGTAGGCTTTTAAAAATCCAAATTAATTTTCTGACTCTTGTCATGAGTACGCATGTAAGTACTTATAAGTAATAAATAAATCAAACAAACACATGTAGTCCTAAGACTGCCGTTCGAATGTAATAAATACTCAATGTCAACCCTCAATTTTATTTACCGTGCCACTTGGCAAAATGGCCCTTCATAACGAGTAAATGAAAAAGCTACTCCTATCAATTAATCATAGTTATATTAAAGGTAGGTTTTCGTTTAAAACATTAATTATATTGCATACAAAATAAATTAGCGGGTCTTAATCACGTACAATTAACTTATTAGAGGTATAAATACCTATTTTATACCTCTAATAAGTTAAATATTCTTATTGGTGGTGGTTTAAGCGGCCGCCACACCGCTTGACACTGCGCCGAGTGTCGTGGATTCGATTCCCACACGAGACACAACTTTGTGTGATCCATAAATTGTTGTTTCGAGTCTGGGTGTTCATTGTGTCCGTTGGTTATATGTTTGTAAAGTCCCCCGCGACACAGGATTTATTCCTAGTGCGGGCGTTGTATATAAAATAAAAGAAAAAAAAAAGAAAATAATTTGTTTCCGACGTTTCGCTCGTCTTTATTTGTATGATGTATACAAATCGCGAAAGTTTAACATCGATTATTAATTATGTTCCCTACCGGTACGGATAGGAACAAGTGGCGTTCTGTTGTCTCTGTCTACCCCGATGCCTAAAGGCGTGAGTATATGCATATATGCCCTCCCTCCGTAATAAGAATAAATCTTCTTTAGATGGTGTCTGTATATTTAATAAACACGCCTTGTGTTAGCATGCAAGTATTACAAAGAGTTAATTCTCTTGGTTGTTTCTTCATGCTGTTAATAATGTAGATGTGGAAACACCATAATTTTGTGAAAACGATTACGAACGCGACATGACATTCTAAGCGTTGTGGGGCTGTTCGTGAATTTATTATAACATCTTTTTAGGGTGCATGTTGTTAAATGAGTTTTTTTAAGTGAGATTACTCGTCATAAATGTGGTGCGCGCTTTGTTAAGATGTCTGTGACCGGTGTGTGCCGTCACTTGTGGGTGTGGAGATTTGTGTACTAATGTTACATGATGATGTAGTGTACGAGGATTAATTAATTCCTGTTTGGACAGAGACTGAATTGTTCTCGAGGCATACATGTCGCCTTAGGTTATGATTCGTCTCGGCGCTTTTCAGTTTAGAATCGTTTCATAAGCCTTGACATATTATGATATGATAATATACATATTTATAGTGTCAAAATAATATACCAATAAAATATAGTTATTAGATAAAATGCTGAATAAAAAAAATAACTGATCGCTGGCCAGCTCTTCTAGATATAGGTCTTCTGAGACAGGTACGACTAGATCTTTCTCTTTCTTTTTTAGAATCAGTATTGAATCATAATTTCTTTTACTTAATAATGGATAACTAATTTACAAAGATTATAAATTGATACAGATATACTTTGTGAAGAAGTGATACTCTAAAACTGTACTGCATGACCGAAGTCGTATCAAAGCCGAGAAGTTACTACCGTGAATCAGTGACTATAGGGGTAGACTAACGTTATCCGAAGTGTTCGGGTAATTCCATCTTATCCCCAAACCCTGGGGATGAGATGGAATTACCCGGGTTACCTGTAATAGCTTTTGCAGGTAACCCGACTGGACTGAATGGCTTTCACACTGTCAAGGCAGGCCTCTGTCACTGGCTCAAATTCGCGCGATAAATACCTACTACTTCGTGTATCACCGTCGGTACAAACGAGACAGGGCTGCCGCACGCCCGGCGGCCGGCAGCGTGTACGCACGACACGTTTCCCGCGCTTTCTTATAAAAATGCCGAAACCTCGAATTTATTTTGCAGTGGATGGATGTTAAATGCGCGAAACAAATGAAAACTTGTTGTTTTTTCATTGCCGAAGGTCAAACAATGATTTAAGTAGTGAGTAATGGTATTAGGTTTGATATAAATAGGTAGGTACTTATATCAAATTTCATCTACAAATTGACACCATTTATTTTATTTAGAACAAAGGTAAGAAAGGAAATACTAGGTATGTAAATATTCGTAAATTGATAACTTAGGTTATTAGAAATAAATATATGTCGGAGAAGGATTGCTTTCATCGACATCGCCATAAGTGGTTGCGAACTTAGTGGGCGTCATTGGGATAAAATGCGGGCACAGAACACAATCAGCTAAGTTTGACAATATTTTAATTAGAGTTGAACAATAGTACCTACCTAATCAGTTTACACTGTTGCTAAATACAAATAAAATTATCAGGCAAGACTGGGCAGCGGGTTCAGGGCAACTATCTTAATTTACTTTCTCTATACTCAATAATCCAACTAGATCTGCCGATTGCTCTCAAAAGACTTGCAAAAGACAATGTCACCAGAAGCTGTCAGTTCTCCTTTTAAATTAGATGGCGCCTCGACCCCGCCTGAGACACGTGTCCTGCTCTGATTGGTCATTACCTGAACTAGTACATTCACAACTTTTTAAATTACTAATATAAATAAGGTTTTAAGCTATAGAAATATTTCACAAATCAAATAAGGTTAAATTATAATTTTAAAGATTATCAAAATGTAAACAGCATAACATTGTTAATTATTATTCATAAAATCAACAATAAATTCGACTCATAGCTTCCTCCGACATTTAAATGTTGTTTTTATAAAAAGCAATAGGCCCCCTTCTACATACGATTTTTTTTTATAGACTCACGCCTGTATCCCCGAAGGGGAAGGCAGAGGTGTAATATCACACCCACATTCTCCATGTTGCATATTAGGTCCCACGTAATAGGGGGCGAGCCTATTGCTGTTACCACATAACCAGACTCCGTGCTGCCACTGAGAATTCGGAAAATCCAGTAACACGTTTGCCCGACCCGGGAATCGAACCCGGGACCTCCGATCAATAGTCGCATAAGCTATCCACTGGACCGCGGAGGCAGTCGTGTCAATAAAATTTATAATAATCGTACGTACGATTAATAAATTTTATTTCTTTTATAACATATTACTTATGGTTAATTTTATTAAATATATTAACAATATGTATTTACTAAGTTACTCGTGTATATATAGGTATTTAGCAAATAAAAATATGGTTATTTCGCAACATTCGTTTTATTACCAAAATCATCATAAGAACAACCCTAGAGCCTTCGTTCGATGACGCGCTTCTACGTACAGTCACACAATCTGCAACTCTTTGCGTGCGTTCTTAGGGTACATTTCTCTTCACTGCGAAAAGCGGATATTATTATTAAGATTTTGTAGGTGATTATAGCGTAGGTATTTTCGCTTTTGTATGGGAGTGATGTATCTGTTACGAAGTAACTATATAGTAATCTGTGATCAAGGTACTTGATAATTATGTAACACTTTAATGTACTGTACGAATGTTTTCATTAGACGCGCGTGGCCTTGTCGTAATTAAATTGGTCATACGTTATGAGATAATAAGCCTGCCATTTAGCGAAAATTGGGAAAATATACATTTAGTTAATGTACATACATACACACACATACATACATATACAAAAAGTATCGCAAAAGTCTTCCAATTAAATGGAAAAAGTTTTTCAGCAATATACCCATCAAAGCTTTAACAGGCAACTAAACAAAAGAAAATACACGATGCAAGTAGATTATTTGGGCCGAGATATAATCCTCGACATCAAAGTTTATACCGACTTGTCTTGACAACTTGGTATAGGCCAAATCCTGCGGCCAAATCCTAATGTCATCGTAACCCAACTTAGGAGACCCCTATGCCTACCAGAGAAGAGCGAAAGGCCGTGTAATGATTCCCATCATTTGATTTTCGCAATGTTGCATTTTGAACATGATTTAACCTATTTTATATTTCAGTAATTTTATAATACCAATGTGTATATTTATTTTGCCACATACCACAGTAGACCGTATGTCGCAGACAAATTACAACGTCAGCCAATCCGTCCTTTGTCCGGGTGACTAATGTGCGATACAGCTGTAATTCTGCTCTCCGCACTCCGGCCAATGCGCGCACTGACCGGCTACAACCGTTACTCACCTAGCTATTTTGTGATTTCTGTTGTACTTTCACGTTGCCAACGTATTTTTGGGATTTATTTTGTGGTAGTATTTTATTCTTGTGAAGTTATCACTGCGCAGATGGCGTAGTGGTTAGAGCGACCGCCTCGCTGCTTAACAGTGTTGTTGATGCGATGCCCATACGAGACAACACTTTCTTATCATTTGAATGTTTGTAAAAGTCTCCCGAGAAACTTATATATTTTGAATCGACACAACACAATCTGATCCATTAAGGGAATTA
Source organism: Euclidia mi (assembly GCA_944739405.2). Lineage (NCBI taxonomy): Eukaryota > Metazoa > Arthropoda > Insecta > Lepidoptera > Erebidae > Euclidia > Euclidia mi. Next base: position 14,012,397 of record OX123184.2, on the reverse strand, counting down.
ATTTTTAATTTCGCCCATTTTCATATCACGAAAATGTATTAAAATTGTTATGTAACGAGCCTATAAGAACCCCGTAACGAGAATATAAGAATGATTCCATACATACATACATACATTGTAATTAAAATAAAAACATCAGAGATTTCCTCATTGACGTGGCTTGACGTACTTTTTCAATGTTTATTTATTTTATATCCTGAAATGCCAAATTTGCCACGTTTTTATAATATATAAATCAGTATTCAACATATTGCCTCGACCAAAACATTGCCTCTAGAACTTCTACTTAGTGGAAAGACACAACACAGGCGCATATCTAAATGTCAATTTGTCCCGTATCATGAATGTTTGACATATTAGGTATCTATGTGACATACGATACGCGGGTGCCATGGGGCCCAAACTCGGCGTACACGTCTTATCTAAATAAACCATTATACACAATTATTATGATAACGAACCTCTCGTTTGTCACTCTTCTGATATCCAAATAATATAATTTTGTTTAGTTCCATCGCTTGGGAATTTTAGGGATGGAAGATAAGATACGAATGGAATAATGTTATGGATTGGCATTTTGTGTGTTTTTGTGTAAACGGTTTTATCTGGTAACGTTCTTTTTGCTCACCTCGTAAGGATTGATGATTTAATAATATATAGGCTTATAACCTTAATTTATAATGGGGCAGTCAAATGAAGAATTAAATAATGTTTTGAATCCGATTGGTAGTTTTCAAGGTTTTTTAAAAAAAAAAGGCAACTCCCGCTTAAGGACTAAAAATCATATAACTAACGGACACAATGAACAACCAGGTTAGCTTTAAGCAAATTAGTTTTACATTAATGCTCCAGTCTCATTATTAATATTGTATTTATTTATATGTGAACGCAGTGATGTAACGTTGTGTCTATATTTGCTGCTTATCATGAAAAACTAGATGATATTGGACGTAAATTCGTAAAGAGGTTCTTAATTCAAATTAAAGTCAAACGTCGACGAAACTCACATTACGTTTTGACAGACATGTTAGGACCACGCCACACTATGCTGACACTCTGATGCTGCAATTTTATCTAACTTGCTTATGTAGCAAGTAAAGGTTATTCACATATACATATGTACGTCAAAGTAGGCAGAGGCAACGGAACGCCACTTGCTTCTATCCTTACAAACCTTACGCGCTTCCTCCACATTCATTACTCTTTTCATACATGCTCGCCGGTTCCGGGTGCTTCGGACCTTTCCGTTTATCAAAATGTCACCAATTTGATCAACGAATGGCCTACGAGGTTGGCCGCGACTGGCTTGCCCACACACATTTGCCTCATATACTTAAGTTACTTAATTGTAAATTTTACTTCAAATTATATTTTCAAGTTTTACAATAATGCTTGAGAATTTAATTTGTTGTAATAAAGTGATAGAATCAGATAATAGCTTGTAACTTCATGTTTAATTGGTTTCTATATTTTCGGATTAACCCATTATTTTCGGTGGGACTTAGTAGTGAAACCTTAACCGTCCATGCATTATAATTATGGACATGTATCTGTGATTCTCTCTATTGCATATTTGTAAATCGTACAATATGAAATGTGCAGAAGAAGGTATGGTGGCGCATGCTTCTCAGGGTAGTACGGATGTGTAATGTCAGTCATTCACTTATTCATCGACATTGTTTGACATTTATTTCAAGGAACACTCATCATCATTAAACAGAGGCTGGGCTCCTAGGTTAGCTGTCTAGGGTGTCTTGGATGCTACCGAGAAAGAGATATGACAATGAAGAGATTATAACTACCTTTAAAATATTCTGGAGTATGCTACCACAAGGTTAGGTTATATACCTTATCCACACGGTTGTGTACTGTCAGTCAATCACAGAACGCGCAGGTCAACGTTCGATGTGAATGCTTTGTTAACACCATACACCGCCTCGCTTTATTACTATTGAGTTGTCGGTATCGGTTGAGGTTAGGGTGCTTCTACACGGTGCATGTAGCTGGAGCAAGTAAAGGTGCGGGTTACACGCGTGGGTAATATGCGCAAGCTACTTGATCAAGTTACTCGCTTGTACTTGTACATGGTGCAAATAACTGGAGCAAGTAGACGCGGGCTACTCGCGCAAGCTGTACCTATGTACAAGTTATTTGTTCGTGGTCAAGAGCTACATGTGCATGCTATTCGCGCGGTAGCTTTATGACTTGAATCGCGTCAAATGTCTCGACGAACGAAAATTATTTTAAAATCATATGTTAAAAATGTAATTTTAACAGATAACATGCGCGAGTGACCCGCGCGCGTCGCAGAGCACGCGAATTACTTGCGCGGGTGGCTGGCTTTGGTACATGCTCGAGTCGCTGGACCCGCACATTGTTTTAAACGATATGTTTACGGTGCATGTAACCCGCGCAAGTGCCTCAACATGCTCAAGCTACATGCGCCGTGTACAAGCACCCTTATGTGTGAACGTTGTGTACGGGGTTGTTTTGATTTCTAACTTTTTGAGTGGCCGTTCAAAATGCACTGGCCTTAATACTACGGTACCAAGATAGTTAGTACGCTTCATTGTTCACCAAAATAATGCAGTCAATTCATAAGCTGTCTTAAAACGCTGTATGGGCGATAAATGCTCCATCGGTAGCCATCTATGACAAATAGACTACTCTCAATTGATGATTTATATTGGATATTTCACGGATAATTTAATAGAGTAGTATTTACGTAATCCTCCTACACAAAGTGATATAAAAACCTGACATAAAAGCGATTAGTTGGTTAATTTCACTTATATAATTTTTAATATATCAAGTCTACAATCCTTTTTTATGCCTGATTATCCTAAATTGTATGTGACTCACAATTAAAATAACTAGACTTTTGTAGTTTTCTTCAAACATTTACATAACCTTCTAACGTGAGCGCGCTTTTAACTAAACGTGACGTCGGTACAGCATCACTTTGCAAATGATCTCTTAAAGTGTCTTCTAAAAGGTTAAGACGTTCGTCTAATTACTTATTGCTATTTGCGACGAGTCGTTTGCTCGACTCAATTATGGTTCAACTTGTGATACTTAACTTTTAAGCAGAAAGCAGTGAATGTAGATTACTGTTACATGTTAAACGGCTTTCACGAGATTCAGTGTCTTGGGAGATTTGAAAGCTGTAATTATTAGTACTGCAGTGTATTATTAGTCCAATGATAACATCTAATAAAAAAATGTGTTTAAATAATCGACCACAAAATCTCAGTATTCAATTATAAATAAATATAAAAACAAATTTGCAATGAATCGAATGAGACCATACTCATAGTTAGTTAGATAGTTGGACAGGTGTTTTCCGCACTTAGCCACTTAATTGGGCCATTGTACGTTGGCAGTGACACGGTTGTCGCCTGCTACTCATACCATGCAAGCTCCTTCCAGAAGGCCATGAGCTGGCCAGTGTTGCGTAGGGCCTCGCTCATGGTTCTGGGGTTGTTCAGGAACCTCATCCGTTGGTCGCACACGCTGGTGCAATGTAGGATCACATGAGCGGGTGTTTCTTCGGTCTCCATGCAGCCCCTACATAGTGGGCTGTCTGTGACGCCGATATTGTAGAGATGCTTGTTTAGTGGACAGTGGCCGGTTATTATGCCAGTCAGATGCTTAAGTGTTTTCCTGTTGGAGTGCAACAGTTTTTGCGAGAGTCGTTTGTCAAAATGGAGAAAGGCATCTTTAGATTGCCTACACTCTTTTAACTCTGCCCACTCTTTTTCATGTTGTTGTAAGCTTCTCTCGCGTAACCACGTTTTTAGTTGGTTGAAGGGTATCGGAACAATTGGTTCGGGTCCCAGAGTTGTTGTGTCCGATCCTTTCCTTGCCAGTTGGTCTGCTGCGTCATTGCCCGTGGAGTCACTGTGTCCTCGTATCCACTGGAGCGGGACCCGATTCCTCGCTGCAGTTTTCTGCAGCTCTTGGTGGCACTCCATAATTAGGCCGCTGTTAAAGCAGTTGCCATCGAGAGCTTGTAGTCCTGAGGCACTGTCTGTGATGATGCGTATTGACAGGTTACCCACGTTTCTGGCCGCGATCGCCGTCGCCGCCCTTATAATCTCAACGCATTCAGCTTGGAAGATGGTGTTGAGTTTACCAAGCGATGTTGAGAGATTGATATTCAAGTCATGGGAGAATAATCCGGCACCAGAGACCATACTCATGCCGATAGGGTGAAAATTGTGCTAAATCTAAAAGAGAATCGACATGCACTTGGACGATTTTTAAGTTTTTTTTTTAAAGACTACTCACGTACTAGTAATTTGTTTATTTATTTACAGTTTAATTACATTATTTTGTGGCTAGAGCGTACAATATAGGTGAAAATTGTCAAAAAATCTTCGTTCGTGTACAAACTAACGCACAGAATTTTCAATAGTGAACATTTTAACCCACTTTATCTATCAGTTATGTGACCTATAAAGGTAGTATTAATGTCATCGCGATACAACCGCATTAATAGGTTACAGTCTCAATATCCGCGCGTTGTCACGCTGTCACGCTACACGTCTCGACTTGTCTGTGTTCTGTTTCTGTCGCAGGCATATCGGTGAAACTAGCTGTTTTGAGAAGTGACTAGTTGTTATACAATTTGAGTAAGGGCTGGCCCAGATCTAGTGAACCTTAACAGAAAGCATTTTCATTGTCAAATTATTATCGATATTGTTCTCAAATTAAAATTGTCCCATATCAATGATCTCGTAATCGTTGTTGGTGTGTGAGTACGTGGTGTTAACATTGTTTTTTAGTTCATTATTTTAAAAGAGACAGTGTCAGTATTACTTTGACAGTGCATAATGCGCTGCACTACGCTTCGCCATATAGTGTACATATGGCGAAGTGCAGAGCAGCGCATCATGACCCTAAGCATAGGATAACGTTATGTGTGATGTAATCGTTTAATGTCGGTGGATGATGCAGCAAGAGCGTAGTGAAGTATTATGCGTTTCAATATCCAAAGCTTATGTGAATTTTTGTACGTACGCATAAATGTATCAAGGTAATAATTTCATGCATCTTGCAATCATTTGTGATTCATAAGCTTATCAACGACGCAGTCATAAACTTGAATCACAACCAACACATTGACGATACAACAAATGATATAGTAAGCATCCGAAACGTGCCACAGTATTACATCATCAACGTCATTGATACCAAAGAACCACATATGATTAACCTCTTTAGGCGCATTTGTATGGGTTCTTTAGAGTTTGGATAGACTGTCCAGTTCCTATATTTAACCGCAACACTTTCAACAGCAGAGATATGTATTGGGCAGTTAATCTCCGGTGTACGTCAACTTGTGCTCTACATTCTTGTTAGCATATATGTAGTTTTATAGGGTGGGTCTAGCTCAGCTGTAGGCAATTGAAAGAGTTCCTATCTTATATGAATACGATTTAAAGTGATAGGTTTAATATCGACTTGTAAACGTGAATGCATCTTCTTATTTCTAATACAACAAACAACAACATTGGTTGGTAACACAAATATATGGGTAAAAATATTTTAATAAAGCTCAATATTTCGAATGCATTGCCAAAACAGAGGCGGTAAAATCAACAAAAACTATACTTAAAAAAAAGGAATGTGTCATTATATAAAATTGTAAGGTGTCGCTGCTCTATAAGACAATAATACGTCCAATGGTAAGCTACGGCGCAGTAGTGTGGTGGCCTCGGACCAACCTAATAACGGCCGCCTACACAGGACACGGATTCTTTAATAAACACCTATTTACAATAGGTATCACCGACAGCCCGCTGTGCAGGGCCTGTATGGCAGCAGACGAGACGGCAGCCCACCTGCTCTTCGACTGCCCTGAGGTCGTACAGTACAGGCAGCAGTACCTGACCAGATACAGCACCCTGAGGGAAGCAGTGGGCCACATCAATCTGCCGGCCTTCCTCGAAGAGCTGGGGTGGCTCGAATGACAACACCATTCCCACCCGCAGGCAAAATACACGCCAGGACGTGGAGTTGCGGAAACAGCCCGTGCCACCAAGAACCAAGTAAGGTGTCGCTGCGCGAAGACGCCATGGTCCCGAGAAACATGCTAATCTAAGAATTCTGACGAAAGAGATATATGTGTGGTACTTTTACTATTGACGGAAAAGATCCATGACTAACAGTGGGGTTGTTTATGTATAGGCAAATATAAATTGTGTCATAGTCGCCAGATATGTTATGTTCTCTGACTAATTACTGTCTCCCAACCACAATTCATTTGTGACATTCAAAATTATTCAACACAAAGTTCAACATATCTGACTGACCAGGATTGACATATATAATTACAATAAATGATTGGAAAACCAACCGAAATCCAATAATAGCAAACATACCTACCCAAATTTGTATTCATTTTACATACACCCACCAGAACGAAACAACGCAATGATGGTTTATAAATCTAAACAGGACAATTTAATATATCGATTAATAATAAAAAACTCGTGTGTGTAGGCTCTGTTTTGATTAATACATCTGTAGCATGCTGCATTATTCATTCTAACATGTTCATCAGAGTATAAATTGTTTTGTCCAAACACTGTTACCATGGTAAGTTTGTGTTCCACTGATGCAAGCTAGAGGAAAATTATAGCAGTTGTTTCTCTTTTCATATCAATAGTCTTCATATCAATGAAACAATAGATATTTTTAATGTATTAGCAATTGAAATTTTCATATACCTATTTGCCACTTCAGAACAGTCCAGTTTTAATTTGATCTTCAGAATTTACCTCCATATTATAATTAATACTCATCGCCAATCTGTTTGTTACACTTTGTAGTGAATTTCACTCCAAAGATCACAGTCGATCGTAAAGTTCTTTAAATAATTTTCAATCTATTTTATTTGTGTTTTATGAGTATGATTATATCAATCATGATCTTTCTCGAATTTAATTAAAGTAGAATTTATTTGATTTTATTTCTACATTTTAGAATTCTTAGAAACGTTTCTACAACTTTATGATTACTTTGTAAGGTACGATGTAATTATGTTAAGATCATTTGCAATACTTTAGAGAGGAATATGCGCTGTACATTTTTGATCGTTACACTTAATTTTATAATAAACTGTACGATTTTTAAGACAAATATTAAGAACTATGTACATGATAAGTTTAATCCACTACAGCATATCTATAGTATGAGGGATGTCAGCGTAATAACGGTTAGAGAAAATATATGAAACTATTGTATCGTATTAGTATCTCCTTTTTATTTACTTACGAACCATATATAACATTTAAAGGAAAATCCTAACGTCAAATTCCTAGAACTACTACTTAGATGTTCCCTTCTTGGAAGGACATTTATTTTGAAGATACCTTTAGCGTCAAGATCGTGATTCTCAGTTTACTAAAAACAATGAATTGTTAAGTGCCATACAGAAATGAAAATGTAGGGCTGAATCAATAAGGAAACCTAGTCTTAAAATAGGGCATGAACAATATATAGAGGTAGGTTTAGAAAATGGTGCAAACTGAAAGAATTCGCTGAAAACTTTAGAGACACCTGGTTTAGGTTTGAAAGTTGGGAAAGCTACTAAACGTTTTCGTAATGAAAATATCCATATTTCCCTAAAAGAGAAAATCACAATTCGTCCATAAGCAACAAACACACAGAGTTTGCTTAGTACCTAGAAAGCCTAGAAAGTTACGTCGTTTTCTAACTTGATACGGGATACAGAAGGCAATTATTTTATGAACAAATTTGGTGGTTGGCAGTGAATGAACGAATAGACAAAAGTATCGCTTTACAATAGCTCTCGCTTTCTGTGGACGAAAATTGATATCGTATACATTGAAAATTCATACACGTCCTAAGTCCGTTAAAGTAAATGTGCTAACAACGAAATTGTAAAACGTAACCTAATCAGTTAACCTGATGAAATAATATTCAAATATTCGTTGAATACTTTATTTTCATCAAATTTAGTACTATTCTAGGCAGATATTTTTTTTAATTAATGCCTATTATAGATGAAATTTAATATAGCTTTTAAGAATAAAGTGGTAAACAATGCAGAAATTGGGCAAGTGCGAGTCGGACTCGCGCACGAAGGGTTCCGTACCATCATCTATAAAAGAAAATCACTTTCGTTGTATGTATACTTAAATAATTTATAAGTGTCTACCTGTTTATTAAGATCGAGTAACAAATTGCTTAAAAATTACGTTTGTTGTATGGGAGCCCCCCTTTATTATTTACTTTTTTTAAATTTAATTATTTATTTTGAAAGGTAATATACAACTACATATTCTGTAAAAATTTAAAGCGTCTAACTGTAACAGTTAGTAATTTTGAGCAAAAAATACGAAAAAAGACACGTTTTTTGTATGGGACCACCCCTTAATATTTTTATTTTTTTTATTTTTAGTATTTGTTGTTATAGCGGCAACCAAAATACATAATTTGTGAAAATTTCAGCTTTCTAGCTATCATGGTTTATGAGATACAGCCTGGTGACAGACAGACAGACAGACAGACAGCGGAGGCTTGGTAATAGGGTTCCGTTTTTTACCTTTTAGGTACGGAACCCTAAAAATGTAAATAGGAAACATAAAATTAAAAGGAAAACATCATGTGGAAGCCTGCATGGCTGATAGTTCGTCAGTTTTCCATAATATTCTCGAAAGACATGTGAAGTCTACCAACTGGCTTTTAGGTACATAGTACTTTTAGCAACTATAGCTTTACCCCTTTTCACAATATTGTTAATATAATTATGTTTAACATATTATTATACGCAGACCTACATATATATTATACAGCGTATTCAGTAGTCAGTACATTAGAAACTTTCTTTACTCGTATTATGTGTATTTTTTTTAACCTATACTGTCCCATTGTTGGGCAAAGGTCTCCCCTACACTTTTCCAAAGGTCCCTGTCTGTAGCTGTTACTTTCCAAGTATTTGAGAAGCCATCCAGCTCATCTTGCTAACGTTTCCTGGGTCTACCTCGACCACGACGTCTCTCCGGTGTCCACCACGTGGCGATATGTGCCCATTTTTCGGGATGCATTCTACAAATATGACCTGCCCAATCCCACTTAACGCGTATGGTTGTGTTACGGATTCGATCTGATAACTTGATCCCCAATACGCTCCGTTCAATAAGTCGTTGGCAAACCTTGAGTTTGTACTTCTGAGAATCGGTCAGTGACCACGTCTTGGCTACGTAAGTTATGATGGGCAAGATACACATGTCGATGAGTCTGCGTTTGAGTACCATTGGAAGGTTGCCCTTCATATGTGTAACACGCTAGCGAAAAGGAAACTTCCAATATAGTGATCCTTAGCTGTGAACCATGGCTTAATATCAGACTAAAGCGTATTGAGTAGTCAGTACGTTTCGTCTTTCTTTACTAGTGTTATGTGTTATACGCTAGCGTAAACGTCCAACATAGTGATCCTTTAAAATAAAATTCAACTGAAATGAGTTTGGTTCTGAAACCCGGATGACATAAATACGCCGTACACCCTCGAACGGTACGCCCGGACGTACTGACACGACTTTACCAAGAGTTTGTATTGTAATCTTGTAATTTTATATAACTTCACTCCTTCTCCCTATGGCCATCCTTTTATGAATTAATTGTCCGAACTTGTTAGGGGTGTATTGTTAAAATAGGTATTTTATTATCAAGGTTTTGTTAATAGCATTTTATTGTATTGTTGGGCTGTAAATTAATATAAAGAAAACTGTAATTTTCTTAGATACCGATTTTCTGTTTTTGATTATTTAGAAATGGACGATAGGAATAATGGGCACATAATTAACACCAATTTCCAAATGTTATCCTAATACCTTAACCATATTTCATGAAAAACGTATCAATTATACCCATACCTATACATTTACAGCATTTCTATCTGAGCAATGTTAAATAAAATAGTCCGTCTAAAATGAGGTAATTTGTACGATATACCACCCGCAGGATGATCGTCACTTTCCTTTCACGAGTGAAACTAAGCTTATTACATTTATACATAAGGAATATAAATCAAAATAGACAAAACCTATACAACCTACAGCTGAACTATATTTTTTTAGTCAAGTACCATTTTCGTCTTTCAATTGACCACACATTTCAGTTATCTGAGCAAACGTTTTTCTGTTCCTAATACAAACAAACCTTTCCCTTTTTAATATTCGGCTCGTAAAGTGTTATTTTAATTCACATTCCCTCTAAGAGGTACCATATAGAGGGAACTAAAGTGAAATAACTGTTCGGACTTTGCTTGCTTACCGCCTAAGCCTCGCATTGGCCAGTAGAAACGGATTCAGCCAAGTTATTGGCCTCATATTTTCTTATGGTATGCTAATGTATTTGGATACGTGAAAATTTCGTTTTGAATAATATATATTGGGAACCTTCTATCATTGTTTGTTTTAAGCTGTTGGAAAAACGTTCGGATATTGATATGTGTAATTTTTGGTGATATTTCGCCACCTTTTATGTAAAGTGTGTGTTATGATTTCTTGGCGTAGTTGAGTGGTAATATTACGGAGATTTGTATGTTATTGTGTACTAGGTGTATTTATGTGTGATATGTATGTATTTATAAAAGAATTAAAGTATACTAATACGCTTATTCATTGTCTAGTACCCATAGCACAAGCTCTGCTTAAAAAGAAATTAAAATGTCAGTATTAGCATTTCAATACGGATTAAAGACGTAATATTTTTATATTATCTATCTAATTTACAGCATCTATTCGCCTTCGTCTCAACAATAATGGTACTTAAACGGTTATCTTCCAAAGGCATCGAGTCATGGATAAACCGAACAAAGGATTAATGTTTATGGATTATTACCTTACCAAGGGTAATACTGATCTCTAAAAGGGTAATAATAAATAAACAGTGAGGTTTCTTAATTCGATCAGATTTTACAAAACGAGGGTAAGACAACTTATTAACATAAAATGAGTGTGAGCGTTTCCTGAATAAGTAAATTTCGTTACATTTTAGTCCAGTGTGTTTAGATGGTGTGGACGGTTGCACAGGTTCACTATTACAACGGTAGGGTAGGTATAGCCGTGATTATGTTTAAATAGCTAAACGAGGTAAGGATTACCATTCATGATCCTTTTTTTCAGTGTCATGATCACTTGACTGCACGGTTGGCATAGTGGTTGTGGGGACTGAGATTAACAAGATTGTTTTAAAAAGCCATAGTACCTTTCAAATGTTGAATTAGTATTTTTATACAAATACGAAGGATAAAACACATAAACCAGATTAAAACAACTACACAGCAATCAGAAAATACGATTTATTGTGTATTAGTGGCGTGTTTGGATTGATACATTAATTGGAATTCATTACACGGACGTAGTCGGGTGACGCGCTAGCACACATTTCGATTAGTACTTCGGACACATCTCCTTCATACTTGGCAGACCACATGGTCTGCCGAATATAATTGATTTGCAGGACTAATATTTACTTTGAGATGAGAGGCTTTTATCCAGAAGTGGACTATGGCAGGCTGATGATGATGATGAATCATTATACGGTAACTAACAAGTGGCATAATTAAAAATATGAACAACATATTGCTCCTGATAAGCAAAAAATAAACATATTATAATCATCGGGCCTGAATCAACACGTGTCTGAAATTGTTAACGTGTCTGAAAATAATAGCAATACTTCTTTAAATAAAAGCCCGGTTCAACGTCTAGGAGCGTAATTAAACGCGCATGTTATTCGGGAAATCGTCGAGCGGTCAATTCATGTCACGAATGTTCTGCTGTGTCGCTCGTACGAATTCAATTGAGTGGAAGGAATATGATATGTGTGATATGAGAGTGAATAATTTGCCCGTTAGTGCTCGATATAAAAAGTGGTGGCAGATTAAATCATGTAAGCTTTTACTTTAAATGAGCAGAAGTTGTCCTGTTTGCGTCGAAGCACTTCTGATTTATTGTATCGACATTTATCCCACTACTCGGATTTTCAGCAGAGGTCAACTGATTCTTACAACCAAATACGAGAAAAATACCTACTTACAATTTTTATTTTTATTTTGACTGCACGGTTGGCGTATTGGTTTAAGCAGCCGACTCACCGCTTGACGCTAAGCCGAAGTGTTGTGGGTTCGATCCCCACACGAGACAACATTTTGTGTGATTCATAAATTGTTGTTTCGAGTCTGAGTGTTCATTGTGTCCGTTAGTTGTATGTTTGTAAAGTTCCCCGCGACACAGGATTTAGTCCTAATGCGGGAGTTGTCTTTAAAAAAAAGTTATTTACGGCGAAATGTGGGTCTAATATTACACCTCTGCCTACCCCTCCGGGGATACAGGCGTGAGTCTCAACGTGCTCGTCACAAAAAAATTTGTTTTGGTTGAAAATCGATCCGAATACCTACATTTTAGTTATCAGAGTCACTAAACACTATGACTAGACTAGCAACCCAGCTAATGGCAGAATACTATAAATAACTCACAATAAGATGTTAAGGTACCTGTTTCATACAATCCTCTATTTCATTGTTCTGTAAATACATCCATCTAAGAGTCAAATTGATTTCAATTCAAACGACTAGTACAAAAAAGAATTTCGTTTCATACGAATTAAGAATGTTGAATCAATTATTGAAATTATATTTTCATTTTTGTTGCTTCCCTTATTTATTTATCGTCGTGAAGATAAAGGACGAAGGGAAAGAATCTAATTATCGTCCATACTCGTTCTGTTTTGTCTCTACGGTATGGCTGTTTATGGGCAAGTATGGATATTTTTATTTAATTACATTTCTGAATATAGATTTCTCTTTCTTGACGTTTGATTATTAAGTCACGGGTAAGGAACCCGTATATAAACTAGTGTTATTATTTTCAGGAAAAATTCTACTGAGTCGGGTTACAAATTCCTTAGGTAAGTTGCTTCACGTTAATGCTGTGTTGGGTAAGATTCGAACCGTAGTTATTATGCTAATGGCGATTCATATGACCACCATCACAGGACACCACGATTCCAGTGAGTAGGCTCGGAACACTTTTTGGGGAAAGAGTCTCTCAGACCTCCTCGATCCTCGATCCTCTTTCATACTTGGTCGATCATAAGGTCGAGTGGTGGAGTAAATAAAGAATAAGGTGTTATGTGGTCCTTGGTACTGACGTTTAGTTGGAAGTCCGTTATTTGACAGTAATTGTATTCCTGAGGTTGGCATAAGCAGCTCGCAAAGCAAACATCTATTCCGAATTTATACTATCGAGGTTTTTAAAATTATTTGTATATTGCTGCCGCAATAAACGAGAAAGAAAGAGAATAGACCGATGTACTTGCTCGTCACATTCACCCAACGGTAGTACTTCAGTACATCCGTGATCGTGGCGCTTGCAACAATGCCGAACTATTGCATACTCCAAATAAAGGTACGTGGCATCCCGGAAAAAATAATTATACAAAAAGAAATCAATTCACTTAGAAATGCTACTACAAGTTTCCCTGATTCTTCCATCATGATATTTTGCAAATAAAATATCGTAAAATGAACTGAAGCACGCATCACCTCATCATAACATCACAAAGACTCTCACTGACTGTCACTCCTATGTCCGAGTTAAAAAGACGTCGCGCACTTATATTCGTGTGATCAACACAGTCCAGTCGCCGTCAACGTTAATACGTCAGCTCTGTGACAAATGACGCCGTTATGAACATTCCTTGGGGATGCCGGACAGGATAGAGGGGGGAGGGGCCAGCGGGCAAAGGGGAGGGGGTAGGACATTGATTTATTGTTTGATCACGTCAAAAATCTTCAGCCTCTGTAAGTGTAGGTGTGAGTTTATGGAGTGTGATAAGTTGAAGTATGGAATTGTCGGGAGAATTCGCTTTGGCTTGGGGCGTATGATTTCTTGGGCAATGTTAAATCAGAATGTTTCCTTGTTTTTAATAGAGGAAATGTAGGTATAACTTTGTTGTTGAGAACGTATGCAAGGAGTGGCTACAACAGACTGATGATGCTGATACTACTTGACAGCCGACGTAGTTAATTTTTAATTTGACTTTCATAATCGTTACATTGTGTCCTTAATGAATAAAGGATTTTGACTTTGACTTTTACGATTTTATAACAATATATGTACCGGCCGTGTGGTTGACGGCATAGAATACAAGTGTCACCACCCCCTATCTTCCCGTGGGTGTCGTAAGAGGCGACTAAGGGATAACACGATGCAAATACCATCTTTGCGTAGAGACGGAAAACTCGACATCAAACCCTATACGACTGCCTCGTTAGTCTCGCGGCATAAATGTGCGCGTGGGATCGGGAGGTCTCAGGTTAGATTCCTGGGTTGGGCAGTGTTATGGGGTTTTTCTGTCACGAAATTCTCAGTAGCAGCACGGAGTCTGGTAATGTGCCCGGTACGGCAATAGGCTCGCCCCTTATTACGTGGGACTAAAGTATATCTGGCGAAAAGTGGGTGTAGAAATACACCTCTGCCTACCCCTTCGGGGATAAAAGGCGTGACGAAATGTATGTATGTATGTATATATATGTACCTACTACTCTGATGATATGGAATCTTATGAAGTCATTCAATTCTCTAACAACAATCACTACAAAGAGATAATTAAACTGGAACCAAAGCTTGCCTCTTTCACAAAAGCAAATTTATAACATTGTAATCAAAACGAAGCCATGAAGTTTGACTCGTGATCTGTAATATCGCTCGCACTCAATCTACTGTGAAAACCTCTAAGTTTGCACAAAACTGACACAATCACCAATTTCTTAGACTCGATGGACCAAACTAGAACATTATATAGAACCAGATTAACGCTAGAACAACGATAAATTATAGGTCAAAGGTTACAAAGCCGATTTGGTCTAGGAGATCATTTTGATAAGTACATTGTTAAAAAGACAGCAAAATTACGTCATGGCCTATAAAACTGTTATTTTAGTGCTTGACTTTAGTACTGGAATTGGTGCTGGCTACGTCCTGCGTAAATGTCTCCATATAATGCAAGGGACACTAGAGATGCTATATAATTTAAGAGACAATTAAAATTTATTCCACCCGCATATATATGTAGTAATTTACAGACGATTTTATCGAATTTACAACTGGCGTCGTGGATCTTAGAATCTAGGATATAGGATCCTAGCTCTGTGTCTTTGCGATCGGTAGACGTTCTTATAAGCGCAGGGTTCCACGCTCTTGGAAGTCCAACGAGATTGGTTGAATACTTGTCAGTTTCGCCACTAAGTGACTGCAATTTAGTTTCCGCAACCAGAAGGATAAAAATATTTCTAAGATGATATCAACTGCGATCAGATGGAACTAGTTTGTGTGGTTTCACTATGTGCTTTAGTTTACGTAAACAGCTCTTTGATTTTTAGCACAAGATATTAATAAATATTCATTAGCCTCCATCTTTGTTCACAACGAATTTGAATTACCAACGGCTCTTGACATAGAATGTTCATTAAGAAAATAACTCGAGTCTAATAAATCATTAGGCACATATAAAACGGTCTAAGAGCTGGATCAGTTTGCACAGTGAGCGAATCTGAGACAGTTTATTAGCACTAGTTGTATACAAGTAAGGGCACTCGATGTCACTCGAAACGACGATAAAGCCTTTATTTATCGTCTAGGGAGATTAAGCGAGTTAAAATATTCATTTACATCGTTAGATCTTGAATTAGATTTTATTGGTTTTGTTCAGTAAATCGTTTTGTTGCCATTTATTGTGAAATGCGAAGGTTTAGATTATTTTTTGTTGGTATTGTTGTTCATTATTTTTATGAATAGAATAGAAATGAGTACATATTTTACTACAAGGCTCTCGTTAAAATAAGATCTTGGTTAATTTAAAGCTTTTGTATATAAAATAATGGAGGTTTACTTCAGGTATACTACATAAGTATACAACACACCATAGTGGTTAATGTAGTCACTTCACTATTGCTGTTATATCAGGTATCATTGGTTTGAAACTCACACGGCATAGCACTTAGTATGATTTATAAAATTGTTTCGAGTCTGAGTGTTTGCGTGGCCACCGTCTCCATAGTTTATTCTAAATTCAAATCCATTAATTCACTAAAGTTAGAGGGTAACACTTCTGAACGTCAAAATACTTTTTTACTGCCAGGTTTAGATAGGTAATCGGGCTTTGAGAATTTATTTTTAAGAAACTCATGTCACTCGTTAGAATCGCCAAAATATGTATGGCAATATCATATTTTAAACAACTCGTGGTTTCACAACAGCTGATAATGGTAAAAACACATTTCTGCAGAATGTAACCCCATGTCCTGTCTTCTAATAAAATCTTCTGCTTAATTATTTTTGTTGAAAAACAGTAGTAACAAGTAGTTTACAAACAAAGTGTTTCAAATGAGAATTTAACCGCTTAGTTGTATTAAAAACAACAACTTAAATAACGAGTTTAAGCAAACAAAAGACAACTAAATAAATTATCTGTGGAAATGCAATAACAAATAGTTTATGAAATAGCATTCGCGAAACGCGAAAATGTAATTAAGGAAGTTGTTTTAAGTTTAACGTCTCATGTTTTAAAATGTGTTTTAGTCGCAGACGCCATGCTGTTTTCGTGAATAATATTTCATTTTATATTAAGGCTATTCGGTTCACTGGGAGTAGAATTGCTAGAGGCTTCAATTTAAATGGTATCATGTTTCTAGTTTATGAAGAATTATTTGACCTTTAGATATAATTTCATAATATACTGAACTATTTTCTGCAACATAATATTAAGATCTGTACTAGCTTAGTGGCGAAGTGAACATCAAGTATTTCGCAGCCTGATTTCAGAAAATTCATTACATAATCTTACATTAGGTTTGACGGATATAATGTGTTTAATGCACTACAGCAGGTATATAATGAATTATTTCAAAGTAGGACACCATTCTTACTCGTGATACTTCCTCCTCTTACATTGCGAAGAAGGCAGTAAATGTAAATGTAGAATCAATATGTAATTAATTCCAATTTTGCATAAGAGCCACATCGTGACCAAAGTTTATAAATAGTCATTACTTTGACTAAACCTTTTTGTGTGCGATTTCAAACTTCTCTTGGCTTTTCTCAACACTTAGAACCTTGTGTGTGTGTACAACGTGTAAGCAAAGTGGATATTTAACGTTATATTAGATCAGAATATTTTTCTTCGCGGTCAGCGGTGAACAAAATTATTATTATAATATATTTTCGAATAATATGTTAATAGTAGTTAAAACTATAATCAAAATAGAAGAAAACCAGTGGCAATTTGAAGCAAGAAATACGAAAGCTTCTTGCCTGCTTTAGATCGCATAGTAAAGAACCACAGGTGAAGGAAACATTACAGCAACGGTTTACTAAAAATACACACTGAGAGCTGTAAGTTAAAAATGTTTAGAAGAATAATGCCGCCTAACCCTTATTCTTCACTGCGTATATCACAGAAACAGAAGCTAACCACTAGACGGAAAAAACAATAGAAGAACATTAAGACATAATTCCTTAAGCATTTATAAGACTGAGCACTGTTGAGCCACCCAGTCCCCGGCCGTTCATCGGAGCGGCAAGTACGCTCAGCAGACCGTCGAAATATGGCTGCAATGGAAAATAACAAATCTTTTTATACTAATATCATATAGTCGAAGAGTTTGTTTGTTTGGTTAGTTCAACGCTGGTTTGGTTAGTTCGTCTCTGAAATAAGCAGACGTATAGCTATATATGTATATGCAACGGGTCTTGGTCACGTAATTATTTGAAACCTTGCACCAGACTTTTTTTATATTACAGCAACATTCACGAGGAAGCAGCAGAGAATGCAGCGAAATCATGACATAATCTGTTAGTGCCTCTACCGCGGTACCAACAGACTGCTACATTAGAGTCATCATCATCATCATCATCAGCCTTCATCAGTCCACTGCTGGACTAGGCCTCTCCTTTGAAAGGAGGAATTGGCCTACTATACCACGCTGGCCAAACGGGTTGGCATAGGGTTTGTATCAAGTTTTCCTTCTCTTTTAGTGGTGTTCTCTGCATAATATGCTCCCTCTGTCGGCTCTTACGACACCCATGGGATGATATGGGGTGGTGACATCCCGTATTCTTAATCCTTCACCACACGGACAAACACACACACACATTACAGTATACACATTAGAGTATCAGGCTCAAACTCATGAACCGCACCACGGACTTTTCAAAGCTATGTGCATATTCAAAATACATATATTGTATACATTCACTGATCTAAGCAGTGCCATGTTGCTGTCTCTATGGACTGCAAACGTAAGACGGCAGTTTCTCTGAGGAAAAGCTAATATTCATTCAAATCGGTATAGATTAGAAAGAGAGATCTCTTTCCTCGGGCTCCAAGATTAATGTCTTGAATGCGACTGAAATAGCGCTAGTACAATGATGATTTGTATGGAAGGCTGGCTCATAGCATTCCCCAGAAATCAAATCATGGAATCACAAATATGGAAAGGTCATGTAACATGATGCTTTGACCCTCATAAGCTGCTCGAAAAGGTTGTAATAGTACGGGCGAGCAAGGAATACGAGGTAATACGACGGTTCAATTGACGAGGTGTGCCGAGTAAAACCGCGGGGCGCGGCTAGTATGAATTATATTCGCAATGTTCATGAGAATTCCGTTCACAATCGCAGCAGATAAAGGAAGAAAGTATACCGTCCTCGCTTCTCTGTTTCAACACGGCTGAGCAGAAAAATCCCAAGTTCCGTTTTGTGTAGGGTGACAATGTTTAAATATTAATGCTGCTTTATTTATAGAGCGTTTGTATCTGTTTTTTAAATGGCTGGTGATGATGGCAAACGGTTTATTTTAACATAAAGTAAATCATTATTTTCTGGTTATGGGAGTATAATACGCAAGAATAAATGTGGGAGACGTAAGTTGATGCTGTAAAAAAGCTAGCGAAAGAAATATGCAAGCGTAGCAAAATCTAAACATTTTTCTCTTGACAACGAGGTTGCTCTAAGTTGTGTCACGACAGTGATATCACCGCTTAAGCGCGCTGAGCAAGCGAACCCATAACCTCCAGAGTAACAATCAGGCTTACGCCCGTTTCCAATTTACTATCTTTCCATGGTTTTGGCTAGTAGGGATAGATACTTGACATATATTATATTGCAGGGATATTATATCAAATATTTATCACCAGTAGTCAAATCTATCGATGGATAGAAAATTGAAAAGGGCACTAAATCACTGTTTGAGTAACACTAAACTAGCCTAGTTTGAACGAATGCACAGAACACGAGGAAACTTCATTTTAATACCTATTGAAATCAATATAATATCTAGTTAAGTAAGAAAGATTTTTCCGTGGAGTAGTAATATACGTATAAGTAACATATAGCTAAAGTAATTTCAGACGTAACATGAAAAGTTCGTGGTCAACCTTGTTTGTAATCGTTCACCATCTTCAGCCCGTTTGTCTCTTAGCACTTTAGCAGGATTTATTAAAATAGTATTATCACCAGAATTGTGCTCGCTACGTACTAGTCGTAGCGAGCACAATTCTGGCGGGTGAACGACCTTTTTATAATGAAACATTTTGAGAGTTTTACGGAATAGGGTAGCTGAAAGTGTTTTTTTATTATTATTATTATCTATATCAGCTTTCATATTGAGCAAGTAACAAGCATTTTAATATCAAATCAGACAAAGACATCATATTAATCCGGCTTTTATCAAACTTTTTGTATAGCAAGAAAGAAATACAATATATATATAATATATATTATATATTTCATTGTGTGTTCTTTTGACTATTAAAGTGATCTTAGAGACTTGTTCCAATTGAAGGCTTCGCGTGAGTGTCGGTTATGTGTAGCTATAAAACTCCAAAGTTTAATAAAAACCCGTTTCGTCGTTTTTGGCCGAAAAAGCAACAAACATTCATGTCTCTATCCATCCATGCTCACAAACTTTCGTATTTATAATAGTAGTAATATAATTCATTATTTTTACGATAGTTAACTACCCTATTCCCCGCGGATAAAATAGTAGTTGAAAGCATGGATAATATAAAAATAAAATTGAAAACATAATTCTCAAAGGCATACCAATTTGTACGTAGTCAAATCGCTCGCACACAATCACACGTAATCCAAAACCTTTGTTTGGTTACAATTACTCTCGTAACTACGTGGTAGTTACTGGTTGTTGGATCGATCGCTATTAATTATGTTTACTCTTACGAATAACTAACATGGTTTTAGTAGTTAGCTGATTACATGGATAACAAAGATACTTAAGTTTCATATTACTAAGCCGTTTATTTTGATGTTTAGGAACGATTTTTTTAGTTATACGGTGTATACACAAATTACTCTCTCATTCTCCGCATCTTTATATGTAGGTTTGGAGTCTGACGCTCTTCTACAAACGTTCAGAGCCTACCCACTAAAATCAACGCAGTTCATCGACTGTAGCGGGGAGTTCACGCGAATCACGGCTAGTGCACTTTGCTCGGACCCCGCCAGGAATGTACAGGAACGATGCATAGTTCTCCAACTTTAAAGAGGATCTTTGGTTATCCGCCCGATGGTTACCACATGCATTATTATCAAAGCCTGAGTCACTAGGGACTTTATGTGTTATTCTAGGATATGATTATTTCATCACTACTACTGCCATATGCCTTATATAACTAAAAATCACTTGAAAACAATGTCGGCTAAAATATACTTGTAATACCGCTTCTTAAAACAGCATCGCATGCATCCGACAGAAAAAAGATACCGATACTATTACAAAAAATCAACTACCAGTAGTCCTGTTATTATAACATTATATTTCAATAAAGTTATTGAAATATAATGTATGAGATTTCATGGTATTTAAATATGATATGTTATACTTATAACATATCATATTTAAATACCTAATTATAAGTATAACATATCATATTTAAATACCATGAAATCTCAAAAGCAACCCCTGGAGTCATCTTCATATTTATTTACTGCAATATTTTCCGGCCACTCAACCGTACGTCAGTAGATCACTGTAAAATTAGCTACACGTGAATCGTGGCCCGAAATCCGGGCACAGTTTCTCCGTCATTTAGATCGTAAACTACAGAATATCCTCCCAACGTCTACAGTATGGTAGCATACGTCTGGCCAGATTTATGGCAGGCTAACTGAATTTGTAGGCCCATCGAGATGATAAACCGTGCCCCTTCCGGACTAAACAAAAGTTAATAGTTTACAAGTTTGACCCTCGTTCGTGCCGATACTACGATAGTTTTTGTACGCCTCAGTGTTTTTAGTTTTTGAATGATTGCACTTCAAAACGAGTTTGGGTTGAGTATGTTATGAATTGTTTAGCAGACCAATACCGCCACGCTAAGATCTCCAGTTTAACTGTAAACCCACGGCGTGCAGCATTGATATTATTATGATATTAGTGTTTTAATTTACAGGCAGCGATAGCCTAGTGGAGAGACCATCAGACTTCTTTGCAGAGAGTCTCGCATTCGAACCTACAACGCGCACCGCTGGCTGTTCGAAGTTTTAAAGTATATAATTATCGCTAGCTAAACGGTGAAGTCTGTCAATATGGAATAACTCTTCACATAATGAGGAGAGACCTAGTGGGATATATTACAAATGACCCACTGCGAGGATGATGATTAAACAAGGCTGATGATTATGATGATGATGAATCTACTATTGTATTTGTTGCTACAATTACATGACACTTTGATACCTTATACGAATGTTTACCAGAGCAACATTCCTCTGAACTCAACATACTGTTCTTGTTTTATAGCAAACTGAGTGTCTAGACGGTGCTAGTTCTATTCTAACTATTCTAGAAGACCTTTCTTTTTCGTCTTGATTTGATTTATCAAACGCGACAATTTCGTTGCGTGATGTCTTCAAGTATAGATTCGAGGATTTTGTCTTCATTTTGGTTTAAAGGAACATTTTCGTAGATTCGTCTAATTAATACTATTTGGTTCGAGTGAAGATCTTAACTTATTTAGTTTTACGGCCGGTCTCTTTATTTGATATTTTCATGGATTTGACAATACATATTTTATCGACATTTCGAAATTTAGGCAATGTTGCTATAATCACGATTGCACTGCGTGCAAATGACGCATGGACCGTTGCATATAGGTATCATAAACAATTAAATTGTAGTCTTCTTCTTCTTTGTGTAAGTGTCTTGTGTAACTCCTGTGTAGGAGTTTTACCCAAATGCGCAACCGTATTACGGAGGACACTTAAAGCTATCGGTCTCAGTTCTTGTCTCAGGACAAGCATCGTGAGGCTCTGTCGGGGGCATTCATTACATATTCGGTCTGAATACTCCGACACCATAGTTGGCCACAAACTCACGTAAAAGAAAGAAAGATAAAATAAAAATTTCTGAAGTCAAGTATTGGGCTACTCTTCTATATTCTACTTGATCCACCCTTTGGTTGGAAGTTTACTAGACTGCGATATTTTTATCAGCGCTATCTAATATCTACACACAATTAATTAGAAAGTGGCTTCAGAGCCTAAAAAGAGGTTTGGATATCTGTAGTCACTACTCAATACAAGTCTTAAAAAGGCAAATTTACTTCGATCTCCTTCGAAATTAATGTGATGAGGCCAATCGTACCAAAAGATTTGTGATGTGAGATACCACACAATTGAGCACCTTATGATAACCTTATTGCCTGGCTTGTAAGATTGTCTGGTGGTTTGAAACCTCTTTCTTATTTTCTATTGTTACGCAGTGGAGTCCTATTCAACATGGCTCGACTCCGCCACTTAGCCATATAAGTATAGTCGACTATATCTGAGTTGGGGGTCTGGCGGAGGAGGTGTGTGATACTTTTTCCTGAGGTTTTTCGAGGGCCTACTTACTAAAACCACCGCGGTGTCCTTAACGACCCCTAGTGGCGGCGCCACGCAAATTGCTGTTAGCGTACTTTGCCACGATCCTACCTAGATTCGGCCCGCCATTAGATGCTGACAAGCCCCTTCATATTTTATTATCATTACTTAAGGAGGTGCACGTGGGAACTGCGAGTGGTTAGTTACCCTGACTGTTAAGCCGATGGTCGTAAGTTCAATTCCCACCCAGCATAGAGCGTTGTGAAATGAGCATGATGTATTGTTCTGCTTCTGAGTACCTATAACTTTTCTATAATATTGTTTCATAAGTATGTTTATCAGTTATCTGGTTGCATAGTCAGCCTTATTTAAATTGTTGAAATCAATAGAGATCACTTTGTGTGAAGGGTATTAATTATTTACAAAAATATTTATTGCCTTAATTTATAACTTTACCCATTTAGTCAAAACTTAATGATAATGTCATTAAGATTTAATCGTCACTATCAAATACAATATAACCATAAAAGTTAGCTTCAAAAACTAGTCAAACTACATCAACGAAAAAGTTCTAGCCTATAAAATTAACTAGGACCAAGAATCAAATGGACTCGAGATTTGCGTACACCCGTAAAGGACGGACATAGATAGAGTACATTCTGAGTTGGTGTTACCAGATGTTGTAAATGTTTACCCTACAATTCTACGAAGTACATATTAACTTTTAAGTCACATTGTATCAAACCTGAATAAGAATTAAAATACTTAATATTATTATCTTAATATATAAAATCCTTGCGTTACTGACTGACTGACAGACACGCTACAGCCGAAACTATTGGGCACAGGAAGCTGAAATTTGGCATGTGTGTTCCTTGAGGACCGTAGGGGTCCACTAAGAAGGGATTTTCCGAAATTCCCACGGGATCGGCCAAAACGGGTAAATTAAAAAAATTTACCTATAACAAAAGTGTCGAATATGTGGGACTGGCTTCACTCGCCAAATAAACACGAGGCTCAGAGTTATATATCTTTTATTATATTATTTGACACTCAACTTTACTGTCCTTTGAACAAAATTAGTTTTGTATACAAAAAGAATTTTCTCTTCTTTATCATTCGAGAATGATTCCAAATAAGTACCTATTGAGGGGAGTTTTCCTAAAACACTTTTGTTCAAAGTGTTTAGAGCATACTCTTGCATATTTATTTGGATCCCAGTTTTCTCCTCCTGTTGCACGGATGAGTGTGCCACGATTTACCAACAATCGATTCGCCAATGAACCATTGATCAACATAATCTTTAAACACTGAACTTTTCATCAAACGAACTTTTCAACCATGAACGTTTCGCCAACAGAACTTTACACCACTGAATGTTTAACCAACAGAATGTTTCGGCCAATAACTTTTCACCCACATAACGTTTGGCCCATGAACTGTTCCCCAACATAACGGTACATCACTGAATGTTTGACCAACGGAATCCTTTGACTATAACTTTACCCACGAACTTGTTTAAGTTTTATATAAATAAATAGGTATACTTTTCACAAACAGTTCGTGGGTAAAGTTATAGTCAAAGGATTCCGTTGGTCAAACATTCAGTTATGTTATTTATGTACCGTTATGTTGGGGAACAGTTCATGGGCCAAACGTTATGTGGGTGAAAAGTTATTGGTCGAAACATTCTGTTGGTTAACATTCAGTGGTGTAAAGTTCTGTTGGCGAAACGTTCATGGTTGAAAATTTCGTTTGATGAAAAGTTCAGTGTTTAAAGATTATGTTGATCAATGGTTCATTGGCGAATCGATTGTTGGTAAATCGTGGCACACTCCACGGATGAACGAAACATTCTGTTGGTTAAACATTCAGTGGTGTAAAGTTCTGTTGGCGAAACGTTCATGGTTGAAAAGTTCGTTTGATGAAAAGTTCAGTGTTTAATGATTATGTTGATCAATGGTTCATTGGCGAATCGATTGTTGGTAAATCGTGGCACACTCCACGGATCCAAAAATAATCCACAATTATTTTTGGATCGTGCAGTCATTTGGGAATCTATAAACAAATAATTTCATTACTACAAAGAATCGGAAAACAAATTAAATAATTAATATTAGGTTCATATGAAACCAAGTAACGGCAAATAACCCAAAATTTGGGTAATTTCCCAAACGCTTCTGTGGTATCCCTAAAAAACATTTAACGCTGTAAAATTAAAAAGTATCGATGACCTTTGGCTAGCTCAAAATTCAACGACCTATTGAATTCGATTGTGTAATACTAAAATCGCGGTGATAATAAAATAGCATTTTTTTGGTTTATTGATGTAATTTAGAAATTATTTCCTTATGTAATAATACGCTATTTGTATCATTCTATCAATATTTTCATGTATAACTAGATATTATAACTAAAATATCGTACTTACGAATAAATGGTTATGTTCTCACATTTCCGCTCACTATGGCTTTTACAGCCTAAAATGTAACAAATCACCATAATAAATCTGAACCAATGATATTTACACTAAGCATTCACAATTAATAACAACAATAACACAATTTTTTGCGGAAATTATCGAGAGCTCAACCGTTTGTTGGTCACAATATTCAGTTACGACCAACAAAAAAAACGAAAACTCTGACAAAGACAAAAAATGCTATCTTTGTCTCTTTTACTCTTATGTATTTCTGTATGTCATTATCTCGGTCTGTCACGGTATTATTATTTGCTTGTCAAATCCATAGAGATACATCATCCTAGAAAATTAAAGATATTGCAGATAAAAAATAACTAAAGTGACAGGGTATATGGATTGAAGACTCTTTGTCTTCTTGGTGTATGTCTACAGTCGGCGTTCCACAGGGTGGCGTTCTATCTCCCTTACTTTTCTCAATTTTTATAAATTCTATCTCTTATCAACTTCAGTCATCCTACCACCTTTATGCAGATGATCTCCAAATTTACACCCAAGCTCCTGAACATGAGTTGTCTGAAGCAATTAGTATCATCAATTCGGATTTAGATCGCATAGCTGCATGGAGCCTCAAATTTGGTCTCCAAATCAACCCTACGAAAACGCAAATTATTGTTGTCGGTAGTTGTTTTCTGCGGCTGGGACGTTGCGAAGACTGCGAAACTTTCTGCCGACTGCCACTAAGATTGCGCTTGCAAATTCTCTTCTTCTACTTATCCTTGACTATGCTGATGTCAGCTATCTAGATCTCACGGAGGAGCAACTTGACAAGTTTGAGCGCCTTCAAAATTTATGTATAAGATTCATATTTGGATTGCGCAAATATGATCATATTTCCAATTTCCGCAATTTGCTCAAGTGGCTCCCAATTCGCCTTCGACGGAATACTCACATACTTTCTTTACTTTATAACGTTCTCTTTAATCTTTCTACTCCCCATTACTTAAAAAAACCCTTCGAGTTTCTTTCTGACACACATTCTAGATCTCTGAGGTCATCGGTGAATCTGAGACTGGCTATACCAATGCATTACAGTAGATTTTACGATAAATCCTTTACTGTCCAAGCTGCTCGCTTGTGGAATGCATTGCCGATGTCAATAAAACAAGCTCAATTAGCAGCATTCTTTAAAAAGTTACTCAAAGAATACTACTTGTCTCTTTAATCTTACTACTCTTGTAATTCTTATTTTTCTACTTTTCCTTTCATATATTTATCACTAATTTATGTATCAATAATATTAATATTTATGTATTTTATAATTATTTATGTATGTATATAGTTATGTTAATGTATGTATTTAATACAAATCTATATCGGTTAAGATCGCCAAACTACCCTTTTTTTGAATCCGTGTTATTCTTATCCATCCAATGGTTGCCTGTAAGAGATTGCTTAATAGTGATAAGGCCGCCTATTGTACTATCCGTTATTTTCTTTTCGTTAAAAATGATTATTGTAGTTTCTTTGGCATTTGTACAATAAAGATGATATACTATACTACTATACTATACTACTAAAGTGCGCTATCATATGTCCCGAGGGCAACTATAACTTTAATCTACGAGGAAGGAGGTCGGTCGGCGATTGGAAAGGAATTGGTTTCACAATTCGACTCGCTGGCGAAACATTACTGGAACTTCTACTTCATTTAATTACCTGCTACGGATTTTTCTTTCTTTTTGTTGGCTGTTGACGTCGCATCGAGAAGTTTGTTTTCGTTCAGGATTTGAAATATCGGTTGGGATGTATTTTATAGTTTTTTTTTGTGTGGGGAGGTGTTGAACAGGCTGCTTAGTGATGCTAGATGCTTTGACTCGATTAACTTTTGGTATTCTGAATGGTCCGCTTTAAAGTCAGACCTGGTGTCGACATTCCAAAATTTGTCCGTGCCGATAACTGACGACCTTGAGCTTCTTGGTGTCTCGTTAACCTCAACCCTCAATTTTGGCCCCTATATAGAGGCCAAAGCTCAACTAGCTGGCAAAAAGCTAGGAATCCTCAACAGGGTGAGGCAGTACTTCACGCTAGAACAATTGCTTAATCTATATAAAGCACAAGTCTGGTCCTGCATGGAGTACTGTTCGCACCTCTGGGATGGTTCTGCCAAGTATCAATTAGATATATTGGAGTCAATTGAGAGAAAAGCTAGAAGAATCATCGGCGATGACCAATTGGTTGACGCAGGACTCCAAAGCCTAGAGCATCGCCGTAGTGTCGCCAGTCTATCGGTTTTCTACCGGATACATTTTGGAGAGTGCGCAGAGGAACTGCACAATCTGATTCCTCCATCCCCTTTCTTCCATCGGACGACCAGACTAACGAGTCAGCGTCACCGTTACATGGTGGATATCCCGCTTATACGCATGAAGCGTTTTGCTTCTTCCTTTCTTACGCGTACCGCCAAGGTGTGGAACTCTTTACCCGAGTCTGTGTTTCCTGACAAGTACAACCTGGGTGTTTTCAAGTCGCGAGTGAATAGGTACCTTCTAGGTAAGCGTGCTCCATCTTAGACCATATAATCGCTTAACATCAGGTGAGATCATGGTCAAACGCTAGCCTATCAGTGATAAAAAAAAAAAAATATTTTTAGAAGTCAGAGCGGGCCAATCGTGTCGTGTCGTTGTACGAATCGTAGTGAGATGAGAGATGCCTCAAATGGTTTTTACGGTGAATCCTGTTTTGTAATTAGAAACACATCTTCCGTCTCTTGTAAACATGCTACACAAATATACAAATTCTTTCAACTTACTCTACATTTTCATCTTCAATAATAATATTACACTAAGTCAAACTTTCATCCTTCTCAAACACCATCACTTTCGTCTTTCTTGCATTAACTTTCATACCTTTCGCTTTGAAACTCTCGTTCATGCAGTCCATCATTTGTTGCAACTCATTCGCCGATGATGCAAGAATGATTTGATCATCGGCGTACAAGAGGCATTTAATGCGCAATCCTACCATATCGATCACACATTAAATTTCTCTCATTTCTTTCATGCAGCTATTCATGAACAAGTTGAACAACCAGGGCGAGCACACCCCTGCCAGACATATTTAGAGATGTCAAACCAGTTCGTATAGGCACCATTAATCCGGACACAGGCCCTTGAATCCCTATACAGAGATTTTAGAGCCCTTACTATAAAATTGTCCACCCCATACGCAGATAGCACCTTCCATAGTTCCTCTCTATTCACCCTTTCATTAGCCTTTTCCAAGTCTATAAACGCGCTGTATACCTTCTGGTTTTTTTTCCAGACATTTTTCGGTAACGCAGCGCAAGGAAAAGACTTGATCCGTACATCAAATTCCCTTCCGAAATCCCGCTTGCACGTCACATATCTTGTCATTCGTCACATTTACTACTCTGTCAATCAATAGATAAATGTGAAATAACATATTGTGTAGAGGCTCTAATCCTGTTACTCAGTAACTGATCGAAAAGGTAACTTGTTCTTTTAGATTAAATTAGAGAGAGACAGAAACAAATTAGACATGTCAAGAGTGGTGTCAAACTTCACTCTATATAAAACAATCATTAAAAATTCGCACATAAATTTTCAAAGTTGTGTGAATTTTAATGTAAGAAGTCTTTTATCTTTAATACGACACCGTCTCGTATTTTCACTCATATAAGATCAATCAGTGTGGTGCGGATCAAGAATACGGAATGTCACCACCCCATATCATCCCATAGGTGTCGTAAGAGCCGACAGAGGGAGCATATTATGCAGAGAACAGCACTGTAAGAGAAGGAAAACTTGATACAAACCCTTTACCAACTCGTTTGGCTAGCGTGGTATAGTACGCCAATTCCTCCTTTCCAAAGAGAGGCTTAGTCCAGCAGTGGACTGTTAAAGGCTGATGATGATGAATTTTCAGAAAAGCATCCATAAATAAAAAGTATTTTAGTTCATCCATAATTTTAAAAATTTAATTTCTGCTGACATTTTTATTTAGACCGATAATGATGTTATGTAGCAAAGGACAACAATAGTCTAATTCTAGTTTAGAAAGAGAACAACAGAATCGGGTCCAGAATTGCTTCGTATAGACGGCCAACTGTCTAGGTTTTTTGCTCGACGAAAACCGAGTCGTATCCTTTAGGATTTTCTTTGTAAAAAAAGCTAGAGAAACAAGACGGTCGAACAAAACTGATATCGTAGAAGGAATTATGTTTATAAATAATTCAAAGAAGGGAATGCCCTACAAAGTAAATATGTATACGGCGTAGATTCCATTATTTTGTATTTAGCTAGTGACAGCGGCTAACCTGATGGTAAATTGAAAGAAAGTGAATTCTAATAATAATAATAATATTAGAATTATGATTATTATTAGAAGTGCCGTTTATTATCCATAGTCTCATTTTCAGTCCATTCAACACCCATCCCCATAATCCAATTAAATTAGGCTCGTCATCATTACAAGTCCTGCATGTGCTGCGGCTAGTCCATAGCTGTACTCAGTAGTGCAGTTGTGGAGGATCCACGGCATGTGTCCCATCCCATTTTAGATTAAAGTTCTCTACGGGCCTCTGCACGTTGGATCCATATCCCCGTGTAAGCCTCCCAAAGGACCGGTTATTCTTCTAACACCATTTTAGAAGAATAGCCGTGAAAAAGAGACACATAATAATAATATTATTATTATTAGACTGCCTATTATTAGAATAATATTATTAGGCTGCCTCGTTGGTCTCGCGGCATAAATGTGCGTGTGGGATTGGGAGGTCTCGGGTTCGATTCCTGGGTCGGGCAAAGTATTATTGGGTTTTTCCGTCAGGAAATTCTCAGTAGCAGCACGGAGTCTGGTCATGGGCCCGGTACGGCAATAGGCTCGCCCCCTATTACGTGGGACCTAAACATTTATGGCGAAATGTGGGTGTAATATTACACCTCTGCCTACCCCTTCGGGTATACAGGCGTGAGTCTATAAATAAAATAAAAAATAAAAAAATAATAATAATCTTCTACCACATACACACATCACCATCTAGTCCCAAACTAAGGAGAGCTTGTACTATGGTTACTAAATAATGGATAAATATAAATGTACATATATATATTTTTTTTGTAAATACATACATATTATACATAGAAACACCCAGACCAAGACAAACATTCATGTTCATGCACACGAAGGTTTGACTTGAGCGGGAATCGAACCCGCGACCATCGGCGTAGCAGTCGCTCACACTCCCGCTGCGCCAACCGGTCGTCAAACGTCAAAAACTTTACAGGATCGAAATTTGTTTAAGTTACGAGTGCATTGGGTGATTAGTTACATTTGGAACTATTGCTTCGCACAATAACGATTATAGAAATTAAAAACCTTAACCCTAGAATACTAATCATCACCTGAGAGGCCGCGTTCGGTTGATTTTTTAAGAATATTGAATTACGTCTATGTATTGCGGGTTGCGTTCGCGCCAATACAGTGCACCCCGTGACGCAGTGGAGGGTGGTCACGGGTTCAGCGGGGAATACGCAGGTATCGAGTTATTGACCTCACGTTCGCCTGGGAGGCGATCATTAGTATTAAAGGTAAGTTTTTTACAAATCCTGTTTCTTAGTTTTTTGCAGCTATCTCTTTATTTATTTGTTTGATTTAACTGGGAATGGGTATTTTGTTTCATAGATGAATCACGATGAAAACCAGAAAAAAAAATTTGGAAAACGAAGAATCGGACAGTGAAACTGAAGATTACGTTGAGGATTACGAGGCAGACGACAGTGTGACTGATCCTTCGTGCCAGCTTGAAGATGATCTTCAATATATTACTCCGAACAATCTTGATTTACCTCCTTACTGGATTTACATCTCAAATACAAGCAAGCTGTAGTGTGTAGCGCGCCTTCCCTCCTATATATTCTATTGTAACCCGTGTACTAGGACCATTAAACTCTAATAATTCAAACTATTAACATCTTTCTTTTGTTCACCACCATACAACCTTGCATGGCGACCCTGCCAGTGCTGCCATGGGCAGTACTGAGCTTGAGGTTTTAAATACAATTTGCGCCATAAGGTCCAGTTCTTTTTTTGGAAAGCTGAGATATTACACTGGACGGTCAAATCGAATATTTTCGATCGAAACGGAGAGATGCGAGGTTGCCGATGAATGCAGCCGGGAGCCATGGGCGTTAGCCTGTGGAGGCATTGTGGGCCTCCCCAAGACGTTGCGCAAGGCCGAGTGCCAATTCCAAAATTATAGGTTTTCATTTCTTATTCAAGTGACTAATAAGTAAACAGATAATCTTCCCACGTTTAGACAGTGTTTTTCTATTGAACGCATTCCAGAGTTATTGCGCATAAGGAGTCCAATGTGCAAGCGCGCTATATGATACCTTAGCAACACAATAGGTTGCGCGCGGCTTTGCCTTTTATTTTATGCAGTAGGTAATTGAATGTTAAATTATGTTTTTAGTAAGTCCATTTATTTTGTTTTGAATTAGAAAACAGCTAACTAATGTACCTACGCTATTGATAAGATTTTTCAAAAAGTACATTTATATTTCTATTTGGCAATCTAAATTAGGTAATTCTTTGTTTGTTTTACTGTTCATAACGTATAATTAAATAATTGTTGTTACATTCCAGTAGTGTGATAGTCATACATCTAAAACGATACATTGTTATAAAACTAGACACCTATGACGCAATACCTTGAGAATGAATTCATCGAACTGCATATAACTGCATCAGCAGAAATTTACTTGTGTGAACTGTAAAGTTTTGTACCTATATTGCAATATTGTTTTGAATCTTTAGAAGATAATTTTCTGTCAGTAATGATTAGTAGGTAATTATTTTGGCTATATTTGGAAAATATTTGAATAACTATGATAGGTACCTAATACCTTTGATGTAGGAAGTTTTTCTTGTGGTTTTGTGAAAGAATTAAGTATGGAATGATAAGGTATTAAAAATCTTTTTGACATTTTTAAATGCAATTAGGTACTATTGTAGTGATACGGAAATAATGAAATGGTTATATTTTATAAAGTTGTATGGTATAGCAATGGATATTTTGTATTGTTTGTTTTAGATTGGTTAAGAAATGTATGAAGTAGATGGGAATAATTCGGTAAATAAGTTTTCAGCAGCAATTTGGTCTGATCACCCAAAAGGCATGTTGGATTCGTATGTACAGAAATATTCATTTCGTAAGTTAGCATGAATGTTTGTTATTGGTATGAGTTATTTATAGGTACACACAAATAATGAGAGAAAAGGGTGTCATTCCTTCATTTGATCATGGTGCGAACGAGATTCCTCTGTGAAAATGGTTGGTGGCTAAGATGCCTTAAATAGTGCCCCTTGTTATAAAGAATATTATGAGAAATGTCGACAAATAAATGATGATGATAATGTTATATATGAAGTGATGAAAATATGATGAAGTCCGGCCGGACCGAATATGATAAATATGACGAATTAATAATGATGTGTACCTAGGCTAATGTAAAGGATGAGAAGAAATAAAAATAGATATTGTGATATTGTGGTTTATGCATGCTGTAGTAAATGGAATAATGTTGGCCTTTATTGAAAGTGAATGTTATTTATATTGAAATGTTGGTACGATTTTGTGGAATAAAATGTTTATATTTTTAAATTTGTTTTGTTTTGAAACGGTTATTACGTTGTGAAATAAAATGATTAACAGTTTGTAAACCTATTAAAATCAATTGAATAGAATTGTTTTATTAAATGATAAAATACTGTATTTTATTTAGAATGTTTTATTGCATTGTCTTATTTAAGTATTCTGTTATAAAAATTGCTGTGTCAAATAATTTTGCCAAAAATTGATTAGAATTATACATAAAAAATATATTATTAATTTGCGATGATTTTAAATAATGTATGATGCAGTTGCTGTTTCTTTTTGTAAACTTTTCTTTTTTTAATTACACAGTTTTTATAGGATGTGCTGTATTGTGACAGACTTTTTATTTGAAAGTTATATTATACTGTGTTGAATTTAACATAATTAGTAACTAAAATTACTTATATACATGAAACACTTGTAAAAATTTCAGGTTTTTTTTTATGAAGTTTAGTTTTTATTTTATTTTACCTTGTTTATTATTGTTATATAATGTTCGATGTAAAATGTATATTGTCAACAGTGCATAATAGTAAATACTAGGTATAATTTTTATTTTGTTTTATAACCTTTTTTTATGCAATGAATTACGGTCAATTTTTTAAATTTTGTAATGGAAATTGTTTTTTTTACACCAAGTGTGTCATTGATATTTACTTATTTCAAAATTTTCTTTTTATTTTTGTTTCACTTTAATGAACAATTGTATTTTTCCTCATATTCTTTTATTCTGTGTACTTAACAATTGAAATAATTTTGTCTTATAAAAAAAACATTTAACCATTTTTTTTTTATTTTATAAAAGGAGGGAGGTGTAGTGTGTAGCGCGCCTTCCCTCCTATATATTCTATTGTAACCCGTGTACTAGGACCATTAAACTCTAATAATTCAAACTATTAATATCTTTCTTTTGTTCACCACCATACAACCTTGCAAGCACAAGCGCCGAGTTAGAAGCCGCTCTACAAACTCAATCTCGATCCAAATGGCTGTAATTTTGATAGAAAAATATAGTCTGATTTTAATTTCCTGTCAAGCCAAATATCTTATAATTACAATGGTAATTTTACTTTTATGTGATAAAACATTTTAGAAATACTTAATTTAGATACGAAATTAGAGGCTATATGTAACTATTTATTTTTTATTATTGTCATTAAGATAAAGGATTTTATATATTAATATAAAATCCTTGCGTTACTGACTGACTGACAGACACGCTACAGCTGAAACTATTGGGCGCAGGAAGCTGAAATTTGGCATGTATGTTCCTTGAGGACCGTAGGGGTGCACTAAGAAGGGATCTCTCGAAATTCCCACGAGATCGGCCAAAACGGGTAAATTAAAAAAAATGCAGGCGTAGCTGCTGGCGTCCTCTAGTTATTCTAAAGACTGTTCAAACAAGGGTTACGTTAGACTTAAGGTTGATTTAAAGACTGGAATTATAATTTTCAAGAAAATGTGCCATTGCATTTATAGAAACAAGGTCTTTCTTCATTATGTTGTTAAATTGACAACAATTTTTAATAGAAAAGTCTTTCTAAAATCTTGTATCATTTATGAAGTAGCCTCCCGAGCGATCATTAGTATCAAGCAGTAAAAAAATAAGATTAGTACTCAGTGTATAACAGCGGTTGATTAAATAAAACAATTATTGGTAGCGCCATCTAACTTCCTATCTATAACTAATCGCATCAACGTCAATCGTTCCACGCTTGCTGGTCTAGTGCGAGCTATACCATATTTCCGTCCCTATCTCCCATTCCCTAAGGAGGGGCACGCCTTCCGCAGATTGGTCGCAGCGATCGTCGACGCGAGTGACAGTCCAGAACTTTCGAGAACATTCGATTCGCTAAATACGCGTCCGCCATACCGTATCGCACCGCGCCGCTCCCGCTATAATTATTACCGCTTATAAAACCGCTCGCAAGTGAAGGTGATTTTTGTAGTGAAGTGAATCAAGCAGCTTCATCCCGAAACCACCAGGAGACTGCCCTTCTGAGACGAAGAAGATTGCCGTACAAGGTAAGTGCCCCCCGTCCTTGGAATATCCTATACCCACTCACAATCATCTCTCCCATTCCAATCCTTACATCCTCTTCCCTTATCGATATTCCATGATTTGACTAGTGTCAGTTTATTTAGAAAGTACTGACGCCCTGCAACGACTGTCAAAGATCTTCATGATAACCCAACCACGAGACAAGCGATAATCAACAATTCAATACGCACATGACTCCGAAAAGTCATTGGTGCGCGCCGTGGATTCAAACCCGATACCCTCTGCATGGCAGTCTGTTGGTACCTCCACTAGGCTATCGCTGCCTTAAATGAAAACAGTTATATAAATCATAAATTAGCAAATTTATCGTTAACATTAAGCGTATGACATACCGAATTTCTAAAATATCTTACAGGCACCCAAAATACCCGAAAGACCCGGAACTATTTCCGGAAATCGAACACAGAACCTCACGATCCACTACAAAGATACACATAAACTAAACCACAATACCTTCGAGACATTTCCCATTTCGCTTTTATTACATTATTTGTGTTAACAAAAACATCTACGTTATTGGTATCATATTTTCTTTAGCACTGTGAGAAGAATACATTATGATGTGGGCGAAAACAACACATACACATCGTCCATTTGTTTTCGCAAATTGTTTTGATAGAAGGAATGGGCGTATTGTATGTGCCTGTCTGGTTTATTATAGTTGGAGACCGTTTACTTGATTAAATGGTGTCAGCTTTATTTTATTATTATATCAGAGCATGACATAATATTTTCTTAAAATGGGTTTTATGTCTACAATTATGCAGGTAAGTATTATATATTTTGATAGGAATCGGTGTATTTCTACATGTATTTGGGTCCTATCAAGTCATTAGATTTGGGATATTGCTATATAAATTTGCATAATTAAGCTTTAAGTCAGAGATGTGAGATTATTGGCTTATATACAGCCGGTTTGATTTATGTACAATTACTTCTTTCAAAATTTCGATGTGCTATGTTAAGGCCACACTCTATTACTGGAAATAGGTCTCACCAATGGAACGCCACTATCCGTTTCTTTGTGTCCACCTAGCTGGAGAACTAGTGCTACGTTCTCTACGCCGCGTGTATTCTTGACTACAGAATACCTATTCCATCAATTTTATTTTAAACTAGAGGACGCCAGCAGCTACGCCTGCATTTTTTTTAAATTTACCCGTTTTGGCCGATCCCGTGGGAATTTCGGGAAATCCATTCTTAGTGCACCCCTACGGTCCCCACCGAACATACATGCCAAATTTCAGCTTCCTGCGCCCAATAGTTTCGGCTGTAGCGTGTCTGTCAGTCAGTCAGTAACGCAAGGATTTTATATATTAAGAAAATATTATATTATATATTATAATATTATAAAGAGGAAAAAATTGTATTTTTGTTTGTTTGTTTGTTTGTTTGTGATGGATAAACTCAAAAACTACTGGACCGAATTTAAAAATTCTTTCACCATTAGAAAACTACATTATCTGCGAGTAACATAGGCTATATTTTATTTTAGAAAAATAGGGGTCTTTAAGATATTTGGGTTTTTCGGGTACGCGAAGTAGTTACCTCAGGACGCGGGGGAAACCGCGGGAAACGGCTAGTTTTAAATAAATCTATGAACATATAACAAATTGAAGCTAACTGCATCGCCTACAAGCCAAAACACAAACCCAAAAAAGAACTCAGAAATGAACTCGTAAAATGTTAATAGCACAAATAAAAGGTTAAATGGCGAAATTAAAATGTTGGTTGTGATTAACATGAGAGCTGTAAGCGGGTACGTAAAGTCTCACATCAACGTTAAAAGCCTTTAAAAAATATATGTAACCGACGCGGCTGGCAGCCATTCCGTGGATTTACTATTATTGCTATTTGTATAACTCACTTTAAACTGTGAATTCCGTCAAAATGCGTATTATTGTGTGCGTATTTCGTGGTCTGTTTTTATTTGTCAACTTTTTAATGGAGACGTTTTAAACAGTTTTTTTATAGCGCGTTTTTACCTAGACTAATTTAAAAAATGTAACGAATATCCATTGGTACAATCAACTTCAGATGACAAAGATCTCTTGTTTTGACTTTTAAGTTACTTACAACACTTAAACATATATTAGAGCGAGTAAATATCGACGGTACGTCCCTTTCAGGAAGCTGACACAGCTATGATGTGAGGAAGCGCAAACACCAACCCGCAAACAAAATACCAGTCGTTGCAAACTAGTTACAAGTCTGTTCATCTCAATTTCTGCATGGCATACAAAACGTAAACGCTATCTAGTATTAACACAGTCCACAATATCTTACACTTTAATGTAGTTAGCCCACCGATGAATTGAAACTAAGATGGATCTGTCAGTTGTATCGAAGCGTTTTGCATAGATATGATATGTCTCACTCTATTATAAACACTCCAGATACATAAGTTGCACCCTTCTCGCTACCTACTGTTTAACTGCGAAATGATCGATATACAGACGCTTGTGAATATTCGCATCGCTATGCATGACGACCTGTCAGGACGGAAAATATTCGCATGATTGAAGCCGAAAACATTGAAATATTGCTGAATTGAATTCGAAATGTCTCCCGAGATGTATGCGGTTAGATCTGTAAATAATAAAAATGCATACTAGAGGACCCGTGCTGCTCGACAGCATATTTTAATATTAAAAAAGCTCTTACATATAGGTATGATGAGTACATTGTAGCCTTATCTAATAAGTAAAAAGATGATATTCTTACCAAAAATATATATAATTATCACAAAACTTCTTTTCTCACAACATTGGCTTTGCGTTGCACCTTAGGTGTCGTGAAATTTCCACCTTGGCATTACTGAATGGTTTACCATGCAATAGGGATATATGAATATGTATACTTAATATGTATAACTGAACATTGACGAAAGAATGTTCTTCAATATGACTGTGCTGCCCTACCATTCTTTCCATTAGGACACTGTAATGTCCTTCGTCCAGGTGCCCAGAAAATAGCAAGTTATGAACAATTTCGCCAGTACCATCGTATTACTGTTTTCCAGGTGAACTCTGAATTGACACTCGGGATATAGGTAGCTCACTTACACTCTGAAGTTCAGCATGCCCTGCGTACTGTCTATTGGCACCCATCACACGTTTGTAATCTGTTGCATTTGTAATGGTCTGGCCATATGCTTCGTCCCCAACAATGAAGTTACTATATTCATCCTACTTATTGACAATGTTATCAACAGTGGTCAAACGAATTTCATAATGTTTATTCTCACTTCCATAAATAAGAAATTGCGCGGAATAAGCAATTACCGTCACCAAGAATAGAAATCACTTGAAAATTATTGATGGTAGAATTAATCAAATCTGAACCCGTTTCCACCCGTATTTTTTTAGCAGTAGGAGTACCAACCGGTACCAAATCTCCAACAGGGCCGTCATTTCGACCAAGATTCTTTGTTCAAACTTTCTCTGAGCATTTTTTCAATTTCCTTCCAAGAACCATCATTATAATTGAAAACACAACTACTCACACAAAAGACGTTATTAAATCAGAAACTTAAGTTACTAACTTACGCTAACTTCACTTTTTGCTTGATCTGTCAATATTTTAGTATCAAAATTTAAAATATAGATAAACAGCTTTTTTAATAAGTAAGAAAATAGGTTTTATTTGTTATCCAGCTAAATATTTATGTGAGAAGCACGATTTATTTTGTTTTGTGTATGGGTGTCATTAATCCATCATAATTTACATATGTAATAATTACGTCCTCGTTTTGAGAGCAATCCCTTAACTGCCTCCTCCAGTATTGGAATACTTGGTGTCGATATATCGAGCGAAGTCCAGTTCCGCGGTCACTTAGAGGGTAAAGCTAAGTTAGCCTCGAAGAAGCTCGGCGTGCTCAATAGATCGAGACCGCTTGCTCCTTTATAAGGTGCAGCTCCGGCCGCATATGGAATTCTGTTCTC
Organism: Euclidia mi; assembly: GCA_944739405.2. Taxonomy (NCBI): domain Eukaryota; kingdom Metazoa; phylum Arthropoda; class Insecta; order Lepidoptera; family Erebidae; genus Euclidia; species Euclidia mi. Next base: position 13,973,375 of record OX123184.2, on the reverse strand, counting down.
ATCTTTGGGCAGGGGCACCCCAGTACCAGCTTCTCCCTCTGGACCGCATCCAACGGAGAGCCGCTCGAATTGTCGACTGCCAAGATATTTGCAATCGGTTAGACCCCTTGGCGCTGCGTAGAGATGTAGCCTCGCTATGCATCTTTTATCGCTACTACTATGGGGAGTGCTCCGAGGAATTGTTCAAATTAATCCCTGCCGCCTCTTTCCGCCATCGTTCTACGCGATGGTTGGCAATCCACAACGGTGCGTTTCTCTAGAAACTTTCTGCCTCGCACCTCTAAACTGTGGAATGATCTGTCGCCTACAGTTTTTCCGAACCAATATGACCTTCAAACCTTCAAGAAAAGAGCGTATTCCTTTTTAAAAGGCCGGCAACGCACTTGTGACTCCTCTGGTGTTGCGGGTGTCCATGGGCGGCGGTAATCGCTTAAGATCAGGCGATCCGTCTGCTCGTTTGCCCCCTATTCCATAAAAAAAACGTTCACCTATAGTTTTGGTAGAAATGGTAGTTTTGGTAGAAATGGTATCTTTGGTAGCAATCGTAAGTAACATTACTACCAAAACTATATATGCCAAAAATACAATTTCTTCTTTTCTACCATATATGTCGCCTACAGTTTTTCCGAACCAATATGACCTTCAAACCTTCAAGAAAAGAGCGTATTCCTTTTTAAAAGGCCGGCAACGCACTTGTGACTCCTCTGGTGTTGCGGGTGTCCATGGGCGGCGGTAATCGCTTAAGATCAGGCGATCCGTCTGCTCGTTTGCCCCCTATTCCATAAAAAAAAACGTTCACCTATAGTTTTGGTAGAAATGGTAGTTTTGGTAGAAATGGTATCTTTGGTAGCAGTCGTAAGTAACATTACTACCAAAACTATATATGCCAAAAATACAATTTCTTCTTTTCTACCATATATGTATATGTTTCTACCATATATCTTTCTTTCCTACCATATATGCCAAAAATACAATTTCTACCAAAACTTATATTCCTAACGAAAATACTATTCCTACCAAATCTACTATTTGTACCAAAACTACTATTCGTACTAACACTATCATATCTACCATTTTTTGAAAACTACCATTTCTACCAAAACCGCCGGTGCTGTCAAAAGTACCTTTTCTCTCAAAACTACTATTCTTACCAAAGCTACAATTTCCACCGTATCTACCACTTGTAATAATATAATTATATTACAAGAGTACTATGAACCGCTGTAATATGTTCCACATAAAAAAAAATTAAGATGCCCGAAGAAAGTCCGTAATTTAAAAATACAAAAATTTTCCTAACATAAAACGTAAGGAAAATTCCTCAACATCAGAGACTGTGGCCCAATTCTCGTATTTTTATATGACATTGATATTATATTTTGAATGGACTCAAAAGCGATATTCTGATAACCTAATGTCATTATCGTATAATTACAATAAACAGTTCATCGTTGACACATATTTTGACACTTGTTTTAATTTACGATCTCGTTACGATTTCATTCAATTATAGAAGAATACGATTTTTGTGACGTAAGTATGACACTGTAATTACATCGAAACTTTATTTATTTAGGAGAATTGGGCCCCAGTTCACCCAACATTAAGGGTTAACTGGTAACATTCGGGGAATATTACCTGCCATCAGCGATAATTCACTATAGTGATAATTTTACCAACATCGGGTATAATTTACACACCACCACACTCACACCCGTATGAAAGTAAGGCAAGGTCACCTTAAGGAGGCATAACGTTTTTTCCTGGCAGTTACTGCAAGGAACTTATTAGATGCCATAAAAATATTTTTGAATTAAGAACCGTCCATGTAGAGAGAAAGCAATGGAATCTTAAGAAATTTATAGGAAAATATTGAAAAATAAGTTCAATGTCTACACACCTATGTTCCTTCAAACTTACCCAATTTAAATGAGCATACCATCAAATGAAAGAGCTCTTTCCAGCGCGTGTTTTAGGCCTATAACGAAACGCCTACCTCAATGAGAACCAGATATATAGAAGTCATTGACTTCGGCTACGAAAATGTAAAAAATGTATGGGAGAAAACTGTTTTTGCATATAACTTGATGACTGTGCAAGTTAGGTAATTTCTAATGCTTGATGACAAATCGGTTGGGTAGAACGGGCTGGCCGACTCGTATTATAAAACACAAATTCTTTTAATTTATGGATGAAAAGATGTTTGTACCCACGCTTCACCAAAATTACAATGACATTTTTAGGGAATTGGGAATGTTTGGGGTCAAGGTTATAAAAGAGAGGAATTAAAGATAACGTGTTTATTCAAACTGCGTTTATTCGCGACTGGGGTAAACTTAGTCGACGGGCGCAGCCGTCTCTACGTACCTAGTACTTACACATACATACATCTAAACCTTACATCCATACACGTACATAATTCACTGTCATACTGTACCTACACCAACCCCCCGCTTAAAAAGAAAAAAAATAACATCTTACAAGCTAACACGAAATACAAGAACCGTAATACACTGCCCGATTTCATTACTAAGCACTGCACTGCACTTTGCCTACATGTATGAGCTAGCCGCTGGTGCTTGTTGCTGGGGCAACGTCTGGACAGTCACCGCGCTGGGGTTGACAGTCGGCTTACGCACCCACGCTTCTGCCGCCCTCTTACAGCGCTGGCAAACCATCCACCCAATGGTGGCGGATAAAATCGCAACCAGAGCTATGATAACCCATACCAGGTTATCTAGTTTTTGGTGAAAATTATTATTGTTCACAGTCTGGGCTATCAAACTATTGCTCGAGTTATGTTCTTCCTTAGTTTGACTTGAACCCATATTGTTTGCTTCTATTATCACAAAATGATGTTCGTATGAGTAAAGAACGTAGAATAATGAAACTGTTTGTGCAAAAGTAAATTATGTTAACGTTAATCAGACTAAAATTATTGCCTTATTCATAAGTGTGCAAAAATAATAGGTATGCATACGTTGTAGTAATGAAATCGTTCGATAAATGGTTACAAAAAGCAAAAATATATGTAAGTACACAAAAACACAAGAGAAAACTCATATCTATACAAAATGCAATAAGGTGTATAATAGTGTATACTTAATCTATAAACTAAATTATGTCGCAATAGCGTACATCATAATTATTATAATAACATTATTAAATACAGTAAAACTGAGTACAATATGCAAGTGTCATGTTGCAAACTGCAAGCTATGCAAAACGCAATGGTATTTTGATAACGCGGCCACTTCGCGTTGTTTTATGTTGTAAAACATTGCTAGAAGTGCCCTCGTTATTATTACATTTAAAATTAGTACTTTTGTCTGTTGTATTGTACGTACTACTATCCGCAATATCTAAACTAGAACTATCATTATCGTTATCAATAATATATGCAGGTTTTAGCCTATCTATTGAAACGCAAATGTCCTTATCGCCTATCTTAATAATAAATGTCTTTATTTGTCGTTTTACGACAGTGTATGGACCGTCATATGGAGGCTGAAGTGACCTTCTTAATACATCATTTCTAACGAAAACGCTTTTGCACGTATTGAGATCACTGGACACAAATAATGATCTAGAATTGCCATGGCTCGCTGGTCGTGGTTTGAATTTATTTATGGCGTCCCTCAGCAACTGTAAATACTCCGAGTCTGACATACAAACTTTCGATTGATCATAAAATTCGCCCGATAATCGAATTGCCTTACCGTAGGTTAATTCCGCTGCGCTCACTCCGCTATCACTCCTGATAGCTGTACGCAAACCTAACAATGCGATCGGAAGCTCGTCTACCCATGACTTGTTGCATTGCAAACGTGCCATGAGAGCCACTTTTAGTGCTCTATGCCAACGTTCAATCATGCCGTTGCTTTGTGGATGATAAGGAATCGTCCGTAATTTGTAAATGCCCAAATATTTCATGAGGTTGCTAAATAAATCACTCTCAAACTGTCTACCCTGGTCGCTAGTAAGCTTCGAAGGGCATCCAAACCGAGAAATCCAACACTCAAATACTACCCTAGCTACGGTCTCCGCTGTGATATTTTGGACAGGAACGGCCTCGGGCCAACCCGTGGTACGGTCGATCATCGTTACGCAATATTTATATCCATCTGGCGATATCGTCAAAGGTCCGACTATATCGATGTGCAAATGATGAAATCGGTCAACCCGTTCAATATTACCTACTCCTGATACGGTATGTCTATATATTTTAACTTTTTGGCACACAGGACAAGCCCTGGCCCATTTGGAAACATCTCGGTCCATATCTGGCCAAAAGAACTTTTGTTTTACTAATTGTTTAGTACATTTAATACCAGGATGACTGAGGTCATGCACTGATCGAAAAGCTATTTGCCTAAAATGTTCCGTTAAGTAAGGTCTAATTTTGTTGTGTGAGACCTCACAATAAACTTGTTTCTCACAGTCCGGTATGGAAAACTGCTTAAACTGCAAGCTGCAGTCCGAAGCCTGTAACGCTCGCTGTAGGTACGCGTCGCTGGATTGCTTTTCCGCTAGCGCCGCATAATCCAGTAGCGTGGGACAATTTATTGTCTCTACGCGAGAAAGAACATCGGCTACTGTATTTTCCTTTCCGCTTATGTACCTAATATCCGTACTAAACTCACTTATATAGGAAAGTTGACGAATTCGTCTGGGACTTTCCTTATCGCTATTGAGTTTTGTGAATGCGTATATCAGTGGTTTATGATCGGTAAAGATAGTTAATTTTCGACCCTCTACCAAATTTTTTAAATGTTTCATGGCCATAAATATTGCTAACGACTCGCGATCATACGTAGAGTATTTGGTTTCCGTAAGCGTTAATTTCCTAGAAAAATATCCCAGCGGTTCCCAACAGTTATTAACTTGTTGTTGTAGTACTGCCCCCACACTAGTGTTTGAAGCATCACACATTAGAGATAATTCCGCATCAGGCAACGGATAGGATAATGTAATGGCGCTTTTTAAGCTATCCTTACATTTCTCAAACGCCTCGATAGCCTTATCAGTCCACTTTATTAAGGTTTTATCATGCTTTTTGGTGTTATGTAGATAGGTACGCATTTAACTCTGCTTGGCAATCAACTGCCTTAGGAATGTGCGAGCGGTAGAAATTAACCATACCGAGAAACCGACGTAATTGTTCGATATTTTCTGGCCTCGGAAAATTTACGATTGCTTCTACCTTATCAACAAGAGGACGAACACCATCCGCTGACACCTCAAATCCTAAGAAATCTAATTTAGATACGCCAAATACACATTTAGAGATGTTAATTGTCACACAGAATTCGTTGAACCTCGAGAAAACGGCCTTCAAATGCTCCTTATGGGCTTCTGCCGAATCGCTAGCAATGCATACGTCATCTATATAATTATATACAAAATCGAAGCCACGCAGCACTACCGTATCCATAAACCTCTGAAACGATTGCGCTGCGTTGCGCAAACCAAACGTCATCCGCGGGAATTCAAATAGCCCAAATGGTGTAATGATTGCGGTTTTCTCGATGTCATCGGGTGCGACGGGTATAAAATGATACGCCCTATTTAGGTCCTACTTGCTAAAAATGGTCTTTTTTCCTGCTAATAGGTATTTAAAATCGTTAATACGCGGTATAGGATAGCGATCCGGTTTTGTTACCGCGTATAGCCGCCTATAGTCACCACATGGCCTTAGTTCCCCATTTTTCTTGGGTACCACATGTAACGGGCTTGCCCAAGGACTTCTGGGTGGCCTACAAATACCTAGATCTAGCATGTTTTGAAATTCCGCTTTAACTTTCTTATACCTATCCGGAGGCAGCGGTCTAGCCTTCGCATATACTGGCGGCCCTGAAGTTTCCATGTAATGGCACACTGAATGCTTCGGAATATCTTTGTACGATACAGGCCGTGTAATATCAGGATAACCAGATAAAATATTATGCCACATATTGTTATTAACTAGTGTTTTAATCGTTGACTCATACTCGCCATGGCATACGACTGACGCGATAACGTTTAAACGCGTAACTTGATCTACCAGTCGCCGCGCGCCTATATCAACTAACAATCTATAATGAGATAAAAAGTCTACTCCAATTATAGGTTGCCTAACAGCCGCCTCAATGAAAGTCCATCGGAAAGATCTTCTTAAACCAAGGTCTTAAACTAAAGTACGCACACCATATGTTCCTATTTCACTACCATTAGCCGCGTAAAGTTTGTATTTTTCACTCGCGAATTGTTTGCTTTTGGTTAACGAAACCGGTATTACCGACACATCCGCACCAGTGTCTATTAAAAATTTCAACCCACTATTTCGGTCAAGAACACATAGGCGTTTTGCCGCGTTGATACAGACCTCCGCCACAGGTTGTATCACCGTTAGTTTTCCGGCACGGTAACGTTTTTCGGCTCTTGCCAGTTACACGGATCTACGCACTTAGTAGCTTTCGACCGGTACTTAAAATGGTAAAAGCATAACCAATCGGGGTCCTTCCGACTTTTACTCGCGTTCCTATCGCGCGACCTTGAGTTACGATAACCGTTACGTCCACGCGTACCGCGAAATGGTTGCCGCGAACGACGCAGTTCCGCGACCTCGACGCACAGCTTTTGCACCGCTGCAGCCAAGTCCGAAGTTACGCTGGCATCTTGGGAACTGGGGGTCGACGTCACCGCCGCTACCTCTGCTGGCCGAGTCGCCTCGATGACCTTGTCTGCAATGACAGCCAAATTGTCCAATTCTTTGACATCTGTGACTGCCAGTACCGCCTGCACCGCTGCCGGAAGGTGGCTATTCCACATAATATGCAATGTAGGGTCCGGTATCTTCGCCCGTGCCAAGTCCCTCATGCGCCTCAGGAGTTGGGAAGGTTTCTGGTTCCCGAGCTCCATTTCTCCCAAAAGTTTTTGGAACTGGCGTGTCTCCGACTCTTCGAAGACTTGCAGTAGCCTCTCCTTGAGCGTCTCGTATCTACGCTCCTCCGGTGGCGTCAAAAGTAAATCACTGACCTGCTGAATGGCGAAAAATTTTATTCAGCTTGGTCACAACCAAGTTCTGCTTTGCAGCATCGCTGAGCTTCTGGTTCGCCACCACCGCCTCAAATTGAACGAACCACAGTCGCGGCTGGTCCGCCCAAAACTCTGCTATACGCGACGATACCGTAATACTAGCGAGTGCGGTCACATTTTCTGGATTTGACTCGAGTCTCGGCTCCGGGGCACGCATCGTGGGTATATTCACACCAGGGGTAGCCATTGTCCGAATACCGAAATTTATAACACGTATTTAATAAACACAGTTTTCAGGGGTCATCACTTTAGGGAATTGGGAATGTTTGGGGTCAAGGTTATAAAAGAGAGGAATTAAAGATAACGTGTTCATTCAAACTGCGTTTATTCGCGACTGGGGTAAACTTAGTCGAAGGGCGCAGCCGTCTCTACGTACCTAGTACTTACACATACATACATACAAACCTTACATCCACACACGTACATAATTCACTGTCATACTGTACCTACAACATTCCTTGCGAAATAACTGCGGAACTAAGTCGGTGTACCAACGCTGTTAGTATAAAGACGCATTCACATGTTGCTACAAACCACCGTAGAACTATTATTGTGCAAGCGTCTATTAATAGCTAGTAATATTCGTTTTAAAAGTATCGTGTATGCTTTTGATATAAGTCTCAGCCCCACTTTGGTGCTTACCAGACCGCATCGCAAATGCATGTGTACGCACTATACCGGCTGTTAAAACTATGTGTATTCTTTAACATTTCAGTATTTGAAAGCAACGATTAACGAAATTCAGCATTTATTTAAGAGCACTTATGGTCCGCTAAATTAATAAAGTACTCTGTTGCTTGTCACTTATTAAACAGTCCGGTATTTGAGATTACTGTACGTTTTGATTATTTAATTTTCGGGGTTTCGTCGAATAAATCAGTGGCTACTAACTCTTCAAAGCCACATGCTTTGAAGAGTTTATAGAATTTTGCTTGGTTATTTTATTGATAGCGATAGGCGGTTTTCTTTTGTTTACTTCTATAAGCCAATGGAACTGTGTTGATAAAATTACACACGTACCAATGTGAAAGGATTTTGATTATAAATTAGGCGGGAGTTGTTATTGAAAATCGGCTTGTTGGCTGAACTGAGGGTTTATGGAGAAGACACCGGTCGAAGATAATTTTTAGGGTTCCGTACCTCACAAGGTAAAAAAGGAACACTTATAAGATCACTTTCTTGTCCGTCTGTCTGTCTGTCTGTCCGTGTGTCCTACCGATTTTCTCAGTAACGGGCCGACCTAGCAAATTGAAATTTATACCAGACACTGAGGTCTATGGTTCCTATTAGGTGTATAAAAATCATCAGGGTCAACCCGATAAAAAGATATGGTCAAAATTAGATTTTTGCGAAAACTTATAAGTACCAAAATTAACCTTACCTAATTATCAACTTTTTTTTAATTTTCGGAATGTTTCCTTTACTTGTGATTTAAGACCTTGGTTATAACCAAAATTGACAATTTTAGGTCAACCGTAAGTACCCTATAGGTTTTGGGTCGAAAACCTATATGGTAGTTCCCGTTGAACTAGAATCACGAAATTTGGCCAAAAGCAGGGTCTTACAGCACAAATAAAGGAAAAAATACAAAAAATAAAAAAGTGTAAAGTTTAAGGGTGTCCCCATACATACATAGTAGACTCCATTTAAGATAGTCCTCTAAGTTGTATGGGCGCTCATACAGATTTAGAGGACTAGCATAATTAGCACCAACCTCAAATAAGGTAAAATGCGTACGGAACCCTCGGTGCGCCGGTCAGACTCGCACTTGCCCGTTCTTTTTTAAATATTTTAACCCATCCGCTGTGCGGCGCGAGACACAATAGAAAATCAATTGTTATGAATCATATATGATACACGGGACAGGGAAACTGTTAAGACGTTTATAATTTAACAATATCTTGTTCGGAACAAGTTCAGACAATGTTTTTTGATTTGTACTCGAAATAATAATCTTTAAACGCGTTATTAAACCATGAAAATACGTTTTATGACTTATACTAAAAAAACGACATACCTTTATGTATAAAATTCTAGGGTTACTAACTGTCAGACGAAGCCACAGCCGAAATTTGGCCTGGGTGTTCCTTACGGATCGTAGGGTCCACTAAAAGGCGATTTTCTGAAATTCCCGCGGGTTAGTGAAAAAGAAACTGCATAAGCGTAGATGCGGGCATCCTCTAGATTTAAATATGAATACTATAAAACCTTAGGCTTACCTACAACATTCTCTTATTAATATAGCTTAAAATTAAGTTTCCAGAACACTCTATTTTCATCACATTACGTGAGAAAACTACATACACAAGAATACTAAAACACTTTCGCCTTACCAAGAGAGAGCTGTGAAATATTAAAACTTAATTTGTTTACACACACCAACATAACTTACATACACAAACATATGTAAAGAATCAAGTATGTTAGTGTGTGTTGTACCGTGTAGCTACGCGGGTGAAATGCATATGTGTGCGCAGGTTAATTTACAAAAGTTCGTAACAAACATATTGTTGAGTACATACGAGTAGTTACCTGTCATTGGAAACTAATATGTCAATCGATCGCATTTTTATCGATATTAGGTATGCGCTGTCAACAGGATCTTTTAATGTTTTGAGATACTGATGCCTAGAATGTCAACATTTGGAGTTAGTTCATTGAAATGTTACATTCTTGGGCTTAACATGCATTTATCAGAGGACAAATTTAATTTTTTTTGTTGTCAAGAAGGGGTAAATGTAAAGTTAAATACAAATTTATAGGATCGCAACACTCCTCCCGCTGTGGCCATCTCGAAAAAGCGGGTGCAGAATAGCAGATGGCAAACTATTAGTCGCGCAGAAAATTATTTATACCTAAAACAGAAATTGCGTTTTCAGACTACCGTAACTTTTAATGGATTTTGTTTAAGTTTTTTCTGATGATTTCATTCACAAACAACGTAAAATCTCCATGCCTAGAATTTTTTGTGCAATGTACTAGCTAGTTATCTGTAATATTATTCATTGTTGGTCAATAATTTAATATTTTAGGATAGGTAGGCTACTTTGAGCAAATTATTTATTGTCTATGATTTAAAAAAAATCATGTCAATAATAGAGGAAAATGTATGTCCTCTATCATTAACAAACATGGTACTCTATTTTTCCTTAATTTACAGAATTAATTATGTGTAAAACGACAAAAAGATCGGTAAATTTATGAACATTCGACTATTCAAACACAAAATCAAATGTTTTTATTTCAGTAAAATTATACAATATAAATTAAAAAACATAGTGGGATAATTAGGCATTGAAAAAAAAAGATTGTTCAAAAGTATAAAATCTAAAACACAACTGTTTGACAAAAGGTTGTGAAGCCCTGAATGTTTGTTTACAAAAAGTTTATCTTCTCGTGGCACCAACTATAAATACTCTTTAGGCGTACTATAACCTCTGTTATTAAGAGAGGACTAAGTTGCGCTGTATCGTTTTCTCTTCTGTTGTGTGCGTATTCTTATTTGAAACGACTTCTAATAAAAAGGATATTTTTCTTACCTATACTCTATTAATTATTTATATGTTTATTAGCTCAACATCCCCCCATTTATAAACAGATGCCAAATATTTAATAGCTGCCGCAGTTTGGCTGTTAAATAAAAATGGCTGGAAACGGTAGATAGGTATGTTAAACAGTTCAACAAAATTGCATCCTTTGATTTTCAATTGTGTTCATGTTCAGTAATTTTTGAGGAGCGTCCAAGACATTCACTTTTGGTCTCATATAACAACATATAAAACATTTGGTTATATATAAGGCAAGCCATCTGTTCTTTATAATAATTATGCTAGGTGTATTTCAAACATTTCACATAAAAATAATGAAGAATGTTGATAGAATGAAATTTTATTACGTACTAAAAATAATTCACCGCTCGGTGATGAAATCAGCTCTGTACGTTTCTAAATATTCAAGGTCCACAGCTGATTCTAAAACTAAAACATAATTTAAATGCATAACGTAAGCGATTTGTCCCCCATTTTTTATCTCGCCTTCACGACGAAACTTGGCGAAATAAATCTACATACTTCAGATAAGACTAGGTTTCGTGTGAGATTTAAAGTCCAAAGAATCGCGCTATTCTTTTGTGAATAGCTTCAGAATTTTCGCTTTACGGGATTTAGGTAAAGTGGTTTGGATGTATGGGTTGTGTGACGTATGTAGCTGGATTTTGTGTATTTGAATAGTTGGACGGAAAACAGTTGCTGTGCTGGGAAGTAAAATTCAACTTTATGGCGTTCGTTTATAGTTGATTCAATAACGAAGTTGGAACGAATTTTCTTTTTCTCATTTAGCGCTTACGTCTTTCTCGATACTCAAATCAGAATTATATCGGAGAAAATCTTAAACATTGAAGCAATCAACCTAAAGCACATCGGATTCAAGAAGATTATTGACACGTTTTGTGACCGGAATCATTGTGAGTTCGATCACCAAACTAAGTATTAGTACTGAATCCCAAGTTTTGTAAAATTCAATAATTCCTCCTCGAATTTAACGTAGAATGGTGAAGATAACTAATGAGAAGAACTTGAAAGACAGTCACGTCACTCTTTTAAACCGCTGGTAGTAAGTTTTTATAACCTGATACAAAAAACAGGTCAATACAACTCACCAAGCAGTTACATCATAAATCGTAACTTATTTAATCTAAAGCTTTATCACACAGTGATACGCTTAACAAAATAACTTCATTATCCAATAATTACGTTTACATTTACTAATTACCATGGGAGTCATTGTCTCGTCGAACACTGAGGTCTGAAGTGCGGGGGAGGGCTCCCACTATTGTATTGACACACAATCTGACGCATTGTTGGATGATCTCTTTATCATGTTATGCTTGTTCGGAGCTCATGTTTCAAGGGCGATAGTACTTTGTAATACAGTGAAACTCTGCCTACTGGTATTCAAGAACGATCTAATAGCAGAAAAGCTCAATAAATATTCTTAGGCGGCTCTAGACATATTTGCAATATTTGTTAACTTTCGATGAATGTATGTGATTGCCGGACACCTGACTATTAATATTCGAATTCTACTTACATATTATCATCAACTTGCTGTAGTCCACTGCTAGGTAAAGGCGTCTTCAATGGTACGCCACTAAACTCGATTGTCATTCAGTGGCCGCCAGTCACTTTGCGTAAATCGTCACTTATCCGGATCCTAGACTATGTTTGACATACATTTGACATGATTCCTACATACATTGAAAGTCATCTCATGCAATAGGAAAACTTATATCGCGGATAACTTTACAAATGTTCAACCAACTGACACATAGAGCAACTAGACTCAAAACATGGTTGTGAAACACAAAGTGTTGTTCCGTGTGGAGTTTCGGCACTCAGTGCAGTGTTGAGGCACAGTTGAACTCTTACCAGTAGACAATTAATGACCAGTCGTTGCTTAAATTTTTATAATAGGCACTTGCTTCAAAACCATCGTATTTTCAAACAAACAGTCAAGCCCTCTTTTACTTCTTAGGGTTAAGAGTTTCCTCTCTCCTTCCCTCTCCGCCACAAAATGAACTCTATTATTGCTTACTTTGATTGCCTCTTGCTTCAGAAATTTAGTCTCTGCGATAATATTCCAGACAGGAAATAGCTTTGTACATACCACACCACACATTGGCAACTAAAATTAAGAACACACATTATGGGTTTACATTCTCTGCACGTTAGCACAGTTTTATGTAACTCAGCGTAAAAATTAGGTCGAGACACATTCATTCACACGCCCTCCTATTATGATTCAGCTAATTAGCATGAAAATAGAACACAGCTAATTATAAACAAGTTTATAACTCAGAATTACATTAGATGCGCACTAAGTTCGCAAACATTATTAAACTTGCCTGCTCTACGTATTTGTACCAACTTTTAGAATGAAGCGCTTTTGTTTAAAGCGCGCTTGTTAAACAATATATACAGGTATTTGCTGAACTATCTTACTTATATATGTATAAATAATTTTAAGTTATTTGTCTTCAGTTAGAAATACATTTCGGTTTTGTATTTAGTTATTTGTGACATTTTTAATAGAAACCGTGTACAACTCTTACTGTTTCATTACGGTTTTGAGAATATTCTTCGTCTCCGATCAAGAGATATAACAGAACTGGTCATTGTAATTTATACGAAATTTCCAACCGAAATTTCACCTTTCGACACCGTCACAGATTTCGGCAAAAACCAGCCACAGTAGAATTACAGTTTTCTGTTTTTCTATGCATGTGAGGGGCAACATTGGAACTACATATCTTCAGTAAATGCTTGGTATAAGCCACCAACGAAAAAACGTTTCTTTTTCTGTTAAGACTCTTTACAGCGATACAGCACAAGATTTTCAAACAGCGAACTTCTTTAGTACTAAGTTATTGCCTCAGACCAATCCAGTAGAAAGAAACAAGCATGTACTAATGTAGACTGTACTAGAGCACTATCATTATGTGTTGTAGAAGCTTCATTGGAACACGTGACAGCTTGAAAGCTTTAGTCTATATTTAGCACTGGACATGTAAGTTGATACTGGATACTGTTTGCACTGCTGAATGTAACGCTCATTCGTGTTCAATGCGTGATATTTTAATTGCAGTTAATTGGTCTGTTAGTGCCTGAATTAGCTATGAATGTAGGGTAGGGATTTTAAATTATACGTATTCTGGTTATTTATAACTGAAAACACAATACATAGCAATTTATTACTGGAAGCTTAGGTAGCTTAGGAAGCTTTGCTTTGATTTGCTCCAGAGATACCAGCGTGATGCTTTTATAAGCAAACTTAACTATTTCACTTCTTAATAATTTTATACTACCTATATTTTGTGATTTCGGCACTATTTTAAACACCCTGATCATGGATTTACTGATTGGTTTTGCTTGGCCAGAAAACGTTTATCAAGAAATCTTGCCAACAAATAAGAAACTGCTTTACACACATAATACAATTACAATAGCTTACAATGACCGCTGCATGCCATTTTTAATCAAATAGGAATCATGAAACACAAATTTGTTAGGATTGGACCTACTTTTGATAAAGATACTTCTAAACCCTGATAGCAACCAGTTTAAGGTTGTTACTGTACACCCTATCGTTCTTAATCTGATACTCCTTAGAAAAGGAAGTGACGCAACACCTCAAATACCTACAGAAATCCAACGACGTGAACTTTATTCCTAACTGAACACAGGAATGATATCACACAATACAACCAGGATCGGATTTCGTACGAAAATTATATCTGGAAAACTGATATTTCCTTATATATATATGGAATGTGTGAATATTTATATGGAATCTATGATATTGTACCTGGTTCATTCCAATGGATTGAAAGGATTCCATTTGTTCTGAGTTGCCCACAAAATATAACGTATATACTGTGCGCTGAGCGTATTGAATTGTAATGTGTACCGCGTTTGTAGCGCAGGCCGCGAGTCGTGGCACGCGGAGAAAATATTTAGGTATTTTTCTATGGAAGGAAAATATACATTGATATTGGAGACATATAGAATTGGTCGACAATTCGATGACATCTGTCAGTTTTATTGTTCACATCCACTCCGCGCATTTTTGTGTTTTAAAAATATAAAACGTGCTTAAATTTATTTGAAAAGTGCTTAAAATCGTAAATTAGACAGTAATTAAGACGTGCAAAGTGCAGTACGAACTTTTTAGTGCATAAAAATCAAATTATAAACAAAATATAATAATAACGACTGTTCCAAACAATAACACTTCACAACATAAAGCGTATTAGTGGTCATAAAACTAAAGTAACATGTAAAACTGAAGTTGAAAAGGTCTTTACACAAATAAACGATACGTGGACAGTCTAAGTGAAGCTATCGTACCTAACCTATGTGGATTTAATGACCCAGTGCAATAAAAACAACAACAAAGAATTGAGCTCCTTTTTTTAAAATCAATAAACTACAAGGAACAAATTAAAATAGTGTTTGAAAGTGTTTAAAACTATAGACATAACCTAACTTTGTGTGTGGATATTCATATTGAACATTTCCTGGATGAAAACCGTGAGTTCAAATGTGAACATAATACCACTTATACGTTAACTCAATTTTGAAAAACACCCACACAATCACAGACACCTGTTATTGCTCAAATTTGACACACACAATTACACGCAGAAAATAAACAAACTTAGTAGCAATAATACTCTGGAACTTTGACAGCTACACAGTGATACCAACTTAAGACCATAGAAAATTTACAGATATTCTCGACTAACCATAGACAAAGCAAAATTTTAAACTGGCTAGTGGATGACATTCTCGACAATTAAGTGACAACGGAAATAAATATACACTTGTCGTATTTTTGTTGTTTTTTACTATTTTTTCTTATAAAAACAACCTGTATTACTATGGAACAAGACAAAAACGTTACGCTTAGGCGTCGACAGACTAGGAAAAATAAATCGTGTGAGAGTTTAATACACAACAGTTCTCTGGACAGTCCCATGTCGGAAGACTTGTCAGTTAGAAGTTTGAATTTATCAACGCACTTATAGACAAGTATGATAGAAGAATTAAAGAGTGAGGCTGCTGCTTTGAAATCTACTTTGCTAACAACACAAAATGAACTAGAAAATGTTATTATGGAGAATAATGTTTTACAGAGAAATATATGTCAATTATCATAAGAGAACGAAATACTGAGAGCACAATGCAAGAGCCCGATTTCATCAATAAGAAAGAGTAAAAAGAAGCGTATCAGCAGACGACGTTTAACGGCTAGTTTCACAAATACTCCGCTAATTAATTCTAAAAGTACATTATCTCCTTCTGAGAAACCATGCTTTGAGTCTTCTGCGCAACCTAAAGATGCAAAAACCACAAAGCAAACAGAAGTATGCTCCGAGGTACGAGACAGGAGTATTACTCAACAATATCGACGACCAACTGTCACCGAAGACGTGAAACTAAACTTAAAAAAAAAAGATATGTATTATTAGCAGTAATAATGTAAACAGCGTACTGAACGTAGCTAGAAATACTTTTAAAAATGTTTCTCTTTGTCATTATTGTTTTCCAAACGCAAGTTTGGAACAACTACTCTCAGGTATCGATGTAAAACTTAAAGAATTCACTATGAAAGATTTTTGCGTTATATACATAGGTGAGGCAGATTTTGAAAAGTCAAAGAATTATGCGATTCTGGTGGAGTACATTAAATCCACACTCAGCAAGATAAATCACACAAATATCATCATATGTACACCAAACTTTAAGTTAAGTAACAATGCATCAATTTTTAATTGGAGAATTGAAGCCTTTAATAGCTTGTTGTATGAAGATGTATTGCGTCATGAGTATGCATATATTTTTGACTCTAATAAATATATTGAATACAATTATAAAATGTTCAAAAAAGCCACTAATGTAATAAATAATACAGGAATTAAAACCAATTTTATAGAATTAGACAAGCTTATAAAATCTGTAGAAAAAACAATTATTAACTGCAAGGTGAGTAATTCCGTCTCGGACAAAAATGATAGCAATAAATATAAACCTGGTACTATACCCTATTATTTTAAAATTAAAGATAAATCTAATCGTAATGATACTTGTTGTGATCCATATGTTAATTCTGTGCAAAAAAAGGGTACCATTCCGTACTACTTTAATCTGATAAAGCAAAAGGCAGCTACAGATTGTTTTCGTCAATAATAATATGTCAGCATTATCCACTCTAACTATATATCACCAAAATGTATGTGGCATAAGTAATATGTTGTGTGATCTAGAAATGTATTTATGTGACTTGTCTATGGATGTTAATTTTATATGCATAAGTGAACACTTTTTGAATGAACACTTAGTCAAACAACTAAATTTTCCGAACTATAAACTGAGGTGCTATAATACTAGGTTGCAAAAGAAAAGAGGAGGTACATTGATTTTATCAAAGGCTGATAGACACATAGAAGAGTTAGAAATCTGTAAACAGTTATACAAAGTAGACAGTTTTGAAGTATGTGGTATTAGAGATGTAGAGACCAACTTGTATGTTATCTGTATCTACAGAATCCCAGCTAACAGTAACTATGATACTTTTATGGATAGATTCGAAAAAATAGTACAGCATTTCTTCAGTAAAAAATGTGTAATTTGTGGTGATTTTAATGTGAATATGTTAAGGAATGATGAGAAGAAAAAAGGGTTTTCTTCTTTGCTTGCATGCTATAATTTTAAAGCTCTAATAAATTGTCCTACTTTTAGACGAAATAACAAGGAATCTTGTCTTGATAATATTTTGACTAATTTGCATGATAGCTGCTTGAGTGATTTACAGGTTGATCACAATGGGTTAGCGGATGGACACGCGGGTCTTTTCTATACTGTCCATTTAGAAAAAGTAAATGTCAAACAAATACAAGCAAATTCTATCCTTATTAACAAACCCATCTTTAATAATATAAATAAGGCTCATTATAGAGCGAACCTACTCGAACAAGACTGGAGTACAGGTATTAATACATTTATAAGGCAATTTAACAAAATACATTCATTATCATTTAAAAGTAAAAAAATAAAAGTAAATTTAAATAAAACAAGTAAATCTAAATGGCTTACAAAAGGTATTCAAGTATCTAGCAAATTCAAAAGATTTCTAAACACCATAGATAAGCAAAGTAACAATTGTAATCAAAGTATCCTTAATTATCGCGATAGGTATATGACTGTATATTCGTTCGGCGATACACCGAAACCGTAGGTAGGTTCTAGGCGACTTGGGAGGGAAATGGACTGTATACAAAGGATAGCGGGTACTTAGCCGCCTAGGAGATGGATACAGGAAGAGGTGATTGTGAGTGGGTATAGGATATTTCAAGGATGGAGGGCACTTACCTTATACAACCTTCTTCGTTTCCGAAGGGCAGTCTCCTGGTGGTTTCGTGATGCAGCTGCTTGTTTTCACTTCACTTCACCGTCACTCCCACTTGCGAGCGGTTTATATATGCGGTAATAATCACATACAGCGATGCGGCGCGGTACGATATAGCGGACACGTTCTCAGCGAGCGGAATGTTCAGGACTGTCACTCGCGTCGACGATCGCAGCGACGAATCAGGCGAAAGGCAGTGCCTCTTCCAGGGAGTGGGATAGAGGGAGACGGAAATATGGTATCGCTCACACTTGTACGTGGAACGATTGATCTTGGTGCGATTAGTTATAGATAGGAAGTTAGATGGCGCTACCATATCCCCCCGGCCCTAAAGGGTTGCCTTTAAAAAAAATAGAATTGAACTAAGCTATGTTGGGTGTACTACCGCATAACCCATCAATAGGCTAAGACAGCGATATGACAATAAAATTAATCTAAATTAACTTTAGCGAAAACTACAAACGCAATAATAGCGAAAACTACTAACTAAATACTTAAACTAAGAGGTAGGTCCAACTTCAGGCTAGATCTCACTGAGTTGGAAGCGGACGCGAGTTGATCAGTGCCTCGACTTGTGCAAGGACGGTTAAAGGCTCTTCGTAAGAGAGGATCTGTTGACCTATAACTTTGAAGAGATGCGTTTTAATTACTTTGACCATGCTTGCCCAACATCCACCGAAATGTGGTGATGCTGGTGGAATAAACTTCCAGTCAATATGATCTATGGAAAGTTCTTCCTGAAGACGAGTACGATAACCCGCGACGTGATTGAAACAAGTAGCGGGAACAAGTTCAATCAATTTACTAACGCGGTTGGCGACAAAAGTCTGCCAGCGGTGAGGAGAAGAATAAATCCAAGCGAGCACTACCTTGGAGTCGGAAAATGCGTATATTTATTAATAGAGTATTGGGGCAAAACTGTGTCTTGAACCTTGTGGAGCAACTGAGACAGCAGAAGGGCCGCGCACAACTCCAGTCTCGCAACCGAAATGGTTTTAACAGGCGAGACCTTAGACTTGGCACAAACTAACTGCACCGAGTAGTTAGAACCAATGCGGACTTGCAGATATACGACTCCGCCGTAAGCACGCTCGCTGGCGTCAGCGAAACCTGTTAAGTTGATGGTACATCCATCTACCAACCCAAGATGACGCGGAATAGTAATTTGATTGAGCGCGGTAAGCTCAATACAAAACTGGCCTCAAGCGGCGACAATATGGTCAGGGGGTGTTTCATCCCACTCACACTTTGATAGCCAAAGCTCTTTGATCAAGAGCTTGGCGTACAAAATTGTGGGAGCCACAAAACCCATTATGTCCCATAGTCGAGCCACTGTGGACAGCATAGTGCGTTTGGTGCACTTATCATCTGGTGGTGAGACGTCAAACCGAAAACTATCACAGGATTTGTCCCAGCGTAAACCGAGAACTTTATGCGGTACAGACTTCTCAAACTCAATGTCTGGAGAAGCTTTATGAGAATCTGGTATGCGTCCGAGAACCTCCTTAGAGTTGCTTGTCCATTTGACAAGATCAATTTGGCTTCGCTTGAAAAGCTGAATAAGCTCTTCACTAAGCGAAATTGCTAGCGGAGCGGGTATGACACTACAGGCAGTGTCATCCATATACAAAGCGGGAGTGTAGTATAGAATAGTGTAGCGTAGCTTAGCATAGCATAGCCTAGCATAGTGTAGCATAGCGTAGCATTGCGTAGCATAGCGTAGCATAGCGTAGCATTGCGTAGCATAGCGTAGCATAGCGTAGCATAGCGTAGCATAGCGTAGCATAGCGTAGCATAGCGTAGCATAGCGTAGCATAGCGTAGCATAGCGTAGCATAGCGTAGCATAGCGTAGCATAGCGTGGCATAGCGTAGCATCGCGTAGCATAGCGTAGCATAGCATGGCGAGGCATAGCATAGCATAGCTAATTAGTGCTTTATCTTACACACAGTTTTAGCACCCACCTTGATATCTTGAAGAGCAGAACAACAACAAGACGTAATACAATGAGAAGTATGTAATGTAGGTACGGTACCCATAATCACATACCCAAGTACCGTCTCAATAGCGGGCGGTAAATCATATCGCTCACTACGTACTATGTTAGTTAGTAGCAAGTGCGGAAATATTGAAGCTCCGATCAAAAGATCAATGCCTGCCGGATTCGCAAACACCGCGTCGGCTAGCGGCAATGACTCGAGATGAGTGAGTGATGCTACGTCTACATTAGCGTTCGGCAATGCGTCCGTGATACGCTCCACGATAAGCGAAGAAATGTTAAAATTAATATTCCTATCAAAACGCGAATGTATTTTAATATCTACGGAACCCCTGCAATGTTTTTCTGATCCGCCTATCCCTCGGATTATTGAGTTCGTATTTTTAAAGTTATTCCATAATCCGAGGCGTTTGAAGCATTCCGATGTTATTAGATTGGTCTGAGATGCGCTATCTAGCAGACAACGTACCATGTGCGGCGACCCATTGACATCATATATGATAACTTGCGCTGTCGCTAACAGAACAGTCTTAGACGCCATACATGGCGGCCTAGCACTGCTCTGATCACTACAAGCGCGCGAAGGCTGTCCGCGCGTGCGTGCCGCCCGCGCAATGGATGTCGTACACAACGATATCTCATTGTGAGGCGTGGAAGGCGCAGCTACCGTGTTCTGCACTTGCGGCGTAAGTGTGTCAAGGTTAGCGGCTTGACTTGACAACCGGTTACCTTTATCGAAATGTAACAGTGTATGATGTTTTTGATTACATGATCGACACTTTGTCTTACTAGAACAATTACTTGTTTTATGTTTTATGCTTAAGCAGTTAATGCAAGCTTTGTTATCTTTTACGCATTTAAAACGAGCGGTTGCATGCAAATTATCGAAGGCGGGACACTTGTATAAGTGGTCGTGCACTATATTACTGCACAGACACTTCTGTGAATTATTACTATTAGATTCCGAACATGTTACGTAAGATTGTGGATTAGGGACCGAGTTATTATTACTATTTTGCGATTTATTCAACCTTTGTTTCTTGCTGTTAGTGTTAGACGGGCCAGGTGAACCAGACTGCGTATAATGAAATATTCGACACTGATCTTTGATGAACGAAATAAAACTATCTAGTGTAGGTATTTTATTATTGCGTTCAGTCATCTCGAATGCGCGAATTGTATCAGTGTCAAACTTTTTTAAAGCGAGTTGAAGCAACATAAAGTCGGAAAGATCTTCTAATTTTAAATTCCTAAGAGAATTAACCGCGGTTAAGAAGTTATCAATAAACAGCTGGAAATTCGAGACAGACGCGTTGCCGGACAGTTTGAGATTTAAAGCTTGGTCAAAGTATGTAGACGCTAGGACGCGCGTGTCCTGATATCTGTCAAGTAGTGACTGAAATATGACCTGATAATTCTCAGCACTGGGTGTGACACCTGTAAATACGGACTGGGCCTTCGGTGACAGTTTACCTATTAAATAGTACAACCTGTCAGCATCTGTCAGAGAACCATTATCGTGCACTGTAGACTTAAAACTCGCATAGAATAACGGCCAATTTCGTATATCTCCGTCAAAGAACATTATCTCGATTGGCGGTAATCTCGGTTTGCGGGCAACGGGCTCTGCTGAACATTTACCCTCCAATTGCGATTGTATACGCTTAATAATACAATAAAGATCTTCGAATGAGGTATACGCCTGATAGTTCGGTTTTTCATCAGGATTGATAGAAAGTAATCTTGCGTTATAATCGTCTAACAACTTATGAAAATCTGTTCGAATACTATCTACTGTCATACAATAACTGAGAAATGCTTCGCTATTACTGTCAGACATAGATGCGGTTTTTGAGCATTCATAGATGTTTTGAATGCGCTCAAATAAAATATTGCGTTTTGCTTCTAAGATTGTCATCTCTTTGTCTTCCGACACGCGTGACTTCTTTTGTTGTGACATGCTTACGTAAGTATAAGCTAATGAGACCGAAACAAAATAAGAATATCTAATGTATCTATTATTTTACCTAAGTAGGCTAAGTAGGCAACACTTTAGAGCTGAGGAACTAAAAGTTGCTTGAAATATGAGATTTATAAGACAACTATGATAGTTCCAGAATTAATAATTTAATAAGTATAACCGGCGGAAATAACCATGTGACGGTTATGTGAATATATTAGGAGTATAGCTAGGTGCTATAACTGCCTAGGTATAGCGATATAACGTATAAAAACGTAAATGAATCCGACTCGTATGGATCAAAAAAATGGTTTGGCGATACACCGAAACCGTAGGTAGGTTCTAGGCGACTTGGAAGGGAAATGCAACCTTATACAACCTTCTTCGTTTCCGAAGGGCAGTCTCCTGGGGGTTTCGTGATGCAGCTGCTTGTTTTCACTTCACTTCACCGTCACTCCCACTTGCGAGCGGTTTATATATGCGGTAATAATCACATACAGCGATGCGGCGCGGTACGATATAGCGGACACGTTCTCAGCGAGCGGAATGTTCTGGACTGTCACGCGCGTCGACGATCGCAGCGACGAATCAGGCGAAAGGCAGTGCCTCTTCCAAGGAGTGGGATAGAGGGAGACGGAAATATGGTGTCGCTCACACTTGTACGTGGAACGATTGATCTTGGTGCGATTAGTTATAGATAGGAAGGTAGATGGCGCTACCAGTATATAGAAAAGTAATTAGGTTTGCTAAGAGACTAGACATTAGAAACCAAATGGTAAAAGTGTCAAATTCGAGCAAATTAATTTGGAAAATAGTAAACCAACATCGTATCAACGTCATTAAGACTCCTTCCTTTAATCCAATACTCAAAATTGGGGGCACTGCTACTGACGACCCAGTAGAGATAGCAAATATTTTTTCTAATTTGTATAGGGACACTGTACAATTAAATACTTGTAATCCAAATGTCACTAAATCCTACCTTGTTTCATCAGTCGCTAGGGTAGAAACTGATATGAACTTTGATCTGGTCACCCCAAACGAGATTTCTAATCTGGTGAAAAAAATGGATAGTAAAGTTTATTTCGGGTATGACAATATTCCGCTTACCAGTATCAAGGAAAATATTGATCTTTTAGCTTGTCCTTTAGCAGTCTTTTTTAATAACTGCATAATTTTGAGAATATTTCCTGACCAACTTAAGATTGCTAGGATACTACCAATTCACAAAAAAGGCGATAGAACTGAACCTGGCAATTATAGGCCTATTTCTTTATTGCCAGTATTGTCCAAACTATTAGAAAGGATCATGAAAGATCGCCTTGTGAGGCACCTAAATAACAACAAAATCCTAAACACTACACAATTTGGGTATCAAAAATCTGTTAGTACGGCTGATGCTATCGACTCTTTGATAGAACAAGTACTATCTAATTTGAATGATAGGTGTGTAGTAGCTGGGCTGTTCCTAGATCTCAGCTCTGCCTTCAATACAGTAGATCACGGTATACTACTGTCAAAAATGGAACACTACGGAATCAAAACACCAATTTACAATTGTTTAGGTCCTATTTACAAAATAGAAAACAGTTCGTTGAGATAAAATCAATAGCAGAAGGGGAACAAATAATTAGCAAATCGGACATAAATAATGTTACTCCTGGCGTGCCACAGGGTTCAGTCCTGGGACCTATCTTGTTTGTCATCTTCGTAAATGACTTATCAGCCTTCATGGCAAACAATGCTCCGATCGCTAGACTTGTGCTATTTGCAGATGACACAAATGCTATTGTCTCCGCAAAGAAGATAAATGAGTTAGAGGATAAAATACAAAGTACATTTGAGATGTTTGAAAACTGGTTTAATGTCAACAATCTAATATTAAATGCCAATAAGACCAAATGCTTGCTCTTTAAGTCAACGCTAAAAAATAAAACAACATTGCAAGTCATATCCCAGGGTAAAATCATTGAAATCGTCGACAACGTAAAGTTTCTCGGTGTACAAATAGATGCTATGCTAAACTGGAAAAACGAACTGGCCTCCATTGTAAATTCTGTGAGTTCTGCTTGTTATGCGATCAAGAGTCTCAGGGACGGCCTTACTATGGCTCAACTTCGAATGGTGTACTTTGCCCTAGTTGAGTCCAAGCTTCGGTATAGTGTACAGTTTTGGGGCAACAGTTACCACTACAATATAAATGCAGCCTTCGTGATACAAAAAAGAGCCATAAGAACCATGGTTCGTATTAAGCAGATAGAATCTTGTAAAGAACATTTTATTAAATTGGAGATACTGACGGTACCTTGCCTCTACATCTTGGTAGTTCTCACAAATTTTATTAAACATCTCTCAAAACACGAAACAGAATTGGAGAGGACTCGTAGATTTAATACTCGTCGAAAAGATATAGTGAGCCTGGTTCAACCTAGACTGAATGTTGTACAACATGGCGCCAGGGTACAAGCAGTCTCTTTATTCAACAAATTACCACTAGATTTTAAAGTTATTGTAAATCATAACATATTCAACAATAGGCTTAAAGCATCATCATCATCAGCCTTTATCAGTCCACTGCTGGACTAGGCCTCTCCTTTGAAAGGAGGAATTGGCCTACTATACCACGCTGGCCAAACGGGTTGGTATAGGGTTTGTATCAAGTTTTCCTTCTCTTACAGTGCTGTTTTCTGCATAATATGCTCCCTCTGTCGGCTCTTACGACACCCACGGGATGATATGGGGTGGTAACAATCCGTATTCTTAATCCGTCACCACACGGATAAAAAGCTTAAAGCATACTTACTTCAGAAATGTTATTATAGCGTAGAGGAGTATATAAAAGACAAAAAATGAACAAGAAATTAATAGTAATGTGTGTCTTATGCATATAAAATAAAGTCTGTGTAGGAAATATTATTCTCCAATTTTGTTTAAATTGTTTTAGTTATTAAGTTCTGTCTTGTATATATTATTTTCAACACAAATGTTTTTGTTACGAAATAAATGTCTTATGTCGTAATTTAAAGTTGGTTCTGTTGTTGAAATTTTATACCATGCACATATGGTATGGTGTGTCAATAAATAATAAACTCATAAAAGAAAACATAGCAAGTGTGAATAAGGAAATATAAGGCGTTTTGTATACGATACTTTTCTGTAATTTTTATCTTCGGTTTATATTTCTGTGAACCACTATTGTATTACAATATAGCATCAACATTTGAATCACACAATTTATATACAATGCATTTACAAGTTTGCATAATAAGTTAAGTTAGAAAAAAATAATTATAACAAGACATAACCACTGTTTGAAAATAAATGAAAAGTAAATGAAAACCAAAAAATCTACAAAGCAAGAAGCACGTTATAAACAGTATAAATTCGAAATACTCTAACTTATAAATCAAAGTTATTCTTGCTTTAAACCGAAACTCAGATTTGTTATTGTTGTATTAAGTTATTGTTATAGTAAATAACTCTTAACCTCAACTTAGACTTTTTGAATGACATAAGTTTGAAGTTTGTTTTGTTTTTTTTAACTACCGCATTAGGACTAAATCCTGTGTGGCGGGGGACTTCACAAACATACAATTAACGGATACAATGCACACCCAGACTCGAAACAACAATTTGTGAATTACACAAAGTGTTGCCTCGTGTGGGAATCGAACCCACAACACTCGGCGCAGTGTCAAGCGGCAAGGCGGCCGCTTAAACCACAAAGTGCCAACCGTGCAGTCGAGTTATTATGCATAGTCAAAATACGCTCTAAGAACCACAGCCTACTGCACTGCCTAGTGGAGAAAATAAGATTGAAGCCCTATAAGAAATGCTTAAACAAGCAAATAAAATAAATTAATTAAACTTCCACATGCGGTGCCACGAATCACTCCCGCCGTACAGTTTAGCTTAAGAAAAGCTATCGGAGGCGGCGTATTGGAAAAGATATTGTTTGTTATTGCCTCAGAGACTCCTGGAATTTATCGACAGAAATTGAACTTGTTTGCCGTTTTAATACTTGATTTACTTATCTTTATACACACAGGTGTGAAATGAAACGTGCCGGGAAGCCATGTGAACAGCCGGATAAGAATGAACGATGGCACGAACAAAAGTACTAAGTTTAGGTTTTATGTTAGGGTATGCTGTCCTTTTTATGGTTTATCTGATAAACTTTTAGTCAATTCAATTCTTTTAAATATTGTACTAGGGGATGCATGCAGCGACGCCGGCAGATTTTATTTTATTTTAACCGTTTCTTCCTAATCACGCGGGCATTTTGGGAAATCCCAAGTTCCACAAGGAATGTATGCAATACATGCCAAATTTCACTAACTTGCGCCTTTTCACTAATAGTTTTGGCTGTCCCTTGTCCTTCAGTCGTACAGTAACGCAAGAATTTTACACATTAAATACATTTTTGAGAAACTACAAGTTACGTTGCGTCAACTTTATTTTTCTGATTAATTTTCCGCCATCTCAGGAAAGGAAATATGTTATTATAAGAACAGTTTTATGATTGTATGTACCTAAAGCACGTGCAGCAAACAATAAGTCACGAGGTCAATTCTTCGTCCGTTATAATATCCGATTCGCATTACCCAATACATGTACAATTGCTTTCTATATAATATATAGAAAGGCCTATAAAAGCCTATCTGCGGTCACGTGTTCCTAGAAAATGTTTACAGGTTTTCATTTGATTAAGCGATCCAAGCAATTCGTGGTATTTTTACCAGAGCGAGCAAATAAGTTACATCTCATTCTGTGACAGCATCTACAAGAGCGCCGCGAGTCACGCGACTTTTCGTGTATTAATTCTGAGCGAGTGTAACGTGCTTTGTTGAATGCGCGTTTGGAAAATGAAAGCTTCAAGACAATGTAGAAGAAAGACATAAATAAGAAAGACATAAATAGATAAGATTATACATCATGCCTCCTATTCTAGTATTCATGATATGTACAACTGTCATGCTTTCTGGTACCATCGAATTGATACTCAAATTCATGACGTGAGAGTTCTTTCGATTGTGATCCTGGACCTACGCTTTGTAGCTGTTTTTCCCCACCACAAACCAGACTTGGTAAATTACTAGCCGTACCATAGATCGATTATCACCTTGCCTCTGAAAAACCATGGTATAGTATATAGTAGTATTTAGATATTTGAGCGTACCGACTTATCTATAGTCAAAGATCTTCATTGTAGCTGGGACTTTTGGAAGGGTTTTTTGGAAGGTTGTAGCAATACAGTACAATATAAAGTAAGTTTGAAATTCTACACAATATTTTTTGTAATGAATAAATGACTAATGACTACAAAGTAGTTGATGATCACACAATGTTTTGCCTTTTCAAACCACTATACTGAGCAGTATTCACAGCTTTATACTAATATTACAATCTAATATAATTCTCAAAATCATAAGATTTCTAGTTCTACTCTCGTTTGAAATCAATAGAATCTTATATTCAATGGGCTGATAAATTGTCATCACACAGGATATATATCATATTTCAAGGCCTGGTTTATCATTTTGTGCAATGTACAAGGCTTTCGAAATCAAGACTAAGGTACGGTAGGGCTTTCTTCGGACACAATGGATTTAGTCTGCCTGCCAGCTTTGCCTTTGTGTAGTACCTACTACAAAACCGGGATGTATATATCCTGTATTTTCACATATTATATAGTATAATTATGTATGTTGCGTGCATGGCGTTGAGGTGTAAGCAGAATCCTCTCCGTTGTCTATGTGGTAAGTGCTATGGGTTCGATCCCCACACGAGAGAACACTTTTCATTGTAATTGTTTATAAAAGTCGTTATTCCTAGAGAGGAAGATGTTACAAAAAATCTCAATTACTGAAGTTGGCGGTGTGTACAGTTTCACGTAGTAGCAATGGACACAAAGAGTATTTACACTCAAAACAAGATTACGGATCGCACATTTCGTTTCGTGTGTGGGACACATTACTTTTTATTACACATATTTGTGCAGTGAAAATGTTTCAATATTTCTGCAGTAAAAAGGTTAGAATATATAAAGACTATATAATTATACAATCGATAAATAGTTTATAGCACAATGTCGACATGTTGAGTGACAAAATCCCGACGTGTATGGTACTACCAAATATTTAGAAGTAGAAATAATAAAAGTGTACAAGAAAAACTTACTCCTAACGAAACAACAAACTTTATACTTTAATCTGAAGTGCTAAGAGCTATATTACTTTGGCCGTTCGTGTCGAGATCTTATCAGAAATGATCGATTGTGCGATGAAAGAAATGTGAACTGTTAAAACGTATATGCAAGAGATTTTCAACCTTAAATTGAATGTTTTAGAGCTGATAATTCAGTGTATTAGTTTTACGATATTGTGTTGTGAAAATTATGGTATTATACAATACAGTTTTGCTGTAGATATTTATGAAAAATTGTTTTGTTCGGAATCAGGGGCAAGTTGAACTGGATGATGTATTTTATTGAGTGTGTTTTACTTTGATGATTTGAAGTACTTCCTTTCACATAATTTGGAATAGAAACGTATTGGTAATAAAATCGTATTGTAGTGTAGATAATATTGTTTTTTGGTCGCTTGGTGAAGTCGCGTCGAATAAATAAGCTTTGAGGATATTTCAGTATCAAGCAATATTTTTCTGTTCTTTTATATTAACTACATAATTTCACTATTCTTATTATTCCTTAGGTATTTTAATCCACTCGGCCTTAGTTTAGCTTTAGGCAATTTACACAATTTTCCCTGATTTTTTCCTCTATACTTGTTATTCCTTAGGTATTTTATAAATCCACTCGCCCTTAGCACAGCTGTAGGTAATTTACACAATTTTCCCTAAATCAATATTTTCTCTATTTGTTATATGGTATAAACTTTTTCAGAAGCATACTTAAAAAGTAATTACGTTTTGTAAATGTCATTATTTTTTATCTTTTCTTTACGTTACGGTGCGGTGGGTTAACACTGTGAAAACCTGTGAAGAAGTCTTTATATGAACTGGCACATGGTCCATAATAATAAACAAAACCAGTATAGAACCCGGTGGTCTTAAAGTGTTTGATTTAACAACAAAGATTACCATATTCGGTAATTAGTAAAGTCTACAGTACAAATCGCATAATTATCAAGCGATTTACGGCTTAATACTACAATGTGGGTTAAAATAATTAAAGTCAATGTTAGTTGTAAAAGTTTTTAAAGTAGACCATATGGTCTTTTATTGTGGGAGTATATAAATACCATGTTTTATTTAATAGATGATTACCAGATCAAAAAATGATATAAAGGTTGAGGCAAAAAACTCTCCACCGCAATAAAGAAATCCAGATTTGTCGGCAGAAACTGTTATGCTGGTTAAAATTATATAGAATACAGCTTCTGAAATGATGGTGTGTGAAACTTTATGTTAACTACTATAATAAAAACTAGACCGAATTCTCTAACCATAAACCTACCATAAAAACAGACATGAAAGAAATAAATTATCGTCAATACAAAAGCCCATAAACACGGACATACCAACAAGTTTTTTTAGATATATACGACGATGTCCAGATCGATCTTTTTATAATATTTTTATCGACCTACTATAGTACCGGAAGAACTTATGCTAGTTAAGATTCTAACACATTTTCTAACAAAAACGTTACTTTTCTCGCGGTTCTTTTACGGATCTTTCACCTTATTAAATTTCAATTGATAGGATGGAATGTTATGGGTGGTAAGGTAGAAATAAAAAACTATTAAATTCCATTCAGATTATTTTTAATATAATTTCAATACAAGTCGAAACATGATCTGTCTATTTTTAAGCCGGGCGTGCGTGACGTCAACTTTCGTTTCAAGGTCGCGCGCAGCGACATTGATTCAGTAAGAAAAGAAAGATCCGTATCCGTATCCGGATCCGCATCCGCGGATCTTGACACCAAATATCCATATTCCGATCCGTATCCGCGGATATACATTTTTAACGATCCGGCACATCACTAGTTAAGAGTTAATTTACTACAAAACTGATTTTCAGGTAACGACAGTTTCAATGTGTGATGAATTTAAAATAATTTATCTTTATAAGTTTAAAAACTATAACCCGACTACGTAAAAAAATTCGATAAAATTTGTATAGCCTATAACACCCACGCCATTATTACGAACCTTTTGACACCCCATTTATTAAAATCGGTTCAGTAGTTTAAGCGCTACGGTGGAACATACAAACATAAATACATAGACTGCCAAAAACATTACCCTTCCTTTTGGCTTCGCCGTAGTCGGGTAATAAGGAAACTACAAGAAACTACGGTCTACTTTGTAAGCTGTTAGTGAAGGTATTTTAGTTGCTGTAATTGGATTTTAAGTGTATGTAATGCATTTGCGACTGCCTCTAAGCCCCGTTATATAAGTGTACATATAAGAAAGACAGCCTATTGGTAGAAATAGAAATAGACTAGATAGAGGAAAGAGACAGCAATAGGCTTTGAAGTAGACTGACAAACTACAACGCAACGAGTCTCGGGTTCAAATCTATGCTTTGGCGCAAACCACTGACTTTTCAAAGATAAGTGCTTATTAAATTGTTCATACTCGTACCTTTTATATATTGCGCCGTGCATCGGAGAGTACCTTATGCTTATGCATAATCGATAATATATAAGTAACATAGTTAGTCATAAAAGAATCTTATGAAAATAATTTGTGTAAAAATGTTACATATTTCATAATCACTTGGCCATGGATGTATTTCTATTTTATTACGACGCTTTCTTGTACAAATCCTTCGTAGAACTTCATTTCTCTAATTGTCCATATTTTATTCTTCTAATTATATATTTATAAGCACAGAAACATTATCACATTAAACGCAACAAGAGTATAAACTTAGGTCCTAATTATATGTGCCCATAGTTACATGAAAAACCTATTTGATTCAAAGTATTCAGTCTATAACATAAAACATGAAATTACGAACTCAAATCGGCGTATTATAATAACAAACAGGTTTACGTAAAATTTTGTGCAGCGGAGACGCAAGCGACATGACCTATCTCTCACAGGGCTCATAGCCGAATGATGAGGTCTGGGCGGGGCGTAAACTAGCAACTGACACTCAGTACACCGCTTATGCTAATAAGGTTTAAATTGCTGAAGCGTTTGATATTGATGGGATCTACCGAGCGTCAAAATCATAGACGTTTGGCAGATTTTATTTAATTTTACAAAATATACAGGTATAATATGAAAATAAATAGGGTAATTCTTTAGTTCATTAGATTTCGTACAATATTATCAAAAAAAAATACGACAGCTTACGATCAAAATATTGCAAACAGTGAGACGAAAGATTATTTTCTGCCTCGATTTTGTGATTTTTTTACCGTGATTCTATTTTACGTACATGAAAAATTCTTTCAAAAGTCTTTTGGTCAGACTTTTGACTTTAAGCTCTAATTTTTGCTAGTTTGTAATATGTACCGTTATGGCTAGATGCGCGACGAAAAATTAGGAGTTTCACGGCTTCTGAGGTATAACAGCGCCTTAAGCATAAGATACCTATGTCAAACTGATCTTTGAAAGTTGTTATGGGAAGTCAGTAACTCAGAATATTCTGACGCTGGTCTAAGCCATGGAATATTGTCATCTTCATAGGTTGCGGGTTGCAGATGTCAGGGTGTGTTCCTCTGTGGCCGGACCACATTTTAGTACTCAGATGCTAAGTTCGATATAATACCTACCTAAAGTCTACTTTCATCGGAATATATACATATATTTAGTACCTCAAAAGATATCTTTTTAATTAACAATTTATGTGGTCCGGCCGCAAGGCAGTGCTCTCTGGCCGCGCCACCTCAAGTTAAATAGAGTATAATGAACTATTAATAAATCAATATTCCGAAAAAAAACTACCTAAAGAGTACCTTGCATACGACAAATATGTTCCAATAAACCCCTTTAGTTCAGGAGTTATTGGACGTAGGGTGTGGTCCGGCTGGAAGGTATACTCTGCAGCAAGTCAATTTTGCAATATTTAATATCAACTATCTATAAAGCAATTTATATAATAGTACCTTTTCTCTACTCTTCGTTGATACGTTTTTCTCTCAAGAAAGTATTAATTTTGATCATACATACATACATACATAGTCTCACGCTTATAACCCCGAAGAGGTAGGCAGAGGTGTATTTCTATACCCACTTTTCGCCAGATATACTTTAGTCCCACGTAATAAGGGGCGAGCCTATTGCCGTACCGGGCACATTTCCAGACTCCGTGCTGCTACTGAGAATTTCGTGACAGAAAAGCCCAATAACACTGCCCGATCCAGGAATCGAACTCGGGACCTCCCGATCCCACGCGCACATTTATGCCGCGAGACCAACGAGGCAGTCGTATAGGGTTTGATGTCGAGTTTTCCGGCTCTACGCAAAGATGGTATTTGCATCGTGTTATCCCTTAGTCGCCTCTTACGACACCCACGGGAAGATAGCGGGTGGTGACACTTGTATTCTATGCCGTCAACCACACGGCTAATTTTGATCAATTAATCTTTTTGTACCTAATTAAACAGAATATTAGCTTTTCCTCAGATCACCTATCGTCGTAATTTGGCAACCTAAGGGAATAGTGATACATGATACCTCAGTTCAGCATATTTAAAGCAACGTAATATCTAAGAGTCTAGAAGGTCACTATGCTTGAAAATTATTCGTGGCTAATCTACATTGAACACAATTCGTATCCACATGCAAATTCACTTAAAATTCCAATGCCCTTCGCAAAATCAATACCAAAATTCCATTGTCCCAAAATTCCTAATTATTATTAGCAACAAAGGTTAATCGCTAGTGAATAACGTGGAAAATCAAATATTCGTGTTTCGGCAGTAAACCAGTACCGGGTACAACGGTGTGTTAGTATTTTGTGTAATTATTTAAATCAATAACAATTTTGTGGGAGTCACGCGAGCGGTGCGTACATCGCTCGAGGCTTTCGAGCTAAATGTGGCAGATAATGCTAGCGAATTGGCGAATTAATCTATTTTATTAAATGTGTAAGGCTATGTGCTTTTTTATGAAGTTCAAATTATGTATTTTGATACGACAAAAAAATAAACGAAGGAATAGTAGATTGTATGACAAGGGAGCAAAATAGTATTTTTACGGCGAGGGCGCTACTTTGAATTACGAGCGAAGCAAAGGATTCTAGAATAGAATCCCGAGCGTAGCGAGGGATTCTAACGGAGAACCCTGAGCCCAGCGAGTGATTCAAAGTACATTGCCCGAGGGAAAAATAATTTTCTCTCGAGTCATATACTCTACTTTTCATCCCCTTTCTATGAGAAAATAAATAATTTTCTGTTCGTGGGTAATAAGTTTTGTACGTCATTGTTAGCTTCTGTAGTTATTGTTTCAGGAGTCAAAGCATTCGCTTTCATAACTCGACGCAGAACTCTTTATTTTTGCAAATTTCAATAAAGTACAGGTCTCCCAAAGTGATAGTGCGCATAGAAATCTTCGTCACTGTTCGGCAACGGTCGTATTCCCCGAGCGTCGGAAGACGATATGTATATAGAGTTGTTAAGGGCATAATTTAGTAAAATTATGTTTTTTGTGCTAAAAAAATAAATATTGATTTATCAGTAAAGAAATTTGATTCGATAGTTCCATATAAGTAAATAGTGAAGAAAACCACACGATAGCGAATATGCTAAAATTTTTTTTGAATTGATTTACTTCGATTATAATACTTTTTAAGTGTCTTGCTGTAGCTGGTGTAATGATGGAAGACAAGAAGGTTTAAGTAATACAAGGTTTATATTAGAAGAAGAAAAATGGTTTTCAAACACAGGTTACATTAAAATCTTAGAAATCTAATCATAACATCTCAGTTCAAAAGTATTTACGGCAGTGATCATTCCAGAATAATATTACAATTACAAAAAAATAATCAGAATCAGGGCGGATCTCTATTCCTGACATCGTAGATTCATCAGAACTTTCATTATGCTCTTGTTCATTGACACTTTCCTCTCTGCTATCACCTGTGTAAATAATCATTTCATCAGAAAAACTATCGATTCTTGGGTAAAATTTTCTATATTCATCTTCGCATTTAACAGCATGATCACAAACTTTTTTCCATTCTTCTGGTCCTATATTATGGATTTTTTCTAATATAGCATCTTTAACTGACGTGACAGTCATTGCAATATTTTTTTTGGCTACGTGTTGCTTTATTTGGGACCAAATATTTTCAATGGGGTTAAAATCGGGATGATATGGTGGCAATCGTATAATTTGATGCCCACGTTCTTCCATTATACGGTCAATGACAAATTCTGTGTATTTCTCTTTATGTCTTTTTATAATTTCATACAAATCGGGTTTCAGTTTCTTTAGGTCATGCGGAATGTTGTGTTGTTGTAACCAAGCTATCATTTGTGGTTTAGGTGTGTTTGAGTTTGGTGGTTTCACAGACAGCTTATTATGATATGGGGCGTTGTCAATTACCAACACACTATTAGGAGGCAAGTTAGGAATCAATTGATTGCGTAGCCAAGCTTGATAACGTTCCGCGTTTATTTCTTTATCATAATCACCTTCTAAGTCGACACATTTATGTAACATTAGAGCCCCTGGGACGAAGCCTTTTTCATTGCCTGCGTGTACAATAATTATTCTCTCTCCTTTGGAAATGGGTTGTTTGATACCTTTTTTGCTGCTATCTTGCCAAGTTTTACCCTTAGTATGTGATGTATGCACGTATGACTCGTCCATAAACACTATATTTCTACCAGAATTCCTCAGCTGTTGTATTTCTCTGAGATATTTGATCCTTTTTAAACGTATATTATGCTTTTCCATAAGTAACCGTCTGTTATTATCAGTTTTCAGAAACCTAAACCCCATTTCTTTCAAGATCAGCCTTAAAGTCTCTGCACAGCCTTGAAATTAATAGCTTCGATCAACTTTTTTCTCAAATTATTTACAGTTGGGAGTTCTTTGAGCGTCAAGTGAAAATTGTATATCATATTACGAATAACACAGTAGTCGTAATCATCAAGTCCCAGCCGAAATCTACTTTTAGGTTTTCCTTTTTTCGGCGTGGAAAATTTCATTGATTGATTCTGTTTTATTTTCGTTTAAAATATTAGTCAAAGTTCGTCGTGAAATTCCTATAGCTTTTGTAACACGGTCCTGATTTTTTTTTAAATAACCGTCATGGTCTTTTTTTAAAACATTGGCTTCATTTAAGAAATAAAGGTACACATTAAATACCATTTGCCGTGCTTGTGATTTAAGTGGCTTTCCACGTTTAAATTTATCCATTCTGGAAGAATACGTCTGAAAGAAAATGGTATGGGCAGAGTTAGACAAATTTTTATTTATTTGTTGTATTATGTACTAATATACTTTATAATATTATTTATTCCTTTATCTCTTTTTTTATTGTGTATATCTTTTTAAAATGTTTTTTCTAGTACTTAATATGTATTTAAAGTAGGTATTTTTATTTTTTTAATATTAACAAGCCGTGAAAAATGTTAGTATATTTATCTATTTTACAAAATAAACTATTTAAATTTGAATAACATAATTAAATTCACCTTTGAAAACAAAACCAAGAAGGGTGTGTAGTAGCAGCTCTATATAATTCCACACAGAGAGAACACGTGCAGTCACCACCATTATATAAAGACGACTGACGACCTTTGACGGACCGGCGACCGCCGCCGACCGCCCGAATTGTTTTCGATTGTGTACACATAATATTCACTCCTATTTCTTTCAAACAAGGTGCAAAATGCAAGTGCAGTGTTTAGGGCTCTTACAATTCAACGATTCGGGTGTTTCCGGGAATACGACAATTAACGAAGATCTGCATGCGCATTATTAATTTGGAAGTACTGTAAGTGAATATAGCAAGCACCTCCTAGGTGAGGGTTTTATACATTCGTTAAGGGTCGGCGCAAACGGGCCACCGACCACAGCCACTGGTGGCCAGCGACAGCCACTTAACACACTTTTTTCATATATTTTGTATAGACGTGCCGCACACGTGTGGCCGGTGGCGGCCACTCGCTAGTAAAATATATGAAAAAGTGTGTTAAGTGGCTGTCGCTGGCCACCAGTGGCTGTGGTCGGTGGCCCGTTTGCGCCGACGCTAATGCATATCAAAATTCAAGGCGAAATCTGTTTATCAATTTAAATTGAATAAAGTAACAAACACTCAAAATCAAACTTTACATTTATATCAGTACAGCCTATAAGCGTTCTTCGAACAACTTTCTCACAACTCCACGGGAGCCGAACAATTTCCCCTCAATCAATCCGCACTCAATTTCCCAAGCCGCGGCCGAATTAATACACGAACGGTTTATATTATTCATTCCCAATAACCCGGCGATACCACGGGAGTTATACCGCAGCGGTATTAAGAAAACAATCGTTCATTCGCCACAGTAATCACATACGTATTATTCCCAGCACGCAACAAACAATTCTAACAGAAAATACATTTCAATTCTTTATTGTTTCTGGCCCGAGATCCCATAACTTGGCTCCCTGAGGTTCGGCCTTCGTTTCAATGTGTGCCAACGAGCCAACGAGTTTTGTGACGCCTTTTAAAATTGTTCTAGTCAACTGACAAAAATTTGCTAAACAGCATTTGACATTGTTTAGATACTACAATTGCTACTTATCACTTCTGATATTTCATCTACATAGTACGTTCACACTAGTTTCTACCTTACAGCATTTACATATTAAAAATCATATACGAATAATTAATTCTGAATACTTTAATGTAAGCGTGTATGCTTTAAACGACACAATAATCTGTTGTCACGACACGGTGAGACCGAGCTCTAACAGAATACTTTGTCGTTTAAATAGATCATAACATTTTTTCTCAGCTAGGTCATCATTCAGTAACAATGTCAACCAGTTGTCAGAAATGGCCTTCAGTAATTCACCACAATCAAATCGAAGTATCATACAAATCAATAAGAGAACAGTCAATGTACCGCAAAGTTCAGTTTACATTAAAAATAACAAACATCAGTTCAATCCTGATTAATAAGCTATAACATTACTGAAAAGTTGAACAAGATGGCTGTAAGTGTCAAAATCTCATTTACCTCCATTGGCAATTTTGTCCAAAACGATTTCTTCTTCAATCTATTTTCGTAAATAAAATTTAAGATTTCACTAGACTCATAAGTTTTTCGAAATCTTTAGTGGCTTTCCCATTTTATTAATTTGACTGATATGTAAAATAAAATAAAATATTGTAATTGCCATGGCCAGACATGAATTGAATACCAGAATATAAATCGTCCTTTCGTAACAATTCAGAAAGTTCTAGTTACGATGCAAAACTATGTCCGAAAACTCTATTGCATTCCATCCTTGGTTCGGCGCCCGATTTTATTTTTCAGTGTCTGCTAAAAGGCAGTTTTGTGCAAACTGGCGCTACAGCTAGTTGGATTGTTAATATTCTGTGCTCGGACCGACACGGCCCGGCAACGTGCCGTGACTTCGAGCCGAGCCACTTGTCGATGCAATGTCTTTAATACGAACCATCAATTGAATATGTACATTAACATGCGGCCACATGAAAATACACTGTTCATGTTTATGGAATGTGTGCTGGTTTGTATGAACTTTGCGGTTTATTGAATGTTCTCTTATTGATTTTTATGATAATAGTAGGCTTCAATTTGATTAGAGGGCCGGAACATATCTGACGGAAGATCCGTCGCGTTTTATCGGTCGCGTAACGCCAATACATACAAATGTATACAAAAACGTTCAACCATTCACACCTGAACGATAATCCGTTAGTACGTCGAGCGTACTAACGGATTATCCGTCGACGTCGCGCGCACCACGCACCACGTGAATTTTGACCTTTGAGTAAGGAATATAAATGGAGAGGGCAAATAGTAGGTACATATAGAAAAATTACATTATTCAAATATATTATTATATTTTATATTTTTATAGACGCACGGCTGTATCCCCGGAGGGGTAGGCAGAGGTGTAATATTACACCCACATTTCGCCATGATTCTTTTTATACACATATATACGAAATCGACATAAAGCCACCAAACATAGTGTTGTCTCGTTTTGTCTTAGGGATGTCTCTGTCAGAAAAAGAGATAGCCATAGTTTACTGAATAAATTAATCATGACGATATTTTATTAGAAATGTCATTCGTGCCACTATCGCCATATTTTTCGCCAAGGTTTGTGGTACCAGATGTACCATAATTGTACTGTAAAATCATTATCTATCGAACATAATAATTTTGTTTTTGTGCATAAATATGTCTAAAAAACCGATATTGGCTCTCAGAGAATATTTTGTTTCATGTTTCATACAAGGGTCGTCTTTCTTTCTTGCCATGTTCGCCCACATTTGCATTATGGAATAAACTAATCTGGCAAAAGATTTAAACTAACAAAGGTAACTTACTACAAAAATGTATTCTTATCCTTTAACCGGCTCCATATTGATATCGATTACATTCTGGAGAACAACCCATAGAGATATTAAGAATAGAGTGGCAGAGTGGGGCCTATTCGTGTCCGCCGGTGGGAGAGAGAACACAACATTAAAGGCCCCCTGCATCTCTGTCTAACAATACATGCACAACATCAACATTACGCAGTGGCGTGCTACCTGTAACTATTATTTAAATCAGTTTATTAGTAATCAATAGTTTAAAAGTTGTTTTATTGATACACGAAGATAGTTTGAAGTGACAAAAAAGTTTATATATTTTTAAACTATTGATTACTGATAAACTGATATAAATAATAGTTACAGGTAGCACGCCACTGCGTAATGTTGATGTTGTGCATGTATTGTTAGAGAAAGATGCAGGGGGTCTTTAATGTTGCGTTCTCTCTCGCACCGACGGACACGACACAGTATTGAGTTAGGTACTGTTCTGCCACTCTATCCTTTATATCTCTATGGAACAACCCAAATGGCAGCCATTTTATTTGCCCAACGTTTCGTAGGTGTGCACGCTAATTTCGTAGGTGTGCACACTAAATTCGTAGGTATTGGACATACCATATCCATGTCATTCCCAGATCGGTGATTTTAAGATCGTAAGATTCCAGGGCCGCCAGACCTTACTTATTTTTCCAGAAACGAAATGTGTAGAATAATGTCGTGTTAGTATGTGCTATGAGTGTACGCATATTTGCTAGCTTGGATCGAGGGCCAATTTTTGGGTATGAGGTGCTAAAGGTCCACGGGAACAATTTCCATACATACCTATATAGAAAACATTTTGTGTCTTGCTCTGCAACTGTAGTCTGTAACCCCTTCTATATCATTTGTATAAGTTTTGTGAAAAACCGTAACCAAATCGTATTATCGTCTTTTATTTTTGAACCTCCATACCTAAATAGGATATATATTTAAATAACGCTTGTTGGCTACTATAAAAAATCTTCGAAGTCCGACATATTTTAATAGTCAAACTCGAATTGCAATATAAATAACTACAGGACTTCAGTGACTACATAACATCAGGGAACACGAAAAATTATTAGGTAAAAGAATATGACAGTAAAATATTGAGCTGCCCTGAGTGCGGCCCTGCACGAACAAACTTATATGTGTGCATAATAGCCACGCTCTCAGCGAATGTGTGCAGATACGCTCGACGCATTTTCCGTCAGATGTGTACCGATTCATTTGACGGAATAGACGCGACCGAAGATACGTTCGACGCATCTTCGGTCAGATATGTTCCGCCCCTAAATCTCAGAAATATTTGATACTGTAAGTACTGTATCTGAATGCTGAGTTGCGATTAAAATGTTATGTACACTTTAATAGTAGATATTCTAATATTTTAATTGCTAATGTGAGATTGTCTGTGTCGCTTTCATGCTTTTATTACGGAACTGATCATCATCAAGTTTCGTATACACGCTACATAAAAACGAAAAAGAGGATCTTTCATGAGCCACCTTTAAATCGTGTCGTAGTGGGTGTGAAACGTACAGAGCAGCAATCCTAAAACAAAGGACTGACACATTTTCGCCAGCACATCAATTAAATTCTAAAGTTGAAGTAACCTGACTGGTTAAAACTTTCGGATTCCAATATGGCAGACGAGCTACAAAAAATAGTTTATGAACTAAATGATGCCGCTCGCTGGTACTCTAACGCAAAAAAACTCATTAGGTTGTTTGAGTTACACGAGGCGAGAGGTACACTTACTGTGACTAGATAAGCGCTTGTGAAATTCATTGTACAATTAGCTATTTGGAATTGAGCTACCCGTCTATAGGTGTAAGAGCGGATAAAAATTACCTGTCCTTTTTTAATTATTGTGTTTTAGATCGATCTGTTTCTAGATCATACGGTTTAAATATTTAAAAAAAGCATAGCGCTAAAATCCGTAAGCCGTAGTTTGATTTCAATGTATAACATTCGCGTAAACCCAACAACATATCATGTCCTTTTTTGGTTTTAGATTTCACAGTTGAGTTACAACGTAAAAGAAAAGGGAGACAACTAATTAGTTACTTTCGTGTTAAATTGTCAATATACCTAGAGTTTAGCTGGTGATCGCTGTGTTGTTTCTAAGAAGCTTAACGAAACTTCCGATGATTAGAATAAAGGAATCTTGTGTTGAGCTCTAATAAATAAAGGCTTCTTAGAACTGTTTTCTAACTAATTTTATTATTTATTTAAACACTAGGCTTCGCCCGCGGCTCCGCTCGCAAGAATTCTACACCTAAACCTTCCTCAGCAATCACACTATCTTTTGGTTTATGCCGTAGATAAATCCGTCAGTAGTTTTTGTATTTCTCGCGATCATACAAACAGACAATCTTACATTAATAACAACGTCAACATTATCAAATATTAAAATTAAAATAAGCGCATATGCCAGAATTCAAAATGTAATTTAGAATATCTACGTCATAACAGTCCACCGTATTGCAGGCAAATAGGGCGCACCCAGAAGACTGGCAGCATTGCCACGTATGGTGTGTGGCTATGCTTAGATTTAGTGGAAAATACATCCCCAATATAGAAATATAAACAAGAGATCCCAACCCATTAGTCACGCGAGGCGTCAACCAGTCTCCTTGCGTGATCTTTGAAAAGGAATCTTGCATTTATCCATACTGGTATGTTATATGATATTATAATGTTGTATTCAGAACGAAAAGATGTTACAGTATAATTTTTGTGTGGGGCTCAAGATCGGTTCATGTAGAGGGAGGCCTATTTCGAACAGTGGACGTCTTTCAGCTGATATTATGATGAGTGTCATAGGCTAAGTACGTTTTACTGCAATGAACGACTCGCACGTGGGCGAAACTGATGGTTCAGTCATGTTATTCAATATTTTTTATTAAATTCACCACTTTAGAAAGACTTTGTCTATGCGACGAAAAATCGCCTACAACCATGTTATTAGATAATCCATAAATCTATAAAAAGCATAATTCACACCCCAAGACTATCAAAACAGCAACTGTGCATATTATTTCCAGCCAAT
Organism: Euclidia mi; assembly: GCA_944739405.2. NCBI lineage: Eukaryota > Metazoa > Arthropoda > Insecta > Lepidoptera > Erebidae > Euclidia > Euclidia mi. The sequence goes on along the minus strand of OX123184.2, from coordinate 13,931,808 downwards.
AAGGCGTCAAATATACGACCATTATTGTGTAGTATCGGTTCGATATCTCGGAGGGACATTATACTAACGATTGCTTGTTGAGACCGTTTTTGGTGTCATTATCATAAATATGCTTTAATCTGTAACGCGTCGTAGGGAATATCCGTACGTATGTAGCTATGAAGTCATTATTGAAGTTTCAAAAGTACAATTTGAAGTAGTTCTAGCCTCATATCGACTATAGTGTAGCGATAATGACGTGACTTGGCTTGTCGTTCGTGTTATGACAACAAAGTTAAGCAACAGGCTACGTCTTGAATGGGTGACCGCGTATGGCCCTAACCCGGTAGCCATCGGATAGGAGAGGCACATAAACCAATGTAGCCAGGATCAGAAGCAACGATCAATGCAGACAACCAGTTTCGTTACTCGCGAAGTCATTTCAGAAGTATGATGATTGATGAAGGAATGTGGAAACAATTAATCCACTTTATCTTTTAACAAAATGGACAACGCAGATATGAATAATTAGAAGATATGGCACCGCGGACGTAAAGGTGTAAAACTCTTAATTATAAACTATATCTGTTTTCAAGAATATGTAGAGCAAAAACGCACGAAACTGACGATCTTCATCCATCAAATAATAGGCGAATTCCTTTAATATTATTATACATACATAACGTAGATCATATAAGTTTGATCCCCAACGTGCTCATACAAAGGTTTGGCTCAGCTGGAAATCGAAACTATGGCTACTAGCTATGTAGTGAGGGTCACTAAACACGAACAGCTAGTATATCTAACAGGCAATTGACGAGATTAAACTTGAAACCCCAATTTGATCATGAAATTTCTACACAGCTTGCCTCACCCACAACATAATTATAATTTAAACAAACACAAAAATGTGAGTCGCGTGTAAAGAACACGTAAATAAAGCAGTGAAGTGTCCAGTGCGAGTTACTGGCCTCCCGACTCGACTCGCCTCTCTTTATGATAGGAAGCCACCCCGCTGGGCATGATAAAGCCAGTAGTATATGAAGCATCAATATTTATGTATGTTTATCGAGTTATAGCGGCTGGGGATTCGGATGTTTATGCATAAATCTGTCACAGGTCTGGAAGGTTCTTAAATATATTTGTGTGAAGAATGTTATGAATATAACGATCATAATCTTAATATATAAAATTCTTGCGTTACTGACTGACTGACAGACACGCTACAGCCGAAACTATGTTCCTTGGGGACCGTAGGGGTGCACTAAGAAAGGATTTCCCGAAATTCCCACGGGATCGGCCAAAATGGATAAATTATAAAAAAATACAGGCTAGTAGCTGCTGGCGTCCTCTAGTTTGCCAATAAAACTTTAGAAATAATGTCTTTCAAAATAGGTTTTTTTATTGTATGTACTAACTGCGGTCCACGTCTGCACTTGCTAATTCATATTGCATTTTCCCGAGGATCTTATTATGAGGTTACATAGAGAAAATGCGTTTTTCAAATCCAATAAATAATAATGCTTAGATTTAATTCAAAACTAAAGTTTCCAAGATTAACGCGTTGAAACAGACATTAGAGTAGACTACACTTTTATTTCTCTTAACAAAAATTTATACGGTTTGTATTTTTGCAACAGAACTAAATGCCTACTTAAACTTGAATGTTTAATTTCATCGCATAACATTTACTCAAACAAAAGAAAACAACACTGTAAAATAAATAAAACATCACAAAATTTATCTCACGAAAATTAACTGAAAATTATTTTAAAGAACGCTGCCATTACCTTAATTAATTATTTAGCACATGACTTGAAAATACGGTTGCCTCTGTGGTAGAACTTTTACCACAAACTACACATTTGAAGCTATTGCACTTTGAAGGCATTTAAAATTAATTAACCGACGCATGACCTCTTTGTTCGCTTGTTGAGGCAAATAATCGACAAAATATTAACTACGCTTATGTAGTTTGACGTGTAGTCCGGGCCCTATATGTGGAAAATGCAATACTTATAAGTAGGTAGACTAAAGATATATTTCTGATTCTGATCCTCCTAGCGTTATCACAATTGCAACTGGATTAGATTTGATAAAATATTAGCTTTACCACAGAGCGATTGCCTGATTGACCTCTGCAACCCGATGTGCTATGGTTTGGACAGTGTCAGATTAATAAGAGATACTGATTCCCTATAACGACTGTCAAAGATCTTCATGACAGCCGAGACCACGGCTTACCGTGCTTTCCGTGGTACGGGACAAGCGATAATTAAGAACGAAACGTCAGTGGTGCGCGCCGTGGATTCGAACCCGAAACCCTCTGCGTTGTAGTCTGCTGGTATCTAAGCTTTATTATAGAAAAGATATATTTCTATTAGACTTAATCCCAGCTTTAGAGTAAAAACATTCAAAATCTAACACTAAGTCTGGTCTTATATTTATGCTATGTATGGTAGCCTTAAATGTCTTAAAACGTTGCATTGTGTGAAGTGCATTAATGCTGAAGCACGTTTAGATCGGACGTAGTTGACGCTTTTATCTAAAGCAGTACAGTATTGAGTTGCGCCATAGAGCTATTGCTCGTATGGCGTTCACGATTTTACGAAGGTATTCAGAGTAAAGCTAAATACGCTAAAACTTTGGACTAAAATATATGCACCTAGGTATGATACCAGCTATTAGCTGTGGCTTGGATCGCCCTAGATTTTCAACCTGTATTTTACGCCGGAACGTTATAAAAGTCTTCTTTGGATTCCTACGTCCAAAAAGTAACCGACTGTCTAAAAATTATTCAAACTTTAGCAGCTTACGCTCTGTGGTATATATGTATCATTCAGGACAAACCTTTTTAAATACCTTTATTGAAAATAAGATGATATAAGCAACCCATAGAAACAAAATAAAAAATACAACTTTATGATGGCATTCAAATTCGCCTCACGTAATAAAAAAGTTACTTTACCACAAAAATTGCGTAAATTTTTTAGTAGCAGTAATAAATTAAAAATTAAAACCTTCATTTTCAACTTCCTGTTAAATTACTTAGCCACAGACGCAAAAAACAATGCTGATGCCACTATAAAAATAACTCAAGAATATTACAATGCGGTAATAAAATAAACTAATTAAAGTGCGGGAAGGCGGGCAACCCTGAAGAATTGGGTTACTTCTCGGCGTTTTGTTTTCGTTGTTTTTTTTTTATCAATATCAAATTGAATATAATTATAATTAACGGCGATTGCTTTTGTGTAACCTAAATGTACCTATGTGTTATTTTATTATTAATGTTCTCTAAAAGATCTGGGTGTTTATTATGAACCTGTGTATATGAATGTGTCTATATCGGCATAGGCGGTCGCCTCAACATGTGACGTACGTAGGTTCAATCTTCCCATAGCAACACCGTGTAATCCACAAATGACTGCACGGTTGGTGAAGTGGTTTAAGCGGCAGCCTCGCCGCTTGACACTGCCCCGAGTGTCGTAGGTTCGATTCCCACACGAGACAACACTTCGTGTGATTCATAAATTTTTGTTTCGAGTCTGGGTGTTCAATGTGTCCGTCAGTTGTATGTTTGTAAAGCCGCCCGCGACACAGGATACAGTCCTAAAAGAGGAAAAATTGTGTCGAGTCTGGATATTTTTTGTGTAGGTACTTGGTTCAATATTTGTAAAGTTTCCAGCGACACAGGACCAAAATAGAAATAGTAACGCGCGCACAATGTCTCAAAAATATGTACACTTAGTTATACAACATTTTGCCCTTCTATACTTGTACTATATTTTACTAAGGCAGCTCTTACTTTCACAGTATCCATTTAACATCACGTTACGTTTATAGCAGCCAGAATTCAAAGAGGAAGAAAACATGCACTTCTACAAAAACACAATAAAGTAGTATAAACCTACACACACAACATTCTTCAAGAACATTCTGTGGAACCACAATTACACATAAGCCGCAATGATAAATGCCCTCACATTAGGTCCAATGTGACTGGGTACTTTCTTAGAGTCCGAAGGCATTAATCAGTACATCATCTTGGGGCGCCCACAGCCTTAAATTGGATTAAGACATTTCTGTCGTACATAATCTGCGGTTTTCAGAACAACGTGGCCATGAACATGAAGCTGTTTAAAGGTTTTGCTGAAATGTATGGCTTTTTTATCTATGAGATTATTGGCCTTTGAATTGAAATCTGGGACGAGATGTGTAGTGATACCACGATGCGCGTCCGGGTATGCGAAGACGGGCAACCATTGCAAGTGTCTCACCAAAGCTTCAGGTTTAAAACTAGGATTTGGATCCAACCAACAGCTAATAAATACCGATAAATATGAAAATAACGGTCTGAACCTCATATAAATAATTAAATTAAAAATTGCTTGCTCATAAATATTATGTAACAACCCCTGCACTACAGTCCTTACAAGAAAAAGGTCAGCATTAGCTATAATTTTATAGGTCATAAAATTACCGGCCAAAATATCGCAAAACATTTTTACAGAAAATATAATAGGTTGGTCTCGATAATTCCCGAGATGAGAGCGACGGTTTATCGGCTTTACCTTATGGCGCGTTGACTCGCCTCTTACTCCTATGATACATTTACAGAACGTGATAAAAATATGGTGGCAATTAACAACAGTAATATAATAGTTTCACAATAGAAGATTTTTATCTATTTACTATTTATTCTTAAAAGAATGTTAGAAGTAGGTATCCTTAACCGAAGACCATGCATGAAAATTTTTATGTGAGTGAATGAAGCAAGAGAGATATGCCAGGATTGATATAAATAATGGACCGTAGTCTTTGCCTATCCCTTCGGGAAACCGGCGTGAGTCTTTGTATGTACTTTTCGAAAATTAAACAGTTTTTCCGTGTCAGATTAAGATTACACCCTCAGTATTGGAACATACGTTAGTGAATATAGCCGACCCCAGACTCCAAGGCTAGGATCTTACATCGCATCTGCGAAAGCGCTAAGATAATGTTGATGATGTTTTGAACATACGTTAATCCATATCGCAAATCATACCAAATTCTGTTAAGCAAAGCAAATTGAATAAAGTAAAACACCCAAACATCAAACTTTACATTAATATCAGTGCAGCTTATTAGCGTTCTTCGAACAACATTCTCACATCCCCGGGGAACCAAACAATTTCCCCTCAATCAATCCGCACTCAATTTCCCAAGCCGCGGCCGAATTAATACACGAACGGTTTATATTATTCATTCACAATAACCCCGCGATACCACGGGAGTTATACCGCAGCGGTATTAAGAAAACAATCGTTCATTCGCCACAGTCATCACATACGTGTTATTCCCAGCACACAACAAACAATTGAAACAATTCTAACAAAAAATACATTTCAATTCTTTATTGTGTCTGGCCCGAGGTCCCATAACTTGGCTCTCTGAGGCTCAGCCTTCGTTTCAATGTGTGTGTACCGATGCTGCAAAGCCAACGAGCTATGTGACGCCTTTTATAATTACATTGCATTTTAAACATTTTTAGGTACCTACTTACAATTGCTAATTAATCTTAATCACTCCTGAAATTCCGTCTACATAGTGCGGTGTATGTTAATAGTAACACTTGTTTTTACCTTAAACCTTTTACATGTTACAAATCTTTTACGAATAATTTATTCTGAATAGGTACCTTAATGAATTTATTTGTAAATGGGATAAATTACCAATCAAAAGAGAAGCCAATTTTTTGCAATTACTTTTCACTCATTATATGAATGGTTACGGAACATTCCTAACACCCATGACGGTTATCAGTTCTGTGTTGTGTAATTTACCTACGAATAATAATAAGTAAGTACTAGAGGACCCGTGCTGCTCCACAGCATATTTTAATATTATAAAAAAGCCCTTACATATAGGTATAATGAGTACATTGTAGCCTTATTTGTACCAAAACTACTATTCGTACTAACACTATCATATCTACCATTTTTTCAAAACTACCATTTCTACCAAAACCAAAAGTGCTGTCAAAAGTATATTTTCTCTCAAAACTACCATTTCTACCAAAACCAAAAGTGCTGTCAAAAGTACCTTTTCTCTCAAAACTACTATTCTTGCCAAAATTACAATTTCTACCATAACTACCACTTGCAATATAATTATATGACAATAGTACAATGAACCGCTGTAATAATTATGTTCCACATAAAAAAAAAATAAGATAAATTTTCTCACCATAAAACGTAATTTACCCGTCTGTGGGGTTGATTTTCCCAACATTAGGTGGAAATTTCACAACATTTGGGGAATGGGGAATTGATGACGTCGTTACCGACACCCCGTCATGAGGGTCGATAGAGGAACACCGCGGTGTTTTAGTTGGTATGCCCCCCCCGAACATATAGGTGGGAGAGCCGAGCCACACATCCCCCCTCCACCTGCCCCAAACTCGGTACAGAGTTGGCGGAGGGATCCCTTTGAGGGACGGTCCGTAACTGCATTTCATCGCGATACAAAATAAAAATTGGGCAAGTGCGAGTCGGACTCGCGCACGCAGGGTTCCGTACCATCATCTATAAAAGAAAATCACGTTCGTTGTATGTATACTTAAATACTTTATAAGTTTCTACCTGTTTATTAAAAATCGAGTAACATATTGCTTAAAAATTACGTATGTTGTATGGGAGCCCTTTATTATTTACTTTTTTTAAATTTAATTATTAATATTTTCATTTTTTTATTTTTGTATTTACTGTTATAGCGGCAACCGAAATACATAATTTGTGAAAATTTCAGCTTTCTAGCTATCATGGTTTATGAGATACAGCCTGGTGACAGACAGACAGACGGACAGACAGACAGACAGCGGAGGCTTAGTAATAGGGTTCCGTTTTTTACCTTTTAGGTACGGAACCCTAAAAAAGGGGGAAAATTCCTCAACATCAGATATCAGTTCACCCAACATTAAGGGTTAACTGGTAACATTCGGGGAATATTACCCATCAGCGATAAGTCACTATAGTGATAATTTGACCAACATCGGGTATAATTTTACACACCACCATACTCACACCCGTATGAAAGTAAGGCAAGGCAAAGGAAAGTAAGGTCACCTTAAGGAGGCATAACGTTTTTTCCTGGCAGTTACCGCAAGGATCTTATTAGATGCCATAAAAATATTTTTGAATTAAGAACCGTCCATGTAGAGAGAAAGCAATGGAATCTTAAGAAATTTATAGGAAAATATTAAAAAATAATTTCAATGTCCACACCTATCTTCCTTCAAACTTACCCAATTTAAATGAGCATACCATCAAATGAAAGAGCTCTTTTCAGCGCGTGTTTTAGGCCTATAACGAAACGCCTACCTCAATGAGCACCAGATATATTGAAGCAGAAAGTCATTGACTACGGCTACGAAAACGTAAAAAATGTATGGGAGAAAACTGTTTTTGCATATAACTTGATGAATGTGCAAGTTAGGTAATTTCTAATGCTTGATGACAAATCTATGCAGCGAGAGCTTTCATTTAAAAAAAAAAATCATGCGAATCGGTTGGGTAGAACGGGCTGGCCGACTCGTATTATAAAACACAAATTCGTTTAATATATAGATGGTTGCCATAGTACCAGTACCTCTGCTTAATTTGGGCCACCAATATTCGAATACATGATATTAAATTTGAAATATCTTTGTAGTCGCACTTCTATGAAATGGCTTAACCAATATGAATGATTTGTTTGTGTAATCATTGGTCGTAAAGTATATTTCATACGGCTATGAAAATAAATCATTGATATGGCAACAACGTTTGCCTGGTCAGCTAGTACCTACTCGTATGTATTATGGTACTATATTTTATTATATTGTTTTTTTATACTTTTTTAATCCTGTTTTTGTGTAATAATAATAATTGTTTTGTCGCCTAGATACACATGAGTATAAACTACTCATGTGCTAGATTATGTACCTATGTCTATTTTTTTAAATGTTTTCGCTTTAATTATTGTGCTGTTTAACGTCCGTGCGGCATAAGGTGCACACAAAGTACCAGCGTTGTATTGTGGACACTACCACAATGCAACAATATAGCTGAGTGTGTACCGATATGTCACAGACTAATGCTATGTTTTCTTTTATATGTAATACTTTTTCTGTGTCTGTGACAAATAAATAGTTTTTCTTTCTTTCTTTCTTACTCATTGACTAAGTACTAAAACCGCGTCACTAACGGCTGATGTCAATATTCGATCTATTCATGAATTTCAGGTTTTGATATAAGTGTTTGTTTTATTTTGTATGGAGCTTATGTCAAATGTATCTCAAAGGTCTGAATCCATGAATAGATCAGATATCGAATTCAGCGATAACATGGATACTTAAATTCGCAGCAATACATTTAAAAATATAAGTTGATTCTGTGATATTTCCAGTATCGGGCGTTTTCCACGAGTGTCGAATTGCAGACGATTTTAGCGTCCCCGTTGGCATACTCCTCTTTTTACGTAAAATCGCTCCAGATTTTCTAATTCTCGTTTTTTCGCAAACCAAACTTGTAAAAACCGCCGCAGTTAGACATTTTCGTTTGTTTCCAACGTTTCGTGTATTGATATCATATAAATGTTATCTATAGGTTTGTTTGCATTTGTTAGGTGGGTGCAAGGTACATTTACATGTTTGTTCATTATGAATTCGTGTAATTCGTGAAGAATTTGCGTTATATCTTACTATGTACTAACTTTCTCCCTTTCTGAGAGGGATTTTCCTTCCTTTATTTACAGGATGCCCGCTTTTCGCCAGATATACTTTAGTCCCACGTAATAGGGGGCGAGCCTATTGCCGTACCGGGCACATTTCCAGACTCCGTGCTGCTACTGAGAATTTCGTGACAGAAAAACCCAATAACACTGCCCGACCCAGGAATCGAACCCGGGACCTCCCGATCCCACGCGCACATTTATGCCGCGAGACCAACGAGGCCGTCGTATAGGGTTTAATGTCGAGTTTTCCGTCTCTACGCAAAGATGGTATTTGCATCGTGTTATCCCTTAGTCGTCTCTTACGACACCCACGGGAAGATAGGGGGTGGTGACACTTGTATTCTATGCCGTCAACCACACGGCGCGGGAAACTGGCCTGAAATATCGGCACCGCCTAGAACATTGCAGTGGTATATTCCGATAAACATTTTAATCTCACCAAAGCAAGGTTGTTGATATGTTTAATAGTGAAGAATAATTTCTAGTATTAAGTATCATTGATTTACACAGCAAAAGAAACGATTCTCATAAGATTTTTTTTTTCTGTCGGTACATACTAACGAACTGATTTCCAAACGACATGTGAGGATTCATTAATGCACGGAAAAATGTGGGACGGCGATCGTTTGTACCTCAAACATGCGAGTTTTATTTATAAATCTTTGGATTTAGCCTTCCCTCCCTCACGCCTTCTGCCGAGTTCCTCTTGAATTAACTGGACCCTCCGGAGTGAGTTGTTTGACAAACATATTAATCTTCGTAGCGCTTGATTTTTATTTTAAGATTGTTGGAATACGAGTTACAAATTACTTGTACGTACCTTATAAATACTTGCTGCTTCCGAGTAGGAAGTACAAATTAAATAAGTTGACTTAAAATTATGAATCTTATCGTAGTATCTGCAATTCTGCAACATATTTTTTATTGTGAATGTTTTGCCGTATTCAATAATAGTATGTCAAGTCCCGCATTTGGGCAGCGCGGTAAACTAGAGTCCCAACTCTTTTCATATAAAGAAGACTGTAAATAGGCAGAACGAATGTGGAGAGGAGAGAGAACGTGCCCAACAATGGAGCAGATTATGAACGAGACTATGCAATTATCACATTTTGTACATACCGGTAGATGCAAAAATCTATTTAAATGGTAATTTCATAATGATTGCCTAGGTCCAAGTATTAAAAAAAAGATTTAAAGAATATACTTACTTACTTTTATACACAGCAGCGTTAAAAGAGAAGGTTGCGTTTTTCGAATTTATGTATGTATGAGATTTTTTGGCACGCTCAAGAGCTTCAATGGTTTGATGGATTTCGACATTTGAGTCGAAGAGTGTCTTGGAAGAGACATAAAGTAATTTATTTTTTGCGAAGGTAGCGTTTACAAAAAAATTGAAAGAAAATGAAAAAGTTAATTGTTTAACCATCGCAAATTGCTATCACTATGTAGGAAAACACAGAGCAATTATTAAGAATATGAAGCACTATCCTAGAATATTAATTTATTTACAAATAAAGCTGTTTTCAATTATGCACAAGTAATTCAGGTAGGTAGGTACCTTTGTGTGCCGTGCCGCGCCACTCGACCGCGGACATCGAAGGCGGTGGCAGGCTGGAATGTATAAATTAAAACTAAAAGCTAAAATTAACTTTAAAAAATTAAAGGTCGACTGCGTTACTACCGCAGCTTTAGATACTTAATAATAGTATAAAACAAGATTTTTCTTGCCAAAATATTTGCAAAAATATCTCAAAATATATTTATTTGCAAAAGTTTGACAAGTGGCGCTAATATTCCTGAATAACCCGCTCGACGCACCATGAGGAGGGTTTAAGGTAAAGCAAATATATTTGCAGCACTGTGTCGAATGCGCTGGAAGTAGATTGCTTTTACTTCGCATTTAAAAACTATATAAAATGACTTCTAATCTCAAGTCACACACAACCCGGTGCACAGCGTTAGAGAGCTGAATCTTCGTGGCCCGTGCGTAGCCGTCCTTGATCGTCGGATATGTGTGCAAAATGCAACAGCACACGTCGTGGGCAGCTGACTTGGCATAATTACTAATTTATACTTAAAATATTCAATAATACCACTCAGATCTTACTTGTTGCTAAACTTTTCAAATTTTACAAGAAGAATTAATACACTACTTTTAACTCTCCACAGAATCATCAAAAGGTATTGCCACAAAACTGTATACAGTTGTACCACCATGTACGAAAACACGTAAGTAAAATCAATAGTGAACTATATGCGTTTAAAACGCATATAGTTCACACTGATCCGGGTGACATTTTAAATAATTGACACCAGTGCTACGGTGCGTTTTTTCATTCGTGTTAATGATGGTTTTAAATATTCATTGAGAGAATAAAACTATACAGAAAACATGATTGTCCTTTTAAACGTACTTTTAAATTAAAATGTTTAAATATTTTGTTTAAATAACTTTTGTCCTACATGCTCTTTCAGATTCGTTGAAATATAATCTGTATATAGACTTATTGCCTTCTGTAAGACAGTTAAATTGGCTGGTTTGGCTTGGCTGGCAGCCAGCCTAATGCTGAGAAAGGAGACGGCAGAGAGAGGAGAGTCAAAGTCCTCTCCTCAACCGCAGTAGGGAGCAGTCTGTGGAGGGCGAATGGGGAATTTTCAAGAGTACCAGTGGTTGTTCCAGGGACTGCAGGAAGAAAGCTGACGACCGAGCTCATTGTCGTGCGAAAGCAGAGGCCCACGTCCAGCGTTGCACTAATACAGGCTGACGATGATGATGACCCAGTGGTCATCGCTGGACGTGGTGTTTACCACTAGCCAGATCCAGCGATCTGGCTTGTGGTAAACAATCGTTATTACGAGAGAATTTAAATAACTCGTGAGGTGTATTTCCCGTGAGTATAGTCTATATCACTATACTCTACAATATGTATAAGTAACATTACATTTAAACAATAATCTATTCCAATAGATACACTTAATTCTCAGTAACGTGACATTGGTGTTTCAGATTCAAATAAAAACAAAGTCGGCACTATTAAACGCTATAGTAATCGTCACCTAAACGCGCGCAAATGGCTTCACAAACCCACTGAAAAGAAACTAGGGCTTTTATCGTACCCATCGTTTAGATATTATCGAAATAACGTAGACTTTGTGCCATCGTTTCTTAGAATTGTTCTGAATTCTATAGTAATACACGTTTAATAAAGCTGAACCGTTCACGAACTCAACTCAGGAATTGGTAATCGAACTTGGAAATATTACAATTGCAATAAGTATGAACACCTTTTGAACGTCAGAAGACAACATCATTTCGTTATAACTGTGAATAATATTTCTATTTACCAATAACTAGTACGATTTTCCAGTAACTGACTGACAGACAACGCTCAGCAAAAGCTCCTGCACGCAAGAGGCTCATATTTGGCGTGTGTGTCAAAGGGAAGCGTTTTTCCCCAAATGAGGATTGACTTTTCAAAAGGGCTGATTTCTCATTTTAGAAAAAGATACATCCGTGGCAAATCTGCATAAGTTTAAGCACTTTTGACGCAGATGTCTATGGTTTTTCTAGTCGATTTTCTAGGGAGATAAAGTCTATTTCGTCCACTTTTAACCAGTTTGATTAAAAACGGACGAAACAGACTTTTATTGAAAAATATTAAGAACATGGTATTATAACTGAATTGCATTAAAAAAAACACATTTTTTTTAAATGAGAAATACGCCCTTTTGAAAAGTCGCTCCTCAAATGGGAACCCCACTCTAAGAAAGAATTTCCCACTTTTCTATATCTCAAAAGAATCGAGATAAATTGTTAAATTAAAAAAGGGTAGTAATTAAACGAGTGACTGTAAATTTAAGTTTTGAATGACAAAAATAATTACCTAATTTGGGTTATAGAATTACTAAGCGATTGACTGACTGCGAGTGATGAGAAATGAACAGAACAGCAACTTACAAACATTAATTTGAGTTACTTAAAATACAAAATGAGAAGCTTCTTAATATTTGAGTGACCTTATATTTGTTTGAGTGCCAACGTTACGTCTCGCATTGTTTTCAATATTTGGCAAATAATTTATTTATACTGAGTGGTATTTTATCTTAAGTGAAGTGTTTCGTAATAGTAAAACCACATTGAAAATTCTACCATAAAAAACAACAAACATACCCTTTATCTTCATCTATCCAAATATCACTATCACTTTTTCATCACCAAAAATAACTTTGTTTTCAATAGTGTTTGTATAAACGACAAAGTTATACTTGCAGTTGATTCAAATTACTTATATTTAAAATAGCTTCTCTTCCACTATAGGTACTTAATTAAACACTGGAGTAAATCATAGATTTTGACATTTTATAGCAGGTCGTATATTATGGCAATTTAAAACATATAGTTCCACTCCACAATAATTAAAGTAAATAATTATGAATCTTAAGTATATCATTATATTATTTTATACACAGACCATATTTAACCTTTATTTCGGCATAAATAAAAATAAAATTGTTACAAGAATTCAAAATTTCGACTTCCAGAACAAAGCCTCGGCTTTTCATCTTTACCACTTTATCACCAAAACAGCCGCGAAAAATATATTTTTCTCAAAATTTGAAGCATCTCAAGCGCGATAGAATAAAACACGACAATACGAGCCATTCGTCCGGCAACAATTCAATTAGACGGCAATTGCGCTCTAGAGTCGCTGAAGGCTGCCAACGACCCTTAAGCTGACAAAATATAATGGATAATGAAGACGAATTACTCCGCAAAAGCAAGTTTAGGGGATGTAAAAATGGCGACCGAAGATGTTTGAAGACAATTTGTATACTTAAGTACGGGAGGGTGTGTAAGGTGGTTATGGCTAACGTATGTTGGTATAGTTATGGTATGGTTGGTATATATAACTAGGCGTGAATAAGCGAGTTGATAAAAGCGCCGTAACAGTATAAAATCTTTTGGAGAAAATTTGAAGGCAACATAGGCACATAACAAGTGCGGTGGGCGAGTTATCACTCCGCTACTTGAGTTCGAAAACTTTATCAGCTATGATTTTTAGTGTGACATCGACTATCAACTTTACTCAAAATTCTAAATACCTATACGTTACCTTGAAGCCTGTTAAAACAAGATATCTAGTGAAAAAAAACGTATCATGTTATAAACGGGCCGGCGTTACAGCGTGAAATTGGTCGGTTCCGCGAACTCCCCAGAGGGGGCGCCGCTCAAGCCACGTCTTTTTCGACGCCAAGTGCTGTCCAACTACCTTTTATTCATTTTCCGTCCCCCTCTTGAGGTTTAGACGTTTCTACTTGAGATTCTTTTTGAAATTCCTTGTGTATTGTTCTTGGGAATTGAGATGCAGCTAGTGATGTGCCGAGTCGGCTATTTTTGGTATTCGAATGTTTTGGTATTCGTTAAGAAAAGAATCGAATTAGAATTCGAGTCGGAGTACTCGAAGAGGTATTCGAATACCTGCTTCAGATACTCGAATACTCTTTAAACCCAACTTTGAAGTTTGTTTTTTACGACAAATCCCAGTATTTCCTCACAAATCATGTATGTTCGTAGGTTCCCTAAGAAAGTATATTAGGCATGTAAATAATAACAGATGTATATATATTTAATGAATAAATTGTTTAATCAGTCTTTGGTAATAATGGCATGACATTAAGGCTAGCAATTATCCACTAATAATAATTATCAATTGGACTTAAGTATATTAAATCAAAGAAGATCTACAATTTTAAAATCACGATTTACTTTAGACTACGGGTAAATCAAGATTCTTAAGTAGGTAATTAAAATCAAAATAATTGGTATTTATTTAAACATAAAGCTATGATGAATCATAAGATCTTAGTAAACAAAAACTTAAATGTAATTCTTCAAAATAATTCTTGTATACTTTTTTATAGTCAGGTACCTTACATATTAATCAACGATAATGTAACCTTTGGTACAGAGTAAGTACTTATTAGTTATAAACAAAATCCCCATAATTTACGATAGTAAAATGGAGCTATAATTGCTATAAATGATTGTACCACTTTGGTACTTAATCTAAATAGTCTTCTCTTCATTAAAACTAAGGTGAACATTATAATATAAAATTTAAAAGAAAATATAACACAAAACAATAATATCAAAATAGTGAACATATTACTTTTTAACGTTAATAGCGAATTCAAATAATGTGTTTTAATAATAGCTATGTTATAAAGAATAACATAGCTATTATTAAAACACATACAACATATTATTAAACAAAGGGTTTAACTCCTGATTTATAGATAATACTCGTACTAAAACTTAATCTTAATGTAGAATTAATCAAATGAGATGCAAATTAAAACGTTCACATAGAAATATGCGTCAAATTAATAAACTCAAAACTTATTTTTTATATCTATGATGACTATTCAAAAATAATATTTGGTCAACCTTTTCCGACTCCAGCCTATTTCTACGCTGATTACATAAAAGTCCTGTCATGGAAAAGACACGTTCAGATGGCACAGATGTTGCAGGAATGCATAAATATTTTTGTGACATTTTGTGCAAACCTTTATAAATAATCTTTCTACCCTCCCAAAACTTATATGGATTCATATTGCGCTCCAAATAAGGTAGTTGAACGTATTGATTTACTTTAATGAGAGCAGAAGAATTTGGTGTTGCCATACTCGCTTGCTGTTGTACTTTTTTATCCAAGAATCCCCATAAATTGTTAGACTCATTATTTGTAAGTGTTTGATGAGATAATTCATTGTTTGAACACGCAGGAAGCTCGAGGCTAGAAGAAGGTGTCAAAGATGTTTCATGACATGTCAATTCTTCAACTACTCACTTCTGAGCATTATCTGCATTTGATTCTACTCCGAAACCAGCCTTTTTAAACCTAGGATCTAAAAACGTCGCTATAGCTGCGGTTTTGTTAGTTTCATAGCATCCTAAACGTCTATCGATTGTTTCTATTAGTTTTTCCTTTAAAAATATTGCCGTATCAGTAGATAGCACAAAGCTTCGTAATGAGTTTTGTACTCCTCGAATAAGCGGAATTATGCACGACAGTGTAGGATACTCTTGACCTGAAAATATGGTTGTTAATTGCTCAACAGGCTTTAAAACAATTACACATTCATGTAACACAGCCCACTCTTCATTGGTCAAGTTATCTGGCGATGAAGTTAATGAAAATAATGCAGCTGTCAATGGTACCTTAACTGCTTCAAGTCTGTCAAGTATTAAATACATGGAGTTCCACCGAGTTTTGACATCTTGCAGTAGCTTTAATTGGTCTTGATTCATCTGCTCTTGCATTGTTAAAAGCTTGTAAGTAGCAATATTACTTTTTTTGAAATACGTCACAATATCTCGGCATTTTTCTGTCAAAAGTAATAACCGTTCATTATCTTTTAAACAATCACCAACAGCCAAATTCAGTGTATGAGCCACGCAAGAATGGTGGCGTTTCTGCAAAACTTCTACCACGGCCTTCTTCATGTTGCTTGCATTGTCAGTGGTAATACATACAACTTTGTCAAAAAAATTCCACTCATCTTCAAGTATTCAAGATTTTTTTAAGTAATAATTCCATGTGGAAAGTGAAGTATATACCCATAAACCTGACCAATAATTGTTGGTGTATCTATAAATAAAAGCACTACTGACAAAATCTCGCTAGAAAATTTGTGGCGGACTATCTGTCAAAGTAACGGATAACGGAGACGAGATTTAAAATCATCTGGAAACCCGGGGAGTATTGTTTTCATTATTCTTTACATAATCCTGTACTGTTTTATTGTTTAAACTACTACGAAAATACACTATACATCACATAAACACTGCTCATTATATGTGAGCGACGTCAATTACAATACACAGCGGCACCGTTTGTCTCCTTTTGCTTGACAAATTGTGGAAGCAAAATCGATGACGAAAAACATTTGCCTCAGACACCATATACTACATGACACACTATACACAATACATAATTATTTATTATAAAATATATTAATAGTACAGTAGTGTTACACAGACCCATTTATATAAGTACCTACATTCCAATTTTATTGATATTTCATAGATTCATTGTATTTTTATAGTGAATTACAATAAATTACCAATAAGTGATACTCATCTTCTTAATTGCATATTATTGTTTTATAAATATATCAAACTTATTATGTTCATTACTTTTCTATGAATAGAATATCAAATACCCCAATACTTAGTACCTATTTAAAATAAGCTGTTCCTAAATTTATTCAATTTTAGTCTCTTTTCTTTTTTATGATCTACCTACAATATTTCCTTCTCAACCTTCTATCCACCTATTTCATAGTTGCCCTCAGCTCACTTCACTCACTCTTCCTTATATTTCAGGTGCCTACGGGGTAGGTCTGTGGAATGATGACCCGCAGGATGGCAGTTTTGGAGGACAAACTACAGACCACGCTTAAGGAATTGGAATGCTCTAAAATCCTGTGTAACCAGCTGCTACAGGAAAGGGAGGACAGCGAAGAAGAAGTACAGAAAATAGTAAACAAAAATACTGAACTCAAGGCACAGTTGGCTGAAATGCACACACACCATCTCGAAATACTTGAGCAACATGAACAACTTCGATTGACAGTGTCCAACTTTCAACAGTGTATGGACACCTATGAAGAAGCTCTGAGGCTTGTTGCTGAATTAGAACGAGAATTGAGTGAAGCTGATAACACCATCTCTAACTTAGAAACTCTTAAACGCAGTGAACAGATAGCGAATACCTGCAGTCTATATCATGAGTTGGTTAGTAGTGAGCCTGATCATGTGTGTATTAGGGAGCCTGTTGTGACAATAGACCTGACCAGGGACGATACCATTATTATGACACCCAGCTTTTCAAGTCACAAAAAACTTAAACGCTATATTAAAGTTAATAAACTAATTAAAAAATGTCATAAATCTATGAAGAAATATAAAGTGCATAGAGTTAATTTAAATCTCAGAAAGGAGCGCATTTATTTACTTGATCAACTGTCTAAGTACTCTAGAAGTTTAGAACATAGTAGGGTAGTGTATGATACTGACACTCATCGCTTGAGGGAAGAGCTAGTACTTAGGGAGAGCACCTTAAATGAAATATTTAACAAATATCAAGCTTCTCAACAAGAGCTGAGCAAGCGTATAGTAGAGGCAGGTGAGCTAGTAGACTTGGTGAGATGTAATGCAGAAATGTATGAGTCTCTTACCAATAAGTTCTCAAGTCCGTGTGCTCACATTCACACTCTAACCCCAGCAGAGCCATTGAGTACCATACTACCTGAGAACTATTCTGATAATTCACAAAACCAATCCTCTTCACAATCAAATAGGATTAAATCTAGGTTTTCAACATCAACTAACAAAACCTACATTTTTTCTGATAGGCTGGGTCATAATTTTGGTAGTCTTCTCAGTGAGAATACAAACCAGAGCGTTATAAATTACTGTAGGCCAGGGGATAGTTATAGTAGTTTAGTTAATCAGATTAAGTTGCACCCCTTAGATGAGAGTAGTACGGCCATATTGTTGTTTGGTAACAGTTTAACGGTAAAAAGACAGCATATCATAGAATGTGTTGAAATGTTATTAGACCTTAATTCCAAGTTTAGTTGTAAATTTATTTTATGTGCTTTGCCTTACTCAAATGACTTAACACATACACAAAACATGCACATACACACATTAAATATGTTATTATATAATATAACTTGTCGTCATAGTGACGCAATATTGTTTTTTGACGCTAATAAATTTATTAGTAAATTTACTTTAACAAGAGATACAATGTATCTGCCATTTTATATTAAGCGACAGATTGCTAAACTATTAGCATACAATTTACAGCAAGGCAGAGAGCCTTGTGTTGACAATGTATTTGATAGGGTTAGTACTTGTACTAACAACGTTTTTATTGACACGTCTTGTGATTTAAACTCCAAGATAGGACAACAGTTAGGCTGCAGTATTTGAATATAGTACACCAAAACATGCAGGGCCTATCTGGCAAAGAATTAGAGTTAAGTTAATTTCTAGAAAAATATGATGTTAAGGTTTTGTGCTTAACTGAACATTGGTTAAATAACCATGAGCTTATTGTTATAAATCAATATTATACAGTGCAGAGTTCGTATATAAGAATGCAGGCTATTAGAGGCGGTTCTCTCATAATAACTTCAAATTTATTAAAATGTAAGGAACGTAAAGATATTGTTAATTTATCTATTGAGCGCACTATTGAGTTGTCCTGTGTGGATTTAGACCTATATATAGTAATTTGTGTATATCGACCTCCTTCTGGTGACTAAAATCTATTTGAGACTGTTATGGAAGATGCTATAAATAAAATTAAATGTAGTAATAAGAATATTATAGTATGTGGCGATTTTAATATTAATATTTTAGAGAACTCTTCACAGTGTATTAGATTTCTGAATCTTTTCAAATCATTTAATTTAAGTAACCTATTCTGTGAACCTACTAGAGTATCTGCAACATCTTCTACTTGTTTAGATAACATATTTAGTTCTTGTGCTGCCACAAACCCAGTAGTAATTAGTTCTCTCCCTTCTGATAACCGTGGACAGATAGCTAGTTTTCCCTGTTCAACATATGATAAATCACATACAGTAGAATGTAGGCCTCAGACTACCAATCGTCTTATACGTTTCAAAACCAATATTATTGCTAAACTCAATACCTCAATATTGAACTCACAAAATCCAAATACAATTTATAACTCACTCTTTGGACTAGTAAATAATGAGTTTCAAAATACCTTCAAGAGTAAAACAGTCACACTAAAGGGTACTATGGGATCTTTTAACCAGTGGGCCACTATAGGTATATACAAAAGTAGAGCCAAGTTGTTTGAATTATATGGTATGAAACAACATAGATTTGACACACCTTTTCGAGATTATGTAAAAAAGTACTCAAAAATTTTTAAACAAGTTTGTATTATGGCAAAATCTAAATTTATTAGTAGTAAAATTAAGCATTCAACAAATATAATTAAAGAAACTTGGAAAATTATAAATAATGAAACAGGAAGAGCACGACCACGGGAAAACCAATTTGAACTTAAAGAAAACAATTTATTAGTCACCAATAAAACTCAAGTAGCACATATGTTCAATAGTTTCTTTGCGAGCATACCTTTAACAACTACTAGCTGTTTACAATCATCATCTTTAGACGCTGGAATTTTTTTGCTTAGCAGTGTACCTGAATGCAAGAGCGTGTTTAGATTCGAGCACGTTACCCCGCGAGATATATTGATCGCATATAATTCAATTAATTTTAAAAATACCGGTGACTTTTGGGGCATTTCAATTAAAATTTTAGGTACTATAGTTGAGACTGTTGCGCCTTACCTATCTATAATTTTTAATCAATGCTTTGACCTAGGCGTATTTCCGGATTTGATGAAATTAAGTAAAATTATACCCTTATTCAAATCTGGCAGTAAAAATTAAATTAATAATTTTAGGCCCATATTTATCTTGCCGGCATTTAGTAAAATATTTGAAAAGATTCTTTTAAAGCAGCTACTAAACCACTTTAATTTAAATAGTCTGCTTCACAAGGATCAATACGGATTTACTAAAGGTAGATCCACTACTGATGCGGGTGTTGCTCTCATAAAACACGTTTATAGTGCTTGGGAGTCATCAAAGAATGCTATTGGAGTGTTCTGTGACCTATCTAAAGCATTTGACTGTGTTCAGCACGACACGCTACTGCGTAAGCTCCGCCACTATGGCGTAGAGAAAACCGCACTTAGTGTTGTCGATTCGTACCTGCGGCAGAGATTTCAGTGTGTCGATGTAAATGGGACTACATTCTCTAAATTACCTATACAGCTAGGTGTTCCACAAGGCTCAATTTTAGGTCCTTTTCTATTTCTTGTATATATTAATGACTTACCTTTTTATTTAAAAAACATCTGTGATGTTGTACTTTTTGCAGATGATTAGTCACTTATTTTTAAAGTAGATAGGAATAGAAATTAGTTTGATGATGTAAATAATGCACTATTACAAGTTACACAATGGTTTACAGCAAATAACCTAGTACTTAATTCTAGGAAAACGAAATGCGTTAAATTTGCTTTACCTAATGTAAGACAACTGGGACCTAATATTATGCTAGATAGGGAGGAACTTGACACAGTAGACTCTAGTGTTCCTAGGTATT
Source organism: Euclidia mi (assembly GCA_944739405.2). NCBI lineage: Eukaryota > Metazoa > Arthropoda > Insecta > Lepidoptera > Erebidae > Euclidia > Euclidia mi. Next base: position 13,910,840 of record OX123184.2, on the reverse strand, counting down.
ATACTAGATAATAAGTTACAATGGGGTGCACATATAGCATGTCTTGCAGGAAAGCTAAGCTCTGCTGCGTATGCCGTCAGAAAAGTTAGGCAACTTACTGACATCGACACGGCTCGTTTAGTTTATTTTAGCTATTTTCACAGTGTTATGTCCTACGGCATTTTGTTATGGGGCAAAGCTGTGGATATTCAGAATATCTTCGTTCTACAAAAACGAGCGGTAAGAGCAATATACATGTTAGGTGCAAAAGATACTCTTAGGGAACGCTTTAAGTCTATAGGAATTCTTACAGTAGCCTCGCAATTTTTATTTGCTAATATTTTGTACATTAGGCAAAATATAGGTTTATTTACCACAAAAAAAAAATTGGTTGCCTGTAAAGTCGGTATACGGGCGAAAGTTTTACGTGACAACGACTTTGAGTGGTAAAATAATTTTAATGTGAATATTCATTCGTATAGTAGGAAGAAGGATGAAAGACGCGTGCCTTTCACTTTTTATGTCTGTCTCTCTCGCTCTTAGGCGGGACGCGTGCCTCTCACTCGCTCTCATTGTGAGCGCATAACGTGAGCGGAGCGTAACGCAGTTTCTTGAAGTGTCACCCGGCAAACCAATTTATAAGACGTTGTCACGTCAAAAGCGATATACATAACATAAATACTCGAAACAGGCATAGGTTATATGCCCCTTATCATCGTTTACATAAAGTTAATAATTCTTTTGTAGGGCTAGGTATTCGTATATACAATAAAATACCAATTAGTCTTTTAGAATTACCATTTAGTACATTTAAAACTAATATAAAAGACTGCCTTATTAAGAAAGGTTATTATACTATTAATGATTATTTCAGTGATAAGGATAGCTGGTCACTTACGCTAGACAACTCATGATCTTTATACCTAATTAGAATTATATAGATACTTTGCATTTTTCAGTTAATCTTTATATAATATTTCTAGTTCTTTTAAATTACTGTTCATGTATTATTAGGTCATTCAACTTAAGTACTACATTTACATTTGCATTGTTGTTCCACTAATTTTATTAAAGTTTTACTGCACTGTAAGATGAAGATAACTCGTGATTATGGGCTGTAAACGAATGTTTTAGTAATTTTGTGTATTCATGTACAGTCACTTCTGTAACATATATTTCCACCATATAGTTATGAACATGGTCGCGAGTTGCCTACATTATAAGACGTAAGTGGATGCTCCTGTTACACAATATTCACACTGGAAAGCTACTACAGTAGTTAAATTGGTAACTGCATTAATTATTTAAGTATTATGTATGTTCCTAATTACTATTTACAAGTAATTAATTACAATGTGAAACAGTTGCAGCTCCTTACAAAAACAAAATATGTAACATAACACTGGCGATTAAAAAGAGTGGCCACGAGTTTTATTGCCCGTTCTTTCTCGTGGTTCTACCTATTGCTTTGCGAATGGGCAGTAAATGTAAATGTAGAAGCATTAAGTAATGTACATTAAAATTTGACGTTCATAAGCGTCACTTTGTGACCTAGATGAATAAATGATTTTTGACTTTTGACTTTTGACTTTGACTTTTGTACATGGCGTATTAAAGCCGCTATGTTTTCTGATGTATGTGACTTGTTCGTCTCTTTTGTTGCAATTACTCGAGATTCTGCCGCGCCTTGATATATGTAATGTGCGGTTAGGGTTAAATAACACTTACTGCTATCCGATGTCCAAATGTCAGTTATGCAAGCTATAAAATCTACTTGCTGTAGCTTTTCCATTAGTACTCTTTTCGATAAATCATACTGTTGTGGTAATAATTTTTCTGTCAAAATCTTCCTTGAAGGGAGACAATAGTTAGGATTCATTTCCTTAGTATATTTTTGAAAGCCTTCATTTTCCACAATAGAAAGAGGTTGCAAATCCACACAAATCATATTTATTAGCTCTCTGTCTATATTTTTCGCGTTCGCCTGAGCAGCATTTTTTGTCAAAAAAGTCACATACACATAGGTACTTAAACGGTGAATCTCACCACCATCCTAAACAGTTAGCTACCGTAGGAATGTCTTTGTTTCAGAGAGCCCGGGGGATCTGTGACAAGAAACACCTGGACGCCGAGCTTCAACATGTCAAGCAAGTTCTACAAGACAACAAGCTCCGACCACCGCGCCAACGTCACAGATCCCCGAAGAACAAGCCAGCCACAGTAGAGAGACAACCTGCTATCCTCCCATACATCAAGGGCGTGACCGACAAGATTGGCTACATCTTGAAGCGAGCTTCAATCAAAACTTTCTACAAGCCGCCAACGAAGATAAGCCAATTTTTACCATCTGTCAAGAGTCAGTTACCCTTACAAGAGGCCGGGGTTTACAAGATAGACTGTGAGTGTGGGCTCTCATACATTGGACAAACCAAGAGAAGCATAGGCATTCGACTAAAGGAACATATAGCTGACATTAAACACAAACGCTCGACGAAGTCTGCTGTGTGTGACCATGTAGAACAAGGAACCAACCATTACCTGCGATTTGATAAACCACAGATACCCGCAAAAGAACACCGCTTTATTCCAAGAATGATACGTGAAGCTATTGAAATTAAAAAACATCCTAATTTCAATAGGGAAGATGGTTGGAATGTACCTCCAGCTTGGGAACCTGTTATCAGGCTAATGAAACCCAAAAAGGACAAAGTCACCAGTAGACATCAAGACACAGTGAGCACATTCTGCGTAGATAGTAACACCAATAGTTGAAAAATGTTCGGGTACTTTGAGATAACTTTTAAATTCAAGACAAAGACAAATATCACCTCAGTCTGCCGTGAACATGAATCCTGTAAAGAATTCGAAACGTCGGCTAGTAATAAAAATGTAATTTCTAGATCTTTCGGTTTAAATGTAATAACAAATAACCAGTGAAAGTAATATAATGCGATAAAATCCGTAAACTGTAGTTTAATTTCAATGCACGGAATATTGTTACTTTTTTGAGTTGAGGAAGCCAGACGGTAGTCACTCTGTGGAAAAGCTGATATATTGTCAAATCTGGTTACATTAAAGCGTACCTCGGTATGCAACGCGAAATTATTGGGGATGCATCCAAGGATAACGATCAATGATGATCAACTTAGATGTTTGGAGATTACCACAATAAAAGAAACAAGAAATCAGACAGGTTCCCGATTTTTCCTTCACCGTTTACAAACAATAATTAACTTTTTTATGCGCTTATTACTGCAAAATCTTAGCTCTGCGCGCCGTGGCTTAGAATAGAACCTGAGATCATCTACAAAGCAGACTGTTAGTTCCTCCAAAAGTCTGTCGCAGTCGCTCTGAAGCTACAAATTTACTTAGATTCGATTAAATAAAAACTATTTTTTTTTAATCCAAACATAAATAGGTACTTTATAATTATGTAAGTATGTAAAATGCCTAACATCAACAAAAGTGAATAGATCACTACTTAAAAAGATATAAATGCAACGATTCATTACGTCAATCTGTTGACAAGTGCAATTAATAAGCACAATGAAGGGATTTAGCACTGTAAGGTTGGTATAGGTGTTGTTGAAATAAAACCAATGAATGCTGAGTATCGACTGACTATTTATTAATAAGTCTCTTCATTATATAGAAAATGGGTACATGAATACATAGGTTATAAAGTTGAATAGCTTACATCACTACATCTCCCTCATACAGAGAAAAAAAGAATTAAATGACCATTTATATTTTTTTTTTAACTAACTAGCGACATGAATATAATATCATCATATTATCAACTTAGATTATACAATAACTAGCTTGATTACAATTTCATTGTTGTTTATAGTTATGAATACAGTTTCATGTTACATAATAAAGGTACGATATATCAGTACAGACTTTGATTACATGAGTATACAATTCTTATAATTAATGCATACACAAATTTAATAATATTCGTATGTAAATGTAAATATAAAAGAGTACAAACTTAACTCATTGGTTACGTACGTTTAAGTATTGTATGTGCTAGGGTAATACAATTTTGTTCTGTTTTTATGTACTAAATAAGGCTTTCCTTTCTTTAAAATTTCTACATTCGGCGTTAAATCTTGTATTACAGTGTATGGACCAGAAAAAAGATCATCAAATTTATTTTTATTTTCATTTTTAATTAAAATTAAATCGTTTGGCTTATACTTGACTGGTTTTAACTTTTTGTCATAATTACATTTTCTTTTAATTTTACTACTGATTAAATTGGCTCGCGCCTCTCTTTGTGACGTCTGTAAACATATTTCAACTCACATGAGTAGTCGTCATGATTATATAAAGGCTCGACATGATCTACCGATAAGTTACTAGGAAGTACACAGTTTCTGCCAAAAACTAATTCAAAAGGTGTAAACTTACTTTCTGTGTGTACTGCTGTGTTGTAAGAGAAACACCAGAACGGTAACCAAGAGCTCCAAGTATCTGGATGGTTATCCATGTGAATTCTGAGATAACTATTTAAATGTTTGTGCGTGTTCTCTAATGAACCAATTGTTTGGTGGTGATATGATGTTGAATTTAAATGTTTAATATTTAAAAGTGTGCATACTCCCTTAAAAACTGCTGACATAAACTCTGTTCCTTTGTCTGTCGCAACCTCTCGTGGAACGCCATACCTTAAAATAAAATTATTGACCAGAGACCGTGCTACTTCTTCAGATTTCTTGGTAACTAAAGGATATGCTTCGATGTATTTACTTAACTCGCACTGAATTGTTAATATATAGACATAACCATGTTGATCTTTGTCTAACGGCCCTACTAAGTCAAGGTATATTTTCTCAAATGCGTATGTAGCTGTTGTAGTTATCGACATTGGTTCTTTAATCGGTATGGAATGTTTTTGTGTTTGACACTTATGGCAACGTTGCACAAATAATTTAATATCTTTTTCCATACTCGGCCAGTAATAGTATTTCTTAATGTTATTATACATCCTTCTGATGCCCGCGTGGCCAGTGGCAAGTGGGCAAAAGATGGAAGTCATTAAGAATTACTCTTACATCATCTTTGTCAGTTATTCTTTTTACACCCTTCAATACACAAATGCGTGGTCCGGACCACTGCTTTACATTTTTTATTTCACTTAATAATTTTTGAATAAATATCTCATTACTTTCCTGCTTCAATATGTACAATTCTTTTATATTTATCTCATTACAACTTGACTCTAACTCTTTCACAAATTCGCTTCGCGTTACTCGTGATGAAGAGTCTAGATATTTTACACATAAAATACTCATACTTGGTACGTAACGTACGTAAAAATATTGCTCTCATAATTTATCAAATTATTTTTCCTATAGTTTTGCAACTTGTCATTATCAATAAAGATCAATTCCACAGAATCTTTCGGTTTATTATGTGTTTCTACAACTCTCGGTTGATCAGACCGGTCGTCCGTAGGAACCATAATATCCGAAGAAACTGCTTGACTTTTATTCATGCGTCTCTTTTGAGCTCGCGTCATAACATTAATATTTTCATGCATTTCTCTTAACTCCTGGTGAGTAATTCGTGACAACACGTCTGCAGCCGTATTGTCCGAACCCTTAACATATTCTACTATAAAATCATACTCTTCTAACTGTAATCTAAATTTAGTGAGTCGACTAGATGGTTCCTTCATATTGAACAAATATACTAACGGCCTATGGTCAGTTCTAATAATAAACTGCCGACCGTATAAGTATGGCCTGAAATGTTTGACAGCCCAAACAATCGCTAAAAGCTCTTTTTCGATTGTTGCATAATTTTTCTCTGACTTATTTAAACTACGACTACTATAAGCAATTGGTCGTCCGTCTTTGTTCGACAAGACAGCACCTAATGCGTAATTTGATGCGTCGGTTTGTAAAATAAACTGGTTTTGCTCTGAAAAATTTGGATATTGTAATAAAGGGGGTGTAATTAGACTTTCTTTTAATGACTCAAAACTTGACTGACATTCATCTGTCCAAACAAAGGGCACATTTTTCTTTGTTAAATAATTTAAACTATAAGCTAATTTTGCGAAATTTGGTATGAATTTTTTATAGTAATTTAAAAATGCAATAAAGGTTTTAAGTTCCGTAACATTTGTTGGACAGGGATAATTTTGAACGATTTTAATCTTTTCTGGATCTGGGCGTATGCCATCTCCTGATATAACATGGCCTAAATATAATACTTTTTTCTGCAGGAAATTACACTTTAACGGGTTAAGTTTTAAATTTACTGATCTAAGCCTTTTAAATACGTCCTGTAAATTTTTATTATGCGTTATCAAATTTCGGCCTGATACAATTAAATCGTCTAAATATACCAAGCATTTCTCCTGTGATAACCCGGTCAATGCCAAGGTTATCATACGAGAAAATGAACTCGGACTAGTTTTTAAGCCCATAGGCATTCGTGTCATTTGATACTATCCAGAGCAAAACGCAGTATATTTTCTTGAATTTTTGTCAAGGTCAATATTGTAGTATCCTTGGTACACATCTAAATGCGTGTAATAAATAGAACCAGACAACGAATCAAGTACTTCTGTAATGTTTGGCAATGGGAATTTGTCATCTTCGATACAATTATTTAATTTTCTATAATCTACAACCAATCGCCATTTTTTCTGACCAGTACTATCAAGTTTTTTCGGCACAAGCAGAACTGGGCATTCGCATTCGCTACGACATTGTTCTATGATCCCATCACTCAACATTTTATCAATTTGTTTCTTTAATTCACCTTTTTGAGAGTATGTTAAACGATACGGTTTTGTAAAAACAGGCGATAATGTTTCGCCGGTTTTAACGAAATGGTGTGTTTATAAATATTAGTGGTGGATAACTTATCGCCTGGCAAATAAAAAATATCGGCGTACTTAGCACATAAATTTTCAATTGATATCATTTCCTCCTTATTAAGATGTTTCAGATTTAATGACGCAAATAATTGTTTTACACGACTCGCATTATTCTGTGGTTTATCAAAATAACATATAGTGTAATCACTAAGCTTATCTATTTTTGGATGTAAGTCATCTAAGGTAAACGGTTTATCTGTGGTATTTAAAATTTTAATTGGAATTAAACCATTCACTGAAGTTGCTATAGAACTGGCTAAAAATAATCCATCACATATTTCTTGAGAATGTACAACACAGTCCTCATTGATATTTGTATGCAAATATTGTATAGATTCACATCTTGGTGAAACATTAAAGCTATTACTGTATCTTAGTAAGGGTAACACTAATTTATAATGGTTTTGTGTCAATAATGTAAAAGAATTGTCATTAAAATTTAGAATAGATTTATGTTTGTTTAAAAAATCCTGACCAAGAATTCCATTAGATTTACATGGCAAGGAATCAAATATATAAAACTTATTACAATTAAGGCAATGATCATCCGATGTTAACGTTAAATAAACATATCCAATTGCATGGACTTTGCCTCCTATACCGTTTATAACAACATTCTCTTTGTGGATCGGAAAGTTATGTTCTAATGCGTATTTATATTTCAATGCCGAAATTGTAGCACCAGTGTCGATTAACCATGAGAATATCTTATTATTCGAAGTAAGATTAACATAATAAGTACTATCGGTTGCCAAAATAATTTCTTAATTCTCGAAAAAACTGGTTTTCAGATTGATTTCCCAGATTTTCTGGCTCAGACAAAACTTGAACAGTTCGATTATTCGAAACGCGCATGCTTTGGTTACTAGAATTCCTAAAGTAAGTGTTACCTCTATAAGCATTACCACGCTGCGGTGAGCCTCGACCACGGTGTGCTGCCCCTCGGCCACGGTATGCTGACTCGCGATTTTGCGTTTGCATGCCTCCACGATAGTTGTAGCTACCGCGACGTGCACCTGAATAATTGACACGATTTCTATAATTATGACGCTCATTCCTATTGGAACACATACCAAAAATATCGCCAGAGCTCGACGACGTCCCAGCCAATGAAGTTTCTTCATCTCTCGCACCTTGAAACGCGTCCTTCATTGAGTCGTAATTCCTTGCTGCAATTATAGTGGATATTCAACGGTTTCTCAAGCCATCGGCAAATCTTTTAATAACAAATTTTTCGTTTAATGGCTTCACAAAGTTAAATCCTTCAGCGTTACCTTTGGCTTGTGAAACTGTGAGGTCGACAAATAATTCCGACAGTTGTTTACCATAGTCCTCTATAGACAATTCGTTTTGTCTTAATTGTTGTATTTTAGATTGTATAGTAATGGGCGACTTTTGGGGTAACAACACCCTGCGCATATCTTCTACCAATTCACTTACGCTAGCATAACTACATTTAAGCTGTAGTTTCGCGTTCTGAGACAATCTGCTCTTTAGAATAAATTCAATTAAGTTATTTTTACATACGTCACTCTTAAGTAAAGAATCATAGTAAATAATGTTAACTATTAATTGTTTAATAGAGTACTCGTTATCGGACATAACGGCCAATAAGCTGAGGGCTACCTTGAGATTGAAAGTTTCCATTTTGGTATTATCGCTCTCACTCTTTGGTACTAAACACAGATCTAAAATTTGGCTATATGGAGAATCAAAATCTTTAAATAACTTACTCAGTAATATGCTTTCAGCATGGGCAACCTTACCCAGTAATATATCGCTAGATATGTCGTGCCTTACACTATTAAATTTTTTATAGATTTCCTTGGACTCATTTAATTTCTTAGTTAGTATATTACCTTGTCTACGTGAACTTCCTATTTTTATTAAATAAACTCTAATATTTTTTAACTCATTATATAAGCGCTCTAACAACTCTGCCATAACTTGCCATCTTATCTGCAATATAATTGGTACACATTATAGGATTAATGATTATATTTTACGTTTATATTATCAATAACTAATACCGCACTACAGTTTATATACCGCTATAAAGTATTTTGGCCAAAACGGGTTCCCGACTATTCACGAGCATATTACGAATTACCGAATAAACACTGACGCCCTTATATTTTTTTTCCAATTTGCGAATAAACACTGACGCACACTTATATTTTTATTTTTCGCGCACATACGTTACACAAGTGATCGACCGATTTTACGCACTTTTATCACTGGCTTCCATTTCGAACCTGCGTCTTTTCTGCGGATCTCTCTGCGCGTCCTTGACCGGATCTCCTGACTATTGCGCTCCGATATATCTCCTGGTTTATCCACTGAATGTGACAATGCCGGTACATGCGTAGAAGAAAATACAGTACTCCAAGGCCCAAGGCCAACACCACGATGCTCATCAGAATAGTGATAGTGGATATGTGGAATCTAATTTCTTCCACATGGGCACTATTCGCACCTCCAGCTGCGTTCTGTACTACCAACGTTTCTTCTTTAGTTTGAGAAGATCCCATCTTCACAAATTGCCAAAATTTTCCACGTAACGTAATAAATTTCTGGAGTGGTCTCGAAAGTTCTAAGCTTAATGAAATAATTATGCATCTTAAACTGCGTTCGATGAGATCTCTTTGTTTGAATCACAGTCCATATATGGCACAGAGGTGTCGAATTCGCGATCGCCCGCACCTGGCGTTGCCCAAAGGCAGGGTCGCCATGTAAGGTTGGCATAGGTGTTGTTGAAATAAAACCAATGAATGCTGAGTATCGACTGACTATTTATTAATAAGTCTCTTCATTATATAGAAAATGGGTACATGAATACATAGGTTATAAAGTTGAATAGCTTACATCACTACAGCACTTTATGAGCCTTACTACATAATAGCTTATAATTTGTCAAAAAAATTATACAAAAACAGTACGCATTATAAGTCTTCATAATCTAATAAACATTGTTAATGAACACCATTAAAAAACAGACGACATTATTCTTATCCCTTAAAGCGTAATACCTTTATCAAGAATCAAGCGAAGGCACGGCTAGATTTTAAACGAGCCACTCCATCAGCCAAATTAATTTTCACAAAAACAATTTAAGTGTCCGCAAAGCTACACTATCTGCGAGTAACATAGGCAACAAGCGAGTAACATATGTTATTATAGAAATAGAGGTCCGTAAGATATTTGGGTTTTTCGGGTACGCGAAGTAGTTCCCTCAGGACGCGGGTGAAACCGCGGGAAATGGCTATATACTCATAAATCGAATCGAATAAATCACTTCAGAAACGCCTAATACTGCGCTTTTCAGACGCACGCCTGAAACTACAAAATTTGAACATTTAAACAGAATATTGCAATACTCAAAAGTCACAAACCGACACTAAGTGGTCACTTACAAGATCCTGGCTTACTTAAACGTGAAATTCTAATTATTTTAATTATAGTCAATTATCAACTTACTAATCTAGCATACTGCTCGAAATACCGGATTGTTTCCTAGATAAAAGTTGCAGACATTTTAGTCTAATCTTTTTAAAAGAAAGTTCAAGTGGTAGTGGTGATATTCTATGATCATTAAACCACAATTAATAAGATTTATACAAAATTTAGATTTGACAAAATTAGTAACATATTCATCTGTACATATAATACTTTAAGGCTTGGACATTCTGTTTCTATTTGGACTGAATGTAATTTATAATGCATTTTGTAACCTGCATCAGGTACATATATTTGCCTAAAGCCTTGTTGTTTTTTATTCATACCCCATAAAGTATTATGTAAGCTTATTTCATTTGCGCTACATTTTACATCAGTCAGTACAGTAACAACTGATAGAGCAAGGAATATATCAATAAGAAAAATTTCAACACTGCAAACAAATGTCCGAAGCACAAAGAAAAAGGGTAAACAAAGCGCTCATAGTTCGAGATGGAGGCATTCCGATCATTTGTTTATCGAGCCACAGTCACGTCGAACTAAAACTTCACGCCCTGAAACCATTTCGCAAATAAACAGTCCCCACGAGTTCAACCGAAAAGGCTTTCGCTTATAAATCTTCACGACGACAGCGACAATACTATGTTTGTTTATTCCGAGCGGAAAATTTACAACATCTCGTCATTACTGTAATCTTTACAGGAGAGTGTGAGCCCTTTGTGTCACGCAGTGTTCATCCGTTTACGGTGTCGTGGCTTATGACGTATTGCCATAATGCCTAACAATGTTGACTAATCCCAAGTTCTCTCGCAGTACCTACGGTTTGACGGGGCGTAAATGTTAATTGTTGTGGCTGTTCAAGTCAACTTTGATACGGTTTTAGTTTTGTGAAATTTGAATATGACTGAAGATGACTGCGTCTATAATGGCCGTATAATCGCATTAAAATAGATAGACGTATAGTATGCACGACTAGCAGACTACTAGTCTAAGTTTCGTGCATATTGTTATTATGCTCTACACTCTACAGCTACTTATATTTCTATTTAGAAATTCATTTTTATTATATTAATCTATACATATAAATAAAATTGAAGTGTCTGTCTGTGATTTCAAAATATCTATGGATTTTCAAGTGCATATAGTTAGCTTAGGAATACGATTCTAAGTCCGAAACAACCCTTTTTATCATGTTTGTCTGTCTGTCTGTCTGTCTTTCTGATTGTCCGGGGTAATCTCTGGAACGGCTGAACCGATTCAAATGGGACTCACTACCAGGTAGAGGACTCTATAGCGCTACATATAGGCTACAATTTGACCCGGTAGTTGGCGCTGTTGTCGCGATAAGAAGTCTTTACTTATTCAACTCATCTAGACATATAAATAAAATTGAAGTGTCTGTCTGTGATTTCAAAATAACTATGGATTTTCAAGTGCATATAGTTAGTGATACGATTCTAAGTCCAAAACAACCTTTTTTAACATTTTTGTCTGTCTGTCTGTCTGTCTTTCTGTTTGTCCGGGGTAATCTCTGGAACGGCTGAACCGATTCAAATGAGACTTTCACTACCAGGGAGAGGACTTTATAGCGCTACATATAGGTTACAATTTGACCCGGTAGTTGGCGCTGCTGTCGCGATAACAAGTCTTTACTTATTCAACTCATCTACATACATACATATAAATAAAATTGAAGTGTATGTCTGTGATTTCAAAATAACTATGGTTTTTCAAGTGCATATAGTTAGTTACACGATTCTAAGTCCAAAACAACCCTTTTTAACATTTTTGTCTGTCTGTCTGTCTGTTGGTTCGGGGTAATCTCTGGAATGGCTGAACCGATTCAAATGAGACTTTAACTGGAAGGTAGAGGACTTTATAGCGCTACATATAGGCTCCAATTTGACCCGGTAGGTTGCGCTGTTGTCATGATTATTTTTGTATAATTATAAATAAAAGCAAAGAGTCATTCATCTTGAAATCTGGAAAATCACCGGCTGTATAAAGATTAGATTTGGCAGAGAACTTTTTAAAACGTAACTTTTTTCCGCGTGCGTAGCCGCGGGTACCAGCTAGTATATAAATAAAATGTATTAAAACTTTTTACAGTTTATTTAAGGATACTGACTCCGCGTAACTGTCGACTGTCAACAACTGTTCACGAGAGCTAAGCGTGATGGTTTAACAGCGATAATTATCAATTAAATACCACATAACTTCGAAAAGTTAGTAGTGCGCGCCGTGGATTCGAACCCCTCTGCACGGCAGTCTGTTGGTATATCCACTAGGCTATCGCTGCCTGCTTTTTGGTTATTTTTTTTTTACTTAAATCATGATAGGGAAACTGTCTATATTAGATTTAATAACATACGGCAATGAATTGTCATAATAAAATTAGTACAATTAGAAGAAAATCATTTTCTTCAAACAACCTCAAATCAAGGTGGGCTAATACTTTTGAGCGGTAGTGTAAGTATTTTGTCACTCTAAAACCTTGCTGATTAGTAAAATACTATTCGAAACTATGTCAAAACGAGCAATGCGTCGCAGTAGTGACTAGCAACCGCATCCATGTTCGTTAGAGCAAGCCGCGGCGCAAAAATTGGCTTAACTGACTACAGATCCGATTAAAAGACATTCACAATTCAATCAAAGTTTGGATCTATGCACCAGTACTGCTATGGCTGCAAATAAAGTTTGATGTATTCTGTTATTCATCTGTAGCTCTAAATTAAGCCTACGTCATGAGGATTTTTTTTACAGTTCATTTCACAAATAAGATTTTATGACATTCACAGATAAGCCTAAATCCCCATCCAATAAAGTGTATTTTTACCAAATTTGTTAATACATATCGAATGTAGCCAGGAGCACTAATATACTCAGCAGGCTTAGCCAAGACGTCTTTCTGCAAACGCTAACGCAAAAAAATGTATGGAGTGAACGCAAAGTCACGTGATATAATCAAACAAATAGAAAAGTCGTAGCCAAATACACAACGCATGAAAAGCATTCGCATCGATAGATTAAACTCATCGTTTCTGCGATGTCAACCGCAAAATGGTAGCCAAGTTGCCAATTTCGGCCAAAACTAACGCTATTAGCGTCGATTGCGTACGGATAACAATCGAATGATAGAACCCTGCAGAAAACGCAAAAAAGAATCCCATAGACGGTCAGCCTGTACTCGGCCTAGAGCTCCTTGTTAGGGCCTCGCTAAATCACTATGCCTAAAACATTGTTTAGCTATTTCAGACGCAAAGGGCCCATTTAATACAGCAAGGGGCCATTTAAGTGTTCTCCAAGTAAGTTGATTATCGCGATTCACGTCATTGTTTATGTTTCAAATTCCTTAGAGGGTCAAAGTTTTTAAGTAATAAATATTATTTAAGCTTTAAAAAACTCTAAATGTTTAAGATTATATATGATTATATAAAACTTTAAACGAATAAACAAATGTTCTGGTTCGAACGTTTGTTTCACTCGCATAAATATTTACATTACCTTGATATTTGACGCGCTTGACGCTTCAAACAACGCAAGGCATGTACTAATAACCATGTTGTGTCGCAGAATGTGCGTGTGACACTAACGCGTGGTGTTGGCTACCAATTTTGCGTTTTCTTCGATTGCAAACGCGTTTGCGTTTGAAATCGGAGAAAGGTGATGGAAACGATACGTTTGAGTTTTGGCTAAGCCGGCTGGTCTGTTGTTTGCATAATAAATCAGTTTTAAAAATATTTCATGTCGGTGTTGCCATGTAATCGCTTTCACACCTTCATCCGATAACTGCAATAAGGATCATATTGCTACGGTGTTGCCGTATTAGGTATTCTGGTTTTCATTCAATATAAATTAACACAATGTGTGAAATTCCGGGAAACTGTGAACCCGATTCGTTCACTGTAAGTTTAAAATTTTCTCCTCTACATCTATATGCTACGGTATTTATTTTAATACAACTTGGTACATACTCACATTTTAAGCTTTTCTACATAATTATGTATGTGATATGTGGCTTTTTCAGTTCTATTGTGTAGTACCTAAGACCTTGTTATATTTCATAATTCTAACGCAATCACAAGTAGGTGCCCTTTAGATTATGTTTGTTTTTCGTGTGAGTGTGTGGCCAACTCTAGTGTCGGGGTTTTCAGATCGCCCGAAGGCCTTCGACATGGCCTAACGATTCTTATACTAAGGCAAGAACCGGGACCGACAGCTTTACGTGACCTCCGAAGCACGGTAGCGCTCAGGTGTAAATGCCACACGTGGTCACCCATCCAAGTGGCGACCTGTGCAAGCGTTGCTTAACTTTGCCGATCAGTTACGAACAGCAAGCCAAGTCTCGCTATAAACGCTACAATATTATAATGTTGATATATCAATTTACTAGTGGAGGCAGCTATACCAGCACGTTTTATTTTAATTTCCCGATCCCGTTTGAATATCGGGTAATCTATTCTACCCCTTCGGTCTCCAAGGAACATAATATATGCCAAACTTCATCTTGTTGCGCCCAATAGTTTCGAATGCGCGTTGTCTGTCAGTCAATAACTCAAGAATTTTATATATTTTTTTTTATAAACTTACGCCTTTATCCCCGAAGGGGTAGACAGAGGTGTTATATTGCACCGACATTTCGCCATGAATTTTTTGGTCTCACGTAATAGGGGGCGAGCCTATAGCCGTTATCGGGCACATGACCAGACTCCGGGCTGCTACTGAGAATGCGGAAAAATCCAGTAACACTTTTGCCCGACCCGGGACCTCCGCTCAGCAGTCACATAAGCTATCCACTGGACCACGGAGATATAGCGATTTTTCAGAAAATTAGAAAAACTATAATTATTAAACCTAGCTAAGTATATTGTATGAATTTATGTAGTCATCATCATAACAGCCAAACGACGTCCACTGCTGGACATAGGCCTCCTCCAAGGTTCTCCACACAGACCGGTCTTGAGCCGCCCGCATCCAACCGCCTCCCGCGATCTTTACGAATTTATGCAGTAATAGCATATAATTCCATTTAATATAGTTCCTAGCAATTAACACAGCAATACCAGAAATATTCACAACCAACATCAATCTCCATTCTAAAACTGAGTTACTATCCCTATAAAGATAATTTTTTAAAGTTTTAAAACAAGTGGTAATGAGCGGGTGGCATGCAACGTGGGTTTAAATTGGCAGCGAAACTAGATAGCTTAGCTTATTTGTTACTGATAAGCTAATACATACAAAGAGTTATAAAACCGTAGTGATAGATATGTCTATTACTATACAAACATACAGCACTGAAACTTATATTCTGACAAATCTTTCAAATTGTCAGGCTCAATAGGGAGGTTTCCTGCAAATTAAATAAATTATACAAGTATTTTTATCTAGTGAAACATGTCAATTAATGTTATAAAGGACATTGGCAGAATTCGGTCTGGGTTTGTTGTGGCGACCTTAAACTTCATATGAACAAAACGAATTGTTTATATTTTCTACGATTTTTAATATTTTCACTTTGTCTCGTTAAAACTGGAGTATTGTATGCTGATAAAAAGCATTCCAATTGATTACGAATGACGACAATGGTGTGACAGGAATAGACGTGAGTACTATTTATCCGTATCGATTATTAAAATATAAATATTAAAATGCAGTTATTTAATCTTTAATTGACATTATATCAATTAGCTAATAATTTTTGAAGCAAAACAACTTTTAAATCAAATAAAAACGTCACAGCATCGTTTTAATGTTGTATCGATTTCACATAAAATCGATTTAAAATGTGCAGCTCTGCTTTTGTCTTTGGCTGTGACAGGTAGATGCTACAAATACTTCTGCGTTTTGATGTCAATCTGACATAATTTCATTTGATAATTCAAACGTACCTTCATTGTTCATTCTTAACTAAAAACTAAAACACCGGTATCTTATTTTTCCGGGTTTCCCGAATGAAAATCGAATCATTTATAGACTCTGTTACTTACGCCGAATTTTTTAATATATTTTTTATTACGGTGCGCTTCAATTTAATTTCAGACATTTCGATGTATGGAGATCTGCCATTGTCCTTTACCAAACATTTTTTATCGTCAATTATTGATTGATAATGTATTCTACTTGACAGCAAAACACTATGACGTCACTATGTCATATTTCACACAAAACCTTGACAAAGGTCGTTTTTGACATTTCATTAAAAGTGCTTGATTTGACTAGTTGGAAACAACCCTGCTCCAAGGCAATAGTCTTGAGTGCACTGGTGATAACGCTAAAGCTATGATGGTGGTGATGGTTAATTTTTTTAATGCACCGAAACAACAACGACGTCTGGCATGTTATTACAAACAATTAATAAATATAGCCCCAGACTATGTTCTAGATTTAAGCTATCTTTCTATTATTAAAGCAGTTTATTCATTTGTTACAAATAAACGTGGACATATGTAGATGCTTCGCAATGTATTATTAGTCTAGGTAGGTATAATAACTTTCCCGTGGGAAGCGTGAATTTGCGATAAAGTATGCTACCAGCGTTTCGCGAGACCACGTGGCTAGGGGATGTCCAGGACACCGCAGTGGTTTTAGTAAGTAGGCTCCGAACATCTTTAGGGGAACGTCTCAGACATCTAAAGTTTCGCATGCTCCTAACTTACTCACTATGCTGGCATAGCCGACCCACATTAAGATTTCAACCGCAAGTACAAAAAGGGGTACATATAATATATTTTAGTGACGCAGATAGGTCCAGGACTAGACTTTGAACTCTATGTAGTCCATGTTCCATATCAGGCGGAAGATATCAAATCTGCAAATCCGGCATGATAACGCGGGGATCAATTAAATCTTCACGCTATCCAAACAGTAATCATCATAATCCCACACATCTCCGTATCTCCGACGTTAAGCTGCGCTGGTCATTGAAGTAAGATAGTATCTGACGTCAGACTGAATGAGGCTGTCAGTGGTCTGCCGCGCGCACTGTGTTGTGTGTTGCCAATATCCGGAGTGTCCGCGCGACTGCCGTGGGGCAACACTAGGAATATAGAGTAGAAGTGTTGCTAACCGCAAAGTTCATAAAAGGTTAATTTTCTGTTTAACTTATTTTTCTAAACAATTTTATATTACTGTTGTCAACTAAAAAACAAATTGACCACTCATTATTTCGAAATTCTCTCTCTTACAAATTAGAACCAGTTTTGATTTTCTTTTTCTTTTAAACAATTACAATATAACATACAAAACACATCGGTACCTTTAAGTCGCGAAGCGTTTTTATGCATGCATGCCTGCACTACTTTTTGCATTAAGCTTACACAAAACACTTTGTGTAGATAAGCTTAATGCAAAAGTGTTGTCCTGAATCAGTCGTGAGCTGCCATATGAATTTTAAACACTGAATGGATGTTCTTGCCATCTCTTGGTTATGAGAACCCAATAATATTCATGTACCAGGCAATTTCTAACCGATCAACCACTGAGGCTTTTATATTATAAACATCGGTGATACTAGCTGAGCCCGCGATTACACTCACGTTATTTAGGGCTACTGTTACGAATCCGTGGCTCATAGCACGATGTTATTATAGCCTTTAGCCTTCCTAGATAAATGGGCTATCAATCCAGTCGTTTTTAAGATTAGCACGTTCAAACAAAAAAACATACAAAAAAACAAAGTCTTCACCTTTACTTAATCTGCCAAAAAGATAGTCAAGGAAAAGTTTTATAAATATAATTATATGGGTACGAAATTGTAATATAATGGTACGTTAAACTGATTCTAGTCCTGTTGTATACATTGGCTGTCAGGAGGATTTTAAAAAGTTGCAATAAGAGAAATTTTATATTTTATGTCACTGTTTTGTTTTGACTTTATATTGATCGGGACTCCTTTTATTATTTTACTTTTATTTTATACTAGCTGACCCGGCAAACGTTGTTTTGCAATTTTTTTTTTTTAAATAGATGTTGGCCTATTCTCATAGATACCGGATAAGCACAAAAAATTTCATCAAAATCGGTCAAGCCGTTTCGGAGGAGTATGGGAACGAAAACTGTGACACGAGAATTTTATTTATTTTATATTACTCATAATTATAACATACTGACATTTTTTATAATACGCTTCCTTACTTATGTGTTTTGCATCTTTCTCGGAGAACTACAATATAACACGAAACACTTACTTTATGATTTTAATGGTACAGAGACACGAAGTTTGATATACTGGCTATTTGGTTTTGAGGAATACTGTCTTTTCATATCCGTGTATTATTGTCTTGCTATCATAGAGTTTCCTTCAATTAATGGGTGAACTAGATATTTACTACCACAACGTTCGTGGTTTGCGGGGAAAAAAAATGTTATAGGAACATTATTAATGCTGAGTATGATATTATTTGTCTTACCGAGAGATGGTTATTGCCGGGAATTTTCGACTCAGAACTTTTTGATGACCGTTTTGTCGTTTATCGATGTGATCGCGACTACGTGTCCAGAAGTGATAGCATGGGCGAGGGAGTGTTAATTGCAATACGCAGGAGTATCTTGGTCTTTGATGTTACATTGAAGCCAGCAAACAACGAGCGTTCGTCAGATATCATTGCTGTCGCAATCACCTTAAAATACCGAAATATTATGAAGAAAGGTCATTTGTATTGCTGCTACTTTCCTCAGTGTTCTTCTCAATATTCAAATGAAGTTACTTTTTTCGAGAGCTTGTCTGACTTTACTTCTTCAACGCCATGAGGATAGTTTCTTCATTGTAGGCGACTTTAACATTAGAAATGCTTCATGGGAACGAGATGAGTCCAGTCAGATTATTAACTTGAGGGACAAAAGTCTTGGCAGTGATCCCTTGGTAGCGGCGTTGTCAGGCTTCATCTCTTTTAACTGTTTTAATCAGCATAATGTCGTATCAAATTCGAACGGTAGGTTTTTGGACTTAGTGATTAGTAATTGTGAATGTCTTGTTCTGCGATCACCGTTGCCCCTGCTAAAGGAAGACAACCATCATCCTTCTTTGAATATTAAAAGGTCTGGCGTTGTGTCTAGGACTCTACACGCACCACCACGCTTGGTCCGGCTGTCTAGAAGAGCGAATTATGACGATATTGGTGGTGCTCTATCTGAGATTAACTGGACTCACTGTTTTGATGGTCTAAATGTCGATGCGGCAGTCAGTCACTTCTATGGGATTTTGGATAGCATAATTCTACAACATATGCCTAGCAAATTGTTGCGCAGTGATCGCAATTACCCTGTCTGGTTTTCATTAGCTTTGATTAAAGTTATAAAGGAAAAGCTAAAATAATGAATGGAAGCTTTATACTTTATACTATTTGGATTATTGTTCTTTTTCCTTGCTGCGCGAAAGGCAAAAGAAAATGGAGTCGGCTTGTTATGATCGATTTTAAACTTTCGCGATTTGTATACATCATACAATTTAATTCAAACGGGTCCTATTCGTATTTATACCTTAAATTAATTAAATATCGCGAATAAGACCCATTTTAATAAAATTGTAGTACGGCTTGTTATGATTCGTATATTGAGAGAGCAGAAAAAATATATCGATTAGCAGCAAACAGTTTTGGACATTTATAAGATCCAAAAAGAAAACTGGTGATCTACCTGGTAGATTATTTCTTAATGATACGTCTTCTTCGGAAGGTGGTACTATTTGCGAAATGTTTAACGATCACTTTAATTCTTCCTTTTGTCGAAGTTCTCCGCGCAATCAATTCGATGATACTTTCTGTTCGAATGTGAACCTCTCTGTAGGTGTAGTGACTGGCTATTCTATCCCTTGTATCTACTTTTTAAGTTGTCATTATCTTCTGGAGTGATGCCATTGGTGTGGAAAAGGTCATACGTTGTGCCGATATTTAAAGGTGGAGATAAACACAACGTGGCTAATTATCGACCTATCTCGAAATTAAGCGTAATACCTAAATTATTTGAACATATGATACATGATTTTCTCGCCTCTGCAGTGACACCCTTTATCATTGAACAGCAGCATGGTTTTTTGAGAGGGAAGTCGACAGAGAGCAATCTTTGTGAGTTTATCGACGTCCTAACTAATGCAATGGAGGGGGGCAGCCAAGTGGATGTTATCTATTCAGATTATTCTAAGGCTTTCGATTCGGTATTCATGGTGATTTATTGCGGTGGCTGGAGTCGTATTTGAGAGATCGGTCTCAGGGGGTAACTGTTAAAGGAAACTGCTCTACGTTTATTCCTGTGCCCTCTGGTGTTCCCCAGGGCTCACATCTTGGTCCTTTATTGTTGAATATATTTATCAATGACGTCTCATCAGTCTTCATAAATTCGTCTGTTCTTTTATATGCTGATGATAATAAAATATTTAAAATTATCAATTCATCTGAAGACTGCTTACTAATGCAAAGCGATATTGACAGACTTCCCAATTACTGTCGGCGTAATTTACTGGCCTTGAATAGCAACAAATATAATGTTATAACATATTCACGTAAAAAGAATAACATCTTCTTTGATTACAATATCAGTGGACATAGCCTTCAAAGAGTCTCTTTAGTGAAGGATTTGGGTGTTTATCTAGATTCAAAGCTGGTGTTTGATCGCCATATTAATGAGACTGTCAGTAAATCCTATCGTATTCTAGGTTTTATTCTTCGAACTGGTAGAGATTTCAAAAGAATTTCAACTCTCCTTCTTTTATACAGATCTTTAGTTCTTCCTATATTAGAGTACTGTTCAGTTATATGGAATCCACAATATAAAGTGTATATTGATAGGTTTAATGGATACAAAATAAATTTTTAAAACACCTAAGTTACCGCTCTAATTGTTTAAACATTTGTGAACCAGTAAGCCAGCTTTTGCCACTTTCCGATCGTAGGTTGGTTAGGGATCAATGATTTATCTTTAAAATTTTAAATAACCTTGTCAATTCTCCCTACTTATTGAATCAAATATTGTTTAAATGTCCACGCTTAAACGCCAGAAGGACCAATTTTCTGCAACCAGCGACAGTAAGAACGAATTATGGGGCAAATACTTTTATTCGTCGTGCGTGTAGGTCGTATAACCAAAAATTTTCAGAGGTTGACTTTTTCTCTGTATCATTAAATACTTTTAACAAAGCTGTAGTGAAATTAATAGATCCGAATCAAAATTTAATTTAATTATTAGACATTTAATTTGTTTTTTTTTTTCATTTCTCCGAATGATCGTGTATGGTTTTGAAGTTTAAAACTATATTTAATTAGTAATTTATTTTTCTCGTATTTTAATAAATGTTAGGTATTTTTTTTATATTTTTTTAATTCCTTTAACTTAGGGACCATTGTTTTTATTTTAATTTTAGTTAATACTTATTTTTAATGAAATCATAATTATCTTATTTAAATGAAATCTAATTTATTATTATAATGTGATTATTTTGAATTATGTTGTATTGCGTCAATTTAGTTTAGTTTTAATTTCCGATTTAAAAAAGCCATATTTTTTTGTATTGTGCTACTTTAATTTAATGAATTATTTAACAGTGAAAACTTGATTGGATCATGTTATTACCAATATTATTATGTATTTAATTGTTATTGTTCTGTATGTTTCCCTAATAAACGTAAATAAATAAATAAAAACATCGCCACCTAAATCTAAAATCAAAGTATGCTATAGAATTCAAAATAATTTGTACGGCATTTGTATGTGACCGTATCTACCTACCTATGATACAATTCAATATATACAATACAATTCAATATCATACAATTGACTGACTGACCGACTGACTGAGGACTGTTGTCAGCTCAGCACATACCTACTACACTTATCACGTCTATACACTGATGAGTTGTGCTACTGCGGCGGTGTTGTACTTTGATTACAGGATATCTTAAAATAAGTATCGCAAGAAGTATATAAGTATCGCAAATAAGACCCGCTAAATCAAATTGTATGATGTATCATCATCATCACCATCATCAGCCCTTTATGTTGTCCCACTGCTGGGCACAGCCTCTTCTCACTATGAGAAGGGTAAGGCCATAGTCCACCACGCTAGCCAAGTGCGGGTTGGCAGACTTCACATGTCTTTCGAGAACATTATGGAGAACTCTCAGACATGCAGGTTTCCTCACGATGTTTTCCTTCACTGATTAGCAAGCGATAATTAACCATTTAATGTATGATGTATACAAACTGAAAAAGTTTAAAATCGATTATGTAATATATATTTCCAATCTGTTAGATGTTCTACGGCTGAGATGGTAGTTATACCGATTTGAAAGACGAATTAAAATGTAGGCTATGTTTTGTCTTGGATTTCAATCTTAATCCTATTGGCTAGTTAGCGGGTACGACAATTTTCTCTTGTCCTTTACGTACCAAAAAGGGCTGTGCTGTACGTAAGTTTATACTGGCATCTTCCCAACTAACTTGTATTCCTTGTTACAAGCTCTGCTGATAAATAATCAATTATTTTGATACCTAGGAGATGTCTCATTTACTTCTTCTCAGGGGGATTTCCTGGCATTGCAAGTCCATAGCCTAATCATTGAACACCAACATTAAATACGCTATTGCAACTTATAAAAAAAAAACGTGAAAATTCAGCATGTTACTCCACATATTCCTAACACCAACACTTATTAAAGCGTAGCTATCTATAGAATGATCTAGTATTTATATATAATTGCGCTGTACTATTGTACAGCGCAATTGAGTCAATATTAAAAGCCAGGTTACCTGTAAGACTGTTGCCTAGAGGTTGGTAATTAGCGTCGCCGACAACTGCACCGCACTACCTGTCAGCTTAGATCCCTATCCTACCATAGACGAATGAAGAGGATACGGGACTTAATCTCCCCTTTCTTTCTCACCAAAAGCATGTAATCTCTCACGACAAAATACTTTATTATTTTTTCTTGGTACCCTTTAAAACCTCACCTGGTGAGTGTGCTTGAGGGTCACCAGATTCAAACCCTTTCCCAAACTAAAATATGCAACGCAACTATACAGTGTACCTAAGTAGCGGCGATTTACTTACTCTTGTGAACGAAAGGCCTTAAGATTCAATGCGGTGTGATCGTTCGGCACATGACGTACTTGTGATGTTAGTATCGCAGCTTTACGTAGCGTGTGTACGAAGGGACTGTAGATGTCGGCTGCACTCATCCATATTGGATGCGATGCCACGTCGCCTGTTACTGAACCATATAAAATTCTGATTGGCTTCCCGATTATATTACTGATACCGCCGTAGTAAATATACGAATACGTGGAATATTAATACATCTGTTCGTTTTATGACAACTCGCAAATAAATTGCAATTAAAATTGGAATTGACATGTAACGGTCGCCGGATTATTTATTTGTTTTTTTTTTATTGCGCTGGTACTTAACTAATCACGGTAGGTACTATTTTTATATACAACCTTAGATGAAAAGTAGTTACTGAGCACAGCAACTATTTTTAGCTGCCTAAGGTGATTCTGATTATACGAATAGCAGGCATGCGAAACTAAAGTAAATAATGTCATTAGGTATTTCTACCCTGATAAAAAACTTTGGAGCCAAGAGAAGACTACACTAAGATCTATATTCTTGATGCTTTTAGGACATGTACAAAAAATAAGTCAAAATAGGCCTCAATACGAAACAAGGACTTACTTAGTAACCACTAGATTTAGTCGGAGATTTGAGCTACTTAGATCATCTACTAAATACGGTCCTTCAAAATGGCTAAACATTAGTCTGCGTCCCTATTCTAACTTAAACACAGAACAATAATTCACCTACAAAAAAACGGAGCACAGCAAACCCAAACAGAGGGAAAGCCGAAACTCAATTCTTAAGTCTAGTTAAACATAAGGTATATATGTATATAAACTATTCAGTCAACACCTTCAAATAAAACACGTAATTATTACCATCCATGGCTCTTATAAGCTTCATGTCGATAAAATAGTTAATTCGCTTTTACGTAAAATAATGTACAAGGAAATCATAATCGCACGCTTTTCCACATAAATGCCAACTTATCCAACCAAACACTTAAACCCGATTCATTCCTAACCCTAAGCTTTTCCCGTCATAATTTTTTTCCCAAGGAAACTGCTAATAGCCCTGGTGGCGTTTACAGGACAAATGGCTAAAGGGGACCGGGAGGGAAAATTAGATGCAAAAACTTAAAGAGCCCAATGGGGAAGGGCGAAATGGCGGCAAAGGAGATGTATTTGTACGGATCTAAGAATTAAAAGAAAACAAAACGTGTCAGCTTGTTACAACAGCAGGAAATTAATATTTATGCAATTTACTTTACCCGCTCTAATCCTGTTCGTCTTAAAAACATATGTATTTCTTGGCAATTCAGCGTATATTACATTCGGCTACGTGTTTTGATTTTTTTGTGGGTATTTCTAAAATTTGCAAATTTGGTTCAGTGATCCTGGTCTTTGGGAGATCAAATGTTTTTCACGCAGTTAATGATAGAGACTGCTTCTGACAGTATATAATTTAACAATAAGAACATCTTGTTACAAAGCTGTAGGTATGTAGTAAACGAAGCTCTCGTCATCATCATTTAAATCACTAGCAAATTAAATTAGACAAATCAACGATGACATAAAAAAGATTGCTACCAGACGCTGTCGATTTATAAACGGCTTCTTTCACGTTACTATCTATAAAATACTAAAATGTTGACTAAGAAGATGCTCCCAGATCTTAAAATATCGTCATAACTAACTTTGTGTTTTGGTGGAAGTTTTGTGTAACTAACTACTTTTCTAAAGTTTTACCAACTAAGATATTATTCTTCAGTGAAATAAATAGGTTCAGGAAAACTTTCTCAAAAATATTTAGATTTTAAATTGTGGAGTTTAGAAATTATACAATAACAGATAAGAATAAAATAGGTAAGAAGATACTTGTTTTTTTTTCTTGAAGTAATGTAGGTACTTTGAGGGTTTGTAAGGGTTTATCATGGGCATTTATTTGCGTATACAAAGAGGTAAATAAAACTAGGCAAGTACTAAAAGCCTTTTGCCTAAATACAAACACCCAAAATACAAATTTCAAATATACTTTTTGCATTTTGGCCGTAAAATTTACTGGTTAATAATAATTTGGTGCATATTTCGAGGCGGTGTTGCCAGTACATAAACATTATTTTTGCTGCATTGTAACTGTAAGATCTTCGATACGATAAGGCGTGGCGCTAAAAGCGCAATAGCACGAACTATGGGCTCTTTCGTAATCAGTATAAACTAGTGTTATAATTGTTGTAAGGAACGAACGTGCTATAAGATTTTTATTAGTTGAAAATGCAGGTTGCTTATCTTTGTGCAATACTGAACATATTTAAAGCAGAAAAAATAAATTAACAACTGCTTAACCGAGTTGTAAAGGTGGTCACGTTTAGTAAATATACCTACACGAAGAGAAAGACCTCGATGCATTTCGTCTGAGCTTTACAAACAGTTCAAAAGCCCAGTTCTCTAAAAAGTATGAAAATCAAAATATGGCATACAATTTTCATTTAAATGAAAATGTTATAACTTATTGCTTTTCAGGATAAGGCGCAGCAAAGCTTTATCTGCTGTCTCAAAAAGATCTGGTCACAGAGCGCAACCGGTACGGAAGTATTTTCAGGATGCCTAGAGAAACCAAAGTAAAGTGCCTACCGTACCTAATAGGAATTCGCTACTAATAGTCATGTTCAGCGATTTAAAAAGGGCAAAAGTGTTACTGGGTTTTTCCAAATTCTCAGTAGCAGCACGGAGTCTGGTGATGTGCCCGGTAACGACAATAGGCTCGCCCCCTTTTACGTGGGACCTAAAAATTCATGGTAAAATGTGGGTGTAATATTATCTACACCTCTGCCTACCCCTTAGAGGATTCAGGCGTGGGTCTATAAAAAAAATACATTTTTATTTTCTTTGGTTAATAAGGATTACTTGGTTTCTTTCCATCATATTCTTTATCTGCAAGTAGATTTACGTTAACATTTTAAGTGGCATTCCCAAGAAATCCATTAGTCTTACATCTATATCTTCATACTTCACAACATAACGTACGTATTTATAAATATCTATTATTGTCAAGAAAAACGCGTATAAGAAGCAGAAGTATATCGACCGCTTATCTGCCTTAAGACAGCGAGCCGACGGTGATTAATGTTTCAGCTTCATCCAACTCCAACAGCGCGTTTGTTGAAGCACTAGCACTACTCACTTGGAGAATAGATTTACTAACTTTTCGACATTTTGTATTGAGTCAATGGGTCTTTCTATTCAGCCACGAGTACCTATGAATGTCTAAATAAGGTTAGATGAAGGCTAAATCTAAAAACTTTAACATAAAATGGATAATATTACAAAGCAATTACTAATTTTAACACTTGTCTTAGTCAAGCCTTCGACTAGACTTAACTTGTCCTGATTTTTTACTGTTTTAGTCATTAACTGCCTACGTAAGAAAAAGCCGTCATTATTAATGCGACATTATTATTATATTATCCTTATCGTTACTGCTAGATTCGAAGGCCTTTCCTTACATTTTTATCCACTTACCTATTACAATTTGAATATCCATCGTTCTTAATTTAGCTTTGAACGGAAACATAAATAATACATTTTAAATCCGAAAGATTTAAATCACGGTAGTATATCATAAAACAATATCCCGAAAAGGCATTGCAAAAATTAAAAATCTCGCTTTTTGTCATAATAATATGATATATTACGATTAGAAACCAATAATCCATATTTCAAACCCAAACATAACATACATAACGAAGTCAGTGATCCCACAAAAATGGGGTGTAAAGTGAAAAAGAAGAACGGATATTATTTGATCGTACGATATATCACGAGAATGGGACTGGTAGGGGGAGGCAGGGGAGGGAAAACAAACTCACTTCCAATATCCAATGAAAAATCAATCCATTAAAGCCAATAAAAAATCTAGAGCAAGTTATTATTACGTTATAGATAGCTGTCGGGGGACGATTTGTGGTTTGCGATAGTTCCATCGACAATACGCGTAAACTTTTATTTGATATTTCTCCCTTTAATGCCATAACGTTTTATGTGTTTAGTTTTCTTTGGCCGTAATTACGATGGTAAACAAATTACAATGAGATTTTATTGCCATCGTAATTAAGTGTTCGAACTTGATCGAACAATTAACTTCTTCACGAAGAGTTGTTTGGATAATTTGTCAAAACATTTGTCGAAAATATACCTATTTGGTATTATTTTTCATCATCTTAGGCGATATTCCAATTACAACGCGGGGTCCACTTATGCCGCTAACCTGATTTGATTGAACATTAGCTTTTAAACAGAGCGACTACCTGTCTGACCTCCACAACCCAAAGTGATAGCGTTATTTCGTGGTTTAGACGAGTATCAGTTTATTTGAGTCTACTGACCGCCCTATAACGTTTGTCAAAGATCTTAATGACAGCCAGAAAAAGCCTTACTTGGTGTGCCTCAAGGCAGGATCCTTGCTCTGCTTCTATTCTTAGTGTATTCTGTTTTATGAGATACAGCCTGGTAACAGACAGACGGACAGACATACAGCGGAGGCTTAGTAATAGGGTCCCGTTTTTACCTTTTAAATACGGAACCCTAAAAAATGATAATTGAAATGATTTTTATATTTAAAATGAATTTTTGGTATGCAGTAATGCATGTTTTACATAAAAATGTAGTGTTAGGCCTGAATCTGCGTTAAACGGGCGCCCGCGACGGGCGTCCGTGACGGCCACCCGTTGCGTGAACACGTACGTGCACGCGCGTATGTGCACACGGTCGGTTTCCGTGGGACCGCAACGGTGCTCGTCACGGAGACCGGATGATTTTTACGCAGCGTTGCTAGTTTAACTTTAACTGGGTGCAGGTTCAGTTGTATCGATGGAACGGAGAATTTGTTATGAAGAAAAGACGTAGAGTTGGCAACGCTGCTACCGCGAGTGCCCCCGGGCGGGCCACTGGTAGCACGGAGGCGGGCACCGGTGCGCGGGCGTGAGGCGCGGCTCTCTGCGACGGGTGGCCGTGCGGGTCTCCGCAACGTAGCACTTTTGCATGGGACCGGGACAGCGTTCGCCCGCGCGCGAACGCTTTACGCAGTTGCAGGCCTATTAATTATTTTTCTAAATTGTGTTTTACATGTTGCATGTCTGATATGGATAAAATGTTGTATCAATTACTTTAATAATAAGATCCATAGTTATGTAATAAATAAATCTTTATCGTATCATTTAACGCTTATTTAGCAATAAATATCGTTTGAATGCAATTTCGGTTCGATTCCCGCTCAAGTCAAACATTTGTGTGCGTGAACATGGATGTTTGTCTTGGTCTGGGTGTTTCTATGTATAATATGTATGTATGACTAGATGGTGTTGTGTGAATGTGAAGAAAAAAATTTAATTAAAATGAATGAATTAATTAGTTAATTGAACGATATATTCTCTGTCAAGAATAAAATTCAAAACAAAGTGTCAATATAGCCTCCGCAACCCGCACTTGGCCATCTTGATGGACTAAGGCCCTAATCTTCTCATAGTAGAGTAGAGAAGAGGCCCGTTCACAGCAGTTTATATAGGGCTAATGATTTCAGAGGGTTCACTGATGAAGATGAGTGCCTATGCTTTCAAAGATGTCCTTTGCTGTCCTTAAGAAATCCAATACATAAATACATCGTTGTTATTGAAGGTACATTACGCTCATGGTTAATCTGCAAAATTAAGTAGCTCCGTACATAAGCCGCGGCCTTCCACCGCGGTGGATTCCTTATAAAGTCGCGTAATAGATGTTTTAACCCAAAAACGATAAAGAGCTCTCATTTGCATACGAACTTCGTTAACTTTAATTACTGAACCCTACGGTCATACTTATAATATCTTGGTTACGATGGGTTTACATTAATGGTGTGTACACACAAGTTATGTTGAACCGGCAAGTTTTGTGACGTGGTAACTTACAACACCTTTATATTATGACTAGAGGATACCCGCAGCTACGCCCGAACATATTTTTTTTATTTAACCGTGTCGTCTCGCTTCCATGCCGATTACAGATTATCCTTTCTTAGTGCACTCCTGTAGTCCTCGAGGAATATGTACATACCTCAGATTCTTGCGCCCAATAATTTTGACTGTGCGTTGGCTGTCTGTCAGGCAGTACCGGAAAAAAATAATATATGCATATAGATAAACATACTTATTTGTGTTGTTCGTAATAGCTAGGCAATGTTATTCAACGCTTGCATCCTTTTCTCACACGCATGAATTGTTTGGCCATGTTGGAGCACTTCAGGCTGCTTGCAAACTCTTATACCAGATAAAAAGAAAAGGAATAGCATTTTTTGCTATGTAAACGATATTCATTGACTTGCAACAGTCGAAACAAAAGGTCAATACGAGATATTTATAGCCCTAAATTTAAACAATTTAAACCGATGAATGCATAATGTTTACAAGTCATGTTTCTTTTTTTGTTTGTTGAATTTCATTTAAAATTGGTAATACATTATCCGACTTAAACTCACTGCAAGGAGAATACAAATTTTGTCTACAAGAAGAGAATTTGAGTTATCTGCGCCGTTCAACTTACAGTATGCCGTTTTCAATGTTGAAAGTTACTGTTCTAAGTCACTGAAATCGTATCGTCAGTGTATATGCAGCTTTAGAGGCAACATAGGGGTACAAAACGCAGCGTCTCTTTTTACAAACAGTTAAGTTGAAACAAGAGGGAGCTATCAGAATATATAGGCGGAGTAAAATTAAATAAGCAATTATCTTTTATAAAGTAATAGCTATGTTTAGTTTATTTGTATCGTTTAGGACCGAGTAAAGATGTTTACTCTTGTAAAATATTATGAGTAGTGGATTAGCCGCTCAAGGTACCGTTTTAATTTGACATTTATCGCTAAAGCATCACGCGGTCGTTATCTGACCACCCGCGAAGCAAGGCCACTTGCCGTGCTACCTTAAACCTAAACTTACGACTCGTCACTCGGGTATTGATATTTGAAATGATGTTTTTATGAAAGTAGATCAAATAAGCTTTGTAGTAATGTTTGAATGATGACTGAATGACGGAATGTTTAGTTTATGCGACCCGCCGAACTTGAACTATTGTAAACAATGTCGTCTATCGATGACCTACTCGCCATTTTTGTTTGTCATGATAACAATATGGGTTATAAATTGCTTCCTTTTATTATTTTGTATACTTGGTGGTATAAGCTTTACAAAAATATAAAATTAAAGCAATGCTTGCTTAGAAAATTATTTAAATGGCAGCATTTGAAATATTTGTATATTTTACTGTCTTTGCATGTTGCGCGCGGGGCATAATTATGGATTCAAAACATCATTGTAAACAAATAATATAATCATATTCGATATTTTTATGTTTTAATTGTGAACGGATTAATTAGTTATAAAATAACAGCAAAAAATAAACAAATATTGTAATTGTTATAAAAAATAATTTAATTGAAGAGGCTATATTCATTCAATTACCGAAACAACGGCATTTATTTTTTTATGAATGAAAATATATGGATAACGTTACATTTATGCTATAAATTATTGTTTTATTATGAGTATATAAATAAACCTATCATGTGATATATAATACTCCTATAATTCATGAGATATAGGCTTTCGAAAATTTTGGCGGGTATGGCGGTTATTTTTTGCGGGCAAAATTAAACAATTGTGCAAAGTCCAATAAGAATAATTCTTATCGGAATCTTATCAGATATGGTTTTTTAAATTGGTAATCTAGTTGAAAAGAAACTTATCTAGGTTTGAATCTGATATATAACAAAAAAATATGTTAAAAAAAATAAAATACGAAAATTGGCGGCAATTAACAATCATTTATATTTTATATTTTTTTATGTTTAAAATTAAAATGTTTCTTTCCATTATATTTATTATCTCTGAAAGTAAATTAAATTACCTTTCTAACCATGTACAAAACTTATATACCTCCTATAATAAAAAACGGCGAGAAATATGTTAGAAATATAATAGCGCGCTCGAAAATGGCGGGAAAATATTATACCGGGCGCGCCTTATACCGCTCTTGCGTGGGCTTCAAGTATATTATTTGGTGTTAATTAATATCATTCGAAAGCTTATTTAATTACGCGTCTTTTGATATACAATATTAACTTAATAAATAGAAATATCAACATTCTTTCAACGAAAATATTACGCGCCGTACTTAGCTTGAAAGCCTAGCCTCGAAAGTGGCCAAAATACTTCTACGGGTGTCCTGAGATGCCTCGATGGTGCCCAAAATGCTTTGAGGGGATAAGAGACCGTCACGCATAAATTATTTGAGCTTAGTATGTGTACGAATTAAGCGTCAAATTTTACATAAAGTTAGTACTTTTGCAGTCGTGGTGTAAATTTATTGTTAAGCGCAAATTAAGGTTGTTATAGTGACAGCGTAACGCAATTATGGCTTTGAAGACTGAACATGTTTGTGAACTAAGATTAGTAGCTCTCTGTTTTATTATTAGTCAATGTTGTTTTGTAACTGCTAGTTGTTCTAGGAATATGAATTTAAAATATTTTGCATTTTTTTATGTTTGGGGTTTCCTCTGGAATGGCTGAACCGATTTTAACAGGACTTGCACTAGAATATGGAGGACTTTGAAAGGCTACATATAGCAATTGGTAGGTCTTGCTTCTGTCGCGATACTGAAAATACCGAGGGTGGGATGATATGAGAAGGGGAACAGTGGCGATAGCCTAGTGGAGAGTCCGACAGACTGCTACGCAGAGGGTCTCGGGTCAACAACGCGCACCAATAACTTTTATAAGCTATGTACCTACGTATTAAATTATTAGTTATCGCTTGCTAAACGGTGAAGGAAAACATCGTGATGAAACCTGAATGTTTAAGAGTAAAGAGACAAACGCACAAAACGAGGTAAACCGCTACGGAATTTGACCGAGTGACGTCAAATGACAGTCATCTTCTTCTTAAGATAAACGGCGGCCATTTTGGTTAGCCCACGTCACTTTTTCGACTAGCAGTCCTTTGAGACTTGCGGAAAAACTATACCATATTTCGTATATTAGTGGCGCCGACAGTAAAAGGTTTTTGTCTATGTGTCACTCAGTTTTTGAAGGAAAGAAATGTGAATCGGCTAGATGGGTTGCACGTTTCGCCATTTTGCCTCACCCGGGAACAGGCAGCGATATTAGATGTCAGCGTTTGTTTGCAATGCTGTGGTAATGGAAATATGATTGTTTGTGCTGCTTGTTTGCTTAGTTATTTGATTTGGGATTGTTGTTTCTTGTATGGGAATTAGAGTGATTATTTGGACGGGACATGTGATATGTTTGTATTGGATAGCTTTTGTTAGAAGTTTGTTGGTTTTTTGGGACGGATAGAATTGTGTTTGTGTGTCGTTTTACTCTAGACATTTATTTTTTTATTGCTTGTGGTGTACTGAAAAACTCCGATGTATGGTAAATCTCGAGAGTTTCCAGCAAATCCTAAGATTTTAGTTTCTCTGTGCATTGAAGATAAGACTTCTACATAAAACATCCAAATGAAATTATAAACATTCAGAGTTGTTGACCCAAACTTGGATGGGTGACTATCTACACCAGATCGCTACTGTGCTTCGGAGGGCACCTAAAACTGTCGCCACCGGTACTTGTTTCAGAACAAGAATCCTTAAGCCATGACGCAGGCCTATTGACGGTCTAAAAACAAACATTCAGAGTTTGGATTTTACTGACGTCGATTAATGGCTTAGAATACTAGGAATCGTTTGTGTCGCATATTAAGTCTAGAAAAAAAGTCAATATACAAGCAGAATTTTTTGCTCATTCATATATGTGCTATTGAGAATTTTCTATCCTAAATATTCAATATAGCATCGAGGTCGGCAGGCATCAATATTGATATCGAATCTAACCTTAAATTACCTATATTCCTTTGGACTGGTGCCCAAAACCAACACATATATTATTCGATCAAAGTAGCAGACACGAAAATTGACAGGATTTGAAAAGTTATAAAACAACATAAATAATATACGCACCAAAACTATAACTTTAAAAGTTGATATTATTTTAAAGAAAAATATGTATTATCGAATAATAGTAATTTTAAGATAAATTTATATAATCCAATAAAAACCACCGAAAAGTCACAAGTAAGCAAAATATTTTTACGTTTTCGTTTATTGACATAGTTCTTTAAATTACTCAAGAATTTAGAAATCAAAGTTATAAACCTATAGTAATTCGAGTTTTTTAGAACCATTCTAAAAGCCTATCCATACAAAATACTTTCTAAATTCGCATAAGATGGTGAGGACTCAAATAAAAAAGTGAACTACAGAATTGACAACCTTCTTAATTTTTAAGTCTATTATTAAAATAATAGACTTAAAAATTAAGAAGAATTACTACTCAATTTCCCAACCCATGAAGCACAGATTTATCAATATCTAAATAGCTGTACAAAGTTTATTTCGAATGTCATTATTGTTTTCTAAACACAACGAAATCAGAATAGCTTTATAAAAGATTTCAAAATTGAAGCACAATATTGCAAACAAAATTAAGTGGGTGGTGAAGAGCCTTGTAATATCCGGTCCAAGGCTTTAACACAACGCCCCGAGCTGCTTCGAACATAAACACTTGCAAATTCACTCTTCTTGTACCAAACGTGTGTGCTGTCTCGCTCATATATTGTTGGAGAGACAGAGAAGGATTGATGGTTGTGCTGGAATCAAATGTTTAAGAATGTTTTGCATATTATGTTTGTCTGTCTTATTTAGTGAAATATGCCGAGGATCATCATAGTACATATTACTGACAAGAACCTAAGAAGTATGCTGAGTATGATTGTTGAGAATATCTTATTGACTATGAAATAAAATAATGCTTTTTACTCTATTCCAAAAGAATCTGTCCGATTCTTGAGGAATAATGTTTTTTGTTTTTTAATCGAATGTCTATAATAACTTTAGTCAACGCTGTCCAGAGGTTATATTGCATATTTTAAGTCCTGAAACGCAAGGCAATTAACAACGTTTCAAACAACGGAAGCAAAGAGCACAGATCCGAACATTTTTTTGGCCACGATAGGTGAACTATAGATCTCCTTGATTAAACCTACATCATTTGAGCGCACAATAGGTGAAGCATCCGTTTAACGGCTACGCCATCCGTATAGTGAGCTGTATTACAATACGCGCACCGAGGGATGCTTCGTTTTATGCTTACAATGCGAAGAGAATCAAATCAAATAATATCAAATCATATTTATGCGCATAAAACAGGTACATAATTATATATCAGTTGTCACATAAAACAAATAGTTTGCTGAATTATTATTTGTGATGTGTGCAAATTCTTAGTTTGACATGCCAATATGTGTTTAGAAGCATTCTCGAAACCGAATAGGATGAGCGAGAGTTATCTTTCTTACCCTACTCCTTCTGCTCTCTCTCGAGAGAGAATGGAATAGCAAGATAATGACAGTGAACGAGAAGGGCCCCATCCCCTATTTCTTTTCCTTTTCCCAATCCAAAGGGCGGTGATGCTGACGCTCTTGTGACTCCTGTGGTGTTGCTTGTTTCCATGGGCGGCAGTAATCGCTTACCATCAGGCGATCCATTTGCTCGTTTGCCGCTTATTACATAAAAAAGATACTGAATGAGTTTAAGGTTTTCTGTGTCGAAATTTTATACCTACAAATAGATATGACTAGTCCGATAAAAATATCTTGTAATTAATGAAAACGATATTTTGAGTGAAATTTATTTAAAACGTCCAAAATTCTCAATTAATAATTTTAATTTAAGTCTAGAAACGAAAGGGTGGCTGAGGATTTAAAACTTAAACCGCCTGGCTGGTGAGAGGCTCTTAAAATGCTTACTGAAGATGGGCTGATTTAAATTTATTTTATTAATCTTTGTAGTAAAAATGACCCAAAGGGAGACCAACGGATATTTAAATACAATTTTAAGACTATTGACTGATCTGTTGGTTTAGTGGATGGCGGCTCAGATGGCTAAACCAGGGGTCGTGGGTTCGATTCCAACCCAGGATAAATCATTGAGTGATAAGCACCATTATTTGTTCTGTCTGTGTTTAATCATTTATGTTGGTAAAGACAATTTGTGAAGTTGTGTGTGTGGGCCAAAGTATACAACATGGTGGGCACACCAAAGGATGTTCTACCGCTACAAACCCCAGGTGTCTATAAAATCAACTGCAGCTGCGGAAGCTCTTACATAGGGCAAACGAAGCGGACTATCGCTGAACGTATAAAGGAGCACATCGCAGCTGTACAGAACCATCAAACATTCATTCATCGTCCCCAAGTCCTCTCCACGGAACCTCACTTTTACCCAAGAGTTGTGCGTGAAGCGATTGAAATCAGAAAACATAAAAATTTCAATCGGGAAGAGGGCTTCAAATTGTCATCGGCGTGGAATCCTGTGATTCGGCTAACAACATGGCGAATGTTCAATATACAGGTACGGTTAGTGTGTTTTGCGCCGGTACTTCGAATATCAACGACCCGGGGGTAGAAATAGAATCTTCTACCTCGCACTCGGAGACGTGACACCGCTTCACCAGTCAGCTTGCGACCACGGGACGTGCAACCGTCTCGAAACGTCAAGCAAAATAAGGTATGTAAATACCTAATTTGCATGTTCGCGTTAATTCCCGTCTATATAATATATATTCTTAAACATGCAACGCGAGTGTTTAAAAGTTTCTAAAATTACCATAGTATAGTGTTAACTCAATTATAGGCCAACATTTAATAACATACAAAACAATTTTAATGTAAAATTTCTTTTACTCCTTTATCATTCTTAAATTTCCTTCGAAACGATAGTAGTTATCAAAGTAAAAATATATCGGTTTAACAAATAGTATGCGTACCATAGTGTTTCCAGCAACATTTAAACTGCCAAGAAGTACGTACAATAGTATCCAATTCAAACAAACAAAAGACAAGAACCATAAACCCAAGGGTTGTGTTAATATATATCGACAACGTGAACCTCTAAACTATCCCATAACTTGATAAAACTTAAACATAGCACATAAATTCGTATAAAACCATGCTGTTATTGCATGAGCTGGACTTTAATATCGCATCCTCGTAAATATATAAATTGTATTACTTGTTTGTCCATTTGTATCATGTTCTTTTGGTATACGTAAAAATATCATGTCCTATAAAAGTAACTTCTTCAAAAGAAACATAGACCTTATTGGTTATAGCCCAGGCTGAAATATTGTAATTATGTATTATACTAGCCCCCAAGGCGTCATTACCTATGTTTAGTGTTACTCATTATGTAATCTTTCTTTTTGTTATATTACCCTTTTTAAACCTGCTACTTATATTTTAAAAGGTGTACAAATCGCATATGCTTCACAACGTTTAGGTAGCTAAATCATTCGGTGTTAAGCTTATTTAGTGATTCCGAAAAGGAAACCAAAGCAAAATAAACTGCAATTTTTTGTTGCAACCTGTGACTCAACTAATGCTACAAGTTTGTTATGCATAATTTCCAAAACGAGGAAATACGCGGGTATATGTAAGTTGCGTAGTATTGCCTATCTTGATAAACTGTATGGACAAAATGTTGAACAGTTCAGTTTATTGGTGAACAATCAAATAAAATTTTATGGAGCACGCCAATAATCTGTAAAGTATGTGCGTATCAAATATTAAGGTTTAAATTGTATCTATATTGACCTAGTTATAAATAGAGTTGCCAGATTAATTTTGAAGTTGCTTCACATCAATGTTGAGAATTGCGTTCACAAATTTTCTTGTATTATTTAAAAGGCTATTCCTCTCTAGAAATGAATAATGTATCGGGGAAACTTTACAACAAACATTCAACATACAGACTCGAAACAACAATTTGTGGATCACATATTGAACTGGTCATTGCTCGTCTGTAAAGTTAACCTGGTTAAATTTTTGCAAAAAATGCTGGTTATTTGACGTAATTAGCTTATATAAATTGCAATAATAATTCATACATCTAGATCTCCTCAAGCATTTAGAAGTCTTTTTATTAATTATAACAAATTAGAAAAACAACGAAGTATGAGGAAGTCTTAAGATGTTATGGTATGCTTAACAAACTCACATACACATACAAGCCCTGACAACGTCGCGGAATTTTTAGGTAGCCATATTAGTCCATTGAAGAGTAACATTTGGGGTTGCATTTATCAGAGAACGCAATTTTATATTACAGATGTGTAGGTAAGACTAATGTAAAGCTGGATCCAAATTTGTGGGGTCGTACCTCTTACCCCTCGGCCGCCATCTTGGAAAGAGTGCGGGTGCAGATGTTTTTTCTTAATTATCTGTTCAACTATTTAATTGGCCGCACAAAGAATATGTGAATGAGGACTTTGATGCAAATTAAATTCTCTACAATTTTGGTTGTAAAACTTTTGTCTTAAAACCAAAAACGAAAAGTTATAACCTAATTATATTTGTATTTTGGCAATTTTAACGTTTTTCCATTATATCCGTGTTCTAGTCTTTGAGATGAGCCAGGCCTTGGCACAAGGTCTGATCAGGGGACGGTATTGAAGTTTTGATGAAGAACTTTGGAGTAAAGTCGTATTTTTGTCGGTAATTCATCATTTTCCTCTATTTATTGTGATATCGCCAATAATTTTCCTGCAGATGTCCCTAGAACATTTAGATGATCATCAGGATGCAATTTGTTCTGCAGTGTCTAGACACTGCAGAACAAATTGCAGTATCCTCTAGCTTGGCAGGCTATCAACTCCAGATGCTCAGGGATAGAATTTGTCTTATTTTTCTCAACCCCAATTTTTAGGATCGTTGTAATGAGTTAAAATTGGACCCTATGGTACTGCAAAGTTGCAAGTTAGAACACTGGGGCTTGTTTTGGAAGAAGGAAAGATAAATTTAATGTTTTCTTTAATTTCAATGTGTTATATTTTTGTCGTCGTTAGTACAACGAAAAAAATATAACACGTTGAAATTAAAATTTCTTGCAAATTTCTTTCGATTTTCGTTTCTAACTTTGATATTATTCATTTTACGACTAAATGCTAAGGGATCAAAGTTGTAGAATTTAATTTTCAACAAAATCCTCTTTTACATATTCGTCGTGCGGCCAAATAGTTTACCGGATAAACTAGAAAACCCATTTGTACCACTCTTTTTAAGATGGCGCCCGCAGGACAAGAGCTGCGACCCCACAAACTTAGATTTAACTTTTGTATTTACTAACCTCCCCTTGACATCTGTAAAATAAAATTGCGTCCACGGACAAAAGCACGCAAAACCCAAACAAATGTAACATTTCAATGGACTCTATAAAAAGCCAAGCAATAACATACATTTCTAATCAAACTTTACACACACAGTGGTAGCGCCATCTATCTTTCTATTGATAATTAATTCGTTCGCTCGTCCAATACGATCGATCCTTCTTGTATTCCTTCCCTTTCCCAAAGGCACGCCTAGCGCTGACTCGTCACACAATTCATCGACGCGCGAGCCAGTCAAGGATCATCCGTGTCGCGCCGAATACGTGTACCTAATTACCGCCATATTTTACCGCTTCTATACTATAAACGCAACAAAACCGCCCGCGGGTGAAGTGAAGTGATTTGTGTAGTTCTGGGTTGGATCCAGACGGAGTGATCAGCTTACAGCCCGACTCCTCGCTGATGTAGAAGCCGACGAAAGCCATCGTGTCGAGCCGAGATAAAGAAGGTAGGTGTGCTGCAAATCCCATTCCTCCCAGTATCTATAACTCCCAACTTCCACTCCCTTTTCCTATCCTACGCGATCAGAACTCGCCCTCATACAGTCCACAATATTAGTATTTTCCCAAATCGCCTAGAACATACAGTTTCGGTGTAACGACGAACCATTTTTTGGTCCGTACGAAGCCGGATTCATTTGCGTTTATACGTAACCTCTTGTTTATCTCGCTCGCCTAGGTATCTTCTAGAAGTATCTACCTAGGTAGTTATAGCACCTAGCTATACTCCTAATCCATTTACATACCCATTACAGAGTTATTTCCGCACGCATCCGTAGGTAATATATTTTTATGTAGCTACCTACTAACCCAATTATTATTACTGGAACTATCATAGTTGTCTTGTAAATTACATATTTCAAGCACCTTTTAATTCTACCGCCTTAAAGTGTTGCCTACTTAGGTAAAATAATAGGTACTTTAGGTATTCTTATTTTGATTCGGTCTCATTAGGTTATATTTACGCAAACATGGCACAACAAAAGAACCCACGCATGTCGGAAGAAAAAGAGCTGACAATCTTAGAAGCAAAACGCAATATTTTATTTTAGCGTATTCAAAATATTTACGAGCGCTCGAAAACTGCCGCTACTTAATAGGGACATGCCGACATTAATAGGGAATCATTTCTTAGTTATTGTATGACAGTAGATAGTATTCGAACAGATTTTCATAAGTTGTTAGACGATTGTAACGCAAGATTGCTTTCTATTAATCCTGATGAACAGCCGAATTATCAGGCGTACACCTCATTCGAAGATCTTTATTGTATCATCAAGCGCATACAATCACAATTGGAAGGTAAATATTATTCAGCACAGCCCGTTTCTGCGGTTCGAACGCCGAGATTACCGCCAATTGAGCTCATGTCATTCGATGGCGATATACGAAATTGGCCGTTATTCTATGCGAGTTTTAAGTCTACAGTGCACGATAATGGTTCTCTGACACATGCTGACAGATTGTACTATTCAATAGGTAAACTGTCACCAAAGGCCCAATCCGTATTTGCAGGTGTCACACCCAGTGCTGAGAATTATCAGGTCATATTTCAGTCACTATTTGATAGGTATCAAGATACTCGTGTTCTAGCGTCTACTTACTTTGATCAAGCTTTAAATCTTAAATTGTCCCGTGCCGCGTCTGTTTCGAATTTCCAGCTGTTTATAGACAACTTTGTTACCGCAGTTAATTCCCTTAAAAACTTAAAATTAGAAGATCTTTCCGACTTTATGTTTCTTCAACTCGCTTTAAAAAAGTTTGACACTGAAACAATTCGTGCATTCGAGATGACGGAACGCAATCATAAAATACCTACACTAGATAGTTTTATTTCGTTCATCAAAGATCAGTGTCGAATATATATAATACGCAGTCTAGTTCATCTAGCTCGTCTAATAATAATAGCAAACAAAGGTCGAATAAAGCGCGAAATAGCAATAATAACTCGGTCCCTAATTCGCAATCTTACGTAACATGCTCGGAATCTAATAATAATAATTCACAGAAGTGTCTGTGCAGTAATATAGTACACGACCATTTCTATAAATGTCCCGCCTTTAATAATTTAAATAAAAAAAATCTAATAATAATAATTCACAGAAGTGTCTGTGCAGTAATATAGTACACGACCATTTCTATAAATATCCCGCCTTAAATAATTAATCGACTGCTCGTTTCAAATGTGTGAAGGATAACAAAGCTTGCATTAATTGCTTAAGTATAAAGCATAAAACGAGTGATTGTTATAGTAAGACGAGATGTCGTTCATGTAATCAACGACATCATTCATTATTACACTTTGATAAAAGTAGTTCGTTGTCGAGCCTAGCCGGTAACCTTGACACACGTCGCTAGTGCAGGCCACGGTAACTGCGCCTTCCGCGTCTCAGGGCGAAGTGTCGTTGTGTGCGACATCCATTGCGTGGGCGACGTGCACGCGCAAACGGCCGTCGCGCGATTGAAATGATCAGCGCGGGGCTAAGCCGCAGTATACAGCGTCCAAGACTGTTCTGTTAGCGACAGCGCAAGTTATCGTCTATGATATTAATGGAGCCCCGCGCGTGGTACGTTATCTGCTCGATAGCGCGTCTCAGAGTAATTTTATTACTTCTGATTGTTTCAAATGCCTTGGATTGTGGAATAACTTTAGAAATACTAATTTAGTAGTCAAAGGCATCGGGGGTTCAGAAAAACAATGCAAGGGTTCCGTAGATGTTAAAATACATTCGCGTTTTGATAGGAATATTAATTTTAACATTCCTTCGCTTATCGTGGAGCGTATTACAGACACATTGCCGAACGCTAATGTGGACGTATCATTACTCACCCACCTCGAGACACTGCCGCTGGCAGACGCGGAGTTTGCGAATCCGGCAGACATTGATGTTTTGATCGGAGCTTCAATATTTCCGCACTTGCTACTAACTAAAATAGTGCGTAGTGAGCGATATGATTTACCGGCCGCTATTGAGACGGTATTTGGGTATGTGATTATGGGTACCGTACCTATGTTACATACTTCTCAGTATATTACGTCTTATTGTCGTTCTGTTCTTCAAGAGAATAATATTGATTCTCTTCTCAAGCGATTTTGGGAGCTTGAAGAGATAACCGCACCGCCCTCGATGAGCCGTAAGGATCTCGAGTGTGAAGAACATTTCCGCGCTACCACTGTTCGTGACGACAGTGGCAGATACGTAGTGGCGTTGCCATTCTATGGTGACCCTTATTCGTTAGGCGACTCGTACGCTGCTGCGCTTAGACGTTTTCATTGTTTAGAACGTAAACTTGATGCATCACTTAAGTTACGCAGCGCCTATAATGACGTCATTCGTGACTACATAAATAAAGGTTTTTTGACGGTAGTTGTAAACAACGAGGGCAACTCTCTTCCCTCATATTATATCCCGCATCACGGCGTAGTTCGCGAAGATAAAACCTCTACTATACTTCGTGTGGTTTTAGATGCTAGTTGTAAGACTACATCGGGTCAGCCGATTAATGACATTTTGCATGCCGGCCCTAATCTACAGGGTGATTTATTTAACATCATAATAAAGTTTCGTCTTTTCCAAATCGCTCTGTCAGCTGATTGCCGCCAAATCTTCCTCAATATCGGCGTTTGCAAATCTGACCGTAGATTTCAACGGATTTTTTATCGTTTTAACAATAAGGAACCTTTATCCGTGTATCAGTTCAATCGTGTTTGTTTTGGACTCAAGTCTAGCCAATATCACGCGTTACGAGTTGTTCGCCAGTTGATCGCTGATGAAGGCGATCACTTTCCCGCCGCAGCAGCTGTTGCTAATTCCGCTTTGTATAGGGATGACATTGCCTGTAGTGTCATATCAGTTCCGCTTTATGAAGAGCTTATTCAGCTTTTCAAGCGAGGCCAGTTTGATCTTGTCAAATGGACAAGCAACTCTAAGGAGGTTCTCGCACGCATACCTGATTCTCATAAAGCTTCTCCAGACATTGAGTTTGAGAAGTCTGATACCGCATAAAGTTCTCGATTTACGCTGGGACAAATCCTGCATAGTTTTCGGTTTGACGTCTCACCGCCAGATAATAAGTGCACCAAACGCACTATGCTGTCCACAGTGGCTCGACTATGGGACATAATGGGTTTTGTGGCTCCCACAATTTTGTACGCCAAGCTCTTAATCAAAGAACTTTGGCTATCAAAGTGTGAGTGGGATGAAACACCCCCTGACCATATTGTCGCCGCTTGGGGCCAGTTTTGTATTGAGCTTATCGCGCTCAATCAAAGTACTATTCCGCGTCATCTTGGGTTGGTAGATGGATGTACCATCAACTTAATAGGTTTCGCTGACGCCAGCGAGTGTGCTTACGGCGGAGTCATATATCTGCAAGTCCGCATTGGTTCTAACTACTCGGTGCAGTTAGTTTGTGCCAAGTCCAAGGTCTCGCCTATTAAAACCATTTCGGTTGCGAGACTGGAGTTGTGCGCGGCCCTTCTGCTGTCTCAGTTACTCCGCAAGGTTCAAGACACAGTTTTGCCCCACTACCCTATTAATAAAATATACGCATTTTCTGACTCCAAAGTAGTGCTCGCTTGGATTTATTCATCTCCTCACCGCTGGCAGACTTTCGTCGCCAACCGCGTTAGTAAATTGATTGAACTCGTTCCCGCTACTTGTTTTAATCACGTCGCGGGTACTGAGAACCCCGCTGATTGCCTGTCTCATGGTGTTACTCCACTTAATCTTCTGAATCATCCATTGTGGCATCATGGACCTTCTTGGATTTCCCATGATCCGTCAGAGTGGCCCATGCAACCCTTTGAACACAGTGCAGAGGACGAGGATTTACCCGAACGGAAGTCTGTTTCTCATCCCGTGATTGCTGAGATTGCTGAATCTCCGATCTATGCACTCGCACTACGCATGTCATCGTGGTCTAAGTTACTCCGCGCCATCGTTGATGTCTGTAGGTTTCTTAGGCACCTACCTAATGGGACTTTTGCTTCAAGTACTGATCTTGAGTTTGCAGAATGTAAGTTACTACGAGCTGTACAGGCTGTTCATTTCAGTAACGACATTCAAAATTTGAAAAACAATGTACAATGTTCTCCCGCTATTCTTAGGCTCAAGCCGTTTCTCGATGAGCACGGCGTCATACGCGTTGGTGGTCGTCTGTCAAATTCGGATGAACCTTATAACTACAAGCATCCTTGCATTCTACCGCGTCATGATCATGTTGTCGACCTTCTTGTTGATTTTTATCACAAGAAGCATCTCCATGCTGGTCCAGAGTTGCTTATGTCCTTACTTAGGCATAAATATTGGGTTTTAGCCGCTCGACGAATAATTCGTCACAGAATCCATAAATGTAACGTCTGTTTCAAATTTTGTCCGCGTTCGACTTTCCCTCCCATGGCAGATCTTTCTAGCCAACGCGTCAATCAAGTTGATAAAGCGTTTACACATACCGGTTGTGATTACGCAGGACCACTGCAGTATACGCCAGTGCGTGGTCGAGGTGTTAAAAGCCGTAAGGCTTGGCTATGTATTTTTACATGCTTAACGACGCGCGCTACGCATATTGAAGTTACGCCAGATTTAAGCACGGTGTCATTCCTTGCAGCCCTTAAACGATTTCTTTCACGGCGCGGCCCTATACAGTGTTTGTATACGGATAACGGCACTTGTTTCGTGGGCGCAAGCTCTTATTTACGCGACCTTTATAAGTTTCTCAGGGAAGAATATCGTACTCGTCTTCAGGAAGAACTTTCCATAAATCATATTGACTGCAAAGTTTATTCCACCAGCATCACCACATTTCGGTGGATGTTGGGAAAGCTTGGTCAAAGTAATTAAAACGCATCTCTTCAAAGTTATAGGTCAACAGATCCTCTCTTACGAAGAGCTTTTAACTGTCCTTGCACAAGTCGAGGCGCTGATCAACTCGCGTCCGCT
This sequence comes from Euclidia mi, assembly GCA_944739405.2. Taxonomy (NCBI): domain Eukaryota; kingdom Metazoa; phylum Arthropoda; class Insecta; order Lepidoptera; family Erebidae; genus Euclidia; species Euclidia mi. Next base: position 13,866,217 of record OX123184.2, on the reverse strand, counting down.
CACGGCATTGAGTAGTGACCCTGCAGAACCATCCGCGTTAAGCCCTGCACATTTTCTGAACACAGTGCTATTTTCGTCATTTCCGGCTCCTGAAGCAGACTCTTCAAGCTTGCTCCAGAGACATACTCTGCTGGATAAACTCGTGCAGTCGTTCTGGCGTCGCTGGCGTGCGGAATATCTCCACCAGCTTCAGGCTAGATCCAAGTGGGATAGTCCTGCATCCCCTATACAGGAGGGTACGTTGGTCGTCATAATACATGATAATGCTCCGCCGCTTTCATGGCCGTTAGCCATCGTAGAGAAACTGCATACTTCCAAAGACGGTACAACAAAAGACGGTACAAAACCGCGAAGGGGAGCTACGTGCGCCCTGTTGTACGTCTCTGTCCGCTTCCAACTCAGTGAGATCTAGCCAGAAGTTGGATCTACCTCTTAGTTTAAGTATTTAATTTGTAGCTTTCGTTATAATTGTTTCGCTAAAGTTAATTTAGATTAACTTTAATATCATATCGCTGTCTTAGCCTAGTGATGGGTTATGCGGTAGTACATCCAACATAGCTAAGTTCAATTTTATTTTTTTAAAGGCAACCCTTTAGGGCCGGGGGGATATGGTAGCGCCATCTATCTTTCTATTGGTAATTAATTACATCAACGTCAATGGTTCCTCGCTCGCTCGTCCAATACGATCGATCCTTCTTGTATTCCTTCCCTTTCCCAAAGGCACGCCTAGCGCTGATTCGTCGCAGAATTCATCGACGCGCGAGCCAGTCAAGGATCATCTGTGTCGCGCCGAACACGTGTACCTAATTACCGCCATATTTTACCGCTTCTATACTATAAACGCAACAAAACCGCCCGCGGGTGAAGTGAAGTGATTTGTGTAGTTCTGGGTTGGATCCAGACGGAGTGATCAGCTTACAGCCCGACTCCTCGCTGATGTAGAAGCCGGCGACAGCCATCTTGTCGAGCCGAGAGAACAAAGGCACGTGTGCTGCAAATCCCATTCCTCCCAGTATCTATAACTCCCAACTTCCACTCCCTTTTCCTATCCTAGGCGATCAGAACACGCCCTCATACAGTCCACAATATTAGTATTTTCCCAAATCGCCTAGAACATACGGTTTCGGTGTAACGCCGAACCACACAGCCTCCATCGAAGTAGTAGTTATCAGTACACACGAACGCCATAAATAAACAACGAAACTGCCGCCGACACTAAAATATCACCTTGATTGAACAGAGCTCGTAAACTGTTAACGACAGTTACCCACAGTTACATCAGCAGTGCAGTTAACACAGCTTAACTGTAGTTTAACAGGCGACAGTTAACCCTTATTGGTCAGATACAAAGTTATAAGAGATTAAGATGTTGATCTGTAACGATACAGTTTTGGCCCTTGTGAATGGTTAGTTTGCTTCTTTGTTGTGATATTGGGGCTAGATAGTTATTTTACATCGTGAGATGTTGCAGGTTTTTTTTAATTAAAAACTTTAAAGTACTGTTTATGGAGTGTGGTATGAGGAGAATCATTATATATCTATTAATATTAATCACTATACATAAGAGTATCTCATGTAAAACGAAGTCGACCACGATTCCTATTTATAAAGGAACTGACACTTTTGGAATATCATGTCTTTCACATAGATATAAATCTAAAATGATTTGCAATGAACATTGGAAATTATGCTTGATTTTATTGTATAACATTCGCGTAAAAGTATGAAAATATTGGCAATATTGCAGCTTTTTCATTTATCATCTTTAGTTCTTCAATACAAGCCTTGCTACTAAGGAGACAATTATAGTTAAATGAAGTTATGTTATATACAAGTCTTAATAAAAAATTGTGTTGTATTGTACTATTCTTGCCCTGCGCTGAAATTGAAATAATGGAAACTCAAAGCGAAGAGTTCTTTGAGTGATCGAGTTTAATTTTGAAAGGAAAATGTGTAATTATTTTTAAATAGATAATTATATTTTCTTTCTTGTTAGTTAGATGTTTCTTAATTTTCTTTTACTAGCTAGTAGGAGAAAAATAAAGGAATATAGTGTAAAATGTGAATGTCATGACAATATTTCATAAAAATATGTATTACTAGCATACTTTATGACTAATAAACCAAACTCATATTGTTAGGTATAATTGTTAATTTGTGTAAACCTAAATAAAACTTTTACCTTTTTTTTCATATAAAAGCACCTATGAGCACAGTTGCATAAGCAGGAAGTAAACCTGTGTTACAACGTGAATATATAGTGCATATGTTTGGAATTTACTAATTTACGTAAACTATAAACTGCACCGAAACAAAAAGCATTATAATTTCTTAAACAGTTGGTAATCTCATCGTTCTGATAGTGCACCGGAGGAAGCTGACACAGTGATCAGATGGTATCGCATCGTAAACAAGGACGTAAATGGTCACTGAATTGCAATCCCGAGCAATGATGTGGCTTGGTACCGGAGGTACTGGCTGTTGGATGCGATGATGTGAAAAAGCAAACGGTAGGTTACACCACTGTGGCCAAATTTGCCTTGCGTCTGAGTCTTTGCGTAGCCACTCATGTTAAGACAAAAGCTAGGACACTAGTCCTAACCTCAGTGTGTACAGAAAATAAACTTTACTTTCTTCTTTAAATAATTTTTGACGACTTGACAACCGGTTGGCGCAGCGGTAGTGTAAGCGACTGCTACGCCGAAGGTCGCGGGTTCGATTCCCGCTCAAGTCAAACATTTGTGTGCGTGAACATGGATGTTTGTCATGGTCTGGGGTGTTTCTATGTAAAATGTGTATGTATTTACAAAAAAATGTATATATGTATGTTTATACAGTGTCTAGTACCCATAGAACAAGCTCTGCTTAGTTTCGGACTAGATGGTGTTCTGTGAATGTGGTAGCATATTATTATTATTATGATCTCCTTTATTTAATATTTGGGTGGTGGTGTGGTTGGGTGCATAGGGTTCCCACCAAGAACCTAGGGTCCCAAGCCAACCTCACCTGCCGATCAACGGACGAGGCTCTGGCAAACAAAATATCCCGATAAGCGGCAATAGGATCGCCACCTATTACGTGGGATCAAAACACTGGCGAAAAGTGGGTATTTAATATGCCTCTGCCTACCCCTTCGGGGAGACAAGCGTGAGTCTATGTACCTTTTGGTATGGTAGGCCTTTTGCCTTGCAACACCAAGTCGCCAATGCCAGCTTTTTTGTTCTTGTCTTCAGACCACTTGGTCTGCTGGGCGACGTCCAATCTTATATTTCCCATTCTGCGAGCTGTCAATTGTTCATCAGATAAACTCAATTTAAGACTAAACTGATAAGAAAATAAAATTATGTCACAACCCGCTAAAAACCGACGAAAGAGTACATATTATAACGCACTGCGGGGCTAAGAAATACATACTAAGTACCAGTATTCCCAAGTAAAACTTACTTGACAATACTGGTACTTAGTATATAGTAACTTTTGCTTAGGAATACTGGTAAACTCAATATTACGCCCGTAGGCTCTTAATCGGAACAAACAAAGCCAATGAAAGATAAACAAAGTCTTTCGTATGTCCTAACCGCGGATCTCGAGCAAATCTATATAAGGTAGCCTTTACGATCACATACACCACGTGTTCGTTAACTGGCACGTAAACAGATCGTTGGAAGGTGGTTTCGAAGTCGTTACCATGTCGAAGAGATGTCGTCGCGGCATCGTCTCGAGCTCGCACGTACTGCTGCTGTAAAACTTAATAGACTCCGTATTTACTGCGCGTGATAAAACTTTTGGTGAGTTCGATGTGAATGAAATAGAAATCACGTGTTTAGATGTGCCATTGTTGGTGTATTTGCGTTTGATGAAAAGTTACTTATATGGAAGACATTGTGTTATCCTCATATCTTTTATCGCGAGTAAGACCCCATAAATAAACTGGAATTGTGTATGCACATTACGCAAGTTCAAAATAGTTTATTGCATTACGGGTCAGGTGATCTGACTGTGTGTTCTGAGGTAGTGTTTAGCTCGATATTCTTTTCTCTTAACTCCGATCGTAACGCAGGATATTACAGCAGTCTTAATCCATGCCAATACTATTCGGTTATGTGTATAGGTACAAGATATGGCTTTTGCATTTTTGTGAATTTATATTCGTGCCACTTAGATAATAGTAGATTCAATTCACTCGCGGCACCGCTTACGTACGAAATTTGTACATCAATAGAGTAGGCATTTTCAAAAAACTTCTCACAGTCCTCTCCTAAACTTTCCAAGGCGACAATAGACATGCCATATTACATCTTCTAGTGCCCATTGGTTTCGCCTGTGTGTTGTCTCTAAGTCAGTCAGTAATGGACGAACTTTATACATATATACCTACAGATATACTGACTTTGTCATATTTCGTTAGACGAGAAAATGGACCTTATGCTCCAGACTGGTCTTGGATGCAACTGGCAAGCTAGGATCAAGAAGACCATGATTAATAATAAGATGATTACTTGGTTATTATATTTAAGGCGTTAATTATTGCAAAACTGCAAAGTCCCGTTATAATCACTGCTTTGTAACAAGGCACTTGGTTAAGTGTAAACAAGTGGCGACGTCACAGTGTAGTGTCGACTTAGGGCCGAAGCGCGAGGCTAGTTCGTGTCAGTCCTCGAGCTGCGTTGTCTTGAGTGTGCCGCGCGCCTAAGTTTATGTGCACACTGACACACTGCACCAATGGATGTGTTTCTTTTATTATATTTGTTAATGCGGTTTCTATTAGTTCTTTGGCCCATAACTAAATTATTAAGTACAACCAAACCCTTCCTTGCTATCCTTCAATACAAATTGTATCTTTGCGATGAGACGGAAAACTTGATATCAAACTCTGTACCAACCCGTCTGACCAGCGTGGTTTAGTAGGCCAAGTCACTGTGAAGCAAATTAGAAAGCCCAGTAGTGGTTGTGGAAAAAAAATTCTTGCATACGTGTGTTCTGTCAATATTTGATGACAAGCGAGGTAATTATGTTCTGAAAACTTGCACAGTATGCAGAACATTTAATATTTATTAAAAATAATTATGTTCAAGAGTCACACAGCTATCATCTCCAGCCATCTCCGCTTCTACAACCCTCTTCTTAATCCAGTACGAGTCTATTATGACTGCAGCCGTACCTTAATCCTGTGTATCAAAGGCTCACACATTACAATGCGTGGAGCGTACCATCGAAATGTGCTATCTTTAGCTGCAAACTTCCAATGAACTTCGTTTACTAGTATAACTTCTGTGCGACTTTGTGCAAATATTTTACATACGTAAATAAAAAAAACGTGTTTTGTATTTTATATAAGTGATAATTAAGCTGATTGCTTGGCGATTAGTAGAAGTTTTACTATGTGAAGTATATTTCTGAAAAACTGGCACACCTCGTTATTGGGGATTTCAGTGCACTTAGATAGCCTGATTGATGGCCTTATAATAATGGTTATCTTTCTGGTTTACGGAGGCCAGCTTATATACGAACATGTAAAACTTGAAGATTGCAAGTTTTGGGAACAGAAAATAAATAATATAGTTATGAAGAATGTGTGCAAAGATATCAAACTACTTCTATTACAAACCAGTTAAATTTTATCCATTTGAGGAGGATGAGGACTTTCACCAAAAGTTTATTGATGAAAATTTTGTTACTATTGGAAATCGTAATAATCAAGATCACTAGACACTCGACAAAAAGACTTGTCATAACGTGTGCATCTGTGTACTTTATATAAAATGTGTTTATTATTTCCTACTAACCGTGTGTATCGCGGTCTGGGTGTGTGACTAATGACTTTATATTTCTTGCGAGTCGCTCTGTGCTTCATGCCTCTAATTACATGTTTTTAACATAAACGTCTGTTCTAAGGAAATCTGATTGTTGTTTAAGACACTTTGTTTGCAAGCTACTTATAATTAGAAACACATTTATCTGTCTGAAGATCTAAGTAACTTGCTTGCTAAAGCAAATATGCTTCACTATTGCTATGGCTGCGCGCGATTAACAGTGATCCTACAGCCTTTCCAAGTCCTGTGCTATACATAGAACCCTTCTAATTACAGACCATACTAGCATGTGAGGCAATAATAGGAGGACACACCACGCTAGCCAGACGTAGTTGTAGTTGGCATATGCTATAATGTTAGTTTTCCATCCCCTCCGTCATCTATTACCATTATCACAACTATTTAATTTGGGCGACTGCCTCCGTGGTCCAGTGGGTAGCGTATGCGACTGCTGATCGGAGGTCCAGAGTTCGATTCCCGGGTCGGGAAAAAGTCTTACTGGGTTTTTCCGAATTCTCAGTAGCAGCACGGAGTCTGGTGAAGTGCCCGGTAACGGCAATAGGCTCTTCACCTATTACGTGGGACCTAACAATTCATGGCGAAATGTGGGTGTAATATTACACCTCGGCCTACCCCTTGGGGGATACAGGCGTAAGTCTATAAATCATGATTTTACAGTCTCGCAACGGTAATGGTAAAAGTCACCCTCTTCACTTTGTCAATCTGTCTATCAAGGCGCTTTCTTAGGAATAGCTTAAATTATTTAGATGTATTAAACTTATAAGTGTTGTAGATGTAAGCCCAGTGAGGGAGGTTGTTAGCTTGTATAGAGATTCTACATAAATGAATTTCATCATGTAGCGTTATTCCGGTTGCATCCAAGTCAGATTTGACAGAATATCATTAGTTGGTTGCGATTAAAATAGTTGCAGGTTAAGGAATACCCCAGCAATTAATAGCAAAACTGCATAGCATTCCAATCTCTACAAGGAAAGCAATTAAATAAAGCCGATACTAACATATTATTATACATACTATGTAATGATGTTTAAAAACAAATTATAAACTTCTCAACAAAACACAGCGCAACTATACGCATAGATTTCAGCCACGACATCTTTTTTGGGAGCAGTCCCATGCTTATCTTCATTAACATCTGTATAGGTTCAGCAGCAATGTTCATAGAAGACACCTGTCACTCGTGAAGTCTCGGGGAAAGAATAACTTAAACTTTCTTAAATGACACGTCGAAATGTCTTTACGTCCTATTTTGTGAGCGATCAAAACACACATTTATTAACAAACATTAAAAGTATTAAAACTCAACGATGCCAAAATGTGCTCTTACTAGCACAATATAAGCACTCTGCACTCTTTTTTACCAGCTTTTTACTCGAAATTGTTTGAACAGTTTGCATCAAGATATTCCCCTGAGAGGATCCTCCATCTATCACCAGTACATACGCCCAGAGTCACCCGATGACTAATCACTTCACAAACACCACTTGTCCAAACTTTGAGCTCGCTAGCCAGGTATTGTTCTACTTAAATTTGCTTCTCACCACTGTCTGCCCCGGGGAAATACGCCAACTTAATGCAATTTAAACATTTACCTATGTATGTGTTTGAGAACATTTATATTTTATTCTTGTTTGCGCGTGTGGAGAATGTTGTTTACTTGCAATTGCAAGTATAAAGTTCAAAGTAGTTGAGATTTTGAGTTTTTTTCTAAATCTGGGTCCGTCTTTCTGCGATAAACAAGAAGTGTGTTAAATAATGTAAGTATATCGTATGCATGTATTCCAATCGCCTCAGTACTGGCTCTATTAATTGCAGTTTGTCATCAAATGTGTGTGAGGATTGTTCAAAGTTAAAATTGATACTAAGAGTGGTCAGGTGATGAAAGAGCTAGCATTCAAATGAAATAAAATGTTGCTTGCTGATCTCCTTCGAACAAGGCCCTACATTCCACCTGCTCAGTTGTGCATCAAAAATATATTCATATATATAAAACGTGAAACTCCCTACGTTCCAACCATATACTCAAATATAGATAGATAATAAAATAAATGTACCAGAGAAAATGTCATACGAAGCATGTAGGAAGCGCAAAATTCACAAAGAAGATAACTATCCTTGACAGGGGTGAAATGTGTGAATGTCACAAACTTATGGAAGGTACGGCAAATTGAATAATATATGTGTTACAAGTTGACCCTCGTATGCCTTACAACGCGACGATTTCTCTTGATCATCATTTGTGCAAAGATTTGTTTATGCATATTTCAAAGGATGTCTTGGAGTTTTGTTAGAATGTTTTGTTCTTTACTTGTATGTTGAGCTTCTTAGATTTAGAAATCACGGGACTCGAATTGGGATGAGAAAGGTTGTTGGAGAAATCTTAGAAAGACTCGCCGTTTCAAGTCATTCAAGATTTATCAACTAGGTGGTAATACCGCACTTGCCCCTTATATACTTAGCAATGTACCTTGTGTCTGTTAATGCCCTATTAATATTATAATTGATATTTGAATTTGGGGATCGCAAATCTATGATTGGCAGTAAGTTTGTCTTATAAAAGTCTCTCTTTTGGCAAGAGCCCAATGAAGATTTACCCTATACAAGTGAAGATTAATTCAACACACTACCAATCAAGTACGTAATCATATTAATATAAAGCCTTAGAATATTCCTCACAAAGCACCATACTGTACACCTCTATTTACCCAACACAAACATTCACCCTCAAGCCTTGCACTTCAAGCTGATGAATTTCTGCATAGTGCACGTACTATTACATTTACTCTGTATTCGTCCACTTTACTACGAAACTTTTGGTAACTTTGGGTATTAAAAGCGTCAATAAAGCCGACGACAGTGTAACATTGGATAAAGATCATGAATCAATCAGGCCTTTGTTCTGTATCGCTTTCCGCCGCTTAAGTAAATCAATTGGAATTTCAACTGAGTTAAAATGGAGCTGTAGTTTAAGTTTGTCGATGATAAATGCTTTAAATCAATGATGATATTGAGTGAGGAGTACAGGCGTACATGTTATTTTAAACCTATGACGTGCTAACATATAGGTAGTTATATCAATGATTCAGACCAAAATTGTTGCACTGTTAATGGTTTTTTCTTCATATAACATTTTTCTAAATTTTCTTCGTGCGTATTTGTCTAGACATGTCTTTGCATGAGTCCGCAAACATGCAACATCTGATAGACGATAAAACACAATCACCATCCAGATAGGATCACGATTCTTATTAGTGAGGGAAAGACCGGAAAGAAGAAGAAGATGTGACTAAATTCCTCCAAAATGACTGGATTGACGAAATCCGCGAAAGAGCCTTTAATGCCTATGTGTAGGGGCTATTGCTGAAATAATGATGGCGTCAAAACTAAAATGCGAGTTATTTGTTTAGTTACTACTTACTGTTTATTTAGAAACTCGACCGTGGTCGCGGATAGAATATATCTGCGACCAAGGTCGATGAAAGCTGGTCAATATGTCGCGGGATCAAAGAAACCAAGCAGAAAGAGGTATTAATATCCGAAATATGTATTTATTTAAAAAATACTAAGTTTGCATTAGTTGAGGGCGTTACAAATATTGACTAATAATTCACCGATACAGAGTAAACTAATACTATACTCAGACATCTTAGTAAATGCGATAAATAAACTTATATAAACAAGTCGCGAAGGTTTAAAATCGATTTATTTTAATAGTCCCACAGACTCATATAATACAACGGTATCTACATTCGGTTAGGTTACGTGCAATCTTGGAACAGCTTAGACCCTTAAAGAAAGCGCCCTTATGAATACGGAATGATGGCCTACGGAATACATTAGTAAAGCAGAAGATTTAAATCATTTGTCGTGAGGGACGTTACAAAAATTCAATCAACTGACACAAATACACTAGTATACCCAAATATCTCAGTAAACGCGAATAAATAAACAGATATAAATAAGTCGCGAATTTAAAACTGTTTATTTTCCCGAATCCCACAGACCCAGGTACGTAGAACATTGTCCCCCCCAGACGCCCGAAGGCAACGAAATTATGTTGAACATTGCACATGCAGCTAATACAACGGTGTCGACAATCCTACATTCAGTTAGGTTACGTGCAAGCCTAGAACAGCTCAGCGCCTTAAAGAAAGCGCCGCATGAATACGGAATGCTGGCTTACGGAATACATAAGTTAGTAATTGTATTGTTCAATCGGTATATTAGCTCGCAGGTCGTATTGTTTTGTTCATTCTATTGAATGCGTTTTCAAATGAGCTTGTTTATTTGTTTTTCTATAGACTTTCCGGGTGTTGAAAAAATATTGCGTGTTTTTTGCTACAACCTGTAACTATATAAATTATTATTTAATTTTTAGAGTATCCTACTATAAATCTGAATTATTAATCGTACATTTCAGATCAGTTAGGTATATCCCAGACTCTTTGCCTTGGAGCCTAGGATCCGCTTACTAGTCCAACCATAATTCACAGAATTTTAGCTTTTCTACAGAGCGACTGCCGTCCGACCTCCGCAACCCAAACGGATAGCTTTGGTCCATGTTTTAGACCAATATCAGTTTATTTGAGGGTACTGACTCCCCGTAACGACTGTCAATGATCTTCACGACAGCCGGGACGATGGCATAGCGTGTTCTCCGAGGCATGGGGTAAGCGATAATTTACAATTTAATATGCATATAACGAAAAAAGCAGCGACAGCCTAGTGGAGAGATCAACAGACTGCCACGCAGAGGCTCACAGGTTCGAATCAAAGTTATGTGCGTATTAAATCGTTAATTATCGCTTGCTAAACGGTGAAGGAAAACATCGTGAGGAAACCTGCATGTCTGAGAGTGCTCCATAATGTTCTCGAAAGACATGTGAAGTATGCCAACTCACACTTGGTCAGCTTGGTGGACTATGGCCTTACTCTTCTCATAGTGAGAGGTCTATGCCCAGCGGTGAGACAGTTTATATTCAGGGCTGATGATGATGATGACGCATATAACTCCGAAAAGTCATTGATGCGCACCGTGGATTCGAACCCGATACCCGTTACGTTCTTTTGGTTTCTCCACTAGCCTATCGCTGCCTACAGCAGACTATAGCATTTTTTTGTTGACTGCGGTGGAAATTCTCCTTATGAGCCATCTCAACTCGACGCTAACCCGGCCAGTGTGTGATCGACCGGGCTTGGGATTGGTGTGTGGAGGCTCTCCCCTAAAGGCGTTCGGGGCATACTCACTAAAACCACCGCGGTGTCCCTACGGGTCCCGTGTAGGGGTGGGGTCACGCGATTTGCGGATAGCATACTTTTCCGTGACCCCGCCCAGGATTTGCCCGCCGTTGGTGTTGGCGGGCCCCATCTCGTTATGACTTGGGAGGCAGCGCGGGCACTATGCCGCACGGTGGTGCAGGTAGTACGGGAATGCGGAAAATATTAAATCAAATCACTAATATTAAATCAAAATACGTTGCATATAACTATAAAACCTTATAAAATGATAAAACGAATATATTAGTGTATCAAGACAGAGATATAATAATAATAAATATATTTTTTAATTTGGTACAATTATGGTTTTACATGATACAATACAATATAAATTCACTTGAAATTTATATTGCAATGAATCGCTTTACGAAAAACAGGATAAAGTATTTAAGCAGAATTATAAACAAATATTAATTAATCAAATAATAAATACAGAAATAAAGGTTTATAGATGGGTGCTATCCACTAATAAAACTTTGGCATCATCATGAAGTGGATAGTTTTTTTATAAGGTACTGCACGTAAACTGTTGATAAGGGGATCTGAGGTAGCTAAGAACATATTCAGTACGTCTTCATTACAGGATAGACGAGAACATTTTCTTGAATGACCTAACCTATAATTGCGGTAGTCTTTGTTACGCGCTTCTTGAGCTTGCTCAGATAACATTCCAATGGGTAAGACAGCAGCACTATTATTTGTTTGCCATGCATTAATATTTTGTGCACTGTATTTGGCATATTATACCAGCTGTACAAACAAACATATAGCTCGGCAGTTTCATAACAATATGTTCCAAACTTCTCTGGATCAATTAATTTACCTCGTTAATGAGCGGCGTTAGATAATGACCTGGTATTTCCAGGATCGCAGATTTTTGCAGCTAAATTTGATGTATATATGATCTATAGGGTCTAATGAATCTCGTTAAGTGTATCATTGTCTAACGGTCGGTAACGGAGATTAGTTATAGTCTCATAATTGAAAACAAATGGTTCCATATTACCTGCTTCATTAAAAGTGTAATAACTAGTAAACACTCATTATATCATATAATTCTTTTACGTTTTATTTAATAACAACAAAGAATAAAAGCTGAATATACTAATATTTCAGTTTCATTCATACTTGAAACAACACTATTTTTTGTACGAAATTTGTTAATTGTCGATCACCCTACTTCTTTACATCATGAAATTAAAAATTCTTATAATATAGTCGTATTTTTTGTATGACCTGTTTCTAATAATATCCTAGTATACGTGTACCAAATTGTAGGCATTTTAAACAAAGTTAAAAAAATATACTTTTTGCTGCCCCTGAACCACCGTGTGCCGCCTCCTTGCCTTTTGGCGGATGGGGAACAGCCCCAGCGCTCGCCGTCCGCAGGCACTAAAACGGCCGCAGACCATAGGGAGGACGGAAACCTGACAACACCGCATCTCCTCTTCCTCTGCGGCCCCACCGCGACGCAGCAAATGGTGCGCCGCCATTCGGTAGCGGGAGATAGGGCGCGCGGCAACGCAACACCAACACGTTTCTCCTTCTGCGACCGCGCCCGACTGCGAGGGACAGACAGAACAAACCCCCGCACCCGCACCTTTGGACGCATCCTGCTCAGGCCTCCATCAAGCCCACGCGGAGCGTCCACTCCCGCTTAGCTTCACTGTGGGTGCCCTTGCCACACGGTTACTGACCCTCCCCAACACGACAAGGTAGAGATCTCACAGGGGGGACAGCAGACTACAGCTGCCTACAGCAAACCCAGCAATTGACGGTATTCTCATCAAATGACAGATCTTTTGTAGCTTTTTTTTTTATTAGCATATACAATTATTTTATCTGTTCAGGTAAAAATAATTACAAACATACATACATCAAAGAGGTCAGCAATTTCGCTATGTAGTTAGTCTGTGATAAAACGTGCAAGTTTAATTCGAGTGTAAGTTAAAATTGTTTCCACCCTTTGTTATTTTAATTTGATATTAAGCACTAAATTAAAAATTCCTAGAGTGTTCAGCCGACTTAAATATTAGAAACTAGAAACTGTTCGGCTTGTTTGTTGTATTTTAGTTTCTGGAGGCCTGTTGTTATACGAAAATGTAGGCTAATATTGTGAGCTTACAGTGATGATGACATTCTGATGAATATAAAAATATAATATAATAATAATATAATATTTTACCACATACACATCACCATCTAGTCCCAAACTAAGCAGAGCTTGTACTATGGGTACTAGATAATAGATAAACATACATATATACTTTTTTTGTAAATACATACATTACATATTATACATAGATACACCTAGACCTAGACCTAGAGAAACATCCATGTTCATGTACATGTAAATATTTGACTTGAGCGGGAATCGAACTCGTAACCTTCGGAGTAGTCACTCACACTCCCGCTGCGCCAACCGGTCGTCAATATAGTAATGGATAACTTTTTTCAATGTAAGTAATTCGAACATGCGGACTGTTTTTGCTACTTCCTACAGTATAACCTGGGTAGCCAGGTTCAGTAGTAGTTACTATTGAAGACAACGATTTTTCAACAGTTAGGCTATTTCTTTATAACAGAGAAGACATAACAAGACATTTTTCGTGGCTGCAATAAAAAGGTAGGCAGCTCAAGAACTAAACAAATCTGATTCGTAGTTGTTAGAATTAGTGCGGTCAAACAATCTTATTCTTTAGATTTATATATTCTGTCTGTTTTAAAAAAACTAGATGATGCCCGCGATTACACCCGCGTTATTTAAGGCTACTGCTCCGCTCCCGTGGCTCATAGCGTGATGTTATATAGCCTATAGCCTTCCTCGATAAATGACTTATCTAACACTGAAAGAATTTTTCAAATCAGACCGGTAGTCTGATTAGCGCTAAAATAATTTTTCAAATCCGACCGGTAGTCTTTATTCCTGAGATTAGCGCGTTCAACCAAACAAACAAACTCTTCAGCTTTATATATAGATTCTTGCGTTACTGACTGAATGACAGACAACTTACAACCGAAACTAATGGGCGCTGGAATCTGAAATTCAGCAGGTATGTTTTTTAGGAACCGTAGGGGTGCAATAAGAAGGAATTTCCAGAAATTTACACGGGATCGGCAAGAAAAGGTTAAATAGAAATAAAATGCGTGGGCGTAGCTGTGATTATTCACTACAGTTAAAATATAAAGAATTCTTATCTGTTATTATTGGCGTAAGTACAATCTTAATATATAAAATCCTTGCGTTACTGACTGACTGACAGACACGCTACAGCAGAAACTATTGGGCGCAGGAAGCTGAAACTTGGCATGTATGTTCCTTGGGGACCGTAGAGGTGCACTAAGAAGGGATTTCCCGAAATTCTCACGGGATCAGCCAAAACGGGTAAATTAAAAAGAATTGCAGGCGTAGCTGCTGGCGTCCTCTAGTAAATTATAAATATGGACAATGGAATCACAAAACGTACAAAGATCCTTTCAGTTTACATACTAGGTTAATACCTAGACAGTTATCCATTCAGTCCAGCGCCGCAGGTTTGCTCAAGCGTGCACAAATAGAAGCATCTTGTCGCCATGTTTGTTTGTCTCTCAAGTGTTATATGAAACGTGCGGAATACTAAAACTACTTGTAAACTGTGCAGCGGCTACTTAGATTTGTTTTAGTTTGAGGTGGTGAAAAGGTAAAACGATCGAGGGCAAAACCTTATCAAAAATATGCATTGGACGAAGATTATTCGAAACTATTTGATGATGGACTGCAACGTCATATTTTGGTTTAGTAGTATCTATTTCAAAGAATTGTCACAGAGAGACCTACAAACTACTGCGCAAAACCTCTTAGTATCCACACTGTGTAAGACTTTGCTACTTCATCACATGTCATGCGTACTAAATTTATAATTTTCTCTAGCGAAGCGGTGAAGAAATTCATCATGAGAGAGCTTGCATGTCTGAGAGTTTAACATAATGTTTTTAAAAGACTGAATATGAAGTCCGCCAACCCTCCAGTAGGCACCATGGTGGACAGTGTAATAACCCTCTAATGGAGGGAAAAGAGCCTCGCCCTACAGGGAAACATTTATAAAGAATGCTGATTTTAAAAGATTATTGTTTTATTCAAAACTAGCTGGTACGTCTGTTACGTCTTTAAAAAGTTCTCTGCCAAATCTAATTTTTATATAGCCTTCTATTCTTCAGATTTCAAGATGACTGACCATTTGCTTTTATATAAAAATATACAAAAATAAGTGTCATGACAATAGCTCTACCGATCTGGTCAAATTGCAGCATATATGTAGCGCTATAAAGTCCTCAACCCTTCAGTGTAACTCTCATGTGAATCAGGTGAGCGATTCCAGAGATTATCCCCGATAAACAGAAAGACAGACAGACAGACAGCCAGACAGACAAAAATGTTAAAAAGGGTTGTTTTGGACTTAGAATCGTGTAACTAACTATATGCACTTGAAAACACATAGGTATTTTGAAATCACAGACAGACACTTCAATTTTATTTATATGTATAGACTTGCTGGTACCCGCGGCTTCGCACGTGGAAAAAAGTTACGTCTTTAAAAAGTTATCTGCCAAATCTAATTTTTATACAGCCGTCTATTCTTCAGATTTCAAGATGACTGACCATTTGCTTTTATATAAAATTAAAAATTATACAAAAATAAGTGTCATGACAACAGCTTTATCTATCTGGTCAAATTGTAGCCTATATGTAGCGCTATAAAGTACTCTACCCTCCAGTTAAAGTCTCATGTGAATCGGTTCAGCCATTCCAGAGATTATCCCGGACAAACAGAAAGACAGACAGACAGGCAGACAGACAAAAATGTTAAAAAGGGTTGTTTTGGACTTAGAATCGTGTTACTAACTATATGCACTTGAAAACACATAGTTATTTTGAAATCACAGACAGACACTTCAATTTTATTAATATGTAATAGAGTATACATGAGTAGAAAAAGCAAAGACTCGGTATCGCGACAACAGCGCTACCTACCGGGTCAAATTGAGGCCTATATGTAGCGCTATAAAGTCCTCAACCCTTCAGTGTAAGTCTCATGTGGATCGGGTGAGCGATTCCAGAGATTATCCCAGACAAACAGGAAGACAGACAGACAAAAATGTTAAAAAGGGTTGTTTTGGACTTAGAATCGTGTAACTAACTATATGCACTTGAAAACACATAGGTATTTTGAAATCACAGACAGACACTTCAATTTTATTTATATGTATAGATGTATAGATGAGTAGAAAAAGTAAAGACTCGGTATCGCTACAACAGCGCTACCTACTGGGTCAAATTGTAGCCTATATGTAGCGCTATAAAGTCCTATACTCATGTGAATCGGGTCAGCCATTCCAGAGATTATCCCGGACAAACAGAAAGACAGACAGACAGACAAAAATGTTAAAAAGGGTTGTTTTTCGACTAAGAATCGTATAACTAACTATATGCACTTGAAAAAACATAGTTATTTTGAAATCACACACAGACACTTCAATTTTATTTATAAAGTATATATGAGTAGAAAAAGTAAAGACTCGGTATCGCGACAACAGCGCTACTTACCGGGTCAAATTGTAGGCTTTATGTAGCGCTATAAAGTCCTCTACCCTTCAGTGTAAGTCTCATGTGAATCGGATCAGCCATTCCAGAGATTATCCCGGACAAACAGAAAGACAGACAGACAGACAAAAATGTTAAAAAGGGTTGTTTTGGACTTAGAATCGTGTAACTAACTATATGCAAAACACATAGTTATTTTGAAATCACAAACAGACACTTTAATTTTATTTATATGTATAGATAATTAACTAGCAGTACAACTCTATAACACTGATCTATAACAAACCTAAGCTTCAAACTATTTTAATTATCTTCAGTTCAAAACGTTTGAAGCTCTTCGTTCCAATCAACAATTCTACTGTGAATGGTTACACCCATTCGGATGGATAGACAATTTTGATTTTTCATTTTGACAAGAATCTTGACGCGTGCACTCAACTAAGAAAACAATTTCCTTTTTATGTATTACGTCCATATTTTGTGGCAATCTAGCGGTTTTGGCAATTATTTTTAATTTCCTGATTTTAAAGCTCTTAGTCTAGGTTTTGATACAAAGAGATTTGGTAATATCAAGTTAAACTTATGTGAACACGTAGGTAATTATTATTAGTGTAGGAAAGAATAACATCAATGTAGAGATTTACCTAATACTTTCAGAGAGTCGTGATTTTTCATCCCGTGATCAAGGTTGGTGTAGCAAATAGAAAGATTGACAATTTTATGGTGAAGACATTTTTAACTCTAGAATATGGTTAAGGTCTATGCTAGGGATCTCGCTAAGGAACATGAAGTCCGGAACGAGACTATGCGGTAGAAGACGAAGGTTACTAACACTATTCAGAGGTGTAGCAAACTGAAGTAGTAGTGGGCTAGTAACATCTGTCGCAAAACTGATGGCTGGTGGAGTACGCAGGTTCGCGAGTGGGGGCCACGTTTCGACCAGCGTAGGGAGTCCCCCGGCGAGATGAACCGACGACATGAGGAGGGTGGTTGGCAGTGCCTGGACGCTCTGGTGTTCTTATGGCGTACCCTGGAGAGGCCTACGTCTAGGAAGGGACTGCAATTACACACACATCAGCATTTGGATGTAATGTGTATGTGTTATGAGTGTTTGTTACGTAATGCCTCATCGAGGTATTTAAAAATATTCTATGGACTTCGTAACTCTTAAAATTATTTATCATGATGATATCATGATGATGAATGAAATTTGTCACCTGATTCTCCAAATACATAAATATCATCATAATTCACAATCATCACAGATCACAATAGATTTATAACGAAACCAGCTTACAATATCAGCGCTAGCAATTCTTTAACAGAGAACGATAAATATTAAAGCTTACCTTGGTCGGTTTATCGTGTATGAAGCAACCGTGGAAAACGGATAAATGTGGAATCCCCGCAAAGTTGGCTGGAAAGTTTCGGGACGATACTGGTGTGTACAGGGCTTATGTTGTGTGATTCCCTGAACTGGGATGAAGAATTGGCGAAATAAAACTAGAGACATAAAATGTCAAAAGTAAAACCCACATATACAAAAAATAAACACTGTCAACCTATTATAAAACCAGAACGGAAACATAAATTATGTATTCTGAGCACCGATAACTCCAAATGGCGTTTATCAGCCATTGAGGATATATTCTCGGACTATTTTGACTACTGTCACTATATAGTACCAAACATTAGTGATCTACTACACAACATAGAACAAAAGCTAAAGGACTTTACACTAAATGACTATTGTTTACTTTTCATTGGAGAGAATGTCATCAAATCAGAGAGAAACAGTGTGGAAATTATAAGTACAATAAAAAATGCTCTTACTAAAATAAATCACACGAACAAGATTATTTGTGTACCTACATTCATATTAGGAGCTCCCATATACAACTACAAAGTGGAAATATTCAATGACCTTTTAAACCTAGACACACAAAATTGACTCTATACATACACTTTTGACAGTAATCGTGACTTAACGTTTGACATGTTCTCCTATACCTCAGGCAAAATTAATAAATTCGGAATGAGAAATATTTATGACAACATTATGAAGAATATAGTAATTGACTACAAAACATATGGACTTATAGAACATTGTAAGCATGACACAACCATACTACAAGCTGACACTGAAAACGAAATACGGTTATTTCTCTGACAAATATATGCTAGTTCTTCATCAGAATATTGCCGGACTATTAAATAAATGTGATACCTTACTCATTCACTTACAAGAATTAGAAGACAACAATAAAATAGTAGATGCCTTATGCATAACTGAACATTTTATGATGGCGGGAACCGAGTCAAATTTAAATCTACCGAACTACATTTTAGCATCAGCATACAGTCGGAATAACAGCAAAAGAGGAGGAGCCTGCATACTTCTGAGAAAAGGATACAACTTTAGGGAATTATTAGAAGTAAAGAATTTTTCGATCAGTAACTTATTCGAATGCTGTGCAATTGAACTCCTCGACTATAAAGTTGCTATCATATGTATATATAGAGTACCAAAACAAAATAATTTATATACATTTTTTAATTGGCTTGAGAAAGTCTTGCATTGTACTACTAAGTTAAAGATGAACAATGTCCTGATTGGTGGTGATTATAATATAGATGTATTGATTAGAAATAATATAACTTTAGACTTCGAATGTACATTATTAAATTATAATTTTAAATTAGCAATTTATGAACCGACGAGACTGATTAGTCGTACATGTATTGATAATTTTGCACATGACTTTAATAAGGGTTGTAAGACTAGTGTTTTAGATTTAGGACTCTCTGACCATACTGCCCAATTAATTAAAATACCTGTTAAAAAATAATGGCCTTTAAATTCTGGCGAGTGCTTAGACGCGATTATAGCTTGGACAATATTCGAAAATTTGGAACATGCATCAGAAGCCTGTCATTTTCTGACATTTACCATACAAATGACCCAAATATGGCCTACAATTATTTCATAGAGACCTTTAAATGTTTTTATGATTTGTGTTTCCCACAAAGACTTTTTGTAATACATGTAAAATGCAAACCTCAATGGATATCGAGAGGCATTCGTGCCTGCAGTAAAAAGAAGAAGAATTTGTTATGGCAACTTAGACTGAACCCCACTACTGAAAATAAACAGAAATATAAAAATTATTGTAAAATATTTAAAAAAGTTATTTCACTTACAAAGCGTGCACAAAACAATTACCGAATAAAATCATCTAATAATAAAAGCAAAGCAGCATGGCGAATAATAAACAAAAGCATATTAAAAATGCCTAAAGAATCGATCGCTAATATTAAAATTAATGACAATTACATCAAAGATCCAATACAAATAGCTAATGAATTTAACAATTATTTTATACAAAAAGTCAAACCAATTCAGGGTGCTGGTAAAAACGCTAAAAGTTTAATTCATTCTCAAATAAATTCATTGTTTCTTGCACCAAGCACGCCCTGGCAAATAAATAAAATAATTAGAAATTTAAAAAGCACCAGTAGTGTGGGACATGACGGCATTACTACCAAAATCATTAAGTCAGTGAACGAAGAAATCTGTCATCACTTAAGTCATATTTTGAATCTCACTATCTCAACAGGAATATATCCAAAAGATCTTAAGTTAAGTGTCATAAAGCCCGTTTTTAAAAAGGAAAACAAACAATTATTGGAAAACTATAGACCCATTGCCTTAATACCCATATTTTCGAAGATTTTTGAGAAGTATCTTTATAATGAAATAAATGATTATTTTGAAAAAAAACAACTTCTTTGTAAGGAGCAAAAGGGCTTTCGTCAAAATAAAACTATTAATATGGCCATCTACGAATTCATAAAAAGTGTTATTACTCACGTCGACAAAACATCACCTGTCTGCGCTATATTCTGCGATATGTCACAAGCCTTTGACTACGTAGACCACAAAATATTAGCCAGTAAACTAGACGCGTATGGCATAAGAGGTAAAGTGCTAGATTTAATTAAATCCTATCTTGAAACCGCCAACAAGTCACTGAAATCACTAGATTAAATCTAAAGACTAAAACTGAGGAAACATACACCTCAATGCAGCGCTATGTGCCATACGGCGTTCCCCAAGGCAGTGTACTCGGACCTCTATTGTTTATTATTTACATCAACGACTTGCCATGTGCAACGACTCAACAAATGACATTATTTGCTGATGATAGTACTGTGACAATTGCATGCAAGGACATTATTAACTATAATTTTGACATTAACAATTCTTTGACATCTATAATCTCATGGTTAAATAATAATAATTTGAAAATTAATATGAATAAAACTAATTTAATGCATTTTGGCCAAAGACTTCCTGATCCGACAAATATAATTTTAGCTTACGATAATTATATTGTAAATAAAGTACATACTGCCCGTTTCCTAGGCTTAATAATAGACAGTAAACTTAATTGGAAAGTACAAATTGAAACACTTTGTAAGAAAATCAGCAGCCTGTCATATGCACTTTATCAACTAGCCCCCACTATCAACACTGATACACTACTCATGTCATATTATGGTCTTGTTGAGTCTGTACTCAGATATGGCATAATTTTTTGGGGAAATTCTACTAATAAAGATATGCCATTTAAAATGCAAAAACGATGCATACGCGCTATGTTTGGGATCCAAAGCACTGAGAGTTGTAAGCCACTATTTATTTATCATAAAATTTTAACACTACCATCACTCTATATATTAGAAGTGGCACTGTTTGTAAAAACTAATGCACATATGTTTCCTAAATTAGCAGATACTGTTAAACGTAATCGTCGCGACAACAACAGACTTTGTATCCATGCTGCTAAAACTGCGCTGTTGCATAAAAGCATAGTTTGTATGGGTCCAGTAATTTATAATAAAATTCCTAATAGCATTAAGCAGCTAAATAAAGACTTATTTAAGAAAGCATTAAAGCTTATGTTGACACAGAAATGTTACTACAATATTCATGATTTCCTAAATGACCAATCTCTGTAACTGGATGTATTATCAATTATTATTTTATTATTTTTTTATTATTGCTGTATCTAGTCATGTATAATAGTTATGAATTTTCTTTGTTATTTGATCATCAGTTTTTCTTTTTATATGACTGCTTGCATTTTGTACACCTGTAAAGGTCAAACATGTTGATACAAATTTATATTTAAGATCTAATATGCATTTCTCACAATGTACTATTTTTTCACACATGTTTCAGCAAATAAAAAAATCTTTATCTTTATCTTTAAATGGAAAAAGACAAGAAGAATGTATAGATTGAAAATCTCACCGCAATCTGAAAAGTGAAGCTGTCGAGATAATATAATCCATATTTACTAGAATTATACATTCGAAAGTGTGATTGTTTGTTCCTTGTTTCAGGTCGCATCGGAGCGGTGTTATTGTATGACTTTTGTGTGCTAAGATAGTTAGAAGGCTGAATAGGGACGTATGCTTTTTTACCAAAAGAAACTCTGCAAGCCGTAACTTCACAAGCTCTACACCTTAGTCAAAATACCTGGCTTGACTGACTCAGCCCACTGAGAGCCTGCATAAAACAGCCATCGTACGGCTCAACCTTGATTGAGAGAGCCAGCACGATCAGTATCACTATGCCTCCACGCCATCAGAAGGTGCATGCACAAGCATGTCAGCCTAAGCCATCACACAGGTTTCCACATTTATTTGCTTAAATGTTTAATGCTGCCCACATCGTACTCATAACTTTATATTTTATTATATGGTTAAGTACATGTTGTAAATAAAATATTAAAAACAATCAAAATTTAAACAATAAAATGTAATTCATTTCAAAGTTCAGAAAATATAATTGAATGTCAATTTGAAAATGACAAAAAAAAAGAATATTTTACTTAAGTCTCGACATCATACCTCATAGTATATAAGATATAGACTTTCAAGTTATTTATTATATGCAATCCAATACCCAATCATACTACTATTAAAAGGCAAAATGTTGATGAACGATGGTAGCGGGCGAAGGAGATGGATGTTTGTAAATTTTTTACACATGAAACACTAAACAAATTTCGTTGAAACTTTGTAGTATTAAACTTATGCACAGTGCACACATAGCAACCGTAACAAAAATCTAGTCTTGTATAACTATGAGTCTTTACCTAATATAGCTATGAGTATGTGATAGGGGTGCATAGGGTTCCCACCAAGAACTTAGGGTCCCAAGCCAACCTCACCTGCAAGTGGTGCACCTGCCGATCAACGGACGAGGCTCTGGCAAACAAAATGTCCCAATAAGTGGCAATAGGCTCGCCACCTATTACGTGGGATCAAAACACTGGCGAAAGTGGGCGTTTAATATGCCTCTGCCTAGCCCTTCGGGGAAACAGGCGTGATCTATGTATGTATGTAAGTGATAGGTTCAAACTATCGGGTACGCGGCATGAGGTATACGTTGATGGCGATTGTATAGATAAGCTAATTTTCGATATATAGGTGTACCTATATCTAGATTCCTGTTGTTGCAATAACTAGTACAACAATTTAGTAGAGATAAATGCAATTGTACAGTAATAGTCAATTTGTTTTAGACAATTTTCGCTGGTATTCTTGTGTCGCGGGCGAGTTAACTGACATAAACTGACGGATCAATGAAATTTCTATCGCCAGTACTACATAAGCATATTTGTATTATATATAAGGTTTTTCAAAAGTCGTGTAATTATGACCCACAAAGTAGTATTTTAGCTCCAATTAAATTTTTACTATATGTCAGCGACCTTCCAGACGCATTTACACATAGTTCCATATTGTATGCTGCTGATACCACACTAATCATAAAAAATAACAAACAATCGAACTTAGAAAATGACATAAACATAATAATAATAAATTTATTTCCAAAATAGTGCAAATACATTTACAATTCAGATCTTATAAGTAAATTTAAGGGATAAATACATATTTGCCTGTACTAGGTTAAAAACCTGTGCTTCAGGCGATCAAGTAAAACTATCTTATATGGTAAAACTACATTAAATAACTAAAGCTAAAATAATAATAGTTGTATACAGTTATGTTCTTAGTTCTATTTTAATATTGCAAGTAACTCTTGTATCTGTTCATATGATATGTCTTGTAAATAGTTAAAGAGTGCTTTTTTACAGTTATAGTAGTTTGAGGTATATAAACTTATGACTCAATTTAATTTGTTATACAAATATGGACCCATAAATGTGTGAAATCTATTTGTAAAAGTAAATAACATAGACCTATATAATGCTGTTCATTGGCTAGATCACAATCATCTTAAAATAATATGACAAATACAAACATTGTCCAATTTAATACATATGCAGCTAACAAAACCTCTCTCAACATAAAATACAACGGAAATCCCGTAGACTGCGTTAATATATATTTATTTTTTTATAGACTCACGCCCTTATACCCGAAGGGGTAGGCAGAGGTGTAAATATTACACCGATATATCGCCATGACTTTTTAGGTCCCACGTAATAGGGGGCAAATCTATTGCCATTACCGGGCACACTAGACTCCGTGCTGCTACTGAGAATTCGGAAAACCCAGTAACACTTTTGCCCGACCCGGGAATTGAACCCGGGACCTCCGATTGACAGTCACATACGCTATTCACTGGACCACGGAGGCAGTCACTGCGTTGATGAATAGTCGACAATATTGTAACTGGAAATCCCTTATCGAAAAGTTGACCAACAAAATAGATCGGTTTGTATTATGTCCAAAAAATCTTCAGCAAACCGTTAATATTAAGACAGCCCTTACAGCATACCATGCATACGTATCTTCCGTGCTCAGATCCGGTATTGTCATATTATGGGGCAACTCCGTAGACATTGATAAAGTCCTTAGAACACAAAAAAACGTATAAACGTGCGATATGCGGCGTTGATATAATGGATAGCTGTAAACTTATTTCAAAAACATAAAATCTTGCCTGGTGCCTTTATATAATGCAAATATGCCTACCCACAAAAATAAATACGTAACTCGTTACAAAATTTGACGAATCGTCCAGACACAAACACAAACTAAAATTGCCCCAAATAAATCTAGAAATGTTCAGAAGAAACGCATACAGCATGGCAATTAAATAATATAACCATCTACCCAACTACAAGAGAACTACCCATAGAATTGTTAAAAATAAATTGTACTATAGCATTAAGGGGCCTACAAGAGCTAAACGCAAGTTTTATAATGCTTTAAAGTATATGATTCAATGCAGTTAAGACAATTAGAAAAATATATGATATTCTTCAGGATATAATCTAGTTAAGTACTGTGTTGAAAACATAATACAACTAACTTTATTCGATAGAAAAAAATCACAAAGATACCTCTAAAAAAAATATTTTAACGAATAAAAACCATATTAAAATACATACAATAATTCTGATTTTTTGACAAATTATTCAACAAGCAACATACTAACGAAATACTGTTTTATTTTTTTAATCCGATCAATACATTTTCTGTAATTAATTTATTTTATGGTTTGTAAAGCGTTCTGAACGTCCCGTCGTCGTCGCGCTTCTCTTTCTTATGCATAAAATCCGACAAGGACAGCGAAGTTAGCTCTTGTAGTCCCCTTAAGATATATTTTGAAGGCTGATTCACACCCTAATTATTATTGTGACTGTGTAGTATATCTCGGAATGCATTAGAGGCAGAGAGGATGTTCCCGTTCTATATAGGTCTCCGCCGTGAAGATAAACAATTTTAAGAATCACTTATACCTGCTTAGCAAACCAATGTTTAGTTATATTTAATGTACTATACTTCCTTGCTCATTTGATAGCTCTTAAACCTTTTTTTTTTCTCAAAAACTTTCTTTGTAAAGTTGAACAGTGAAGCCGTTATGAGAATGAATTGTCGTGACTGCGCTATCTGTTCGCGTTCATTGTGTCCTAACAAATCGCTCTCAGCACCTCCACTATTGTCGAACGTAAAGCGATCAATTGACGTAAAGCTTACTTTTTGTGTATGGGGCTCTCAAACTCAAACTCAAACTCAAATATGTTTATTTCCATAAAAATGTTTAAATTTTTTGGACACGTCAGAAAGTCATACAAATAAAAAAAATAAAAAAGTAACTTTAAATGCATATTAACATAGATGAGCATTGAAAAAAATGCCTGTTCAGAAAGTAGAGCCTCGTGAGAAGAATCAGGCAAGAAACTCCGGGCCACTCTTTTCTGCGTCTTGATTCTATACAATTTAAAAACTTAGTAACTACATTGAATTTTTCATAGGTATATGAGCTGGTGTGTCTATAATGTTGTTGTCAATTAATAAGGCTTTTTTAATAATAATATAAAAGTACTAACTAGCATAATATAGACAAAATAACTCACACTCACATGAAACTTAACACTAATCAAACATAAGTAGCCTGTGGGACCGAGCAAATTAATCCCAAGCATTTTTATCTTCAATATAATCTAGCACTGAATAGTACCCTTTTTGACAAAGTTTACGTTTTATAATCTTTTTGAATTTATTATAACTGAGTTAGTGTAGCTGAGTTGTAGCAGATTTGTATTTACTACTGTTGAGTCAAATGTTTTGTCTGCATTTACTAGAAGCTTTGATCATGCTAAGTTTTGGATTAGTAAGTAGTTAAATGCTAGCAGACACATTTGGGAAAGAAAAGGGTGTGCTTGTTAAATAAAAAATATTTGTTATATAAAAATATCTGCTGTCTCAAAAAAAAATATTAAACTGCAAAAAAATGTTGTTTCTTTGCTAGCCATTGCGTGAAAGTGACAATTTCAAGGACAAGCTTCCGTTTTAAAAATTAAAATTGCGAGTTCAAGTTTAGTCAACATCTGAAACACAACAACCGGATCTAATAATTACAATCACATTTTTTAAACCGCCCGTCTGTTAATATCGCGGTAACGGGTGACTTCTCAGTCACCCTTTCATCACCAAAGCCGGGCTTAGTCAAGTTTAAATGGCATTGCCATGTCCCAATCTAGTCGGGGGTGAGGCCCGATCCAGTCGTGACTAAGTTATTTAACACGATTTAGACAACTGATTGGCCGGATTAAGCCGTGTTGTTTTTGGGAGTTTGTGTATTATTAGTAGCTGATTTGAATGATACTTGGAGGAAATGTTTTTTCTTATTGAAACTAGTAAATTGTTGTAGATAAACGTTAGACGCCCGAGGTTTTTAGACGATTTACTCATTTATATTTGTCATTAAAACTTATATACTCTAAGCAGGAAAATATGTTAAAGTCATTACACAATCAAAACAAATAACATTTATAGCAAATGAACTGGTTTCTTTTTATTTTTTCTTTTTGTATAGACTCACGCCTGTATCCCCGAAGGGGTAGGCAGAGGTGTTATATAACACTTACATTTCGCCATGAATTTTTAGGTCCCACGTAATAGGGGGCGAGCCTAGTGCCGTTACCGGGCACATCACCAGACTCCGTGCTGCTACACTTTGCCCGACCCGGGAATCGAACCCGGGACCTCCGATCAGCAGTCGTATACGCTCTCCACTGGACCACGGTGGCAGTTAACAGGAAATTAATTTTATATATTCTATTTGTACGGTGCAACCGTACCTACAATGCGAAATTATATTATAATCATGTCAGCTTGTTTGCCCTTACGCATTCATAATATATATTCATTCAAATCTGGTCTGTCACAAAACAAGATCTAATACAAACAAATTAATATAATCTGGTTTAGAACCAAATTCACACTACTTTGGATTACGTTACCCATAAAGCTACTGATAGGACTTTGCTATTATATAGCTAGGCTATATAGATGAGTTCGCTGTTACACCCGCGTTATTTAAGGCTACTGCTCCGCTCCCGTGGCTCATAGCGTGATCTTATATAGCCTATAGCCTTTCTCGATAAATGGGCTATCTAACACTGAAAGATTTTTTCAAATCAGACCCGTAGTTCCTGAGATTAGCGCGTTCAACTAAACAAACAAAGTCTTCAGCTTTATATATTAGTATAGTATTAGATTAGATTTCAGAATAACAAAGGTTACTTTTTGTCGCGATATCTATATATTATTTCAATTCGGAATTTGTTTCATCGAATTTTTGCGTAAACATTTGATGAGAACACAAAGATGAGGCCAGTGCAAAGTTTTAAATATAATTATTTCTTCAGTCCAATGTTTTAAATGAGCTCATAATTCGTTAATATAAACCGGTATGCTATTTTTAGTACCAAAATATTCGATGAACATCATCCGGGCAAGTTAATTAGACGAATGTAATTACTTACACTCGTAATTACTTTTCTAAGAAACGTCTCTGGTTTGATATACCTAATATTTGCGCTGGTATATTTATACAGAAGTCTAAAATACATGCCTAATAAAAAATAAAAAATTAATTAACGAAGACAAATATTCACGTAAGTTACCCGAATTCCAAATAAGTTATTCATTTAAACCGCCTTATTACAAAACATGTACCAAATGCAAATCATAGTTTAAATCTAGCCTTCTATAATACATACATAGAATAAAGACATACTTTGTGAAACTATAACTACTAAATTCGTTGGAACAAAATATATCACGTTAAAATAAATAACAACCTTTACTAAAGCCTTTTTTGTAATAAGGCCCGAAAAGTTTAATACTCAAGTACGAACAGTAATTAGAAGAACCTGGAAAAAAATTACGTGAATCTTTTAATCGCCAATTGTAACGATTCATTTTGTAAGGGTGACGACTGTACTTTTCTATAATCTACGATACCTAAATTACACTACATCTTACAAATAAATAGGTAACAATAGAAGTCTCTAGTTAACGAAATTATAAGCAACTATTTATAGACTCACGCCTGTATCCCCGAAGCTGTAGGCAGAGGTGTAATATTACACCTATATTTCACCATGAATTTTTAGGTCCCACGTAACAGGGGGCGAGCATATTGCGGTACCGGGCACATTACCAGACTCCGTGCTGTAACTGAGAATTCCCAACGGGAAAACCCAATAACACTTTGCCCAACCCGGGAGTCGAACCCGAGACCTCCCAATCCCACGCGCATATTTATGCCGCGAGACCAACGAGGCAGTCCAATTATGTACGTACATTATTATGATATTGACATCGATATATACGTACTAAAGTACGATATTGACGTCTGTGTAAACAATTTTGCAATACCGGTAAGAGTAACATTGTAAAGATATAGTATTCATAACTGATAATACATTATTTTACGACTATTTAAAACAAAGTCAATGATAGCAAGCAGCGTAAGAAATTAAGATGTCTGGCTCTATGTCAACAGCACATCGCCTCTCAACAGATCCTTGTAATTCTGAGAAATCACCAACTTAGCTGCTAATCTCATTTGACTTACGAAAACGCCTCCAACTGAACTAAGAATCTCGCTATCGATAAAAATATCCCGCATTAATAGCACTAGATGTAGTGACAAGCATCGAGAAAGGTATGCTACGATGGTTTGGGCACGTGGAGAGGATGGATAAAAGGCGTTCAGTAGTCTCTGCCTACCCTTCCGGTAAACAGGCGTGAGTCTATGTATGTATGTATTAATAGCACTTATTTAGTAATAGATCAAACAAAACTCTGTAGTCCTTAGTCTGTCTTTCGAATGTAATAAATCTCAATGTCAACCCTCAATTTTATTTACCGTGCCACTTGGCAATATGGCCCTTCATAACGAGAAAACGAAAATGCTATTCCTTTCAATGAATCATTATTAAAGGTATAATTTCGTTTAAAACATTAATTATATTTCATGCAAAATGAATAAGCGGGTCTTAATTGCGTAAAATTAATTTATTTGAGTTATAAATTCTTATTTGTTGCCGACGTTTCGCTCGTCTTGCACCGAGCGTGGTCGCGGAGATGATGTATGATGTTTATTTTGTATGATGTATACAAATCGCGAAAGTTTAAAATCTATTATTAATTATATTTTCTACCTGTAAGGATATGAACAAGTGGCGTTCGGTTGTCTCTGCCTACCCCGATGCCTAAAGGCGTGAGTATATGTATGTAAGTATGTATATGATCGCCCTCCGTAATGAGAATCTCCCTTTAGATGGTTTCTGTATATTTAATAAACACGCCTTGTTCTAGCATGCATGTGATACAAAGAGTTAATTCTCTTGGTTGTTTGTTCATGCTGTTAATAATTTAGATGTGGGGACACCATGATTATGTGGAAGCGATTACGAAGGACATTTTAAGCGTTGTGGGAGTGTTCGTGAATTTATTATAACGTCTTTTTAGGGTGCATGTTGTAAAATGAGTTTTTTTTAAGAGAGATTACTGGTCATAAATTTGGTGCGGGCTTTGTTAACATGTCTGTGGCCGGTGTGTGACGTCACGACGTGTGGGTGTGGAGATTTGCGTACAATGTAACCATGATGCTGTAGTGTACGAGGATTAATTAATTCCTGTTTATGCATGGACTGGACTGTTCTCGAGGCATACATGTCGCCTTGTATGAGGTTATGCTGAGTACTGGTAGGTAATATATTCTTTATATAGATAGATAGATATATTCTTTATTGCACACCAAAGTAAATTACATTTATACAGTAACTTAAAGCTAAGTTTCATGTTCAGATGGCGGCCTTATCGCCAGGGGCGATCTCTGCCAGGCAACCTTGGGATGGACAGGAATGATTAAAGCATTTTTGTGGGGATGGTGTAGCTTTAAAGTGAAATTATCAATAAGATTATCCTAAATAAAATACATATATACACTTACTTAAACATAAATAAGTAAATAAATATACCTTTTACCTACATACTTAAAATACATACATATTTTATTTATAATTTATACAAATACAATTAAATATATATCAATATACTAAATAATATAGATACAGTTTATAGAAGTGATGAACTCAGACAATAATTAAGTTGATATATTTTGTCAATCCTTGAAATAGTGCTTCTTTACCAAGTCTTTGAAAATATTTATTGTGTTTGCTCTTCGAATCTCCAGTAATAAGGCATTCCACAGTCGCACAGCCTGAACAGATAAAGATTTGTCGAAGTAATTTGTGGAATGCTTCGGCATCTCCAGCGTTAGATAATCAGACGACCTCAAGGACTTTCCATGTGTGTCATGAAGGAACTTAACCGTTCTTTGAGATAAGAGGCAGAATTGGGATTGAATAGTACATTATATACCAATGTAAGAATGTGAGTATTCCTGCGAAGACGAATTGGCAGCCACTTCAGTTTGTTGCGAAAATCTGAAACGTGATCATATTTTCGCAATCCAAATATAAATCGTATGCAAAAGTTTTGGAGACGCTCAAGTTTATCTAGCTGCTCTTCAGTGGGGTTAAGATAGCTGATGTCCACGTAGTCAATTATAGGCAGAAGCAGAGCTTGAGCAAGCGCAATCTTAGTGGCAGTAGGAAGGAAGTTGCGTAATCTACGCAACGAACCTGCTGATGCAAATAGTTTGCGACTCGTTTCTACGATTTGCGATCTCCATGACATAGTATCAGCAAATTAAATACCTAGATTCCTTACGGTTTTGCTGAACGGAAGATCCTTTCCATTAAAACTAATGCGTCGCAGTCTGGACCAACAAATTTTCGAGACGAGTTTGGGGCTGCCGACCTTAAGTCCATATTTCGTGGTCCACTCACAGATACGCGCCAGGTCCGAGCTAATGGTAGTACAGGCTTCCGCTAACTTATTTATCGGAGCCTGCGTGTAAATTTGCAAATCATCTGTGTAAAAGTGGTTGGATGAAAGTAATTGGTTTGAGATAGAATTAATAAATATTGCGAAGAGTAAAGGAGATAGCACGCCACCCTGTGGCACACCGGCATTTGTGTTAGACCAAGTGGAATAAATGTTTTCGATGCGTATACGTTGCCTGGTATATTAAGAGAATCTAGGTTTGGAATGGTTTATTGCCTTGCCTTACCAACTTCCAAAGATTTAAGAAACTGCCAGGCCTTTGCTGGATTACCGTCTTCAACTGATGTTTGAATATGTTGGCGTTGCGCTTTCCTACACACCTTGTTACAGTGATTCCTGATAGCCACGTATTTTTGTTGATTGAAAGCGCTAGGTTTATGCTTCAATTTTCCTTTAGCGGCGGATTTCTTTGTCATAATGTTTTTTATATCAGCTGGTACCCATGGTGCTGGTAAGTGTTTTATTTTAATGGTGCGAATAGGCGCGTGCACGTCATATAACTTAATCAGATTTGAAACTAGTATTTGAACTTTGGATTCACATACACTCTGGAGTATATAAAGACTCCCAGTCTATATTGACAGCATCCTCACGAAGTCTGTCATGATCCATGCCACTAAAATTGCGCTGCGAGACAACCTTAGGCTTTGTTTTGGGTGGGCGTATTTTATAAGAGACAGGGTGACAGGATAGGTCGTGAGAAGAGAACGCATCTGCCGTACATTGATCATGCTTGTAAACGAAACTAGGAGAAGACACCAAAATAAGGTCAAGAAGAGAAGCAGTGCAGTTGAGAAAGTGATGAGTTGCATTAAGTGTTAAAATTGATAAATTAAAAGACTCCGTAGCTTGTCGAAAAGACGCAGCCCTTGAATCTCTCTGAGGAGGCAAGTCTTGAAGTCACCCATTATAATAGTGTGACTATATAAAGGTGTGAGGTGTTCTAGGATCTGCTCAAATGAAGAAAAATAGTTGTCACGGTTAGAAGGTGAGAAGTAAACGTCTAATAGAACTCTCATATGGTGAAGTTCAAAAAAGGGATGCTCGCCAGCATTCGACTGTGGAGGCTGTGGAGACATAGTGACTATGTGATAGGGAATTTGTTTACGCAAGTATATGGCAACACCGCCTCCACTGCCGAAAGCGCGATCATTCCTAATTAGGTTGAACCCTGTAAGAGAGTAAGATGCTGAGTCGAGACATGGTTTTAGCCATGACTCCGATACAAGGACAGCATGTATGTTTTGGCAGTCTAAGTTAGCCAGCATATCAGGAAAAGGGGCTGGAATACTCTGAGCATTTATATGGACTACATTAAAGAGCTTGGATACGTCTGAGAATTGTGACTGATGAATGTCTACCATAAGCTCATTTCATAAGTCTCGACATATGTTAAAATATACTGTCAAAATAATTAGTTATAATATAAAAAAAACTTGTCTTATAAATTTATTGATCGATGACCAATTCTTCAAAATAGGTCTCCTGAGACAGGTATGATTAGACCTTTCTCTATTTATCAAGAATGACTTTTCTTTTACGTGATGTGTGAAAAATTTACAAAAGCTTATAAATTGGGAATTTATACGCATATATGAAGAAGTGATACTCTAAAATGGTTTTGCATAACCGAAATCGTATCAAATCCGAGAAGTAGCTACAGGAAATCAGTGACTATAGTGGTAGTCTAGCGCTATAAGAGATGTTCGGGTAATTCCATCTTATCCCTTAACCCAGCTATTACAGGTACCCCGACTGGACTGTATGGCTTTCACGTTATACACAGGTGGTTTGAAAACTATCATGGTACTTGGTGATGATGTAACATTTTCACTGTACAACCCCACTGTTTTGACGTTCGTGGCGTGCGTTGTCGCATTTATCTCAGTAATACGTTATGAGATAATAAGCCGAACACCGGGTTTATAATATCCTTTCTATTAAGGACGTATGCTAGACTACCGTCCGTACTGAAATGTTAATGGAAAATGTGGTTGAGCAGTTTACCCATCAAGGATTTGACATAGGAAAATACACGAAGCAAATACTATCTTTGTGAAGAGTTGGCATTCTCGACATTTAACAATGTACCAAGTACCAATTACTTATCTGGCCAGCGTGGAAATCAAAATTTAAAAATGACATTATTAAAATTAATATGACAAAAACAAACATTGTCCAATTTAATACATAAGCAGCTAACAAAACTCCTCTCAACATAAAATACAACGGAAATCCCGTAGACTGTGTATATATATATGCCACGCCTTTATCCCCGAAGGGGTAGGCAGAGGTGTAATATTACTCCCATATTTCGCCATGACTTTTTAGGTCCCACGTAATAGTGGGCGCGTCTATTGCCATTACCGGGCACATCACCAGACTGCGTGCTGCTACTGAGATTTCGGAAAAACCCAGTAACACTTTTGCCCGACCCGGGACTGGAACCCGGAACCTCCGATCAGCAGTCACATACGCTATTGATGAATGCATATTTTTAAGTATCATAGTCGACCAATATTGTAACTGGAAATGCCTTATCGAAAAGTCTACCAACAAAATAGATCGGTTTGTATTATGTCCAAAAAATCTTCAGCAAACCGTTAATATTAAGACAGCCCTTACAGCATACCACGCATACGTATCTTCCGTGCTCAGATCCGGTATTGTCATATTATGGGGTAACTCCGTAGACATTGATAAAGTCCTTAGAACACAAAAACGTATATACGATTACGTGCGATATGCGGCGTTGATTACTTATTTCAAAATCATAAAATCTTGCCTGGTGCCTTTATATAACGGAAATATGCCTACTCACAAAAAGAAATACGGAACTCGTTATAAAATTTGATGAATCGTCCAGACACAAACACAAACTATAATTTCACCAAGTAAATCTAGAACTGTTCAGAAGAACCGCATACAGCATGGCAATTAAATTATATAACCATCTCCCCAAGAGAATATATACCCATAGAAGTATTTAAAAATAGTTTGTTTGAGTTCTTAATAATTAAAACGTAATATAGCATTTATATATATTTTGAAGGCTGATTCACACCCTAATTATTATTGTAACTGTGTATTATATCTAGGAATGCATTAGAGGCAGAAAGGATGTTCCCGTTCTACAGGTATAGGTCTCCACCGTGAAGATAAACAATTTTAAGAATCACTTATACCTGCTTAGCAAGTTTAGTTATATTTAAAATACTATACATTCTTGCTCATTCGATAGCCCTTAAACCGTTTTTTTCTCAAAGGCTATCTGTGTAAAGTTGAACAGTATAGCCGTTATGAGGATGAATTGTCGTGACTGCGCTATCTGATCGCGTTCATTGTGTCCTAACAAATCGCTCTTAGCACCTCCACTAAAATATTGTCGAACGTAAGCGATCAATTGACGTAAAGCCTTACCTACTTTTGTGTGTATGGAGCGTTCGTTAGAGTAGCTGAGTTGTAGCAGATTCGTATTTACTACAGTTAAGTCTAAATTTTTGGCTGCGTTTACTAGAAGCGTTGATCATGCGAAGTTTTGGATTAGTAAGTAGTTAAATGCTAGCTGACACATTTGGGAACGAAAAGTGTGTGCTTGTTAAGTAAACAATATTTGTCAAATAAAAAAATCTGCTGTCTCAAAAAAATATATAACACTGCAAAAAAATTTTCTTTCTTTGCTAGCCATTGCGTGAAAGTGACAAATTCAAAGACAACCTCCCGTTTTAAAAATTAAAATTGCGAGTTCAAGCTTATTCAACATCTTAAACTCAACAACCGGATCTCATTATTACAATGGTATTTTTTAAACTAAAACTAGCATCGTAAATGTTCAAATCACTTGCAACAAAGCAGCTCTGCTAACACCGTAAACTTACAAATCAATATACAAGTTAAAAAGCCCTAAATACAATTGAGTATATTTTCTTCTTCTAACGCATTATCCCCACATCTGAACCGTAGAGTTGCACCGCCCGTCTGTTAATATCGCGGTAGCGGTTGACTGGGAACCAAAGCCGGGCTTAGTCAAGTTTAGAATGGCATTGCCATGTCCCAATCTAGTCGGGGGTAAGGCCCGATCCAGTCGCGACTAAGTTATTTTACACGATTTAGACAACCGATTGGTCAGATTAAGGAGTGTTGTTTTTGGGAGTTTGTGTATTATTAGTAGTTGATTTGAATGGTACTTGGAGGATTTTTTTTCTTATTGTGACTATTAAATTGTCTTAGATATACGTTAGATGCCCGAGGTTTTTTAGACGATTTATTTATTTATATTCGTCATTAAAGCTTATATGAACTCTAAGCAGGAAAATATATAAATTTCATAACACAATCAAAACAAATAACATTTATAGCAAATTAACTGTTTTTTTTTTTCTTTTTGTGTAGACTCACGCCTGTATCCCCGAAGGGGTATGCAGAGGTGTCATATAACACTGACATTTCGCCATGAATTTTTAGGTCCCACGTAATACGGGGCGAGCATATTTCTGTTACCGGGCACATCACCAGACTCCGTGCTGCTACTGAGAATTTGGGAAAACCCAGTAACACTTTGCCCGACCTGGGAATCGAACCCGGGACCTCCGATCAGCAGTCGTATACGCTCTCCACTAGACCACGGTGGCAGTTAACAGGAAATTAATTTGATATTTTCTATTCGTACGGTGCAACCGTACCTACCATGCGAAATTATATTATTATCATGTTAGCTTTTTTGCCCTGGCGCATTCGTAATATATATTAATTCAATTCTGGTCTGTCACAAAACAAGATCTAATACAAACAAATTAATATAATCTGGTTTAGAACCAAATTCACACTACTTTGGATTACGTTACCCATAAAGCTACTGATAGGACTTTGCTATTATATAGCTAGGCTATATAGATGAGTTCGCTGTTACACCCGCGTTATTTAAGGCTACTGCTCCGCTCCCGTGGCTCATAGCGTGATCTTATATAGCCTATAGCCTTTCTCGATAAATGGGCTATCTAACACTGAAAGATATTTTCAAATCGGACCCGTAGTTCCTGAGATTAGCGCGTTCAACTAAACAAACAAAGTCTTCAGCTTTATATATTAGTATAGTATTAGATTAGATTTCAGAATAACAAAGGTAACTTTTTGTCGCGATATCTATATATCATTTCAATTCGGAATTTGTTTCATCGAATTTTTGCGAAAACATTTGATGAGAACACAAAGATGAGGCCAGTGCAAAGTTTTAAATATAATTATTTCTTTAGTGCAATGTTTTAAATGAGCTCATAATTCGTTCATATTGAGCGGTATGCTATTTTTAGTACCAAAATATTCGATGAACATCATCCGGGCAAGTTAATTAGACGAATGTAATTACTTTCACTCGTAATAACTTTTCTAAGAAACGTCTCTGGTTTGATATACCTAATATTTACGCTGGTATATTTATTCAGAAGTCTAAAATATAAGCCTCATAAAAAATAAATAACCAAGACAAATATTCACGTAAGTTACCCGAGTTCCAAATAATTTATTCATTTAGGTCACAGAGCAACATTTATGAACCTAAACCGCCTTATTACAAAACATGTACCAAATGCAAACCATAGTTTAAACCTAAAGCCTTCTATAATACACACATAGAATAAAGAAATTTTTGTGAAACTATTACTACTAAATTCGTTGGAACAAAATATATCACGTTAAAATAAATAACAACCTTTACTAAAGCCTTTTTTATGATTATCAAGCAAGGACTAAACCTGGTATTATATTAAAACCCTGTTTTGTAATAAGGCCCGAAAAGTTTAACATTCAAGTACGAACAGTAATTAGAAGAACCTGGAAAAAATTACGTGAATCTTTTAATCGCCAATTGTAACGATTCATTTTGTAAGGGTGACGACTGTACTTTTCTATAATCTACGATACCTAAATTACACTACTTCTTACAAATAAATATATGTATACGTAACAATAGAAGTATATAGTTACCAAAATATAAGCAACTATGTACGTACATTATATGATATTGACGTTTGTGTAAACGATTTTGCAATACCTTAATCCACTCGGTAAGAGTTACATTGTAAAGATATATTATTCATAAGTGATACTACATTATTTTTATGACTATTTAAAACAAAATCAATGATAGCAAGCAGCATAAGAAATTAAGATATCTGGCTCTACGTCAAGAGCACTTCGCCTCTCAACAGATCCTGGTAATTCTGAGAAAATCTCCGACTTAGCTGCTAATCTCATTAGACTTACGAAAACGCCTCCAACTGAACTAAGAATCTCGCTATCGATAAAAATATCCCGTATGAATAGTCTCGCGGCATAAATGTGCGCGGAGGATTGGGAGGTCTCGGGTTCGATTCCCGGGTCCGGCGGAGTTATTGGGTATTTCCGTTATGAAATTCTCAGTAGCAGCACGAAGTCTGGTAATGTGCCCGATACGGCAATAGGCTCGCCTCCTATTACGTGGGACCTAAAAATTCATGGCGAAGTGAGGTTGTGTAATATTACACCTCTGCCTACCCCTTCGGGGATACAGGCGTGAGTCTATAAAAAAATATATAAACATATTAGTAATAGACCAAACAAACTTCTGTAGTCCTAAGTCTGTCTTTCGAATGTAATAAATACTCAATGTCAACCCTCAATTTTATTTACCGTGCCACTTGGCAAAATGGCCCTTCATAACGAATAAACGAAAAAGCCTATCAATTAATCATTATTAAGGGTAGGATTTCGTTTAAAACATTAATTTTATATTTCATGTAAAATAAATTAGCGGGTCTTAATCGCGTACAATTAACTTATTTGAGGTATAAATTCTTATTCGTTGCCGACGTTTCGCACGTCTTGCACTGAGCGTGGTCGTGGAGAGACACTTTATTTGTATGATGTTTATTTTGTATGCTGTATACAAATCGCGAAAGTTTAATATCATTTATTAATTATATTCCCTACCTGTAAGGATAGGAACAAGTGGCGTTCTGTTGTCTCTGCCTACCCCGATGCCTAAAGGCGTGAGTATATGTATGTATGTATACCCCCTCCTTCCGTAATGAGAATATATCCCCTTTAGATGGTGTCTGTATATTTAATAAACACGCCTTGTTTTAGCATGCATGTGATACAAAGAGTTAATTCTCTTGGTTGTTTCTTCATGCTGTTAATAATTTAGATGTGGGGACACCATAATTTTGTGAAAGCGATTACGTACGTGACATTCTAAGCGTTGTGCGGGTGTTCGTGAATTTATTATAACATCTTTTTAGGGTGCATGTTGTTAAATGAGTTTTTTTAAGTGAGATTACTCGTCATAAATTTGGTGCGGGCTTTGTTAAGATGTCTGTGACCGGTGTGTGACCTCACTTGTGGGTGTGGAGATTGGTGTACTAATGTTACATGACGCTGTAGTGTACAAGGATTAACTCTCATATGGTGAAGTTCAAAAAAGGGATGCTCGCCAGCATTCGACTGTGGAGGCTGTGGAGACATAGTGACTATGTGATAGGGAATTTGTTTACGCAAGTATATGGCAACACCGCCTCCACTGCCGAAAGCGCGATCATTCCTAATTAGGTTGAACCCTGTAAGAGAGTAAGATGCTGAGTCGAGACATGGTTTTAGCCATGACTCCGATACAAGGACAGCATGTATGTTTTGGCAGTCTAAGTTAGCCAGCATATCAGGAAAAGGGGCTGGAATACTCTGAGCATTTATATGGACTACATTAAAGAGCTTGGATACGTCTGAGAATTGTGACTGATGAATGTCTACCATAAGCTCATTTCATAAGTCTCGACATATGATAAAATATACTGTCAAAATAATTAGTTATAATATAAAAAAAACTTGTCTTATAAATTTATTGATCGATGACCAATTCTTCAAAATAGGTCTCCTGAGACAGGTATGATTAGACCTTTCTCTATTTATCAAGAATGACTTTTCTTTTACGTGATGTGTGAAAAATTTACAAAAGCTTATAAATTGGGAATTTATACGCATATATGAAGAAGTGATACTCTAAAATGGTTTTGCATAACCGAAATCGTATCAAATCCGAGAAGTAGCTACAGTAAATCAGTGACTATAGTGGTAGTCTAGCGCTATAAGAGATGTTCGGGTAATTCCATCTTATCCCTTAACCCAGCTATTACAGGTACCCCGACTGGACTGTATGGCTTTCACGTTATACACAGGTGGTTTGAAAACTATCATGGTACTTGGTGATGATGTAACATTTTCACTGTACAACCCCACTGTTTTGACGTTCGTGGCGTGCGTTGTCGCATTTATCTCAGTAATACGTTATGAGATAATAAGCCGAACACCGGGTTTATAATATCCTTTCTATTAAGGACGTATGCTAGACTACCGTTCGTACTGAAATGTTAATGGAAAATGTGGTTGAGCAGTTTACCCATCAAGGATTTGACAAAGGAAAATACACGAAGCAAATACTATCTTTGTGAAGAGTTGGCATTCTCGACATTTAACAATGTACCAAGTACCAATTACTTATCTGGCCAGCGTGGAAATCAAAATTTGAAAATGACATTATTAAAATTAATATGACAAAAACAAACATTGTCCAATTTAATACATAAGCAGCTAACAAAACTCCTCTCAACATAAAATACAACGGAAATCCCGTAGACTGTGTATATATATATGCCACGCCTTTATCCCCGAAGGGGTAGGCAGAGGTGTAATATTACTCCCATATTTCGCCATGACTTTTTAGGTCCCACGTAATAGTGGGCGCGTCTATTGCCATTACCGGGCACATCACCAGACTGCGTGCTGCTACTGAGATTTCGGAAAAACCCAGTAACACTTTTGCCCGACCCGGGAATGGAACCCGGAACCTCCGATCAGCAGTCACATACGCTATTGATGAATGCATATTTTTAAGTATCATAGTCGACCAATATTGTAACTGGAAATGCCTTATCGAAAAGTCTACCAACAAAATAGATCGGTTTGTATTATGTCCAAAAAATCTTCAGCAAACCGTTAATATTAAGACAGCCCTTACAGCATACCACGCATACGTATCTTCCGTGCTCAGATCCGGTATTGTCATATTATGGGGTAACTCCGTAGACATTGATAAAGTCCTTAGAACACAAAAACGTATATACGATTACGTGCGATATGCGGCGTTGATTACTTATTTCAAAATCATAAAATCTTGCCTGGTGCCTTTATATAACGGAAATATGCCTACTCACAAAAAGAAATACGGAACTCGTTATAAAATTTGATGAATCGTCCAGACACAAACACAAACTATAATTTCACCAAGTAAATCTAGAACTGTTCAGAAGAACCGCATACAGCATGGCAATTAAATTATATAATCATCTCCCCAAGAGAATATATACCCATAGAAGTATTTAAAAATAGTTTGTTTGAGTTCTTAATAATTAAAACGTAATATAGCATTTATATATATTTTGAAGGCTGATTCGCACCCTAATTATTATTGTAACTGTGTATTATATCTAGGAATGCATTAGAGGCAGAAAGGATGTTCCCGTTCTACAGGTATAGGTCTCCACCGTGAAGATAAACAATTTTAAGAATCACTTATACCTGCTTAGCAAGTTTAGTTATATTTAAAATACTATACATTCTTGCTCATTCGATAGCCCTTAAACCGTTTTTTTCTCAAAGGCTATCTGTGTAAAGTTGAACAGTATAG
Source organism: Euclidia mi (assembly GCA_944739405.2). Taxonomy (NCBI): domain Eukaryota; kingdom Metazoa; phylum Arthropoda; class Insecta; order Lepidoptera; family Erebidae; genus Euclidia; species Euclidia mi. The sequence continues at coordinate 13,825,053 of OX123184.2, read as the reverse complement.
CCGTTATGAGGATGAATTGTCGTGACTGCGCTATCTGATCGCGTTCATTGTGTCCTAACAAATCGCTCTTAGCACCTCCACTAAAATATTGTCGAACGTAAGCGATCAATTGACGTAAAGCCTTACCTACTTTTGTGTGTATGGAGCGTTCGTTAGAGTAGCTGAGTTGTAGCAGATTCGTATTTACTACAGTTAAGTCTAAATTTTTGGCTGCGTTTACTAGAAGCGTTGATCATGCGAAGTTTTGGATTAGTAAGTAGTTAAATGCTAGCTGACACATTTGGGAACGAAAAGTGTGTGCTTGTTAAGTAAACAATATTTGTCAAATAAAAAAATCTGCTGTCTCAAAAAAATATATAACACTGCAAAAAAATTTTCTTTCTTTGCTAGCCATTGCGTGAAAGTGACAAATTCAAAGACAACCTCCCGTTTTAAAAATTAAAATTGCGAGTTCAAGCTTATTCAACATCTGAAACTCAACAACCGGATCTCATTATTACAATGGTATTTTTTAAACTAAAACTAGCATCGTAAATGTTCAAATCACTTGCAACAAAGCAGCTCTGCTAACACCGTAAACTTACAAATCAATATACAAGTTAAAAAGCCCTAAATACAATTGAGTATATTTTCTTCTTCTAACGCATTATCCCGACATCTGAACCGTAGAGTTGCACCGCCCGTCTGTTAATATCGCGGTAGCGGTTGACTGGGAACCAAAGCCGGGCTTAGTCAAGTTTAGAATGGCATTGCCATGTCCCAATCTAGTCGGGGGTAAGGCCCGATCCAGTCGCGACTAAGTTATTTTACACGATTTAGACAACCGATTGGTCAGATTAAGGAGTGTTGTTTTTGGGAGTTTGTGTATTATTAGTAGTTGATTTGAATGGTACTTGGAGGATTTTTTTTCTTATTGTGACTATTAAATTGTCTTAGATATACGTTAGATGCCCGAGGTTTTTTAGACGATTTATTTATTTATATTCGTCATTAAAGCTTATATGAACTCTAAGCAGGAAAATATATAAATTTCATAACACAATCAAAACAAATAACATTTATAGCAAATTAACTGTTTTTTTTTTCTTTTTGTGTAGACTCACGCCTGTATCCCCGAAGGGGTATGCAGAGGTGTCATATAACACTGACATTTCGCCATGAATTTTTAGGTCCCACGTAATACGGGGCGAGCATATTTCTGTTACCGGGCACATCACCAGACTCCGTGCTGCTACTGAGAATTTGGGAAAACCCAGTAACACTTTGCCCGACCTGGGAATCGAACCCGGGACCTCCGATCAGCAGTCGTATACGCTCTCCACTAGACCACGGTGGCAGTTAACAGGAAATTAATTTGATATTTTCTATTCGTACGGTGCAACCGTACCTACAATGCGAAATTATATTATTATCATGTTAGCTTTTTTGCCCTGGCGCATTCGTAATATATATTAATTCAATTCTGGTCTGTCACAAAACAAGATCTAATACAAACAAATTAATATAATCTGGTTTAGAACCAAATTCACACTACTTTGGATTACGTTACCCATAAAGCTACTGATAGGACTTTGCTATTATATAGCTAGGCTATATAGATGAGTTCGCTGTTACACCCGCGTTATTTAAGGCTACTGCTCCGCTCCCGTGGCTCATAGCGTGATCTTATATAGCCTATAGCCTTTCTCGATAAATGGGCTATCTAACACTGAAAGATATTTTCAAATCGGACCCGTAGTTCCTGAGATTAGCGCGTTCAACTAAACAAACAAAGTCTTCAGCTTTATATATTAGTATAGTATTAGATTAGATTTCAGAATAACAAAGGTAACTTTTTGTCGCGATATCTATATATCATTTCAATTCGGAATTTGTTTCATCGAATTTTTGCGAAAACATTTGATGAGAACACAAAGATGAGGCCAGTGCAAAGTTTTAAATATAATTATTTCTTTAGTGCAATGTTTTAAATGAGCTCATAATTCGTTCATATTGAGCGGTATGCTATTTTTAGTACCAAAATATTCGATGAACATCATCCGGGCAAGTTAATTAGACGAATGTAATTACTTTCACTCGTAATAACTTTTCTAAGAAACGTCTCTGGTTTGATATACCTAATATTTACGCTGGTATATTTATTCAGAAGTCTAAAATATAAGCCTCATAAAAAATAAATAACCAAGACAAATATTCACGTAAGTTACCCGAGTTCCAAATAATTTATTCATTTAGGTCACAGAGCAACATTTATGAACCTAAACCGCCTTATTACAAAACATGTACCAAATGCAAACCATAGTTTAAACCTAAAGCCTTCTATAATACACACATAGAATAAAGAAATTTTTGTGAAACTATTACTACTAAATTCGTTGGAACAAAATATATCACGTTAAAATAAATAACAACCTTTACTAAAGCCTTTTTTATGATTATCAAGCAAGGACTAAACCTGGTATTATATTAAAACCCTGTTTTGTAATAAGGCCCGAAAAGTTTAACATTCAAGTACGAACAGTAATTAGAAGAACCTGGAAAAAATTACGTGAATCTTTTAATCGCCAATTGTAACGATTCATTTTGTAAGGGTGACGACTGTACTTTTCTATAATCTACGATACCTAAATTACACTACTTCTTACAAATAAATATATGTATACGTAACAATAGAAGTATATAGTTACCAAAATATAAGCAACTATGTACGTACATTATATGATATTGACGTTTGTGTAAACGATTTTGCAATACCTTAATCCACTCGGTAAGAGTTACATTGTAAAGATATATTATTCATAAGTGATACTACATTATTTTTATGACTATTTAAAACAAAATCAATGATAGCAAGCAGCATAAGAAATTAAGATATCTGGCTCTACGTCAAGAGCACTTCGCCTCTCAACAGATCCTGGTAATTCTGAGAAAATCTCCGACTTAGCTGCTAATCTCATTAGACTTACGAAAACGCCTCCAACTGAACTAAGAATCTCGCTATCGATAAAAATATCCCGTATGAATAGTCTCGCGGCATAAATGTGCGCGGAGGATTGGGAGGTCTCGGGTTCGATTCCCGGGTCCGGCGGAGTTATTGGGTATTTCCGTTATGAAATTCTCAGTAGCAGCACGAAGTCTGGTAATGTGCCCGATACGGCAATAGGCTCGCCTCCTATTACATGGGACCTAAAAATTCATGGCGAAGTGAGGTTGTGTAATATTACACCTCTGCCTACCCCTTCGGGGATACAGGCGTGAGTCTATAAAAAAATATATAAACATATTAGTAATAGACCAAACAAACTTCTGTAGTCCTAAGTCTGTCTTTCGAATGTAATAAATACTCAATGTCAACCCTCAATTTTATTTACCGTGCCACTTGGCAAAATGGCCCTTCATAACGAATAAACGAAAAAGCCTATCAATTAATCATTATTAAGGGTAGGATTTCGTTTAAAACATTAATTTTATATTTCATGTAAAATAAATTAGCGGGTCTTAATCGCGTACAATTAACTTATTTGAGGTATAAATTCTTATTCGTTGCCGACGTTTCGCACGTCTTGCACTGAGCGTGGTCGTGGAGAGACACTTTATTTGTATGATGTTTATTTTGTATGCTGTATACAAATCGCGAAAGTTTAATATCATTTATTAATTATATTCCCTACCTGTAAGGATAGGAACAAGTGGCGTTCTGTTGTCTCTGCCTACCCCGATGCCTAAAGGCGTGAGTATATGTATGTATGTATACCCCCTCCTTCCGTAATGAGAATATATCCCCTTTAGATGGTGTCTGTATATTTAATAAACACGCCTTGTTTTAGCATGCATGTGATACAAAGAGTTAATTCTCTTGGTTGTTTCTTCATGCTGTTAATAATTTAGATGTGGGGACACCATAATTTTGTGAAAGCGATTACGTACGTGACATTCTAAGCGTTGTGCGGGTGTTCGTGAATTTATTATAACATCTTTTTAGGGTGCATGTTGTTAAATGAGTTTTTTTAAGTGAGATTACTCGTCATAAATTTGGTGCGGGCTTTGTTAAGATGTCTGTGACCGGTGTGTGACCTCACTTGTGGGTGTGGAGATTGGTGTACTAATGTTACATGACGCTGTAGTGTACAAGGATTAATTCATTCCTGTTTATGCAGAATCTGGATTGTTCTCGAGCCATACATGTCGCATTGGGTTATGATTCGTCTCGGCGCTTTTGAGTTTGCTTGTATGAGGCTATGCTGAGTACTGGTAGGTAATATATTCTTTATATACTTAGCTTACTTCATAAGTCTCGACATATGATATAATAAACTGTCAAAATAATGAGTTATAATATAAAAAAAACTTATCTTATAAAATTGATCGATGGCCAATTCTTCAAAATGGGTCTCCCGAGACAGGTATGATTAGACTATCATCACTATTTCTTTTACGTGATGTGTGGAAAATTTACAAAAGATTAGGAATTGGGAATTTATACGCATATATGAAGAAGTGATACTGTAAAATGGTTTTACGTAACCGAAATCGTATCAAATCCGAGAAGTAGCTACAGTAAATCAGTGACTATAGTGGTAGTCTAGCGCTATCCGAGGTGTTCGGGTAATTCTATCTTATCCCTAAGCCCAGCTATTACAGGTAACCCGACTGAACTGAATGGCTTTCACGTTATACACAGGTTGTTTGAAAACTATCATGGTACTTGGTGATGATGTAACATTTTAATTGTACAATCCTACTGTTTTGACGCTCGTGGCGTACGTTGTCGCATTTATCAGTCATAAGTATCAGTTATAAGTTATGAGATAATAAGCCGAACACCGGGTTTATAAAATCCTTACTATTAAGGACGTATGCTACACTACCGTCCGTACTGAAATTTTAATGGAGAATGTGGTTCAGCAGTTTACCCATCAAGGATTTAACAAAGGAAAATACCCGAAGCAAATACTATTTTTTTGAAGAGTTGGCATTCTCGACGTTTAACAATGTACCAAGTACAATGACTTATCTGGCCAGCGTGGAACTACTAACTCACGCTGGCAAGACAAGTTGATATGGGTCGAATCTTGCCATTGACTCTTAATGCCATTGTGTCGCAAATTAGGAGACCAGCCCAGCAGAGGACTGCTACAGGTTGTATGACGATTACCATCTTTTAGCCGCAATGTTACATCGTGAATATGATGATTGGACAATTTTACATGCGAGCAATTGTATAGTACCAACAGTCTGTATATTTGTATTGCCACATACCACAGTAGACCGTATGTCGCAGACAAATTACAACATCAGCCAACTGTCCTTTGTCCGGGTGACTAATGTGTGATACAACTGTAATTCTGCTCTCCGCACTCCGGCCAATGCGCGCACTGATCGACTACAACCGTTAGGTACTCACCTAGCTAGTTTGTGATTTGTATTGCACTTTCACGTTGTTGTTAACGTATTTTTGGGATTAATTTTGTGGTTTAGTTTAGATTAGATTAGATTAGATTAGATAAACCTTTATTGTACACCACATAAGGAAAACATACATAGAATGAGCACAAACAAGAAATGCACAATTGGCGGCCTTATCGCATACAGCAATTTCTTCCAGGCAACCATTAGGAATGGACTCATGACAGTAGAAGGAGCCAAAAGTATTTGATGGTGCAGTTCAGACATTATTGATAAATATATTTTTAGCATACTATACATAAAATAAATAGGTACCTAGTAAAAAGGTACGTTGACATACATATTATATAGTATACTAGCTTTCGCCCGCGGCTTCGCCCGCATGAAATTTTAATAAAGAGTAGCCTTTGTACTTCCCCAGGTTTCAGACTATCCATATCAAATTTCATCACAAACGGATCTGCACATTAGCCGTGTAGTATACATATAAACAGATAATACTTTAAATTAAGGAATGATTACGTTAAAGGTAGTATGAAAGTGGCGCCCATTGATGAAAAGGTAAAAGGGAGTCGACTGGCCTGGTATGGACATGTTATGCGGAGAGATGATATGTATGTAGTTAAAACAGTGATGAATATGCACGTAGCAGAACGAAAGGGGAGAGGACGGCCAAGGAAAAGATGGATGGACTGTGTGAGGATGGATATGAAAAAGAAAGGGGTAATCGATCGGATGACTGGTGACAGAGAAGTATTGAAGCGAAGGAAATACTGCGCCGACTTCAAATAAACTGGGACCAGGGCAAGACAATGATGAGTCGTCAAACTTCAGGTAAAGATTAGTATGTAGGTAAGTATATTATTAAAGTTATTGAAGAGCTACCTACTGAAGAGAATAGCAGCAAAAATAAAAACTGAAAACATTACCACAAAGTACATAATCAGACCGCCTCCTCCGCCCCGCTGCGCTTAAGCGCGCCAACTCATAGTAAGCGCTTTTAATAACGCTGCGCATAGGTCAATTTTATCGTGATAACTTTTAAACTATTCACCCAAATTACTTACTGTAAAAGACAACGTTCATCTACATTAAATACTGAAGACAATAAATTTATCAATTTTGAAAACAATTTGATAACTACCCTAGAATGAGCATTGTAAAAAAGTATCAAATTTAATTATTTTTACGGACCACTTTTTAGTATATATTGGCTTCTACATAAAAAGTAGGTATATGCCATGAAGATAGGTTTCAGAGCTCAGGATTTTTACTGACTTAATTGATAATTTTCCTTATATTATGGCAACATTTCATAAAATCTTTATAAATTGTAGCCTATGTGTTATTCTGATGTATAAACTATATTACTGTAAAGTTTCATCCAAATCCGTTCAGTAGTTTTTGCGTGAAAGAGTAACAAACATCCATACATACATCTTCACAAACTTTCGCATTTATAATATTAGTAGGTAGTATATTAAATATACTCTACATATAGGTAATAAATATAATACATATATATATATATATATATACACATTTACAAATATATATATAATTATTATAAGATACATAATATTATAATTCTAATAAAAAGTTATGGACAATAATGCAATCATCTTGACAAAAGTGCTGTTTTAACATATTTTTAAAGATGTTCAGTGATTTTGCTCGTCTAATCTCAACTGGCAGCGCATTCCACAAACGTACAGCCTGAACTGAAAAGGATTTATCAAAGAAGTTTGTGGAATGCGTTGGCATCTACAATCGCAGATCCTGTGACGACCTCAGGCTCAGGGTTTATTGTTAACTAGAGGACGCCAGCAGCTACGCCTGCGTTTTTTTTTTAATTTACCCGTTTTGGCCGATCCCGTGGGAATTTCGGGAAATCCCTTCTTAGTGAACCCCTAAGGTCCCCAAGGAACATACATGCCAAATTTCAGCTTCCTGCGCCCAATAGTTTCGGCTGTAGCGTGTCTGTCAGTCAGTCAGTAACGCATGGATTTTATATATTAAGATACTCGTAATGTTAGCTGTGTCAGGTCTAAAAGTATTTTATTATTATGAAGTTATGACTGCCCAGGTGGCGTAGTGGTTTGAGCGACCGCCTCGCTGCTTAATAGTGTTGTAGATGTGATGCCCATACGAGACAACACTTTCTTATCATTTTAAAAATAAGGCAGCGATAGCCGAGTGGATATACCAACAGACTGCCATGCAGAAGGTATCGGGTTCGAGTCCACGGCGCGCACCTATGACTTTTCGGAGTTATGTGCGTATTGAATTGTTAATTATCGCTTGTCCCGTGCCTCGGAGAGCACGTTAAGCCGTCGGTCCCGGTTGTCATGTAGATCTTTGACAGTCGTTACAGGGCGTCAGTACCTTCTAAATTAAGTGACACTAGACTAACTCTAAACCATAGAATATCGCTATCCCTTCGGGTTGCGGAGGTTAGATAGGCAGTCGCTCTATGGAAAAGCTAATATTCAGCCAAATCCGGTTAGACTAGTAAGCGGACCCCAGATTGAAACTGCACACTAAGAGAAAGAAGACTTTCTTATCATTTGAATGTTTGTAAAAGTCTCCCGAGAAACAGAACAAAAAAGATTTAAAGGGTTTCCTACGTCGAACAGTTCATAGTTAGGTGTGTTCTTTACATACGAGTATAGCACTCACACTGAGGTAAATTCCTATAAAGTAACTAATCCACTAAACTCTTATGATCCGAACCGGAAAATGAGCTTAAATAGTAAAAAATAGGGTGCATAGGGTTCCCACCAAGGGGTGCATAGGGTTCCCACGAAGAACTTAGGGTCCCAAGCCAACCTCACCTGCAAGTGGTGCACCTGCCAATCAACGGACGAGGCTCTGGCAAACAAAATGTCCCAATAAGCGGCAATAGGCTCGCCACCTATTACGTGGGATCAAAACACTGGCGAAAAGTGGGCGTTTAATATGCCTCTGCCTACCCCTTCGGGGAAACAGGCGTGAGTCTGTGTATGTATGTATGTATGTAGTAAAAAAAAATAGGCATTATCTAATTTTTAGTCTTAACACATCTCCCGACTTAGGTTGTCTCGCCGAGGACTTTACAAACATTCAAACAACAGATATAAAGAACAACATTTCTGAATCACAGAACGAATCATTTTCACCCATATTGGCATCGAACTTACGACATACAGCACAGTGTCAGAAACGAAGCAATCACTTAAAACTATTAACCCATTCCCAGTCCCATGAACCACATGTGGCTCAGGACAATTGAATTTTTATTGTGTCTGGCGGTCGGACAGTGAAAGTGTAGTACTTGTTTTGTTACTACCAAGCCTGATTATAAAATAGGAAATAGGTGTAGAAAATTCAGCCAATATATTTTGAATCGACACAACACAATCTGATCCATTAAGGTTATTAATTTTGAATTTCTCCCATCTTCATAACACGCAAATGTAATAAAATTATTAAGTAACGAGCCAATATATACAGAAAATAAATTAAATATACATTCAGAGTTGTGTAATATAGGCAGCGTCCTATTAAATAATAAAATATAACGCAAATTAAAATATAATAAAATTATATTTTAATTTGCGTTATAATTAAAGTAACAACATCAGTTATTTTCTCTTTTGTATGGCTTGAAGTACTTTTCAATGTTCATTAATTAAACTAGTCTTCGGCCACAGCTCCGCCCGGGACTATTTATACTCTTTAGGGGGTGAATTCACAAAAATCCTCACTTAGTTACACCCCCAAGAAATAAACATGCCAAATTCCTGCTTCCTGCGCCCAGTAGTTTCGGCTTTGATATCCTGTATCGATTGCCATACTTTTTACCAAATCCACTTATTTATTAAATCATTTTCAAACTTCAAAATATCCACATTTCTAAACATTGCCTCTTAAAGTTCTACTTAGTGGCACAGACTTAGTGGTAAGACACAAAACAGTCGCATATCTAGCTGTCAATTTATCCCGTATCATGAATGTTTGACATACCACAGGCGGGTGCCATGGGGCCCAAACTCGGCGCACACGTCTTATCTAAATAAGCCATTATACACAATGATTATGACACTGAACCTGTCGTTTGTCACTCTTCTGATATCCAAATAATATAAATTTGTTTAGTTCCATCGCTTGGGAATTTTGAAGGATGGAAGATAAGATACGAGTGGAATAATGTTATGGATTGGAATTTTGTGGGTTTGTATGTTAACGGTTTTATCTGGTAACGTTATTTTTGCTCAACTCGTAAGGGTCGTAGTATGATTTAATAATATATTTATTTATAACCTTAATTTATAATGGGACAGTCAAATATAGAATAAAATAATGTTTAGAAACCGATTGGTAGTTCTTAAAGTTTAAAAAAAAAGACAACTCCCGCTTAAGGTCTAAATCCTGTGTCTCGGGGGACTTGATAAACATACAACTAAAGGACACAATGAACAACCAGGTTAGCTTTAAGCATATTGGTTTTACATTAATTTTCCAGTCTCATTATTATTATTGTATTTATTTATATGTGAACGCTGTGATGTAAGGTGGTGTCTATATTTGCTGCTTATCATGAAAAACTAGATCATATTGGACGTAAATTCGTAAAGAGGTTCGTAATTCAAATTAAAGTCAAACGTTGACGAAACTCACGTTACGTTTTGACAGAGATGTGAGGACCACGCCACACTATGCTTCTCAGGGCTGTACGGATGTGTAATGTCAGTCAATCAGCTTATTTATCGAAATTGTCTGACATTAACTTCAAGTAATACTCATCATCATTATCATTTGTAGTGTAGCTCTGGTTAGGCTTGTAAACAGAGGCTGGGCTCCTAGGTGAGAGTCTTGGATGCTACCGAGAAAGAGACAATTATGACAATCAAGAGATTATGACTACCTTTAAAATATGCTGTAGTAAGCTACCACAACAAGTATAGTGTGTCAGTGCCTTAGCTCCACACGGTTGTGTAATGTCAGTCAATCACAGAGCTCGCAGGTTAACGTTTGATGTGAATGCTTTGTTAACAGCACACACCGCCTCGCTTTGTTACTATTGAGTTGTGGTATCGGTTGAGGTATGTGTGAGCAGTGTACAGGTTTGTTTTGATTCCTAACTTTTTGAGTTGCCGTGCAGTATACACTGACCTAAATACTACGATAGAAAGATAGATACGTTTTATTGCAAACCAAAATAACGCAGTAAATAAACTGACTTAAAACTACAGTGTACATTGGCACCCTATCATATATAAACATATTTATACAATTCTTGTGTTACTGACTGACTGACAAACAACGCCCAACTAATCTATGGGGTGCAAGAAGCTGAAATTTGGAATATATATTTCTTGAAGATCGTAGACGTGCATTAAGAAGGGATTTCTCTAAACAGGGGATCGAAAAGCAACGGATAAATGAAAAAAGTTCTGAAGTTACTGAGGGCATCCTCATTTCCTGTAAAATTTTTAATCTATTTTGTATTATTGGCGCAAGAACAAGTCTTATGTCTGTCTACCCACATTTTATGGAACTTAAAAAGTAAATAACTAGACATTTTTAGTTTTCTTCAAACATTTACATAACCTTCTAACGCGAGCGCGCTTCTAACTAAACGTGACATCGGTACAGCATCACTTTGCAAATGATCCCTTAAAGCTCTCTATTATGGTTCAACTTGTGATACTTAACTTTTAAGCAGCAAGCAGTGAATGTAGATTACTGTTACATGTTAAACGGATTTCACGAGACAGTGTCTTAGGAGATTTCGATGCTGTAATTATTTGGAGTATTTGCCTTGGTACTGCAGTGTATTACTGATTCAATGATTACATCTTTTTAAAAATACGGTTAAAAAATCGACCACAAAATCTCTTCAAAATACATAAACTAAAAAACGCATTACTACGCATAACTCAAAATCAATTAAACTTTGTTTATAATCTTAGCACTAGAAATCAATATCTGCAGAGTCCTACCAATACTTAGGCGCCCTACCCCCTGCTGTAGGTACTGGTGAAAATGCACATTTTACAAATTAGGCAAGTGAGGTATAACTTTCTATGTACTTTTTTGCGCTAAGTAAATATAAAAACAAGATATTCAGTTACTATTAATAAAAAAACAAATTTGCAACGAATCGAATGAGACCTCACTCTTGCCGATATTGTGAATATTTTGCTAAAGATTAAAGTGCCTCGTCATGCACTTGGCCGATTTTTAAGAATTTATTTTTAAAAGATTTTTTTTAATTTATTTACAGTTTATTTACATTATTTTCTAGCTGGAGCGTTCAATATAGGTGGAAATTGTCAAAAAACCTTCGTTCGTGTACAAACTACCGCTCAGAACTTTTAAGAGAAAAATTTATCCACTTTACTATCTTATCAGTTATGTGACCTATAAAGGTAGTATTAATGTCATCGCTATACAACCGCATTAATATTAATAGGTTACAGTCTCCATATCCGCGCGTTGTCACGCTGCACGTCTCGACTTGCCTGTGTTCTGTTTCTGTCGCAGGCATATCTGTGAAACTAGCTGTTTTGAGAAGTGACTGGTTGTTATATAATTTGAATAAGGTCTGGCCCAGATCTAGTGAAGCTTAACAGAGAGCATTTTCATTGTCAAATTATTATCGATATTGTTCTCAAATTGAAATAGTCCCAAATCAATGATCTCGTAATCGTTGTTTGTGTGTGAGTACGTGGTGTTAATATTGTTTTTTTTAGTTCATTATTTTAAAAGAGACACTGTAAGTACTACTTTGACAGTGCATAATGCGCTGCACTACGCTTCACCATATAGTGTACATATGGCGAAGTTCAGAGCAGCGCATTAAGACCCTAAGCATAGGATAACGTCATGTGTGATGTAATCGTTTAATGTCGGTGGATGATGAAGCAAGATCGTAGTGAAGTAGTATGTGTTTCAATATCCAAAGCTTATGTAAATTTTTGTACGTACGCATAAATGTATCAAGATAATAATTTCATGCATCTTGCAATAATTTGTGATTCATAAGCTGATCAACGACGCAGTCATAAATTTGAACCACAACCAACATTAACGATACAACAAATGATAAAGTAAGCATCCGAAACGTGCTACAGTATTACATCATCAACGTCATTGATACCAAAGAACCATATATGATTAAACTCTTTAGACGTATTTGTATGGGTTCTTTAGAGTTTGGATAGACTGTCCAGTTCCTTTATTTAACTGCAACACATTCAACAGCAGAGATATGTATTGGGCAGTTAATCTCCAGTGTACGTCAACTTGTGCTCTACATTCTTGTTAGCATATATATACGTAGTTTTATAGGGTAGGTCTAGCTCAGCTGTTGGCAATTGAAAGAGTTCCTATCTTATGTGAATACGATTTAAAGTGATAGGTTTAATATCGACTTGTAATCGTGAATGCACCTTCTTATTTCTAATTACAACAAACAAGAACATTAGTTGGTAATTTATAACACAACTTATGGGTAAAAATATTTTAATGAGGCTCAACATTTCGAATGCTTTACCAAAACAGAGGCGGTGAAATCAACAAAATCTGTACTTAAAAAAGAGATGTGTCTTTCGTCATTATATAAAATTGAAAGGTGTCGCTGCACGAAGAGTGCCGGTCCCGAGAAACATGCTAATCTGAGAATTCTGACGAAAGAGATATATGTGCGTAACTTTTATTATAGACAGAAAAGATCCATGACTAGCAGTGGGGTAGTTTATGTATAGGGCAAATATATATTGTGTCATAGTCGCCAGTTATGTTAAGTTCTCTGACTTATTACTGTCTCCCAAGCACAATTTATTTGTGGCATTCAAAATTATTCAACACAAAGTTCAACATATCTGACTGACCAGGAAGATTGACATACATATTTACAATAAATGATAGCAAACCAAACCAAATCCAACAACAGAGAACATACCAAAATTTGTATTCATTTTACGTGCCCACCAGAACGAAACAACGCGATGATTGTTTATAAATCTAAACAGGACAATTTAATATATCGATTTATAATAAAAAACTCGTTTGTGTAGGCTCTGTTTTGATTAATATATCTGTAACGTGCTGCATTATTCATCCCAACATGTTCATCAGAATATAAATTGTTTTGTCCAAACACTGTTGCCATGGTAAGTTCGTGTTCCACTGATGCCAGCTAGCGACAAATTATAGCAGTTGTTTCTCTTTTCATATCAATAGTCTTCATATCAATGACATAATAGGTATTGTTAGTGTATGGGCAATTGAAATTTTTATATACCTATTTGCCACTTATTTCGAAAAGTCCAGTTTTAATTTGATCTTCAGAATTTACCTCCATATTATAATAAATACTCATCACCAATCTATACACTTTCTAGTGAATTTCACTCCAAAATTCACAGTCAATCGTAATGTTCTTTAAATAATTTTTAATCTATTTTATTTGTGTTTTATGAGTATTACATACATACATACATACATATCGTCACGCCTTTTATCCCCGAAGGGGTAGGCAGAGGTGTATTTCTACACCCACTTTTCGCCAGATATACTTTAGTCCCACACGTAATAAGGGGCGAGCCTATTGCCGTACCGGGCACATTTCCAGACTTCGTGCTGCTACTGTGCTACTGAGAATTTCATGACAGAAAAACCCAATAACACTGCCCGACCCAGGAATCGAACCCGGGACCTCCTAATCCCACGCGCACATTTATGCCACGAGACCAACGAGGCAGTCGTATAGGGTTTGATGTCGAGTTTTCCGTCTCTACGCAAAGATGGTATTTGCATCGTGTTATCCCTTAGTCGCCTCTTACGACACCCACGGGAAGATAGGGGGTGGCGACACTTGTATTCTATGCCGTCAACCACACGGCCAATTTATTTTATGAGTATTATTATATCAATTGTGATCTTTCTCTAATTTAATTAAAGTAGAATTCATTTGATCTTATTTCTACATTTTAGAATTTTTCGAAATGCGATGTAATTGTGTTAAGATCATTTGCAGTACTTAAGAGAGGAATATTCGCTGTATATTTTTGAGCGTTACACATACTTTTATAATAAACTGTACGATTTTAAGCCAAATATTAAGACCTGTGTTCGCTTAAAGGCGAAGTGGTCATCTTAAGTATTTCGCAGCGTGATTTAAGAAACTTTATTAGGGTTACATGATAAGTTTAATGCACTACAGCATGTCTATATTAGAGATGTCAGCGTAGTGATAGATAGAGAAAATAGAGAAACTATCGGAATAGTTACGTTTGAAATAAAGCATCCTGCGGCCTACAAGAAGGCATAATACCTATTAATATCTCCTTTTTATTTAATGCCGAACCATACATAATATTTTAAGGAAAATCCTAACGTCAAATTCTTAGAACTACTACTTAGATGTTCCATTCTTGCAAGGACATTTAATTTGATGATACCTTTAGCGTCAAGATTGGGATTCTCAGTTTACTAAAAGCTAGGAATTGCTAAGTGCCGTACAGAAACGAAAATGTGGGGCTGAATCAATAAGAAAACCTAGTCTTAAAATAGGCCTAAAATATATAGAGATAGGTTTAGAAAATGGTATAAACTGAAGGAATTCGCTGAAAACTGTAGAGGAACCTGGTTTAGGATTGAAATTTGGTAAAGCTACTAAACATTTTCGCAATGAAAATATCCATATTTCCCTAAAAGAGAAAATCGTCATTCGTCCATAAGCAACAAACACACACCTACCTAGAAAGCCTAGAAAGTTACGTCGTTTTCTAACTTGATACGGGATACAGAAGGCAATTCTTTTATGAACAGATTTGGTGGTTGGCAGTGAATGAACGAATAGACATAAGTACCGCCTTACAATAGCTCTCGCTTTCTGTGGACGAAAGATGATATCGTATATATTGAAAATTCATACACGTCCTAAGTCCGTTAAAGTAAATGTGCTAACAATGAAATTGTAAAACGCAACCTAATCAGTTTATCCTAATGAAATAATATTCAAATATTCGTTGATTACTTTATTTTCATCAAATTGAGTACTATTCTAGGTAGATATTTTTAGGGTTCCGTACCTAAAAGGTAAAAAACGGGACCCTATTACTAAGCCTCCGCTGTCGGTCTGTCTGTCTGTCTGTCACTAGGCTGTATCTGATAAACCGTGATAGCTAGAAAGCAGAAATTTTCACAAATTATGTATTTCGGTTGCTGCTATAACATCAAATACCAAAAATAAAAGAAATAAAATATTAAGGGGGAGTCCCATACAATTATGAGGCATTGGATGACGAGTCATCGACCGTCATATAATTAATAATTAAGGGGGGCTCCCATACAACAAACGTAATTTTTAGGCAATTTGTTACTCGATCTTAATAAACAGGTAGAAACTTAAAAAATATTTAAGTATAGGTACATACAACAAACGTGATTTTCTTTATAGATGATGGTACGGAACCCTTCGTGCGCGAGTCCGACTCGCACTTGCCCAATTTTTTAAAATTAATGCCTGTTTTAGATGACATTTAATATAGCTTTTTAAAGGTAAATTGGTGTCTTTTAAACAAGGCAAAAATTAAAATAGGAGACATAAGATTAAAAAGAAAACATCATGTGGAAACCTGCATGGCTTATAGTTCGTCAGTTTTACATAACAGTCTCGAAAGACATGTGAAGTCTACCAACTGGCTTTTAGGTACATAGTGAAGTGAACTATTACCCCTTTCACAATAGTGTTAATATAATTATGTATATCTTATACGCAGACCTATATTATTATTATACAGCGTATTCAGTAGCAAGTACATTGGAAACTTTCTTTACTCGTATTATGCGCTAGCGAAAAGAAAAATTCCAACATAGTGATCCTTTAAAATAAAATTTAACTGAAATGAGTTTCGTTCTGAAACCCGAATGACATTAATACGCCGTACAGCTTCGAAACGGTACGTCCGGACGTACTGACACGGCTTTACCACGAGTTTGTATTATAATCTTGTAATTTTATATAACTACGCTCTGTATCCCTATGGCCATCCTTGTATGAATTAATTGTCCGAACATGTAAGGGTGTATTGTTAAAATAAGTATTTTATTAACAACGTTTTGGTACTAGCATGTTATTTTAATTTTGGGCTGTAAAATAATCTTATAAAGAAAAGTGTTATTTTGTTAGATACCGATTTTCTGTTTTTGGTGATTTAGAAAAGAAACATAGGAATAATGGGCACATAATTATCACGAATCTCTAAAAGTTATCCTAATACCTAAACCATATTTTCACGTCACGGAAAACGAAGTCCATACCTATACATTTACAGCATTGCAATCTGTGGCAATGTTAAATAAAGTAGTCCGTCTAAAATGAAGTTATTTGTACGATATACCACCCGCAGGATGTTCATCACTTTTCTTTTACGAATGAAACTAAGCTTATTAAATTTATACCTGAGGAATATAAATCAGAATAGACAAAACCTACAACCTACAGCCGAACTATATTTTTTAAGTCATGCACCATTTTTCGCCTTTCAATTGACCACACATTTCAGTTATCTGAGCAAACGTTTTTCTGTTGCTAATATAAAGAAACCTTTCCCTTTTTAATATTCGGCCCGTAAAGTGTTATTTTAATTCACATGCCCTCTGAGAGGTGCCTTATGGTACTAAAGTGAAATAACTGTTCGGACTTTGCTTGCTTACCGCCTAAGCCTCGGATTGGCCAGTAGACACGTATTCAGCCAAGTTATTGGCCTCATGTTTTCTTAGGATATGCTAATGTATTTGGATACGTGAAATGTTCGTTTTGAATACTATATATCGGGGACCTTCTATCATTGTTTGTTTTAAGCTGTTGGAAAAACGTTCGGATATTGGAATGTGTGATTTTTGGTGATATTTTGCCACCTTTTATGTAAAGTGTGTGTTAAGATTTCTTGGTGTAGTTGAGCAGTAATATTACCGAGCTTTGTATATTATTATGTACTGGGTGTTTTTATGTGTGATATGTATGTATTTACAAAAAAGTATATGCATTCCACATATGTTTATGCATTTATCTAGTAAGTACCCATAGTACAAGCTCTGCTTAGTTTGGGATTAGATGGTGTTGTGTGTATGTGGTAGAATATTATTATTACGATTCTCTTGAAAATTTCAGTATTAGCATTTCAATACAGATAAAAATCGCCTATATATCTAATCGCCTTCGTCTCAACAATAAGTGTACTTAATCGGTTATCTTCCAAAGGCCTCGAGTGATGGGTAAACCCAAACAAAGGATTAATGTTTATGGATTATTACCCTACCAAGGGTAATACTGACCTCTTAAAGAGTAATAATAAATAAACAGTGAGGTTTCTTAATACGATCAGATAGGATAGGTTAGAGGTTTTTACAAAACGAGGGTAATACAACTTATTTGCATAAAATGAGTGTGAGCGCTTCCTGAATAAGTAAATTTTATTATTTTTTAGTCCAGTGTGTTTGGATGGTGTGGACGGTTGCAAAGGTTAGTTACCATTACAAAGGTAGGGTAGGTGTAGCCGTGATTATGTTTAAATAGCTAAACGTGGTAAGGACTACCATTCATTACATAGAACTTTATGTTCGTTTTTTGTACACCTCCCATACACCTTACAAACCTTAAATACCTATGAACCTTTCGACACAAATTGCAAATCATTTTTGAAAAAGCCATAGTTCTTTAAATACAATTATTTTACAACTGTATACTTATTTACATTTACACTAAAAGCGATAGTTAATTTCGAATGTTAAATGTGTATTTACATACAAATACGAAGGGTGTAAACACGCAAACTAGATTAACAAAAACCACAGCAATCAGAAAACCTCATGTTGTATTTATAACACAATTTAGGCATACGATTTATTGTGTATCAGTGGCGTGTTTTGATTGATACATTAATTGGAATTCATTACACGGACGTAGTCAGGTGAGGTGTATGCTCCCATGTCGATTAGGACTTCGGTCATGTGGTCTGCCGAATATAATTAATTGCAAGACTAATATTTACTTTGTGATGTTGTGCTTTGTGTTTTACAGTATTATGTAGATGTGCTGGGATTTGTGTGTATTTGGAGGCATTGGAAGTGTAGAAGGCATATATAATTTAGAAATAATTTATGTGGAATTTAAAGCGATTATGAATGACCTGCTGTGCTCAAAGCGACGTAGCTAAGGTGTGCTGTTATTATACTTACTTTTCTTGTTGAAAATAAAAATATTTTGGTGTTAGTTATTGCTTGGAAAATATTACCACTGTTTGCTTTTCAAATATGAGAAGACTCATATTGAACTAAACTGAACTAAATGTTGCTTTTGATAAGCACATTTAACACAAATAAATAGTCATCGGGCCAAATCAACACTTACGATGATTTAAGAGAAAGAAGAAGTAGCTACTTCCGACTGCAAAGATAAGTATCTCAAAAAATCGCTAAAAATCAGTATAAAAAATATACACTTCCGGTAATCATCTTTACTGGCTAGCACATAAAAAAATTGCTCTAAATATTAATTCAGGAGTAGAAAACCAGTAATATACTAACTTCTGATTTTAGTTTTAGAATAGGATTAAAAAGCAATTAAACACTGTAATAACTCACATTTGATAATAGTTATTATACTAGGTTAGTAATAAAGCACATATACTCAATAGTTTTGTCAAACAATAAGACTAAAATTAAATATGCTTAAACCAAACTTGTTAGCAAATTATGTCGAAGAACATAATCTAAACCAGCAGAGTTCCCTTTTCGAGGTTGGATGCAACTAGCGAAGAAGTTAATATGATTTTCCGAGACATATGAGGAATTAATTATGATATCAGAGGGTCTAGTACGAGTTTGCACTCGATCGTCACGGTAGACGATAGCCTAGTCGTCGGGAACAATTTCCATACATTTTCTAAATGCGCCCCCTAGCGGACTGAATCGATCGCTACTCTCCGTTAGGAGCGCTTTTAGAAAGTCTGTTCGGGGATACAGGCTAGAGTCTATAAAAAAATATGTTCATTTGTTTAATCTTTATTCCACTTTTTTATGGTCGTTAGAGTAGTAGGTATTGCTTGATTGAAAGTAAAATATTTTTAAGATATATACTTAATACTGCGCCTGAAACAATATTTGGAGGAATTTCTAAGTATGATAGCCAGTAAGGATGACAATCAGAGGTATGCAATTTATTAATACTCAATTGTATCTATTATTTGAGATATTTTTCTCAGCTGTCGGACGTGGGGTAATTTTATATGGAAGTTGCAACTTCTCCTTTCTAGTTAAGCTTGCGAGATTTTAAACCTGTGTGCTAAAGTAACAACCAAAGCAAACGAAGAAAAGAAAATGAAGCTTTTTCATCATATTTTTTGTTTTAACGAAATAGCGCTTAGCGACTCCACTTACAAAAAAAAACAATAACCTCTCATGAATGCATTAAACTAGAACACAACAGTTCAACCGGAAAAATATCGCTCAAAACCGCTGCCGCTGTTCCGCGTGCCTCAAGAAAAATTTAATACTTCTTTAAACAAAAGCCCGGTTCAACGTCTAGGAGCGTAATTAAACGCGCCTGTCCCTCGGGAAATCGTCGAGGGGTCAATTCATGTCGCGAATGTTCTGCTATGTCGTTCGTACGAATTCATTTAAACTAAGTGGGAGGAATATGATATGTGTGGTATGAGAGTGCATAATTTTCCCGTTAGTGCTTAATATAAAATGTGGTGGCAGATTAAATCATGTCAGTTTTTATATTAAATGAGCAGAAGTTGTTCTGTTTGCGTCGAAGCACTTCTGATTTACTGTATCGACATTTATCCCACTACTCGGATTTTCAGCAGAGGTCAACTAATTCTTGCAACTAAATACGAGAAATATACTTACTATTTTTTAGGAATCCGTACCTAAAAAATAAAAAAACGGAACGCTTATAGGTTCACTTTGTTGTCCGTCCGTCTGTCAAGACCTTTTTTCTCAGAAACGCGTGGAGGAATCGAACTGAAATTTATATTAAATAGACAAGTCTACTGTCCCTTGAAGCTGTGAAAAAATCAAACGTCTAAGCCAACGCAATCAAAAGATACAGCCGTTAATGCTGCGAATTTCCGCAACTTTCTAAACTCGCAAGGGAATCAAAACCTACAGGATACTTCCCATAAACTCAGCATCTTGAAATTTAGTACCAAGCAATGTCTTAAAGCACAAATAAAGGAAAAATGCCGAAAACCGTTTTGTTACATCATATCATAAAAATATTTTTTATGATTTTTAAGTTATTACCATTTTCTCATGAACGCGTAGAGGTATTAAATTGAATTTCATACCAAATACTAAGGTCTATAATACCTTTAAGCTGTAACAAAATCTAAATTCTAATTCTCGAAAGACATATGAAGTCTACCAACTGGCTTTTAGGCACATAGTGAAGTGAACTATAGCTTTACCCCTTTCACAATAGTGTTAATATAATTATGTATATCTTATACGCAGACCTATAAATAATACAGCGTATTCAGTAGTCAATACATTGGCAACTTTCTTTCCTCGTATTATGTGTAATACCCTAGCGAAAAGAAAACTTCCAACATAGTGATCCTTTAAAATAAAATTCAACTGAAATGAGTTTCGTTCTGAAAACCGGATGACATTAATACGCCGTACACCCTCAAACGGTACGCCCGGACGTACTGACACGACCTTACCAAGAGTTTGTATTATAATCTTGTAATTTTATGTAACTACGCTCCGTCTCCCTATGGCCATGCTTTTATGAATTAATTGTCCGAACTTGTAAAGGGTGTAATGTTAAAATAGGTATTTTATTAACAAGGTTTTGTTACTATCATTTTATTGTAATGTTGGGCCGTAAATTAATATAAAGAATACTGCAATTTTGTTAGAGACCGATTTTCTGTTTTTGATGATTTAGAACATAGGAATAATGGGCACATAATTAACACCAATTTCCAAAAGTTATGCTAATACCTTAACCATATATTCACGTCATGATAAACAAATCTATATCCATATCTATACATTTACAGCATTTCTATCTGTGGCAATGTTAAATAAAGTAGTCTGTCTCAAATGAAGTTATTTGTACGATATACCACCCGCAGGATGTTCGTCACTTTTCTTTCACGAATGAAACTAAGCTTATTAAATTTAAACATGAGGAATATAAATCAGATAAGACAAAACCTACAACCTACAGCTGAACTATATTTTTTAGTCAAGCACCATTTTGCGCCTTTCAATTGACCACACATTTCAGTTATCTGAGAAAATGTTTTTCTGTTCCTAATACAAACAAACCTTTCCTTTTTTAATATTCGGCCCGTAAAGTGTTATTTTAATTCACATTCCCTCTAAGAGGTACCATATAGAGGGAACTAAAGTGAAATAAGTGTTCGGACTTTGCTTGCTTACCGCCTAAGCCTCACATTGGCCAGTAGAAACGGATTCAGCCAAGTTATTGGCCTCATGTTTTCTTAGGATATGCTAATGTATTTGGATACGTGAAATTTTTATATTGGGGACCTTCTATATCATTGTTTGTTTTAAGCTGTTGGAAAAAGTTGGGATATTGAGATGTGTGATTTTTGGTGATATTTTGCCACCTTTTATGTAAAGTGTGTGTTATGATTTGGCGTAGTTGAGCAGTAATATTACGAAGATTTGTATGTTATTGTGGAATGGGTGTCTATGCATGATATGAATGTATTTAAAAAAAAATACAAATAACGTTTATCTATTGTCTAGTAGTCATAGCACAAACTTTGCTTAGTTTGGGACTAGATGGTGTTGTATGTATGTGGCAGAACATATTACTATTATTATTACGATACGCTTAAATACGCCAAAATGTCATTATTAGCATATCAATACAGATAAAAGATGTAATGTTTTTACATTATCTATCTAATTTACAGCATCTATGCGCCTTCGTCTCAACAATAAGGGTACTTAATCGGTTATCTTCCAAAGCCCTCGAGTCATGGATAAACCGAAACAAAGGATTAATGTTTATGGATTATTACCCTACCAAGGGTAATACTGATCTCATAAAGGGTAATAATAAATAAACAGTGAGGTTTCTTAATACGATCAGATAGGATAGGTTAGAGGTTTCTACAAAACGAGGGTAAGACAACTTATTAGCATAAAGTGAGTGTGAGCGCTTACTGAATAAGTAAATTTTATTATTTTTTAGTCCAGTGTGTTTGGATGGTGTGGACGGTTGGACACGTTTGTTACCATTACAACGGCAGGGTAGGTATAGCCGTGATTATGTTTAAATAGCTAAACGAGGTATAGACTACCATACGTGATCAATTACTGAGTATTCTTCATGCATTGTAGTATTTTATTTACATAGAACTTTATGTACGTTTTAGTAAACCTCCCATACCATTACCTTATAAAGCTTACATTTAAACCTTGTGACATAAATTGAAAGGAATTTTTGTAAAAGCTTTTGTAAAGTTCTTTAATTCAATTATTTTACAACTGTATGCTTATTCATATTTGAACTAAAAGGTATAGTTAATTTCGAGTGTTAAATGTGTATTTTCATACAAATAAGAAGGTAAAAAACACGCAAACTAGATTAACAAAAACCACAGCAATCAGAAAACCTCATGTCGAATTTACATCACAATTTAGGCATACGATTTATTGTGTATCAGTGGCGTGTTTTGATTGATACATTAATTGTAATTCATTACACGGACGTAGTCGGGTGACGTGCTAGCACACATTTCGATTAGTACTTCGGAGTCTTCGGACACATGTCCGAAGTACTACTGCAAGACTAATATTTACTTTGTGATGTTGTGCTTTGTGTATTAGAGTATTACGCAGATGTGCTGGAATTTGTGTTTATTCGGAGGCATTGGAATTGTAAGGCACATATAATTTAGATCTATAATTAATGTGGAATTTTCGACAATTATAATAGAACTTGGTGTCCTTGCAGCTGTTTAGCTGATTTATGCTGCTGTTTGTTATGGTCGCAGTAATTTTCATCGGGAACCATCGCGTTAAATTAATTAGGGTAGTTATTTTAGTTTGCAAATGCTTGTCTGCGTCCACCAGTCTTTCCCCGTGTAAAATTTTTGGTGTAGGTAGGGAATCTTTGCCATAGTCTCGTCTGCAAATAAATCGTCTTCAAATGTTCTTGGTGCTGTTAGTAATTAATAAGCGAATTATTAGCACAGTATTTGGTTTTATTAAATAAATAAATTAAAACACCTACAATAATTGGAAACCACAAAATCCTTTACAATTACTAACAAATGGCATAATTTAAAATCAACATGCAACATAACATTTTCCATCAGTCTCTGGACATCCTCGAAGAATATTTTTAATTCGAGTCCTGAGTATCGATTCATGTCCTGCCTAACTAATAATTATATCAGGAAGTAGTTATAATACATACATACATACATATCGTCACGCCTTTTATCCCCGAAGGGGTAGGCAGAGGTGTATTTCTACACCCACTTTTCGCCAGATATACTTTAGTCCCACGTAATAAGGGGCGAGCCTATTGCCGTACCGGGCACATTTCCAGACTCCGTGCTGCTACTGAGAATTTCGTGACAGAAAAACCCAATAACACTGCCCGACCCAGGAATCGAACCCGGGACCTCCCGATCCCACGCGCACATTTATGCCGCAAGACCAACGAGGCAGTCGTATAGGGTTTGATGTCGAGTTTTCCGTCTCTACGCAAAGATGGTATTTGCATCGTGTTATCCCTTAGTCGCCTCTTACGACACCCACGAGAAGATAGGGGGTGGTGACACTTGTATTCTATGCCGTCAACCACACGGCATAGAATATAATTCACGGCGTAGTTATAATTCAGTTTGCAAAATTAAACCAAGGTAACCAACTAACACGGAAAGAATCAAAACTTTAAAAAAGTCAGAACCTTTTCATCATATTTCTTATTTCAACGAAAAACTGCTTTACGACTCCACTTACAAAAGAAAAAACAATAACCACTCATGAATGCATTAAACTAAAACACAACAGTTCCTCCGAAGCAATATTGCTCCGAACCGCTATTCCCGCGTGCCTCAAGAAACATTAAATACTTCTTTAAATAAAAGCCCGGTTCAACGTCTAGGAGCGTAATTAAAAGCGCTTGTCCTTCGGGAAATCGTCGAGCGGTCAATTCATGTCGCGAATGTTCTGCTGTGTCGTTCGTTCGAATTAATTTAAACGGACTGGAAGGAATATGATAAATGTGGTATGTGAGTGCATAATTTTTCCGTTAGTGCTTGATATGAAACGTGAAAGCAGATTTAAATCATAATGTTTTTGTTTTAGATGAACATAACTAGTCAGACCAGTGATTAGTGCGCCGACCTTTTTGCTTTGAAGCACATCTGTAATGTTTCGAAATTGATCCCATTATGTCAATTGTTCCTTCTAACCAATATCGAGAAATATGCTTTTTTATACAAACATACACCACTATTTTTTAATAAGTACAAAAAATTTAACAGGGCACTAAGTATCTTTAACTGATCATATTAATGTAGTTGAAAAATAAAAACACTAAGTCCCAAAACTGTCTCAAAACTGTCCACAAAAATACGTGATAATTGGTAAATGCAATACTAATACTATGACCGACCCGTGTACTATCATAGTAAAATTAACCATTGATAAATTCCCCCTCCCCCCGCCCCTCTGCGCCTGCGCCACGCCCCGACGATGCGACAAACAGTACTAAATTGTTAGCTAAAGTGAGCGTATCTAATTTCGTTGCAAAAGTTAATTGTTTGTCTACGTTTGCCCGACGCGATGGCCTATCATATCAGTTCATATCACGGGAGTATGTAGCTATGCTTCGTGCGTACTTTTTGAGTGGAAAAATCGCGAATGCAGCTGTGTACCCATGGACATCGTATTGTGAGTGTACAAAAGTGACCGGGTCAGTGTCAAACAATTAAAACAGTGCACATTGGATGCTTTTGACAACGGTGGTGGACATTTCGAAGGACAATGGAAATACATGTAAGTTTAGTAAATAATACGTACTTAAGTAAATAATAATTTGATGCGGGCGGCTCAAAATCGGTCTGTGTTCTCCACACACCTTGAGGAAGGCCTATGGCCAACAGTGGACGTCTCTAGGCTGACATGATGATGATAAAATAATTTGTAAATAGCAGATGATTCTAACTTCATAAATACGCCAAAATTACTCGTTTCTTTTAGTCCAGAACACCATCTTTTATTTTGATATTTGTTTGCTCTCTAATTACATACCTCCGTATTTAATTACTTGTTAAACGATAAATTTTACCGGTCCTAAGCCCGAATGAAGTATGAAGACAGAGGGTAGAATTAACAAAATTAAAAAATAACTACCCACATTTATTATTTTCCTTCATTTTATTTTCTATGGCTTCCTACATCATAAGTGCGACAGAGAGAATGCGAATGAGCAGGATGGAATATTATCATTGAATTAGTGAATGGATTGTAAAATATGACTATGATTTAAGTGAGATTTTCTACAATAAACAAAGGATAATAACTTTGCTCTTTATTGATATTATGAAATTCTTACGTCACATATATGATAATAATATCTTCGCTAATCTGTCCTTAAAGGTTTTGTACTAATTAAAAAATAGTGGTGTATAGTTCAATTAAATACATACACTGTTCCAATGAACGTGCTCGTCACTAACATTTTTATCTTGGTTGGAAATCGAACCAAGGTGCCACATCTTAGCTATCAGAGCCACTAACCACTAGATGACTAGACTTATATAACTCATAATAAAATCTTAATATACCTATTTCTGACAATCCTACATAACATTGTTCTGTAAATTCATCCATCTATTATAAGTCAAATTGATTTTAATTAAAACGAACCGTTCAATAACA
Source organism: Euclidia mi (assembly GCA_944739405.2). NCBI lineage: Eukaryota > Metazoa > Arthropoda > Insecta > Lepidoptera > Erebidae > Euclidia > Euclidia mi. The sequence goes on along the minus strand of OX123184.2, from coordinate 13,798,701 downwards.
GAATGTCGTTTCATAAGCATTTAGAATGTTGACTCAGTTATTGAAATTATTTTTTAATTTTTGTTGCTTTCCTTATTTATTTATCGTCGTGAAGATAAAGGACGAAAAGAAAGAATCTAATTAACGTCCATACTTCTTCTGTTTCGTCTCTATGATATCGCTATTTATGGGCAAGTATGGATATTTTTATTTAATTATATTTAGAATATAGATTTCTTTTTGGTTACGTTTTATTATCTAGTCGCGGGTTCCATGGTTAGGCAGGTATAAACTAGTGATATTATTTTCAGGAAAAATTCTACTGACTCGGGTTACAAATTCTTTAGGTAAGTTGCTTCACGTCAATGCTTGATGGGTAAGATTTGAACCGTAGTTATTATGCTAATTGCGCTTCATATGACTATCATTATGCGACACCACGATTTCAGTGAGTAGGCGAACGCTTTTTGAAGAGAGTCCCTCAAACCTCCTTCAAATTCAAGTGGCGGAGTTAATAAAGAAAAAGATGTTATGTGGTTCTATGTACTGACGTTCAGTTGGAAGACCGTGACTTGAGCAGTCTACATTATAATACAGTAATTATATTCCTGAAGTTGGCATAAGCAGCTCGCAAAGCTCGAAAAAAATCAAATCTATATATTTCATTGAAAATGTTTTTGGTCTTAGCGTGCATTTGTCAGAGGACGCAATTTCTATATATTTAAAATTCTACAGTTACAGTATTAGTTAAAATACTCCTCCAAAACGGCTGGTCCAATTTGTGTGAAATTTTATATGTAATTTGGTAGGCCTGAGAATCGGTCGTACCTAATCTATTTTTCGAGCCCCCATTATAATACAGTAAATGTATTCGTAAGGTTGTCACAAGTAACTCGCAAAGCAAACATCTATTCTGAATTTAAACTTTCGAGGTTCTTAACATTAGTTTTATATTGCAATCACAATAATTGAGTAAGAAAGAGAGTAGACTGATGTACTTGCTCATAACATTTACCCACCCATAGTACTTCAATACATCCGAGATCGTGTCGCCGAACTATTGGATACTCCAACTAAAAGTACGTATTACTTTTGTATATCCCGAAAAAAATATACAAAAGTACTAAATTCAATTAGAAATGGCACTACAAGTTTCCTTGATCCTTCCATCATGATTTTTTTGAGAATAAAGTATCACAAAGTGAACTGAAGCCTCCCGTGACCTCATCATAACATTACAAAGACTATTCTCTGACTGTCACTCCTATGTCTGAGATATAAAGACGTCGCGCACTTATACTCGTGTGATCAACACAGTCCTGTCGCCGTCAACGTTAATACGTCAGCTCGGTGACAGATGACGCCGTTATCAACATTCCTTGGGGATGCCGGACAGGAAGAGGAAGGGGGGATAGCGGGCAAAGGGGAGGAGGTAAGACACTGATTTATTGTTTGATCACGTCACAAATCTTAAACCTCTGTAAGTGTAGGTGTGAGTTTATGGAGTGTGATAAGTTGAAGTATGGAATTGTCGGGAGAATTCGAATTCTTTGGCCTGGGATGTATGATTTCTTGGGCAATGTTATGTTAAATTCATCATCATATGTTAAATTAGAATCTTTCAATGTTATTAATGAAAGCAATGTAGGTAAAACTTTACTGTATAAAACAAGATGCCTTCATTAATTATTATATTTTTCCGCCAGGTGGCGCTCATATGTAAATATAAAATTTCGTTACGACTTGGTTAAAAATATCAATAAAATCATATAAGTTACCATTAAACTTGCTTAAAGTGCATGACAGTGAACATAAACATCTAAATAAACAGTGATAGTGTTATCAACAGTATCAACAGTGCCTAAAACATTTATGAAGTGTGAAATACGAACGATATAAAAACTAACTAATCTCAAGAGTTTCGTAATAATTACCACTGAACGGTGTACAGGTACTCAAGTTTAGTATTAACACTCACAATTCAACACCTCCGCACATTATTAACATTCCTGAAGATATTTTGAAAAAGTTTCCCAAACAATAATTCGTTTTTTATTTGAATTTCGGATGCATAATGACATGACATGAATCATAACAACTAGTGTTTGACAACTTTGACACAACAATACTTACTATCGAATGAATGAACGATAGAGTGGTGCCACACCAACTAAAGAACCATAGACAATATTGCTATTTGTTTACTTTGAATGACAAGGGATAAAGTGTTGCCAGACATATTCGAATTTTTAGGATTTAAGGGAAACAAGATCAAACACCATTTAAAACTGATAAATATAACAGATTATCATATATTATATGCAATAGAGGTACATTATTATTAAACATGAATTCAGAAAATGTAACGTTCCGTAAGCAATGCAGAGCAAGTTCTTTAGAAGACTTTGTGAGCACAAACGACGAGTCATGCATTTTTGATGAGACGATGCTGAGTTTGCCGGATAGCTTTCACAACAATACCCAAATGACTTGAAAGAAAAAATTAGAGTGCTTACAAACGATCTTTTAAGCGCTAATCAGGAGATTGAGAACTTAAACTCTGAAAACTTTCAGTTAAAGGCAGACTTACAAAACTCTTTGAAAATTATAGATAATTATAAAAAGATTAATATGCCGTTAGACAGGAAAAGTATGACCTGCACCTAAAAATAAGAAGAATGCTATTCATAAAAAGCCTTTATGCAGTCCATTAGAACTCACAAAACCAGAGAAGAATTACCGGAAAGATTTAAATATTGTACGAGATGAGCAACAATCGGTAAAATATCATGATTCTGAACCTAGGAAGTCCGTAGACTGTCCTACGTCTGGGAACAGACTGGATTCACCTGCCGGAAGAGACAAAGTTCTATCATTAAACGACGTATCGTTATACCATCGCAAGACTTCTGTTGAACACGCAAATGAAGAACAAAAGAAATATGCTGACGTCACAGTCGAAAGAAAGAAGATTATTATTTTGGCGGATGACCAAGGATTCAAAATAAGAGAAACTCTACAGCGTTTAATTGGTGAAAAGTTCTTAATCAAGTGTTACTGGAAATTTGGAGCTCCCTTAAAAGAGGTGCTAGCGTCAGCAAAATCTGAATTACTGGTATTGAGTGAAAATGATTTTGTAATTATACTTGGAGGTATGAATGATAAAAACTCTAACGATCTTTTAACTTGCCTCAGAGATCTTTTTACTACTATTACTAAGCCCAATGTTATAGTTCCAAAAGTGCCACGCAATAAATTTCTTAGTGAGAGAAAATTAAACTACGAGATAAAATTCATATGCTCTAAATTTAAGAATGTAATTTTTTTACATATGAAATATTCTGTAGCAATACCTAGACGCATGTTTCTTGCACTTTACACAAGCCAGACACTTTTAAAAGAAATACTGCGTGTGGAATACAAATTGAGGTATGATATTTATTGCAAATCTCGTAGTAACAGACCAGAACGTAGACAACTTTACATTGACAATAGTACCCAAACAGATATTATGATGAACTACTTTTCTAACAGCAGCACCCAAACTGAGATGGTAAGTGAACCTATACCAGGCAACTGTAGTGACTTTTTTCGTCCACAATCAATTAACGATATTACAACAAAACATTAATCGTCTCCTAAATAAAGCTGATCTGTTAGTTGCATCATTAGAGTCCTCTCATAATATAGGCAATATTGATATTTTATGTATAACAGAACATAACATGTGTACAAGTGACCTGTATTCCTTGAACATTACCAATTATTCTGTAGGTTCTGTGTTTAGTCGTAAAAATCGTCGCGGTGGATCTTGCATTCTTGTTCAAAACTCACTATCGTTTACTCCGATACACGAAATAAAAACATATTCTGCTGAAGGTATAATTGAGTGCTCCGGTATACATTTGTATGAACATAAAGTGTACATAATATGTATTTATAGACCGCCTAAAACAAATGCTGAAAGCATCGACAGGTTTTTTACAATACTCATTTCTCTATTAAATCGGTACTGTCTTGGCAAGAATCGTGTAATACTCTGCGGAGATTTCAACATTAACATTTTGAAGAAAACTAAAGCATCAACTGAGTTTATACAGATTTTATCTACATTTAGTCTTAGAATAGGAATTAAAAAACCGACTAGGCTGGTCAGTAACACGTGTATTGACAATTTCATGTTTAACATCCGTGGCAGTAAAGCAAGAGTTTTAGAACTCGCATTATCAGATCATTCTGCACAAATACTCACGTGCCCTGTAAAAACCACTTACTCTTTAAAGTACTGGTATAACAAAAAGCGGGACTACTGCAAGGAGAATATGGTGAAATTTAGAGAATGCATTGATGCGCTAAGTTTTAGTGATATATTTAGTAGCGATGACCCAAATACAGCCTTTGATACATTTTACGAACTTTTCTGCCTTTTCTACAACCTGTGTTTCCCTATAAAATATATTAAAATAAACACTAAAGCAAATGCTAAATGGATAAGTAAAGGAATCAAACAGTGTTGCAAGTGCAAGCGACAGCTTCTTTGGCAGTTTCGAAAAAATAGAACTGACCAAAATAAAAAAAGCTTTTTAGAACTTTCATCTAGGTTAAAAAGCATAATTAAACTTACGCAAAAGACTAGAAACGATAACTTCATAAAAAACCGGTCAAGTGCGAGTCGGACTCGCGCACCGAGGGTTCCGTACAAACCTGTAGGTATATAAGTAAAAGTTCACCAGTCATAGTTATGGTATTTTTATTGCCAAATGAAATCCGTAACATTACAGTATGGAAAGCTGGAGGAGCATAAATTAAAGAAAAAGGGGTCTTTGTCGTTTGCAATCAGTCATCCTTTATTTTATATTAACATATATCGCTTATTTTATAATATAACTTAAATACCTATACCAGCCTTGCAGCAGCCTTGCAAAAGTCTGCTGATGAATGATGGTAAGATTTTTTATCAAAGTTATTGATTTACAAAGTTTTTAGTGACTAATAGAAATCTGTTACAAAAATACTTATAAAGTACAGAATAATTAGCAAAATGGTTTGAAGACTATGTAATTATTTGAAATCTCAATCTCAATCAGCCTATCGCAGTTCACTGCTGGACATAGGCCTCTCCCAACACGCACCACAGCACACGGTCCTCAGCCTTCCGCATCCTATATCTGGGCTATAAGACGTTGCTTCGTACCAAATTTCAAGATTTTGAGTTCACGGGAAGTACCCTGTAGGTTTTGATTCCCTTGCGAGTAGTCGCGAGTTGAAAAATATGATTATATTGCTCTTTCTTTTGATTGCGTTGACATAGAAGCTTGATTTTGTTGCAGCCTAACGGTGTTATATACTTGAGTATTTGATATGAATTTCAATTTAATACCTCCACGCGTTCAAGAGAAACGGGTAGTAACTTTAAATTTATTAAAAATATTTTTTGATATGCTGTAACTAAAAAAATACGGTTTTCGCAATTTTTCCTTTATAAGTGATATGAGACGTTGCTTCGTACCAAATTTCAAGATTTTGAGTTCACGGAAAGAACCCTGTAGGTTTTGATTCCCTTGCGAGGAGTCGTGAGTTTGAAAATATGCTTATATTGCTCTTTCTTTTGATTGCGTTGACATAGAAGCTTGATTTTGTTGCAGCCTAACGGTGTTATATACTTGAGTACTAGATATGAATTTCAATTTAATACCTCCACGCGTTCAAGAGAAACGGGTAGTAACTTTAAATTTATTAAAAATATTTTTTTATATACTGCAACTAAAAATTTACGGTTTTCGCAATTTTTCCTTCATATGTGATATAAGACGTTACTTCGTACCAAATTTCAAGATTCTGAGTTCACGGGAAGTACCCTGTAGGTTTTGATTCACTTGCGAGTTGGCGCAAGTTTGAAAATATGCTTATATTGCTCTTTCTTTTGATTGCGGTGACATAGAAGCTTGATTTTTTTGCAGCTTTACGGTGTTATATACCTGAGTATTTTATATGAATTTCAATTTAATACCTCCACGCGTTCAAGCGGAAGGCGTAGTAACTTTAAATTTATTAAAAATATATTTTTTATATGCTGTAACTAAAAATTTATGGTTTTCGCAATTTTTCCTTTATAAGTGATAAAAGACGTTGCTTCGTACCAAATTTCAAGATTCTGAGTTCACGGGAAGTACCCTGTAGGTTTTGATTCCAATGCGAGTTTGAAAATATGCTGCAATTTGCAGCATATACGGCTGTATCTTTTGATTGCGTTGGATTAGAAGTTTGATATTTTTACAGCTCTATGGAACCGTAGATTCGAGTATTTAGTATAAATTTTAGTTTGATACCTCCATGCATTCCTGAGAAAAAGGGTCTTGACAGACGGACGGACAACAAAGTGATCCTATAAGGGTTCCGTTTTTTCCTTTCGAGGTACGGAACCCTAAAAATGCAAGTAACAAGGGTAAGGCTACGTGGTCAATAATTAATGGTAAGAAAATTAATATTCCGAAACATGAAATACAACAAGTAACAGTAGACGGAAACTCTATTAAAGGTCCCATAAGAATCGCTAATGTATTTAATGATTATTTCATTAATCAACCCAAAAAATTAGTCTGCGGTAACGTGCCAATAAATATTTTAAGTACATTAAACTCTATATTCATGAAACCAACAACTGCAAGTGACATCCAAGATATAATAATTAATTTAAAATTCACGGATAGCACAGGATGTGATGACATCGCTACCAAAGTATTAAAATTTGTTTCCATTAAATTATCATACATACTTAATCATTTAATTAATCTTTTTATTAACCACGGTGTTTTTCCTGATAAACTAAAGAAAGTAATTGTTTTTGTTGAAAAACAGCAGTAACAAGTAGTCTACAAAGTGTTTCAAATGAGAATAACCGCTTCGTTGTAATAAAAACAACAAATAAAATAACGAGTTTAAGCAAACAATAGACAACTAAATAAATTATCTGTGAAAATGCAATAACAAATAGTTTATAAAATAGCATTCGCGAAACGCGAAAATGTAATTCAGGAAGTTGTTTTAAGTTTAACGTATCATGTTTTAAATGTGTTTTAATCGCAGACGCCATGCTGTTTTCGTGAACAATATTTCATTTTATATTAAGGCTATTCGGTTCGCTGGGATTGGAATTGCTAGACGTTAGGTTTTGCCTTCAATTTAGACTGTTATCATATTTCTAGTATAAGAAGAGTTATTTCAAAGTAGGACACCGTTCTTACTCGTTGTACTTGTTCCTCTTGCATTGCGAAGAAGGCAGTAAATGTAAATGTAGAATCATTATGTAATTAATTCCAATTTTGCATAAGTGCCACATCGTGACCAAACTGAATAAATTGTGGTTACTTTGTCTAAACATTTTTGTGGGCGATTTCAAACTTCCTCTCTTGACTTTTCCCAAAACTTGAACCTTGTGTGTGTGTGTTCAACGTGTAAGCAAAGTGGATATTTAACGTTTTATTAGATCAGAATAATTTTCTCCGCGGTCAGCGGTGAACATAAATATTTTTGAATAATATGTTAATAGTAGTTCAAACTATAATCAAAATAGAAGAAAACCAGTGGCAATTTGAAGCAAGAAATACGAAAGCTTCTTGCCTGCTTTTAGGTCGCATATTAAAGAACCACAAGTGAAGGAAACATTACAACAAAGGTTTTCTAAAAATACGCACTGACACCTTTAAGTTTAAAATGTTTAGAAGAATTAGGCGCCTAACCCATGGAAATACCAATAGAAGAACATTAAGACATAATTCCCGAAGCATTCATAAGACTGAGCATCGTTGAGCCACCCAGTTCCCGGCCGTTCATCGGAGCGGCAAGTACGCTCAGCAGACCGACGAAATATAGCTGCCACGGAAAACAACAAATCTTTCTATACTAATATCATACAGTCGAAGAGTTTGTTTAAGTGTGGTAAGTTTATCTCTGAAACTAGCAGACATATAGCTATATGTATGTACCGGGTCTTTGTCGCGTAATTATTTGAAACCATATAGAGATATGGTTCTGGTAGAGACCAGACATATGTTTTTTTTAACTATAATAGAAGCATTCGTGAAGAAGGCAGGGAAAGAGGTAACATAAGGTATCTTTAACGCGGTACCAATAGACTGCTACACAGAGAGTGTCAGTTAAGTTATGTTCGTAGTCAAAATACATATACTGACACTGGTATAACCAATGGGATGTCGCTGTCTCTATGGTCTGCAGAGGTAAGACAGCAGTCGCTCTTGGAGAAGCTAATATTAGATCAAATTGGCTGATGCCCGCGGTCCGCTCCGATTTGATCTACCTCAAAAATCATCTTCGTTCTGACTGGACCTCGGTTGCCCCCAAGATTTTTGACTTGAGTCAAAAATCTTGGGGGCAACCGAGGTCAAGTCAGAACGATGATGATTTGTGAGGAAGGCTATGAAACATCATGACGATTCTCAGGACCTGCACAAAATGGAAATAAGCCTGGTATGACGTACTAGCTCAGACGAGCAATGCGACACGATGGTTCAGTTGACGAGGTCTGACGACCAAAACCGCGGGGCGCGGCTAGTGTGAAATATATTCGCAATTTCCATGAGAATTCCGTTCACAATCGCAGCAGATAAAGGAAGAAAGTGTGCCGTCCTCGCTTCTCTGTTTTAACACGGCTGAGCAGAAAAATCGCGAATTCTGTTTTGAGTAGGGTGGCAAATATTTAAATATAATGCTGCTTTATTTATAGAGCGTTTTTAAATGTCTTTTGATTATGCAAACAGTATACTTTAACATAAAAACCTCGTTCATCTTGGAATAAGAATAGAAGAATAAATGTGGGTGACGTAACTTGATGCGATAAGAAAAATAGCCAGAGAAATATGCAAGCGTAGAAAAATTGAAACATCACGCCCTTGAAAACATGATTTGTAACAGGGTAAATCACGAAAATGATCGCCTATCATAGCTATACTTTTATCTTGAAGTCGAAAGTTGCTAGGGACTTTGCGATTATATTTGATTTATACAAAGCAACATTATCTGGCACGGCTGCTAGACCAACAGGCTAGTGAACCGTTTCAATTGTAGACTTGGTCGCGAGAAGCTTTCTTCCGTGTTTTAAGACTGGATAAGATTTTTTTTGGAGTACGAAATCAGACTGTTATATTACAGCAATTTCAGACGTAACCTCATCTAAAAAACTCTGTGGTCAACCTTGTTTGTAATCGTTCACCATATTGAATCCTCTCGTGTCTTTAGCGCTATAGCAGGATTTATTAAAATACTATTATCAACAGCATTATGCTCTCTGCTACTAGCAACGGGTGTACGACCTTTTTATAGTAATACATTTTGAGAATCTTATAAAAAACGTTAGAACTGTTTTGATGTCATTTCTTATAATAAAATTGATAGAAATATAAATCTAAAAGCAAAAGGAACCTGGTAATCGGTCCCATATTGAGCAAGGCAGGCTTCGCTCGCGTAAGTGTCGGTCATGCTTTCTGATGAACTCGTACGAGCTATATCACCCGAAAGTTTTATGAAAAAATCGTTAGTAATTTTTGGGTTAACAAGTTACAAACATTCATGTATCCATCCATACATCCTCATAAACTTTCACTTTAATAATAGTAGTAAGATAGCTCATTATTTTATTGATAGTTTATTACCCTATTCCCCGCGGATAAAATTGTAAAAGCATGGCTAGTATAAAAATAAAATTGAACAGCATCGCATGTATCCGACAGAAATAAGATGCCAATACTATTACAAAAAATCAACTACCAGTAGTCCTGTTATTATAACATTATATTTCAAGAGCTGCGTTATAACATATCATATTTAAATACCATGGAATTTCAAAAGCAACCCCTTGAGTCATCTTCATATTCAGTTACTGTAATATTTTCCGGGCACTCAACCGTACGTCAGTAGATCACTATAAAGATTAGCTACACATAGTCGTGGCCCGAAATCCCACAGTTTCTCCGTCGTTTAGATCGTAAACTACAGAATATCCTCACAACGTCTACAGTATGGTAACATACGTCTGGCCAGATTTATGGCAGGCCAACTGAATTTGTAGGCCCCATACAGATGATAAATCGCGCCCCTTCCGGACTAAACAAAAGTTAATAGTTTACAAGTTTGACTCTCGTTCGTGCCGATACTACGATAGTTTTTGTACGCCTCAGTGTTTTTAGTTTTGGAATGATTTGACTTCAAAATGAGTTTTGTTAGTATGAATATCTCCGATGGCATTCCACTAAGCTCGGTTTTGGCTCTTCATGTCCAGCCACTGCCAGCTTCTTTGCGTAAATCGTCACTCCATCTAGCCGGAGTGCAAAGTGGCGACTCATAGCACGGTGGCGCCGGCCGCTCAACACTCAGCCGAACGCCGAGCTCTTCTATAGTATCACACGATATTAAGGCAGTGTCGCAGTGTTCCTCCATTCCAATACTATTCGAAAAGCTGTATACGAGTTTTAGCTTTGTACATATTTACAATAGTCTGTCAAGCCGTACTTGGCTAGCGTGGTGGTCTATGGCCTTACCCTTCTCTTAGTGAGAAGAGGCCCGTGACCAGCAGCGGGGCAGTTTATATACAGGGCCGATGATGATGAATAATATAATTATTTGAATAAAAATACGACCCATATAATATTTTGCCTTATTTCGTTAGACTTGAAAGTGGACCTTGGACTCCAAGACGTATCTTGGAAGCAACCGGGATTGAACACTAGGACAATGGAAAAGTATCTATACCATTATAAAATGAAGTCACCTTTTCTTCCTGATAATCTAAACACGATTATATCAAAATCTATAGAACGGATTTTCGTACAGTTTTTACTAATAGACAGTGTGATTTTTAAGGAAGGTTCAAATGTGTAATTCACGCGAGCAAAGTCTAGTGATTAAAAAAACATTAATATTTATTATCTAAGACATTAATTGTACCACTGCAATTAAACGTCATATTATAATCACTACTGTGTAACAAGGCACTTGGTTAAGCGTAAACAAGTGGCAACTGACGTCTCAGTGTAGTGTCGTCTTAGGGCCGAGGCGCGAGGCTAGTTCGTGTCAGTCCTCGAGCTGCCTGGTCTTGAGTGTGCAGCGCGCCTAAGTTTATGTGCACACTGACACACTACAGCAATGGATTTTTGTCTATCATATTTGTAGATACGGCTTTTTCTATTTGCTATACAGGACTTCTTCTACATATACATATATTATGCACCTAAACCATCCTTGCTTTCCTTCGAAACAAATTGTATCTTTGCGAAGAGACGGAAAACTCGACATCAAAATCTGTACCAACCCGTCTGGCCAGCGTATTATAGTATGATAAAAATGCTCCTACTGACTTGCACTTGACTTGTGTTACTGTGAAGTAAATTAGGAAGTTCAGTGGTGGAAGTTGAAAGACTTATCGCATACGTGTGTTCTGTCAATGTTTGGTGGCTAGAGCGTGACAATTATCCTCCGAAGATTGACTTCATCTGTATGGACACTAGAATGTATACATATGTTAATATCTGAGGACTGTTGGTAGAACAGATAGTATTTATTTAATAGAATATGTTCAAAAGTTACTTAGCTATCATCTCTAGTCATCTCCGCTTCTACAACCCTCGCCTTAATCCAGTACGAGTGTATAATGTCTGCAGCCGTACCTTAATCTTGTGGAGTATCAAACGCTCACACATAACAATGCGTGGAGCGTGCCATTGAAATGTGCTATCTTTAGCTGCAAACTTCCAATTAACTTCGTTTACTTGTATAACTTCTTGGAATCAAAATCTGTTGTGCGACTTTGTGCAAATATTTTACATACATGTAGTGCTTTTTATTTTACAAACGTGATAATAAGCTGATTGCTAAGAGATTAGCAGAAGTTTTTCTATGTGATTTCTGGTAAAAAAAATTACTTAGTCGAGAGACCGTTTTTAACATCTATTGCAGTCGTTACTGGGATTTCATTGCAAAAAGCCTGACGCATGACTTAGGAATGATGTTTATCCTGCTGGATTGCGGAGGCCAGCTTACATATGTACATGTAAAATTGCCATTTGCAATTTTTAGGAACAGAAAATCTGAACAATTGACACTATGAAGGCAATGAATTTTGCCTACGCTAAACAACTTAAATTACAAACCGTTTTAGAAGTGTGTTTTCAGCAACAGTTTCTTGATAAAAAATTGGTCGCAATTGGCAATCGTATTTTTCAGGATCACTAGACGAACAGTCTTTTCAAAATGTATGTATCTATGTACTTTATGTTCAATAGCATGTATTATTTCCTACTAGCCGTGTGTATCACGTCTGGGTGTGTGACTAATGACTTTAATATATCTTGCAGGTCGCTCTGTGCTTCATGCGTTAATTACATGTTTTTAACATGAACGTCTGTTCTAAGAAAATCGAATTGTTGTATAAGACACTTTGTTTGCAAGCTAATTGTAATTAGAAACACGTTTATCTGTCTGAAGATCTAAGTAACTTGCTAAAACAAATATTCTTCACTATTGCTATGGCTGCGCGCGATTAACTATGATCCTACAGCCTTTCGACGTCCTGTACTATACATAGAACCCTTCTAATTACAGACCATACTAGCATTGTGAGGCAATAGGAGGACATACCACGCTAGCCAGGCGGGTTGGCATATGCTATAATGTTAGTTTTCCATCTCCTCCACAACCTATTGCCATTATCACAACTATTTAATTTGGGCGACTGCCTCCGTGGTCCAGTGGATAGAGTATGCGACTGCTGATCGGAGGTCCCTGGTTGGATTCCCGGGTCGGGCAAAAGTGTTACTGGGACTACTTCGCGTACCCAGTTAATTTATAGCCTAAGTTACTCCTTGGTACATCAGCTATCCGCCAGTGAACGTCCCGTCAAAATCAGTCCAGCCGTTCCAAAAAATCAGTTAGCGAAAACAAGCAGACAGACGAAAAATTTAAAAAAATCTCATTTCGATATATGTACCGTGTATACATCCATACGCATTTACTAAAAAGCGATTATTTTAATATTACAAACAGACACTCCAATTTTATTTATATGTATAAGTAGATGTACTTATAGAATACTTATACTCAGAAAGTTCATGGCCCTACCCTACACAAAGACACATAAAGGTATTCCACACGAGTATTCACAGACATGCCTAATAGAAAGGGAGCATTTAAGCTTTTTCTTCCACTTTGAACACATTATTTTATTCAAGAGAAATTGCGTCACGATTTTGCAGTCTCGCAACGGTAATGGTAAAAGTCACTCTCTTCACTTTGTCAATCTGTCTATCAAGGCGCTTTCTTAGGAATAGCTTAAATTATTTAGATGTATTAAACTTAAAAGTTTTGTAAATGTAAGCCCAGTGAGGGAGGTTGTTAGCTTGTATAGAGATTCTTAACTTAAATATAGGTAATAAACATTGGAAGATATTTAGAAACACAAACTTTACTTATATAAAATTCATCATGTAGCGTTGTCCCGGTTGCATCCAAGTCAGATTTGACAGAATATCATAAGTTGGTTGCGATTAAAATAGTTGCAACACTGCATAGCATTCCAATCTTTACAAAGAAAGAAATGAAATACAGCCGATACCAACATATTATTATAGTATGTAATGATGTTTAAAAACAAATTATAAACCTCTCAACAAAACACAGCGCAACTATACGCATAGATTTCAGCCACGACGTCTTTTTTGGGAGCAGCCCCATGCATCATTAACATCTGTAAAGCTTCAGAAGCAATGATCAAAGAAGACACCTGTCACTCGTGAAGTCTCAGGGAAAGAATAACTCAAACTTTCTAAAATGACACGTCGAAATGTCTTTACGTCCTATTTCGTGAGCGATCGAAACACACATTTATTAACAAACATTAAAAGTATAAACACACCACGATGCCGAAATGTGCTCTAACTAGCACAATATAAGCACTCTTTTTTACAAGCTTTTTACTCCAAATTGTTTGAACAGTTTGCATCAAGATATTACCCTGAGAGGATCCTCCATCTATCACCAGTAGATACCGTATAGTCATCCGATGACTAATCACTTCACAAACACCACTTGTCCGAACTTTTTTCTATTAAACTTCGAGCTCGCTAGCCAGGTATTGTTCAACTTAAATTTGCTTCTCACCACTGTCTGCCCCGGGGAAATACGCCAACTTAATGCAATTTAAACATTTACCTATGTGTGTGTTTGAGAATATTTATATTTTAACTTTGTTTTCGCGCGTGGTTTGTTGCTGTTCAAAGTAGTTGAGTTTGATTCTCATTAAGTGTGCGATAAAATTATGTGTGTTAAATGATGTAAGTATATATCCCAACTGCCAAAGTACTGGCTGTATCAGTTGCAGTTTAGAATCAAATAAGTGTGTGAGTTGGCCAAAGATACAATTTATTCGATTACGTGATAGAAGAGCTAGCATTCAAATGAGAGATGAGATAAAAGTTGCTTGATAACCTTCTTCGGTTAGAGCCCTACATTCCACCTGCTCACTCATGCATCAAGAAAATATTTATAGGTATATACATATATATCAAATGCGAAATCCCCTGCGTTCCAACCATATACTCAAATATAGATAATAATATAAAGGTACCAGAGAAAATGTCATACGAAGCATGTAGGAAGCGCAAAATTCACAAAGAAGATAACTATTCTTGACAGGGGTGAAATGTGTGAATGTCACAAACTTATGGGAGGTACGGCAAATTGAGTAATATATGCGTTACAAGTTGACCCTCGTATGCCTTACAACGCGACGATTTCTCTTGATCAGCATTGGTTTGTGCAAAGATTTGTTTATGCATATATCAAAGGATGACATCTTGGAGTTTTGTTAGAATGTTTTGTTCTTTACTTGTATGTTGAGCTTCTTAGATTTAGAGATCACGAGACTCGAATTAGCAAGAGAAAGGATGTTGGAGAAATCTTAGAAAGACACGCCTTTTTTCGTTATACAAGATTTATCAAGTAGGTGGTAATACCGCACTTGCCTCTTATATACTTAGCAATGTACCTTGTGCCTGATAGTACTCTTTTAATATTATAATTGACATTCGAATTCGGGGATCGCAAATCTATGATTGACAGTTGATTGTGATTTTGTCGCATAAAAGACTCTCTTTCGACAGTTAAATAGCCCAATAAAAATTATGCACCCTAACAAGTGAAGACTAATTCAACACACTACCAACCATGTACGTAATCATATTACTATAAAGCCTTAGAATATTTCTCACAAAGCACCATACTGTACTCTATTTACCCAACACAAACATCCACCCTCAAGCCTTGCACTTCAAGCTGATGAATTTCTGCATAATGCACGTCCCATTACATTTACTCTGTATTCGTCCACTTTACTGCGAAACTTTTGCTAACTTTGGGTAATAAAAGCGTTGATAAAGCCGACGACAGTGTAACATTGGATAAATATCATGAATCAATAAGGCCTTTGTTCTGTATCGCTTTCCGCCGCTTAACTGAATCAATTGGAATTTTAACTGACATAAAATGGCGCTGTGGTTTAAGTTTGTCGATGATAAAAGCTTTAAATAAATGGTTATATTACGAGTATGTAGGATAAATTACTAAATCTTCAAAGTTCAAACATATTTTATAAATTTTCCTGTGCGCGTATGTGACTAAACGGCCGAATTAATAAATAGACTTTGGTACCTGTGTGGGTCTACAGACCTGTGAAGTGAAGACTAAATTCATTCAAGTGCTCCACCCCATGCTCGCTACATTCCTTTAGACCTTCACGTGGATGACTAGAGACTATTGTTAACATAATGATAACATCATAAGTAAAATACGAGTTATTTTTTTAGCTACTACTAGTTTTTTTATATATTATCGTAGTCGCGGAATTACTATTTATGTAAACTGGTCTATATCGCATCGTCGTATTAATATAATAATAATATTCTACCACATTCACACAACACCATCTAGTCCCAAACTTAGCAGAAGCTTGTACTATGGTAACTAATATCCGAAATATCTTCTTATGTAAAAAAAATATATGCAAGTTCCGAACTAGTTATACGACATTATGGGTGGGTAAACCCACGTCGAAAAGTAGTGGCAGATAAGAGATATTTTACCTTTATTCTCAACTTTCATGAATTGTGTAAAAGTTTGAAAATATTTATACGACATTTGTAGTGGGAGTCTTTATAAAAATTCAACCAACCGACACAGCGTATACCCTACACGCAAACGCGATTAAATTAACAGATGTCAACAAATCGCGAAAGTTAAAAATGGTTTATTTTACCGAATCGCACAGACCCAGGTACGTAGAACATTGTCCCCCGAAGGCAACAAAATCGCGTTGAACATTGCACATGCAGCTAATACAACGGTGTCGACAATCCTACATTCAGTTAGGTTACGTAGAAGCCTAGAACAGCTCAGAGCCTTAAAAAAGCGCCGCATGAATACGGAATGCTGGCTTACGGAATTACATAAGTTAGTGGATGTATTGCTCAATCGGTATATTAGTTCGCTGGTCGTATTGGTTTGTTCATTCTATTGAATGTGTTTAAAATGAGCTTTTTTATTTCTTTTTATTTAAGTGATGTAATCTGAGAGAAAAATATGCTGCGGGGTTTTTACTACAGCTAGCAACGAGTAAAATTAATATCATCAACATCAACAGCCTTAAGCAGTCCATTGCTGGACTAGGCCTCTCCTTTGAAAGGAGGAAATAGCCTTCTATACCACGCTGGCCAAACGGGTTGGTATAGGGTTTGTATCAAGTTTTCCTTCTCTTACAGTGCTGTTTTCTGCATAATATGCTCCCTCTGTCGGCTCTTACGACACCCATGGGACGATATGGGGTGGTGACATTCCGTATTCTTAATCCGTCACCACACGGACCACGGAAAATTAATATACTACTTCTATAATACTTACTACTAGTATAAATAATTGTTATTGGCTTTCAGTTAATAACTCATGTTCGTATTTGCTTTGTAGCGTAAGGTTTTAAAAAAAATGAATCTCTGGAATGGCTAAACTGATTTTATTGGGTCTTTCAGTGGAAGAAAGAGGAATTTGTAGGGCACACATAAGCAAATTTATTGATTTGTCTCGGTAGATGGCCCTGTTGTTTAGATATCGAAAAAAACGCGGGTGAAGCCGTGGAGAAAAGCTAGTTATGAATAAACATGTATAAAAAAATCTCGGATTCCCCGAAGTCCATTTTTAGCGGTGAAATAGTTTGTACTGTTCAATAGCAATATTCGTCCGGGGTTATTTTGTGTCGTATTGTTTAGTTGGATATCTGGCTGCACTTTGAAATGTTAATATTTATTTGTGTTTTTGGATGTGCGAGCAGGCAGCTCTTTTTAATCCTCTGGCTCTATTAATAGTCATCAAAGGATAATTATATTTGTCTTCATAAGCTTTTCCAAAGGTACTGAATATCATTGACAGTAATTATAGGGAACTATAACGACTGTAAATAATTGCACGGGGCAAGTGATAATTATCAATTCAATACGCATATCTCCGAAAAGTGAGTGGAGCTCGCCGTGGTTTCGAACCCTATACGCTCTGCGTAGCAGTCTGTTGGTATTTCCACTAGGCTATCGCTGCCAATATCTAGCGGCAGCCGGTATTTTCATCAAATTACAGCTTGCTTTTTGTAATTTCCTTTGTATATAGCACCTATGTAAGTAAAAATAATTACAAACATACACCAGAGGTCAAAATATTTTTGACGTAGCTAACTTTTTGTTAAAACGTGCACGTTTATTTTTGAGTGTAAGCTAAATTTGTTTTAACCCTTTGTTACTTTAATTTGATATTAAACACTAAATTAAAAATTCCTAGAGAGTCCAGCCGACTTAAATATTAGAAACTAGAAACTGTTCAGTGTGTTTGTTGCCCGTTGTCCCGCTGCGCCAACCGGTCGTCAATATAGTAATGACAAGCTTTTTTCAATGTAGGTAAGTCAAATATGCGGACTGTGGTTTAACCTGAGTAGCCAGGTTCAGTAGTAGTTACTATTGAAAACAACGATTTGTGGACAGTTAGGCTCTTTCTTTATAACAGAGAAGACATAACAACACATTTTTCGTGGCTGCATTAAAAAGGTAGGCAGCTCAAGAACTACACAAATCCGATTCGTAGATGTTAGCTTTAGTGCGTTCAAACAACCTTATTCTTTAGATTTATATCTTCTGTCTGTTTATATAAAATTCTTGCGTTACTGACTGAATGATATACAACGCACAACCAATACGCTATTGGGCGCTGGAATCTGAAATTTCGCAGGTATGTTTCTTAGGAACTGTTGGGGTGCAATAAGAGGAAATTAACTATCATCGACTCAAAAAAGTATGCAGTTGGTTTGTTACTAGATATGACCAAAGCCTACGATAAAGTACAGTTCAACATAATAATATTATTAGATAAACTTTACAACATAGGAATTCGAGGGAAATGTCATGACTGGTTTGTATCTTATTTACAAAACAGAGAACAATTAGTGGAAATAGAATACTACAACAATGTTACAAAAAATATTGAACTCATACGATCAGACACCAAGGCAATAAATGCCTCTATCCCGCAAGGAAGCGTCATAGGATGTCTCTTATTTATAATATACATTAACGATCTCCCGAACAATATAGACGAATCATGTGTATTATTCGCCGATGATATCTCCATACTTACCTCCTGTAACGATAATATTAACCTAAATGATAAATTAAACACCATACTAAACTCCACATCAACTTGGATGACAGCAAATAATCTCGAAATTAATTTTCAAAAAACTTAAATAATAACATTCTACCCCCGCCAAAAAATACCGCTTAACGTAGACTTCACATACAAAGGACATCACTTGGAGGTAGTTAATAACTTTACTCTATTAGGCCTAGACTCACACATCAACTGGAAGTCGCATATTAAAAGGATAGGAGCAAAGCTGTCAAAATTTTCATATGCACTCCGTGAGATAAAAAAAAACAACAGATGTCAAAACTGCCTTGGCAACATATTATGCATATGCCTACGCTTGGTTAAAGTACGGGGTCATATTATGGGGGAATAGTACAGACGCACCCATCTTATTTACACTCCAGAAAAAGCTTATTAGAATAATAGTTAACATAGATGAAATAAATAGCTGCAAGCCTCACTTTCAAGAATTAAAAACCTTTACTTTACCCAGCCTATATATTTTTGAAATATGTAAATTTGTTCGCAAATATCCAAATTTGTTTACCAAGAGAGAAGACATACAAAAGAAAATTACATTAAGACACGGAACGCCAACTAAACCTACCCATCTCGAGACTAAACATGCACTCAACCAGTACATTTGTGATGTGTATAAAAATATACAATAAACTACCAGCTATTATAAGAGACGAAAATAAATACAACAGATTTATTACTAAATTAAGACAATTTCTGCTCAAGAAAAGCTATTATAACTTAAATGAGTACCTAAATGACAAACTATAATCTAAACTAACATTATTTAATTAATACAGTGACTAATAAAATTTAAATTTCCATAATTTATTTATTTATACAATGATTACCATTTAACTATTATTAATTATTATTATTTAAGCAAAATTAATTAACTAAAAATAATTAAGTTCAATATCTTTTCAATATTTTAATAATAACAGTGGCTTCCTCCTTTCTCCTCTTCTATCTATTTTGCCGTGCCCGACAGGGTCCGTATTTGGTCTATACCTTATCTTTGTACAACTTGTGATACATATGGAGAGCAATAAAACATTTGAATTTGAATTTGAAATTTCCAGAAATTTACACGTGATCGGGTAGAAAAGTTTAAATGCAAATAAAATGCGTGGGCGTAGCTGCGATTATTCACTAGAGTTAAAATATAAAAAATTCTTATCGGTCATCATTGACGTAGGTACGTTAAATTATAAATATGGACAATGGAATCGTTAAACATACAAAGATCCTTTCAGTTTACATACTAGGTTCATACCTGGTCAGTTATCCATTCAGTCCAGCCCCGCAGGTTTGCTCAAGCGTGCACAAATAGAAGCATCTTGTCGCCATGTTTGTTTGTCTCTCAAGTGTTATGTGAAACGTGCGAAATACTGAAACTACTTGTAAATATATATTTGTTTTAGTTTGAGGTGGTGAAAAGGTAAAACAATCGAGGACAAAACCTTATAAAAATATGCATTGGACGAAAATTATTCGAAACTATTTGATGATTGACTGCAAAGTCATATTTTAATAATAATAATAAATATATCATAGTTTTGGATTCATATATATATTTTTGACTACAAGAAATACTTATTTACCTGAGAAACATACAATTATAACAACAAACCATTTAAAACATTATGAAAAGAAGATACAAAAACATTGTTTAAGATGACGTCTAACGTCAATGACAAATCGTCTAAGAAAAATGTAAATAAACATATATAAGTACAACGAGGAAATGTTATGATATGTTGACAAGAGCTAGGGCAGCAGCTGCACGCAATACATCGCCGGACTCGTCGCTCAGCTGCGCCTCACAGCCGCCGGCACTTACAACAGAGTTGTCGGCAATCATAGGAAATCGCCGGGCTTGGAACCGGCTGTCAACGTTTCGGCACAGCGACTGTCGGATCAAGTGCGGGCTAGCCAGCGCTGCCGCCTGCTGGATGACGTTGCACTTGATAGCCTCTCAAGCTCTGACTTACTACGTAACCCTCCTATCCCTTCTTCTACGTGTAGCGATATACAAGTGTCAAATATTGTCAAAACGCAAAGGACTGTTGAAGAGGTGCATAGTAGGGGTACACAAGTAAGTACCCAGTACATAGATGAATTAAGGAGTACTTTGGAGTGCACTATTCGGGAGTATCGTTTTGTAAATACAGCAGATAGGCCCCGCTTACCACGTTTGCCCACACACAAGAAAAATATAGCGCTGGTGTGTGCCCTGGATTCACTATTGTCCACGTACTTACTACGGAATTCAATATTCGAAATATAGATAGATCTGTAGATTTTAGATTCGTTTTTGACAGTTTTTGACATAACCTTCATACAAAATATGTCAAACACGAATCTAAAATCTACAGATCTATCTTTAGTTCGAATATTGAAAATGGCCGTTAGACAATAGTGAAGATCTTAGCGATACCCACTCGATTCTGTACTGTGCGGTTGTTACAGCGTGTCGAGTGTCAGGTATTAAAATACCAGATGGTAGTAATACTGCCCCTCGAATCAATGCTGTACCGGCCTGGCAGTGCAGGATTGAGCGTCGTATCGCTGAGGCTAGGGCGCTCATCGGAAAGCTAATTTGCTTCAGGTCGGGCAATACAAGACCGAGAGTGATGCGTTTTGTGACTCGGGCGTTCTTAGGTACGGGCCTTAGTCGCCAAGAATACGAATCACGAGTCACAGAACGCATCGACTACCTGAAGCAAAAAGTTTGTGCGTGGGCAAATTGTATAAGATGGTACAAAAAGCGGGTGGACCGATACACCCAGAATAGGGCATTCCAAAAAGATGACAGGTGGGTATATAGAAGTTGGGAGCGAACTGATCCAAGTGTGGATGATGGGCGTCTGCCGGATGCTGAGGCAACGAACGCTTTCTGGCGCAGCATTTGGTCGATACCCATCAGCCACACTGAGGGTGATTGGTTTGGGGATGTTAAGCGAGCATGTGAGGGAATACCCCAAATGCAGCGCGTAGCCATTGAAACAACGGATGTAGCTTGTGCAGTCCGTTCATTATCTAACTGAAAATCAGCGGGACCGGACGGACTGCACAATTTCTAGTTGAAGTGGCTACGTAGTGCCCATGCTAGGTTGGCATCCCAATTCCAGGCATCTTTGGAATCGGGCTCGATCCCAACTTTTATGACAACTGGTATCACTCACCTGCTCTTTAAGTCAGGCTGTACCACGGACCCCAAAAATTATAGACCGATAACGTGTCTACCGACCGTGTCTAAACTTCTTACATCCATTTTGAGGACGAAGATGTTATCACATATAAAAAATAATAACATTATGTCAGTGGCTCAAAATGGATGTAAGGATGGGGCCCGTGGTACACAAGAGCTACTCATATTTGACATGGCCATTAGCCAGCAGGTGCGTTGCAACTGAAGGGATCTGGCGACATGCTGGATAGATAACAAGAACGCCTACGACTCCGTGCCACATACTTGGCTCTTGAGGGTGCTGGAGTTATATAAAGTCGATATAACTCTATGCACCTTCTTGAAGGCATGTATGGGGCAGTGGAGTACGGTCCTTCGCTATCCAGGGTGCCGGCAGATTCGCGATTGCGGTGCACGTCTAAAGATCGAACGGGGTATATTCCAAGGTGACAGTTTAAGTCCCTTGTGGTTTTTGTCTAGCTCTGAATCCTCTCAGCACTTTGCTAGAGGGGTCTGGACTAGGCTATCGGTTGCAGCGTAGGGATCGAGTTATATCCCACCTCTTTTATATGGATGACCTTAAATTATTTGCCCCCACCACTATCCAATTGACAGCGTTACTAAAAGAAGCTGAAACTTTTAGTAATTCTATCAAGATGGAATTTGGTGTGGATAAGTGTGCGGTCATGCATGTAAAACAAGGTGGAATTGTGGATTCTGATGGAATAGAGCTTTCAGATTCCACAAAACTTAGATCTCTATCTGCAACTGAGACTTACAAGTATCTGGGTATGTCGCAGGCCTTAGGTATTGCTGAGACTGCCATGAAACAATAATTGAGGGAGCGCTTCTTTGGCCGCCTGAAGAAAATACTGAAAAGTTTTTTATCAGGCGGCAACAGGGTGCGTGCCTATAATGGTTGGGCCATGCCAATCTTAGCGTACTCCTTCGGCATACTCATATGGACTCAATCAGAACTGGACGCCTTGGACAGAAAGGTCCGTTGTCTATTGACTGAACATCGAATGCATCATCCGCGTTCATCAGTAATGAGGTTGTACATCCCGCGGAAATGTAGTGGTCGTGGTTTCTTAAGTGCTAAGGACCTCCACAACCGCGAGGTGTACAATCTTAGAGAATATTTTCTCAAGACGGACACGGGTGTGCATCGTGATATTGTTGCTGTAGACAACGGACTCACCCCGTTGGGTCTGGCAAAAGAGAGCTGGCGCAAACCTGTTGTACTAAGTATTGAAGAGCGCAGGGATGTATGGGAAGGCAAGGAGTTGCATGGACGTTTTTATCGGGCCTTACATAGACCTGATGTAGACTTCATGTCATCAGTTGCCTGGCTACGGTTTGGTGATCTATTTGCAGAGACCGAAGGTATGGTTTGTGCAATTATGGACGAAGTTGTCATGACGAACAACTACCTTAAGTATATTCTGAAGGATGGGACTGTTGACATATGTCGGGCGTGTCACCAGCCCGGGGAATCTCTCAGACATATAGTTTCCGATTGTTCTCGTCTTGCCAACGGCGAGTACTTGCACAGACACAATCAAGTAGCCAGGATCGTCCATCAGCAGCTTGCCTTAAAATATAGCCTTGTACCCTTTGAAGTACCGTACTACAGGTATGTGCCCGATCCAGTTCTCGAAAATGGCCGTGCCACTATGTACTGGGATCGATCTATCATCACCGATAGGACTGTCGTGGCTAAAAAGCCCGATATCGTGGTGATAGATCGATCAGAATGCCTTGCAATGATCGTTAATGTCACTATTCCCCATGACGAGAATCTCGTGAAGGCCGAAAAAAACAAGGAAATCAAGTAACCTGGCTCATGAGATTGTCGACATGTAGGATGTGGACTCGGCGATCATTGTACCGATAGTCGTGTCAGTTAATGATCTCATTCTCACTCACCACCATCTCAAGATGCTCTCGTTAGATGGCTGGATCAAGTCCTCTATACAGAAGGCAGTATTGTTGGACACGACGCGCATAGTTCGGAGGTTCCTCTCTCTGGAGCCCTAACCAGCGGTGGGTCTCCGTGGTCCTATTTTATATAGTTAAATTTTATTTGTATTTTTATTAAAGTGATTTAAGTATGTAAAATAAGAAGATGAGAAAGTAATGAATAAAGAGGAATAATAATAAATAATAATAAATCATTTATTCGGAACAAAGTTTTGTTTTTTACGTACATTGTACGGATATTAACCCACCAAACTGCGAAACAGTTTGTCGGCGGGGGTTTGGTCTAGTAGTATTTATTTCAAAGAATTGTCGCAGAGAGACCTACAAACTACCTACGCAAATCCTCTTAGCATTCACACTGTGTAAGACTTTTCCAAAACCAGCTTACAATATCAGCGCGCAAGCAATTTTTTAACAGAGAAGGAAAAATATTAAAGCCTACCTTGGTCGGTTTATCGTGTAAGGAGCAACCGTGAAAAACGGATAAATGTGGAATCCCCGCAAATCTGGCTGGAAAGTTTCGGGACGATACTGGTGTGTACAGGGCTTATGTTGTGTGATTCTCTGAACTGTATGGCTGAAGAATTGGCGAAATATAACTAGAGATATAAAATATTAATGAAGAGTATAGATTGAAAAGCTTATCGCATTCTGAAAAGTGAAGCTGTCGAGATAATATAATCCATAACTATTAGTATTATACATTCGAAAGTTTGTTTCTTTGTTCCTTCTTTCACGTCGCATCGGAACGGTGATATTGTATGACTTTTGTGTGCTAAGATAGTTAGAAGGCTATTTTATCAAAAGAAACTCTATAAGCCGCAACTTCACAAGCTCTAACCCCTTTAGTCTACATTTCTGGCTTGGCTTTATAATTATTCCGTTATTTGATGATTCCCTTACCCCCCGCATCATATCTCATAGTATATAAGAGATAGACTTTCAAGTTATTTATTACATGCAATCCATTAACCTATCTTACTACTAGGTATTACAAGGCAAAACGTTAATGGACGATGGTACCGGGTGGAGCTGGATGTTTGTAATATTTTTACTCAAGAAACACTAAACAATTTTGTTAAAACTTTGTATATTACAGCTAATGCACATATAGCATCCATGAGGAAAATCTAGTATAACTATGAGCCTTTACCTAATATAGCTAAGAGCTATTGGTAGGTTCAAACTATCGGGTACGCGGCATTAGGTGAACGTTGATAGCGACCGTATAGATAAGCTAATTTTCTATATATAGATTCCTATTATTGCCATAACTAGTACAATAATTTAGTAGGGCAAATGAAAATATACAATAATGGTCAATTTGTTTTAGGCAATTTTCGCTAGATTTCTTCTGTCGCGAGAGAGTTAACTAAAATAAAGTAACGGATCAAAGAAATTTCTATCGCCAAATCTTTAGTAAACTTTATTATAACAAGGTGAGTCAAAAGTCGTGTAATTATGTTTAAGGAGTTTACTACGGATTCAAAGTAACATCAACAATAATCCATATTTTTTCGAGAAAATATGAAAATATGACATATTTCGTTTGAAGCTAAATGAAAATGCATACGTTTGGAAGTTAAAAATATATGTATTATCTAGAGTTTAGATTGAATCATTTTAGGATTTTGATATTACGGTGGTTTTAGTAGGCAGGAATCGAACGCCTGGAGGTGAAGAATCACAGATACTCTATCAACGAACTATAGAGGCGAAGGATGAGTCCATAATTTGGGTTCCACCGTTAAGAAACAAATTGCTGGTTACTTGCTATTTCATTGAATTGATGAATGTGCCGACTCGAAGTACTGCCCTCTCACAGAATATCGATGTAACGTAACAGTATCTATACAATATAGTGAAAGAGAGTGCAAGATACCCCATACGATATTCATTCTTCCGGTTCTCCTTCTATTCAAAGTCAAAGTCAAAGTCAAAATCATTTATTCATTTAGGCCACAAAGTGACGCTTATGAACTTCAAAAATTTAAGTTGATTACTAGATGATTCTACATTTACATTTACTGCCACGTTCGCAATGCAATAGGTAACCACAAGAAAGAACGGGCAATAAAACTCGTGGCCACATTTTTTTTAAATGTCTGTATAGTGGTTTTACATGTTATCTTTGTAAGGAGCTGCAACTGTTTCACATTGTGAGTTATCTACTATTGCAAAAGTTAATAGTTTATTATTATTATTTATTTATTTAAATAAATAATAATAATTTTAGGCGTGAGTCTGTTTATGTATGTATGTATGTATTTAGTTAAATTCCTTTTCATATGTAGGTCAGCAATGCACTCGTGACTTCTCTGAGGCCCAATTCTCCTAACTATTGGTATTTGTTCAAAATACAGTTTCACTATAATGTTAGTGTCTTTGCGTCAAAAATGGTATCCTCCTAAATTAAGTGATATTTGAATGATATAGTAAATAGATTGTAAGTTGGAACAAGTGTCAAAATATGTGTCAGCGACGAACTGTTTATTTCAAATTATATGATAATGATATTTGGTTAGCAGAATACCGATTCTGAGTCAATTAAAATTATAATCTCATTTCGTTCAAAATTTATTTTTAATGTCATATAAAATACGAGAATTCCGGAGAGAGCCTTCTGGGCTTATGATGAAGGGAATTTAATAGTTGTATTCATTAGGCGATGCGTCTGCTCGTTTGTCACCAATCACATTAAAAACTTACAGATACTTACTTAGTTGAAAAACCTATGTTGAGTTGTATTTTAACACTATGTATCACTGTTCATTCGATAGCCGTTGAACCGTTTTTTCTCAAAGGCTATCATTGTAAAGTTGAACAGTGTAGCCGTTATGAGGATGAATGGTCGTGACTGCGCTATCTGTTCGTATTCATTGTGTCCTAACAAATCGCTCTTAGCAACTCCACTATTGTCGAATGTAAGCGATCAATTGACGTAAAGCTTTACACCTACTTTTTGTGTATGGAGCGCTCGTTAGAGTAGCTAAGTTTTAGCAGATACGTGTTCGCTATAGTCTACTTCAAATTTTCGTCTGCGTATTGTAGAAGCTGTGCTCATGCTAAGTTTTAGGTTGGTATGTAGTAAAATGTTACAAGATATATTTGGGGACCAAAAGTAGCTGCTAAGTGTCATCATATTTAAAAGTTTGCTGTCGCTAAAACGTAATATTTAACACTTTGTAAAACATCATGTTCTTCTCTCTTCAAGCTCCCGAACTGATATCCGAGAGACGATATATTATGACAAATAAAATGCCTCTGTAAAAAAAAGTTTACTTAATAAAAAATAAAATTATGAAGTTATCATTATTATGAAAAACTATTCAGCAATTCAACATCTAAAAGATAACACACACACATAATAACTTCCGCATTTTTAGATTAGTACAACAGCTCTGCTTTAAGCGTAAACATACAAATCAACAAGATAAAAATCACTAAAACAGGCCAAAATATAATTAGTAGATACATTTTCTTCTTCGAACGCTTCATCCCTGGCATTTGATCCGCAGAGTTGCACCGTCCGTCTGTTAATATCGTGGTAACGGGTGACTGGGAACCAAAGCCGGGCTTAGTCAAGTTTAGAATGGCAATCTAGTCGGGGGTAAGGTGCGATCCAGTCGCGACTAAGTTATTTAACACGATTTAAACAAGTGATTGGTCGGATTAAGGAGTGTATATTTGTCAGTTCGTTTATTATTAGTACTTGATTTTAATGGTATTTGGAGAAAATCGTTTTCTTGTAGAGACTGGTTAGTCGTTGTAAATATGTACAGTTAGAGGTCCGTATTTTAAATATTTGTTGTCCATAAAGCAGAGTTATTTTCAAACAATTAGCGGGATAAGAGATATAAGATACTACGTAATAAAAAAAGCATCTAATGCAACTGAACTTAGGGCTTTGCGAATTTTATCAATTAAGAGCTTTAAAACAAATATAACCAGATTGAAAATCAAATTTAGACTATTTTAGATTACATTATCCATAAAACTACTGATCTGCTTTTGACGAAACTTTGTAAAAATAAAACTTATATTTAAATATTTCGGCATAACTAGATTAATTTTGCCGACACCCACGCGTGTAAAGTCACAAAATTATTATTAACGTCTGTATAATTCGATTTTGCCATACTTTAATCCACTCGGTAAGAGTAACACTGTAAAGATATTTACAATGTGTTTATACTAGTGATGTTACATAAATTTGTACCACTATTTAAAATGGAAACAGTTATAGCAAGCAGCATAAGAAATTAAGATATCCTGCTCTCTGCCAAGAAAACACCGTCCCTTAAAAGAGCCTGGGAATTCTGAGAAAATCACTGATTTTGCTGCTAATCTCATTAAGCTCATAAAAATCCCTCCAACTGAACTAAGAATGTCGTCTCGCTATCTATACAAAGATCCCGTATAATGGCACTTATTAGTAATAAATCAAACAAACTTCTGTAGTCCTAAGTCTATTTTTCGAATGTAATAAATACTCAATTTCAACCCTCATTTTTATTTACCGTGCCACTTGGCAAAATGGCCCTTCATAACGAGTAAACGAAAAGGCTATTCCTATCAATTAATCATTATTAAAGTTAGGAATTCGTTTAAAAATGTAATTATACTCCCTCCGTTATGAGAATATATCCCCTTTAGACGGTGTCTGTATATTTAGTAAACACGCCTTGTGTTAGCATGCATGTGGTACAAACAGTTAATTCTTTTGGTTGTTTCTTCATGCTGTTAATAATTTAGATGTGGGGATACCATAATTTTGTGAAGGACGCGACATTCTAAGCATTGTGAGGGTGTTTGTGAATTTATTATAACATCTTTTTAGGGTGCATGTTGTTAAATGAGTTTTTTAAGTGAGATTACTCGTCATAAATTTGTTGCGGGCTTTGTTAAGATGTCTGTGACCGGTGGTGTGACGTTATTTGTGTGGGTAGAGATTTGTGTACTAATGTTACATGATGCTGTAGTGTATGAGGATTAATTAATTCCTGTTTATGCATAGACTGAATTGTTCTCAAGGCATAAATGTCTCCTTGTGTTATAATTCGTCTCGACGCATTATATTTGCTTGTACGTGTAATTCTGAGTATTGGTAGGTAGAGTACCTACCAGTGCCTTCTTAGAATTACATGAAATATGAAAGTAATAATAAATTTTTATGCAGTTCATTTTATAAGCCTCAACCTATTACGTAATATACATACATACATACATACATAGACTCACGCCTGTTTCCACGAAGGGGTAGGCAGAGGCATATTAAACGCCCACTTTTCGCCAGTGTTTTGATCCCACGTAATAGGTGGCGAGCCTATTGCCGCTTTTCGGGATATTTTGACTGCCAGAGCCTCGTCCGTTGATCGGCAGGTGCACCACTTGCAGGTGAGGTTGGCTTGGGACCCTAAGTTCTTGGTGGGAACCGTAATTACGTATTACGTAATATATACAATCATAATTGTATAATACTGTCAAAATAGTGGGTTATAATATAAAGTGTCTTAAATTTTGAATTAACTGAACAATGGCCAGCTCTTCAAAATTTTAGTTGCCGGAGAAAGGCACGACTACGCCTTCCTTATTTCAATGATCGCTATAGAATCATTATTTCTTTAATGTGATGATTAGTGAAAAATCAAAAAAATATGAATTGATACATTTACTTTGTGAAGAAGTGATACTCTAAAATTTTTCCGCATGACCGAAATCGTATCAAATGCGAGAAGTTGCTACAGTAAATCAGTGACTATAGTGGTAGTCTAGCGCTATCCGATGTGTTCGGGTAATTCCATCTTATCCCTAAGCCCAGCTATTACAGGTAACCCGACTAGACTGAATGGCTTTCACGTTATACACAGGGTGTTATATAACTATCAAGGTACTTGATAATTATGTAACACTTTAATGTACTGTCCCAATGTTTTAATTAGACGCTCGTGGCGTTGTCGCATTTAAATTGGTCATACGTTATGAGATAATAAACCTGCCCGTTAGCGAAAATTGGTAAAATATACATTTAGTTCATGTATATTAACTAAATGTATATTTTTTGTTTTTATTTTTTCCCAATGTTAAATTTTGAACAAGATTAAATCTATTTTATGTTCTACAAATTGTATAATACCAACAGCCTGTATATTTATTTTGCCACATACCACAGTAGATCGTATGTCGCAGACAAATTACAACGTCAGCCAATCCGTCCTTTGTCCGGGTGACTAATGTGCGATACAGCTGTAATTCTGCTCTCCGCACTCCGGCCAATGCGCGCACTGACTGGCTACAATCGTTACTCACCTAGCTAGTTTGTGATTTGTGTTGTACTTTCACGTTGCTAACGTATTTTTGGGATTTATTTCGTGGTTTACTTTATTGTAAATAATGTTAGCTGTGTCAGGTTTAAAAGTATTTTATAATTGTGAAGTTATGACTGCCCAGATGGCGTAGTGGTTTGAGCGACCGCCTCGCTGCTTAATAGTGTTGTAGATGTGATGCCCATATGAGACAACACTTTCTTATCATTTGAATGTTTGTAAAAGTCTCCCGAGAAACAGAACAAAAAAGATTTTAGGCAAGGATTCTCAACACCGAACAGGTCATAATTACATGTGTTCTTTAAATATAGCACTCACACGGGGTTAAATTCCTATAAAGTAACTAATCCACTAAACTTCGATCCACTAAAATCCGAACCGGAAAATGAGCTTACATAGCAAAAAAAATAGGCATTATCTTATTTTAAGTCTTAACACATCTCCCGCCTTAGGTTGTTTCGCTGAGGAGTTTAAAACATTCAAACAACAGATATAATAAAGAACCACATTTGTGAATTACAGAACGAATCATTTTCACCCATATTTGCATCGAACCTACGACATACAACACACAGTGTCAGAAACGAAGCAAACACTCAAACTACTTATAAGTGTAGTACTTATTTTGTTGCTACCAGGCCTGATTATAAAATAGGTGAGGAAAATTCAGCCAATATATTTTGAATCGACACAAAACAATCTGATCTATTAAGGGAATTAATTTTGAATTTCTCCCATCTTCATATCACGAAAATGTAATAAAATTATTAAGTAACGAGCCAATGTACACAGTAAATAAATTAAATATACATTCCGAGTTGGGTAATATAGGCAGCGTCCTTTAAATCCTAAATGGTAATAAAAATATATTTCATTCAATATAAGTATATTTCCAAATATGCGTTATAATTAAATTAACAACATTTACTCTTTTATTTGCAATTTTATACATTTTGATATCCTGAATCAATTGCTATGCTTTTTAAGAAAACTCATTAATAAAAGCTAAATCACTATTCAAAATATTGCCTGGATCAAAACATTGCCTCTAAAACTTCTACTTAGTGGAAAGACACAACACAGGCGCATATCTAAATGTCAATTTGTCCCTTATCATGAATATTTGACATATTATCTATGTGACATACCATACGCGAGTGCCATGGGGCAAAAACTCGGCGCACACGTCTTATCTAAATAAGCCATTATACACAATGATTATGATAATAAACCTTTCGTTTGTCACTCTTCTGATATCCAAATAATATAATTTTGTTTAGTTCCATCGCTTGGGAATTTGAGGGATGGAGATAAGATCCGAGTGGAATGATTTTATGGATTGGCATTTTGTGGGTTTGTATGTAAACGGTTTTATCTGGTAACGTTCCTTTTGCTCAACTCTTAAGGGTCGTAGTATGATTAAATAATATAGAGACTTATAGCGTTAATTTATAATGGGGCAGTCAAATATAGAATAAAATAATGTTTCGAATCCGATTGGTAGTTCTTAATGCTTTTTAAAAAAAAAAAGACATCTTCCGCTTTAAGACTAAATTCTGTGTCGCGGGGGACTTTACAAACATACAACTAACGGACAACCAGGTTAGCTTAAAGCAAATTAGATTTACATTAACTCTCCAGTCTCATTATTACCTATTATTGTATTTATTTATATATGAACGCAGTGATGTAATGTTGTGTCTATATTTGCTGCTTATCATGAAAAACTTGATCATATTGGACGTAAATTCGTAAAGAGGTTTTAATTCAAATTAAAGTCAAATGAAACTCACGTTACATTTTGACACAGATATTAGAACCACGTCACACTATGAAAGACACTCAGTTGCTGCAATTTTATCTAACTTGCTTACTTATTAGCACGTTACATTTTGACACAGATATTAGGACCACGTCACACTATGCAGACACTCAGTTGCTGCAATTTTATCTAACTTGCTTACTTATTAGCAAGTTAAGGTAATTAACATATACATATATGTACGCCTTTTTCTCGTCAAAGCAGGCAGAGGCAACGGAACGCCACTTGCTTCTATCCTTACAAACTTCACGCGCTTCCTCCACATTCATTACCATTCATGCTCGCCGGTTCCAGGTGCTTCAGACCTTTCCATTTTTCAAAAAGTCACCAATTTGGTCGACGAATGTTCTACGAGGTCAGCCGCGACCGGCTTGCCCACACATTTGCCTCATATCATCACATCAATTTGGTTTTCGCAGGAACAAGTCGACATGTGATGCTGTTCATGCCTTAACCCAGAACATAGTACAAAACCTGAACGCAAACAAAACGGTTCTGACAATATTTTTAGACCTAGCTAAGGCTTTCGATACAGTTCCGGTGCGTACTCTCTTATTCAAACTTGAAAATATGGGTGTCAGTGGAATACAATTGGATGTCTTTAAATGTTATCTGACAAATCGCACTCAATCTGTCGTCATTGATAATTATAACAGCAACGAGGTTCCCATCTATTATGGTGTTCCTCAAGGAAGCATATTGGGTCCTACTTTGTTTCTGGTTTTCATAAACGATCTATGTAAACTCAATATCCCAAACGCTAAGATCCGGCTATAACTATTGTCGCTAACACATGGCCTGAACTCGAACTTGAAGCACAGTATGGTTTTAATGTAGGGTTAAACTGGCTTTTTTCCCACAAACCTACACTCAATACTTCCAAAACCAAATACGTCACCTACTGTATAAGTTCTGCCTCCCAACCGAATATACCAATATCACTGAAAGCATATACGTGTCAGTTACAGTCCAAATCTCCTTGCCATTGTACACATATATCCCAAACTGATCAAATTAAATACCTGGGTTTAATACTAGATCAAAATCTTAACTTTAATTCACATATAAATGCTCTTACTGGCCGAGTTCGCAAACTAATATTATATATATTTAAAATCTTAAGAAGTATTGCAAATCCCATAGTTATACGCAGTGTCTATTTTGCTTTGTGCCAATCAATTGTTACTTACTGTATTTCTTGTTGGGGTGGTGCTGCAAAAACAATTATTACCTATATATAAGACCATTGAAAATTGCACACCGTGCCATTCTGAAAGTTGCTACCTTTTGACTGATTATGTTTCCAAGGAACCAACTGTACAAAGACTATAGCGTCCTTAACGTGCGGCAACATTTTATTCTGCAAACGATTTTGTTGCAACATCGTATAGCTTCGTATAAAGAAATCCAGAAACGCAGTAAACATAAAATATGTACTCCTCCACAAACAC
Source organism: Euclidia mi (assembly GCA_944739405.2). Lineage (NCBI taxonomy): Eukaryota > Metazoa > Arthropoda > Insecta > Lepidoptera > Erebidae > Euclidia > Euclidia mi. The sequence continues at coordinate 13,765,188 of OX123184.2, read as the reverse complement.
GGCTAATTTTTACAAAACGGTTTTTTTATTTCTTGGGACCATCCCTCTATAACAAAATAAACAAAAACATTCCAATATATAATTTATCCTACCATAATTGCAAAAAAGCTCTCCACTCCTTTCTTCAAAATACATCATACGATAAAACGGAAATATTTTAAAGTTAATCAATGATAAGCCTATACCTTGCACCACACGACACACAGCCCATTCACTTTACACCACGCATACATCACGCGTATGCATACACACACACACCGGCGCGGCGCGGCGGCGCCGGCGGACAGGTCGACAGGCTCGCCCGCCGCTCAGCACGCTCCGTACACACTTAAACGCACACACACATATACATTTACACACATTTCCAAACACATCTTTGTTTGTTATTTTCTTTCAATCTCATTTTATTGTCTATTTATAATAATTATTAGTTGTTTTGTTTTTAAGTACTTTGATTTATATTAAAATAGTGTAGTTTAGTTTAATACTTGTATAAATTATTATAGCTTGCATATTTGTTCTATTTGGATTATGTACAACAATTAACACTATTAGAGGGGTTCGGGACTGTCACTCCTTAATACAGGCTATATTCTAGCCTAGCTAGGAGAACAGCGCTTCACCCACCTGATAGAAGATGTACTTACCCACATTGAACATTTATGTTTTTATAGGTAATACAAATGTCACATGTACATAATATCAATCTGTTTTTTAATATAGTTTTATTATTATTATTATATATTTAAGTTACTTTAAAGTAGATTTTACTTTAAATTATATACATATTCAAGCCGTAGAATAATGCTTGCGAATTTAATTTGTTGTAATAAAGTGAACGAATCAGATAACAGCTTGTATCTTAATGTTGTAATTGGTTTACATATTTTCGGATTGAACCCATTATTTTCGGTGGGACTTAGTAGTGAAACCTTAACCGTCCATGCATTATAATTATGGACGTGTATCTGTGATTCTCTCTATTGCATATTTGTAAATCGTACAATATGAAATGTGCAGAAGAAGGTATGGTGGCGCATGCTTCTCAGGGCAGTACGGATGTGTAATGTCAGTCATTCTCTTATTTATCGACATTGCTTGACATTTATTTCAAGGAACACTCATCATCATTATCATATGTAGTGTAGGTCTGTTTAGGCTTGTAAACAGAGGCTGGGCTCCTAGGTGAGCTGTCTAGGGTATCTTGGATGCTACCGAGAAAGAGATATGACAATTAAGAGATTATAACTACCTTTAAAATATTCTGGAGTATGCTACCACAAGGTTGAATTGTATCACAGTATACAATGCTTCGTATTCCAGGAAAGTATAGTGTGTCAGTGCCTTATCCACACGGTTGTGTAATGTCAGTCAATCACAGAACGCGCAGGTCAACGTTCGATGTGAATGCTTTGTTAACAGCACACACCGCCTCGCTTTGTTACTATTGAGTTGTCGGTATCGGTTGAGGTTATGTGTGAACGTTGTGTACGGGGTTGTTTTGATTTCTAACTTTTTTAGTGGCCATTCAAAATGCACTGGCCTTAATACTACGGTACCAAGATAGTTAGTACGCTTCATTGTACACCAAAATAATGCAGTCAATTCATAAGCTGTCTTAAAACGCTGTATGTGCGATAAATGCTCCATCGGTAGCCATCTATGACAAATAGACTACTCTCAATTGATGATTTATATTGGATATTTCACGGATAATTTAATACAGTAGTATTTACGTAATCCTCCTACACAAAGTGATATAAAAACCTGACATAAAAGCGATTAGTTGGTTAATTTCACTTATATAATTTTTAATATATCAAGTCTACAATCCTTTTTTATGCCTGATTATCCTAAATTGTATGTGACTCACAACTAAAATAACTAGACTTTTGTAGAGTCCTTCAAACATTTACAAACCTTCTAACGTGAGCGCGCTTTTAACTAAACGTGACGTCGGTACAGCATCACTTTGCAAATGATCTCTTAAAGTGTCCTCTAAAAGGTTAAGACGTTCGTCTAATTACTTATTGCAATTTGCGGCGAGTCGTTTGCTCGACTCAATTATGGTTCAACTTGTGATACTTAACTTTTAAGCAGAAAGCAGTGAATGTAGATTACTGTTACATGTTAAACGGCTTTCACGAGATTCAGTGTCTTGGGAGATTTGAAAGCTGTAATTATTAGTACTGCAGTGTATTACTAGTCCAATGATAACATCTAATAAAAAATATGTTTAAAATATCGACCACAAAATCTCAATATTCAATTATAAATAAATATAAAAACAAATTTGCAATGAATCGAATGAGACCATACTCATAGTTAGTTAGTTAGTTGGACAGGTGTTTTCCGCACTTAGCCACTTAATTGGGCCATTGTGCGTTGGCAGTGACACGGTTGTCGCCTGTTACTCATACCATGCAAGCTCCTTCCAGAAGGCCATGAGTTGGCCAGTGTTGCGTAGGGCCTCGCTCATGGTTCTGGGGTTGTTCAGGAACCTCTTCCGTTGGTCGCTCACGCTGGTGCAATGTAGGATCACATGAGCGGATGTTTCTTCGGTCTCCATGCAGCCCCTACATAGTGGGCTGTCCGTGACGCCGATATTGTAGAGATGCTTGTTTAGTGGACAGTGGCCGGTTATTATGCCAGTCAGATGCTTAAGTGTTTTACTGTTGGAGTGCAACAGTTTTTGCGATAGTCGTTTGTCTAAATGGGGAAAGGCATCTTTAGATTGCCTACACTCTTTTAACTCTGCCCACTCTTTTTCATGTTGTTGTAAGGTTCTCTCGCGTAACCACGTTTTTAGTTGGTTGAAGGGCATCGGAACAATTGGTTCGGGTCCCAGAGTTGTTGTGTCCGATCCTTTCCTTGCCAGTTGGTCTGCTGCGTCATTGCCCGTGGAGTCACTGTAGCCTCGTATCCACTGGAGCGGGACCCGATTCCTCGCTGCAGTTTTCTGCAGCTCTTGGTGGCACTCCATAATTAGGCCGCTGTTAAAGCAGTTGCCATCGAGAGCTTGTAGTACTGAGGCACTGTCTGTGATGATGCGTATTGACAGGTTACCCACGTTTCTGGCTGCGATCGCCGTCGCCGCCCTTATAATCCCAACGCATTCAGCTTGGAAGATGGTGTTGAGTTTACCAAGCGATGTTGAGAGATTGATATTCAAGTCATGGGAGAATACTCTGGCACCAGAGACCATACTCATGCCGATAGGGTGAAAATTGTGCTAAATCTAAAAGAGAATCGACATGCACTTGGACGTTTTTTAAGTTTCCTTTTTAAAAGACAACTCACGTACTAGTAATTTGTTTATTTATTTACAGTTTATTTACATTATTTTGTGGCTGGAGCGTACAATATAGGTGGAAATTGTCAAAAAATCTTCGTTCGTGTACAAACTAACGCACAGAATTTTCAATAGTGAACATTTTAACCCACTTTATCCATCAGTTATGTGACCTATAAAGGTAGTATTAATGTCATCGCGATACAACCGCATTAATAGGTAAGGGCCTTCTCTCACGAAGCGACTCTCAAACGATTTGTGTTTTGTACCCGTATCCTACGCGTCACTTGTGAGTAGCCGCCATACATATTCAGCTAATTTTGCACACGGCGAGACGCTTCGACCACGCGTTTGATATCAGTCGCACGCTACCGTCTTGCTGGTCGCACGCTATCCGAGTCGTTTATGCTTTGCATTACAAAATGGCGGCGGAACAAACTTTTAATATTATTTTTGTGCAGGAGGTAAAAAAATATCCATGTTTGTATAATTATATGCTGCCAGAGTACGTAAGAAAAGATTTTACATAAAAGGCGTGGAATAAAATTTAGAAAAAAAAAATAATATGTCATTTACACATTAACTTTATACACAACTAGAGGACGCCAGCAGCTACGCCTGCATTTTTTTAAATTTACCCGTTTTGGCTGATCCCGTGGGAATTTCGGGCAATCCCTTCTTAGTGCACCCCTACGGTCCCCAAGGAACATACATGCCAAATTTCAGCTTCCTGCGCCCAATAGTTTCGGCTGTAGCGTGTCTGTCAGTCAGTCAGTAATGCAAGCATTTTATATATTAAGATAATTATATTGCCAGGGAAGCGAAGCATGTGGGGTTATTACATAGTTGGCAAGATAATTTCTCAGATTAAAATTCAAATAATAATGATTCTATTGACATTCTATAAGAATTACGACTCGTCCCTCGACAAATGCCCTACAATTGAAATTTTTTCGATGCTCGGATGCACCCAGAATCTTCTTTTATATTTTCGCTTATTCTTGTAATATAAATACAGAAGAAAATTGTCTTCATCGCTAGAGTCACTAGACATCGTTGTACGAATGTTGTTCTTCAAATGATAAAATATAGTCTCATTAGCGTAGCACCGTGTGCGGAAACGAGTAGCATACCAGTATTCGATCATGGTTTGCATCTCAGTCCCGTAGCATTTGAATAGCTTCGTGAGAGAAGGGCTTTACAGTCTCAGTATCCGCGCGTTGTCACGCTGTCACGCTGCACGTCTCGACTTGTCTGTGTTCTGTTTCTGTCGCAGGCATATCTGTGAAACTAGCTGTTTTGAGAAGTGACTAGTTGTTTTACAATTTGAGTTAGGGCTGGCCAAAATCTAGTGAAGCTTAACAGAAAGCATTTTCATTGTCAAATTATTATAGAAATTGTACTCAAATTAAAATTGTCCCATATCAATGATCTCGTAATCGTTGTTTGTGTGTGAGTACGTGGTGTTAACATTGTTTTTTAGTTCATTATTTTAAAAGAGACAAAAAAAATCCCTGGAGTTCGCCTCAGCTATCGGCGACAAGTGCGCTGCTACTGAAGGCAAACCAACTCAGAGCCAGTTGGATAGAATCCAGGCGGTCATCACTGGAGCGGCGATGGCAGTGCTGGGCATGTCTAAGGGCGGGCGCAAGTGTGACAAGGAGACTTGGTGGTGGAACGACACAGTTCAGAGGGAGACAAGGGTGAAGAAAGCACTCTTTAAGGCGTGGCAAGCGTCCAAGTCTCCTGAAGACCGCGACGCATACAGGGCTGCCAAACGTGCCACTAAGAGGGCTGTAGCCAGAGCCAGACGAGACCACTTGGAACCGCTTTATACCAAGCTGGAATCGTCTGAGGGGCAGAAGCTCATATACAAGTTGGCACGCTCCAGGGTCAAAGCGGCACAGGACATTACTAAGTGTCGCTGTATTAAAGACCCTGAGGGCAACCTATTATGCGCGTCTCGCGCGGTGAAGGAAAGATGGCGCTCGTACTTCCACAAGCTGCTTAACAAGCAGCATAAAGAGGTGCAGCCACCGGAACTCCCTCCGAACCAAGGACTAGTGCCGCCGGTAACGCCTGAAGAAGTCCAGAGGGCCCTTCGCCACATGAAGAATCAGAAAGCTGTCACTGATGGAGTCCCCATTGAGGCCTGGAAAGCAATGGGCCTGCAGGGTGTGGACACCCTTACTAATCTTTTTAACCGCATACTCCTTACCGGAAAAATCCCAAACCAATGGAGAATGAGTATCATCACTCCAGTCTTCAAAGGCAAGGGATCGGTACAGGAGTGCAGTAGCTACCGCGGTATTAAGGTGATGTCCCATACCCTAAAGCTCTTTGAGCGAATAATCGACTCCCGGATCCGACACGAGACCACAGTCTCGGAATGTCAATATGGGTTTCGCCCTGGTCACGGAACCATGGATCCAATTTTCGCCCTCAGGATCGTCATGGAGCGGTACAGGTCGAAGAACACGCCTCTGCATCTTCTGTTTCTAGACATGCAGAAGGCCTTCGACTGTGTGCCGCGACAGATGATCTGGTGGGCTCTAAGATCCAAAGGTGTACCAGAAGCATATATTGACATCATCCGAGACATGTACTCAAATTCCGATTCTGTAGTTCGGACTGCTGTTGGCGACACAAAATCCTTTCCCATCACCGTCGGGGTCCACCAGGGTTCCGTCTTCAGTCCATAGCTATTCAGTGTGATATTAGACGTACTGTCAGACAGCATCAAAGACTCACATGAGCAGCCCCCGTGGCTGCTCATGTATGCTGATGATATCACACTGGCGGATGCGGACAGGGGACGCTTGGTGCGGCGTGTGAACGCGTGGAAGGAGACGCTTGAGAACGGCGGTCTGAAAATAAACGTGGCAAAGACCGAGTACTTGGCCTGCAACAGTACAGATCCCGCGTCAATTCGTATAGGCGGAGACATTGCCAAGCGAAAGGACATGGTCAAGTACCTGGGATCAGTACTGCACGCGTCTGGTGACATCGATTGCGACGTCAAGGCACGTATTTCGGCAGCCTGGGCTAAATGGCGTGAGGTGAGCGGTGTCATTTGTGACCCCAAAATGCCGGTTAAGCTCAAAGGACAGGTCTATAAATCCATCATTAGACCTGTCCTGTTATATGGCAGTGAGACGTGGCCTGTGCTTGAGCGGCACAAGCAGAGTCTGCGTGTCACGGAGATGAACATGCTGCACTGGATGTGTGGAGTCACGCGCAAGGACCGCATTAGGAACTCCCGCATCCGGGGTTGCCTTCATGTCCGTGACATTGCTGACAAACTGCAAGAGTGTCGTCTACGCTGGTATGGCCACGTCTTACGTCAACCGGCATCTTACGTGGGTAACAAATGTCTTACCATGCTACCTCCGCCGGGCCCCGGTAAACGGGGAAGGCCAAAGAAATGCTGGCTTGACGTCGCAAGGGATGACATACGTGCCAACCAACTAACCACCAGGGATGCTGAAGACCGTGCGAAATGGAGGAGACACAGCCGGAAAGCGGACCCCGGGCTCCAAGGCGTGGGTTTTGGAGTGCAACCGGGACAGCGCTAGGATGATGATGATGATGATATTTTAAAAGGGACAGTGTCACTATTACTTTGACAGTGCATAGGATAACGTCATGTGTGATGTAATCGTTTAATGTCGGTGGATGATACAGCAAGAGCGTAGTGAAGTAGTATGTGTTTCAATATCCAAAGCTTATGTGAATTTTTGTACGTACGCATAAATGTATCAAGGTAATAATTTCATGCATCTTGCAATCATTTGTGATTCATAAACTTATCAACGACGCAGTCATAAACTTGAATCACAACCAACACATTGACGATACAACAAATGATATAGTAAGCATCCGAAACGTGCTACAGTATAACATCATCAACGTCATTGATACCAAAAAACCATATATGATTAACCTCTTTAGGCGCATTTGTATGGGTTCTTTAGAGTTTGGATAGACTGTCCAGTTCCTATATTTAACCGCAACACTTTCAACAGCAGATATATGTATTGGGCAGTTAATCTCCGGTGTACATCAACTTGTGCTCTACATAATTGTTAGCATATACGTAGTTTTATAGGGTGGGTCTAGTTTAGCTGTAGGCAATTGAAAGAGTTCCTATCTTATATGAATACGATTTAAAGTGATAGGTTTAATATCGACTTGTAATCGTGAATGCATCTTCTTATATCTAATACAACAAGCAACAACATTGTTTGGTAACACAAATATATGGGTAAAAATATTTTAATAAAGCTCAATATTTCGAATGCATTACCAAAACAGATGCGGTAAAATCAACAAAAACTATACTTAAAAAAAAGGAATGTGTCATTATATAAAAGTGTAAGGTGTCGCTGCTCTATAAGACAATAATACGTCCGATGATAAGCTACGGCGCAGTAGTGTGGTAGCCTCGGACCAACCTAATAACGGCCGCCTACACAGGATACGGATTCTTTAATAAACACCTATTTACAATAGGTATCACCGACAGCCCGCTGTGCAGGGCCTGTATGGCAGCAGACGAGACGGCAGCCCACCTGCTCCTCGACTGCCCTGAGGTCGCACAGTACAGTCAGCAGTACCTGACCAGATACAACACCCTGAGGGAAGCAGTGGGCCACATCAATCTGCCGGCCTTCCTCGAAGAGCTGGGGTGGCTCGAATAACAACACCATTCCCACCCGCAGGCAAAATACACGCCAGGACGTGGAGTTGCGGAAACAGCCCATGCCACCAAGTACCAAGTAAGGTGTCGCTGCACGAAGACGACGTGGTCCCGAGAAACATGCTAATCTAAGAATTCTGACGAAAGATATATATGTGTGTAACTTTTACTATAGACGGAAAAGATCCATGACTAACAGTGGGGTTGTTTATGTATAGGGCAAATACAAATTGTGTCATAGTCGCCAGATATGTTATCTTCTCTGACTAATTACTGTCTATCAACCACAATTCATTTGTAACATTCAAAATTATTCAACACAAAGGTCAACATATCTGACTGACCAGGATTGACATATATAATTACAATAAATGATTGCAAAACCAACCGAAATCCAATAATAGCAAACATACCTACCCAAATTTGTATTTATTTTACATGCCCACCAGAACGAAACAACGCAATGATGGTTTATAAATCTAAACAGGACAATTTAATATATCAATTTATACTAAAAAACTCGTTTGTGTAGGCTCAGTTTTGATGAATACATCTGTAGCATGCTGCATTATTCATTCTAACAGGTTCATCAGAGTATAAATTGTTTTGTCAAAACACTGTTACCATGGTAAGTTTGTGTTCCACTGATGCAAGCTAGCGGAAAATTATAGCAGTTGTTTCTCTTTTCATATCAATAGTCTTCATATCAATGACACAATAGATATTTTTAATGTATTAGCAATTGAAATTTTCATATACCTATTTGCCACTTCAGAACAGTCCAGTTTTAATTTGATCTTCAGAATTTACCTCCATGTTATAATTAATACTCATCGCCAATCTGTTTGTTACACTTTGTAGTGAATTTCACTCCAAAGATCACAGTCGATCGTAAAGTTCTTTAAATAATTTTGAATCTATTTTATTTGTGTTTTATAAGTATGATTATATCAATCATGACCTTTCTCGAATTTAATTAAAGTAGAATTTATTTGAATTTATTTCTACATTTTAGAATTCTTAGAAACGTTTCTAAAACTTTATTATTACTTTGATTACGCTTTAATTGCGATGTAATTGTGTTAAGATCATTTGCAATACTTTAGAGAGGAATATGCGCTGTACATTTTTGATCGTTACACTCAATTTTATAATATACTGTACGATTTTTAAGCCAAATATTAAGAACTGTGTACATGATAAGTTTAATGCACTACAGCATGTCTATAGTATGAAAGATGTCAGCGTAATAACGGTTAGAGAAAATATATGAAACTATCGTCTCGTATTAGTATCTCCTTTTTATTTACTTACGAACCATACATAACATTTTAAGGAAAATCCTAACGTTAAATTCCTAGAACTACTACTTAGATGTTCCCTTCTTGGAAGGACATTTATTTTGAAGATACTTTTAGCGTCAAGATCGGGATTCTCAGTTTACTAAAAACAAGGAATTGTTAAGTGCCGTACAGAAATGAAAATGTAGGGCTGAATCAATAAGGAAACCTAGTCTTAAAATAGGGCATAAAAATATATAGAGTTAGGTTTAGAAAATGGCACCTGGTTTAGGTTTGAAAGTTGGGAAAGCTACTAAACATTTTCGCAATGCAAATATCCATATTTCCTTAAAAGAGAAAATCACAATTCGTCCATAAGCAACAAACACACAGAGTTTGCTTAGTACCTAGAAAGCCTAGAAAGTTACGCCGTTTTCTAACTTGATACGGGATACAGAAGGTAATTCTTTTATGAACAAATTTGGTGGTTGGCAGTGAATGAACGAATAGACGAAAGTATCGCTTTACAATAGCTCTCGCTTTCTGTGGACGAAAATTGATATCGTATACATTAAAGATTCATACACGTCCTAAGTCCGTTAAAGTAAATGTGCTAACAACGAAATTGTAAAACGTAACCTAATCAGTTAACCTGATGAAATAATATTCAAATACTCGTTGATTACTTTATTTTCATCAAATTGAGTACTATTCTAGGCAGATATTTTTTTTTAATTAATGCCTATTATAGATGAAACTTAATATAGCTTTTTAAAAATAAAGTGGTAAACAAGGCAAAAATTAAAATAGGAAACATAAAATTAAAAGGAAAACATCATGTGGAAACCTACATGGCTGATAGTTCGTCAGTTTTCCATAATATTCTCGAAAGACATGTGAAGTCTACCAACTGGGTTTTAGGTACATAGTGAAGTGAACTATAGCTTTACCCCTTTTCACAATATTGTTAATATAATTATGTACATACATACATACATAGACTCACGCCTGTTTCCCCGAAGGGGTAGGCAGAGGCATATTAAACGCCCACTTTTCGCCAGTGTTTTGATCCCACGTAATAGGTGGCGAGCCTATTGCCGCTTATTGGGACATTTTGTTTGCCAGAGCCTCGTCCGTTGATCGGCAGGTGCACCACTTGCAGGTGAGGTTGGCTTGGGACCCTAAGTTCTTGGTGGGAACACTATGCAATAAAAATAAAATTATGTATAACATATTATTATACGCAGACCTACATATATATTATACAGCGTATTCAGTAGTCAGTACATTAGAAACTTTCTTTACTCGTATTATGTGTATTTTTTTTTTAACCTATACTGTCCCATTGTTGGGCAAAGTTCTCCCCTATACTTCTCCAAAGGTCCCTGCTCTAGCTGTTACTTTCCAAGTATTTGAGAAGCCATCCAGTTCATCTTGCCGTTTTCTAGGTCTACCTCGACTACGACGTCTCTCCGGTGTCCACCACGTGGCGATATGTGCCCATTTTTCGGGATGCATTCTACAAATATGACCTGCCCAATCCCAATTTAATTTCGCGGCCTTGTTGCCAACATCACTGATGCCAGTCTTAACGCGTATGGTTGTGTTACGGATTCGATCTGATAACTTGATCCCCAATACGCTCCGTTCAATAGCTCGTTGGCAAACCTTGAGTTTATACTTCTGAGAATCGGTCAGTGACCACGTCTTGGCTACGTAAGTTATGATGGGCAAGATACACATGTCGATGAGTTTGCGTTTGAGTACCATTGGAAGGTTGCCCTTAATATGTGTAACACGCTAGCGAAAAGGAAACTTCCAACATAGTGATCCTTAGCTGTGAACCATGGCTTAATATCAGACTAAAGCGTATTGAGTAGTCAGTACGTTTCGTCTTTCTTTACTAGTATTATGTGTTATACGCTAGCGTAAACGTCCAACATAGTGATCCTTTAAAATAAAATTCAACTGAAATGAGTTTCGTTCTGAAACCCGGATGACATAAATACGCCGTACACCCTCGAACGGTACGCCCGGACGTACTGACACGACTTTACCAAGAGTTTGTATTGTAATCTTGTAATTTTATATAACAACGCCCCGTCTCCCTATGGCCATCCTTTTATGAATTAATTGTCCAAACTTGTAAGGGGTGTATTGTTAAAATAGGTATTTTATTATCAAGGTTTTGTTACTAGCATTTTATTGTATTGATGGGCTGTAAATTAATATAAAGAAAACTGTAATTTTCTTAGAGACCGATTTTCTGTTTTTGATGATTTAGAAAAGGACCATAGGAATAATGGGCACATAATTAACACCAATTTCCTAAAGTTATCCTAATACCTTAAACATATTTTCACGTCAATGACAAACGTATCAATTATACCCATACCTATACATTTACAGCATTTCTATCTGAGCAATGTTAAATAAAATAGTCCGTCTAAAATGAAGTAATTTGTACGATATACCACCCGCAGGATGATCGTCGCTTTTCTTTCACGAGTGAAACTAAGCTTATTACATTTATACATAAGGAATATAAATCAAAATAGACAAAACCTACAACCTACAGCCGAACTATGTTTTTTTAGTCAAGCAACATTTTGCGTCTTTCAATTGACCACACATTTCAGTTATCTGAGCAAACGTTTTTTCTGTTCCTTATACAAACAAACCTTTCCCTTTTTAATATTCGGCCCGTTAAGTGTTATTTTAATTCACATTCCTTCTAAGAGGTACCATATAGAGGGTACTAAAGTGAAATAACTGTTCGGACTTTGCTTGCTTACCGCCTAAGTCTCGCATTGGCCAGTAGAAACGTATTCAGCTAAGTTATTGGCCTCATGTTTTCGTAGGATATGCTAATGTATTTGGATACGTGAAAATTTCGTTTTGAATAATATATATTGGGGACCTTCTATATCATTGTTTATTTTAAGCTGTTGGAAAAACGTTCGGATATTGAAATGTGTGGTTTTTGGTGATATTTCGCCACCTTTTATGTAAAGTGTGTGTTATGATTTCTTGGCGTAGTTGAGCAGTAATATTACGGAGATTTGTATATTATTGTGGAATGGGTGGATCTATGCATGACAGGTATGTATTTACAAAAAAAAATACAAATTACGTTTATCTATTGTCTAGTACTCATAACACAAACTCTGCTTAGTTTGGGACTAGATGGTGTTGTATGTATGTGGCAGAACATATAACTTTTATTATTACGATACGCTTAAATACGCGAAAATGTCATTATTAGCATATCAATACAGATAAAAGAGGTCATATTTTTATATTATCTATCTAATTTACAGCATCTATGCGCCTTCTAAACAATAAGGGTACTTAATCGGTTATCTTCCATAGCCCTCGAGTCATGGATAAACCGAAACAAAGGATTAATGTTTATAGATTATTACCCTACCAAGTGTAATAGTGATCTCTTAAAGGGTAATAATAAATAAACAGTGAGGTTTCTTAATACGATCAGATAGGATAGGTTAGAGTTTTCTACAAAACGAGGGTAAGACAACTTATTAACATAAAATGAGTTGAAATGTTTCCTGAATAAGTAAAGCTCGTTATTTTTTAGTCCAGAGTGTTTGGATGGTGTGAACAATTGCATAGGTTTATTACAACTGTAGGGCTACGGTCGTAGGGTTTCATAGCCGTGATTATGTTTATATAGCGAGAGAATCAGTTATGGATTTCCATTCGTGATCATTCCAGTATGTCGATCTTCATGCATCGCAATTTTGTATTTTCATAGAACTTTTTGTACGTATTTTATAAACCCTTTCATATAAACCTTAATTTGTGACACAAACTAAAAGCAATTTTTGAAAAAGCCATTGTCAATTTCAAATGTTACCTAAATGTGTATTTTCATACAAATACGAAGGGCAAAACCACGTAAACTAGATTAACAAAAGCCACAGCAATCAGAAAACCTCATGTCGAATTTACATCAAAATTTAGGCGTACGATTTATTGTGTATCAGTGGCGTGTTTTGATTGATACATTAATTGGAATTCATTACACGGACGTAGTCGGGTGACGTGCTAGCACACGTCATTTCGATTAGTACTTCGGACATGCGGTTTGCTGAATATAATTGATTTGCAAGATTAATATTAACTTTGTGATGTTGTGTTTTGTGTTTTAGAGTATTACGTAGATGTGCGAGGATTTGTATATATTCGGAGGCGTTGGAATTGTAAAGCACATATAATTAAGATATATAATTTATGTGGAATTTTCGACAATTATAATTAAACTTAGTGTCCTTGCAGCTTTTTTGCTGATTTATGCTGCTGTTTGTTATGGTCGCAGTAATTTTCATCGGGAACCATCGCATTAAATTAATTAGGGTAGTTATTTTAGTTTGCAAAGACTTTTCTGCGTCCACCAGTCTTTCCTCGTGTAACATTTTTGGCGTAGTTTATAGCAATAATAAAAATCGTCTGCAAATAAATCGTCTTCAAATGTTCTTGGTGCTGTTAGTAATTATTAAGCGAACTATTAGCACAGTATTTGGTTTAATTAAATAAATGAAATAAAACATCTACATTTTATAATCAATAATTGTTAACCGCAAAATCTTTTACAATTACTAACAAATGGCATAATTTAAAATCAGCATGCAACATTTTCCATCACTCTCTGGACATCCTCAAAGAATATGTTTACTTCGAGTCCTGAGTGTAGATTCATGTCCTGCTTAACTTATAAATATATCAGGAAGTAGTTATAATTTTATTCAGTTTGCAAAATTAAACCAAGCGAACTAACTAACACGAAAAGAATAAAAACTTTAAAAAAGTCAGAACCTTTTCATCATATTTCCTGTTTCAACGAAAAACTGCTTTGCGACTCCACTTACAAAAGAAAAAACAATACACACTCATGAATTCATAAAACTATAACAGAACAGTTCCGCCGAAACAATATTGCTCCGAACTGCTATTCCCGCGTGCCTCAAGAAATATTAAATAATTCTTTAAACAAAAGCTCGGTTCAACGTCTAGTGAGAGCGTAATTAAAAGCGCCTGTCCTTCGGGAAATCGTCGAGCGGTCAATTCATGTCGCAATGTTCTGCTGTATCGTTCGTTCGAATTCATTTAAACGGAGTGGAGGGAATACGATATGTGTGGTATGAGAGTGCATAATTTTCTCGTTAGTGCTTGATATGAAACGTGAAAGCAGATTAAATCATATAAGGTTTCTGTTTTAGATGAACATAACTAGTCAGACCAATGATTAGTGCGCCGACCTTTTTGCTTTGAAGCACATCTGTAGTGTTTCGACATTTATCCCATTATGTCAATTGTTCCTTCTAACCAATATCGGGAAATATGCTTTTTTATACATACATACATAGACTCACGCCTGTTTCCCGGAGGAGTAGGCAGAGACTACGGAACGCCATTTGCAACGATCCTGACATATCTCTCTTGCTTCATTCACTCCCATCAGATTCCTCATGCATGCTCTTCTGTTCAGGGTACTTCTAACCTGCCCTGTTTTTAGGATGTCTCCAATCTGGTTAGAGAACGTCCGCCTAGGTCTTCCCCTTCGTCCTGTCCCATCCACACTTGCCTTATATATCTGCTTGGTCAGTCTTTTGTCATCCATCCTCTCCACGTGCCCATACCACCTCAGCATACCTTTCTCGATGCTTGTCACTACCTTCTTTTACCCCACAACACTATCTTATCACACAATTCTTGACGCTGTCAGTCAAAAACACACCACACATACTTCTCAGTCCTCTCATTTCTACAGCATTTATTCTACTTTCATGACTCTTCTGCCATACCCAACTTTCACTACCATACATAAGTGTAGGTACCAACACCCCTCTATGCACAGCCAAACCTGCCTTTTTGGATACATTATGACTGTTCATGAAAGCCTTCAAAGCTCCATTCACCCTATTACCTGCATTAACTCTTCTTTCAATATCTTCTTCATTCTTACCATTCCTAGTAAACAGCGTACCTAAATACACAAAATCATTCACTTGTTCCACTTGTTATCCATCGATCATAACATTACAAGCCGTAAGCGTCGTCGAGGCTTTTTTATATAAACATATATTTAAGTTCAATTAAATCCATACACTGTTCCAATGAACGTGCTCGTCACTCAAATTTTTATCTTGGTTGGAAATCGAACCGAGGACCGTCATCGTAGCTATCAGAGCCACTAACCACTAGATGACTAGACTTATAGCCCAGCCGATGGCAGCATACTATAAATAACTCATAATAAAATCTTAATATACCTATTTCTGACAATCCTACATAACATTGTTCTGTAAATACATCCATCTATTATAAGTCAAATTGATTTCAATTCAAACGAACCGTTCAATAACAGAATATCGCTTTATAATAATTAAGAATGTTGACTTTAAAAATTATATTTTCATTTTTGTTGCTTCCCTTATTTATTTATCGTCGTGAAGATGAAGGACGGAGGGAAAGAATCTAACTAACGTCCATACTTCTTTGCGTATGGCTGTTTATGGACAAGTATGGATATTTTTATTTAATCACATTTCTGAATGTAGATTTCTTTTTGTTGATGTTTTATTATGAAGTTGCTGGTTCAATGGTATATTCGCTGGAGCTACTATTTTAGGATATACTACCGACTCAGATTACAAATTTTTTAGGTAAGTTGTTTCACGTCAATGCTGTGATGGGTAAGATTCGAACCGTAGTTATTATGCTAATTGCGCTTCATATGACTAACATCATGGGACACCACGATTTCAGCGAGCTTTTCGAGGAGCGGCCCTCAAACCTCATTCAAATGGGTCGATCATAATGTCGAGTAGCGGAGTAAATAAAGAAAAAGGTGTTATGTGGTCCTTGGTTCTGACGTTTAGTTGGAAGTCCGTGATTCGAGCAGTCTACATTATAGTACAGTAACTGTATTCGTAAGGTTGTCACAAGCAACTCGCAAAGCAAACATCTATTCCGAATTTAAACTTTCGAGAACTACTTGCTCGTAACATTCACCCGCCCGTAGTACTACAGTAATTCTGTGATCATGGCACTTGCAATAGTGCCGAACTATTGCTCTAAACAAAGGTACGTGGTATCCCGGAAAAATATACAAAAATAAATTAATTCACTTAGAAATGCTACTTCAAGTTAGCCCTGATTCTTCCATCATGATATTTTTGCACATAAAATATCGTAAAATGAACTGAAGCACGCATGATCTCATCATAACATCACAAAGACTATTCTCTGACTGTCACTCCTATGACCGAGATATAAAGACGTCGCGCACTTATACTCGTGTGATCAACACAGTCCTGTCGCCGTCAACGTTAATACGTCAGCTCGGTGACAGATGACGCCGTTATGAACATTCCTTGGGGATGCCGGACAGGATAGAGAGGGAGGGGGGGATAGCGGGCAAAGGCGAGGGGTAAGACGCTGATTTATTGTTTGATCACGTCACAAATCTTCAGGCTATGTAAGTGTAGGTGTGAGTTTATGGAGTGTGATAAGTTGAAGTATGGAATTGTCGGGAGAATTCGCTTTGGCTTAAGATGTATGATTTTTTTGGGCAATTTTATGTTAAATTCATCATCATATGTTAAATTAGAATCTTTCAATGTTATTAATGAAAGCAATGTAGGTAAAACTTTACTGTATAAAACAAGATGTCTTCATTAATTATTATTTAATACTCAAGTGTAGGTACAGCATGTATTTTATTTGCTTCACCATATTACTATAAATCTGAGTCGACTTGCATTGACAAGTAGTAAAATATTTTAGTTTATTATTTTAAGAAGCAACCTTCGCTCTCCGGCTCGGTGAAGAAACGACATCGACATACTCAAAGAGGCTGGCCACTTAGAGCCGAAAACTGAGCTCAGTGGCGTACCATCAGAGGGTCCTATATCCAGCAGTGGACTAAAACAGGCCGATAATGATGGTATTACTTGACACCCGTCGTTCTTAATTTTTAAATTTGACTCTCATAAATAATCGTCATATTGTCACCTCAGTAAATAAAGGATTTTGCTTTTGACTTTGATGGTATTATGACTATATACCACTCTGATGATATGAAATCTTATGGAATCATTCAGTTCACTAACAATAACCACTAACGAATATAATTAAACTGGAACCAAAGCTTGCCTCTTTCACAAAAGCAAATTTATAACATCGTAATGAACAAAGCCATCAAGTTTGACTCGTGATCTGTAATATCGCTCGCACTCAATCTACTGTGAAAACCCCTAAGTTTGCACAAAACTGACACAACCACCAATTTCTTAGACTCGCTGGACCAAACTAGAACATTATATAGAACCAGATTGTCTAGAATTACCGTAGGCAGCTAGGAAATTGTTCAGAGGTGCGCAGTGGAAGTCTGTAATGCATCCACCTGACCACGGTAAGGCAAGGACCTAAACACAATGCACTGCGTTGCACAGCGAATCACAACTAATAAATAAGGGTTACTTGCCAATGATCTCCTGGTGTTGCTCTTACGTGGACCTATAAGATTAACTCATAATTTTGGCCAAAATAACAAGAGAATCGTTATAAATACCACAGGATCCAGTTCGGCGTAGTCCTACTCCTCGGGCAGCAATCAGGAATTCACCCACGTGTTTTACAATGTTCATTAAGATACTATTTTTATCACAATTAAACCGGTGCCAGTTATTGATCAAGAAAGCGGCAATCAAAACGGGTTCCAAATTTTATATCACAAAAGCACGCGTGAGGCAAAACGTGGATTACAAGATGCGGCGTGGTCAAGACAACTTTTTATACCGGGTTTTGTCACTGACCGCGGGAAACGAACAAACTATTCGCGAAGCTACCAGGATGTGCTTTTCAAAAGGCGATCAATTTATTTCAATTACAAACCCAAAGATACGGCGTCCACGCAACCATTTTTTTCTCGACAACGGAAGTTGACAGTTCAGTGTGATCATAGTCAAATTTTACAATAGATTAAACTAAACGTTACTAAATCGATATAATCGACTTGACTTATCATAAAAACTATTTCTATTTCAAACACAGATTAACGCTAGAACAACGATGAATTATAGGGCAAAGGTTACAGCCGATTTGGTCTCCGAGATTATTTTGATAAGTACATTGTTAAAAAGACGGCAAAATTACGTCATGGCCTATAAACATTTTATATTAGTGTTTGACTTTAGTACTGGTATTGGAGCTACGACCTGCGTAAATGTCTTCATATCATGTAAGGGATTCAAGAGATGTTACATAATTTAAGTGACGAATAAAATTTGTTCACCCACTCGTATACGTACTAATTTACAGACGTTTTTATTGAATTGAAGTTTCATTTAAGGATTCAGGATTCACATCGAGTTTTTAGCAAGTCTCGACACTCGACGACAATCGGTTGAGTACTTATCGGTTTCTTCACGAAGCAACTGCAATCTAGCCTTCGCAAACAAAAAGATAAACATGTTTCTAAGATGATGTCAACTGCAATCAGATGGGACTTGTTTGTCTAGTTTCAATATGTGCTTTAGTTTATGTAAACAGTTCCTTGATTTTTAGCACAAGATATTAATAAATATTCATTAGCCTCCATCTTTGTTCACACCGCATTTGAATTACCAACGGCTCTTCACATAGAATTTTCATTAATAAAAATATTTTGAGTCTAATAAATTATTAGGCACAAATAAAACGGTCTAAGAGCTGGATCAGTTTGCACAGGGAGCGAATCCGAGACAGTTTATTAGCACTACTTGTATACAAGTAAGGGCACTCGATGCCACTCAAAACGACGATAAAGCCTTTATTTATCTTCTAGGAAGTTTAAGCGAGTTAAATATTCATTTACGTCGTTAGATCTTGAATGAAATTTTGTTGGATTTGTTCAGTAAATCTTCCTTTTGCCATTTATTTTGAAATACGAAGGTTTAGACAATTTTTTTGTTGGTATTGTTGTTCATTATTTTTATGGATACAATAGACGTAAGTACTTATTTTACTACAAGGCTCTCGTTAAAATAAGATCTTGGTTAATTTAAAGGTGTTGTGTAGAAAATAATGGAGGTATACTTCTCCTATTACAAAACATTTTACATAAATAAAGTCGACTACATATGTGCAAACCACAACATAGTGGTTAATGTAGTCGCTTCACGATTGCTGCTATATCAGGTATCGTTGGTTTGAAACTCACACGGGATAGCAGTTAGTATGATTCATAAAATTGTTTCGAGTCTGAGTGTTTGCGTGGCTACCATCTCCATAGTTTATTCTAAATTCAAATCCATTAATTCACTAATGTTAGAGGGTAACACTTATGAACGTCAAAAGACTTTTTTACTGCCAGGTTTAGATAGGTAATTGGGCTTTGAGAATTTATTTTTAAGAAACTCATGGAAATCGTTAGAATCGCCAAAATATGTATGGCAATATCAAATTTTAAATAATTCGTGGTATCACAACAGCTGATAATGGTAAAACCACATTTCTGCTTGTTTCTGTTGAAAAACAGTAGTAACAAGTAGTCTACAAACAAAGTGTTTCAAATGAGAATATAACCGCTTCGTTGTATTAAGAACAACAAATAAAATAACGAGTTTAAGCAAACAATAGACAACTTAATAAATTATCTGTCGAAATGCAATAACAAATAGTATATAAAATAGCATTCGCGAAACGCGAAAATGTAATTAAGGAAGTTGTTTTAAGTTTGACGTCTCATGTTTTAAATGTGTTTTAATCGCATACGCTATGCTGTTTTCGTGAACAATATTTCATTTTATATTAAGGCTATTCGGTTCACTGGGTGTGGAATTGCTAGGCGTTAGGTGCTGGCTTCAATTTAGACTGTTATCATGTTTCTAGTATAAAAAGAGTTATTTCAAAGCTTACTCGTGGTACTTGTTCCTCTTGCATTGCGAAGAAGGAAGTAAATGTAAATGTAGAATCATTATATAATTAATTTCAATTTTGCATAAGTGCCACATGGTGACTAAAGTTATAAATTGTCGTTACTTTGACTGAACCTTTTTGTGTGCGATTTCAAACTTCTTCTCTTGACTTTTCCCAAAACTTAGAACCTTGTGTGTGTACAACGTGTAAGCAAAGTGGATATTTAACGTTATATTAGATCAGTATATTTTTCTCCGTGGTCAGCGGTGAACATATTATTATATATTTTTTAATAATATGTTAATAGTAGTTCAAGCTACAGGGTAATTTTTTATGTAGTTCGGATATTTTAGTATGTTATACATTTACGAAAATTAATAAACACGTATTTTTTATTTTTTTGTTTTAACAAAAAATAACAAAGTTGTCGCTTATTAAAGAATATGTACTTGAAATAGATGTTCATGGTCACCCGATGGCTTATCTATCAGCTGTGAGGTCAACGCACGCGACACAATTAAGTGCGCGGGCGCGCTACCTACTAGTCGACCAAGCCAACTAGACGAATGTCAACGTGACAAAAGTCAACATAATTCAACAATTATAATCCAGAAATTATTTATCGTAACATGCGAACGCGGCGTGTGAACGTAAAATGCGCCTGCAATCGGTACTAGGAATTTCTGGATTATAATTATTGAATTATGTTGAATTTCGTCACGTTGACATTCGTCTAGTTGGCTTGGTCGACTAGTACCTACTATGCCACCTACACCGATCTGATACTGTGTTCTAGCTTAAAAATATTGTTATTCACGTACCTACCGTGCTTCATCAGTCCATAGGATGTTCCCTTCGGCATGAATAATAAGCCATCCACACAAGACTCGTCGTGGTAGGTACTTGGTGTACTTCCTGAAGATGTTGTACCGGATGGTAATCGTACGGATGGAGACCGGCTGCGTTTAGCAGTGTCCACACTGTGGGCTGGCTCACAACGAAGCGACGTGCTGCATCGTTTGTGCTGGCTCGAGGATCCCTTTCGAAGATCAAGTCTTCGACGTCAGTAGCCAGGCGAGGTCTGCCCTACCCTAGTGCATGGCTAAGGGTTGTGAACTGGCCATGATCCAAAAGCCTTTGGTTGGCCGCTAAAATAATCCGTTCACTTGGAACTACTGGGTTGTAAACTCCTTGAGCTTGCATACGAGGTACACTTTCTTGTTCGTACATAGTTCTAGCTGCACGAAGGTTTTCACCACTGAATAAATAAATTAGTACCATTTCGTAGCACTCGCGATTTGAAAATCGTTGGGACGTCATTCGAACGACTGAGGCTGGTTTCAGAGTAACGCGCGCGGCACGCGCCGTCGGCCAGCGCGTCTCAACAGCGTGTTTGACGCGCGGACCACTGTGAAACGAGTTCGCGTTTCTCATTGCAATGTATGAAGCTTCTGCAGCGCGGCCGGCGCGCGCGTCTCACACGCAGCGCGTTTGAACTGCGTGACTATGAAACGCTACTACTAATCTAGTGTAATTGTAAGCGCGCGCGTGTGGCCGGCGCCGGTCAAACGCGTGGCTCTGAAACCAGCCTTACGACCGGCGCGTGCGTCGGCGCTTGCGCGAAAGTGCGACACGTGCCACTTTCTCGACGCGCCCGCGTTGACTGGCGAGCGCGCGCCGCGCGGACGGCACGGCACCACGCCCCGCACCTCGCGTCTCGTACCCCTGTCGCATCGCGCGCGTGTTTGATAGTATTATCACAGTATAAAGAGCATACAGTAGTTTGACGCCTTTGATCTCGAAGAAAAAGCCGACAACGTCTAGACAAGGGTAAGGAGGCTAGGGCTGCCACATGTAAACAATACCTACTTATTCAAATACCGTCTATTTATTATAGAAAAATAAAACAATTGCTACGTTACATGAATATTATACTGTAAATCACTTATTTATTATATTACAATAGTTAACGATAAATAATTATTATAAAACAGCATTTTTTCGTGCGGTGACAGCTTTGCATACAGTCAGCACCTATTTCATCCCACAGGTGTCGTGGGAGGCGGTTAAGAATATGAAGCATTTTTCATTTGGTCTTTATCATACAAACCAAGTTAATATAAAGCGATTGACATAGCGGTCGTTTAATGGATGGGTAACCGTGGGATCAGCTTGCAGAGCCTATATCGATATGAAGTATTTTGCAGATTTATTTTCGTGCAAACTACGTCAAGGTAAAGCAATAGATACCACGGTCATTTACTGGATGGGGTCTCCGGGCTATGAGGTTACGGAGAACATGTGAGGGGTTTATAAAAGGGGGCCAAAAATATGGTTATTTTTGAGCTAAGCCGCGCCGTTACCAAGATACATAATAATATGTGATAGGTACTTACCTAATACGAAAATACTAGGTACTTATTGCAAGAAATTAAAATCACACTTGAATCGAATATTTCCTTAAAACGCATATTATCTTACGTCTGCCTTGTTGTTTACGCACAGTAATTACTACTTTATTCTGTGACTGGGCCAAACATGAGATATCGTAAAATGTCAGTAGATTAGTAGGTACGTGCATATTATTTTAAGTGGTTATAGGTAAATACATTTCAAAATAATTTAAATACTTAATTATAATTAATGAAATTTTATTTTTTGGTGTAAGTAAATTGATGAAATCGCAGATTTTTTAAAACCTTATTTCTTTAAATCTTTAAGCAGCATAAAGCATTGCAAATATTGCAATGTCTCACAATACAAGTCGTATGCAGCATCTAAATTAATATTCATAAGCAAATAAATAAGTAACGAACAAAAAACAAGCACGCGCCAGCCCCCAAAAATATGTACCTAGTTGGGAACTAAGGCGACATACGTAAGTAGGTACCGCTCTTCCCGCGTCTCACCTCTTGCCCCCCGCACGATTGACCCGTCTAGACGCGTTCGTCGAACGACTGTATGGATTATTTGACTGTGGTATTATTGAAATGAATAACGTTGTGTCTATGATTTCCTTGTTTCCCGGATATTTTTACTCGGATTTGGTGGGATAAAAAAGTAAAAAGTTATTTATGGAAATGTGTTCTATTATTGATATAGAACCACAGAAAAAAATATCCGAACTATATAAAAAAATACCCTGTATAATCAAAATGGAAGAAAACCAGTGGCAATTTGAGACAATTTTTTGGCTTTTTGCCTGCTTTAGATCACATATTTAAGAACCACAGGTGAAGGAAACATTACAGCAAAGGTTTACAAAAAATACGCACTAAGACCTGTAAGTTTAAAATGTTTAGAAGAATAATGCTGGCTAACCCTTATTCTTGACTGCGTATATCACAGAAACAGAAGCTAACAACTAGACGGAAAAAACAATAGAAGAACATTAAGACATAATTCCTTAAGCATTTATAAGACTGAGCATCGTTGAGCCACCCAGTTCCCAGCCGTTCATCGGAGCGGCAAATACGCTCAGCAGACCGACGAAATATGGCTGCCACGGAAAACAACAAATCTTTCTATACTAATATCATAAATTCAAAGAGTTTATTTGTTTGGTTAGTTCAACGCTGGTTTGGTTAGTTTATCTCTGAAACTAGCAGACGTATAGCTATATATATGTAACGGGTCTTTGTCGCGTAGTTATTTGAAACCTTGTCTGTACCAGACTTTTTTAGATTACAGCAACTTCACGAGGAAGCAGCAGAGAATGCAGTGAAATCATGACATAATCTGTTGGTACCTTTACCTAACCGCACCACGGATTTTTCGAAGCTATGTGCATATTCAAAATATATTGTATACATTCACTGGTCTGAGCAATGGAATGTCGCTGTCTCTATGGACTGCAAAGGTAAGACGGCAGTTTATCTAAGGAAAAGCTAATATTCGTTCAAATCGGTATAGATTAGAAAGAGAGTCCTCTTTCCTCGGGCTCCAAGATAAAAGTCTTGGATGCGACTGAAATAGCGCTAGTACAATGATGATTTGTGTGGAAGGCTGGCTCATAGCCTTCTACAGAAATCAAAACATGGAATCACGAAAATCGGAGGTCATGTAACATGATGCTATGAATCTTATGAACTGCATAAAAATGATGTAATAGCATGGGCGTGCAAGCAATACGAGGCAATCCGACGGTTTAATTGACGAGATGTGCCGAGTAAAACCGCGGGGCGCGGCTTGTATGAATTATATTCGCAACGTCCATGAGAATTCCGTTCACAATCGCAGCAGATAAAGAAGGAAAGTGTGCCGTCCTTGCTTCTCTGTTTCAACACGGCTGAGCAGAAAAATCCCTAGTTCCGTTTTGTGTAGGGTGACAATGTTTTAATATTAATGCTGCTTATTTATTGAACGTTCGTATCTGTTTTTTAAATGTCGCGTGATTATTTATTATCAAACGTAGCGCTCCTAGCGAGACTTGGCTGGCCGTTGGTAACAGATCGGCAAAGTTAAGCAACGCTGGCACAGGTCACCACTTGGATGGGTGACCACGAGTGGCATTTATATCTGAGCGCTACTGTGCTTCGGAGGGCACGTAAAGCTGTCGGTCCCGGTTCTTATCTCACGACAAGAATCGTTAAGCCATGTCGGAGGCCTTCGGGCGGCCCGAAAACTTCGACACTGGAGTTGGCCACACACTCACACGAAAAAACAAAATAAAATACATCATTATTCTTTGATCATGCGAGTATAATACGCAAGAATAAATGTGGGTGATGTAGGTTGATGCTATACAAAAACTAGCAAAAGAAATATGCAAGCGTAGAACATCTAAACATCATTCTCTTGACAACGAGATTGCTCTAAGTTAGAGTTCACGGCAGGATCGCTTCTCACCGCTTAAGCGGCAGTCAGGTTTACGCCGATTTGCAATATTATATCTATCCATTGATTTCACTACTAGAGACAGAGATTTGACATGTTTTGTATGGATATTATTTATTTATTTTATTTATAGACTCACGCCTGTATCCCCAAAGGGGTAGGCAGAGGTGTAATATTACACCCACATTTCGCCTTGAATTTTTGGGCCCCACGTAATAGGGGGCGGGCCTATTGCCGTACCGGGCACATTAACAGACTCCGTGCTACTACTAAGAATTTCCTAACGGAAAAACACACCGACCCTCTTGTGTCAAATATTTATCCCTAGTAGTCAAATCTATAGATTGGAAACGGGAGCTAAATCACTGATAGAGAAACACTAAACTAGCCTAGTTTGAACGGATGCAAAAAAACACGTAGAAACATCATTTTAGTGGATACCTAGTTAAGTAAAAAAGGTTGTTCTTTGGAGTAATAATATACTTACGTATAAGTAATATACAGCTAAAGTAATTACAGATGTAACTTTAAAAGGTCGTGGTAATCCTTGTTTGTAATCGTTCACCATCTTGATCTCGCTTGTGTCTTTAGCGCTTTAGCAGGATTTATTAAAATACAATTATCAACAGAATTGTGCTCGCTGCGACTAGCAGCGGGTGTACGACCTTTTTATACATATAACAGTACATTTTACGAGTTTTACGGAAGTGGGTGACATAATAGCTTTTAATAAAAATAATGAATAAATACACTATTTATTCATTATTTTTATTAAAAGCTATTTATCCGCTTGCATATTGAGCAAGTTACAAGCATTTTAATATAGCTAATCAGACAAAGACATCATATTAATCCTGGTTTTGTCAAAGTTTTTGTTTTGCAAGAAGGAAATACAGTAAACTTATTTACTAATCTTTATTCTTATAGATTTAATTGTGTGTTTTTTTGACTAATAAAGTGACCTGAGAGACTTATTCCAATTGAAGGCTTCACGTGAGTGTCAATTAGGTGTAGCTATATAACGCCAAAGTTTAAAAATTAAATTTAAAAAAATCTGTTTAGTGTTTCTGCGTTAGAAAGTAACAAACATTTATATATCTTTCCATAGATCCTCACAAATACACACATCAACAAAGTCTAGGGATATTTTATATTTCATCAAATATCTAAAAATCTATGAAGAATTTTCTGATACAGTTAATAGAAGAATCATAGATTATTTTAAGGTCTTTAATAAAAATAAAAAACATTTCGTGTTTTTTTTTGTTTTAAATAAAAAAAAAAATTTTTTTAATCATCATGGAAAATTAGTATGATAACAACAAACATTTCTTCTTAAAAAACTATTAATTTTAATAAAAATGGACAAAATCTTGTAAAATCTAATCATTAATAATCAGTGTTGCCACCTCTTACATTGATTACACATCGACATCGATTGTTAATACTTAAAATTAAATTGTCAATGTCTTGCTGCGGTATGAGGTCCCATGTCCTTTGCAAGTGTTCGTAAAGTTGTTGTTCAGTCGTCAAATTTGGTGGAAAATCTCTCAAAGCTTTTCGTTGTAACATGTCCCAGGCATGCTCGATAGGATTTAAGTCGGGCGACTGTGCAGGCCAATCCAAAACTTGAATATCGTGCTCTCGGAGAGCGGTCGATACCAGCCGCGCCGTATGGCAAGGAGCATTATCGTGCATGAGTAGAAATTCATGGCCTATTTGAGTTCTGTGTGGGACAATAACGGGCTCTACTACCTCCTCGTGGTATTTTTGTGCAGTCATGCTGCCTTGGATCCAAACGAGTTGGGTTCGTCCGCCAAGACGAATTCCTGCCCACACCATGATTGTCCCGCCTTGGTATGGGTGGACCTCCCGAGGGTGCCGTAGACGGCTAACTCTCCCTGGAGCTCTCCAAACGCGTGTTCTTCGTGAATCCGGGTGAAACCCAAACCGGGACTCATCGGTGAACAGCACCAAAGACCATTGTTCGTCACTCCATGGTAAATGCTCCCGAGCCCACGAAAGCCGCCGACCGCGATTGCCACGTCGCAATGCTGGAACACGCAATGGTCTTCGAGCATGAAGATCAACTTCATGTAACCTTCTTCGCACGGTTTGGTCGCTTACCAGCAGCTGGTGGTCCTCCTGGAGCCTTTGCACTAGTTGCAGCGCTGTGATATTGGGTTGTCTTCTGGCGGTCATTTGGAGAAATCGATCCTGTCTCTGCGTAGTAACACGATATCTACCTGTGTGCTGTTCGGCCACATCTCCAGTACTGCGATAACGTGACCACAACCTTGATATCACATTTTGACTGGTATGTAGGGCCTCAGCAACGACGCGTTGAATTGCACCATTTTCTAACATGCCCACGGCTCGTAACATTTCATCTCGACTCAAATGACGACGTGACATGACTTTCAAAGTTCGTACGTCACGTTAAATTAAAAAAGAAAAACAATTAAAAACCCTTTTCATTAATAATTATAATAAAACAGTTTTAACTTTCTTTAATGTAACGAATTACTAGCAAATTTGCCGCCATATTTTGTTTATTATTTTGTTTTTTTTCTTTCCATTGTGACGTCGTGCCTCCGCGCTTGCGAGCCCCACTACGATGACGCACTGGAGTGGGGACCCAAACCCGCTTGCCGAGGACATATATACCGGCGACACACGTGGTTGGCTTGCTTTTTCTTCGGCTGGGACACGTGAAAGCTGAGTATCCATCCGTGGACCTGTGGAGTGTTAACTTACGACCTACGCCCTGGATAACTATCTAGCCGGTTAACCCCTAGTGTCGGTTCTTTTATTAATCAAAATTGTGAATCTGGAATATAACGCGAGTTAATCTGCCCTGGTGATATTTTTATTTATTTCCCGTAAGACAACCTAAGCATCTCTTTTTATTGCTCGGCGAGTGATCGATCCCGGCTATCCCGTGAAAATCGATCACCCGTGCGACATTGGCGCCCAATAGAATTTTTAAATATATTTTTAAAACGTAAGTTAGCACTTTACAGGTGAGTGAAATAATTTTTTTTCTCTTGTATATTTTTCTCCTGTGTGTGCATATATTCTGGTGTGGTGAATTGCGTACAGGTACAGTTTCTATCTATTTTGGTTGGCCATAAGCAATTTAACTGTGTAAATAACATAACGGTGATTTAATTAACGTCGGTCTAAAATCACGTTTCACTGCGGGCAGCGTGCCCAGTCGCCAACCGGTTCTAACCGCTTTGCCGTTGAACTACGTGCCTCGTGTTCGCGAAAAAAATATTGTGATTCAACCTTTGAGTGACCTTTAAGTAATTTTTCTTAATCCTTTACCAATCATCACACCATTGTATAATTTAGTGTATTTCAGCTTTTTTAGCACGGTATTCGATTTTCTGGCGATATTTAATTTTTTTCTAGTACCGGCGTAAATACTTAGATTTTCTATTATTGTTTTGTAATAATGGCTTACATTATAAATTTCTCATTATTAACTAAAGCGGAATTAGAATATGAGACCACAATACGCGGCGTTTCAAAGCCTGACGATCCCCGCAAACAAATCGCTAAACTTTCAGTTAAAATTCCCTCGGAGGATATATTATCTTCACCCTTCCCACCAGAGGAGGATGTGGCTGAAGTGGAAAAGTCGTTATTAAGATCAAATAGACACTTATCTATGTTGGAAGCAAACTATACCTCCGAGCTTCAACAGAAGGTCGAAACCGTGCTTCACCATTGTTTTCATCGACTGAATAGGGTGGATACCGGCAGTCTTGATATTAAAAAAATTGAGTCTGTGTGGAATAAATTTAATGACTTATATGCGAAATTACAATTAATCACGCGTCGTAGTTCGCGGTCGGATTGCTCAGTGGCAGAGGGAAACACTTCCTATAATTACGACCGTAAGCTTTTCTCGGAATTAGGTAAATTCAAATTTAACGGTAAATCATGTGTAAGATCTTTTATTGAAAAAATTGATGAATTTATGTCCTGTAGATCTATTCCACATGACAAGATGTTGTCTTTCGCTTTTGAAATATTTTCGGGTGACGCATTAGTTTGGTATCGTTCTGTTAAAAATAACGTAAAGACTTGGTTAGAACTTTGCGAACTTTTAAAACGAGATTTTAGTCCGCATAACTACGATTACCGTCTTATGACGGAGATTCGTCAGCGCTCACAAGGCGAGAACGAATCAATAACTATTTACGTGGCAAAAATGCACGGTCTGTTTTCGCGACTTAGTTCTCCTATCGCTGATTCGGAGAAGCTAGAAATTTTACTAAATAATATTAGACCTTGTTACACTAATTGTCTGCTCACTGCAAAGGTTGTTGACGTTGATAGTCTGGTCGAAGTTTGTCGTCTTTTCGAAAATTACCAAAGTCGCAGTAAGCAATTTTCCGAACCCCCTAAAGTTTCAAAGAATACTGTAGCACCCGATCTAGCGTATAATTATCCGTTTTCTAATTTTTCTTCAAACAAAAATGTTTACAATCATAATAACTTCAATAAATATAACTCTGTCGCCGATACATCGAGATACAAGTCTGTGCCACAAGTCAACGCCGTATCGAGTACTTCTAATATAAATAAAACTTTTTGCGTGCGTTGTAGATGCAATTCGCACTCATTACGTAATTGCCGTCAGCCACACTACCTAATCTGTTTTAAGTGCGGCACAAAGGGTTTCAAGGTGTCAGACTGCCCCAATTGTAAATCTAAGTCGACCCCTACAGTTTCAAAAAACTAGTTAATAAGGATTGTGGAAAATCAAATTATACAACTAATTGCAATAAAACAGAGTGGAATAATTGGTTAGACTTTTTAAAAAAATTCTTTAATAGCTATCATATTTCCTCAATCCGTAATTCTAAAGTAGAATATTTACCTTACGTTACTCTAAAATTAAACGGAATACCTACCACAGGTCTTTTAGATTCTGGATCTTGCGTTACAATTTTAGGTAATAATTTGCATAACTTATTTTTGAAAGACAATGTTTTGGATAAATCGAAACCTTTAAGGTTAATAACAGCAGGCGGTGAACGATTTGAGTCCTTGGGATCGGTGTTTCTACCCTTCGAGTTTCAGGATAAATTGATTAACTTAGAAGTTCATGTTGTACCTGGGATTCAAAATTCCCTTATCCTTGGCATGGATTTTTGGCGAAGCTTTGGCCTATTTCCTAACAAATTGGAGTCTGTTTTGATTGTGAACAAGTCCGACGCTCAAGTAATGGAGTTGCAGGCAGTTCCCCCTACACATCTTGTTTCTTATGATCATCTTACAGTCGACCAGAGAGCTACCGCTGACAACATTATTTCTAAATTTACCGATATTTCATACGAGAAGCGGGGTCTCGGTTGCACAAATATTATTTCTCATTCAATTGATACAGGTGATTGTCCCCCTATTCGGCAAAGATTTTATCGCATGTCTCCCGATAAACAAAGAATATTAATAAAGCATCTTGACGACATGCTCTCAGAGGATGTTGTTGAACGATCAGAAAGCCCGTGGTCAAATCCGGTCATTTTGACACCAAAGAAGAATGGTGAACTGCGTTTCTGTTTGGACAGTCGAAAATTAAATTCCGTTACAAAAAAAGATGCTTATAGCTTGCCTTATATTTCGGAAATTTTAGATAATCTGAGAGATGCTAAATACTTGTCTAGTTTAGACCTGTCTAAATCTTTTTGGCAAACATTAATTAAAGAAGAGGACCGTTGCAAAACAGCCTTTTATATTCCCACGCGTGGCACATTTCAATTCAAAAGAATGCCTTTCGGTCTTACGAATGCACCAGCTACTCAACAACGATTAGTTGATATTTTATTTTATGGCCCAGAATTTGAAAATAAGGTTTTCTGTTTTATCGATGACATAATCTGTATCACGTCCAGCTTCAGCGAGCATATTACTCTTTTATTACGCATTCTTGATAAACTA
This sequence comes from Euclidia mi, assembly GCA_944739405.2. Taxonomy (NCBI): domain Eukaryota; kingdom Metazoa; phylum Arthropoda; class Insecta; order Lepidoptera; family Erebidae; genus Euclidia; species Euclidia mi. The sequence continues at coordinate 13,734,203 of OX123184.2, read as the reverse complement.
AAAAGCGCTAATTTAACAATTAATCTCGAAAAATGTCAATTTTTTAGAGATAAACTAAAATATTTAGGCTATGTTGTCGACTCTAGTGGATTGCATCCCGATCCGGATAAAGTTAATTCAATGAAAAATTATCCCACTCCTTCTAATAGAAAAGAAGTACGTCGATTTTTAGGCGCAGCCTCGTGGTACAGGCGTTTTATACCGAATTTTAGCTCTATTGCTGCACCCTTAAATAAGTTAACATCTCAAAGTAAAAACGCACCTCCATTCTGCTGGACGACAGAGGCTAATGAGGCGTTTAATAACCTAAAGAATTGTTTGATTTCCTCCTCGGTGTTGGCTTGTCCTGACTACTCGCAACCGTTTGAAATACACTCAGATGCTAGCGATTTTGGTCTTGGCGCGATCCTCTGTCAAAGGTTAAATGGTGAGGAAAGAGTCATAGCGTACTATAGCAAATCACTCAGTAAGCAAGAAAAAAATTACAGTGCCACTGAGCGAGAGGCCCTGGCTGTTCTATCTGCTATAGAACACTGGCGTTGTTATGTTGAAAATGGTAAAAAGTTTATTGTTTACACTGATCACGCTGCTTTGAAATGGTTCTTGACCTTGAATAACCCTACTGGGCGGTTAGCCAGATGGGGAGTTCGCTTATCTTCCTATAATTTCGAAATACGTCATCGTCGCGGTTCCGATAACGTTTTACCTGATTTTCTGTCTCGCTCTTTACCCGTTTCTGCTATTGCTAATGATATAAATATAGATATTAATCCTAATCAGAATTTACCAGTTTCTACTAATGATCCTTGGTATTTAAATATCTATAAAGGCTGTTTAAGTTCTCCGACTTCCTTTGTTAACTATCAAGTAATAAACAATAAATTGTATTGTTTTAAAAAAACATTAAACCCTCTCACTAGAGAATTTCAATGGAAAGAGGTTATTCCGTCTGACCAAAGAACTGACATTCTAAGGGAGAATCATTCTTCGCCCACTGCTGGACATCTGGGTATCTTTAAGACATACAAACGTCTTGCACTTAATTACTTTTGGCCTGGTATGTACTCCGATGTTGTCAAGTTCGTCAGTTCATGTGAACCTTGTATCACCCATAAACACCAAAACCACCCAAATTTAGGTCTAATGGGAAAACCCAAATCATGTCAAAAGCCCTTTCAGACGATTAGTATTGATTTGATTGGTCCATTGCCCCCCAGCAGAAAACAAAACACTTTTATATTTGTGGTCAGTTGTTGTTTCTCTAAATATTGTTTGCTTTTCCCCATTAAACGGGCAACTGCAGAAGTGATAACAAAAATTCTCGAGGAAAATGTATTTTTGGTGCATGGAATTCCATCTACTATTGTTTTGGATAACGGTAAACAATTTATTAGCGCAACCTTTAAAAGTATGTTGTCAAAATATAAAATTCCAAATTTGCATTTTACACCGTTGTATACTCCCCACGTTAACTCAGTTGAACGCTACAACAAAACCATTATTACAGCTATTTCAACTTTCATAGAATCTGATCATCGAATCTGGGACACTTTAATCACTAAGGTTCAGTTCGCCCTTAACTGCGCAGTTAGTGAGGTTACTGGTTATTCTCCTAATTTCCTTGTTTTTGGTAGGGAGGTCATAACATGTGGTTCTCAGTATATTGACAAGGAATTTAATTCCAATATGGTGCTCGAACCACGGGACGGCTATGCCGAAACTTTAGGCTGCTTATCCTCTATTTTCGAGAAGGTACATTCAGCTCTGTTGTCGGCCCACCAACGAAATTGTTCATCTTATAATCTTCGCCGTAAACCGGCAGAATTCAATGTCGGTGATATAGTTTGGCGCAGAACGTTTCTACTTAGTGACAAGGATAAATACTTTAGCAAGAAATTGGCGCCTAAATTTATTAAATGTAAGATTGCCTCAAAAAAGTCACCTCTAGTATACAAACTTAACGACATGGCCGGTAAACCTTTAGGAGAATGGCACATCAAAGATCTAAAGTTGATTAATTACAAAGAATAATAAAAGCATAAACACAACAATGTAAGACGCATATCTACACTAAGTTATAATTACCTACATAATCATTTGTGAAGGCCAACAATGGTTCTTATGTTTTCGAGTCGAAGCCCACAAGATAATGTATTGTGTTGTGTTAATGATTTATGTAAACAGGCTAACATAAAATGAATAAATGTTTCAGTTATAAATGGTAACAAAGTTTATTACATGTAATATTGTTACAAAGAATCTGTTGTTTATCTAACTATCAGTTATGGCTCAATGGTTAAAAAGTCGTTGTAGGATCGGTCTAGTGTTCGATTCTCGCATGTGTATTTTCTATAAATGCATATTGATTGGCGTGTTGTTTTTCGCTGTGCCTTGTTCTGAAGTTCTGTTGTTATTCTTAATTCTGTATAAATTCCATAATCAATTGTTATTATAGGTACTTTATAAACATTCAGAGTAATTAACCGTGCGTCGCGAGCTCGGAATAGTCGAATCGTACCTACCTAGTTGTCGTTATGATGCACGCGCGTTCACTCAGCGACGCGCCGATAAATAAATGCCTAACTAATGATTCACCATTGTTTACATTCAAAAGGTGTTTACTGGTCGTGTTGTAGTATTAATTAGAGCAAAATATTTATTAAATTCTTTCCTTTGACATTGAGCGGTCCGGTCGTGTCTGAGGCTTATATTACTTTTGTTCATCGTTACGAAAAATTTGTTGTTACACCTAACTATATTCAAAAAGTTTACTTATCTAGTGGCAAAGGCCGAACCCAAGATTTTTAAGTCGTAGGGCTAGATCAAGTTCTTATATCTACAAACCATTATTACCTAATAATTACCCTAAGCGCTTCTCCATAGATTGTTATCTTTGCTATTGGGCCATTACACTGGCCTTGGCATTTACTTGTAGGTATGTGTGATGAATTATGAATGATAAATGTTTATGTTCAAGTTCAGACTGCCGTTGTACGCGTGAAGAATGCAAGCGTGGGTCATTATTATTTAGGTATACTAATTAGCGTATAGGGTTGTCACTTGTTCAAGGTACTCATGCCCCTGTTTTCTCTAATTCCAGGGAGTATCTTCAGGGCTGCTACGCCCGTTGGGCTAGGGAATTTTCCTTAGGGAAAATCCCGGCCTAACGGGGGGGGTGTGTGACGTCGTGCCTCCGCGCTTGCGAGCCCCACTACGATGACGCACTGGAGTGGGGACCCAAACCCGCTTGCCGAGGACATATATACCGGCGACACACGTGGTTGGCTTGCTTTTTCTTCGGCTGGGACACGTGAAAGCTGAGTATCCATCCGTGGACCTGTGGAGTGTTAACTTACGACCTACGCCCTGGATAACTATCTAGCCGGTTAACCCCTAGTGTCGGTTCTTTTATTAATCAAAATTGTGAATCTGGAATATAACGCGAGTTTAATCTGCCCTGGTGATATTTTTATTTATTTCCCGTAAGACAACCTAAGCATCTCTTTTTATTGCTCGGCGAGTGATCGATCCCGGCTATCCCGTGAAAATCGATCACCCGTGCGACACCATGTTCAAATTTTGAAAATAGAATAAAAGAGGTTTTAATCTGTATATAAACTTTTTGTGGAAACTAACAAGGTTCTAAACTATAAACTCGTAAATAATTTAGGATTAAGATATCCCTAGACTTTGTTGATGTGTGTATGTACAATAGGAGTACGATAATTCATTATTTTTTCGGTAGTTAATTACCCTATGCCCCTCGGATACAAATGAGGCTAAAAGCATTGAAAATAAAAAACTAAAATTGGAAAATATAATTCTCAAAGGCCAATACCAATTTTTACGTACTTAAATCGTTCGCACACAATCACACGTAATCCAAAACCTTTGTTTGTTTACAATTACTATCGTAATTACGTGGTAGTTACTGGTTGTTGGATCGATCGCTATTAATTATGTTTACCTACTCTTACGAATAACTAACATGGTTATAGTAGTGAGCTGAGTACATCGGTAACAAAGATAGTTAAGTTTCATATTACTAAGCCGTTTATTTTGATGTTGAGGAAAGATTTTTTGGCTTTACGGTGTATACACAAATTACTTTCTCATTCTGCGCATCTTTATATGTAGGTTTGGATTATGACTCTCTTCTACAAACGTTCAGAGGCGACCCACTAAAATCACCGCAGTTCATCGACTATAGCGGGGAGGCCACGCGAATCACGGCTAGGTACTCAGCATATCATGCATCCGACAGGAATAAGATACCAATACTATTACAAAAAATCAACTACCAGTAGTCCTGTTATTATAACATTACATTTCATGGGCTGCGTTATAACATATCATATTTAAATACTATGAAACCTCAAAAGCAACCCCTTGAGTCATCTTCATATTCAGTTACTGTAATATTTTCCGGCCACTCAACCGTACGTCAGTAGATCACTATAAAGATTAGCTACACATGAATCGTAGTCCGAAATCCGGGCACAGTTTCTCCGTCGTTTAGATCGTAAGGAATATCCTCCCAACGTTTACAGTATGGTAGCATACGTCTGGCCAGATTTATGGCAGGCCAACTGAATTTGTAGGCCCCATCGAGATGATAAACCGTGCCCCTTCCGGACTAAACAAAAGTTAATAGTTTACAAGTTTGACCCTCGTTCGTGCCGATACTACGATAGTTTTTGTAAGCCTCAGTGTTTTTAGTTTTTGAATGATTGCACTTCAAAATGAGTTTGGGTTGAGTATGTTATGAATTGTTTAGCAGACCAATACCGCCACGTAAAGACCTCCAGTTTAACTGTAAACCTACGGCGCGCACCATTGATATTATTATGATATGAGTGTTTTGATTTACAGGCAGCGATAGCCTAGTGGAGAGGCCAACAGACTTCTTTGCAGAGAGTCTCGCATTCGAACCTACAACGCGTACCTCTGGCTTTTCGAAGTTTTAAAGTATATAATTATCACTAGCTAAACGGTGAAGTCTGCCAATATGGAATTACTCTTTACATAATGAGGAGAGACCTATTGCGATATATTACAGATGACCCACTGCGGGGATAGATGATTAAACAAGGCTGATGATTATGATGATGGTGAATCTACAACTGTATTTGTTGCTACAACTACATGACACTTTTGATATCTTATACGAAGGTTTACCAGAGCAACATTCCTCTGAACTCAATATATTGTTATTGTTTTGTAGCAAACTGCGTGTCTAGATGGTGCTAATTCTATTCTAACTATTCTAAAATACCTTTCTTTTTCGTCTTGATTTGATTTATCAAACGCGACAATTTTGTTGCGTGATGTCTCCAAGTAGAGACTAGAGGATTTTGTCTTTATTTTATTTTAAAGGTACGTATTTACATCTAGCAAGCTGCTCTTTTAGATTTGTATTTTAGGTCAGTGTTTCAAAAAGATCTAACTTATTTTGTGATTATAATAGTGTTTGCCAACACAAACACTGCTGCTATCTTGCCATTGTTTGCCATGTAATTACTTAATACATATCGCTACCCAATGTTTCATAAGCATGAATTTAGATAAATGAGGCTATCCATACTATCCTCGATCTAGCGTTATCCCGATTGCATCCAACTTTCGTTTTGTACCCTGATGCCCTATTTGCCATTTAATCAGATTTGACAGAATATTAGATTTGCCTGAGCTTTTTTAGTGCCATGCAGAAGGTATCAGGTTCGAATCCACGGCGCGTACCACTGACTTTTTATACGTATTAAATTATAGTAAATTATCGCTTGCCTTGTGTCTCAGAGAGAACATTAAGACAATCAACATAAACAAAAAGGACCATCGCCGAACGAGTTAAGAGAAACACATCACGGCCGTCAAAAACCGACAAACCACCAAGTCGGCCATAGCTGAACATTTGTTGGAGTCAGGATCCAATCACTGGATTGAGCTACATCGGCCCCAGGTTCTCTCCACAGACCGTCACTATTTTTCAAGAATAGCACGGGAAGCGGTTGAAATCAAGAAGCACGCAAATTTCAACCGGGAGGATGGTTACCGTTTATCTACATCTTGGAATCCTGTCATCAGCAAATTAAGACACCGACGAGGTGACATTACGCGCCAGTGTGTAAATACCATTAGTGTTGTGTGTCGAAGTACCAACAGTTCCGAACATATAAATGTTAATAATTGTGAAGACCAAGTGAGGGTAGTTTCCAAAACCCGCACTTCTCGGAGACAGCGCTGACGAACATCAGTCATCCCGTGACCACGGCTGGTTTAACCCATGCCGAAACGTCGGGAAAAATAGAAAGGTATTTCATCTTTCTTTTCGTTCATTAACACGATTCAGACCCGTTACATAATCTTTAGTATGTGTGCAAATTGTGGTAGTTTAAAACTGACAATAGTCTAAAGCACGGTAGGTAAGTACACGACTTGCGGAACTCAGACAGGCAGACGCTCTGTGGAAAAGCTAATATTCAGTCAAATCCAGTTAGTCCAATAAGTGGACCCCGGGTATCTGGGATATTGCTAGGTCGCTAGCTTTCTTAGCAAGTGACTTTTACGGTACCACCTTTGTAGCTCTGAATTACTTAACAAAACGCATCAGTAGTGACACTAGTTTTCACATCGCTACAATTTCACAATTTTGCACACACATTCATTCAACCTATCAAGGCTTGCTACAGGGAAACGTGATTTCCAGTCCTATTCCATCAGGTTCCACGTACAACAAACCATTCAAACATCGGAAACCAATAATATTAATTACATATGTATCGTGAAAACTGAATACTGCTCGATTGAACGGGTCGCGGCATTTTTTACACGAGTTCTCGTTGCGTAAAATTCTCACGTGCGTGTTCTTGTATTACATATAACACAAATGAATAACGTTCGGTGTTAGTAAGCAAGTTGGTTTTATTATTCGTTTTGGTTAGTTGGTGGCGTTTGGTTGGCACTTTTACATAGTATTTAGGCTTAAATCAGCTGTTAAAGAGGCGGTGAAAATGGTTATAAGCAAAAACTCTCAAACAAGTCAATAATAAATACGATAATCAACAACATTCGGCGCAATCAAAAGCGGCTAGGAGATCATTAAAACCAGCAGGCACATCATCTCTATAGACAAATCTTTCAAATTTATACTGAAACTAGCTGCGCTAGTTGTTACATCCGCGTTATTAACAGCTATTAATTTGCACTTGTCGCTCATAGCGTGCTGTTATATAGCATTTCTCGATAAATGGATTATCCAATCAAAACGAATTATTCAAACCAGACTTCTTAAGAGAGAAGAAGTTCTTGAGATTTGCGCGTTTAATCAAACAAACTGTTCAGTCAAATAATATTAGTATAGACACGTCAAATCAAAAGCAAAAGCCTCTGATAAATAAGGAAAATGTTTTGAGCAATACTACTTAATTGTCATTCAGACTGCCTCGTTGGTCTCGCGGCATGAATGTGCGCGTGGGATTGGGAGGTCTCTGGTTCGATTCCAGGGTCGGGCAAAGTGTCTTTGGGTTTTCCGTTAGGAAATTCTCAATAGCAGCATGGAGTCTGGTAATGTGCCTGGTACGGCAATAGGCTCGTCCTCTATTACGTGGTACCTAAAAATCCTGGCAAAATGTGGGTGTATTATTACACCTCTGCCTAACCCGTCGGGGATAAAGGCGTGAGTCTATAAAAAAAAACTTTATTGTCAAGAGATAGAGAGAGTGCACACTTAAAACGATACGACTAATGACTGAACTATTCTAAAAAACTATTTTATCTAAATGCCATTTTAAAACGTACAGAGACATCCATCGCAGCATCTTCCTTAACGGCAAACCACTAGCATCAGCTATTTTACCAAAATAACTCACTGTAATTACACTTCTCGACTTGTTAACTATTACCTATTTCAAGAAGTTGTACGTAAGATTTTAAACTAGTTCTTCAACATTTTCAATTTAACAAGAAAATAAGCTGCAAGTTTTTAAATGAAGACGCCGCTGACTACGCTAATTTAGCTAATGGGAGCCACGTTACAAGAGACACTTACAGCGTTGGATTATCGAGATCGCATTCTTGCCGAGATTAATTTTTGTGGTGCGTGCATTTTATTAGAAGTGGGTTTATTACAATAAAATGGTGAAACAGAAAGTACATCTTTTTTCTCTATTGGTTTTGAGTTCATAGAAATGTCATATGCATTCAAAAAGGTACATTCTATTGTAATTCATTTAATTTGATTTAAAAACTAAGCAATACCGTTTCATGATACTAATGTGTTACCTCACTTATAACAATTATGAGATACTAGAGGACGCCAGCAGCTACGCATGCACATTTTTTTAATTTATCTGTTTTGACCGATCCCGTGGGTATATCGGGCAATCCCTTCTTAGTGCACCCCTACGGTCCCCAAGGAAAATACATGGCAAATTTCAGCTTCCTGCACCCAGTAGTTATGGCTGTAGCTTGTCTGTCAGTCAGTCAGTAACGCAAGGATTTTATATATTAAGATGATGATAAAGGAATATTACTGCAAAATTCGTTGAATACTTTCGGATTGACTGAATAACAAACATTCTTTCATCTATTCTCAAAAACTTTGTTACGTTTACAAGAAATTAGTAAGCTACAATACAAAGTATGACTATCTTAAATAAACAAGAAACTGTTAAAAACGAACAGTTCTTGCTCCAAACCGTTCTATTTATACTTCAGTCTTCAGTTTTAGGTGGCTAGCGCGCTTAGTGGCAGTACTTATGTTAACCTAGTTTCGCAGGTCTCTAGCATATCGGTTTTCTTCACAACCAGCAAACAAATAAGTATATTGCCCTCCATATTCGTATTCACAAATAACAAGGCACCATTGTAATTTATATTCTGAAATTTACGCCGTTACGATAATTTGGAGAAGTATTTTCTGATTTCAGTTTGGAAAGTTTTTAATTCGTGCTTCTTATTTTGTTTTCAGATTTCTGGCTTCAGTATTAGATTGAATATAAAAACCTCAGTGGTATATATAAATCTATAATTAAACTTAAATGGCCATTTCCCTATTTTTGTTTTACTTACATAGTCACTTTTAACACAATTCTGGTCGTTTACCAAGGACCTAAGATGTAATAATAAATGCAATGTCTCTGAGATTTCTTAAGATACCTATCATCATCATCAGCTCTTTATACTGACCCACTGCTGGGCACGGGCCTCTTCCCATTATGAGAAGGGTAAGGCCCTAGTCCACCACACTGGCCAAGTGGGGGTGTGCAGACTTCACATGTCTTTCGAGAACATTATGGAGAACTCTCAGACATGCAGGTTACCTCACGATGTTTTCCTACACCGTTTAGCAAGCGATAACTAACAATTTAATACGCACATAACTCCGAAAAGTCAACGGTGCGCGCCGTGGATTCGAACCCGGACCCTCTGCGTAGCAGTCTGTTGGTCTCTTAACTAGGCTATCGCTGCTTCATGCCTATCACTTTATACTTATTTATATTACTGTACAAGAGGCTCGCAGCTACGCTCGCTTATTTATTAATTTGACCGTTTCTGCCCGATCCTGTGAGAATTTCGGGAAATCCCTTTTTGGTGCACTTCTACGGTTCCCAAGGAACATACATGCCAACAGCTTCTAGCACACAATGATTTAGTGGTAGTGTTGTTGTAGTTCGAGTCAGCCAGGTCATTACTGACCTGGCTGACTTGAAGTACAACAACACTACAACGGAAGAATTTTATTTATACAGATATTATTTATTAGCCAGACTTAGGTACCATCTAATACTAATCTATAAAGTGTTTGTTTGGTTGAACGCGCTAATCTCAAAAACTACTAGACCGATTTGAAAAATTATTTCGATGTTAGATAGCCCATTTATCGAGGAAGGCTATAGGCTATATAACATCACGCTATGAGCCACGGGAGCTGTGCAGTAGCCCTAAATAACGCGGGTGTAACCGCGCGCTCATCTAGTAATTATATAATTGTGTTTAATTTTCTTTCGATTAACCCAACACAGTTTCTACAAAGATGACTTACGTTGTTTAATGTTACGTTTAAATATATCCAAACACAACGCAGCTAAATTGGTTACTGATATACTAGTAATTCGGTTAATCCTTTTAATCAGGCTCGTGGTCAAAGATCATATCGAGTTGAGGCCACTTGGACTGAGTGACATGCGTAACCTCGTAATAATAATAATATAATAATATATTTATTTGCATCAAACATGGTATAAAAAGATGTTACAATTGTGAAAGAATGTTACACATGTTTTGCTTAACATAGCATGCAATACATTTTGTGGGGTGTAGTAATATATAAGTATATGCATTGTAATACACATGTAAGATAACTATAGACGTTTGCATTATGTGACATCGTCGTGGCAGGCAGTCGCTTGCCAACCACCATTCTGTAACAGTGGCTCAGTAAATGTATTACGTATTTTCTATAAAGTTATTTCATTTATACCCCAGTAGAGCAGTACCTATATTGGTGACCCCGACGATTGGACAGTGCATAGAGAGACATTTAGGAAATATAGCGAACATTTTTTTACGGTACTGCGGGGTTAGCGTCCATATTTTTGTGAACATTTTCTACCAAGTGAGCGACTCAGAGAACAAAATGAATGTCAATCCGCTGCCACCACAGCCGGCGCAAGTTAGTAGCCAAGTAGTCAAGAAGGCAAAGGAGGAAACAATAGAGTCTTCGGGTATGTCACTAGCAGCTATCAGCATATCTTCGAAGTTACCAGAATTCTGGGTGGACATGCCGCGTTTATGGTTCACCCAGTTTGAAGCGGTCATGGCACCTCAAAAGCAGGGCGAAGAAGCCAAGTTCAATATGGTCATATCGAAACTAGGAAGAGACTCTATACAACAAGTGAGTGACCTTGTAACTTCGCCGCCGGAGGAGAACAAATACACAGCGTTGAAGGAGAGACTATTGCAAGTATATGAGGAAAGTGCTGAGCGACAGTTTCAGAAGCTGGTATCGGAGTTAGA